>CM073127.1:57313778-58803778 GCA_037039145.1 Fundulus diaphanus
TCACCTGGTCATCCTGAACACAACCTTGTTAGCGGCTAACGGTTAGCATGTTGCTAACAGGAAGTAGCTCTAGGAAGGTCTCACTAACTTCTGCTTCACAGAGTCTGTTCTTACTGTAGAGAGAAAGCTCCACAACAAATTTTGGCCATGTCGGATAAAGCATCTCCATGTTAGGAGGTGTCAAATATTCAATGCTTTTCAATGGGCCAAGACCACCCGCCATTTTGAGTTACCATGGCGACGTAATAAACAACGTATTTTCTCCCTCTTTGAGGCACTTCCCAGCACAGGTTATGGACCAAACTAACAGAGTACCATCACCTGGTCATCCTGAACACAACCTTGTTAGCGGCTAACGGTTAGCATGTTGCTAACCGGAAGTAGCTCTAGCAAGCTCGCACAAACTTTTGCTTCACAGAGTCTGTACTTCCTTTAGAGAGAAGGCTCTACAACAAATTTGGGCCATGTCAGATAAAGCATGTCTATTTTATGAGGTGTCAAACATCCATTTTTGACCCCTCTTTCCCTCTGTTACATGCTGCAGGACTCTGAGGCGTGCAGGGAAGATTGTGGCCGATTTTGTGACACCCCAGTCACAAAATATTTCAGACACTTCCTTCTGGCAGGAGGCAGCGGTCCATCAGGACCAAAACCTCATGACACAAAAACAGTTTTTTCCCATCCGCTACCAGCCTTATTAACACGGCCCAGAGGCCCCGTGACACTTGACTCTGCCTCTCTCCCCTGTTCAGGTCCTACAAGCTACACCAACGTAGCATCTCCAGACCTTCTGCGTTACATTAACGCACAGTCTACCTTGTATATAGCTTTCTGTTTGTATATATATATATATATATATATATATATATATATATATATATATATATATATATATATATATATATATACACAGCGTTCACTGAGCGAGAGGCGGGTTACACCCTGGACAGGTCGGCAATCTGTCACAGGGCAACACAGAGACAGACAGGACAAACAACCATTCTTGCACACACTCACACCTAAGGACAATTTAGAGAAGCCAATTAAACTAACAGTCATGTTTTTGAACTGTGGGAGGAAGCCGGCGTACCCGGAGTGAACCTACGCATGCACAGGTAGAACATTCAAACTCCATGCAGAAAGACCCAGAGGATTTGAAAGACCCGGGAGGATTTGAAAGACCCGGGAGGATTTGAAAGACCCGGGAGGATTTGAAAGACCCAGGAGGATTTGAAAGACCCGGGAGGATTTGAAAGACCCGGGAGGATTTGAAAGACCCAGGTGATTGAACCCAGAAGGCAACAACACTTCTCACTGCTTCACTGTGCAGCCTCTGTTTATGACAGTATCATGTAAATCTTAGTCACAAATAAAGTGTTACCTAAATCAAAAGTAATTTGTATAGTAAGTATAACATCCACTGACTGTAAAGTTACCTGTGAAACGTTTTCACACAGCCAAACTGCTTGTTGTTGCAACCAAATGCTATGGGGTTCTGTGTGAGAACGGAGTAGCAAGATGGCGGCCAGTGACCTCTCCTAGTGACTGGCCGCCATCTTGCTACTCCCTACTCTCACACTTTTGCAAATAGGCCCTGCCCACTTGTTTCAATTGTGTTCATAAACAGACACAATAAAAAATGCAAAAAGCATCATGCTAACCTTTAGAATTAGGCTTATTGGATTTTACTACTTAATAACTCTCTGTCACAGCCTCTAACCTGCTGGTGATACACTTGGGCCTGGTGTCTCCTGGCTGGCTTCTCCAGGTTGGTCACTGCTGCAGGGTTCTGTCTGGTCCTGGTCTGGCCCTGGTTTTTGCCTCTTTAAGAAGAACTGTGAGATATTCTCTTTTCTCTTCATTTGGGCTCTACACAAAATAAGGCAGCCTGGTATTTAGACTCCATGACTGTATGGCAAAGACAACACTATTTTAAATATTATTTAAACAATAGTTTTTAGTTTTCTGTAGCTAGCTAAAATAATACTAAATTAAAAATAGATTAATTAAATTAATTAATATAACTAGTTAGGTTATAATTCAAAGCTTTCATATGACATAGCCTATTTACATTTCAGTCATTATAAACTTAACAATGGTTTTTCACATATTCTTACCACACATTTCAAGCAAGAGCTGGGAGATATATCCTGGCCAAATTAATAAAACATTACAGGGCAGCATGTGCACTCAAACATATGTTAAAAGAATCTGTCTAAAACACGATCTATCAGCACTAGCATGGCTAATATAATAAACGAGGCACTACGGACGGAGCGGTGCACAACCATTTTTTTTTCTTTTTAGAAATGTATGACAAGTGCCGCCTCTCATTAGGAAGGTAACACAGCGGTTACCGCTGAGCGGTAAAATGTTGTAAATACCTGCAAAACTCCTCAACGGTGTACTCTAAAGCCGCGGGTGTGTTTTGGATCAAGCAGGAACCACATGTCAGCTTAACCAATGAACAGCGTCAGTGCGCAGCATGTAGGCTGCTACTGCATGGGCTGCCTTCAGGGACAGTCGGAAATTACAGTTTTCCTGGCAAATCTTTGCCGATCTCATAAGTATTATATGTTAAAATTACCATTTCCAGTGGGGTGGCAGTAGGGGGTGGCAAGGGCTCTGTTGGGGGTGGAAAATGCAACCCCTGCCACCCCTCTGGCTCCGCAACTAGCTACATTCAATGTAAAGCTTATGTATATAAGTGTGTGTGTGTAAAAAATCCATATATAATCAAATACTGCCATCTACTGGAAATTTTAAATCCCTACATGGGCACATTTCGGAAATGTTATTCACTTTAAATTCATAAATAAATTCTTTAAAAATCAACAGTTTGCTCTAAAATTCTTCCAATGTTATATATATATATATATATATATATATATATATATATATATATATATATATATATATATATATATATATATATATATATATATATTCAATTCAATTCAATTCAATTTTATTTATATAGCGCCAAATCATGAAACATGTCATCTCAAGGCACTTTACAAAATCAAGTTCAATCATATTATACAGATTGGGTCAGATTATACAGATTGGTCAAAATGTCCTATATAAGGAAACCAGTTGATTGCATCAAAGTCCCGACAAGCAGCATTCACTCCTGGGGAACCGTAGAGCCACAGGGAGCTTAAATATAAATATATATATTTAAGCTATATACACAGACACCGATCTACAGACAACAGCAATTATCAACAAAAAGAAATCAACAAAAAACCTAATCACCCTCAGCACGGGCTTCCCCCCCCACCTCCCCACAAATCATGTTTATCCAGTAATTTAGGACCATTTTGTTTGTTTTTGGTGTTTAATGTACTTTTCTCTACTTCCATCGCTGTACCCATTAGCACATATTGTGTTTATGCCGGAAACACTGTAACTGTAAAGCATGAGGATTATCTATCATAAAATCTTACTTATGGAAGGTAATTCCCCAGGATCTGGTTCCTGGTGTCCTTTTATATGTGCACCCATAAGCGGAGTAAAAGTCTGGCTTCCTGGGACGTAGCTCTGGAAGTTTGCTTACTTTCAATACAAAACCGAAATTATTTATTAAGTTAGACAATCGTTTAATTCAATCAATTGGTCCCATGTAGCCCCTAAAGGGGTGACGTTTTCAGTCAGTTGATTTAATGGAAATCGGGTGAGAATTCACCGGATTCAGAGTGTCTGAAACATAAAGTACATTTTCCTCAATTGACTTGTATTCTCTATGGTCTGACCTAAGATGGCAGCTTGGTCTGACCTAAGATGGCTGCTTTGACGTCACTTCCTGTGATGTGCCCAAATATGGGCAAAATGGCCGCCCTGTTCAAAGCTCTGCAGTCAGAGCTCTGGATGATGAAAGCTGTGAACTGATCACAAACTTCATAAATTCGTTAATAATCAACGGTTTGCTCTAAAATTCTGAAAATATTCATGGATCTCAAAGAGTGCTTTATCTAACCACAGGATTTTTTTTATGGTCATTAAAAAAATGGATTCAGAGAAATAAAATATTAAACTTTATAGTCTTGTATCATTTATTTTCAAAGTCTTGTAAATTGGTCAAACTCGCCTGGATTTTTACCAAACTGAAATCCATGTTTATTCTGCATGTGCTTTACAAATAGAGGCCATATTTTGGGGGGTTGAACAATATTTGTGGAAAATACATTGATTTCTCCATTTTACAAACTTTTCAAAATTCAGAGTGTAGTACTTCAAAAAAAAACAATACATGCAGTGAGAGAATTGTTACACCTTATTCACGGAATACATCCTGAAAATCTGGGATCAAAAAATTGATTTTAAAGCATTTTTTATTCTTTACTTTATTGCTTTTATTATTCTCCAGGTTTTTTAACACTTTTGGAAATAGGCCCCGCCCACTTGTTTTAATCATTACCATATTTAATACCTGAGTTCAGGGGTATGACTGGAAGGGGATGAACAAGGTTTTGTAAAAATCCAATCAGCCATTCTTGCGTAGTAGATTTCTTGACATCACAGCGCCCCCTAGTGATGGACGATCCTCAAACGCGGGTCACATGTGCAAAATCTTATTTGGACTACGGGTTATGAAGGACATGTCAAAATCTGTTATGGTTTTAGAATAATCAGCAATTACATTTAGAGCTAGCTAGCTAACAATCACTTATTTTAGCGTTACTTTTCGAAAAAGTCAAAATTCAAAAATCCACCGCATTAACTTTTTTTATTTGTCCATGACACGCTTATATATGAAGTTTTGCGCAGATCGCACAAAAAATGTAGGAGGAGTTTAACAAGAAAGGTTTAACCTTTGTAGCCATGTAGCACGAAAAGTAGCTGGGAAACGAACGGTGTGCCAATTCCCTTTTTGATGCAGAAACATCCAATAAACAAAGTGCTATCAAGTTTTTGAGTGTGGGACCAGTAGTTTGGTGGTTACAGGCCGAAACGCATTGTCCTTTGTTATAGCGCCCCCTAGTTGTTGAGGGGTCTGAATTTCTGGGTTTGAGTAGAGGCACACATTCTGTACTTAAATACCTGATTCAATAGGTTTGTTATAAATCTGCTTGGGCTGCACAACACGTTTTAATTCCGTAATAATAATAATAATAAATAATTTAAAAACAGACGAAAAACAATAGGGTTCTCTGCTCACAGAGCAGACGAACGGCATAGCCGTTCGCCTGCGCTGCGGGCTTGGAACCCTAACTAGAACTGCAAGCAGTTATTAACGGGTTCCAAGCCCACCCACGCCCCGCCCCCTTGAGCATGTTCCTGGACTTCAGTTCAGCGTTCAACACCATTATCTTACAGCATCTGGCGGAAAAACTGAAACATCTGGGCTTCAGCTCACCCCTTCGCAACTGCCTGCTAGACTTCCCCACCTCCTGACCTCATTTGGTCCGGGTCAGACAGAACACCTCTGATGTCATCACCCTCAGCACGGGCTCCCCTCAAGGCTGTGTCTTGAGCCCCCTGCTGTTCACCCTGATGACACACAACTGTGTCCCCAGATTCACCACCAATCGCATTGTGAAGTTTTCAGACGACACAACGGTGGTGGGCCTGATTAGAGACGACAACGACCAGGACCAGGACTGATCCTGAACGTGGAGAAAACGACGGAGATCATCGTGGACTTCAGGAAGAACCGGCCTCACCACGCTCCACTGCTCATCACCAGCTCATCTGTGGAGTTGGTCAGGAGCACCAAATTCCTCGGGGTGCACATGACGCACAACCTCTCCTGGTCTGTGAACACCACGTCACTGGGGAGGAGGGCACAGAAGCGCTTGTACTTCCTGCGGAGGATGAGGAGAGCCCACCTGTCCTGGCCCATCCTCACGACCTTCTACAGAAGCACCATAAAGAGCATTGTGACCAGCTGTCTCTCTGTGTGGTGAGGAGGCTGAAGTGCCTCAGTAGACTGTTGATAAATTGACTATATATTTGTATTGTGGAGCTAAACCATTTACTTTCACACAAGGTAACAACAATTTTCAAGTATTCCCTGGTAGACATTTAGTAACAATGACCTAAGAGTTAAGGGATGTGGACTATTGTTGTTAAATCTTTATCAACAGTTGGAATTATACATTTATATAAATCTATTATTATAACATTGAATGGGTGATATAAATCAAGCAGTATAACAGTAAAAATAAAACTAATATGTACACAGGTCCTTCAGCTATAGTTAGTAAGCTTGTAGTAAATCGTGTTTTGAATATGGATTTAATGAACCCAGTGGATTTATAGAATATATCTTTATATATCTATACAGGGTTCAGTGCCTGGACTAATTCTCTTTACTATATATATGCTTCCAACTGGCAAAATTAACAAACAGATTGGGATTCATTTCCACTGTTATGCTGATGAGACTAAGCTTTATTTATCCATAAATCCTAATGAATCCAATCAATTACTTCGACTGCAGTCATGTCTTGATAACATCAAAACCTGGATGACTTTAAATTTTCTGCATTTAAATTCTGACAAGACAGAAGTTAAAATCTTTAAACCAGAGTCCTCAAAAAATAAACTTCTTCATCAATCACTTAATTGATGAAGAAGCTCTTGTCTTTTGCAGTCCGCCAAAGACAAGAGCAGACTGCAGCGTGTCATCCGGTCTGCAGAGAAGGTGATTGGCTGCAATTTTCCATCTCTCCAGGACCTGTAAGCCTCCAGGACTCTGAGGCGTGCAGGGAAGATTGTGGCCGATTTTGTGACACCCCAGTCACAAAATATTTCAGACACTTCCCTCTGGCAGGAGGCAGCGGTCCATCAGGACCAAAACCTCACGACACAAAAATAGTTTTTTCCCATCCGCTACCAGCCTTATTAACACGGCCCAGAGGCCCCGTGACACTTGACTCTGCCTCTCTCCCCTGTTCAGGTCCTACAAGCTACACCAACGTAGCATCTCCAGACCTTCTGCGTTACATTAACACACAGTCTACCGTGTATATAGCTTTCTGTGTATATATGTATATACACACTGAGACCGGCCCATTCATTTATGTCCATTGTAGTGGACATTTTGTCCACCTGTATTTCCCTTAAGTATCTGGAGATACCCTATCAAGCCCTATAGTGTTCTGTAGAGGACATCCTGGGCTTTCCAGTGATGTGTCATGTGATAGGTTTGCAAGCTAGGAACTTTACTTTTTTCCCCTCACAAGATGGTCGCCATAATAAAAACCACATTTTATGGAAAGAGGAAAGGTAAGTCAAATATTCTTTATCTATTGCTATTTTTACCATGATAATTATATATATTCTTGTTTATTAATGTGTCATCAACAATATTATTACATCTGAAAACACTTTAATTATTTATGTTTTGAAATAACAGTCATTTAATGAATGTCAACTGTAGTGGACACCGGGACCATTTCAATTTATTTAATGACTGCACATTGTTGTAGGAGACAGAAGCGAAGCAGAGAGGATTCAGTACCAGATAATAGAGGGAGATTCAGATTTGGAGCTGTCAGATGAGGAAAAGGATGAGAATGAGTATCAGCCTGTGATAGGGGAAGATAGTGACAAAGAAGGAGAGGAAGAAAATGCAGGAGAATCTGATGAGACAGAGTAAGAGCCAGAGAGGGAGCGGGAAAGTCGTCGTCCTCTGTGGGCCAGGACAAACTTGTATGTTTTACTTAGTTTCAAGCTAATGTTTTAACTTTTATTATCATGTTACTGTAGAGTTTGTAGTCTTTATAACAGATGTTAAATGTATGCACGTTGCCTAAAGAAATGCTCGTGAGATTGGTCAATATTATACCCATGACATTGAAATTATGGCATTAATCAAAATTGATGTGTAAAAAATGAAGTTTTTTTTATTAACTTGTAAACTTTATTTTTTCCCTCATCCCATCCCATTATAATAGATTCACACCTGTGCTACCTGAGCTTCCTGCCTATCACAATGATCCTAAAATCTGTGAATACTGGAGTCCAATCCAGTACTTTTCACAGTACATAGATGACAAAATCTTTGAAGATCTGGCAGCTTTTACAAATCAAAGACAGCTGCAAACTACAGGAGTGTCTCTGAATACTACTAGTAATAGTAATATCATCTTTATTGTCATTGAAACATACATTGAAACCTACATTACAACAAAATTTGTTCTCTGCTTTTAACCCATCACCCTTGGGGAGCAGTGGGCTGCCATGTGCGGCGCCCAGGGAGCAATCAGGGATTAAGGGTCTTGCTCAGGGACCCTGAATGTAGGCACTGGGGATCGAACCGGGTACTTGCATCCTTCAAAATCATTTTGTTTTTTAGCCCAAAACATTTTGTTTTGGGCTAAAAAACAAAATGCATTTGAAGTTTTGGGCTTTTTTGGGCTAAAAAAAAACAAAGTAGGCTACCAGTCATTAGCAAGAAGATGACAAGGGACAGGTTCTACAAGCTAAGAAGCTCACTTAAGATTGTGAATGACCTGGATGTGACTGAAGAGACAAAAGGCCCGTTTACACTACACCTAAAAAACCGAGCCATGCCGAGACCAGTCCGAGCTTGGTCCAGTTACCAGGCCGAGCCTCGTTTCTGACGACCGTTTACACACAACGCTATCTCGGTTCCTTGGTTGCTCCTCGCCCCCTAGTGGCAATCTGCGGTACTACCGCTCTCTGGGATTGAAGGCGGAAGCAGCGAAAAGCACACAGCTGCGCCCGTAACATTCAGGAAGTTATGCTTGATATTGTGATATTTCGGTGTTTGCAGAGAGTCAGGGGAAGAAGGCAACCACTGGTGAATTTACTTGAGAAAGTTGGCTTTTTGGGAAGTGGATGAGACAAACGAACGTTTAATAAGGATTTACAGATGCAGGAAACAACGACAGACGCTGAGGTTCATTGCGCTGCTAAGCAGAATCATCACTGGAAACCGTGTGGCGCGGTAAGGAAGCTAGTATTATTATGAATGTCTGAAATTTGTCTGAATGGAGTGTGAATCGGGACGTGCAGCCAGACACGCCGGAAACCCCGCTGACAGTCAGCTGACTGTAAGGAGATGACGCGATCTGCTCATGCGCTCTTCGTTATCAGAAACCGGGATAAAATAGAACCAGGCCGAGACCTACCCAAGAGCTGGTCTGCAGTTAGCGCGGTCCGGTTATGGTTAGCGCGGTCTGGTTCAGTCTGCTGACCGTTTACACACAAGAGTTATCTCGGTTACCGAGCTCGGACTGGTCTCGGCTTGGTTAAAAAAGTGTAGTGTAAACGGGCCTAAAGAAGTCAGACATTCTTTGGAGAGTCAGACCATTGCTTGACCGTGTGAGGCAAGGTTGTCTCAGCCTTCCAAGGTGTGACAAAGTGTGCATTGATAAGCAAATCATCCCATTCACAGGCCATTGCCCAGTCAGACAGGATTATCACAGCTAAAATATCCAGAGGAAGATGAAATGCAGAACTGCTTAGTTCTATGTCTTATAGTTTATTGTTGAACTAAATACATGTATTTTTTCTGTTGCAAGTATCAAACAACAGAAAAAAGTTACAGAATTTTATTTGTTTTTATCAAATGTCAAAGTTCTTAGGTAAATATCACTTTCAAGACAATCTTTTTTCATTTTTTTTTTCTAAAGCCTGTTCTATTTCCCCATGCAAATTGTCCTGTTGTCCTCCACAGTGGACATGCTATAAAATTAATTAAATATAATTAAATTAAAAATATATTTTAAAAAATTAAAATTGTAATGTGTTTTTTTAGGTCCAAATACATGGGAAATCACACAAAAAAAGAAATTGTAACACACTTTTTTTCTTTGGTTCTCAGGAGGATATATATATATATATATATATATATATACAGCGTTCACTGAGCGAGAGGCGGGTTACACCCTGGACAGGTCGGCAACCTGTCACAGGGCAACACAGAGACAGACAGGGCAAACAACCATTGTTGCACACACTCACACCTAAGGACAATTAAACTAACAGTCATGTTTTTGAACTGTGGGAGTAAGCCGGAGTACCCGGAGTGAACCCACGCATGCACAGGTAGAACATTCTATTCAACTCCATGCAGAAAGACCCAGAGGATTTGAAAGACCCAGGAGAATTTGAAAAACCCAGGAGGATTTGAACCCAGAAGGCAACAACACTACTCACTGCTTCACTGTGCAGCCTCTGTTTATGACAGTATCATGTAAATCTTAGGCACAAATAAAGTGTTACCTAAACAAAAGTAATTTGTATAGTAAGTATAATATCCACTGACTGTAAAATTACCTGTGAAACGTTTTCACACAGCCAAACTGCTTGTTGTTGCAACCAAATGCTATGGGGTTCTGTGTGAGAAGGGAGTAGCAAGATGGCCGCCAGTGACCTCTCCTAGTGACTGGCCGCCATCTTGCTACTCCCTACTCTCACACTTTTGCAAATATGCCCTTCCCACTTATTTCAATCATTACCATATTTAATACTTTAGTTCAGGGGTATGCCTGGAAGGCAATAAAGAAGGTTTTGTAAAAATCCGATCAGCCATTCTTGCGTAGTAGATTTCTTGACATCACAGCGCCCCCTAGTGATGGACGATCCTCAAACGCGGGTCACATGTGCAAAATCTTATTTGGACTATGTGTTATGAAGGACATGTCAAAATCTGTTATGGTTTTAGAATAATCAGCAATTACATTTAGAGCTAGCTAGCTAACAATCACTTATTTTAGCGTTACTTTTCGAAAAAGTCAAAATTCAAAAATCCCCCGCATTAACTTTTTTTTATTTGTCCATTACACGGTTATATATGGAGTTTTGCGCGGATTGCACAAAAAATGTAGGAGGAGTTTAACAAGAAAGGTTTAACCTTTGTAGCCATATAGCGCGAAAACTAGCTGGGAAACGAAGGGTGTGCCAATTCCCTTTATTTTGCAGAATCATCCAATAAACAAAGTGATGTGAAGTTTTTGAGTGTGGGACCAGTAGTTTGGTGGTTACAGGCGTAAACGCATTGTCCTTTGTTATAGCGCCCCCTAGTTGTTGAGGGGTCTGAATTTCTGGGTTTGAGTAGAGGCGCACATTCTGTACATAGATACCTGATTCAATAGGTTCGTTATAAATCCGCTTGGGCTGCACAACGCGTTTTAATTCCGTAATAATAATAATAATAACTAGAACTGCAAGCAGTTATTAACGGGTTCCAAGCCCACCCACGCACCGCCCCCTTGAGCATGTTCCTGGACTTCAGTTCAGCGTTCAACACCATCAAAACTGGAACATCTGGGCTTCAGCACACCTGTTCGCAACTGCCTACTAGACTTCATCACCAACAGACCTCAGTTGGTCCGGGTCGGACAGAAAACCTCTGATGTCATCACCCTCAGCACGGGCTTTCCTCAAGGCTGTGTCTTGAGCCCCCTGCTGTTCACCCTGATGACACACGACTGTGTCCCCAGGTTCACCACCAATCACATTGTGAAGTTTTCAGACGACACGACGGTGGTGGGCCTGATTAGAGACGACAACGACCAGGACCAGGACCAGGACTGATCCTGAACGTGGAGAAAACGAAGGAGATCATCATGGACTTCAGGAAGAAATGGCCTCGCCATGCTCCCCTTCTCATTAACAGCTCAGCTGTGGAGGTGGTCAGCAGCAATAAATTCCTCGGGGTGCACATAACACACAACCTCAGCTGGTTTGTGAACACCATGTCACTGGAGAAGAGGGCACAGAAGCGCTTGCACTTACTGCGGAGGATGAGGGGAGCGCAACTGTCCCCGCCCATCCACACGACCTTCTACAGCAGCACCATCTATCTGCTCCCCACTCCCTTCCAATTAAGCATGTCATAATATTTATTACTTTCTTGCATTTGTCTTAAAAAAGTAGATGCAATGCAGTTTTGCATTGCATTACATTGAAATGACTGTTGTCATTTCATCTTTTAACTTTTTGCTGTGTCTCTTTTTTCTTCATAGTAGGTACACCTGATCTGACGTTCTGTTAACTGTGACATCATCCAGAGAAGACAGATCACCTGCTATTACCATCTAATGTAGAACAGATTACTGGATCAATGTGTGCTTCTGTGCTTCTTTGTCTGTCTTGTTGTGTCTCTGCTCTGTCTTCTTTAACCCCCAGTCGTGATTGGCTTTAACAGCCGAGCGAGTGCACAGCTGGTGTTGAGTGTGAAACGAGCAGGTGTGCGCGAGCAAAGTAGCGCGCGAGCAGAGATGGAACTCACCGCGAGGACAGCGGGTTGAGAAGAGTTTTTCAGACCGTGCCAGACCGGTTTTGAGCGTTGAGTTGTTTCACTGTGCGCTTGGATTGGTTCCTGCGCGCTCAAACAGAAGGCACGGATATCGCTACTTTTGTTTCACAGAGTTGAGCGGCAGCGCTGTCTTCTTCTCTGTCTTCATGTGCCTCCCCTGTGACTCTTTGGCGCCCCCCAGGGGAGGCACGCCTCACCTATTGAAAACCCCTATACGACATTGATTAATCTGCGTTATTTTTTTTAATCCGTTAATTTTTTTAAATTAATTAATCGAAATTAACGCGTTATTTTGACAGCCCTAATATATATATATATATATATATATATATATATATATATATAAGTATGTGTATATGTATAAGTATGTGTATATGTATATATATGTATACATATATGTGTTTGTATGTTATTTATATATTTATAAATGTTTTATATATCCCTCCTCATCCTTCTTGACCTTTCTGCTGCATTTGATACTGTCGACCACGGCATTCTCTTAAACCGGCTCCACCTCACTACTGGACTAAATGACACTGCTCTCAGTTGGTTCAGATCATATCTCACAAACCGGACAGAATACATCTCCCTGGGACACTCCAAATCACATCCACACACAGTTACATGTGGTGTCCCCCAGGGGTCAGTCCTTGGCCCCATCCTCTTCATCCTTTACCTCACTCCTCTTGGCCAAATCATCAGCTGCCACAATATTTCATTCCACTGCTATGCTGATGACATACAGCTCTATGTAAATGTCACAGCTGACACCCCACCCTCACAGTCATCCCCATCAAAACTCACCACCTGTCTGGAGGAGATAAAGGTATGGATGGAGCAAAAACCGAAGCCATCCTGGTTGGAACTCCTCATCAAACCAAATCATTATCCATAACCAGCATCACCTTTTCTGGCACTAACATCCCGCTTTCATCAACAGTTAGAAATCTTGGTGCAAAAATGGACTCCCAACTCACTTTTGAAGCACATATAAATCACCTATGCAAGACCTCTTTCTACCACCTCCGAAATATTTCCAAACTTCGTCCCATTCTCTCCCTCCCAGACGCAGAAAAGCTGGTTCATGCCTTTGTCTCCTCCAGACTGGACTATTGCAACGCACTTCTCATTGGGATCCTTAGAAAAAGTCTGCAGAGGCTTCAGTATTTTCAAAACTCTGCAGCTAGGATCCTGATGAGAGTGCGGAAACATGAGCACATTACCCCCATCCTCCATTCACTACACTGGCTTCCCATCTCCACCAGGTTTGAGTACAAGGTTTCCCTCCTCACACATCAATGCATCCATGGACATGCCCCCGCCTTATCAGCCCACAGAAGACAACCCGCTCCCTTTGCTCCACTCACTCAAACCTCCTCCACATTCCCAGAACCAGACTCAGGACAATGGGAGATCGGGCATGTAGTGCTGCTGCCCCGCATCTGTGGAATGCCCTCCCTGACATCTTGAGGGCACCTCAATCCACTGAGTGTTTTAAAAAAGGCCTTAAAACATTTCTTTTTAGCAAAGCTTTTGGTCCCCTTTAGATGTTTTATTCTTTTTTTTCTTCTGAAAAAGCTTTTTTAATTTTCTTATGCTTTTTTAAATTTTTACCTGTAGCACTTGGAGATCTTTTGATGGAAAGTGCAGTATAAATTAAATGTATTATTATTATTATTATATATATTTAAATAAATAAAATGGAAAATATTTCAGCACATGACTTTCTCAGTACTTGATAGTTTTAGAACATAGCATAAAAGTATACGGCATTTGACATTTTCAAATTTTAAGCCCCCTCTGAACATGAGAAAATCCTCGTTATTCGATGCTGTAGCGCACATTCTCCCTAGTTACTGGGGGAAAATAGGGAGTACCAATATGGCGGCTGGTGGCTTCAAAGCGACTTGTTCTAACAGCGGGCTATTAGCACCATAGACATTATATACGTAGACGCGTCATTAGGCGCAGGTTCGCACATCAACGTCACCGCCATATTGTATGTGGCAAGTTAAGTTCTGTTGTAGTGAACGTGGATCAGAGAAGATGCCTCATTCCTGTGCTGCATGGAAATGTATTCGGGCTGATTTCACTACTTGTATCTGCCTTCTATAAACTAAGGCTGCACCATGCTGCAAAACTGGACACACTAAAGCTGCAGAGTGGCAACACTAGGAAAAAGCTGTGCAAGACCATTCTTTTTCAAGGTTTTTAGCTTGCATACAGTACAGACTATTGTATTTAGACATAGATGTGCATATATAGATTTTCAAGTATTATAAATAAGCCAAATAAATAGCTGTGTGATTATATATCACTATAGGTCAAGATTATAGCTGTCTATACATATCTATATCTATATGTTTCTAAATAAATAAATATATATATATAAATATATATGTATATGTGTGTGTATATATATATATATATATATATATATATATATATATATATATATATATATATTTGTGTGTGTATATGTGTATGTGTTATGAATATAAGGATGAATTTGTTAAATCTAAACATTGTGGTCTTCATTATTTCATAAAACCGTATCACATGTGAACCTTTAGGAACAGACTTTTTGGGGGAGTATTAAAGAGGTAAAATTACTAATATGAGGAAAAAAAAAAACCTAGGACAAAGTTTAAAAAATAAATAAAAAAAAAAGACAAAAGTGGTAATGTTATGAGAATTAAGAGGGAAAATTTCCAGAATAGTCACAGTTTGCAGAATTGTTTCACTCCTGGAGTAATAGGGCCAGGTGAGATTATTTTAATTATTTTTATTCTTTACGAGTATAAAGTCGGGAGAATGAAGTTAAAGGGATACGAAAATAAACTTGTAATATTACAAAAATAAAAATATTACGAATACAAAGTATATTGTGAGATTAAAGTCCCCCTGATACTGTTTAAGTGACTGAGTAACTGCAGATTTGCCACATTTAACATGGCGGACGCTCTGACGCATCCCAGCATAGGCAGAACCCGCCCAACGATGCGTCTACGTTTATAATGTCTATGATTAGCACTCTAGTGTATAATATAGCTCAGTGGAGCGACACCACAGAGTTTTGAGCCGATTGCTAATTAGCTGCTAACCACAACAGAGCTACAAGCCTAATGCTATGCAGCTGCTAACATCAAGTTGCTCATTTGTAGGTAACTAGACTCCACACTACAAAGAGAAAAACTACTGCTAAGTTCTCAATAAAAACGAGGGGTTAACATGACCCCAAACAGAGTATAATACACATAAACATGATAACTTACAGTTGTATGGACGAAACCCAGCGCAGAACACCAGAGAAATGTCTGACTGAATCAGTCTGACTGCTGCGTATGTGATGAGTTCAAGTACCTTGCTCAACGTAGGAATTTGCACATGCGGGGATTATCTTTAATACAGTAATATATGTTGAGCCTAAAGCTAAATGACTCGAATGGAAATGAGGTTTAAAATGTCTACTGTTTAGTTTAATGTTAATGAAAAATCATAATTTAAATTTAAGTGAAGTATGTTTGAACTAGAAGAATTAAGAACTGTGGGATGTTGATAAATTGACTGTATATTTGTATTGTAGTGCTAAACCATAGATTTACTTCTGAGTCAATTTAGGCTGTACAGATATTACTGTACAAAAGATAATCCTCGAATTTGCAAATTCCTATGTTGAGTGAAGTTCTTGAACGCACCACATGCTTAGAATCCAAAGCAGGACATTGCGATGTGTGCATCCATTCAGTTAGATACAAGTTAACAACAATTTTCAAGTATTCCCTGATAGACATTTGGTAACAATGACTTTAGAGTTAAGGGCTGTGGACTCTTATTAAAATTTTAGCAACAGCTGGAATTATACATTTATATAAATGTATTGTTTGTTTTGCCCTCTGAAATTCACTCGCCAAACGGGAAATTTACTTGCATTTGGCAACTGGCGAGTTAATTTCGGACCCTGTGTGTATGTGTGTGTGTGGGGGGGTGTGTGCGTGTGTGTGTATATTTCTCAGAATGATAATTACCTATTTGAACTTGTATTTGTCTTTAAGTTAGAAAATCTTTGATCCACCAATACATCCTACCTGTAATACCCATCTTTATAATTTTAATTAATAAACCTTCTTTCCACAACATGTCATATGCCTTTTCAATATCCAAAAACACTGCTACAATACTTCCTTTATTAATTTGAGCTTTTCTGATTTCAAATTCCAATTCCTCCCTCTTCAGGTTTCTGCTCCGCTTAGAAACATAGACATTATATACGTAGACGCCCCATTGGACGCTGCCAGCCACTAGGCTGACGTGCCTACAGGGTGACCATCTTGGGTCAGACCACAGATCAGACAGCTGCTGTCAAAATGAATAGGAGGCACCTCAGATCTCATTTTAATCATATGTTCCCAGTGATCGTGACCTTTCAGACAGATTACACATATTTATTCAGAACCAAAACTATTTAAACTGAAGTCAAACTGGATGAAAAATGTACACGCACTTACACATTTTGCAGTTAAATATTAATCTAATATACACACATATATATATATATATATATATATATATATATATATATATATATATATATATATATAAGCTATATACACAGACACCAATCTACAGACAACAGCAATTATCTACATATTGTCAGAACTTAGCAGACAGCACCATGCAGTTCTCTGCTGGCGCTGTCCCCGCTGCTCTCTCCACAGGTGACTGCAGCTGACTGGTGGGCGGGGCACGCACACCTGCGGCTCGTTCTGCGAGTCAGCGCTGGAGCATAAGAGCAGCGCTCAGACAGCCGGTGGATGCCAGAGTGTTAGCATCAGTGGTTCCCCGTGCCTTGATCCAGCCGTGGCGCCTATGCACTTGACTTGACTTGCCAGACTTCGGATGAAAACCAGTCAGTCAGACTCACCAGATTCCACCGGCTGTCTTCGACCACCTCGGGCGCTGCTCGGACCCCTCCTTGCTCCTGCAGCTCACCGTCGCTCAGTCACCAACCTCCATCTGAGCTGAAAGCTTTAAGTTCCTCCTCCGCTCCACTTCCCCCGGTCCGGTTCCCGAGCCTTGTGGTAAGCGCCCCGCCTCTCAGTCCATTATTCCCCTCACCGCAACCCAACCTAAACCTCTTGTTTTTCTCCCTAGATCGTCTCACCACGGCTCCGTTCAGCCTTGAACCCAGATTCTTAGATTCAGAGATCAGCCAACTCCGCTCCTGTAAATAAAACCTTTGAACTGCTCATTGTTGTCCCAGGTGTCTCTCTGCATGTGGGCCAAATACGTCCGAAACATGACACATATGAGCAAAACTATATACAGACAGGTGAGAGCAAAGGTGCTCATAACAGCATTTAAAAATGATATAATACAAACCGCGATCTGGGGGAAAGAAATCAACAAAAAACCTAATCACCCTCAGCACGGGCTCCCCCCCCCCTCCCCACAAATCATGTCTATCCAGTAATTTAGGACCATTTTGTTTGTTTTTGGTGTTTAATGTACTTTTCTCTACTTCCATCCCTGTACCCATTAGCACATATTGTGTTAAAGCATGAGGATTATCTATCATAAAATCTTACTTATTGAAGGTAATTCCCCAGGATAAAAAGGATAATAAGCGGAGTAAAAGTCTGGCTCCTTGGGACGTAGCTCTGGAAGTTTGCTTACTTTCAATACAAAAACCGAAATTATTTATTAAGTTATACAATCATTTAATTCAATCAATTGGTCCCATGTAGCCCCTAAAGGGGTGACGTTTTCAGTCAGTTGATTTAGCTGGAAATCGGGTTAGAATTCACCGGATTCAGAGTGTCTGAAACATAAAGTACATTTTCCTGAATTGACTTTTATTCTCTCTGAGCGCAGCTTTGTCTGACCTAAGATGGCCGCTGTGACATCACTTCCTGTGATGTGCCCAAATATGGGCAAAATGGCCGCCCTGTTCACAGCTGTGGAGTCAGAGCGCTGGATGAGGAGAGCTGTGAACTGATCACAAACTTCATAAATTCGTTAATAATCAACGGTTTGCTCTAAAATTCTGAAAATATTCATGGATCTCAAAGAGTGCTTTATCTAAACACAGGATATTTTTTATGGTCATTAAAAAAATGGATTCAGAGAAATAAAATATTAAACTTTATAGTCTTGTACCATTTATTTTCAAAGTCTTGTAAATTGGTCAAACTCGCCTGGATTTTTACCAAACTGAAATCCATGTTTATTCTGCATGTGCTTTACAAATAGAGGCCATATTTTGGGGGGTTGAACAATATTTGTGGAAAATACATTGATTTCTCCATTTTACAAACTTTTAAAAATTCAGAGTGTAGCACTTCAAAAAAAAACAATACATGCAGTGAGAGAATTGTTACACCTTATTCACGGAATACATCCTGAAAATCTGGGATCAAAAAATTGATTTTAAAGCATTTTTTATTCTTTACTTTATTGTTTTTATTATTCTCCAGGTTTTTTAACACTTTTGGAAATAGGCCCCGCCCACTTGTTTTAATTATTACCATATTTAATACCTGAGTTCAGGGGTATGACTGGAAGGGGATGAAGAAGGTTTTGTAAAAATCCGATCAGCCATTCTTGCGTAGTAGATTTCTTGACAACACAGCGCCCCCTAGTGATGGACGATCCTCAAACGCGGGTCACATGTGCAAAATCTTATTTGGACTATGGGTTATGAAGGACATGTCAAAATCTGTTATGGTTTTAGAATAATCAGCAATTACATTTAGAGCTAACTAGCTAACAATCACTTATTTTAGCGTTACTTTTCGAAAAAGTCAAAATTCAAAAATCCGCCGTGTTAACTTTTTTTATTTGTCCATTACGCGGTTATATATGGAGTTTTGCGCGGATTGCATAAAAAATGTAGGAGGAGTTTAACAAAAAAGGTTTAACCTTTGTAGCCATGTAGCGCGAAAACTAGCTGGGAAACGAAGGGTGTGCCAATTCCCTTTATTTTGCAGAATCATCCAATAAACAAAGTGATGTGAAGTTTTTGAGTGTGGGACCAGTAGTTTGGTGGTTATAGAACAAAACGCATTGTCCTTTGTTATAGCGCCCCCTAGTTGTTGAGGGGTCTGAATTTCTGGGTTTGAGTAGCGGTGCACATTCTGTACTTGGATACCTGATTCAATAGGTTCGTTACAAATCCGCATGGGCCGCCCAACGCAGCACTTCAAAAAAAAACAATACATGCAGTGAGAGAATTGTTACACCTTATTCACGGAATACATCCTGAAAATCTGGGATCAAAAAATTGATTTTAAAGCATTTTTTATTCTTTACTTTATTGTTTTTATTATTCTCCAGGTTTTTTAACACTTTTGGAAATAGGCCCCGCCCACTTGTTTTAATTATTACCATATTTAATACCTGAGTTCAGGGGTATGACTGGAAGGGGATGAAGAAGGTTTTGTAAAAATCCGATCAGCCATTCTTGCGTAGTAGATTTCTTGACAACACAGCGCCCCCTAGTGATGGACGATCCTCAAACGCGGGTCACATGTGCAAAATCTTATTTGGACTATGGGTTATGAAGGACATGTCAAAATCTGTTATGGTTTTAGAATAATCAGCAATTACATTTAGAGCTAACTAGCTAACAATCACTTATTTTAGCGTTACTTTTCGAAAAAGTCAAAATTCAAAAATCCGCCGTGTTAACTTTTTTTATTTGTCCATTACGCGGTTATATATGGAGTTTTGCGCGGATTGCATAAAAAATGTAGGAGGAGTTTAACAAAAAAGGTTTAACCTTTGTAGCCATGTAGCGCGAAAACTAGCTGGGAAACGAAGGGTGTGCCAATTCCCTTTATTTTGCAGAATCATCCAATAAACAAAGTGATGTGAAGTTTTTGAGTGTGGGACCAGTAGTTTGGTGGTTATAGAACAAAACGCATTGTCCTTTGTTATAGCGCCCCCTAGTTGTTGAGGGGTCTGAATTTCTGGGTTTGAGTAGCGGTGCACATTCTGTACTTGGATACCTGATTCAATAGGTTCGTTACAAATCCGCATGGGCCGCCCAACGCGTTTTAGCGGAGAATAATAATTACCCGTAATAATAATAATAATAATAAATAATTTAAAAACACACGAAAAACAATAGGGTTCTCTGCTCACAGAGCAGACGAACGGCATAGCCGTTCGCCTGCGCTGCGGGCTTGGAACCCTAATAAACTAGAACTGCAAGCAGTTATTAACGGGTTCCAAGCCCACCCACGCACCGCCCCTTTGAGCATGTTCCTGGACTTCAGTTCAGCGTTCAACACCATCAAAACTGGAACATCTGGGCTTCAGCACACCTGTTCGCAACTGCCTACTAGACTTCATCACCAACAGACCTCAGTTGGTCTGGGTCGGACAGAAAACCACTGATGTCATCACCCTCAGCACGGGCTTTCCTCAGGGCTGCGTCCTGAGCCCCCTGCTGTTCACCCTGATGACACACGACTGTGTCCCCAGGTTCACCACCAATCACATCGTGAAGTTTGCAGACGACACAACGGTGGTGGGCCTGATTAGAGACAACAACGACCAGGACCAGAACCAGGACTGATCCTGAACGTGGAGAAAACGAAGGAGATCATCATGGACTTCAGGAAGAAATGGCCTCGCCATGCTCCACTTCTCATTAACAGCTCAGCTGTGGAGGTGGTCAGCAGCAATAAATTCCTCGGGGTGCACATAACACACAACCTCAGCTGGTTTGTGAACACCATGTCACTGGAGAAGAGGGAACAGAAGCGCTTGCACTTACTGCGGAGGATGAGGAGAGCCCACCTGTCCCCGCCCATCCTCACGACCTTCTACAGCAGCACCATCTATCTGCTCCCCACTCCCTTCCAATTAAGCAAGTCATAATATTTATTACTTTCTTGCATTTGTCTAAAAAAGTAGATGCAATGCAGTTTTGCATTGCATTACATTGAAATGACTGTTGTCATTTCAGCTTTTAACTTTTTGCTCTCTCTTTTTTCTTCATAGTAGGTACACCTGATCTGACGTTCTGTTAACTGTGACATCATCCAGAGAAGACAGATCACCCGCTATTACTATCTAATGCAGAACAGATTACTGGATCAATGTGTGCTTCTGTGCATGTTTGTCTCTCTTGTTGTGTCTCTGCTCTGTATTCTTTAACCCCCAGTCGGTCGAGGCAGATGACCGTTCATACTGAGCCCGGTTCTGCTGGAGGTTTTTCCTTCCCGCTAATGGGTGGGGTTTTTCTTTCCACTGTCGCTTCATGCTTGCTCAGTTTGAGGGATTGCTGCAAAGCCATGGACAATGCAGACGTCTCTCCCTGTAGCTCTATGCTTCTCCAGGAGTGAATGCTGCTTGTCGGGACTTTGAAGCAATCAACTGGTTCCCTTATATAGGAAATTTTTGACCAATCTGTATAATATGATTGATCTTGACTTTGTAAAGTGCCTCGAGATGACATTTTTCATGAATTGGCGCTATATAAATACAATTGAATTGAATTGAATAGAGTCCATCTGTTAAACCTTTTCTGCGTCGCACAAAGACACGATGGTTGGAACCAAAGATCTCAACTTTGGACTCATCAGACCAAAGCACAGATTTCCACTGGTCTAATGTCCATTCCTTGTGTTCTTTAGCCCAAACAATTCTCTTCTACTTGTTGCCTGTCCTTAGCATCGGTTTCCTAGCAGCTGTTTTACCATGAAGGCCTGATTCACACAGTCTCCTAACAGTTGTTCTAGAGATGTGTCTGCTGCTAGAACTCTGTGTGGCATTGACCTGGTCTCTAATCTGAGCTGCTGTCAACCTGCGATTTCTGAGGCTGGTGACTAGGATGAATTTATCCTCCACAGCAGAGGTGACTCTTGGTCTTCCTTTCCTGGGGCAGTCCTCGTGTGAGCCAGTTTCTTTGTAGCGCTTGATGGTTTTTGCGACTGCACTTGGGGACACTTTCAAAGTTTTCCCAATTTTTCGGACTGAATGACCTTCAGTTCTTAAAGTAATTATGGCCACTTGTTTTTCTTTACTTAGCTGCTTTTTTCTTGCCATAATACAAATTCTAACAGTTTATTCAGTAGGACTATAAGCTGTGTATCCACTTGACTTCTGCACAACACAACTGATGGTCCCAACCCCATATAAGAGGCAAGACATCCCACTTATTAAACCTGACAGGGGACACCTGTGAAGGGAAAACCATTTCAGGTGACTATCTCTTGAAGCTCATTAAGAGAAGGCCAAGAGTGTACGAAGCAGTAATCAAAGCAAAAGGTGGCTACTTTGAAGAACCTAGAATATGACATATTTTCAGTTGTTTCACACTTTTTTGTTAAGTATATAATTCCACATGTGTTAATTCATAGTTTTGATGCCTTTAGTGTGAATCTACAATTGTCATAGTTATGAAAATTAAGAAAACTCTTTGAAGGAGAAGGTGTGTCTAAACCACCTCCTCCATTACCATCTGGTACGCTGGTGCCACCGCCAAAGACAAGAGCAGACTGCAGCGTGTCATCCGGTCTGCAGAGAAGGTGATTGGCTGCAATTTTCCATCTCTCCAGGACCTGTAAGCCTCTAGGACTCTGAGGCGTGCAGGGAAGATTGTGGCCGATTTTGTGACACCCCAGTCACAAAATATTTCAGACACTTCCCTCTGGCAGGAGGCAGCGGTCCATCAGGACCAAAACCTCACGACACAAAAACAGTTTTTTCCCATCCGCTACCAGCCTTATTAACACGGCCCAGAGGCCCTGTGACACTTGACTCTGCCTCTCTCCCCTGTTCAGGTCCTACAAGCTACACCAACGTAGCATCTCCAGACCTTCTGCGTTACATTAACGCACAGTCTACCGTGTATATAGCTTTCTGTGTATATATATATATATATATATATATATATATATATATATATATATATATATATATATATATATATATATATATATATATATACACAGCGTTCACTGAGCGAGAGGCGGGTTACACCCTGGACAGGTCGGCAATCTGTCACAGGGCAACACAGAGACAGACAGGACAAACAACCATTCTTGCACACACTCACACCTAAGGACAATTTAGAGAAGCCAATTAAACTAACAGTCATGTTTTTGAACTGTGGGAGGAAGCCAGCGTACCCGGAGTGAACCTACGCATGCACAGGTAGAACATTCAAACTTCATGCAGAAAGACCCAGAGGATTTGAAAGACCCGGGAGGATTTGAAAGACCCAGGAGGATTTGAAAGACCCGGGAGGATTTGAAAGACCCGGGAGGATTTGAAAGACCCGGGAGGATTTGAAAGACCCAGGTGATTGAACCCAGAAGGCAACAACACTTCTCACTGCTTCACTGTGCAGCCTCTGTTTATGACAGTATCATGTAAATCTTAGGCACAAATAAAGTGTTACCAAAACAAAAGTAATTTGTATAGTAAGTATAACAACCACTGACTTTAAAGTTACCTGTGAAACGTTTTCACACAGCCAAACTGCTTGTTGTTGCAACCAAATGCTATGGGGTTCTGTGTGAGAACGGAGTAGCAAGATGGCGGCCAGTGACCTCCCCTAGTGACTGGCCGCCATCTTGCTACTCCCTACTCTCACACTTTTGCAAATAGGCCCTGCCCACTTGTTTCAATTGTGTTCATAAACAGACACAATAAAAAATGCAAAAAGCATCATGCTAACCTTTACAATTAGGCTTATTGGATTTTACTACTTAATAACTCTCTGTCACAGCCTCTAACCTGCTGGTGATACACTTGGGCCTTGTGTCTCCTGGCTGGCTTCTCCAGGTTGGTCACTGCTGCAGGGTTCTGTCTGGTCCTGGTCTGGCCCTGGTTTTTGCCTCTTTAAGAAGAACTGTGAGATATTCTCTTTTCTCTTCATTTGGGCTCTACACAAAATAAGGCAGCCTGGTATTTAGACTCCATGACTGTATGGCAAAGACAACACTATTTTAAATATTATTTAAACAATAGTTTTTAGTTTTCTGTAGCTAGCTAAAATAATACTAAATTAAAAATAGATTAATTAAATTAATTAATATAACTAGTTAGGTTATAATTCAAAGCTTTCATATGACATAGCCTATTTACATTTCAGTCATTATAAACTTAACAATGGTTTTTCACATATTCTTACCACACACATTTCAAGCAAGAGCTGGGAGATATATCCTGGCCAAATTAATAAAACATTACAGGGCAGCATGTGCACTCAAACATATGTTAAAAGAATCTGTCTAAAACACGATCTATCAGCACTAGCATGGCTAATATAATAAACGAGGCACTACGGACGGAGCGGTGCACAACCATTTTTTTTTTTCTTTTTAGAAATGTATGACAAGTGCCGCCTCTCATTAGGAAGGTAACACAGCGGTTACCGCTGAGCGGTAAAATGTTGTAAATACCTGCAAAACTCCTCAACGGTGTACTCTAAAGCCGCGGGTGTGTTTTGGACCAAGCAGGAACCGCATGTCAGCTTAACCAATGAACAGCGTCAGTTCGCAGCATGTAGGCTGCTACTGCATGGGCTGCCTTCAGGGACAGTCGGAAATTACAGTTTTCCTGGCAAATCTTTGCCGATCTCATAAGTATTATATGTTAAAATTACCATTTCCAGTGGGGTGGCAGTAGGGGGTGGCAAGGGCTCTGTTGGGGGTGGCAAATGCCACCCCTGCCACCCCTCTGGCTCCGCAACTAGCTACATTCAATGTAAAGCTTATGTATATAAGTGTGTGTGTGTGTGTAAAAAATCCATTTATAATCAAATACTGCCATCTACTGGAAATTTTAAATCCCTACATGGGCACATTTCGGAAATGTTATTCTCTTTAAATTCATAAATAAATTCTTTAAAAATCAACAGTTTGCTCTAAAATTCTTCCAATATTATATATATATTCAATTTATTTATTTATATAGCGCCAAATCATGAAACATATCATCTCAAGGCACTTTACAAAATCAAGTTCAATCATATTATACAGATTGGGTCAGATTATACAGATTGGATAAAATGTCCTATATAAGGAAACCAGTTGATTGCATCAAAGTCCCGACAAGCATATATATATATATATATATATATATATATATATATATATATATATATATATATATATATATATATATATAAGCTATATACACAGACACCGATCTACAGACAACAGCAATTATCAACAAAAAGAAATCAACAAAAAACCTAATCACCCTCAGCACGGGCTTCCCCCCCACTCCCCACAAATCATGTCTATCCAGTAATTTAGGACCATTTTGTTTGTTTTTGGTGTTTAATGTACTTTTCTCTACTTCCATCGCTGTACCCATTAGCACATATTGTGTTTATGCCGGAAAACTGTAACTGTAAAGCATGAGGATGATCTATCATAAAATCTTACTTATGGAAGGTAATTCCCCAGGATCTGGTTCCTAGTGTCCTTTTATTTGCGCACCCATAAGCGGAGTAAAAGTCGGGCTTCCTGGGACGTAGCTCTGGAAGTTTGCTTACTTTCAATACAAAATCGAAATTATTTATTAAGTTAGACAATAATTTAATTCAATCAATTGGTCCCATGTAGCCCCTAAAGGGGTGACGTTTTCAGTCAGTTGATTTATCTGGAAATCGGGTGAGAATTCACCGGATTCAGAGTGTCTGAAAACATAAAGTACATTTTCCTGTAATGACTTGTATTCTGTCTGACTGCAGCTTGGTCTGACCTAAGATGGCCGCTCTGTCGGCACGCCTCTCAACCGAGGACGCGGCGTCTACGTATTCATGTCTGTGTTCTCTATGGTCTGACCTAAAATGGCAGCTTGGTCTGACCTAAGATGGCTGCTTTGACGTCACTTCCTGTGATGTGCCCAAATATGGGCAAAATGGCCGCCCTGTTCAAAGCTCTGCAGTCAGAGCTCTGGATGATGAAAGCTGTGAACTGATCACAAACTTCATAAATTCGTTAATAATCAACGGTTGGCTCTAAAATTCTGAAAATATTCATGGATCTCAAAGAGTGCTTTATCTAACCACAGGATTTTTTTTATGGTCATTAAAAAAATGGATTCAGAGAAATAAAATATTAAACTTTATAGTCTTGTACCATTTATTTTCAAAGTCTTGTAAATTGGTCAAACTCGCCTGGATTTTTACCAAACTGAAATCCATGTTTATTCTGCATGTGCTTTACAAATAGAGGCCATATTTTGGGGGGTTGAACAATATTTGTGGAAAATACATTGATTTCTCCATTTTACAAACTTTTAAAAATTCAGAGTGTAGCACTTCAAAAAAAAACAATACATGCAGTGAGAGAATTGTTACACCTTATTCACAGAATACATCCTGAAAATCTGGGATCAAAAAATTGATTTTAAAGCATTTTTTATTCTTTACTTTATTGTTTTTATTATTCTCCAGGTTTTTTAACACTTTTGGAAATAGGCCCCGCCCACTTGTTTTAATAATTACCATATTTAATACCTGAGTTCAGGGGTATGACTGGAAGGGGATGAAGAAGGTTTTGTAAAAATCCGATCAGCCATTCTTGCGTAGTAGATTTCTTGACATCACAGCGCCCCCTAGTGATGGACGATCCTCAAACGCGGGTCACATGTGCAAAATCTTATTTGGACTATGGGTTATGAAGGACATGTCAAAATCTGTTATGGTTTTAGAATAATCAGCAATTACATTTAGAGCTAGCTAGCTAACAATCACTTATTTTAGCGTTACTTTTCGAAAAAGTCAAAATTCAAAAATCCGGCGCGTTCACTTTTTTTATTTGTCCATTACGCTGTTATATGTGGAGTTTTGCGCGGATTGCATAAAAAATGTAGGAGGAGTTAAACAAGAAAGGTTTAACCTTTGTAGCCATGTAGCGCGAAAACTAGCTGGGAAACGAAGGGTGTGCCAATTCCCTTTATTTTGCAGAATCATCCAATAAACAAAGTGATGTGAAGTTTTTGAGTGTGGGACCAGTAGTTTGGTGGTTATAGGCCAAAACGCATTGTCCTTTGTTATAGCGCCCCCTAGTTGTTGAGGGGTCTGAATTTCTGGGTTTGAGTAGCGGTGCACATTCTGTACTTGGATACCTGATTCAATAGGTTCGTTACAAATCCGCATGGGCCGCCCAACGCGTTTTAGCGGAGAATAATAATTACCCGTAATAATAATAATAATAATAACTAGAACTGCAAGCAGTTATTAACGGGTTCCAAGCCCCCTTTGAGCATGTTCCTGGACTTCAGCGTTCAACACCCTCATCCCACAGATTCTGGTGGAGAGTGGTGAGGACAGCAGAAGGGATCATCGGGGCTTCTCTCCCCTCCATTAAGGACATTGCATCCCAGCGCTGCATGTCCCAAGCACATATCATCGGAGACCCCTCACACCCCCACCGTGGACTGTGGGAATGGGAAAAGGTTTTGCAGCATCCACTACAGGTCCACCAGGTTCTGCAACAGCTTTCTCCCCGTTGCCATCAGTCTGTTGTACTGTTAAACTCTAAACTGAACTCTACACCACTTTGCACATTTTCCTCATTACCAATGTTGCCCAACTTTTATTATCCTTTTAAAAAAAATACACAACGTTAACTCATTTTTGCACAAATGCCTTTTGCATAATTTTTGTACATAAACAACAGTTGAACATTTTTCTACACACTGTCTCCTGCATTGTTTACATTTTGATCACTGTGACAAAGCCTTTGGTAAATACATTTTGTCAGGAAATGTTATTGTGCACAGAATATCAATGAGGACAAATTTGTGTATTTGTTTCACCACAATTTTATTGAAAACAATAAAAACAATGTAAAGAAGCACAAAAAATAATTCAGTAAAAGATACAAGTAAACTTAACACATTTGAGCAAAATTCCGTTTTTCCTGTGTCCTGTTTGGCATGGTGGCAGTTAGAATTGTTGTCTGATTGCCATTGAGAGCCGAACAGTTTTGCTTTTACCAGTGGAACAACATATGACTTTTACCATAAAGTTGTTATATACACTTGGTAAGGAGATGCTTTAAAATAAACAAAACATTTCTAAAAAAACTTAAATACCCAAATTGGAAAAAGCATCACTGTAAACATGCAAAACATTTGAAAATTAAAAAGCAATTAAACAAAAACAAAAATCAATAATAAAATTTGGAAAAAATAAAAGAAATTGTGGGAAAAAAAAGATTGTCAAAAGTTGTCTTAAATAAATGAGAACAAGTATACAAAAGATTTCAATCTGTAAAAAGATTGAAAAAAGTGTAAATTTTAAGTAATCAAAAATTGCAAAATGTGGCACAAAACGATACATTTGCAAACTTAAAAAAAGTTGCAAAAAAAGACTGAAGTAAAAAAATTAACACAAATGTGCAGAAAAAAAATGAAGTTTAGAAAAAAAAAGCATAAATGCGAATACAATATACAAAAATAAAGCAAACAAAAATCAAGAGTTATCAAAACCTGTGGAAGCAAATGTGACTGAAGTAATTTGTTTATGTAATGTGTGCAAGTTGGTCTTAGGGGACCCTTGTTCTTGATTATCCATACCTATTTTGTATCCATGTATGGCAATTTTTTGGTTAATTGAATTGGTGTTTCTTCTCTGTTGTTCTGTTCCTTCCATTATGTGTGTTTATCATAGGTTGGCATTTATTATCAATGATAGAATTGGTAGGCAGATCCATTCAGGTCAATAAGGTTTTTGGAGCACAAAAAATATTGACTGTTGTTGAAGATATTAGAAAAGTGAATACAGTTATATTTTTGTTTTATGGGTCTGAGGTTGAATGTATCAGAACTTCATGATATGCGTTTTACCTTTTTAGTAATGATCTAAAAAAAGGGGGGCTTTCTGCATATCTAAAATATAAGATTATTTTTGGTCAAATGAAAGTCATGAAGATGCTGTTGTGGTAGCTGTAGTATGTCGGTATAACTGTAGCACTGACTGTTGTTGGACCAAAGTCCTTAATGTAAATGTGGTCGATTAAAGTCTCACCGTCAGTTGTTGGTGTGGTTACTATTTGATTGTATAATCTTTGACCCATGAAATCCAGTATGGAATTAGAAGTCAGAGCATTGTCATTGAAGTCACCCAGAACTATCTTTGGTCCAGAAAGGGTATCGAAAAGGCTTAAAGCACTACCCAAGCGCATCTTAAAATGAGAGATGTTATATGATGGTGGACGGTACAACAGTAACACGTTGTAGTCATGAGGTTGTACATTAAATACAATTGCTTCTAAATCGTCATACTGTACATCAAGAACATTGCAAGCAATCGTATTTTTGTAGAAAACACCAATACCACCATGATTTCTATTTTTCAAGCTGCAAGTGTTAGCTGTGTCAATGTATGATTGGGATCTTGTTTTGTGTTTGAATATCCAACCTGGCATTTCTACAAAGTTGAGCGGTTTATTGTCTTCAAGCCATGTCTCTGTTAGACATATTATGTCTGTATCCAACATCTTAAGGTTACTTTTAAGATCTTTTATATGATTTGGTAACCCTTGGATGTTGTGTAGACTGAGAGATAGATTGCTGTTGGGTACTGGGTTTAATGAAGGGCTAATGAAGCTAGTCATTACTTTTAGATTGTCTTCTATGTCAGGCTTTGCATAAATTGCAGTGGGTTTGAAATCTTGTATGACAAGGTTGTCAACTGATTTGACTCGACTTAATGCTACATAAGCTTGGCCAGCAGCAAAGATTTTTTTGAATGATACCACAGCTCTGTCTAATGTTAGGCCTTGCACCTTGTGAATTGTGCATGCCCAAGCAAGTCGTAATGGAAACTGTCTTCTAATGCCTCCAGTGTATGCCAATTTGTCTTCATCTTGATGTATTGGAGTTGCATATTTAAGTTCTGGATCAGAACAGGGGAATTTATGTCTCAGTTTTGTGCCTATTCTCTTGTCATCAAAGTGTACATAAATCGTATGTGCAATGCGTTTTTCAGAAAACTTGATTTGAATTACAGTACCAAACACTCCATTAACCAGACCGTCTGAAATGTCCAAGTTTTTGATCAGCATCACTCTAGCTTTTGTCCCAACACTTAATAGTTTTTCCAAATATGTGTTTTCATGAGTAGCTTGTGTTTGAGATAATCTAATACAAGTACCTGTTTGCTGATTTTTTTTGAAGTCCTGTGCTTTAATTTGAACAATGTCTGTGCAAATCTTGTGCAGCATGTTAAAGTTATGGGTATGCACGTCAGAATTTGTTGCAAAAATGTGAAGGTCTTCTGTAAAGTCAGACGTACCTGTTTCACGTTGTTTCAATAGTCTTTCGTCATTTTCATTAAGCTTCATGCCTTTTTTGTGTTTCCTAATGCGGTTTAGTGTCATGGCAAACTGTTGATGCTTTTGTCGAACAATTTCAGTTAACTCAATGTGGGTAAAAGTGTTATGCCATAAGCAGAAGCCAGCCTCTTCTTTGTAAAGAGGCTTCCCTTTGACAGGTGGCAGCTGAAAAAAATCTCCGACAGCAATCACTGAAACATTACCAAAAGGTGAAAAGTCTGATGATTGTTTTATTTGTCGCAGTCTACCATGAATGTATGTTAATATCTTGTTGTCAACCATTGAGATTTCATCTATGACTAGTATCTGCAAATTGTGTAAGTTGGCTCTCAATGTATTTATTTTCTCTTCCCTTAATGGTTGATATGGTAGGGAAATTTGGTTACCTATTGCAAAACTGTTGTGTATTGTGGTTGCATTTATGTTTAATGCAGCAACACCAGTTGGAGCAGTTAGCAAAACATGAGTATCATCTGGATAGTCTGATAGTCGTGCAAGTATTCTGTTTGATTCATAATACACCGCCTTTATCAAATGCGACTTTCCTGTACCTGCTCCTCCAGAAATGAAAACATGAAATGGGTTAGGGTTTTTTCCATTAACCTTATCAACGCACCACTGTCGTATCTTGTAGAACACTTCAGCCTGTTGTTCATTTAAAGAACGCATGAGTGATTGGCCTTCCTCGTGTGTGATGTTTTGCTTTCTGAACTCTACTGCAAAAGGTGTTTTTTCTACTAGTTCAAGATCTGGAATTTCTTCCCTTTCATCAGGGTTTTTATTGTTGTTTAAAGCACTTTCTGCTTGGCATTCCAGTCGATCTAATTCAGACTCAGGACACAAGTTAGCCCAACCATCCTCCTGAAATCCATGGTCTTCGACATGATCTTGACAGTGTTGCAATTCCTCTGCTTTAATTTCAAATTTTGATCTGTTATGTTCGACAACATCTTTGACAGGTTGTATTTGTTTGGAAGCAGTTGTAAAGGAACCTTCAGTATAAAACTCTTGGAAAGTTAAAAAATCTGATGGTTTAATCTCATCATTTGAGTAATAGGGCAAGAACAACTGAAGCAAGCTTTGATAATGTTTTTCAGGCTCTTGTGTTGGGGAGAAACGAGCATATCTGACAACAGCTGCATCTGACCTGGTCCTTTTTTGAACATAGCCACATTTGTTATCAAGTGATATAACAGAGGATTTTTGACTTTTGGGAACACATCTGTATTCAGAGGCAAAGGTTGCTAAACACATGTCTCTAAATTCAGGTGTTTTGGGTCTATTTTTGTATCTATCTGTGATATTGGTCATCCATATCTGGTTATTGGTTGGGTCAAGGTTTTGAGCCCTGCTCTGTATTACACTGAGTGGAAGGCTCATTTTAACAATGTTGTCTCCTGTTGGCACAAAAACCACTTTCCTTGATCCTTCTTTCAATCTCATGTTTGTTACTCTGTAAACACTTTCTTGAGCAGAAACCTCTCGGTTGTGTAAGAATATGCTGCCCAACTTGTTTAGGGATTCTTTTGCTGCCAAATTACCTTGATTTTTTATTTCATTCTGGGCATGTTTTAACAATAAACCCATTTCCCTTTCAGCTTTTGAAATGTATGAAATTATATAAACCACACAGGCATAGGCGTCACAGACAAATTGAATGTCCATATTTGCATTCCAGCAACGAAGAAGGTCTCTATTGTATTGATTAACCCACACATCATTTACATTGCGTTTGTGGACAACACTTAGTTTGTGTGCAGTTAATTGATAAGCTTTTTCAAATATTGATTGATTGACGCCAATGGAATCGAAAAGATCATCAATGGTGTTATAGGTTGCATTTTCATTTGTCAGTGCTTCTTTAACTTTGGCCATCATTTGTTTGGCAACCACGGTTTCATCTGGTGGCGCTAGACTTTGGAGTTTTTGCTGATCTGTGTTGTTAGGCTGGTTTTGTTTTTTAGCTGATGTTTTTTTTGAATTTTTACAAGAGACATTTGGCTGTGGTTTTGAAATAAAGGTTTGGTTACTAGGTGGTCTAGGAAAATTGAACCTACATGGTGTGCCCTTCTTTTTACACGTTTTAGAATGTTTTCTGCTGTGCATCTGAACACTAGAGACAACTTCATGCATGGGGTCACTTTCAGGTGGAAGCTCACAAGTCACATATTTGTCAATAAATGTGATAACTTCTTCAATTTTAGGTGACTCCACCCAAAAAAGGCAGTGTGTGTGACAACTGCCACGTTGCTGGAATTCTACTCTGTAAAAGTAATCAATGACCTTTCCAATAGGTTGAGCTGGAGACATTATGACTTCTTTTAACAAACAATGAAACCTATGGTCAAACATTCTAGCTGCTGTTACAGGATTATTTTTTAACAAGTCACACTTTTGGGTCCATTCCATGTCAGCAATATTGCCTATGACATTGTCTGCAAACATAAATGCTTCCATAAATTCTGGCCAGCGTAAATCAGCAGAAGAAAATGACATAAAGAATGTGGGAATTCCAAGAGTTCTCACCATGGCCATCAAGTCCTTCTGAACACCTTGCCAAAATACAGGTGTGCCTCTAATTGGTTTCAAAAACTTGTAGCCCATATCATAGTTTAAGAGGTCTTTCAAAAAGTCTGGGTTGTTAGATGAAGATGACGCAACATCAGTGTTATGCTGTCCCTGATATCCTTTTCTCAAAGCTATTGATACATTGGAAACCACTTGATTAATTTCAGACAAGTATTGTGCATAGAAAATATATTCCAAATTCTTTCCAAATCTGCCATCCGCATTTAATATTCTGCTTTTTAGATATTTAGCAAGTGTAATTCTGTGATCTCTCTGTTCGTGGAATGTGCCTGTTCCTTTTGGAAAAAGGACAGGAAAACACTTTGCCTCATTAGCAATGTCACTTAGCAATCTTACAGGGCTATTTCCTTCAGCAGGAGCAACAGATAAAATACTTTCAAAGTGATTGTCCAGAATTTCTTGTGCGATGTCAACAGGTTGCAAGCATGTATCCAAATACATTCCATGGTGCTGGTTATCAGTGTAATGTTCTGGAACATCAACTGAGCCACAAGCAGGCTGGCCAGGCCCAGAGGCACAAGCAGGCTGGCCAGGCCCAGAGGCACAAGCAGGCTGGCCAGGCCCAGAGGCACAAGCAGGCTGGCCAGGCCCAGAGGCACAAGCAGGCTGGCCAGGCCCAGAGGCACAAGCAGGCTGGCCAGGCCCAGAGGCACAAGCAGGCTGGCCAGGCCCAGAGGCACAAGCAGGCTGGCCAGGCCCAGAGGCACAAGCAGGCTGGCCAGGCCCAGAGGCAAAAGCAGGCTGGCCAGCCTCTTCAATTGTAACCTTTTCCAACGGATTAGACCACTCGTTGTTGATATGTACATCAGTGTACCACTTGTTCTGGGCTTTTAAAAAGTTCAGAGCATTATGAACTTTTTGCGTGTTCACATACTGATACTCATAGTGACCCTTGAATGTTAGTTTACGTTTTAGTTTAACTCTAATCATCAGATCTTGATCATCTAATCTTGGAAGAATATTACAAACAGCATCACTGCTTGATGGCACGCATGTCACAGGCCCATGAACCCCGTTTTGGCCTCCCTTTGGTAAAGCTAAAAGCTTCATAAAGGGAATGTGTTGTGCAATCAAATGTTGTTCTAATGAATTTAGTGCATCAAGTTCTTCAGGAATAGGATCTGGGTGGAGATTATTTACAGCACTGTCTTCTGGTACTACACCTCTAAGAATTTTGTTATTGCAGGTGTGACAAATCCATAACATGCTTGCAGTGGTTTTTTGCAGATGGCAATTTACTTCACAAGAATTTCCACAAGTGTGGACATATGTATAAGTGATGCATTTCTTTGCTACAGATTCTGCCAAAGCACTTTTTCTGTATTGGTTTAAGTTACATTTTACAACTTGATGTTTAAACAATAACTTGTGGCAAACACAACAGACATAGGTTGGACCTGACTGGACTTTTATCTTAAACTGATTGATAACAAAGTCTATGTTGTGTTTTTGGAGGAATATAGTATTCCTTCTTTTAATAACAGCATCTTTAATAGATATAGCATGATCGATACTGATATTATACAATTCCTTGTGGTAAAGTTTTATTCGTTTACGATGGGGAGAATTGTTTCTATACCTTTCAACATTCTTGGCTTGTATCTCCAATTTAGATTCTTTACTCATGGATGCATAATGGTCTTTGCTTCTCTGTTTGACAGCTTCTTTAAAGTCTGTTTGATGTTTATATTTATATACATTTATAGCTTTGCTGTACTGTTTCACGTTTTCCTGAAACTCAGGATCATTCGCATATTTATCTTTGCTGTGCTGTTTCACGGTCTCCTGAAACTCGGGATCATTCGCATATTTATCTTTGCTGTGCTGTTTCACGGTCTCCTGAAACTCGGGATCATTCGCATATTTATCTTTGCTGTGCTGTTTCACGGTCTCCTGAAACTCGGGATCATTCGCATATTTATCTTTGCTGTGCTGTTTCACGTTCTCCTGAAACTCAGGATCATTCGCATATTTATCTTTGCTGTACTGTTTCATGTTTTCCTGAAACCCAGGATTATTGGCATACCTGTTTTTGCTGTATTGTTTGACCTTTTCCCTAACCTTAGGATCATTGGCATATTTGTGTTTTTTGTATTGTTTGAGGTGTTCCCGAAAACTAGGGTCACTAGCATGCTTATCTCTACTGGACCTTTTAACCTTTTCTTTGAAATCTGGTTTTGTTGCATAGTTCTTAACACTCTGTTGTTGCATGTAAGTTCTGTAGTCTTGGTCTTTGTCATAACAGTCCTTGATTTTAGTCTTCTTGATCTGTCGGTGTAAGTCATCCAAATTGTACCTCTTTCTCTTTTGTCTTTTTTCTCTTGTATCCCCTTTTTTACAGCTTGTGATTTTGTCTTTGTTAATGGTATGGTGTTTTACATGACATGAAGTGAAACCGATACACTCATTAGAGACTTTATCTGTTACACAGGTTATGGGTTCATAATGACAATTGTTGTAATGATTAAGGTAGAGTCCCTTGCAATGGCCATCTGTGTTGTTGGAAGGATATCTTAACCATTTTTCGGAAGTATATGTGTATATGTCCACATGAAAGAAATCTGCCGCCGCCTGAATTTCCACTTCAGTGGCCCAAGTTCCCACATACTTCATTTTTGAAGCAGTTACATATTGTTGCACAGATGTGTACTGAGGTCTAATAATTTTTGAGTACATCTCTGGATTTGCAAGCATCTGTTTTACAATAGCATAACGAACACACCTATGCTTTTCTTCAGATCCGCTAAAAACATAGGACAGAGCACGGAAAAAGCAATTCCCATCTGACCTTATACTTGTGGCGGCACAAGGCACAGGTTGATCTAAAGTAATGCTGGAAACAGTCTTCTCTTCCTGAAAACTTGGGACAAGGTTAAGCTTTGTGCATATTCTCCTTTTTTCAGTCAGTGTCAGTGGACTAAATGTGAGGCTGTTGCAATTACTTTGAGACACTATCTTCACAGAGTCTTCAGTTACATGACCTGGTTCCAAAGAAACACTGTGCATATTCTCATCTGGGCTTGCTATATTTGCAAAACTGTCATGCAATGCTACACTGTCAGTATCCATTCCACCAGTCCTAGCAGAAAATGTTCCATCACTAACAACCTTAACACCAGTAGCTTCAAACAAGTGGTATGCATTATGCAGCTTATCATCACCACATAAAGACTGAACTAGGTTTGTGATGTGCATGTTCAATGAATCAACTGTGGCATGGTGTGCAAGAATACTGGAGCCATTTAAATCCAGACCACCATCATCACCGCGTGCATGTGGATCAAAGACCGAAAACCCAGACTCATGCTTCAAAACTGCACATGTGCTATTCATAATTGTGATTAGGCAGGCGTCGTTGTCATCGAGTGCTCTTTGTAAAGCCTTATCTAGAGGCATAGCAACATTGGCAAGATCCCGATCATATTCTTGGATGTTAACATGTCCAGTAAATGTGTCTAAATATTGTAGGGTGAATGTGTTTCCGTCCAATGTGTATTTTGTGGGTAATTCCCTGACAAAAACGTATCCACTACCATTGACATCACTAATCATGTCATGCTGCTTCATGAAAGTGTACATTTTATCACCATTTATCAACAGTCTATCAATATCATTTGTTGACCAGGTTCTTGCATTGTGAATGGCATTAGTCATGATAGCAGTAGTACTATTGGTGGCACACTGTTTTGATTTATTTGAACCAAAGTAGTCATGGCCCTGGTGAAATGAACCTCTTGTAATTAGCGTGTGATCAGGAAGACTTCTCTTACCGTTTTTGGTGACAGTTTCCCCACCAGCCACTAGTCTGTCACAGCCCTAATACAAAAACACAAGGGTACAATTAGAGTTGTGATAAGAAGTTTATTTAACTTCTTTGCTGTTTGTGTGAATCAAGTTAAACACAAAGTTAAAACGTTTCACATAGTAGTTTAATGTTTTAATAGCCAATTTAGAAGTGAAACACTATGTATCCATGTATACAGTGAGACAACCCATGATTGAAGCTTAAAGTATTTATGGCTAAATCAACAAATACATACAAATAAAAACAATATTCTTTACTTCATTATAATATTTTTTCTAGAAGATCAGACGTCTTCTCAACAATTTGCTTTTTTCAGACATGACATTCCTTCAAATTTTAACAGGCAATCTAAAAAAAAAAAAAAAAAAAAAAAAAAACAGTGCCAACAATGTGTTTGGGACCAAAAGTATACATTATGCATGTTAACACAACAGGATTACCTTTGTTTTTTGAAATGGTGCAGTTGGATTCAGCTCCACCGAAAACTGCTCCAATTCTTCTTCCACCTGTAAATAATAGGAAACAGTTTATTACATGATTTCATTGAGAAACAATTGACAATCTTAAATAGGTTAACAAATACTAGCCTGTAGATGTGGTGCTTTCTTTGGTGAAGCACAGCTTTGATGTTGGCTTGAAGTTGGAGAAGCCTAAAGTTCAGAAGAAGTGAAGAATAATTTCATGTTTTAGTAGCCAATTTAGAAAGTGAAACAAAAATATGTATACATGTCATAGATATAGTGAGTTAATACATCACATAACATTAAAGTATTTATGTCTAAATGAAATAGACATGAATTTCACTTTACAAAAGAAAAAAAAATATGATTTACTTTGTTATATTCCTTGTTCTAAATGATTAAAAGTCTTGTCAATAATTTATACTTTTTTAATACATGGCATTCCTTCAAATTTTAATAGCCAATTCATTTAAAGACAGTGCCAAAAATGTTTGGGATCAAAATTATACATTATACATATTAACACATTGCACATATTAACAAAACACCACTCCCCATCAGTATTACCTTTGTTTTTTGAAATGGCGCAATAGAAGCATCTCCAAAAGTTGGTGTGTTGCCATCCCCCAAAATTTCCAGCATTTCACCATCAAACCACTTTGGATTGAGCTCCACAGAAAACTCCATTTGTTCTTCCACCTGTAAACAATAGCAAACAGTTTATTACACCTTTTGGTTTCATTAAGAATATAATTAAAAAGTTTAAATAAAAATTAGAACAAGATCTTGGTAGAAGCGGCCGAAATTAGTTTTCTCTGTAGTGTGTCTGGGCTCTCCCTCAGAGATAGGGTGAGGAGCTCAGTCATAGAGCTCCTCCCACCGGGAGGAGACCCAGACGAAGACACAGGACACGCTGGAGGGACTATGTCTCTCAGCTGGTCTGGGAATGCCTTGGGGTTCCCCTGGAGGAGCTGGCCCTATTGAAGCTCCTACCCCTGCGACCCGACCGTGGATAAGAGGAAGAAGACGGTTAAATAAAAATGTTTTACAAATACTAACCTATAAATGGAGTACTCTCTTTGGCGAAGTACAGCTTTCTTGTTTACTTGAAGTTGGAAAGGTCTATAGTTTGGCAGAAAAGAATGACAATCATAAATCTAATAAATAAATATTTATAATACATTCAAATGTTAAGTGAAAAACAGTAAACTACTTTACCTTATTGTGAGATCCGACAATGTTCCATTCAAAGGGATTTTGTGGTGCCACAACTGGAACCTCAGGTGTACAAAGCAACTTTGAGACTTTTTCAGCAGTTGGCTTGGGAACCTGCTCAAGCAACTTTGGAGGAGAACATGACCTGACGGGCATCACCTCCGTCTCTGCAGTTGGCTTGTGAATCTGCTCATGTGAGGCCTCATATATCGCTTTATTTAGGATTTTCATCCCATCATCGTCACTTAGGTGTACCTTTTAACAAAATAAAAACGGTACATATTAATAATCAATTAATTTTGTTAAAGTTATACTTTATGAAACTTTTTGAATTCATTACCCCATCTCTGCTCCACAGGTGCAGTTTTCTCATTGGAAACAGCTCAGCAACTGATTTGTATGACACACCTTGAAATGCAGAAAATAGACAAGTGTTAAATACTTCTTAAAATAGTAAGTTACAAATTGAGGCATTTAATTCAGAAATACTTAAAATGTGATATTTTTACAAAGCAAAAGGCTATATTGTCAGTATTTACCCAATTGCACCGATACTCTGTGGAATTCTTGTCGTAAAAGAGACTGAACCTGAGGATCCATGTTAAGTCTTGGAGGGAAATCCAACACAAACACCTTTAAAAAGATATGGTAGGAAATTACTTAACAGTCCCTAAAAAAATCTTATAAACACTTATATTTATGGTATTGTTATGAGAACCTTACAGAACACTAAATCATACCCATGCCTTTAAACACTTAAGTTATATAGAGTGCATGTTTTTATTAAAAATGTCAAGCAATTGTTTTACTTGCATGTATTTATGGTGCTACATATACTTGTATTTTTTGTTACCAAATTACTGCTTACAAATTTGTATCATAAACCAACACAACAGCTTACCTTCGGAAAAAGTGTGCAAACAGTTGTTAGGAGCTTTTTAAACTGTTTCCCAGCTTCACTGACAACGGTGCTTCTCTTCAAAGTGTTGCTTGGAGCTAACAAACAGACTAAATCAGGCATTCGTGGTATCACAGCATTCAAGATTTCGGTTCTCAGGTCCAACGCTGCTCCTCCAGGGACGGCCAAGAAACCAAAGTAAAGACTCTCTTCTTTAATAGGAGCAAATCCATCCACAATAGCCCTTAGATGAGAGTCTCCTATAAGAAAGACAAACTAAAAGAAATACAAAATAGTATTATAACACTGCTTATTATTATTATTATTAAGTCAATTTATGTGTAAAATAAACCTACTTTCTTGTCTTTTGATTCTGGTGGAATGACCAGTTTGCAGGTATTGTTGGCAGAAGAGGTCGGCCAAGGTCTACTTCTATGCCGCGTTCCTGTTCCTTGACCTTCAACAACAAATATTTTAGTTTAAGCTTGTTAAATCAACAGTATGCAACCAAAGCACAAATGTCACAAGTATCTATTAAACACACATACAAGCCACAAACGTGCTTTCTTGAACTTTGATTTCGACATCCAGTGGTTTGGGGTCTTCCATCTTCCTTTTAAAGGCTTGTGTACGGCGAAAACCTTTGCCGCGAGGCATCTAAAAATAAAGAAAAATAAGATCAGCATACTATAAACTACAACAACTTCAGTCTGCAGCTACCTGGGCCAGCAGATGGGCCAAAACCACAGGTACCTGAAAGTCTACCACAACCTGTTGGCCTGCAACCACAGATAGCTAAGTGGAGGTCAAATGTTTTAAAAACTGTAACAAGGAAATCCCCATCCACTGTAAAACTGGGGGACATTGTTGCTTTAAACCGACATGTTGATGAATGTGCATTGTCCTAATTGAAGTTAATAACTTAAATATTAAAATTTAAGCTTTTCTTCACCACACTGAAACATCTCCAATTCATTTGTTATTTTGTTGTTGTATCAAACAGCTCCTGCAATTACTTTGATTACTGATTACTTAAAGAAAACAAAAAATATATCCCAGAAATGAGTAAAGAAACGAGTAAAAGCTGTAAAATAGGACAATGACGTTTGTAACTTTAATTCTAGTAGATGAAAGTAGACGAATTAAACAATCCTCACACTTAAATATTTCTCCTATATTCTAACAAGCTCGAGAGTGTGAAGCAAAGCTTTAAAGATGAATGTCTTAAGGTTAATACTCTGAGATGTTCATGTAAAAATGTAACCTTTAACAAACTGATGACAAATTGAATTTGTTTAACTCAGTAAACTATTAACTTCACCTCCAAAAACAATTAATTGATTTATACAGCACAATAAGAATTCAACCAAACATCAACATATTTGGCCGAATTAGTTCACCTCTAATTTGGCAGGGAAAACAGCGGGAGGTTTGGAATTAAAACAAACACAGGCCGGGAGCCTGTTTGACCTCCAGCAAGAACAAGGCCGAGGAGTTTTTGAATAGGGCCTGGGCGTCATGACGTATTACTTTTCGGTGGCCGCCATGTTGACTGCCTCCGCTACTCAGACTACTGCCTATGACTACCGGGCCATATTTTAATTAACCAAACAGATATTCAAGCTTTAAACCTTCACATTATTTTAGAAGTTACTTTACTTTCACAGAAAGCTCCAACTTACAGCATTGTTGCTACAAGTTAAAAACGCTTCAACTCAGACCAACTAAACCTTGTAGCCTTTAAGCCGGGCATACACTGTACGAGTTTTTCAGTCGTGGTACTTATATACATCTCAAACTGTGCGACGGAACCGCGGGGTTTAAAAAGTGCAATGCTCAAGATCTGTGCGGCGCGGCGCTCGGACTGCTCACACTGTATGTCGTGTCCCCTCTGGGACCGCTCGCTGTGGTGGCAGAGACAGGCGAGCGACGGTAGGTGACAGGGACCCAGAGCAGGGGTTCGAGCCCAGCTCTGGCGAGGCCCGCAGGAGGCACCGGGCGTCGGGGGAACGGAGGGGAGAGAGAGGAGACGCATCGGCACGACAGGTCGCCCGCCCCCCCGCGAGCGGAGGAGTGCCGAAACAGGCGGCCAGCACGTTGCGCGGACCGCGGAGGAGTGCCGAAACAGGCGGCCAGCGGGTTGCGCGGACCGGACGGCGCGCCCTCCCCAACACCGGGCGGAGGTTGCTTCAGGGACGCCCGCTCACCTCCCTCCGCTGGCGGGGACGGAGAGGAGGGGAGGGCGCCCCCTCGTAGCTCTGCTTGAACAGCAGGATGCGCTCACGAAAACCTCACGACAGCCGACTGAATTTCAAACATGTTTGATTTTCACCGATCGTCCAATTCCTGATCGGGAGGTAGTCGTGAGAAGCCAGTCCCCTCTACGATCAAGCTGAAATTCGGCCCGATTCAAAAAATGCCCGCATGACTGAAGAATCGGCCCGAAAAGGGCAAAAACTCGTACAGTGTACGCCCGGCTTTACCGCGTTGTGTCGGAGTGGGGGAAGGGTGAGGCTTTGTTTACAAACCAACACGCGGTGTTTTGGAACGAGGAACGGACCCGAAAAATCTACCATACCTCCCTACGTATCAGAAAGAAAATATCTAAGCAACAACACAACAATATTTTTTCTGTCTTTAAAAAGTTTGTTTTAGCTGTGCAACCTGCAAGATTTTTTCATTAAAACGGCAGCAGTAAAAGCCGATCGTAACATGCACTACGTGACAATTGCAGACTATAATATTGATCAAATTCACTTACCTTTACAATTGTTCCACGTTCTTTGAACAACCTTCAGAAATGCTGATTCTTCTTATGCTCAAGGCTGGATAATCCTTAATGTTCAGATGTTATGTCTGTAGAGAATGAAACGAGAGGTTTCACCTTCACCTTATAACGGCCGTCGGCTTCCGGTTTCTTCTTCTTCTTCTTCTTCTTCTTCTTCTTGTGTTTATTGGCGGTTGGCAAACAGCTTTCCGGTGTGCATTACCGCCACCAACTGGTGAGGAGTTTGGGGCAAAATGGCCCTATTGCCAAATATACTTATATGTATGTATCTATATGTCTATATCTATAATATTAATTTACAAATGGTAAATCTTTCTAATTATTCCTGTTATTAAATATTTAAATAAATATTTATAACATTTATTTTTTTTACTTTTTTGCAGAATATCTACGATATCTAAATTTAAGTTTCTCCTTATTAAGATCTCTAACCAAATTCCTTCTTTCTTCTTCATATTTCTTACAATACATCACTATATGTTCTAGTAGCCAATTCATTATTTATTCTCTTATTTGCTTTGATATTGAAATCTGGAACATAAAATGCAATACCTAACCCATCACTCACACTTTTAGATGCATCTTTATATATTTGAATATAGCCATAAAAACTATTAAAATATTCCTGTATCAGTTTATGATTAATATTACCTTCTTTTTTCCTTTCTAACCATGTCAAATCTACTGTAGTTTCAGGTATGATCCAGGGAGGGATTACTGCTTCTTCTTCTTCTTCTTTTGGTGGTTTTATTCACTATGGACCAGAAAACTGTTTATGGAGTCTGTAATGACTCAAAGACACCTCAAGAACCGCACAGTCTGTGTATGGACGGATAAACTTGCTGGTAGAGCACCCCCATGGAGGACTTTAAACAAGCTTCCAATTAAGAAGCGAACCGGTGATCTCCAATGGAGAATTTTACATGGTGCCATCGCTACAAACTCGTTTTTATCGGTTATTAATCAGAGTATTTTAAACAAGTGTCCTTTCTACAGTCTGTCTGAAAATGTTTTTCATGTTTTTATGGACTGCACAAGACTAAAGACCGTTTTTAGCCTTTTAACGAATGTTTTTAGTCTTTTTGGCACTGTTTTTACAACTTCTTTATTTATTGGAGGAGTGTGCCAAAACAAAAGTAATAAGGCAAAGGCCCGACTCTTAAACATTTTAATCAGTAAGGCAAAAATGACTATTTATTTGTCCCGTAGAGACAGACTGCAGGGGGGACCTCACCTTGATGCTGTGGCTCTGTGGAAGTACAACATGAAAGCCAGGATTCGGCTGGAGTTCACTTCCACAGAGCCACGCAGAACATGGAGGCTTTTATGCAGTTGTGGGGTTTTAACAAGATTTTATGTTTAGTGTCTGAAAGAGGAGAGCTTAAATTTAACAAGCTCCTTATTTAAGTATTTTATATAAATGACACTTGTTTTTAACTAAATTGTTTAACTGTTTGATCTCTTTTGTTAATAAAGTTTTGTTAAAAGTCAAAAGTCTTCTTCTTCTTCTTCTTCTTCTTGTGTTTTATGGGGGCTGGCAAACAACTTTTGGTGCATTACTGCTAACAACTGAAATGGAGTGTGGATCGGGATTGAACTAGTCCAATATCCTACTATTACTACACAAACAAGAAAAAAAAAACAAAACAAAAAACCTAAATACTCTTTATCAAATCAGTCTTTTTGAGAAATCTCAATAATAAAGAATAACCCTCTGATTTACAGTCCACGTCTAAAAGGTATTTTATATTTAACTTTAATTTACTGTTTTGTAATCTATTTACCAATTAATTTCTCTCAATTGCATATTTACTGCAAAATAATCTAAAATGCTGCACTGTTTCTTCTTCAAAAGAAAAATTAAATTTTCCTGTAGCATTTTTCCCTATTTTAAATAACATGCTATTTTAACCTGCATGACCAAAGCGTAATCTTGATATCACCATTTTCTCCTTTCTTTTCCTTGATGTGTTTCTCATAAAGCCCACTTTTCTTTGATAATAAAACCATCTTCCAGTTCTTTCTTCTTCCCACTGTTTCTGCCATCTTGCTTTAATCCTTTTCTTAATTACTGATTTTATTTCACCTTTACTAAATGGAACTATCATATCAATTAGACAACATTTACTTTCTTTTTTTGCATATTCATCTGCCATCTCATTCCCCTTTATTCCAATATGAGAAGGTAGCCATAAAAAATAAACTATTAATAATAATTTCTGAATTTCTACTAATAAATCAGGTCTACTGTTTGAATGATTGTGTTTAAATGAATATGATTCTGAGTCAGAGCAAACTAAACTTCTTAATGGTGTAATTTCTTCAATCCATCCTAAGATCTTTACCAACATGATACCAAACATTTCTCCTGTGCAAATTGAAATTTCATCACTGATTCTTTTACCTGGTTTAAAATTAAATTGTGGGACTACAAACGAAACACCATTCCTATTATGTGAATCTTCTGAAGCATCCGTAAAAATGTTTACATATCCATAATATTCTTTGTCTATATATTGTTGAACCATAATTGAATCTGAAATATCCTCTTTGTTCATAAAACAAAGTTAGATCCGTATGAATTTCAGGCAACATAGATGGATGAAGTAATGATCTAATAACTGTTTTACTAACATTTGTTTGAGATAGTTCAAGATCTATTATAGTAGAATCTGCTATCCATCCAAAAGAATTTAATTTTTTCTTCCCTTTTTCCCAACTTGGTATTAGAATTTCCTGACATGGATGAGTTTCACAATGATTCTTTAACCGAAACCAGTAAGTGGAAAGTAATTGTAGTCTCCTCAACTGTAGTGGCATTTCTCCCATTTCTACTTGTAATGCTGATGTTGTTGGTGTTGTTCTTATGGCCCCTGTGCATAATCTCAATGCTTGATACTGAACAATATCCAATTTTTAAGTAAGGATACTGATGCTGAACCAAAAGCATTACATCCATAATCAAAAACAGACCTAATCAAACCTGTATAAATTGATTTCAATGCATTCTTCTCAGCTCCCCACTCATTCCAGACCAAACACCTCATAACATTTATAACTCTTTTGCATTTATCAATCATCTTCTCAATATGAACTTTCCAAGTAAGCCTTTCATCCAACCATATACCAAAAACTTTAAATTGGTTTACTCTTTCCAAGTCATATCTATAAATTTGTAACTTTATTTCTTCAGAAACTTATTTCCTTGTAAAAAACAAAACCTTTGTTTTATCTACAGAAATATTGAATCCCCATCTAAAGGTTCACAGTGATCGTGACCTTTCAGACAGATTACACATATTTATTCAGAACCAAAACTATTTAAACTGAAGTCAAACTGGATGAAAAATGTACACGCACTTACACATTTTGCAGTTAAATATTAATCTAATATACACGCAAATTATAAACATAAATCTCTCTCTCTTTCTTCCAATATATATATATATATATATATATATATATATATATATATATATATATATATATATATATATATAAGCTATATACACAGACACCGATCTACAGACAACAGCAATTATCTACATATGAGCAAAACTATATACAGACAAGTGAGAGCAAAGGTGCTCATAACAGCATTTAAAAATTATATAATACAAACCGCAATCTGGGGGAAAGAAATCAACAAAAAACCTAATCACCCTCAGCACGGGCTTCCCCCCCTCCTCCCCACAAATCATGTCTATCCAGTAATTTAGGACCATTTTGTTTGTTTTTGGTGTTTAATGTACTTTTCTCTACTTCCATCCCTGTACCCATTAGCACATATTGTGTTTATGCCGGAAACACTAACTGTAAAGCATGAGGATTATCTATCATAAAATCTTACTTATGGAAGGTAATTCCCCAGGATCTGGCACCCATAAGCGGAGTAAAAGTCTGGCTTCCTGGGACGTAGCTCTGGAAGTTTGCTTACTTTCAATACAAAACCAAAATTATTTATTAAGTTAGACAATCGTTTAATTCAATCAATTGGTCCCATGTAGCCCCTAAAGGGGTGACGTTTTCAGTCAGTTGATTTAGCTAGAAATCGGGTGAGAATTCACCGGATTCAGAGTGTCTGAAACATAAAGTACATTTTCCTGTATTCTCTATGGTCTGACCTAAGATGGCAGCTTGGTCTGACCTAAGATGGCTGCTTTGACGTCACTTCCTGTGATGTGCCCAAATATGGGCAAAATGGCCGCCCTGTTCAAAGCTCTGCAGTCAGAGCTCTGGATGATGAAAGCTGTGAACTGATCACAAACTTCATAAAGTCGTTAATAATCAACGGTTGGCTCTAAAATTCTGAAAATATTCATGGATCTCAAAGAGTGCTTTATCTAACCACAGGATTATTTTTATGGTCATTAAAAAAATGGATTCAGAGAAATAAAATATTAAACTTTATAGTCTTGTACCATTTATTTTCAAAGTCTTGTAAATTGGTCAAACTCGCCTGGATTTTTACCAAACTGAAATCAATATTTATTCTGCATGTGCTTTACAAATAGAGGCCATATTTTGGGAGGTTGAACAATATTTGTGGAAAATACATTGATTTCTCCATTTTACAAACTTTTAAAAATTCAGAGTGTAGCACTTCAAAAAAAAACAATACATGCAGTGAGAGAATTGTTACACCTTATTCACAGAATACATCCTGAAAATCTGGGATCAAAAAATTGATTTTAATGCATTTTTTATTCTTTACTTTATTGTTTTTATTATTCTCCAGGTTTTTTAACACTTTTGGAAATAGGCCCCGCCCACTTGTTTTAATAATTACCATATTTAATACCTGAGTTCAGTGGTATGACTGGAAGGGGATGAAGAATGTTTTGTAAAAATCCGATCAGCCATTCTTGCGTAGTAGATTTCTTGACATCACAGCGCCCCCTAGTGATGGACGATCCTCAAACGCGGGTCACATGTGCAAAATCTTATTTGGACTATGGGTTATGAAGGACATGTCAAAATCTGTTATGGTTTTAGAATAATCAGCAATTACATTTAGAGCTAGCTAGCTAACAATCACTTATTTTAGCGTTACTTTTCGAAAAAGTCAAAATTCAAAAATCCGGCGCGTTCACTTTTTTTATTTGTCCATTACGCTGTTATATGTGGAGTTTTGCGCGGATTGCATAAAAAATGTAGGAGGAGTTAAACAAGAAAGGTTTAACCTTTGTAGCCATGTAGCGCGAAAACTAGCTGGGAAACGAAGGGTGTGCCAATTCCCTTTATTTTGCAGAATCATCCAATAAACAAAGTGATGTGAAGTTTTTGAGAGTGGGACCAGTAGTTTGGTGGTTATAGGCCAAAACGCATTGTCCTTTGTTATAGCGCCCCCTAGTTGTTGAGGGGTCTGAATTTCTGGGTTTGAGTAGCGGTGCACATTCTGTACTTGGATACCTGATTCAATAGGTTCGTTACAAATCCGCTTGGGCCGCCCAACGCGTTTTAGCGGAGAATAATAATTACCCGTAATAATAATAATAACTAGAACTGCAAGCAGTTATTAACGGGTTCCAAGCCCACCCACGCACCGCCCCCTTGAGCATGTTCCTGGACTTCAGTTCAGCGTTCAACACCATCAAAACTGGAACATCTGGGCTTCAGCACACCTGTTCGCAACTGCCTACTAGACTTCATCACCAACAGACCTCAGTTGGTCTGGGTCGGACAGAAAACCACTGATGTCATCACCCTCAGCACGGGCTTTCCTCAGGGCTGCGTCCTGAGCCCCCTGCTGTTCACCCTGATGACACACGACTGTGTCCCCAGGTTCACCACCAATCACATCGTGAAGTTTGCAGACGACACGACGGTGGTGGGCCTGATTAGAGACAACAACGACCAGGACCAGGACCAGGACTGATCCTGAACGTGGAGAAAACGAAGGAGATCATCATGGACTTCAGGAAGAAATGGCCTCGCCATGCTCCACTTCTCATTAACAGCTCAGCTGTGGAGGTGGCCAGCAGCAATAAATTCCTCGGGGTGCACATAACACACAACCTCAGCTGGTTTGTGAACACCATGTCACTGGAGAAGAGGGAACAGAAGCGCTTGCACTTACTGCGGAGGATGAGGAGAGCCCACCTGTCCCCGCCCATCCTCACGACCTTCTACAGCAGCACCATCTATCTGCTCCCCACTCCCTTCCAATTAAGCATGTCATAATATTTATTACTTTCTTGCATTTGTCTAAAAAAAGTAGATGCAATGCAGTTTTGCATTGCATTACATTGAAATGACTGTTGTCATTTCAGCTTTTAACTTTTTGCTCTCTCTTTTTTCTTCATAGTAGGTACACCTGATCTGACGTTCTGTTAACTGTGACATCATCCAGAGAAGACAGATCACCCGCTATTACTATCTAATGTAGAACAGATTACTGGATCAATGTGTGCTTCTGTGCATGTTTGTCTCTCTTGTTGTGTCTCTGCTCTGTATTCTTTAACCCCCAGTCGGTCGAGGCAGATGACCGTTCATACTGAGCCCGGTTCTGCTGGAGGTTTTTCCTTCCCGCTAATGGGTGGTTTTTTTTTTCGACTGTCGCTTCATGCTTGCTCAGTATGAGGGACTGCTGCAAAGCCATGGACAATGCAGACGACTCTCCCTGTGGCTCTACGCTTCTCCAGGAGTGAATGCTGCTTGTCGGGATTTTGAAGCAATCAACTGGTTCCCTTATATAGGAAATTTTTGACCAATCTGTATAATATGATTGATTTTGACTTTGTAAAGTGCCTCGAGATGACATGTTTCATGAATTGGCGCTATATAAATACAATTGAATTGAATTGAATAGAGTCCATCTGTTAAACCTTTTCTGCGTCGCACAAAGACACGATGGTTGGAACCAAAGATCTCAACTTTGGACTCATCAGACCAAAGCACAGATTTCCACTGGTCTAATGTCCATTCCTTGTGTTCTTTAGCCCAAACAATTCTCTTCTACTTGTTGCCTGTCCTTAGCAGTGGTTTCCTAGCAGCTGTTTTACCATGAAGGCCTGATTCACACAGTCTCCTAACAGTTGTTCTAGAGATGTGTCTGCTGCTAGAACTCTGTGTGGCATTGACCTGGTCTCTAATCTGAGCTGCTGTCAATCTGCGATTTCTGAGGCTGGTGACTAGGATGAATTTATCCTCCACAGCAGAGGTGACTCTTGGTCTTCCTTTCCTGGGGCGGTCCTCGTGTGAGCCAGTTTCTTTGTAGCGCTTGATGGTTTTTGCGACTGCACTTGGGGACACTTTCAAAGTTTTCCCAATTTTTCGGACTGAATGACCTTCAGTTCTTAAAGTAATTATGGCCACTTGTTTTTCTTTACTTAGCTGCTTTTTTCTTGCCATAATACAAATTCTAACAGTTTATTCAGTAGGACTATAAGCTGTGTATCCACTTGACTTCTGCACAACACAACTGATGGTCCCAACCCCATATAAGAGGCAAGACATCCCACTTATTAAACCTGACAGGGGACACCTGTGAAGGGAAAACCATTTCAGGTGACTATCTCTTGAAGCTCATTAAGAGAATGCCAAGAGTGTACGAAGCAGTAATCAAAGCAAAAGGTGGCTACTTTGAAGAACCTAGAATATAAGACATATTTTCAGTTGTTTCACACTTTTTTGTTAAGTATATAATTCCACATGTGTTAATTCATAGTTTTGATGCCTTTAGTGTGAATCTACAATTGTCATAGTTATGAAAATTAAGAAAACTCTTTGAAGGAGAAGGTGTGTCTAAACCACCTCCTCCATTACCATCTGGTACGCTGGTGCCACCGCCAAAGACAAGAGCAGACTGCAGCGTGTCATCCGGTCTGCAGAGAAGGTGATTGGCTGCAATTTTCCATCTCTCCAGGACCTGTAAGCCTCTAGGACTCTGAGGCGTGCAGGGAAGATTGTGGCCGATTTTGTGACACCCCAGTCACAAAATATTTCAGACACTTCCTTCTGGCAGGAGGCAGCGGTCCATCAGGACCAAAACCTCACGACACAAAAACAGTTTTTTCCCATCCGCTACCAGCCTTATTAACACGGCCCAGAGGCCCCGTGACACTTGACTCTGCCTCTCTCCCCTGTTCAGGTCCTACAAGCTACACCAACGTAGCATCTCCAGACCTTCTGCGTTACATTAACGCACAGTCTACCGTGTATATAGCTTTCTGTGTGTATATATATATATATATATATATATATATATATATATATATATATATATATATATATATATATATATATATATATACACACAGCGTTCACTGAGCGAGAGGCGGGTTACACCCTGGACAGGTCGGCAATCTGTCACAGGGCAACACAGAGACAGACAGGACAAACAACCATTCTTGCACACACTCACACCTAAGGACAATTAAACTGACAGTCATGTTTTTGAACTGTGGGAGTAAGCCAGCGTACCCGGAGTGAACCTACGCATGCACAGGTAGAACATTCAAACTTCATGCAGAAAGACCCAGAGGATTTGAAAGACCCAGGAGGATTTGAAAGACCCGGGAGGATTTGAAAGACCCGGGAGGATTTGAAAGACCCAGGTGATTGAACCCAGAAGGCAACAACACTTCTCACTGCTTCACTGTGCAGCCTCTGTTTATGACAGTATCATGTAAATCTTAGGCACAAATAAAGTGTTACCAAAACAAAAGTAATTTGTATAGTAAGTATAACAACCACTGACTTTAAAGTTACCTGTGAAACGTTTTCACACAGCCAAACTGCTTGTTGTTGTAACCAAATGCTATGGGGTTCTGTGTGAGAATGGAGTAGCAAGATGGCGGCCAGTGACCTCCCCTAGTGACTGGCCGCCATCTTGCTACTCCCTACTCTCACACTTTTGCAAATAGGCCCTGCCCACTTGTTTCAATTGTGTTCATAAACAGACACAATAAAAAATGCAAAAAGCATCATGCTAACCTTTACAATTAGGCTTATTGGATTTTACTACTTAATAACTCTCTGTCACAGCCTCTAACCTGCTGGTGATACACTTGGGCCTGGTGTCTCCTGGCTGGCTTCTCCAGGTTGGTCACTGCTGCAGGGTTCTGTCTGGTCCTGGTCTGGCCCTGGTTTTTGCCTCTTTAAGAAGAACTGTGAGATATTCTCTTTTCTCTTCATTTGGGCTCTACACAAAATAAGGCAGCCTGGTATTTAGACTCCATGACTGTATGGCAAAGACAACACTATTTTAAATATTATTTAAACTATAGTTTTTAGTTTTCTGTAGCTAGCTAAAATAATACTAAATTAAAAATAGATTAATTAAATTAATTAATATAACTAGTTAGGTTATAATTCAAAGCTTTCATATGACATAGCCTATTTACATTTCAGTCATTATAAACTTAACAATGGTTTTTCACATATTCTTACCACACACATTTCAAGCAAGAGCTGGGAGATATATCCTGGCCAAATTAATAAAACATTACAGGACAGCATGTGCACTGAAACATATGTTAAAAGAATCTGTCTAAAACACGATCTATCAGCACTAGCATGGCTAATATAATAAACGAGGCACTACGGACGGAGCGGTGCACAACCATTTTTTTTTTCTTTTTAGAAATGTATGACAAGTGCCGCCTCTCATTAGGAAGGTAACACAGCGGTTACCGCTGAGCTGTAAAATGTTGTAAATACCTGCAAAACTCCTCAACGGTGTACTCTAAAGCCGCGGGTGTGTTTTGGATCAAGCAGGAACCACATGTCAGCTTAACCAATGAACAGCGTCAGTGCGCAGCATGTAGGCTGCTACTGCATGGGCTGCCTTCAGGGACAGTCGGAAATTACAGTTTTCCTGGCAAATCTTTGCCGATCTCATAAGTATTATATGTTAAAATTACCATTTCCAGTGGGGTGGCAGTAGGGGGTGGCAAGGGCTCTGTTGGGGGTGGCAAATGCCACCCCTGCCACCCCTCTGGCTCCGCAACTAGCTACATTCAATGTAAAGCTTATGTATATAAGTGTGTGTGTGTGTAAAAAATCCATATATAATCAAATACTGCCATCTACTGGAAATTTTAAATCCCTACATGGGCACATTTCGGAAATGTTATTCTCTTTAAATTCATAAATAAATTCTTTAAAAATCAACAGTTTGCTCTAAAATTCTTCCAATATTATATATATATTCAATTTATTTATTTATATAGCGCCAAATCATGAAACATGTCATCTCAAGGCACTTTACAAAATCAAGTTCAATCATATTATACAGATTGGGTCAGATTATACAGATTGAATAAAATGTCCTATATAAGGAAACCAGTTGATTGCATCAAAGTCCCGACAAGCATATATATATATATATATATATATATATATATATATATATATATATATATATATATATATATATATATTTAAGCTATATACACAGACACCGATCTATAGACAACAGCAATTATCAACAAAAAGAAATCAACAAAAAACCTAATCACCCTCAGCACGGGCTTCCCCCCCCACTCCCCACAAATCATGTCTATCCAGTAATTTAGGACCATTTTGTTTGTTTTTGGTGTTTAATGTACTTTTCTCTACTTCCATCGCTGTACCCATTAGCACATATTGTGTTTATGCCGGAAAACTGTAACTGTAAAGCATGAGGATGATCTATCATAAAATCTTACTTATGGAAGGTAATTCCCCAGGATCTGGTTCCTAGTGTCCTTTTATTTGCGCACCCATAAGCGGAGTAAAAGTCGGGCTACCTGGGACGTAGCTCTGGAAGTTTGCTTACTTTCAATACAAAATCGAAATTATTTATTAAGTTAGACAATAATTTAATTCAATCAATTGGTCCCATGTAGCCCCTAAAGGGGTGACGTTTTCAGTCAGTTGATTTATCTGGAAATCGGGTGAGAATTCACCGGATTCAGAGTGTCTGAAAACATAAAGTACATTTTCCTGTAATGACTTGTATTCTGTCTGACTGCAGCTTGGTCTGACCTAAGATGGCCGCTCTGTCGGCACGCCTCTCAACCGAGGACGCGGCGTCTACGTATTCATGTCTGTGTTCTCTATGGTCTGACCTAAGATGGCAGCTTGGTCTGACCTAAGATGGCTGCTTTGACGTCACTTCCTGTGATGTGCCCAAATATGGGCAAAATGGCCGCCCTGTTCAAAGCTCTGCAGTCAGAGCTCTGGATGATGAAAGCTGTGAACTGATCACAAACTTCATAAATTCGTTAATAATCAACGGTTGGCTCTAAAATTCTGAAAATATTCATGGATCTCAAAGAGTGCTTTATCTAACCACAGGATTTTTTTTATGGTCATTAAAAAAATGGATTCAGAGAAATAAAATATTAAACTTTATAGTCTTGTACCATTTATTTTCAAAGTCTTGTAAATTGGTCAAACTCGCCTGGATTTTTACCAAACTGAAATCCATGTTTATTCTGCATGTGCTTTACAAATAGAGGCCATATTTTGGGGGGTTGAACAATATTTGTGGAAAATACATTGATTTCTCCATTTTACAAACTTTTAAAAATTCAGAGTGTAGCACTTCAAAAAAAAACAATACATGCAGTGAGAGAATTGTTACACCTTATTCACAGAATACATCCTGAAAATCTGGGATCAAAAAATTGATTTTAAAGCATTTTTTATTCTTTACTTTATTGTTTTTATTATTCTCCAGGTTTTTTAACACTTTTGGAAATAGGCCCCGCCCACTTGTTTTAATAATTACCATATTTAATACCTGAGTTCAGGGGTATGACTGGAAGGGGATGAAGAAGGTTTTGTAAAAATCCGATCAGCCATTCTTGCGTAGTAGATTTCTTGACATCACAGCGCCCCCTAGTGATGGACGATCCTCAAACGCGGGTCACATGTGCAAAATCTTATTTGGACTATGGGTTATGAAGGACATGTCAAAATCTGTTATGGTTTTAGAATAATCAGCAATTACATTTAGAGCTAGCTAGCTAACAATCACTTATTTTAGCGTTACTTTTCGAAAAAGTCAAAATTCAAAAATCCGGCGCGTTCACTTTTTTTATTTGTCCATTACGCTGTTATATGTGGAGTTTTGCGCGGATTGCATAAAAAATGTAGGAGGAGTTAAACAAGAAAGGTTTAACCTTTGTAGCCATGTAGCGCGAAAACTAGCTGGGAAACGAAGGGTGTGCCAATTCCCTTTATTTTGCAGAATCATCCAATAAACAAAGTGATGTGAAGTTTTTGAGTGTGGGACCAGTAGTTTGGTGGTTATAGGCCAAAACGCATTGTCCTTTGTTATAGCGCCCCCTAGTTGTTGAGGGGTCTGAATTTCTGGGTTTGAGTAGCGGTGCACATTCTGTACTTGGATACCTGATTCAATAGGTTCGTCACAAATCCGCATGGGCCGCCCAACGCGTTTTAGCGGAGAATAATAATTACCCGTAATAATAATAATAATAATAATAATAATAATAATAAATAATTTAAAAACACTAGAAAAACAATAGGGTTCTCTGCTCACAGAGCAGACGAACGGCATAGCCGTTCGCCTGCGCTGCGGGCTTGGAACCCTAATAATAAATAATTTAAAAACACTAGAAAAACAATAGGGTTCTCTGCTCACAGAGCAGACGAACGGCATAGCCGTTCGCCTGCGCTGCGGGCTTGGAACCCTAATAAATAATTTAAAAACACACGAAAAACAATAGGGTTCTCTGCTCACAGAGCAGACGAACGGCATAGCCGTTCGCCTGCGCTGCGGGCTTGGAACCCTAATAACTAGAACTGCAAGCAGTTATTAACGGGTTCCAAGCCCACCCACGCCCCGCCCCCTTGAGCATGTTCCTGGACTTCAGTTCAGCGTTCAACACCATTATCTTACAGCATCTGGCGGAAAAACTGAAACATCTGGGCTTCAGCACACCCCTTCGCAACTGCCTGCTAGACTTCCTCACCTCCTGACCTCATTTGATCCGGGTCAGACAGAACACCTCTGATGTCATCACCCTCAGCACGGGCTCCCCTCAAGGCTGTGTCTTGAGCCCCCTGCTGTTCACCCTGATGACACACGACTGCGTCCCCAGATTCACCACCAATCGCATTGTGAAGTTTTCAGACGACACAACGGTGGTGGGCCTGATTAGAGACGACAAGGACCAGGACCAGGACTGATCCTGAACGTGGAGAAAACGACGGAGATCATCGTGGACTTCAGGAAGAACCGGCCTCACCACGCTCCACTGCTCATCACCAGCTCATCTGTGGAGGTGGTCAGGAGCACCAAATTCCTCGGGGTACACATGACGCACAACCTCTCCTGGTCTGTGAACACCACGTCACTGGGGAGGAGGGCACAGAAGCGCTTGTACTTCTTGCGGAGGATGAGGAGAGCCCACCTGTCCTGGCCCATCCTCACGACCTTCTACAGAAGCACCATAAAGAGCATTGTGACCAGCTGTCTCTCTGTGTGGTGAGGAGGCTGAAGTGCCTCAGTAGACTGTTGATAAATTGACTATATATTTGTATTGTGGAGCTAAACCATTTACTTTCACACAAGTTAACAACAATTTTCAAGTATTCCCTGGTAGACATTTAGTAACAATGACCTAAGAGTTAAGGGATGTGGACTATTGTTGTTAAATCTTTATCAACAATTGGAATTATACATTTATATAAATCTATTATTATAACATTGAATGGGTGATATAAATCAAGCAGTATAACAGTAAAAATAAAACTAATATGTACACAGGTCCTTCAGCTATAGTTAGTAAGCTTGTAGTAAATCGTGTTTTGAATATGGATTTAATGAACCCAGTGGATTTATAGAATATATCTTTATATATCTATACAGGGTTCAGTGCCTGGACTAATTCTCTTTACTATATATATATGCTTCCAACTGGCAAAATTAACAAACAGATTGGGATTCATTTCCACTGTTATGCTGATGAGACTAAGCTTTATTTATCCATAAATCCTAAAGAATCCAATCAATTACTTCGACTGCAGTAATGTCTTGATAACATCAAAACCTGGATGACTTTAAATTTTCTGCATTTAAATTCTGACAAGACAGAAGTTATAATCTTTAAACCAGAGTCCTCAAAAAATAAACTTCTTCATCAATCACTTAATCTGGATGGCATTAACTTGGCCTCTGGTAATAAAGTAAAAAATCTTGGTGTTATTTTTGACCAAGACATGTCATTTAAATCCCATATTAAACAGGTTTCCAGAGTTTCCTTTTTTCACTTCGGGAATATCGCCAGAATTAAAAATATTCTGTGCAGGAGCGATGCTGAAAAACTAGTCCATGTATTTGTTACTTGAAGGCTGGACTATTGTAATTCTTTACTATCAGGAAGTCCACAAAATGCAATTCAAAGTCTTCAGCTGATCCAAAATGCTGCAGCAAAAGTTCTGATGAAAATAAAAAAGAGGGATCATATTTCTCCTATTTTAACTTCCCTTCATTAGCTTCCTTTTAAATCAAGAATATAATTTAAAATTCTTCTTCTAACATATAAAGCCCTTTATAATCAAGCTCTATCATATATCAGAGTTCTGATTACCTTGTATGTTCCTAACAGAGCACTTTGCTCTCGACTTCAGGTCTACTGGTGGTTCCTAGAGTCTCTAAAAGTAGAATGGGAGGCAGATCCTTTAGCTATCAGGCTCCTCTCCTGTGGAACCAACTCCTAATTTTGGTCCGTGAGGCAGACACCCTGTCTACTTTTAAGACTAGACTTAAAACGTTCCCTTTTGACAAAGCTTATAAATAGAGTGGCTTATGTTACACTGAGCTACCCATATAGTTATGCTGCTTAGGCTACTGGAGGACATCAGGGCCTATATTTCTCACTCTACTGAGTTCTAGTGTTCTCCAGTCTACTGTTCTCCAGTTTTGCATGACTGTTGTCATTTCAGCTTTTAACTTTTTGTTCATCACCAACAGACCTCAGTTGGTCCGGGTCGGACAGAAAACCTCTGATGTCATCACCCTCAGCACGGGCTTTCCTCAGGGCTGCGTCCTGAGCCCCCTGCTGTTCACCCTGATGACAAACGACTGTGTCCCCAGGTTCACCACCAATCACATTGTGAAGTTTGCAGACGACACGACGGTGGTGGGCCTGATTAGAGACGACCAGGACCAGGACCAGGACCAGGACTGATCCTGAACGTAGAGAAAACGAAGGAGATCATCATGGACTTCAGGAAGAAATGGCCTCGCCATGCTCCACTTCTCATTAACAGCTCAGCTGTGGAGGTGGTCAGCAGCAATAAATTCCTCGGGGTGCACATAACACCAAACCTCAGCTGGTTTGTGAACACCATGTCACTGGAGAAGAGGGCACAGAAGCGCTTGCACTTACTGCGGAGGATGAGGAGAGCCCACCTGTCCCCGCCCATCCTCACGACCTTCTACAGCAGCACCATCTATCTGTTCCCCACTCCCTTCCAATTAAGCATGTCATAATATTTATTACTTTCTTGCATTTGTCTAAAAACAGTAGATGCAATTGAAATGACTGTTTGAGATCCATGATCCTGGAGGCTTACAGGTCCTGGAGAGATGGAAAATTGCAGCCAATCACCTTCTCTGCAGACCGGATGACACGCTGCAGTCTGCTCTTGTCTTTGGCGGTGGCACCAGTGTACCAGATGGTAATGGAGGAGGTGGTTTAGACACACCTTCTCCTTCAAAGAGTTTTCTTAATTTTCATAACTATGACAATTGTAGATTCACACTAAAGGCATCAAAACTATGAATTAAAACATGTGGAATTATATACTTAACAAAAAAGTGTGAAACAACTGAAAATATGTCTTATATTCTAGGTTCTTCAAAGTAGCCACCTTTTGCTTTGATTACTGCTTCATACACTCTTGGCATTCTCTTAATGAGCTTCAAGAGATAGTCACCTGAAATGGTTTTCCCTTCACAGGTGTCCGCTGCTTATTGACTGACAGCCGATGCAGCTCTGCCTTCTTTGTTACAGAAAAGCTCAGGTGGAATTTTTTCACTTTTTCTGAATCAGACCCATTAAAATGCGGGACAGTTTCACATTCCGACCATTGTTAAAAAAAAAGAAAAGAAAAAGTGCATCATGCTAAATTAGCCTGAGCTAATAGCAATCCTTTCTGTTATCATTCTCTCCATAATCTTTCCTAAACATGAAGTAAGTGCAATTGGTCTATAACTTAAAGGGTTTGTTGGATCCTTTCCTGGTTTAATAATTGGCACAATAATTGCTTCCTTCTAATTAGAAGGTAATCTTCCTTCTTTCCAAATCTTATTATATAAACCTAGAAGTTTTTCTTCAGCTTGTTTCCCTAAGTTTTTTTTAACATAATATAGCATATCTGATCTTTTCCTGGTGCTGTTAATCCTGATCTAAATATCGCTCTCTTCATTTCTTGCATAGAAAAATAAACATCCATGACATTTCCTGGAGTTGTTTCACCTTCTAAAATAAAATCATTTATCCTTCTTGTCTGCTCTCTCCTAAATTTTCCCGTTTCTGTTAAATTATCTGAACTATGGATCTTTGCAAATGTTCTTGCCATTACTTCTAGTTTTTCTTCATTTGTTACTGCTGTTCCTTCTTCATGTTTTAGAACTGGATATGTTCTCTCTGGTCTATTTCCCTTCATTTTCTTAATCATTCCCCATACCTAAGCTATAGGGGTTGTTCTGCCTATTGAATCACAAAAATCTCTCCATTTTGTCTTCTTTGCCTTCTAAATAACTTTCCTGTCTTCTGCTTGATCTTTTTTTATATTCAATTAAATTTTTTAAATGATGTGTTCTTTAGAAAACCCTAAAAGCTATCCTCCCTCTTCAAATTTCTGCTCCGCTTAGAAAAAACACGGGATGTGACGTCACTTCCTGTGATGTGCCCAAATATGGGCAAAATGGCCGCCCTGTTCACAGCTGTGGAGTCAGAGCTCTGGATGAGAGCTGTGAACTGATCACAAACTTCATAAATTCGTTAATAATCAACGGTTTGCTCTAAAATTCTGAAAATATTCACGGATCTCAAAGAGTGCTTTATCTAACCACAGGATCTTTTTTATGGTCATTAAAAAAATGGATTCAGAGAAATAAAATATTAAACTTTATAGTCTTGTACCATTTATTTTCAAAGTCTTGTAAATTGGTCAAACTCGCCTGGATTTTTACCAAACTGAAATCCATGTTTATTCTGCATGTGCTTTACAAATAGAGGCCATATTTTGGGGGGTTGAACAATATTTGTGGAAAATACATTGATTTCTCCATTTTACAAACTTTTAAAAATTCAGAGTGTAGCACTTCAAAAAAAAAACAATGCATGCAGTGAGAGAATTGTTACACCTTATTCACGGAATACATCCTGAAAATCTGGGATCAAAAAATTGATTTTAAAGCATTTTTTATTCTTTACTTTATTGCTTTTATTATTCTCCAGGTTTTTTAACACTTTTGGAAATAGGCCCCGCCCACTTGTTTTAATCATTACCATATTTAATACCTGAGTTCAGGGGTATGACTGGAAGGGGATGAAGAAGGTTTTGTAAAAATACGATCAGCCATTCTTGCGTAGTAGATTTCTTGACATTACAGCGCCCCCTAGTGATGGACGATCCTCAAACGCGGGTCACATGTGCAAAATCTTATTTGGACTATGGGTTATAAAGGACATGTCAAAATCTGTTATGGTTTTAGAATAATCAGCAATTACATTTAGAGCTAGCTAGCTAACAATCACTTATTTTAGCGTTACTTTTCGAAATAGTCAAAATTCAAAAATCCGGCATGTTCACTTTTTTTATTTGTCCATTACGCGGTTATATATGGAGTTTTGCACGGATTGCATAAAAAATGTAGGAGGAGTTTAACAAGAAAGGTTTAACCTTTGTAGCCATGTAGCGCGAAAACTAGCTGGGAAACGAAGGGTGTGCCAATTCCCTTTATTTTGCAGAATCATCCAATAAACAAAGTGATGTGAAGTTTTTGAGTGTGGGACCAGTAGTTTGGTGGTTATAGGCCAAAACGCATTGTCCTTTGTTATAGCGCCCCCTAGTTGTTGAGGGGTCTGAATTTCTGGGTTTGAGTAGCGGTGCACATTCTGTACTTGGATACCTGATTCAATAGGTTCGTTACAAATCCGCATGGGCCGCCCAACGCGTTTTAGCGGAGAATAATAATTACCCGTAATAATAATAATAATAATAAACTAGAACTGCAAGCAGTTATTAACGGGTTCCAAGCCCACCCACTTACCGCCCCCTTGAGCATGTTCCTGGACTTCAGTTCAGCGTTCAACACCATCAAAACTGGAACATCTGGGCTTCAGCACACCTGTTCGCAACTGCCTACTAGACTTCATCACCAACAGACCTCAGTTGGTCCGGGTCGGACAGAAAACCTCTGATGTCATCACCCTCAGCACGGGCTTTCCTCAAGGCTGCGTCTTGAGCCCCCTGCTGTTCACCCTGATGACACACGACTGTGTCCCCAGGTTCACCACCAATCACATTGTGAAGTTTGCAGACGACACGACGGTGGTGGGCCTGATTAGAGACGACAACGACCAGGACCAGGACTAATCCTGAACGTGGAGAAAACGAAGGAGATCATCACGGACTTCAGGAAGAAATGGCCTCGCCATGCTCCACTTCTCATTAACAGCTCAGCTGTGGAGGTGGTCAGCAGCAATAAATTCCTCGGGGTGCACATAACACACAACCTCAGCTGGTTTGTGAACACCATGTCACTGGAGAAGAGGGCACAGAAGCGCTTGCACTTACTGCGGAGGATGAGGAGAGCACACCTGTCCCCGCCCATCCTCACGACCTTCTACAGCAGCACCATCTATCTGTTCCCCACTCCCTTCCAATTAAGCATGTCATAATATTTATTACTTTCTTGCATTTGTCTAAAAAAAGTAGATGCAATGCAGTTTTGCATTGCATTACATTGAAATGACTGTTGTCATTTCATCTTTTAACTTTTTGCTCTCTCTTTTTTCTTCATAGTAGGTACACCTGATCTGACGTTCTGTTAACTGTGACATCATCCAGAGAAGACAGATCACCCGCTATTACCATCTAATGTAGAACAGATTACTGGATCAATGTGTGCTTCTGTGCTTCTTTGTCTGTCTTGTTGTGTCTCTGCTCTGTCTTCTTTAACCCCCAGTCGTGATTGGCTTTAACAGCCAAGCGAGTGCACAGCTGGTGTTGAGTGTGAAACGAGCAGGTGTGCGCGAGCAAAGTAGCGCGCGAGCAGAGATGGAACTCACCGCGAGGACAGCAGGTTGAGAAGAGTTTTTCAGACCGTGCCAGACCGGTTTTGAGCGTTGAGTTGTTTCACTGTGCGCTTGGATTGGTTCCTGCGCGCTCAAACAGAAGGCACGAATATCGCTACTTTTGTTTCACAGAGTTGAGCGGCAGCGCTGTCTTCTTCTCTGTCTTCATGTGCCTCCCCTGTGACTCTTTGGCGCCCCCCAGGGGAGGCACGCCTCACCTATTGAAAACCCCTATACGACATTGATTAATCTGCGTTATTTTTTTTAATCCGTTAATTTTTTTAAATTAATTAATCGAAATTAACGCGTTATTTTGACAGCCCTAATATATATATATATATATATATATATATATATATATATAAGTATGTGTATATGTATAAGTATGTGCATATGTATATATATGTATACATATATGTGTTTGTATGTTATTTATATATTTATAAATGTTTTATATATCCCTCCTCATCCTTCTTGACCTTTCTGCTGCATTTGATACTGTCGACCATGGCATTCTCTTAAACCGGCTCCACCTCACTACTGGACTAAATGACACTGCTCTCAGTTGGTTCAGATCATATCTCACAAACCGGACAGAATACATCTCCCTGGGACACTCCAAATCACATCCACACACAGTTACATGTGGTGTCCGCCAGGGGTCAGTCCTTGGCCCCATCCTCTTCATCCTTTACCTCACTCCCCTTGGCCAAATCATCAGCTGCCACAATATTTCATTCCACTGCTATGCTGATGACATACAGCTCTATGTAAATGTCACAGCTGACACCCCACCCTCACAGTCATCCCCATCAAAACTCACCACCTGTCTGGAGGAGATAAAGGTATGGATGGAGCAAAAACCGAAGCCATCCTGGTTGGAACTCCTCATCAAACCAAATCATTATCCATAACCAGCATCACCTTTTCTGGCACTAACATCCCGCTTTCATCAACAGTTAGAAATCTTGGTGCAAAAATGGACTCCCAACTCACTTTTGAAGCACATATAAATCACCTATGCAAGACCTCTTTCTACCACCTCCGAAATATTTCCAAACTTCGTCCCATTCTCTCCCTCCCAGACGCAGAAAAGCTGGTTCATGCCTTTGTCTCCTCCAGACTGGACTATTGCAACGCACTTCTCATTGGGATCCTTAGAAAAAGTCTGCAGAGGCTTCAGTATATTCAAAACTCTGCAGCTAGGATCCTGATGAGAGTGCGGAAACATGAGCACATTACCCCCATCCTCCATTCACTACACTGGCTTCCCATCTCCACCAGGTTTGAGTACAAGGTTTCCCTCCTCACACATCAATGCATCCATGGACATGCCCCGCCTTATCAGCCCACAGAAGACAACCCGCTCCCTTCGCTCCACTCACTCAAACCTCCTCCACATTCCCAGAACCAGACTCAGGACAATAGGAGATCGGGCATTTAGTGCTGCTGCCCCGCATCTGTGGAATGCCCTCCCTGACATCTTGAGGGCACCTCAATCCACTGAGTGTTTTAAAAAAGGCCTTAAAACATTTCTTTTTAGCAAAGCTTTTGGTCCCCTTTAGATGTTTTATTCTTTTTTTTCTTCTAAAAAAGCTTTTTTAATTTTTTTATGCTTTTTTTAATTTTTACCTGTAGCACTTGGAGATCTTTTGATGGAAAGTGCAGTATAAATTAAATGTATTATTATTATTATTATATATATTTAAATAAATAAAATGGAAAATATTTCAGCACATGACTTTCTCAGTACTTGATAGTTTTAGAACATAGCATAAAAGTATACTGCATTTGACATTTTCAAAGTTTTAAGCCCCCTCTGAACATGAGAAAATCCTCGTTATTCGATGCTGTAGCGCACATTCTCCCTAGTTACTGGGGGAAAATAGGGAGTACCAATATGGCGGCTGGTGGCTTCAAAGCGACTTGTTCTAACAGCGGGCTATTAGCACCATAGACATTATATACGTAGACGCGTCATTAGGCGCAGGTTCGCACATCAACGTCACCGCCATATTGTATGTGGCAGAAACAAGTTAAGTTCTGTTGTAGTGAACGTGGATCAGAGAAGATGCCTCATTCCTGTGCTGCATGGAAATGTATTCGGGCTGATTTCACTACTTGTATCTGCCTTCTATAAACTAAGGCTGCACCATGCTGCAAAACTGGACACACTAAAGCTGCAGAGTGGCAACACTAGGAAAAAGCTGTGCAAGACCATTCTTTTTCAAGGTTTTTAGCTTGCATACAGTACAGACTATTGTATTTAGACATAGATGTGCATATATAGATTTTCAAGTATTATAAATAAGCCAAATAAATAGCTGTGTGATTATATATCACTATAGGTCAAGATTATAGCTGTCTATACATATCTATATCTATATGTTTCTAAATAAATAAATATATATATATAAATATATATGTATATGTGTGTGTATATATATATATATATATATATATATATATATATATATATATATATATATATATATATATTTGTGTGTGTATATGTGTATGTGTTATGAATATAAGGATGAATTTGTTAAATCTAAACATTGTGGTCTTCATTATTTCATAAAACCGTATCACATGTGAACCTTTAGGAACAGACTTTTTGGGGGAGTATTAAAGAGGTAAAATTACTAATATGAGGGAAAAAAAAAACCTAGGACAAAGTTTAAAAAATAAATAAAAAAAAAAGACAAAAGTGGTAATGTTATGAGAATTAAGAGGGAAAATTTCCAGAATAGTCACAGTTTGCAGAATTGTTTCACTCCTGGAGTAATAGGGCCAGGTGAGATTATTTTAATTATTTTTATTCTTTACGAGTATAAAGTCGGGAGAATGAAGTTAAAGGGATACGAAAATAAACTTGTAATATTACAAAAATAAAAATATTACGAATACAAAGTATATTGTGAGATTAAAGTCCCCCTGATACTGTTTAAGTGACTGAGTAACTGCAGATTTGCCACATTTAACATGGCGGACGCTCTGACGCATCCCAGCATAGGCAGAACCCGCCCAACGATGCGTCTACGTTTATAATGTCTATGATTAGCACTCTAGTGTATAATATAGCTCAGTGGAGCGACACCACAGAGTTTTGAGCCGATTGCTAAATAGCTGCTAACCACAACAGAGCTACAAGCCTAATGCTAAGCAGCTGCTAACATCAAGTTGCTCATTTGTAGGTAACTAGACTCCACACTACAAACAGAAAAACTACTGCTAAGTTCTCAATAAAAACGAGGGGTTAACATGACCCCAAACAGAGTATAATACACATAAACATGATAACTTACAGTTGTATGGACGAAACCCAGCGCAGAACACCAGAGAAATGTCTGACTGAATCAGTCTGACTGCTGCGTGTGTGATGAGTTCAAGTACCTTGCTCAACGTAGGAATTTGCACATGCGGGGATTATCTTTAATACAGTAATATATGTTGAGCCTAAAGCTAAATGACTCGAATGGAAATGAGGTTTAAAATGTCTACTGTTTAGTTTAATGTTAATGAAAAATCATAATTTAAATTTACGTGAAGTATGTTTGAACTAGAAGAATTAAGAACTGTGGGATGTTGATAAATTGACTGTATATTTGTATTGTAGTGCTAAACCATAGATTTACTTCTGAGTCAATTTAGGCTGTACAGATATTACTGTACAAAAGATAATCCTCGAATTTGCAAATTCCTATGTTGAGTGAAGTTCTTGAACGCACCACATGCTTAGAATCCAAAGCAGGACATTGCGATGTGTGCATCCATTCAGTTAGATACAAGTTAACAACAATTTTCAAGTATTCCCTGATAGACATTTGGTAACAATGACTTTAGAGTTAAGGGCTGTGGACTCTTATTAAAATTTTAGCAACAGCTGGAATTATACATTTATATAAATGTATTGTTTGTTTTGCCCTCTGAAATTCACTCGCCAAACGGGAAATTTACTTGCATTTGGCAACTGGCGAGTTAATTTCGGACCCTGTGTGTATGTGTGTGTGTGGGGGGGTGTGTGCGTGTGTGTGTATATTTCTCAGAATGATAATTACCTATTTGAACTTGTATTTGTCTTTAAGTTAGAAAATCTTTGATCCACCAATACATCCTACCTGTAATACCCATCTTTATAATTTTAATTAATAAACCTTCTTTCCACAACATGTCATATGCCTTTTCAATATCCAAAAACACTGCTACAATACTTCCTTTATTAATTTGAGCTTTTCTGATTTCAAATTCCAATTCCTCCCTCTTCAGGTTTCTGCTCAGCTTAGAAACATAGACATTATATACGTAGACGCCCCATTGGACGCTGCCAGCCACTAGGCTGACGTGCCTACAGGGTGACCATCTTGGGTCAGACCACAGATCAGACAGCTGCTGTCAAAATGAATAGGAGGCACCTCAGATCTCATTTTAATCATATGTTCCCAGTGATCGTGACCTTTCAGACAGATTACACATATTTATTCAGAACCAAAACTATTTAAACTGAAGTCAAACTGGATGAAAAATGTACACGCACTTACACATTTTGCAGTTAAATATTAATCTAATATACACACAAATTATAAACATAAATCTCTCTCTCTTTCTTCCAATATATATATATATATATATATATATATATATATATATATATATATATATATATATATATATATATATATATATAAGCTATATACACAGACACCAATCTACAGACAACAGCAATTATCTACATATTGTCAGAACTTAGCAGACAGCACCATGCAGTTCTCTGCTGGCGCTGTCCCCTCTGCTCTCTCCACAGGTGACTGCAGCTGACTGGTGGGCGGGGCGCGCACACCTGCGGCTCGTTCTGCGAGTCAGCGCTGGAGCATAAGAGCAGCGCTCAGACAGCCGGTGGATGCCAGAGTGTTAGCATCAGTGGTTCCCCGTGCCTTGATCCAGCCGTGGCGCCTATGCACTTGACTTGCCAGACTTCGGATGAAAACCAGTCAGTCAGACTCACCAGATTCCACCGGCTGTCTTCGACCACCTCGGGCGCTGCTCGGACCCCTCCTTGCTCCTGCAGCTCACCGTCGCTCAGTCACCAACCTCCATCTGAGCTGAAAGCGCTAAGTTCCTCCTCCGCTCCACTTCCCCCGGTCCGGTTCCCGTGCCTTGTGGTAAGCGCCCCGCCCCTCAGTCCATTATTCCCCTCACCGCAACCCAACCTAAACCTCTTGTTTTTCTCCCTAGATCGTCTCACCGCGGCTCCGTTCAGCCTTGAACCCAGATTCTTAGATTCAGAGATCAGCCAACTCCGCTCCTGTAAATAAAACCTTTGAACTGCTCATTGTTGTCCCAGGTGTCTCTCTGCATGTGGGCCAAATACGTCCGAAACATGACACATATGAGCAAAACTATATACAGACAAGTGAGAGCAAAGGTGCTCATAACAGCATTTAAAAATGATATAATACAAACCGCGATCTGGGGGAAAGAAATCAACAAAAAACCTAATCACCCTCAGCACGGGCTTCCCCCCCCCCCACAAATCATGTCTATCCAGTAATTTAGGACCATTTTGTTTGTTTTTGGTGTTTAATGTACTTTTCTCTACTTCCATCCCTGTACCCATTAGCACATATTGTGTTAAAGCATGAGGATTATCTATCATAAAATCTTACTTATTGAAGGTAATTCCCCAGGATAAAAAGGATAATAAGCGGAGTAAAAGTCTGGCTCCTTGGGACGTAGCTCTGGAAGTTTGCTTACTTTCAATACAAAAACCGAAACTATTTATTAAGTTAGACAATCATTTAATTCAATCAATTGGTCCCATGTAGCCCCTAAAGGGGTGACGTTTTCAGTCAGTTGATTTATCTGGAAATCGGGTTAGAATTCACCGGATTCAGAGTGTCTGAAACATAAAGTACATTTTCCTGAATTGACTTTTATTCTCTCTGAGCGCAGCTTTGTCTGACCTAAGATGGCCGCTGTGACATCACTTCCTGTGATGTGCCCAAATATGGGCAAAATGGCCGCCCTGTTCAAAGCTCTGCAGTCAGAGCTCTGGATGATGAAAGCTGTGAACTGATCACAAACTTAATAAATTCGTTAATAATCAACGGTTTGCTCTAAAATTCTGAAAATATTCATGGATCTCAAAGAGTGCTTTATCTAACCACAAGATTTTTTTTATGGTCATTAAAAAAATGTATTCAGAGAAATAAAATATTAAACTTTATAGTCTTGTACCATTTATTTTCAAAGTCTTGTAAATTGGTCAAACTCGCCTGGATTTTTACCAAACTGAAATCCATGTTTATTCTGCATGTGCTTTACAAATAGAGGCCATATTTTGGGGGGTTGAACAATATTTGTGGAAAATACATTGATTTCTCCATTTTACAAACTTTTAAAAATTCAGAGTGTAGCACTTCAAAAAAAAACAATACATGCAGTGAGAGAATTGTTACACCTTATTCACGGAATACATCCTGAAAATCTGGGATCAAAAAATTGATTTTAAAGCATTTTTTATTCTTTACTTTATTGTTTTTATTATTCTCCAGGTTTTTTAACACTTTTGGAAATAGGCCCCGCCCACTTGTTTTAATAATTACCATATTTAATACCTGAGTTCAGGGGTATGACTGGAAGGGGATGAAGAAGGTTTTGTAAAAATCCGATCAGCCATTCTTGCGTAGTAGATTTCTTGACATCACAGCGCCCCCTAGTGATGGACGATCCTCAAACGCGGGTCACATGTGCAAAATCTTATTTGGACTATGGGTTATGAAGGACATGTCAAAATCTGTTATGGTTTTAGAATAATCAGCAATTACATTTAGAGCTAGCTAGCTAACAATCACTTATTTTAGCGTTACTTTTCGAAAAAGTCAAAATTCAAAAATCCGGCGCGTTAACTTTTTTTATTTGTCCATTACGCTGTTATATGTGGAGTTTTGCGCGGATTGCATAAAAAATGTAGGAGGAGTTAAACAAGAAAGGTTTAACCTTTGTAGCCATGTAGCGCGAAAACTAGCTGGGAAACGAAGGGTGTGCCAATTCCCTTTATTTTGCAGAATCATCCAATAAACAAAGTGATGTGAAGTTTTTGAGTGTGGGACCAGTAGTTTGGTGGTTATAGGCCAAAACGCATTGTCCTTTGTTATAGCGCCCCCTAGTTGTTGAGGGGTCTGAATTTCTGGGTTTGAGTAGCGGTGCACATTCTGTACTTGGATACCTGATTCAATAGGTTCGTTACAAATCCGCATGGGCCGCCCAACGCGTTTTAGCGGAGAATAATAATTACCCGTAATAATAATAATAATAACTAGAACTGCAAGCAGTTATTAACGGGTTCCAAGCCCACCCACGCCCCGCCCCCTTGAGCATGTTCCTGGACTTCAGTTCAGCGTTCAACACCATTATCTTACAGCATCTGATGGAAAAACTGAAACATCTGGGCTTCAGCACACCCCTTCGCAACTGCCTGCTAGACTTCCTCACCTCCTGACCTCATTTGGTCTGGGTCGGACAGAACACCTCTGATGTCATCACCCTCAGCACGGGCTCCCCTCAAGGCTGTGTCTTGAGCCCCCTGCTGTTCACCCTTATGACACACGACTGCGTCCCCAGACAACAGCCTGATCCTGAACGTGGAAAAGACGAAGGAGATCATGTTCGACTTCAGGATGAACCGGCCTTGCCACGCTCCACTGCTCATCAACAGCTCAGCTGTGGAGGTGGTCATCAGCACCAAATTCCTCAGGGTGCACATCACAGACAACCTCAGCTGGTCTGTGAACATCATGTCACTGGTCAAGAGGGCACAGAAGCACTTGTACTTCCTGCGGAGGATGAGGAGAGGCCACCTGTCCCCACCCATTCTCATGACCTTCTACAGACGCACCATAGAGAGCATTTTGACAAGCTGTCCCTCTGTGTGGTGTGGAGGCTGCAGTGCCTCCGACTGGAGGAACGTGAGGAGAGTGGTGAGGACAGCAGAAGGGATCATCGGGGCTCCTCTTCCCTCCATTAAGGACATTTTATCCCAGCGCTGCATGTCCTGAGCCCATAACATCATCAGAGACCCCTCACACCCCCACCATGGACTGTTCTCCCTGCTGCCCACTGGGAAAAGGTTCCACAGCATTCGCTGCAGGTCCACCAGGTTCTGAAACAGCTTTTTCCCCGTTGCCATCAGACTGTTGAACTCTAAACAGCAACAGTAAAAGTGCATATGTATACATATATACCATGGGTTAAAGCAAAAATAATCAGTTTGACTGAAAAAATGTTCAAGTCAGCCCATATATTCCCAGGGCGTGGACATCATGCCACATCAGTTACCTCACTTGCTTATTGTGCAAAGTCAACATTAACCAAATCTGGTAGGTCTAAAATATCCTTTGACCATTCCTGTATCTCTCCCACCTTTCAGCTTGAGGCTGCAGCGCCTCTGACTGGAGGCATGTGAGGAGAGTTGTGAGGACAGCAAGAGATCATCGGGGCTCCTCTTCCCTCCATTAAGGACATTTCATCCTAGCGCTGCGTGTCCCGAGCCCATAACATCATCAGAGACTGACACACACACACACACACACACACACACACACACACACACACACACACACACACACACACACACACACACACCTCAATCCGATGATTGGCATTTTATTTTTTTTGGTTTACCTGTTACCCGTGTGACAAAGCCTTTGGTAAATACATTTTGTAAGGAAATGTTATTGTGCACAGAATATCAATGGAGGACAAATTTGTGTATTTGTTTCACCACAATTTTATTGAAAACAAAAAATGTAAAGAAGCATCAACTGGACGGAGATGTAATTCAGAAATTCATTTTCCTGTATATCTTTGAATCTCAAGACAACTAAATTATATACATACTTATACACTCACACACAGATACACACTTAGTCCTCACAGATAACTTTGTGTCTTATAAATATTTAATAAGTGCTTTAACTTCCTGAGACCCAAGCTTTTATTTGGAGTTTGTTTTTTTAATTTCCAAGTTCCATGCGGATTAGTAGGACCTAATAAGTGTAATAAATAAACCCTGTCATGATAAAACAAATAGTTTTTGAAAAAAATTATGTCATCATATGAGGGCAATTACATAATCTTTGCATTTGATTGTTTTATTTGCAATTTGGGATTACAAGACCCCAATTACTATATACAAAAAATGTCAGCTTTCTACATTGAGTAATTCTCTAAAAAAGCTATGTGCCCATATGAGGACACTGGGTCTATATTCCCAAATGACACAATAAAGACACGGTTGGGTGAAACATATAAAATCAGTTGGGGCATACAACAAAAAACTAATAAGAAGGGAGTATTTCAGGCAACTAGGATGGCTACCCAACTGTATAGCAAAGTAATGAAAAACCTCTGCAAAAAAGCAATCTGCATATCTAAAACACCCCTACTGGTCATCACTGAAACTTTCAGAGATGCAAACAGGTGTGTACCTCAGACCCTGAACATGGTTCTGCAACAAGCAATCTGTCCTTCCTGAACTGGCCTTCGTGAAATGCTGCAAAGCAGTTGTGTTCACTCTGCAAGCACAGGAACAAATAGTATTTTTGGAATACAGTAACAAATCTCGTTCAACTTTCTCTTCATTAGACAGTAAACGAAAAGAGTGTGCTTAAAAACACATCTTACCTCTGATCTGATCTTGGATATGGGCCATCGCTAACTTTCTGTGGACCATTTTCAACCATGTACTGCCTAAATGTGTCCACTGTTTTGTGCGGTAAAGGCCATTCAGATGGATCTTCTGAATAAAGCCTTGTCTCAGCACTCTCCTCTGCAGCTCTCCCTCTTCACCATCTAACAGTGGGAATGTAGCAACCAAATGGGGGTTTACAGCTAGCTTCTAGCTTAATGCAAAACCAATGTTGCTGCGCTGACATAGTGGAAAATATAAGGTAGCATGTACAATAAATGACCAGAATCCAGAAAACATAACTTATGCAGTAACTCATGCATAAATAATACGCAATAAAGATGTTGTTTTACCATTAGCTGTTCATGTTAGCTGTGCTGTCAGACATGTAGGCTGCTTTACATTTGTTGGGTGACATGGAAGCTGTAATTACAGGGTCACTTCTCTCTCTCTAAAGGTCTGTGCTAAGGCTATCCATATTTTTACTTTTTAAAATCCAAAACGTGAATGTAATTTCAACAGCAGCAAAACCTTACTGCATAATAGTTGTCTTATCTGATGCCATCACTAGGCTGATTTAGAAAGGCTGCATTAAGTTGCATTGGTTATAATGATAATGTTAATGTTTGTCAATTTGCAACTGTTTATTATGTGTTAACATTGTTAATAATATACCATCTAATTATTATTATGGTAGGCTTACAGTGGCTGATATACTTTAAAATAAACCTTTATTATTTAAAGACCATACATGATGATGTCTGGCACTTATTTATTTATTTTAATCCGGGGGGGGGGGGGGGGGGCGCCAAAACTGATGCTGCATACCCCTCTTATACTGGGTAGTTGCGCCCCTGCCTGTACCCATTAGCACATATTATGTTAAAGCATGAGGATTATCTATCATAAAATCTTACTTATTGAAGGTAATTCCCCAGGATCTGGTTCCTGGTGTCCTTTTATATGCGCACCCATAAGCGGAGTAAAAGTCTGGCTCCTTGGGACGTAGCTCTGGAAGTTTGCTTACTTTCAATACAAAACCGAAATTATTTATTAAGTTAGACAATCATTTAATTCAATCAATTGGTCCCAAGTAGCCCCTAAAGGGGTGACATTTTCAGTCAGTTGATTTAGCTGGAAATCGGGTTAGAATTCACCGGATTTAGAGTGTCTGAAACATAAAGTACATTTTCCTGAATTGACTTGTATTCTCTCTGAGCGCAGCTTTTTCTGACCTAAGATGGCCGCTGTGACATCACTTCCTGTGATGTGCCCAAATATGGGCAAAATGGCCGCCCTGTTCACAGCTGTGGAGTCAGAGCTCTGGATGAGAGCTGTGAACTGATCACAAACTTCATAAATTCGTTAATAATCAACGGTTTGCTCTAAAATTCTGAAAATATTCACGGATCTCAAAGAGTGCTTTATCTAACCACAGGATTTTTTTTATGGTCATTAAAAAAATGGATTCAGAGAAATAAAATATTAAACTTTATAGTCTTGTACCATTTATTTTCAAAGTATTGTAAATTGGTCAAACTCGCCTGGATTTTTACCAAACTGAAATCCATGTTTATTCTGCATGTGCTTTACAAATAGAGGCCATATTTTGGGGGGTTGAACAATATTTGTGGAAAATACATTGATTTCTCCATTTTACAAACTTTTAAAAATTCAGAGTGTAGCACTTCAAAAAAAAACAATACATGCAGTGAGAGAATTGTTACACCTTATTCACGGAATACATCCTGAAAATCTGGGATCAAAAAATTGATTTTAAAGCATTTTTTATTCTTTACTTTATTGCTTTTATTATTCTCCAGGTTTTTTAACACTTTTGGAAATAGGCCCCGCCCACTTGTTTTAATCATTACCATATTTAATACCTGAGTTCAGGGGTATGACTGGAAGGGGATGAAGAAGGTTTTGTAAAAATACGATCAGCCATTCTTGCGTAGTAGATTTCTTGACATTACAGCGCCCCCTAGTGATGGACGATCCTCAAACGCGGGTCACATGTGCAAAATCTTATTTGGACTATGGGTTATGAAGGACATGTCAAAATCTGTTATGGTTTTAGAATAATCAGCAATTACATTTAGAGCTAGCTAGCTAACAATCACTTATTTTAGCGTTACTTTTCGAAAAAGTCAAAATTCAAAAATCCGGCGCGTTCACTTTTTTTATTTGTCCATTATGCTGTTATATGTGGAGTTTTGCGCGGATTGCATAAAAAATGTAGGAGGAGTTAAACAAGAAAGGTTTAACCTTTGTAGCCATGTAGCGCGAAAACTAGCTGGGAAACGAAGGGTGTGCCAATTCCCTTTATTTTGCAGAATCATCAAATAAACAAAGTGATGTGAAGTTTTTGAGTGTGGGACCAGTAGTTTGGTGGTTATAGGCCAAAACGCATTGTCCTTTGTTATAGCGCCCCCTAGTTGTTGAGGGGTCTGAATTTCTGGGTTTGAGTAGCGGTGCACATTCTGTACTTGGATACCTGATTCAATAGGTTCGTTACAAATCCGCATGGGCCGCCCAACGCGTTTTAGCGGAGAATAATAATTACCCGTAATAATAATAATAATAATAAATAATTTAAAAACACACGAAAAACAATAGGGTTCTCTGCTCACAGAGCAGACGAACGGCATAGCCGTTCGCCTGCGCTGCGGGCTTGGAACCCTAATAAATAATTTAAAAACACACGAAAAACAATAGGGTTCTCTGCTCACAGAGCAGACGAACGGCATAGCCGTTCGCCTGCGCCGTTCGTCTGCTCTGCGGGCTTGGAACCCTAATAATTTAAAAACAGACGAAAAACAATAGGGTTCTCTGCTCACAGAGCAGACGAACGGCATAGCCGTTCGCCTGCGCTGCGGGCTTGGAACCCTAACTAGAACTGCAAGCAGTTATTAACGGGTTCCAAGCCCGGGCACCGCCCCCTTTGAGCATGTTCCTGGACTTCAGCGTTCAATCCCACAGCATCTGGTGGAAAAACTGGAACATCTGGGCTTCAGCACACCCCTTCACCACTTCCTCACCTCCTGAGCACTGTCGGTCCGGGTCTGACAGACCAGCTCTGATGTCATCACCCTCAGCACGGGCTCCCCTCAGGGCTGCATCCGGAGCCCCTTGCTGTTTACTCTGATGACACACGACTGCACCCCCAGGTTCACCCCCAATCACATCACATCAGGTGGTTAGCAGCACCAAGTTCCTGGGGGTGCACATCACGGTCAACCTCACCTGGTCTGTGAACACCACGTCACTGGTAAAGAGGGCACAGAAGCGCTTGTACTTCCTGCAGAGGATGAGGAGAGCCCACCTGTCCCCACACATTCTCACAACCTTCTACAGAAGTACCATAGAGAGCATTCTGACCAGCTGTCTCTCTGTGTGGTGTGGAGGCTGCAGCACCTCCGACTGGTGGTAAATGAGGAGAGTGGTGGGGACAGCAGAAGGGATCATAGGGGCTCCTCTTTCCTCCATTAAGGACATTTCATCCCAGCGCTGCATGTCCCCAGCCCATAGCATCAACAGAGACCCTCAAACCCCCACCATGAACTGTTCCCCTTATATATATATATATATATATATATATATATATATATATATATATATATATATATATAATGAATGTTCTTCATTTACAGTGACCCTTTAAACCATTAATGCTATTACTCCTTTTCATGACAACTCATAATATATGAATTACATGTTTCCTGTAACTTATACCTTTTTATTTTAAGTTCAACCAAGATATTATCTTCTTATCCTTGTAGCTTGTAGTGTTAAATAAGACTAAAATCGTTTCATTTGAATCAAGGTATGCAGATGTTGATAGATATATCTATCTATCAGTGACGTGCGGTAGGGTTCATAGCTGGTGAAGCACTGACATCGTCAGTCAGATTTACAAATATATACACTCTACAGAGTAGACTCATTGCAAAGTGCTGAAGGAGACTGGTTGAGCCAAATCAATTAACCAAGAGACATGGAAAAAATATTGATTATTTGTTAAAAAAATAAATAAAACTAAATTATTTGTCATTTGATTGGTAGCAGTTTATGAGTTATGATGGATTTCTACATTTGTAACACATTCAAAAACTAACCAACATTACGCACATTTCATTACAAAAACAAAACATGAATAATTATCGCTGTCTTACCTCTACTTAGAAATGAAGTCCATGCGCAGCTCTTTCTGAACAAAAATATCATAATTTTCCGGTAAAAGTTCTCTTTATCTTCTTCAGTTTTAAAAGTTTCTCAGTCTCAGTGGAGCTCACTGCCAGGGAGGAAAGCCTTCCTTCATCAGTCCTGTTCCAGCTGTATGTTTAGAGTCTTTTTAGTGCTTTACTTGTTTAGCAAAACTCGCTAATAACACATCCATAACTTGCTTTGACTCTACTATTTGGGGATCAGAGCGGTGCCCCTTGAGCGACCCTGCCTAGAGGCCAAGGAACTGCCGGCCTCACCTACAACCAGCTCTTTGGCTTTTATGATCGCCCAGCAGCACACGAAAACACATAGTTTAATGACCAAAACACAATTCATAATCCACATATATTAAATTGTGGAAAATCAGTTCATCAGTGTTTGAACAATTGAATTTATGATCTAGAGACAGGAAGATGCATTCACGAAATGGAAGTCAGCGCAGTTAACATGGGATTGCGCAATCCCAGGGGAGGCCAAGATCGCTGGCTTGGTGGCGCTTCACTATCAAGCACCACCAAGGATTTACGTTAAAAATAGCCAAAAGTCTTCGATTTTAAAGAGAATATGATAAAAAAAGTAAGGAAATTAGATTAAAAAAACAATTATTATTACAAATGACTGAGTGAATCACAATATATTATTCTATATTTTCTTTCTTTCCATGATTGCCTCCCCTGAATGCATGTCACTGCTATCTATAACTATAACCCATAAACTTTGCACAACATTCGCATATTTGCTGATTTTGCAGCATTGCATCTCCAACTAGCATTACAAATGCTGTCCAACTCTCAGTTTCTAAATGCATTCTCGCACAAATGCCCTTTGGACAATCAATTCAGTATCACTGCTGCACCTTATACTGTAATTTAAATTGACTGTTATTTACAAGCTGTATTCTTGCACAAATTGCCCTCTGCACAATCAATTCTGCATATACAAATGTTTTTTTTTAAAATACACACCTGTACACTGGGACTTCTCCTGATTTGTTTGCATTTCAATTGTTTACTTCAAATCACTGCTGCACCTTAAACTGTAATTTATTTTACTGCAATTTACGAGCTGTATGCAACGGAATTTCGTTCTGTATGCACTCTGTGCATACAAAATGACAAATAAAGTTTTCTAATTCTCTCTAAGTCTATCTATCTATCCATATTATATTATAGCGTTACTTTTCAAATAAGTCTGATCCATATCTGAACTATGGATCTTTGCAAATGTTCTTGCCATTACTTCTACTTTTTCTTCATTTGTTAATGCTGTTCCTTCTTCATGTTTTAGAACTGGATATGTTCTCTCTGGTCTATTTCCCTTCATTTTCTTAATCATTCCCCATACCTCAGCTATAGAAGTTGTTCTGCCTATTGAATCACAAAATTTTTAAATTATGTGTTCTTCTCAAAACTCTAAAAGCTATCCTCCCATTTCAAGTCTCTGCTCCGCTTAGAAAAAACACAGGATGTGACGTCACTTCCGGTGATGTACCCAAATATGGGCATAATGGCCGCCCTGTTCACAGTTCTGGATGGCAGAGCTCTCGATGATGAGAGGTGTAAACTGATCACAAACTTCATAAATTTGTTAAAATTCAACGGTTTGCTCTAAAATTCTGAAAATATTCATGAATGTCCAAGAGTGTTTTATCTAACCACACGATTTTTTTGATGGTCATTAAAAAAATGGATTCAGAGAAAAAAAATATTAAACTTTATAATCTTGTATCATTAATTTTTAAAATCTTGTAAATTGGTCAAAATCGCCTGGATTTTTACCAAACTGAAAGACATGGCTATTCTGGCTGTGTTTTACAGATAGAGGCCATTTTTATTGAGATTGACCAATATTTGTGGAAAATACATTGATTTCTCCATTTTACAAACTTTTAAAAAATCAGAGTGTGCAACTTTGAAAAACCTCAATACATGCAGTGAGAGAATTGTTACACCTTATTCAAGGAATACATCCTGAAAATATGAGATCGTTACACCACAAAATTGATTTTTAGTAATTTTTTGAAGTTTTATAGTTTTTTTTCACACTTTTGGAAATAGGCCCCGCCCACTTGTTTCAATCATTACCATATTTAAGAGTTTAGTTAAGGGCTATTACTGGAAGGGGATGAAAAAGGTTTTGTAAAAATCCGATAAGCCATTCTTGCGTAGTAGATTTCTTGACATCACAGCGCCCCCTAGTGATGGACGATCCTCAAACGCGGGTCACATGTGCAAAATCTTATTTGGACTATGGGTTATGAAGGACATGTCAAAATCATGGCAAAAAAGTTTTTAGGGTTCCAAGCCCGCAGCGCAGGCGAACGGCTATGCCGTTCGTCTGCTCTGTGAGCAGAGAACCCTATTGTTTTTCGTGTGTTTTTAAATTATTTATTATTATTAGGGTTCCAAGCCCGCAGCGCAGGCGAACGGCTATGCCGTTCGTCTGCTCTGTGAGCAGAGAACCCTATTGTTTTTCGTGTGTTTTTAAATTATTAGGTTTCCAAGCCCGCAGCGCAGGCGAACGGCTATGCCGTTCGTCTGCTCTGTGAGCAGAGAACCCTATTGTTTTTCGTGTGTTTTTAAATTATTTATTATTATTATTATTATTATTATTATTACGGGTAATTATTATTCTCCGCTAAAACGCGTTGGGCGGCCCATGCGGATTTGTAACGAACCTATTGAATCAGGTATCCAAGTACAGAATGTGCACCGCTACTCAAACCCAGAAATTCAGACCCCTCAACAACTAGGGGGCGCTATAACAAAGGACAATGCGTTTTGGCCTATAACCACCAAACTACTGGTCCCAAACTCAAAAACTTCACATCACTTTGTTTATTGGATGATTCTGCAAAATAAAGGGAATTGGCACACCCTTCGTTTCCCAGCTAGTTTTCGCGCTACATGGCTACAAAGGTTAAACCTTTCTTGTTAAACTCCTCCTACATTTTTTATGCAATCCGCGCAAAACTCCATATATAACCGCGTAATGGACAAATAAAAAAAGTTAACGCGCCGGATTTTTGAATTTTGACTATTTCGAAAAGTAACGCTAAAATAAGTGATTGTTAGCTAGCTAGCTCTAAATGTAATTGCTGATTATTCTAAAACCATAACAGATTTTGACATGTCCTTCATAACCCGTAGTCCAAATAAGATTTTGCACATGTGACCCGCGTTTGAGGATCGTCCATCACTAGGAGGCGCTGTGATGTCAAGAAATCTACTACGCAAGAATGGCTGATCGGATTTTTACAAAACCTTCTTCATCCCCTTCCAGTCATACCCCTGAACTCAGGTATTAAATATGGTAATGATTAAAACAAGTGGGCGGGGCCTATTTCCAAAAGTGTTAAAAAACCTGGAGAATAATAAAAGCAATAAAGTAAAGAATAAAAAATGCTTTAAAATCAATTTTTTGATCCCAGATTTTCAGGATGTATTCAGTGAATAAGGTGTAACAATTCTCTCACTGCATGTATTGTTTTTTTTTTAAGTGCTACACTCTGAATTTTTAAAAGTTTGTAAAATGGAGAAATCAATGTATTTTCCACAAATATTGTTCAACCCCCCAAAATATGGCCTCTATTTGTAAAGCACATGCAGAATAAACATGGATTTCAGTTTGGTAAAAATCCAGGCGAGTTTGACCAATTTACAAGACTTTGAAAATAAATGGTACAAGACTATAAAGTTTAATATTTTATTTCTCTGAATCCATTTTTTTAATGACCATAAAAAAAATCCTGTGGTTAGATAAAGCACTCTTTGAGATCCATGAATATTTTCAGAATTTTAGAGCAAACCGTTGATTATTAACAAATTTATGAAGTTTGTGATCAGTTCACAGCTCTCATCATCCAGAGGTCTGACTGCAGAGCTTTGAACAGGGCGGCCATTTTGCCCATATTTGGGCACATCACAGGAAGTGACGTCACATCCCGTGTTTTTTCTAAGCGGAGCAGAAACTTGAAGAGGGAGGATAGCTTTTAGGGTTTTCTAAAGAACACATCATTTAAAAAATTTAATTGAATATAAAAAAGATCAAGCAGAAGACAGGAAAGTTATTTAGAAGGCAAAGAAGACAAAATGGAGAGATTTTTGTGATTCAATAGGCAGAACAACCCCTATAGCTTAGGTATGGGGAATGATTAAGAAAATGAAGGGAAATAGACCAGAGAGAACATATCCAGTTCTAAAACATGAAGAAGGAACAGCAGTAACAAATGAAGAAAAACTAGAAGTAATGGCAAGAACATTTGCAAAGATCCATAGTTCAGATAATTTAACAGAAACGGGGAAATTTAGGAGAGAGCAGACAAGAAGGATAAATGATTTTATTTTAGAAGGTGAAACAACTCCAGGAAATGTCATGGATGTTTATTTTTCTATGCAAGAAATGAAGAGAGCGATATTTAGATCAGGATTAAGAGCACCAGGAAAAGATCAGATATGCTATATTATGTTAAAAAAACTGACAGGGGACACCTGTGAAGGGAAAACCATTTCAGGTGACTATCTCTTGAAGCTCATTAAGAGAATGCCAAGAGTGTACAAAGCAGTAATCAAAGCAAAAGGTGGCTACTTTGAAGAACCTAGAATATAAGACATATTTTCAGTTGTTTCACACTTTTTTGTTAAGTATATAATTCCACATGTTTTAATTCATAGTTTTGATGCCTTTAGTGTGAATCTACAATTGTCATAGTTATGAAAATTAAGAAAACTCTTTGAAGGAGAAGGTGTGTCTAAACCACCTCCTCCATTACCATCTGGTACGCTGGTGCCACCGCCAAAGACAAGAGCAGAGTGCAGCATGTCATACGGTCTGCAGAGAAGGTGATTGGCTGCAATTTTCCATCTCTCCAGGACCTGTAAGCCTCCAGGACTCTGAGGCGTGCAAAAAAGCACAGAAGTACACATTGATCCAGTAATCTGTTCTACATTAGATGGTAATAGCGGGTGATCTGTCTTCTCTGGATGATGTCACAGTTAACAGAACGTCAGATCAGGTGTACCTACTATGAAGAAAAAAGAGAGAGCAAAAAGTTAAAAGATGAAATGACAACAGTCATTTCAATGTAATGCAATGCAAAACTGCATTGCATCTACTTTTTTAAGACAAATGCAAGAAAGTAATAAATACTATGACATGCTTAATTGGAAGGGAGTGGGGAGCAGATAGATGGTGCTGCTGTAGAAGGTCGTGAGGATGGGCGGGGACAGGTGGGCTCTCCTCATCCTCCGCAGTAAGTGCAAGCGCTTCTGTGCCCTCTTCTCCAGTGACATGGTGTTCACAAACCAGCTGAGGTTGTGTGTTATGTGCACCCCGAAGAATTTATTGCTGCTGACCACCTCCACAGCTGAGCTGTTAATGAGAAGTGGAGCATGGCGAGGCCATTTCTTCCTGAAGTCCATGATGATCTCCTTCGTTTTCTCTACGTTCAGGATCAGTCCTGGTCCTGGTCCTGGTCGTTGTCGTCTCTAATCAGGCCCACCACCGTCGTGTCGTCTGCAAACTTCACAATGTGATTGGTGGTGAACCTGGGGACACAGTCGTGTGTCATCAGGGTGAACAGCAGGGGGCTCAGGACGCAGCCCTGAGGAAAGCCCGTGCTGAGGGTGATGACATCAGAGGTTTTCTGTCCGACCCGGACCAACTGAGGGCTGTTGGTGATGAAGTCTAGCAGGCAGTTGCGAAGGGGTGTCCTGAAGCCCAGATGTTTCAGTTTTTCCGCCAGATGCTGTAAGATAATGGTGTTGAACGCTGAACTGAAGTCCAGGAACATGCTCAAGGGGGCGGGGCGTGGGTGGGCTTGGAACCCGTTAATAACTGCTTGCAGTTCTAGTTAGGGTTCCAAGCCCGCAGCGCAGGCGAACGGCTATGCCGTTCGTCTGCTCTGTGAGCAGAGAACCCTATTGTTTTTCGTCTGTTTTTAAATTATTTATTATTATTATTACGGGTAATTATTATTCTCCGCTAAAACGCGTTGGGCGGCCCATGCGGATTTGTAACGAACCTATTGAATCAGGTATCCAAGTACAGAATGTGCACCGCTACTCAAACCCAGAAATTCAGACCCCTCAACAACTAGGGGGCGCTATAACAAAGGACAATGCGTTTTGGCCTATAAGCGGTGGAGGTGGTCAGCAGCACCAAGTTCCTGGGGGTGCACATCACGGACAACCTCACCTGGACTGTGAACACCGCGTCGCTGGTGAAGAGGGCACAGAAACGACTGTACTTTCTGCGGAGGATGAGGAGAGCCCGCCTGTCCCCGCCCATCCTCACGACCTTCTATAGAAGCACCATAGAGAGTATTCTGACCAGCTGTCTCTCTGTGTGGTGTGGAGGCTGCAGTGCCTCCGACTGGAAGAACGTGAGGAGAGTGGTGAGGACAGCAGAAGGGATCATCGGGGCTCCTCTTCCCTCCATAAAAGACATTTCATCGCAGCGCTGTGTGTCTCGAGCCCGTAACATCATCAGGGACCCCTCACACCCCCACCACAGACTATTCTCCCTGCTGCCCTCTGGAAAGAGGTTTCGCAGCATCCGCTGCAGGTCCACTAGGTTCTGCAAAAGCTTTTTCCCTGCTGCCATCAGACTGTTGAACTGCTGAACTGCTAAAGTATAAAAACGGACTGTGTACCACATTCGATTCGCTGATTTGCACATCTGCACATTTGCACATTGTATCGTATCCTGCAAAATTGCTGCTGCACCTTACCGGGAAACGTACTGCAAAACTGTGTACAATGCAACTGTCTACTTTTAAATCATTGCTGCACCTTACTGCGTATTTGTTTACATTTGTTTTACACTGTTTACATTTCAACTGCCTACTGCTCACTGCTGCACTTTATCCGGAAGTCAATTGAAACTTATCCTGTAAGTGACTGCGATTTATCACTGCACTTTATCCTGTACTGTAATTCACCGCAAGGTATCCTGTAGAGTTACTGCAATCTTTCTGAGCTGTGTGAAAGCGAAATTTCGTTCTGTATCCACTCTGTGTATACAAAATGACAATAAAGAAAGTCTAAGTCTAAGTCTAAGTCTAAGTCTAACCACCAAACTACTGGTCCCACACTCAAAAACTTCACATCACTTTGTTTATTGGATGATTCTGCAAAATAAAGGGAATTGGCACACCCTTCGTTTCCCAGCTAGTTTTCGCGCTACATGGCTACAAAGGTTAAACCTTTCTTGTTAAACTCCTCCTACATTTTTTATGCAATCCCCGCAAAACTCCATATATAACCGCGTAATGGACAAATAAAAAAAGTTAACACGGCGGATTTTTGAATTTTGACTTTTTCGAAAAGTAACGCTAAAATAAGTGATTGTTAGCTAGCTAGCTCTAAATGTAATTGCTGATTATTCTAAAACCATAACAGATTTTGACATGTCCTTCATAACCCATAGTCCAAATAAGATTTTGCACATGTGACCCGCGTTTGAGGATCGTCCATCACTAGGGGGCGCTGTGATGTCAAGAAATCTACTACGCAAGAATGGCTGATCGTATTTTTACAAAACCTTCTTCATCCCCTTCCAGTCATACCCCTGAACTCAGGTATTAAATATGGTAATAATTAAAACAAGTGGGCGGGGCCTATTTCCAAAAGTGTTAAAAAACCTGGAGAATAATAAAAGCAATAAAGTAAAGTATAAAAAATGCTTTAAAATCAATTTTTTGATCCCAGATTTTCAGGATGTATTCCGTGAATAAGGTGTAACAATTCTCTCACTGCATGTATTGTTTTTTTTTGAAGTGCTACACTCTGAATTTTTAAAAGTTTGTAAAATGGAGAAATCAATGTATTTTCCACAAATATTGTTCAACCCCCCAAAATATGGCCTCTATTTGTAAAGCACGTGCAGAATAAACATGGATTTCAGTTTGGTAAAAATCCAGGCGAGTTTGACCAATTTACAAGACTTTGAAAATAAATGGTACAAGTCTATAAAGTTTAATATTTTATTTCTCTGAATCCATTTTTTTAATGACCATAAAAAATATCCTGTGGTTAGATAAAGCACTCTTTGAGATCCATGAATATTTTCAGAATTTTAGAGCAAACCGTTGATTATTAACGAATTTATTAAGTTTGTGATCAGTTCACAGCTCTCCTCATCCAGAGCTCTGACTCCACAGCTGTGAACAGGGCGGCCATTTTGCCCATATTTGGGCACATCACAGGAAGTGATGTCACAGCGGCCATCTTAGGTCAGACAAAGCTGCTCAGAGAGAATAAAAGTCAATTCAGGAAAATGTACTTTATGTTTCAGACACTCTGAATCCGGTGAATTCTAACCCGATTTCCAGCTAAATCAACTGACTGAAAACGTCACCCCTTTAGGGGATACATGGGACCAATTGATTGAATTAAATGATTGTCTAACTTAATAAATAATTTCGGTTTTGTATTGAAAGTAAGCAAACTTCCAGAGCTACGTCCCAAGGAGCCAGACTTTTACTCCGCTTATGGGTGCGCATATAAAAGGACATCAGGAACCAGATCCTGGGGAATTACCTTCAATAAGTAAGATTTTATGATAGATAATCCTCATGCTTTAACACAATATGTGCTAATGGGTACAGGGATGGAAGTAGAGAAAAGTACATTAAACACCAAAAACAAACAAAATGGTCCTAAATTACTGGATAGACATGATTTGTGGGGAGGAGGGGGGGAAGCCCGTGCTGAGGGTGATTAGGTTTTTTGTTGATTTCTTTCCCCCAGATTGCGGTTTGTATTATATAATTTTTAAATGCTGTTATGAGCACCTTTGCTCTCAGTTGTCTGTATATAGTTTTGCTCATATGTAGATAATTGCTGTAGTCTGTAGATCGGTGTCTGTGTATATAGCTTATATATATATATATATATATATATATATATATATATATATATTGGAAGAAAGAGAGAGAGATTTATGTTTATAATTTGTGTGTATATTAGATTAATATTTAACTGCAAAATGTGTAAGTGCGTGTACATTTTTCATCCAGTTTGACTTCAGTTTAAATAGTTTTGGTTCTGAATAAATATGTGTAATCTGTCTGAAAGGTCACGATCACTGTGAACATATGATTAAAATGAGATCTGAGCTGCCTCCTATTCATTTTGACAGTAGCTGTCTGATCTGTGGTCTGACCCAAGATGGCCGCCCTGTAGGCACGTCAGCCTAGTGGCCGGCAGCGTCCAATGGGGCGTCTACGTATATAATGTCTATGTTTCTAAGCGGAGCAGAAACTTGAAGAGGGAGGAATAGGAATTTGAAATCAGAAAAGCTCAAATTAATAAAGGAAGTATTGTAGCAGTGTTTTTGGATATTGAAAATGCATATGATATGTTGTGGAAAGAAGGTTTATTAATTAAAATTATAAAGATGGGTATTACAGGTAGGATGTATTGGTGGATCAAAGATTTTCTAACTAAAAGACAAATACAAGTTCAAATAGGTAATTATCATTCTGAGAAATATATTGTTGAAAATGGTACTCCACAGGGAAGTATAATAAGTCCTTTATTATTTTCGATAATGATAGATGATGTGTTTCAAAATATAGATAATGGAATGGGTTTTTCTCTTTTTGCTGATGATGGAGCTATGTGGAAGAGAGGAAGGAATTTGAGAATTTGAGTTTAAAAATAGCTTCTTGCATCTTTTTAGTAATAAAGTTGAAGAATGGTCATTAAAATGGGGATTTAAATTCTCAGTGGATAAGACTAAATCAATGCTCTTTTCAAGGAAGAAAATTAATGATGATAAATTAAAATTATATAATCAAGAAATAGAAAGAGTTTAACAATTCAAATTTTTAGGGGTTTGGTTTGACGAAAGAATAACATAGAATATACACATTCAAAGAGTCTTAATTTAATTTTATTTATATAGCGCCAATTCATGAAACATGTCATCTCAAGGCACTTTACAAAGTCAAAATCAATCATATTATACAGATTGGTCAAAAATTTCATATATAAGGAAACAAGTTGATTGCTTCAAAGTCCCGACAAGCAGCATTCACTCCTGGAGAAGCGTAGAGCTACAGGGAGAGTGGTCCGCATTATCCATGGCTTTGTAGCAATCCCTCATACTGAGCAAGCATGAAGCGACAGTCGAAAGAAAAACCACCCATTAGCTGGAAGGAAAAACCTCCAGCAGAACCGGGCTCAGTATGAACGGTCATCTGCCTCGACTGACTGGGGGTTACAGAAGACAGAGCAGAGACACAAGACAGACAAAAAAGCACAGAAGCACACATTGATCCAGTAATCTGTTCTACATTAGATGGTAATAGCGGGTGATCTGTCTTCTCTGGATGATGTCACAGTTAACAGAACATCAGACCAGGTGTACCTACTATGAAGAAAAAAGAGAGAGCAAAAAGTTAAAAGCTGAAATGACAACAGTCAGTTCAATGTAATGCAATGCAAAACTGCATGTACTTTTTTTTAGACAAATGCAAGAAAATAATAAATATTATGACATGCTTAATTGGTAGGGAGTGGGGAGCTGATAGAATAGCACAAAAGAATATATATACAGGATTAATTAGATCAGTGATAGATTATGGAATTAGTGTTTATAATTCAGCAGCAGAGACAAATCTACAAAAATTAGATCGGATTCAGTATCAAGCATCGAGATAATGTACGGGAGCAATTAAAACTACTCCAACAGCAGCATTATTAGTAGAAATGGGAGAAATGCCACTTGCAGTTATAAGAGAGCAATTAACATTGGTAATGCCAGATAATGATGCAAATGTGCAAATACGGTATAGACTCCAGTTTACAGTTCAACAGTCAGATGGCAACACAAAAAAGCTGTTGCAAAACCTGGTGGACCTGCAGCAGGTGCTGCAAAACCTTTTCCCAGTGGACAGCAGGGAGAACATTCCATGGTGGGGTTGTGAGGGGTCTCTGGTGATGTTATGGGCTCAGGACAGGCAGCGCTGGGATGAAATGTCTTTAATGGAGGGTAGGGTACCCCGATGATCCCTTCTGCTGTCATCATCACTCTCCTCAGGTTCCTCAAGTAAGAGGCAATGCAGCATCCACACCACACAGACAAACAGCTGGTCACAATGCTCCCTATGGTGCTGCTGTAGAAGGTCGTGAGGATGGGCGGGGGCAGGTGGGCTCTCCTCATCCTGCGCAGTAAGTGCCAGCGCTTCTGTGCCCTCTTCGCCAGTGACATGGTGTTCACAGACCAGCTGAGGTTGTCTGTTATGTGCACCCCGAGGAATTTATTGCTGCTGACCACCTCCACAGCTGAGCTGTTAATGAGAAGTGGAGCATGGCGAGGCAATTTCTTCCTGTAGTCCACGATGATCTCCTTCGTTTTCTCCACGTTCAGGATCAGTCCTGGTCGTTGTCGTCTCTAATCAGGCCCACCACTGTCGTGTCGTCTGCAAACTTCAAAATGTGATTGGTGGTGAACCTGGGGACACAGTCGTGTGTACCCAGGGTGAACATCAGGGGGCTCAGGGCACAGCCCTGAGGAAAGCCCGTGCTGAGGGTGATGACATCAGAGGTATTCTGTCCGTCCCGGACCAACTGAGGTCTGTTGGTGATGAAGTCTAATAGGCAGTTGCGAAGAGGTGTGCTGAAGCCCAGACGTTCCAGTTTTGATGGTGTTGAACACTGAACTGAAGTCCAGGAACATGCTCAAGGGGGTGGGGCGTGGGTGGGCTTGGAACCCGTTAATAACTGCTTGCAGTTCTAGTTTATTATTATTATTATTACGGAATTAAAACGCGTTGTGCAGCCCAAGCAGATTTATAACGAACCTATTGAATCAGGTATCTAAGTACAGAATGTGTGCCTCTACTCAAACCCAGAAATTCAGACCCCTCAACAACTAGGGGGCGCTATAACAAAGGACAATGCGTTTCGGCCTGTAACCACAAAACTACTGGTCCCACACTCAAAAACTTGATAGCACTTTGTTTATTGGATGTTTCTGCATCAAAAAGGGAATTGGCACACCTTTCGTTTCCCAGCTACTTTTCGTGCTACATGGCTACAAAGGTTAAACCTTTCTTGTTAAACTCCTCCTACATTTTTTGTGCAATCTGCGCAAAACTTCATATATAAGCGTGTCATGGACAAATAAAAAAAGTTAACGTGGTGGATTTTTGAATTTTGACTTTTTTGAAAAGTAACGCTAAAATAAGTGATTGTTAGCTAGCTAGCTCTAAATGTAATTGCTGATTGTTCTAAAACCATAACAGATTTTGACATGTCCTTCATAACACATAGTCCAAATAAGATTTTGCACATGTGACCTGCGTTTGAGGATCATCCATCACTAGGGGGCGCTGTGATGTCAAGAAATCTACTACGCAAGAATGGCTGATCGGATTTTTACAAAACCTTCTTCATCCCCTTCCAGTCATAACCCTTAACTCAGGAATTAAATATGGTACTGATTGAACCAAGTGGGCGGGGCCTATTTCCAAAAGTGTGAAAAAAAACCTTCAAAAATTCAGAAAATTACCAAAAATCCATTTTGTGGTGTAACGATCTCAGATTTTCAGGATGTATTCCTTGAATAAGGTGTAACAATTCTCTCACTGCATGTATTGAGGTTTCTGAAAGTTGCACTCTCTGATTTTTTAAAAGTTTGTAAAATGGAGAAATCAATGTATTTTCCACAAATATTGTTCAATCCCAATAAAAATGGCAACTATTTGTAAAGCACATTCAGACTTAATGTGTACATCAGTTTGGTAAGAATCCAGGCGAATTTGAACTATTTAAAAGACTTTCAAATTCACATGTGCAAGACTATAAAGGTTAATATTTTTTTTCTCTGAAACGCTTTTTTCAATGGGTGTTTAAAAAATCACATAGTTAGATAAAGCACTCTTGGACATACGTGAATATTTTCAGAATTTTAGCGCAAACCGTTGATTTTTACCGATTTAATGAATTTTATGATCTGGTCACAGCTTTCACCATCCAGAGCTCTGACCATCCAGAACTGTGAACAGGGCGGCCATTTTGTCCATATATGGGCACATCACAGGATGTGACGTCACATCCCGTGATTTTCTAAGCGGAACAGAAACTTGAAGAGGGAGGATAGCTTTTAGAGTTTTGAAAAGAACATATAATTTAAAAAAAAAATATTGAATGTAAAAAAGATCAAGCAGAAGCAGGGAAAGTTATTTAGAAGGCAAAGAAGACAAAATGGAGAGATTTTTGTGATTCGATGGGCAGAACAACTCCTATAGCTAAGGTATGGGGAATGATTAAGAAAATGAAGGGAAATAGACCAGAGAGAACATATCCAGTTCTAAAACATGAAGAAGGAACAGCAGTAACAAATGAGGAAAAAGTAGAAGTAATGGCAAGAACATTTGCAAAGATCCATAGTTCAGATATGGATCAGACTTATTCCAAAAGTAACACTATGATATAATATGGATAGATAGATAGATAGATAGATAGATAGATAGATAGATAGATAGATAGATAGATAGATAGATAGATAGATAGATAGATAGATAGATAGATAGATATGAAAAGGAGTAATAGCATTAATGGTTTAAAGGTCAATCTAAATGAAGAACATTCATTATATATATATATATAAACACTTTTATTTGGGTGTGATTAATTATTTCACAGTCCTAATTTATTTATATTTACATACATACTTTTATAATATGAATATTACTGTTATAATAAAATATGAAGTACTGACAAAAAAGGCTTATTGTGTGGCAACCTCTTGGTGTAGAAGCATAATCCAGGTTTCAAATTAAAGGTAACACTTTGAAGTTTCATGTAGACTATTCGGATTATATATCAGGAGTAATTACACAAAGGTTCCTATTTCTAATCCATTATAAAAGTGAAATTTATTTGCTATTAAAATTGGTACAATAGTCCCCTTCACAAGTATATATAGATGTAGCATGTTGAAATCCCCACCTACACTACTGTGATGGTATACACATGGAAGACAGAGATTTAAAAAATGACCCAAAAAACATAGCTTGGCTAATGCCCTTTGAAAAGGACGGTTTTATTGAGCTTCTGTTGCATGTTGTTGCTCTGTAAGCTAAGGTTAGTTATTTTGGCAATTTGGTGCAGCCTTAACTTAAAAAACAAGGACACAACCAACGTTAACAGCATATGGTGGTGGCTGTCTATGCCATACTGTGTTTCTCCGATGTGCTCTCTGAGCACAAACACATCCTCTGACCCTATCCTCTTCCTTACAATGTACACGACCTCTAGCACTTTGATGGGCTGTGATCGTCTGGTACATGAGGTCTGACGAATGACCCACTCTGCTGCCCTGACTACCATCACTGTGCCTTCTGATGGAATCACCAGACCTCTATTGTTTTTTAACTTCAGCAGGTGGTAGCTCTGGTCCTTGATGGCAGATGCAGCATTTGTTACCAAGCTGGCACGGCAGACATCACAGGACAGCTTTTTCAGAGCCTGTCGCACAACAAATCCTGAAATAAGAGTTGGTATATTAAAATAATGTATAATAACCATGGGGAAATTAAGGGAACATATATCTTTTTGGACCATTGTGAGATTGATTTCCCTCAAATTTACACTAAATAGTAATTGTCATACAATCGTTATTGGTGTCAGTAAAACCTATATAATTGACCAGTGGTCTCAGCCTTGATAACTTGCGCAAGTAGCCGTGATGCACAACTATGCTGCATGATTAAGTCATTTTTCGACAAGAAAATCTGCAATTTCGACACGTTCAAGCATCAAGAATTATAGCCACGTTCATAACGTTTGTAAGAAACCAAACTGTTTGTAAATCCGTCAAGAATTCAATGAGATAAGAGTATTTGTGTTCGTGCTGATCACTCACCTTACATTAGGTACCACAGAGCATGCCAGAAAGCTTGTCTGAGGCAAGATGGCCGCCGGTGATGACGTTTGAGACTCCGCCGTAAGACATCTAGCCTTAATTATGGATATCTATGGTCAGAGTGCTCTCTATGGTACTTGTGTAGAGGGTTGTGAGGATGGACGGGGGCAGTTGGGCTCTCCTCATCCTCCGCAGGAAGTACAAGCGCTTCTGAGCCCTCCTCACCAGATGTGGTGTTTACAGACCAGGTGAGGTTGTCCGTGATGTGCACCCCGAGGAATTTGGTGCTGCTAACCACCTCCACAGCTGAGCTGTTGATGAGTTTGTGTCAACTGCGAACTTCATGATGTGATTGGGGGTGAACCTGGGGGTGCAGTCGTGTGTCATCAGAGTAAACAGCAGGGGGCTGTGGACACAGCCCTGAGGGGAGCCCGTGCTGAGGGTGATGACATCAGAGGTGGTCTGTCAGACTCGGACCGACAGTGGTCAGGAGTTGAGGAAGTGATGAGGGGTGTGCTGAAGCCCAGATGTTCCAGTTTTTCAACCAGATGCTGTGGGATGAGGGTGTTGAACGCTGTAGTCCAGGAACATGCTCAAAGGGGCGGAGCGTAGACGGGCTTGGAACCCGTTAATAACTGCTTGCAGTTCTAGTTATTATTATTAGGGTTCCAAGCCCGCAGCGCAGGCGAACGGCTATGCCGTTCGTCTGCTCTGTGAGCAGAGAACCCTATTGTTTTTCGTGTGTTTTTAAATTATTTATTATTATTATTACGGAATTAAAACGCGTTGTGCAGCCCAAGCGGATTTATAACGAACCTATTGAATCAGGTATCTAAGTACAGAATGTGTGCCTCTACTCAAACCCAGAAATTCAGACCCCTCAACAACTAGGGGGCGCTATAACAAAGGACAATGCGTTTCGGCCTGTAACCACCAAACTACTGGTCCCACACTCAAAAACTTGATAGCACTTTGTTTATTGGATGTTTCTGCATCAAAAAGGGAATTGGCACACCTTTCGTTTCCCAGCTACTTTTCGCGCTACATGGCTACAAAGGTTAAACCTTTCTTGTTAAACTCCTCCTACATTTTTTGTGCGATCTGCACAAAACTTCATATATAAGCGTGTCATGGACAAATAAAAAAAGTTAACACGGCAGATTTTTGAATTTTGACTTTTTCGAAAAGTAACGCTAAAATAAGTGATTGTTAGCTAGCTAGCTCTAAATGTAATTGCTGATTATTCTAAAACCATAACAGATTTTGACCTGTCCTTCATAATACATAGTCCAAATAAGATTTTGCACATGTGACCTGCGTTTGAGGATCGTCCATCACTAGGGGGCGCTGTGATGTCAAGAAATCTACTACGCAAGAATGGCTGATCGGATTTTTACAAAACCTTCTTCATCCCCTTCCAGTCATAACCCTTAACTCAGGAATTAAATATGGTACTGATTGAAACAAGTGGGCGGGGCCTATTTCCAAAAGTGTGAAAAAAACCTTCAAAACTTCACAAAATTACCAAAAATCCATTTTGTGGTGTAACGATCTCAGATTTTCAGGATGTATTCCTTGAATAAGGTGTAACAATTCTCTCACTGCATGTATTGAGGTTTCTGAAAGTTGCACACTCTGATTTTTTAAAAGTTTGTAAAATGGAGAAATCAATGTATTTTCCACAAATATTGTTCAATCCCAATAAAAATGGCCACTATTTGTAAAGCACATTCAGACTTAATGTGTACTTCAGTTTGGTAAAAATCCAGGCGATTTTGAACTATTTAAAAGACTTTGAAATTCATATGTGCAAGACTATAAAGGTTAATATTTTTTTTCTCTGAAACGCTTTTTTCAATGGGCGTTTAAAAAATCACATAGTTAGATAAAGCACTCTTGGACATATGTGAATATTTTCAGAATTTTAGCGCAAACCGTTGATTTTTACCGATTTAATGAATTTTATGATCTGGTCACAGCTTTCACCATCCAGAGCTCTGACCATCCAGAACTGTGAACAGGGTGGCCATTTTGCCCATATATGGGCACATCACAGGATGTGACGTCACATCCCGTGATTTTCTAAGCGGAGCAGAAACTGGAAGAGGGAGGATAGCTTTTAGAGTTTTGAAAAGAACACATAATTTAAAAAAAATATTGAATGTAAAAAAGATCAAGCAGAAGCAAGGAAAGTTATTTAGAAGGCAAAGAAGACAAAATGGAGAGATTTTTGTGATTCAATGGGCAGAACAACTCCTATAGCTAAGGTATGGGGAATGATTAAGAAAATGAAGGGAAATAGACCAGAGAGAACATATCCAGTTCTAAAACATGAAGAAGGAACAGCAGTAACAAATGAGGAAAAAGTAGAAGTAATGGCAAGAACATTTGCAAAGATCCATAGTTCAGATATGGATCAGACTTATTCCAAAAGTAACACTATGATATAATATGGATAGATAGATAGATAGATAGATAGATAGATAGATAGATAGATAGATAGATAGATAGATAGATAGATAGATAGATAGATAGATAGATAGATAGATAGATAGATAGATATGAAAAGGAGTAATAGCATTAATGGTTTAAAGGTCAATCTAAATGAAGAACATTCATTATATATATATATATAAACACTTTTATTTGGGTGTGATTAATTATTTCACAGTCCTAATTTATTTATATTTACATACATACTTTTATAATATGAATATTACTGTTATAATAAAATATGAAGTACTGACAAAAAAGGCTTATTGTGTGGCAACCTCTTGGTGTAAAAGCATAATCCAGGTTTCAAATTAAAGGTAACACTTTGAAGTTTCATGTAGACTATTCGGATTATATATCAGGAGTAATTACACAAAGGTTCCTATTTCTAATCCATTATAAAAGTGAAATTTATTTGCTATTAAAATTGGTACAATAGTCCCCTTCACAAGTATATATAGATGTAGCATGTTGAAATCCCCACCTACACTACTGTGATGGTATACACATGGAAGACAGAGATTTAAAAAATGACCCAAAAAACATAGCTTGGCTAATGCCCTTTGAAAAGGACGGTTTTATTGAGCTTCTGTTGCATGTTGTTGCTCTGTAAGCTAAGGTTAGTTATTTTGGCAATTTGGTGCAGCCTTAACTTAAAAAACAAGGACACAACCAACGTTAACAGCATATGGTGGTGGCTGTCTATGCCATACTGTGTTTCTCCGATGTGCTCTCTGAGCACAAACACATCCTCTGACCCTATCCTCTTCCTTACAATGTACACGACCTCTAGCACTTTGATGGGCTGTGATCGTCTGGTACATGAGGTCTGACGAATGACCCACTCTGCTGCCCTGACTACCATCACTGTGCCTTCTGATGGAATCACCAGACCTCCATTGTTTTTTAACTTCAGCAGGTGGTAGCTCTGGTCCTTGATGGCAGATGCAGCATCTGTTACCAAGCTGGCACGGCAGACATCACAGGACAGCTTTTTCAGAGCCTGTCACACAACAAATCCTGAAATAAGAGTTGGTATATTAAAATAATGTATAATAACCATGGGGAAATTAAGGGAACATATATCTTTTTGGACCATTGTGAGATTGATTTCCCTCAAATTTACACCAAAGATTAATTGTCATACAATCGTTATTGGTGTCAGTAAAACCTATATAATTGACCAGTGGTCTCAGCCTTGATAACTTGCGCAAGTAGCCGTGATGCACAACTATGCTGCATGATTAAGTCATTTTTAGACAAGAAAATCTGCAATTTTGACATGTTCAAGCATCAAGAATTATAGCCACGTTCATGACGTTTGTAAGAAACCAAACTGTTTGTAAATCCGTCAAGAATTCAATGAGATAAGAGTATTTGTGTTCGTGCTGATCACTCACCTTACATTAGGTACCACAGAGCATGCCAGAAAGCTTGTCTGAGGCAAGATGGCCGCCGGTGATGACGTTTGAGACTCCGCCGTAAGACATCTAGCCTTAATTATGGATATCTATGGTCAGAGTGCTCTCTATGGTACTTGTGTAGAGGGTTGTGAGGATGGACGGGGGCAGTTGGGCTCTCCTCATCCTCCGCAGGAAGTACAAGCGCTTCTGAGCCCTCCTCACCAGATGTGGTGTTTACAGACCAGGCGAGGTTGTCCGTGATGTGCACCCCGAGGAATTTGGTGCTGCTAACCACCTCCACAGCTGAGCTGTTGATGAGTTTGTGTCAACTGCGAACTTCATGATGTGATTGGGGGTGAACCTGGGGGTGCAGTCGTGTGTCATCAGAGTAAACAGCAGGGGGCTGCGGACACAGCCCTGAGGGGAGCCCGTGCTGAGGGTGATGACATCAGAGGTGGTCTGTCAGACCCGGACCGACAGTGGTCAGGAGTTGAGGAAGTGATGAGGGGTGTGCTGAAGCCCAGATGTTCCAGTTTTTCAACCAGATGCTGTGGGATGAGGGTGTTGAACGCTGTAGTCCAGGAACATGCTCAAAGGGGGCGGAGCGTAGACGGGCTTGGAACCCGTTAATAACTGCTTGCAGTTCTAGTTATTATTATTATTACGGAATTAAAACGCGTTTTGCAGCCCAAGCGGATTTATAACGAACCTATTGAATCAGGTATCTAAGTACAGAATGTGCGCCTCTACTCAAACCCAGAAATTCAGACCCCTCAACAACTAGGGGGCGCTATAACAAAGGACAATGCGTTTCGGCCTATAACCACCAAACTACTGGTCCCACACTCAAAAACTTCACATCACTTTGTTTATTGGATGATTCTGCAAAATAAAGGGAATTGGCACACCCTTCGTTTCCCAGCTAGTTTTCGCGCTACATGGTTACAAAGGTTAAACCTTTCTTGTTAAACTCCTCCTACATTTTTTGTGCAATCTGCGCAAAACTCCATATATAACTGTGTAATGGACAAATAAAAAAAGTTAACGCGGCGGATTTTTGAATTTTGACTTTATCGAAAAGTAACACTACAATAAGTGATTGTTAGCTAGCTAGCTCTAAATGTAATTGCTGATTATTCTAAAACCATAACAGATTTTGACATGTCCTTCATAACACGTAGTCCAAATAAGATTTTGCACATGTGACCCGCGTTTGAGGATCGTCCATCACTAGGGGGCGCTGTGATGTCAAGAAATCTACTACGCAAGAATGGCTGATCGGATTTTTACAAAACCTTCTTTATTGCCTTCCAGGCATACCCCTGAACTAAAGTATTAAATATGGTAATGATTGAAACAAGTGGGAAGGGCATATTTGCAAAAGTGTGAGAGTAGGGAGTAGCAAGATGGCGGCCAGTCACTAGGAGAGGTCACTGGCGGCCATCTTGCTACTCCCTTCTCACACAGAACCCCATAGCATTTGGTTGCAACAACAAGCAGTTTGGCTGTGTGAAAACGTTTCACAGGTAATTTTACAGTCAGTGGATATTATACTTACTATACAAATTACTTTTGTTTAGGTAACACTTTATTTGTGCCTAAGATTTACATGATACTGTCATAAACAGAGGCTGCACAGTGAAGCAGTGAGTAGTGTTGTTGCCTTCTGGGTTCAAATCCTCCTGGGTCTTTCAAATCCTCCTGGGTTTTTTAAATTCTCCTGGGTCTTTCAAATCCTCTGGGTCTTTCTGCATGGAGTTGAATAGAATGTTCTACCTGTGCATGCGTGGTTTCACTCCGGGTACTCCGGCTTACTCCCACAGTTCAAAAACATGACTGTTAGTTTAATTGTCCTTAGGTGTGAGTGTGTGCAACAATGGTTGTTTGCCCTGTCTGTCTCTGTGTTGCCCTGTGACAGATTGCCGACCTGTCCAGGGTGTAACCCGCCTCTCGCTCAGCGAACGCTGTATAACATATATATATATCCTCCTGAGAACCAAAGAAAAAAAGTGTGTTACAATTTCTTTTTTTGTGTGATTTCCCATGTATTTGGACCTAAAAAAACACATTACAATTTTAATTTTTTTAAATATATTTTTAATTTTAATTTTATAGCATGTCCACTGTGGAGGACAACAGGACGATTTGCATGGGGAAATAGAACAGGCTTTAGAAAATAAAAAAATGAAAAAAGATTGTCTTGAAAGTGATATTTACCTAAGAACTTTGACATTTGATAAAAACAAATAAAATTCTGTAACTTTGTTCTGTTGTTTGATACTTGCAACAGAAAAAATACATGTATTTAGTTCAACAATAAACTATAAGACATAGAACTAAGCAGTTCTGCATTTCATCTTCCTCTGGATATTTTAGCTGTGATAATCCTGTCTTACTGGGCAATGGCCTGTGAATGGGATGATTTGCTTATCAATGCACACTTTGTCACACCTTGGAAAGCTGAGACAACCTTGCCTCACACGGTCAAGCAATGGTCTGACTCTCCAAAGAATGTCTGACTTCTTTGTCTCTTCAGTCACATCCAGGTCATTCACAATCTTAAGTGAGCTTCTTAGCAGACACTCCTGTAGTTTGCAGCTGTCTTTGATTTGTAAAAGCTGCCAGATCTTCAAAGATTTTGTCATCGATGTACTGTGAAAAGTACTGGATTGGACTCCAGTATTCACAGATTTTAGGATCATTGTGATATGCAGGAAGCTCAGGTAGCACAGGTGTGAATCTATTATAATGGGATGGGATGAGGGAAAAAATAAAGTTAACAAGTTAATAAAAATAACTACATTTTTTACACATCAATTTTGATTAATGCCATAATTTCAATGTCATGGGTATAATATTGACCAATCTCACGAGCATTTCTTTAGGCAACGTGCATACATTTAACATCTGTTATAAAGACTACAAACTCTACAGTAACATGATAATAAAATTTAAAACATTAGCTTGAAACTAAGTAAAACATACAAGTTTGTCCTGGCCCACAGAGGACGACGACTTTCCCGCTCCCTCTCTGGCTCTTACTCTGTCTCATCAGATTCTCCTGCATTTTCTTCCTCTCCTTCTTCGTCACTATCTTCCCCTATCACAGGCTGATACTCATTCTTATCCTTTTCCTCATCTGACAGCTCCAAATCTGAATCTCCCTCTATTATCTGGTACTGAATCCTCTCTGCTTCGCTTCTGTCTCCTACAACAATGTGCAGTCATTAAATAAATTAAAATGGTCCCGGTGTACACTACAGTTGACATTCATTAAATGACTGTTATTTCAAAACATAAATAATTAAAGTGTTTTCAGATGTAATAATATTGTTGATGACACATTAATAAACAAGAATATATATAATTATCATGGTAAAAATAGCAATAGATAAAGAATATTTGACTTACCTTTCCTCTTTCCATAAAATGTGGTTTTTATTATGGCGACCATCTTGTGAGGGGAAAAAAGTAAAGTTCCTAGCTTGCAAACCTATCACATGACACATCACTGGAAAGCCCAGGATGTCCTCTACAGAACACTATAGGGCTTGATAGGGTATCTCCAGATACTTAAGGGAAATACAGGTGGACAAAATGTCCACTACAATGGACATAAATGAATGAGCCGGTCTCAGTGTGTATATACATATATACACAGAAAGCTATATACACGGTAGACTGTGTGTTAATGTAATGCAGAAGGTCTGGAGATGCTACGTTGGTGTAGCTTGTAGGACCTGAACAGGGGAGAGAGGCAGAGTCAAGTGTCACGGGGCCTCTGGGCCGTGTTAATAAGGCTGGTAGCGGATGGGGAAAAAATATTTTTGTGTCGTGAGGTTTTGGTCCTGATGGACCGCTGCCTCCTGCCAGAGGGAAGTGTCTGAAATATTTTGTGACTGGGGTGTCACAAAATCGGCCACAATCTTCCCTGCACGCCTCAGAGTCCTGGAGGCTTACAGGTCCTGGAGAGATGGAAAATTGCAGCCAATCACCTTCTCTGCAGACCGGATGACACGCTGCAGTCTGCTCTTGTCTTTGGCGGACTGCCAAAGACAAGAGCTTCTTCATCAATTAAGTGATTGATGAAGAAGTTTATTTTTTGAGGACTCTGGTTTAAAGATTATAACTTCTGTCTTGTCAGAATTTAAATGCAGAAAATTTAAAGTCATCCAGGTTTTGATGTTATCAAGACATGACTGCAGTCGAAGTAATTGATTGGATTCATTAGGATTAGGATGGTTTAGCTCCACAATACAAATATATAGTCAATTTATCAACAGTCTACTGAGGCACTTCAGCCTCCACACCACACAGAGAGACAGCTGGTCACAATGCTCTTTATGGTGCTTCTGTAGAAGGTCGTGAGGATGGGCCAGGACAGGTGGGCTCTCCTCATCCTCCGCAGGAAGTACAAGCGCTTCTGTGCCCTCCTCCCCAGTGACGTGGTGTTCACAGACCAGGAGAGGTTGTGCGTCATGTGCACCCCGAGGAATTTGGTGCTCCTGACCAACTCCACAGATGAGCTGGTGATGAGCAGTGGAGCGTGGTGAGGCCGGTTCTTCCTGAAGTCCACGATGATCTCCGTCGTTTTCTCCACGTTCAGGATCAGTCCTGGTCCTGGTCGTTGTCGTCTCTAATCAGGCCCACCACCGTTGTGTCGTCTGAAAACTTCACAATGCGATTGGTGGTGAATCTGGGGACGCAGTCATGAGTCATCAGGGTGAACAGCAGGGGGCTCAAGACACAGCCTTGAGGGGAGCCCGTGCTGAGGGTGATGACATCAGAGGTGTTCTGTCTGACCCGGACCAAATGAGGTCAGGAGGTGAGGAAGTCTAGCAGGCAGTTGCGAAGGGGTGTGCTGAAGCCCAGATGTTTCAGTTTTTCCGCCAGATGCTGTAAGATAATGGTGTTGAACGCTGAACTGAAGTCCAGGAACATGTTCAAGGGGGCGGGGCGTGGGTGGGCTTGGAACCCGTTAATAACTGCTTGCAGTTCTAGTTCTTCATTTGTTACTGCTGTTCCTTCTTCATGTTTTAGAACTGGATATGTTCTCTCTGGTCTATTTCCCTTCATTTTCTTAATCATTCCCCATACCTAAGCTATAGGGGTTGTTCTGCCTATTGAATCACAAAAATCTCTCCATTTTGTCTTCTTTGCCTTCTAAATAACTTTCCTGTCTTCTGCTTGATCTTTTTTATATTCAATAAAAATTTTTAAATGATGTGTTCTTTAGAAAACCCTAAAAGCTATCCTCCCTCTTCAAGTTTCTGCTCCGCTTAGAAAAAACACGGGATGTGACGTCACTTCCTGTGATGTGCCCAAATATGGGCAAAATGGCCGCCCTGTTCAAAGCTCTGCAGTCAGAGCTCTGGATGATGAGAGCTGTGAACTGATCACAAACTTCATAAATTCGTTAATAATCAACAGTTTGCTCTAAAATTCTGAAAAGAGTGCTTTATCTAACCACAGGATTTTTTTTATGGTCATTAAAAAAATGGATTCAGAGAAATAAAATATTAAACTTTATAGTCTTGTACCATTTATTTTCAAAGTCTTGTAAATTGGTCAAACTCGCCTGGATTTTTACCAAACTGAAATCCATGTTTATTCTGCATGTGCTTTACAAATAGAGGCCATATTTTGGGGGGTTGAACAATATTTGTGGAAAATACATTGATTTCTCCATTTTACAAACTTTTAAAAATTCAGAGTGTAGCACTTCAAAAAAAAACAATACATGCAGTGAGAGAATTGTTACACCTTATTCACGGAATACATCCTGAAAATCTGGGATCAAAAAATTGATTTTAAAGCATTTTTTATTCTTTACTTTATTGCTTTTATTATTCTCCAGGTTTTTTAACACTTTTGGAAATAGGCCCCGCCCACTTGTTTTAATCATTACCATATTTAATACCTGAGTTCAGGGGTATGACTGGAAGGGGATGAAGAAGGTTTTGTAAAAATCCGATCAGCCATTCTTGCGTAGTAGATTTCTTGACATCACAGCGCCCCCTAGTGATGGACGATCCTCAAACGCGGGTCACATGTGCAAAATCTTATTTGGACTATGGGTTATGAAGGACATGTCAAAATCTGTTATGGTTTTAGAATAATCAGCAATTACATTTAGAGCTAGCTAGCTAACAATCACTTATTTTAGCGTTACTTTTCGAAAAAGTCAAAATTAAAAAATCCGCCGCGTTAACTTTTTTTATTTGTCCATTACGCGGTTATATATGGAGTTTTGCGCGGATTGCATAAAAAATGTAGGAGGAGTTTAACAAGAAAGGTTTAACCTTTGTAGCCATGTAGCGCGAAAACTAGCTGGGAAACGAAGGGTGTGCCAATTCCCTTTATTTTGCAGAATCATCCAATAAACAAAGTGATGTGAAGTTTTTGAGAGTGGGACCAGTAGTTTGGTGGTTATAGGCCAAAACGCATTGTCCTTTGTTATAGCGCCCCCTAGTTGTTGAGGGGTCTGAATTTCTGGGTTTGAGTAGCGGTGCACATTCTGTACTTGGATACCTGATTCAATAGGTTCGTTACAAATCCGCATGGGCCGCCCAACGCGTTTTAGCGGAGAATAATAATTACCCGTAATAATAAATAATTTAAAAACAGACGAAAAACAATAGGGTTCTCTGCTCACAGAGCAGACGAACGGCATAGCCGTTCGCCTGCGCTGCGGGCTTGGAACCCTAATAGTAATCATAAATAATTTAAAAACACTAGAAAAACAATAGGGTTCTCTGCTCACAGAGCAGACGAACGGCATAGCCGTTCGCCTGCGCTGCGGGCTTGGAACCCTAATAATAAATAATTTAAAAACAGACGAAAAACAATAGGGTTCTCTGCTCACAGAGCAGACGAACGGCATAGCCGTTCGCCTGCGCTGCGGGCTTGGAACCCTAATAAATAATTTAAAAACACACGAAAAACAATAGGGTTCTCTGCTCACAGAGCAGACGAACGGCATAGCCGTTCGCCTGCACTGCGGGCTTGGAACCCTAATAATTTAAAAACAGACGAAAAACAATAGGGTTCTCTGCTCACAGAGCAGACGAACGGCATAGCCATTCGCCTGCGCTGCGGGCTTGGAACCCTAATAATAATAATAAATAATTTAAAAACAGTAGAAAAACAATAGGGTTCTCTGCTCACAGAGCAGACGAACGGCATAGCCGTTCGCCTGCGCTGCGGGCTTGGAACCCTAATAATAAATAATTTAAAAACAGACGAAAAACAATAGGGTTCTCTGCTCACAGAGCAGACGAACGGCATAGCCGTTCGCCTGCGCTGCGGGCTTGGAACCCTAATAATTTAAAAACAGACGAAAAACAATAGGGTTCTCTGCTCACAGAGCAGACGAACGGCATAGCCGTTCGCCTGCACTGCGGGCTTGGAACCCTAATAATTTAAAAACAGACGAAAAACAATAGGGTTCTCTGCTCACAGAGCAGACGAACGGCATAGCCATTCGCCTGCGCTGCGGGCTTGGAACCCTAATAATAATAATAAATAATTTAAAAACAGTAGAAAAACAATAGGGTTCTCTGCTCACAGAGCAGACGAACGGCATAGCCGTTCGCCTGCGCTGCGGGCTTGGAACCCTAATAAATAATTTAAAAACACACGAAAAACAATAGGGTTCTCTGCTCACAGAGCAGACGAACGGCATAGCCGTTCGCCTGCACTGCGGGCTTGGAACCCTAATAATTTAAAAACAGACGAAAAACAATAGGGTTCTCTGCTCACAGAGCAGACGAACGGCATAGCCGTTCGCCTGCGCTGCGGGCTTGGAACCCTAATTATAACTGTAACTATAACTGTAATAACTAATGTGCAATAACTAATGTGCAATTCTATTTAATACACTGTGCTATAACCTGTGCAATAATCCTGAAAGTGACTTCTGCTGCTATTACCACCTGAATATATGTCAATAATATAAGTCACCGTGAATGTACATAAGACATCCTCTGCCTTATCTCTATTTCTTTTGTATTTTTATTCTTATTTTCTTTTTTTTCATCCACTGTATATATGAGGACACACTGTATATAACTGATGCACCTTTTCCTACTTTTGGCACCTTCTTCTGATTATTGACTACTGAGCCGATGGTTCAAGTGAATTTCTCCAATGTGAGATCAATAAAGCCTATCTTATCTTATCTTATCTTATCTTATCTTATATTCAATACCCGTGTAGTAGTCCTGTGGCTCGTACTTTGGCATTCTTTTGAGGCCAGTGCAAGGTAATCCATAATCCAATGCAGCACCACCGCGACAAAATCCATGACTCAAGGATTAGTAGCAGTCAAAACAGTCAAAAACAGTGTACTCCCACCCATGCAGAGCAAGGTCAATCAAACAAGCTCTTCACACACACAATACCCCCCGCTGGTCGCTACTCCTGCAGTGCCCTTAGCCTTAGATACTGTCTTAGATTTAGTTGGCTTTGCTCAAAACACATGCAGACCTACCCACTTTTGTCTTTATACTCTGTACCTTGTGCTGACATATGGCATTATGTTTGAAGAACAACAGTATTTCCCGTTAACCCTGTCCTGTCTGACCATTTTTACTAACCTTTGAATTGAATTTAAGTGATTTCTCTAGCCCTGAAAGAAAATTTCATTATAGTAGATCATGATCAAACAAATGGTAATTGGCTTGTACTTGTATAGTGCTTTATCAAGTCAGATGACCCCAAATAACTGTACACTGAATTCATTCATTGACACCCTGATAGTGATATGCCACAGCTATAGACTGACAGAAGCAAGGCTGCCATACATTGTTATCCCTCTGGCCACCAGCAGGCAATGAGGGTTAAGTGTCTTGCCCAAGGACATAACAACTGAAATGGTCAGAGTGGAGGATTAAACGGCAACCTGGCAGTTACAGGACAAACTCATTAACTTCTGTGCCACTGTCGCCCAATGCTGTAACAACGTTCAAGTAATCTATTCCATGTACTTTAGAGCACAATCCTAGGAAATTGTAGGGAAAATTATGTTGTACACATCTAGAGGGGTCCTAGTTAAGCTGGAAAAATAGTCTGCTTTTGTATATAAGGACAATTTTTAAAGTTAGAAGAGCATGTTTTTGATCATTACAGATTTTCTGAGTTACTATAACACATTTTTGAATCCATCCATTGCTCTAAACCAGTGGTTTTCAATAGGTGAGGCGCGCCTCCCTTGGGGGGAGTCACAGGGGAGGCGCGAGGGGAGGCGCGAGAAGACAGAGAAGACAGAAGAAGACAGCGCTGCCGCTCAGCTCTGTGAAACAAATATTATGAAGCGATATTTTTGCCTTCTGTCTGAGTGCGCAGGAACCAATCAAGCGTGCAATGAGACAACTCTCAACGCTCAAAACTGGTCTGGCGCGCGCTCAACTCTGAAAAACTCTTCTCATCCTTCTTTCCTTGCTTTGAGTTCCATCTCTGTCGCGCGCGACTATGCTCGCGCGCACCTGCTCATTCCACGCTCAACAACAGCTGTGCACTCACTCGGCTGTTTCTGCGCTGCGACTTCAAAAACTGTCCACTCCACCAGCCAATCACAGACATTTTTTTTCCATCCAATCAGAGTATGGCTTGCAAATACTGCATTCAGATGGATTAAATCAAAATGTTGCAGCCTTTGGCAGAAATGACTAATTATCACCGTGGGATTTGAAGAAAAACAAATAAAACGTTTATTATTTTAGCCTAAAATATTTAGTCTAAAATATTAAGACTAAAATATTAGAGTTACTAAGAGTTACTAAGTGAGGTGTGAAAAATATTTGTGTCTCTTTTCTTTCCAGCTTCTGGAAGGTGATGCAAAAGTTTATTCTGATCATAATCATAATCATTGTTATGATATGCACTTTAACACGAGGTAAAACAAAGTGCAAAACATCAGAAATACATCAGATAAGAGATAATAATGAAATGCTTGGTTGTTAAAATAGCAATAGGTTTAAATTGTGTATAATTAGCCTAAAAGTAAATCGGAATATGGATGTGTTGACGTCTGTTATATTCAGGTTTTCTTTTTTATTATTATTTCAGCTGACGTCTCCTGTTGACGTGAGTTCAGTTTGACATTGGCGTCTGTTTAGTTCAGTTTGTCAGTTTATGAATTTGCTCTAATGACAGTTCAACTTTAAAAATAGGCCCTCTGTCCGTGATGTAAAAGCATGTAAAATGGAAATATTTGGATGGATGGATTTTATGAATAGGCCTTTTTTATGGATGTACTTTGTTAAAATAAATACAATAAAAAACATGTATTGGGCTATCAGATGTTTGTGAAACACAGGATTCCAGGAACACAAAAGAAAGATGCATTTGCTGCAGGGACCTGTGTGGGGTAGGTTTGTGTTTTTTTTTGGGGGGGGCGGGGGGGGGGGTTATCTTTACCTATTCCAAGGGGAGGCTCACATTCAATGAATTTGAAAACCCCTGCTCTAAACTATAAGAAAAAGAAATTCTAAAACTAGTCACAAAACTTCTAATTCTTCCTGAAAAAACAAACCATTGCTGTAACGTTCTGTTGTGGTTTAGGTTATTTTCAGTTAGTCAACTTTTCTGTTTTAGGATTTATTTCTGTGTTGTGTTGTTTTTGATTTGTGCTTAGTCTGTTTGTAGTCATCTGGTCTTAGTTATTATTTATGTCAGCTCGTGTGCATTAGTCTTGGTCTTACTTTCTTTATTAGTCTGTATGTTCCTTCTATTGCTTTCACCTGTTTTGGTTAATTGGTCCCGCCCTGCTCACCTGTTCCATCCTCCTATTTAAGCCTGCCTTAGTTGTTTGTTTGTTGCCGGAACGTCTTGTGTTTATCCCTCTCGTCAGCCTGCGGTGGGCCCTTCCCAGCCTTTGATTATTTTGTGTATTACCTGCCCGTCTGCCAGTCCGTGTCTGTTCTGCTCGTTGCCTTTCAGTTTTTTGGAGTCAGCCTTTTTGCCACCCGGATTTTGTTAATAAACCCTTTTTTTAAAATACAGCTTCGTGTCTGGCTCACATTTGGGTTCAACGTTAGCTAATTCATTACATTACGTTCCGGCCCAAAACAATGAACCTAAAGCCGACACGTTTTTTCCTTTCTGGAGGAGCTGTACTGGCACAGACCGGCGCTCCAACCATTGATCTTAGCTCAAGCAGCCACTCACCGGACCTCTCCTGTCGGTCCTCCTCGCCGCCATTTGTTCCGGATCCAGACCTCTTTCTGGATGTAGAGGTGAAGATGGTTCAGGAGCTGCGTCCGGATCTTTTTCTTTCCCCCTCTTCAAAGGAGCAGAGGCTGGAATCGCCGCAGGCTCCGCCGATCCCGGTTCGACCATGGGAGTCAGAACTCCAGCAGACCCCGCCGTTCCTCCGTCGGAGGAGGAGAAGGAGATCTACTGGCCACCCTCCCACCCGTTCCATTGGGCGGACACACGAGCCAGTCCAGCGCCCGTTCATTGCTGAGCCGCCGTCTCGGTCAGCGGACCCCACCGTTCCTGCCACTACTTCCTGTGTGGCAGACCGGCTTCCTTCATTTGCCGGCTCCGTGACGCCTACAGCGCCTCCCGGTGGCACCAACGATGTTGAGCATAACTTGTTAGAGGACAAGTTAAGATCTTATGCGCCCATAATAAAACGCCTCAGGGAGGCTCTTCTCTGTCAATATTCAGAGGGACTGGAGGAGAAGTTAAGAGAGGTAGAGGGACATTACAGGTCAGCCCTCCAGGCTTTCTATAGTCGACCCAAGTCTGTCTCCGAGGGTCCGGCCGACACCTCGGCCCCCGAGTCTGTCTCCGAGGGTCCGGCCGACGCCCTCATGGACAGCCAACTCTGGGAGAGACTGTATTGGATGTCGCTTTCTGAGACCCTCCAGAAGCTGGTCCTAAGACTTTTTGTTGCCAAGGGTCTGGCTTTCACTCCAGCCTGGAGCCAGACTTCCTCATTCGAAGCCTGTAGCCCGGGGCCTCCTGAAGCCTGTAGCCCGGGGCCTCCTGAAGCCTTTAGCCCGGGGCCTCCTGAAGCCTGTAGCCCGGGGCCTCCTGAAGCCTGTAGCCCGGGGCCTCCTGAAGTCTGTAGCCCGGGGCCTCCTGGAGCCTGTAGCCCGGGGCCTCCTGTAATCTGTAGCCCGGGGCCTTCTGTAATCTGTAGTCCTGTGGCCTCTGTAGTCTTTAGTCCTGTGGCCTCTGTAGTCTTTAGTCCTGTGGCCTCTGTAGTCTTTAGTCCTGTGGCCTCTATAGTCTTTAGTCCTGTGGCCTCTATAGTCTTTAGTCCTGTGGCCTCTGTAGTCGATAGCCCTGTGGCCTCTGTAGTCCTGTGGCCTCTTTAGCAGCCTGTAGCCAGGCTCCCACCTTAGCTGCCTGTAGCCAGGCTCCCACCTTAGCTGCCTGTAGCCAGGCTCCCACCTTAGCTGCCTGTAGCCAGGCTCCCACCTTAGATGCCTGTAGCCAGGCTCCCACCTTAGCTGCCTGTAGCCAGGCTCCCACCTTAGCTGCCTGTAGCCAGGCTCCTACCTTAGCTGCCTGTAGCCAGGCTCCTACCTTAGCTGCCTGTAGCCAGGCTCCTTCTTCAGTCGCCTGCAGCCAGGCTCCTTCTTCAGTCACCTGCAGCCAGGCTCCTTCTTCAGTCGCCTGTAGCCAGGCTTCCCCTTCAGTCGCCTGTAGCCAGGCTTCCCCTTCAGTCGCCTGTAGCCAGGCTTCCCTTTCAGTCGCCTGTAGCCAGGCTCCCCCTTCAGTCGCCTGTAGCCAGGCTCCTTCTTTAGTCGCCTGTAGCCAGGCTCCTTCTTTAGTCGCCTGTAGCCGGGCTCCTTCTTTTGTCGCCTGTAGCCAGGCTCCCTCTTCAGTCGCCTGTAGCCAGGCTCCTTCTTTTGTCGCCTGTAGCCAGGCTCCCTCTTCAGTCGCCTGTAGCCAGGCTCCCTCTTCAGTCGCCTGTAGCCAGGCTCCCTCTTCAGTCGCCTGTAGCCAGGCTCCTTCTTTTGTCGCCTGTAGCCAGGCTCCCTTTTCAGTCGCCTGTAGCCAGGCTCCCTTTTCAGTCGCCTGTAGCCAGGCTCCTTCTTTAGTCGCCTGTAGCCAGGCTCCTTTTGTTGCCTGTAGCCAGGCCCCTTCGTTAGTCGCCTGTAGCCAGGCTCCTTTTGTCGCCTGTAGCCAGGCTCCCTCCTTAGTCGCCTGTAACCAGGCGCCGCCGCCTGTAGCCGTTAACCAGGCACCGCCGCCAGTAGTCGTTAACAAGACGCCGCCGCCTGTAGCCGTTAACCAGGCGCCGCCGCCTGTAGCCGTTAACCAGGCGTCGCCGCCTGTAGCCATTAACCTGGCGCCGCCGCCTGTAGCCACTAACCGGGCGCCGCCACCTGTAGCCACTAACCAGGCGCCGCCTCCTTTAGCCTGTAGTCCGGCGCCCCCTTTAGCTTGTAGTCCGGCGCCTCCTTTAGCCTGTAGTCCGGCGCTCTCCTCAGCCTGTAGTCCGGCGCTCTCCTCAGCCTGTAGTCCGGCGCTCTCCTCAGCCTGTAGTCCGGCGCTCTCCTTAGCCTGTAGTCCGGCGCCCTACTTAGCCTGTAGTCTGGCGCCTTCCGTACCCTGTAGTCTGGCGCCTTCCGTACCCTGTAGTCTGGCGCCTTCCGTACCCTGTAGTCTGGCGCCTTCCGTACCCTGTAGTCTGGCGCCTTCCGTACCCCGTAGTCTGGCGCCTTCCGTACCCTGTAGTCCGGCTCCAGATTCTATTTTCTCCCTTTTCAGGCCCCGCCAATGGTCTCTGAGGGTCCTGCCGCGCCGCCGGCCTCCGAGAGCCCTGCTCCGCCGCCGGCCTCCTGTCGCCCTGTTCCGCCGACGGCCTCCTGAAATCCTGCCTCGCCTGGGTCGTCCGTCGGGACGACCGCCGGACATCCTGACTCGCCTGGGTCGTCCTCCGGGACGACCGCCGGACATCCTGACTCGCCGGGGTCGTCCTCCGGGACGCCCGCCGGACATCCTGATTTGCCGGGGGTCGTCCTCCGAGATGCCCACCAGACTGTTCAGGAAACTGTTTTTGAGGTTTTTTAGTTAGTTGGTGTTCGCCCTTTTGAGGGTTGTTTTCTGTTCTGGACTCTTGTTTTGGGCTTTTCTTTAGTTTCTTGCCCTCCAGCCTGTAGCCCCCTCCACCCGCCCGGTCGGACTTGTTTGTTTTTTTTCTTTACATTTTTCTAAACATTTAGGGGCGTCTGGAATCCGCCCTTGAGGGAAGGGCTCTGTAACGTTCTGTTGTGGTTTAGGTTATTTTCAGTTAGTGAACTTTTCTGTTTTAGGATTTATTTCTGTGTTGTGTTGTTTTTGATTTGTGCTTAGTCTGTTTGTAGTCATCTGGTCTTAGTTATTATTTATGTCAGCTCGTGTGCATTAGTCTTGGTCTTACTTTCTTTATTAGTCTGTATGTTCCTTCTATTGCTTTAACCTGTTTTGGTTAATTGGTCCCGCCCTGCTCACCTGTTCCATCCTCCTATTTAAGCCTGCCTTAGTTGTTTGTTTGTTGCCGGAACGTCTTGTGTTTATCCCTCTCGTCAGCCTGCGGTAAGCCCTTCCCAGCCTTTGATTATTTTGTGTATTACCTGCCCGTCTGCCAGTCCGTGTCTGTTCTGCTCGTTGCCTTTCAGTTTTTTGGAGTCAGCCTTTTTGCCACCCGGATTTTGTTAATAAACCCTTTTTTTAAAAAATACAGCTCCGTGTCTGGCTCACATTTGGGTTCAACGTTAGCTAATTCATTACACATTGCCTGTGACAGTTGTAACAGTCAGATCAGACAAGTGGAATGAAAAACACTACTGAGCAGTCAGTACACACAACATAGAAAAAAGGGAAACACAATGTTTAGATCAAACAACCATGGAATATCATCCATCATGTTGCCACAGAAGGCTCCCTAGGTACTTTGCTCACTTGTTTTCGGTGTTTCTGTGCTTTTCTACGGAATAATTCAGCCGACACAGGGAATCGTTTTTTTAAAAGGTTTATTTTAAATAAACGGGTGTTGCTGGAACATGAACTTAGTGGACAGACTGGAATCACTGTGGGGAGAAGAGCACGGTTAGAGACTGATAACTCATTGAGAATGATAGAGCGCTGAATAAAAGCCACAAACCTTCTCGGATACTGAGAGATTGCACTGGCTCTGATGTCTCTGATTTCCCAATGGCTCTGTCTGGGTGATCTGAATCACTGATCCACTTCATGTTGTTAGTTTGCAGGGTAGAGACTGAAGAGGAAAACATAGTCAGGACTTGGATCATACACAGGAAGGCAGTCCAAGAGCAAAGGTTTTCAGAAGGGCTTAGGGGTGAGTCCGGGATCCAGGAGAGAAAATTGGTAATGGGAGGCATAATGCAGGCAGAAGCAGCCAGACATTGGCAGAGACAAGAGACAAATCCAAGATCCAGGCTTTGGATCATCCACAAGAAACACACTCCTGTCTGGTATTAGACAGGCAGACAAGGTTGAGAAACGGTTCCGGAAGTCGATGTCCAGACACAGAAGTCAACTGGAGAATCCGACAGGGCAAGACAGGTAGGAGAAATCACAGGAACAAGACAGATCAAGATCAGACATGCAATCAATGAATGCTGGATAGTTTACTCACACGGTGGCTTTCAAGAATCTGTCAGTTACACACTGGGAGAGCCGGGAATATATAGTGTTCCTCCCAGGTGCAACGACTCCACTTAATTGGAGCCGCCGGAGGTATAACTGCTCAAACCTTGATTACCTGCAGCACAGGGAGCAGGAGCAGAGAATGATGTCACAGAGACTGCAGACAGAGTTTTCACATACAGGTTCAGACAGCTTCATTACAACCATGGGCAGTTTCTCTCCATTTTTATTGATACAGAGAGCTTGTCTGAGATCCTTGTTGGAAGCGCAAGACCCCCTTGTGGGATGCTCTGCAGACGCAAGCTTGGGACACAGACTGGATAAACTCATCAGAGTCCACAGACAGGGACTATGCACTGCACTTTCATCCATTCACCATCCCATCAGGTAAACACTTCAGAAGCCTCAAAGCCAAAATAAATAAACTTAGAAACAGCTTCTTCCTAAGAGCTGTGAGGGCAATCGCTTAATGTTACTGCCTACTTGCACACTATTCTGAAATATCTAAATGCACATAGCTGCAAATGAAACTGCAAACAAAGCCTCAAATCATCATTGTTCAATAAGCACCCTACTACCTCATTATCCGTTATCTGTGACTCTCCTGAACGCAATAAAAGAGAGGAAAAAACACCGTATCCCTTGTTCTTTGCCTGTTTGTTTGTCAGTTTTTGCCTTCATTATGTGTAATGTGAACCGAAGTAGCAAAAAAGAAATTTCGCCGTGGTGACAATAAAATACTTTTGACTTGGACTTTTGAATTTGACATTTACTAAGTAGATATATTTGACTTCACGAAATTATTCGCTTAACCGGAAATTATATCACATCTCCTGCGGTCAGAAGAAGATGCATCGGTCCTAGAGAGATGAGCTGGATTACCTTGAGTGTCTGGATTCAGTTGAAGAGTAATAAGTAACCTAATTGTTATTTACAATAAATAACGAAGTAAAATATATAAATTCACAATAAATCTGTAATGACTGAAAACAGAGGACCCAGAATTCAGCCAGACAAGATTGGATAGTGTTAAGAAACAGTTTATTGAGACGTAAACTGCTGCAGGTCAAGGGTGAATCACCATCGTCTGAGACAGGAACCACTTCTCACAATCCTGAAACAAGCTGGGAGGGTGAGTGAAGGCTTCTGTTGGTGGGAGTCGTCGCTGGAAGCCCAATGTGATCCAGAGTCTGATCAGGGCAACTTGAAGGATCTTACCCCTGGGACTGGCAGGAAATCGGTGGTCGAAAAACAGGCACAGGGTCAGAACCGTGACAGATAAGATAGGCTTTATTGATCTCACATTGGAGAAATTCACATTTCACAATGGCTCAGTAATCATAATCAGAAGAAGGTGCCAAAAGTAGGACAAGGTGCATTGGTTATATACAGTGTGTCCTCGTTTATACAGTGGATCAAAAAAAAGAAGTAGATTAGAAAAACAAGAATAAAAATATAAAATAGAGATAAGGCAGAGGATGTCTTATGTACATTCACTGTGACTTATATACATATGTATTGACATATATTGAGGTGGTAATAGCAGCAGAAGTCACTTCTTTCAGGTTTATTGCATCGTATATTGTATTAAATAGAATTGCACATTAGTTATTGCACGTTGGTTATTACAGTTATAGTTACAGTTATGGTTACAGTTATAGTGCAGCATTGTATAATCTGGTAGCAGCAGGAATTAATGACCTGTGGTAACGCTCCTTTTTACAGACAGGGTGTCTAAGTCTATCACTAAAGGAGCTGATCAGCTCCTCTACAGTCTGGTGCAGGGGGTGGAAGGTGTTGTCCATGATGGATGTGAGCTTGGACAACAACACCCTCCTCTCCTCTTCCTCCACAGAGTCCAGAGTGCAGCCCAGGACAGAAGTGGCCTTCCTCACCAGCTTATTCAGCCTCTTTCTGTCCTTCTCTGAGCAGCCAGGGGCCCAGCAGACGACAGCGTAGAGGAGGGCTGAGGCCACCACAGAGTCATAAAAAGTCTTAAGCAGGGGCCTGCTCACACCAAAGGACCTCAGCCTCCTGAGGAGGTGGAGGCGGCTCTTGCTCTTCTTATACAGAGCGTCTGTGTTATGAGTCCAGTCCAGTTTATTGTTGATGTGAACACCCAGGTATTTGAAACTCTCCACAGTTTCTATGTCCTGCCCCTGGATGTTCACAGGTGAGTGAGGTGGGGGTCTTCTCCTGAAGTCGATCACCATCTCCTTGGTCTTACTGGTGTTTAGACACAGATGTTTTTTCTCACACAGTCCACAAAGTCCATGATGACCGACCTGTACTCCAGCTCGTTCCCCTCAGACACACAGCCCACAATGGCCGAGTCAAACCTTGAACCGTGAAGGAGCAGAGCCGAAAGCTGGCTGTGCTGGAACGCAGACTGGCTTTGGAGGTTGAACTCAAGGGGGTGATGGGATAAAATCTGGAAGTGAAGCGCGGAAAAACCCAACAATTCGGAAAATTGGATTTACCATTTGGAGCCAGCAAAAGACTTAAAGCTGACAGGAAAGGCAGTGTAGCTTGCCCACATTACAAATAACATATTTGGATTATACCCTCCCTATCTCTACTCCTGGATTGTTATGTCAGAGAGTGCTCAGAAAAGCTCCCGGCTACCCCCCTTCCCTGCGGACACCTGTGGATACTTTTTCTGAACTGTAGGCCGGCTGATAACATCAAGGACAATGGCCACTGGAGAGTGTTCACAGAGATATAAAAACTTTCACCCAACAGTTCACACATAACTGATGCTCATAAAACTGATGAACTTTACGTACGGGTCTCAAATGTTTACCTTACCTTCTGCATATATGTGTCTTGTGTTATTTGTGCTTTTCGTGCAATGAGGGTTTTTTTTGTCGGTTGTTTGACTCTTTATTTGTGAGAGCATAAATTGTCAAGCATCTGTCTTTTTTTCTCCCTCCCCTTCCCCCATGTTGTTGTAATCTTCCTTCAACAGATAAGGGCAGCGCCTTGTGGACAGTATTGTCCTTGGCAGCACGGCCTCAGTGAACCGTCTCCCCCCTGAAATTTTTGTGATGTTTATGTAATGGTGATGGTACTGAAACAGCAATTTCCCTCTGGGATTATTAAAGTATATCTGATTCTGATCAGAGAACTTCTGAAGGTGGCAGCTGTCTGTGTTGTAAGTAAAGTCCGAGGTGTAGAGGGTGAAGAGAAACGGAGACAGGACAGTGCCCTCGGGTGCCCCGGTGCTGCAGAGTGCCACCTCTGACTGACAGCCGTGCAGCCGCACGTGCTGAGGGCGGTCAGTGAGGTAGTCTATGGTCCAGTCAGCCAGATGATTGTCCACCCCAGCGTCCTCCAGCTTCTCCCTCAGCAGCACCGGTCTGATGGTGTTAAAAGCGCTGGAGAAGTCAAAGAACATGACTCTCACAGCGCTCCCGGTGGTCTCCAGGTGGGTGAGCGCCCGCTGCAGCAGGTAGATGATGGCGTCCTCTACTCCGATGTTGGGCCGGTAGGCAAAATGCAGCGGGTCCAGAGTGGGGCTCACCACGGTGTGCAGGTGAGCAAGGATGAGGTGCTCCATGGTCTTCATCAGGTGGGAGGTCAGGGTGACTGGTCTGAAGTGGGCCGGTTCCCTGGCGTGCGGTGTTTTGGGAACCGGTACCACACAGGAGGTCTTCCACAGGGTGGGCACCACCCCCAGGCTGAGGCTCAGATTGTAGATGTAGCTGAGGACCTCACAGAGCTCATCTGCACAGGTCCTCAGCAGCCTGGGGGGCTGCCTTCCGGTCCTGAGGCTTTCCTCTGTTTAAGCCTCATCAGCTGCCCTCTCACCTGCATTGGTGTGACTGTGAGGGGGGAGGAAGGTAGGACCGAAGGTGTGGATGGGTCCAGTCTGTGATTCTGAAACAATCCCTCAGTCTCTCACAGGCCTCGTCTGACCAAACTTTCACTGACTTCTTCTGTGCTATTGTTCTCCTCACCAGTGGAATGTAATGGGGGAGCAGGTAGACAAGGTTGTGATCCGAGCGTCCGAGTGGGGGGAGGGGGGCGGAGGTGTAGGCGTCCTTAACATTTGCATAGAAGAGGTCCAGCATTTTATTGCCTCTTTTTGTACACGTGACGTACTGGGTGAGCGTGGGGAGGGTGGAACGGAGGGAGCCATGGTTGAAATCCCCTGTGATCAGCAGATGAGCGCGGAGGTGCTATGTTTGCAGTTTGTTTACCGCGCCGTGAATCCGCTCACACGCAGCGGCGGCGTCTGCGGAGGGAGGGATATAAACACAGAGTACGATCACATGGCCGAACTCTCGCGGCAAGTAATAAGGTCTCAAACTCACTGCGAGAATTTCGACATCCGAGCAGCATATCTGCTGCTTCACGTGAACATGAGCCCCGTTACACCATCTCTCATTCACAGACACCGCCAGCCCCCCTCCCCTCTCTTTTTTCCGCTCTCCGCCAAAGTTCTGTCCGCGCGGATGAGTTTAAAGCCATTTAGAGAGACCACTGAGTCCGGTACAGTTTAATTTAGCCACGTCTCTGTGAAACACATAAGACTGGCTTCTCTGTACCTCCTTTGGAAACAGGTTAGTGCTGCGAGCTCCTCGGTCTTGTTGCGGTGAGATCTTACGTTTCCCATGACAACCGATGGTAAATAACCTTTCCTCCGCTTCGTTCTGCCACCCCTGCAGCCTTGCCGTCTCCTCCATATGTCTGCGGGGAAGTCTGGTTTCTCAGCGTGGTGGCGATCTGGGCCGCAGCGCGTAGATTCCCGTAGTCCGAGGAGCTGGGTCCGCGTATAAACAATGGGCCGCTCGGAGTCGCGGACAAAGGGATCTCCCCTTGCTGCGTCGAGAAATGCCGAAAATAGCAGAAAAGTAAGCACTAAAGTCCCAAAAGTTGGCTTCTTCAGTGCACATAAGTCCCAAAAGTTGGCTTCTTCAGTGCACATACAGCAGAATCGGGCAGGATGGTCAGAGGGAATAACCAGAGTCCGGAGTCCGAGAACAGATCCAGGGTCAGAGACAGGTGATCAGAGATCCAGGGAAAATCCAAAGTAGAATCTGGGGGAAGAGTCAGGGCACCAAAGCAGGTCAGAGATCCAGACAGCACAACAATCAGGTCCGACGGGCTTGTCAGGCTCAGAGAATCAGAAGGCAGAAACAGGTCAGGTAACAGGTAGGCAGGCAGTCAGGATTCAGGGACGATGGATTAAACTCACCGGAGGCTTGTAATAATTTGGCACTAGTGACTGGTCTGAGAACTGGTTAAATAGTCAGAGGTACAGGTGGATCAGGTGAATGCTAATGAGAACAGGGCGGAGCTGCATAGGTGTGTCAAATGGTGAATCAGACCAGCACTAGTGCCAAGATCATGATGTAATCTGGATAAAACAATGATGCATTATGCTCTTGTGTTCTATTAGATAAAGTTTGGTTTCCCTCTGACAGAGTTTATCCAAACATTGTGCACATAAATACAATGTTATGTGGATAGACCTTGTAAAACAAAATTTTCTAGTAGGAGTTTTTCTTTGGATAACTTTTTTCTGAGGTTTTACTGGGACTATGTTTGATGCTTTCTTTTTCTTAGCTTAAAAAAGAAATGGTGGCTATAATATTACGATTGTCACGATTTGTTCTGATGAACCCGAACACAACCACACACACAGAGCTTCGTTAAAGAGTTTATTGAGGACTATGAGTTGTGGAGGAGGTGACCAGAAGCTGTACCGGACTGGAGCAGACAAGTGATGGTGAAGATGGGCTGAGGCTGGAGACGCGGCAGAGCTGGAGCAGGCAGTTGGCTGAAACCGGCAGACCGAGGTAGGGATCTCAGGCAGGCAGATGTAGGAAACTCTGAATGGCAGACATGGGAAGCTCTGGCTGGCAGATGTGGGAAGCTCTGACTGGCAGATGTGGGAAGCTCTGACTGGCAGACGTGGGAAAGTTCTGGCTGGCAGACATAGGAAGCCCTGACTGGCAGACGTAGGTAGCACTGGCTGACAGGTTTGAGTGAAGACGATCCGGCGGGGAAGAGCAGACTGAGGGAGGCTTAAGTAGGAGTGTTGACAGGTGAACTGAGTCCTGGCTTGATTAGGAATGGCAGGTGGAACTGATCAGAAGGTGCGGTGGAGAATGAAGTAACTGGGCTGGATGAGAAGTGGAAAGTGCTGGAAAGTTCATGGGGAGACAGGCAGGCCAAAAACTGCACCATGACAAAAATATTGTATTAATTTTACATGCAAAGTTGCTATATGTGAAGTAATAACCTTTTCCCCTTCATTTGTAATAGTGATGTGCCAGAGGTATGCCCAAATCATTTGCCAGTTTCCTGTACTCCACAGGATGATCCCAGCAAGCGTGCAAGGTATGGGAGGAGGAACTTTGTGCTCTGTTTGGCCAAGCACAAGAAGCAGCAGTCCACACCCTGGAAAAGCATTTGTGTGATGTCCCCCTGTACCTGATAGCTGATTGGAAGAGTTTTTCTGACTACCATCATCATTAGGTAGAGACTTGCACAAAAATGAGTGCCTTTTTTCTTTTGGAGAACAAACACATTTGTAGATATGCTACAAATGAAAAAAATGCACGTTAAATAAAGAAAATAAAAAAGTCCAGATGGAAATTTGCCGGGAAAACACTTTTGACCTTGAAGGTTAACATTACAGACAGTTTCCGAAATTAACTTCCTGATTCACCGGCCAAGTTGGCCGGTGAACCAGGACCAGAAACCAGAATCCTGACCAGACCTCAATTTTTATCAAAAATTAAGAGTGAGATTATGTTAATTTTTGGGGTGTGTGGTTGGGGGCGTGGCTGTCTGGACCCTTGAAGAGAAATCTTTGTTTCCTGACTTTAATAAGAAAATATTGTAGTTGATTATAAAAGGCAAAATAAGAATTATCACATTTAAATCCAATTTAAATAAATTTAAAGGCAATAAAAAACACTACAGATTATCATTATTCTATCCGTGTTGGTCTAATTTGTGAATGAGGCAGAGTTTCATCAAGCCTATACGGTTCAACATTTTTCTCTCAGCTGCCACACTTAAAGCATGCAGGGGTTCGCTGCGTCTTTACGCTGATCCAGCTGCTGGATTTTAACCTTGTGTGCTGCGCGCGAGTGATAAACAGTGGGGAAAATGCATAAATAAAGACTGTAAAGGGCTCCTTTAGAGGGAAGAGAATGAATAATGGGTCTGAGCTGAAGCCCCTGATTTTACAAGTTCCTTAAAAAGTCCGCACCTATATTACATGTAACGTAATTTTGCGCACCTGAATTCATGCGCAAGGCAACAGCCCACCAAAGCACCACTGGCTCCGTGTCGTTAAATACAAAAGAGAATTAAACATAGCTACTGACTCTCCTATTGATTTTAATTGGGACATTTTGGTACGAGTGGAAGGACATTAACCGTAATGATTCACGTTTTGAAGGCTGGTCACTGAGGCCCCAGCCGCCCCCCGGGGGGCCAGGCCCCGCGAAGCCACCGCCGGGAATGGGCCGGCGCCCACCCGGGAACCCGCCCCAAACCCGAGGACCGTCAACGCGCCAGAGGGCCAAGGCGCCTGCCAACGCAGCCGAGGAGGGCAGGACGTGAGGGGATGGGCTCCACACCTATCGGAGACTTGAGATGATCTTGGGAGAGGGAGCGGACCGGACCCGAACCTGGAAGGAAAAAAAAAGAACTCATTCACACCATCCCAAAAAAAAAAAAAAAAAAAAAAAAAGGGACGCTGTACACACATTCCCACATAGCATTCACATCCAAAAATCCCAAGTGGGGGGGTCACCACAATTCAACAATACGACTGCCTGTGCCCGACCCCCGGCCCCGCCCCCGGACCAGACGCCCCCCGGACCAGGCCCCCCAAAGAGGGGGGGCCGACACGACCCGTACGGGCCACCCGACCAGAGCCCCCCCTCATCCACTATATACCTAATAGACCCCCTCCCACCCCGACCTTACCCTAGCCACCCCTGCCCCCCATCCCTTCCTGGGGAGAGCAGAGGCGTCAGCCCCAGAGCCGGTAAGCCGCTGGCTAGCCGCAGCAGCCCCCCGCCAAGACCCCGGACCGAGTGGCCCACACCTCCTCCAGGCCCCAGACTCCGTGCCGCGATCGGAGATCGGGGGTGTGCAAAAGACCCCCGATCCTCCCTACGCCCACTCAGATGTTGCGTTGTTGCGTGTTGATCTCAGGTGTGTTTAAAACTGGGAGCACCGAAGGGGGTGCAATGCACAGCCCACCCCCCCTCCGGAAGGAGGCTGGTGCCAGCGCCCCCCCTCCAAGCAACTACCCTGAACCCTCAATGTCTAAATGCGAGAGGGGGTGAAGGGAGCCGCCCGAGGCGAGGCTCACACAACATAAGCCCCCCCCAGACGTCTTCCCCCCACCCCCCCATATCGTGGCCTACATGAATGTGAGTTGTGAAAATGTTTGGAGTGAAAGTGTCTAAAATGCATGATAAAATTGGGGAGAGGGACGTCACCAAACGGTGGCAACCTCCAGTAACGCCCTCTCCCCAAGGACCTACATGTGTGGCGGCGTGATGGAGCAGGCAGAGGGAGGAGTCTGGGGATGGGGAGCAAAGGACTGGGGAGCCAACCCAGGGAGCCAGCTCCCCTACTGACTCCAATAGGCACCCCCGCTCCCCGAAAGCCCCACCCGGAGAAAGGGGCCCCTCCAGCGGCACCACCATAGCCCGGGGGCCGGGGAGAGGCCGCAGGGCCCGCCAGCCAACCACCCACAAGGACCAACACCTCTACCTCCCCCAGCCCACCCCCCAAGCCTACTGGCTTTAACCCCCCCCCCAAAAATTAATAATAATAATAATAATAATAAATAAATGAATAAATGAAAATATTAAGTCAATAAGATGGGGGACCCTGCCAGCCAGCCCGCACGAGCCATCCCAAACCCCACCCTCCAGGTGAAACCCGCACCGGGAGACCACACGGACCAGGACCGGGACAGGGGGCCGGACACAAGCCCACCAGAACGTCCACCAAACCCCCCCCCCACCCCACCCGTAGATTTAACCCCTCCCCAACACTCATTCAACATTCAAACATCTCACCATACATTCGACACTAGACATCCAGGCTGGGTAACTCACTACTCCCCCTCCCTCCCCTCCCCCCACTAGCAGAGTGCCAACCCAAAGAAGGGGAAGAGCATCTGCCCTGAGATGTTAATGACCATGCCCCCCTACCAGCTCAACAGGCCCCGAGGCCCCCCCAGCGCACGCCGGCCCAGACCCCAAGCGGCACACCCCCCGGAACCGGAACCCCCGAGGCCCCGCCGGGGCCCCCGCCCGAGGGTGGCGCGCCCCAGGGACCCCAGGCCCCCAGACCCATCCAGGACCCACCCAGCGACAGGACAGCTACCAGGTCAGTAACCCACGTCCGTCACCGCGCGGCTCCCCAAGACCGCCGCAAGCGGTGCTGTGGGCCACCCGTAGGCCTCCCAAGCTCCTCCCAGATGGGGGCAACAGACCCCGGAGTCAGACCCACCAAGCGCCCCACTCCAAGTGCCCCCAGAGTCCCAGGAACCCCTCCACCCAGCCACTGCGCCCTGCAGGAATCAACCCACCGCCCCCCATTCCACTAAGTGATAGTGCTAATCAAAGGAGCCCAAAGAGATCGGACAGATGTGGATGCAGATGCTGTCTCAAGATTAATATGATCCAACAAAAGATCTCTATACTGATTGATACTGAGATTCTCCTTACTTTTCCAATTCATGAGGATAGTTTTCTTTGCGATACATAGTGCAGTGAAAACCATGTAAACTATTTTATTCCCCAGAGGGCTTTCCTGAAAATTACCAAGCAAGCAAACTGATGGGGAAGGTGTAATTTTACAGCTCAAGCACTTTGATAAGTCCTTACATATCTGTGTCCAGAACCTCTGGACTGGTGTGCATAACCATAACGCATGAATATAATTATCAGGATGATTGCCTATGCAGTGTGGACAGATATTAGATTGTGCCAGACCCATCTTGAATAATCTTTGTCCTGTGTAGTGTACTCTGTGAAGGATTTTGTATTGTATTAGTTGTAAGTTGGTGTTTCTAGTCAATTTGAAAGTTCTTAGACATATCTGAGCCCAGAAGTTTTGTTCAAAGCTGACTGATAGATCCTCTTCCCATTTCATAATAGGAAGAGATATTGAATCATCTATTTTAGTCAGTGTCCTGTATGATTTAGACAGTAGTTTGGGGGGGTTTAAATCTAGGAACTCTAATATATTACTTGGAATTTGTAAACCACCTTTAATATGCTTAATTTTTTTTCTAATTATAGATTTAAGTTGTTCATATTCCAAATATTTATTTTTACTAATGCCATATTGCATATTTAGTTTGGAAAAATTGATGAACTCGGTTCCATCAGGTAAATGTTCCAGATATTCAATACCTTTATTCTTCCAGTATGTAAAGTTTATCATATTATTATTTTGTAGGATGTCAGGGTTGTTCCAGATGGGTGTACGACTGCATGGGATAAGTGACGACTTTGTCATTTTAAGAAACTCCCACCATGCTGTCAGAGTAGAGCTGATATTGATATTTTTAAAGCATGTATGCCGTTTTATATTTGAGCTAATAAATGGCAAATCTGAAATCATGATATTATTGCATATTTTCTGTTCTATATCTATCCAGGGTTCGTCTAAAGGATTATGCTTTATCCATTTAGTGATATATTGTAGTCTATTTGCCAAGTAGTACTTATGGAAGTTAGGCAGATCTAGTCCACCTCTGTCTTTAGTTTTCTGTAGTGTCTTTAAGCTGATACGGGGCGGTTTATCTTTCCAAAGAAATTTAGAGATTGAAGAGTCTAGAGATTTAAACCAGTCAGATGATGGTTTATTGGGGATCATTGAAAATAAGTAATTAATTCTAGGTAAGACCATCATTTTAATGGAAGCTACCCTACCCATGAGTGAAATTGGAAGCGATTTCCATCTATCCAGGTCATCTTCTATCTTTTTTAAAAGTGGGATGTGATTAGATTTTACTAAATCCGCAAGTTTAGACGACACAGTGATACCCAAATATGTGATGTTTCCTGAGCGCAAATGTAAATCTAGGGGGTTTTGGAAAGAGCAATTAATTGGCAGTACCGTAGATTTAGACCAGTTTATAGAGTAATCAGAAACCTTTGAGAAGGATTCTAGTAATCTAATTACTTGAGAAAGGGAAGAGTTTGAGTGCTGAAGATAGAGTAATACATCATCAGCATAAAGACTAATCTTATGCTCTATATTCATGCATTTTATACCTTTAATAACCTTTGTTTGTCTAATTGTTGCTGCTAGAGGTTCAATAAAAATGGCAAAAAGTGAGGGGGAAAGTGGGCATCCTTGCCGAGTGCCCCTCTGGAGACAAAATCTGGAAGATGTTTGATTATTTGTCCTGACACAGGCTGTAGGAGAGCTGTATAAAATTTTTAACCAATTTATAAAAAAATTGCCAAAACCAAATTTATGCAGAGTAGCGAATAAAAAATTCCAATTTACTCTATCAAATGCTTTTTCTGCATCTAAAGACATTATACTACTTTTATTATTTGTACTGTAGGAATAATCTATTAAATTAAGTAATCTGCGTGTATTTGTGGATGACTGCCTTCCTCTAGCGATCTTTTAACAGAAAACCCTGCACACACATAGAATAAAGGAGTGACAACTTCTTTTCAAGTTCAAGAATTTAATAACAGAAATAAAATGAACATCAAGAGAACATCACTATGTAATGCTGTTTATCTGAATTAACACAATATTTCGATTAACAAATCTACTAGGCTAGTGAAACTTAACTAAACTACTAGGCAAAATGAAGATAAAGAGAAGCTAAGCTAAGGAACTATTTACATGCAAAAACAAGCAAAAGACAAAACAAAACTGGTTGATCATAATCAGAATAATTCAGTGAATACTTGTTCACTCCAGATCTGATTCCAAAAAGCATTGAATGGAGTTCAAAAAACATTTGGTATGTGTTTCAATCCATTCACAATGCGAATCCTGAGTTAAACAAAACATTATTTGATTAAATGTTTTGTTTAAGTTAAAGAATCAAAGCTCAACTTAATAAAGGTGGAATTGGGGTAAATTAGCTTGACTAATTCAGAACAACATTGGACATGTGTTTCAACCCATTCACAATGCAAAGCCCCAGTTAACCAGAACATTATTTTGAGTTAATAATATTCTAAAGACTGATTTGCTCAGTAAAATTGTTTAAACCTTATGGCTGATCTTATTAATGCGATTCTCCCTCCGAGCGCCTGGGGTCGCTGTAGCGATTGGTCGCTAAATAGGTTAAAGTCTAAAGTTATCAAAATTGCCTTTAAAACCGACATTAATATTCAACATTAATGCGGGAATAAGGCTAATATCACTATCGGCCGGACATTCACAAGCTCCTTGTGAATGTCCGGAACCGGATGTTAACAGAATCTAATAGCATTTTGGCTAGCGGGCATTCGGCGCTAACAAATAAAGGCTTTAGCTTTATTTTTAGTCATAATGAGTGGGCTGGATAACGTAAACATTAATGTCCCATCAATGTATGAAACCCTTGTGGAGATAACCTTTGTTATAACCATAAACCACACTCGACAATGACATGGTACCGAATGCTAGCAATGAGCTATCTCGTTAGCCCTTTGTTTTAAAGACACCGTGTGCAAACGGTTTACAAACATTTCCCAAATGAACCATTTAAACTTTTTGGTCTCTCTGCCAAACCTGTCGGTGCCTCATGTGAGTCGGTCCACTTTGACCATTCAAGGAAGGACCACTGGAAAGCAGGAAGGTTGTTGGTTTGTCTTGGCAGGCTAGCGTTTAGCTCTGCAGCTATGAGCTAACCAACAGCGTGGTCGGGCAGCTTGGGGTTCTGCGGCCTAGCAGAAGCACGCATGTGTGGTCGGGATCGATAGCCTGGTCTCTGCCCAATCTCTGACCTGGCTGCAGTCCAATTTAAGCAGGTTCTCCTGAGCATTCAAAGTGGGTCCTGCTGCCGGCTTTTCAGCTCCATCTGGAATTTGCTTCCCTGTAAAGGCTGGCAAGAATAAACAAAGTTGTTTCGGCAATCTGTACTTTGCGGCTGGTTTGTGCAGCAGTCAGAGTCCAACTTAGCTCCGGTCAGTGTGTTGTTTATCCGGATTCAGTCAGGTCCTCCGCTCCCTCTTGGTCATTCCATTGAAGCAGCAGATGAGTTCCACAGAACGGTTGGTCTGTGGGCTTTCGGCCTTGAGTCACATGGCTGCTGAGGAAAGGGACTGGGTGGCTGGCTAGCCCCCCCCCTTCCCTCGGGAGCTCCAGGAGAAAGTGGTCTGAGTGAAGCCAGGAGTGTGAGAGCGTCTGGTCAGAGAGAGAGATTTCTGAGGTGCTCTGACCCTTATCTGTGGGGAGTGGTCCACAGCTGGCATCCTGCTGAGAGAGAGGCCGTCCTTTATGCCTGTGAGGGTCCCATGTTTGAAGCAGGGGAATTCGTTTGTCACCTCTTCCATTCTACTGTTCAGAATCCAATCTGAGATCAATTATTCATCATGCCGTTATTATGGCACAACAGCTTAAAAAAAAACAAGGTATTTGAAACATCGTTTTTATTGTTTTAAACACCATTTTAACGTGTTTAAAACCTGCCTGATTTTACCGGTGGCTTTTACAGATCACTCGTTGCTTTTAGGTAGTGTTTTTATTAGAAACATTTTACCTAGAAGCGCATTTTAACTCAGCTTTAACTTATGATCAGGGTTTTAGAGAGATTTTAAGTTAGTTTTGGAATGTTTTAGACAGAGAAAGTCTGATTTTACCTGTCAGAGACAGTGGTGGGACCATGGAAAAGTTCAAATAAAACTGCTGAGCCAGCAGCACACTGTCAATGTTACTCGCGACATTACCGGATCTATCAGAGATCTGGAGATAAATATTGTGGAATTAGAACAACTTAGCGAATCCACAGGAAATTGAGAGCACATTGAAGCTCTCAAATCTAAAAGGCTAGTTTTAGCAAACCTGCTGGAAAATAAAGTCCAAGGCGCATTGGTCAGGTCCCGGATCCAGAACATCACGGAGATGGATGCTGCCTCTAGCTTCTTCTTCAGCTTGGAGAGGAAGCACGGGCAGAGGAAGCAGATCCACTCTTTGCTGTCGGACACAGGGCAGCAACTGAGTGAACCAGGGCAGATCAAGAGGAGGGCTGTGGAGTTTTACCGTTCTCTGTTCCACAGCGAATATAAAGAGAATGAGGAACTGTTTAGGGAGTTCTGCAATGAACTACCCCAGGTCTCTGAGGAGATCAATACTGAGCTGGAGCGCCCGCTGGGGCTTCAGGAGCTCCACACAGCCTTCCTCATTATGCAGGGAAAGAGGTCCCCGGGCATTGACGGGCTCACGGTCGAATTCTACAAGGCCTACTGGGATCTTCTGGCCCAAGACCTGCTAGATGTCTACAATGAGAGTCTGCTCACTGGTTCACTCCCCTTGTCCTGCCGCAGGGCGGTCGTCACCCTGCTGCCAAAAAATGGAACCTGCAGGACATTAAGAACTGGCGCCCTGTGTCCCTCCTCTGCACTGACTACAAGATCCTCTCCAAGGCCCTGGCCACTCGGCTGGGGAAAGCTATGGAGCAGGTCATCCACCGGGATCAGACCTATTGCGTCCCCAGCAGGTCCATGGTAGATAACATCTACCTAATTCGGGATGTTTTGGAGGTCTCTGGTTCATTGGGTTTACAGACTGGCTTGATTTCACTAGATCAAGAAAAGGCATTTGACCGCGTTGAACACGGCTTCCTCTGGAAAACCATGAGGGGGTTTGGGTTCAACGATGGTCTCATTGCCAAGATCCAGGTGCTGTACAGTGACATTGAGAGCGTGCTGAAGATCAACGGGAGCCTGTGTGCTCCTTTTAGGGTGTGTAGAGGCGTTCGACAGGGCTGCGCGCTCTCGGGGATGCTCTACGCACTCTCCCTGGAACCCCTCCTTCAGAAAATACGCTCGTGTGTTTATGGTCTGGTTTTACCTGGTTTTAGGAACAATATGGTTTTATCTGCCTATGCTGACGATGTTGTTGTTTTTATAAAAGATCAGCATGATGTCACTGTTTTAACCAAGATCACAGAAAAGTTTTCTGCATTGTCTGCTGCAAGGGTGAACTGGGGAAAGAGCGAAGCCCTGGCCGTCGGTGAGTGGTCTGCTGGGCTCCCAGTTCTCCCTCGAGGTCTTTTATGGAAGAAAGATGGTTTTAAAGGTATACTATGCAACCGGGGTAGATTTTCCAGCGAGGCTCCCCCCAGAGGGTGAAAGTAAAAGTGCACTGTCGTAAAGATGCTCAGCTGTTCTCCTGGTTTCTCCGTCAAGCCAGGCTCGGTTGTTTTGAGCTTAGCAAACAGGCGAACACAACGAAAAGTCGAAAAAACGGCAGTACAAACAATGACTAACACAGTGAAAGTATGAACATCAGGGTTTCCTGCAGCGCTATCTTGGCGAGGCGGCCGCCTCGCCAAACTCACGTTACCGCCTCGCCAACATTCCAAAAAAAAAAGAAGAAAAAAAAAACTAACTCGATGTGCTTGCATGTTTATTTGACGTTAACACGCGGTTCTTTGTTGTTGCTTTTGCGCGTGCATATAGTGAATGGCAGGGAAAAAACACATGGATACGCCGCCCCCCCTGCTCCGCCAGTCTGTCCGCGCAAAACCAGCCGCCTTTCACTGGGGGCGTGTAGCAGTTCTCGCCGTAAAGCAAGACCGACTCTTGCGATGCACCAGACTTCTGAGCCTGTGGGTGCGGGCCGAGGGCTCCTGCAATTGCAAGTACGGTATTTCCCCTACAGACCACCAGGGCGGCCGAGAATTTTAAATCCTGTGCTTTTTTTAAACAGCGCAAATCAAAAACGCATAATTCTCTGCATTGGCTTTTAGAAGAACCGCTAGTGTGTGGAGCGAGAATGGACGTCAGTGACAGCACCGTGCCGGGCCTTGCTGAAGCCTTGACCAGGTCCGGGACGGTGACCCTGCGGCGGCTGGTGGAGGTGGCTGGACCAAATTTTTGTAGCGTCCAGGAGGTCGGGTCGCCTCCTTCGGGTCCGGTCCGGGAATTTGAAGGGTTTTTTAGAACTGTTGGGTTTTAATAATGTGTTGTGCACCATTTCTGATCAGGGAGAACTAACATATAACAAGCTGTTATTGTAAATATTTGTTGTGTTTTTTAGTATCCTTGATCTGATTCTGTAATGGTTTTTTGTTAAATTATTGTATAATAAATGTTATGTTAAAAATTAAAAATTAAATCATCTTCTTCTTCATTTTAATGGCGGTTGACAAACAACTATGTGGTGCATTACCGCCACCAACCAGTAAGGAGTGTGGATCAGGACAGACATGCTAAAAAAAAAACAAATATATATATATATATTCTTTTCGCTAAACCTGTTACCAAGAAATAACGACACATAATCCTATAACTTGCATCATAAGTATGTTTCCTTAAAATGTTTGTAAGACAATACTGCTCTTTCTCCTTTTCAAGACTCCTTATCAATTGTGTTCTTTGTCTTTGATATTTCCTTCAGTTATACATTATATGTTCTATTGTTTCAATTTCCCCACATACATCACATCTTCCTGTTTCATGTTTTCCCATTAACTGTAATGTTGAATTAAGTCCTGTATGTCCTAACCGTAGTCTAGTTATTATCCTTTCCTGTATTCTGTTCCTTCCAATTTTTCCTCGAACAACCCCAACCTTCCTATGTATTCTATAAAGCCATCTTCCTTTTATTCTTCTTCCCACTGTTTTTGCCATTTTTCTTGGATCATTCTATTAATAATACTCTTAACCTCTGACTTACCCATGTCAGTTCTTATATCACTCTTATTTCGGTTTATTAACTCTTTAGCTTTCTTATCAGCCATTTCATTTACTTTTCACTCCTATATGTGCAGGAACCCAAAGAAACACTACTGTTAACCCCATCATCTGAATGTGATATAATATTTGTTTAATTTCTAATAAAATACCTGGACGGCTTTCTGAATGATTTATTTGTAGACTGATCAATGATGAACTTGAATCTGAACATATAACAGCTCTTAGTGGTCTCACTTCTTCAATCATTTCTACAGCAACCAGCAATGCAATCATTTCTGCCGTATAAACAGATAATCCTTCATTTAACTTCCTCCCTATATGCAATGTAAACTCTGGAATTATTATGCCTACTCCAATTTGTCCTAATTGATTTTTAGATGCATCTGTATACATTTTAACATAATTATAAAACTGTTGTATATATTCCTCTACTGTTATGGAATTACATATATACATTTTATCTCTATTTTTCCTTTCTAATATTTGTTAAATCTACTATTGCATCAGGTAAAATCCATGGTGGTGTTATTAATAATGGTACTGTTGGACTGATGTTTAAATGATTTAATCCTAATTCTGTTGCTTTCTGAATAATTGTCCAACCAAATGACTTATTATCAACTCTTTCTTTCTCACTGCAGGGATGTAAAGTTACCTGTGTAGGATGGCTCTGATTGTGTCATTTTAGTACTACAGAAGTCTACAATAGAGACACCACATTATCAGATGAAAGAACCTGGGGTGACTGCAAACAGATCGATTATTAGGTGCCTGCCATAGCATTTGCAAGGGGAGGCAGTGCATTACTTCGCAATGCACTGCCTCCCCTTGCAAATGCATGGAGGCACCTATTACTATGCACCTCTAAACGGACTCTTTATTATTATTCCAGTTTATTCGGATATTAATGCGGCACCGAACCGTAGCGTGCACCACCACAATATAGGTATCTAAATTTGTGGCTCAATCGGGAATGGTGTGCTATTACTTTTGTTGGGGTTTCGAGTTACCATGGCGACGTAATTAGCGAAAAACCACCCCCGAAATCCCCACAGGAATTAATGGAGTCGGGTAGAGAGAAAGCCTCGGAAATTACCATTTTCAACCTTGTACTGTGTCATCATACTTTCACCTAAAAACACCGTCTAACTTCCAGTTTGTAGATATATCTTTGATCTACTCAAAAGTGAAAACGGAATGTGGATATATTTTATGTTTTTTTTACAGTTCAAATCTCATGTCCAAAAATCAGCGCAATCATCATTTATAATGAAAGTCTATGGCGGAATTCTCCAACTGTCAGAGTGAGCACTCTAAGAATTTTAAAAGATTTCAAAACTCCAAACAACTTCAGCGTACTAGCTCAATTTTCACTCTGCGTAGACAAATTAGACATCAAAACGTAGGTATTTTTATATGGATTCAGAAAATGTAACCCTCATTGGTGTGGGATTTATAGATTTTTCACAAATCGCCCCAGAGCAACAAAAAAGTCAAAACCCTCTCACTTCATTTCCTATGGAGCGGTTGTGAAAAATGACATCTGAAAATTCTAAACAACAAATGTTTTCGCATTGCCGCTACTCCTAAACCGTTTGATGTACAGGCATGACACTTTCACACATTCATGTTCAGACCCTTCTGGCACTCACAAAAAAGAATTTCGTCGATAACTGTTACGGTTTTGCCGCAGGAACAATTTGTTCAGCAGTAGCGTTTTGGAAAAATGCTGAAACAGACTTCCATCCCCCCAAATGATGCACTTTTCTACATCATCGCCATGTAAACACCGATTTTTATACAAACATAAAAATAAGCACAGTTATCCTCCAAAGCCTGCTGATACTCATGGTGAAAGTATTATTTTGATATCTCATATACTTTCTCAGCTATAGTGATTTGTTCGGGACAATGTTTCGCTTCATTTTTGCATTTTTGTCAAAATTCCCTTTTATTTCATGATTTTTTGTGCCTACATTGAAATATTTCCTACCAAAGCAGATAGTTTGTCTTGTTCCCCTATCCGTTCCCAAATAAACACAGAAAAAAATACGTCTCTAGCCCTTACGGTTGACGAAATATCGAGTGTTGTTCAAGGCAACGTTTTGACATTATATTCCAATTAGACATACTCTGACCCAAAGTGTGTGCATGCAGTAGACATGCAGTGCAGGTCTGACTGAGTTTCCACTCTGCTGGCTAGAGAACATGGACATGCTCCATTGGCTTAGCATGGCACCTTTTGACGCCCACTGCAGGAGCTGTGATGAACGTAGGAATCAGAAATTCGCAAAGTCACTTCCTCTTAATATTTTTAAATTTTCCAGTGTTTATCAGGCATTTGTCATTTTTCTGTCCCTTTTTGGATTTGACATATTTTACAATTGGGCCTTGGACACCAACAGGACCTGGCATGAGGCCCAGAGACAACCCAACCGGCCAATACACCACCACCCACCTGTGGGAAATGGCACTACACACCATTTTGGTCAAATGTTGAGTTCTGGGCCCAGATTTGGTGAGGCTATGTTGCTAAAGGAGGCTGATCTGACCCATGACCTTTGGTGAACTTTAGTGACTTTTAGTATTTTATCCCTTTTTGAGGTACTTCCCAGTACAGGATTTGAACCAAACTAACAGAGTACCATCACGCGCTGATACTGAATACAACCATGTTAGCGGCTAACAGTTAGCATGTTGCTAACCGGAAGTAGCTCTAGGAAGGTCCTACCAACTTCTGCTTGATATTTGATGGTGTCAAATATCCAATGCTTTCCAAAAACACAATTATCTGCCCAAAAATACATGCTCATATATGGCTACAGTATAGCACTAAGACAATGTGGCAGATTTCCATGCAAGAGATTGTGGGATCGAATCCTGGTGTGGGAGGCTTAGAGTATTATGTTTTAAACCCCACAGTGTGTATATCAAAGCGTACGTGTTGATCCCATGAAGTGTTCTTTTTGTACCACCCGCCATTTTGAGTTACCATGGCGACGTAATAAACAAAAAACCATGCAAAAAATTCCTATCATATTTTCTCCCTTTTTGAGACACTTCCCAGTACAGAATTTGGACCAAACTAACAGAGTACCATCACGCGGTTCCTAGGAGGCTCCTAGGAGGTCAGGGACATGCTCCATTGGCTTAGCATGGCAACTTTCGACGCCCACTGCAGTTGCTGTGATGAACGTAGGAACCTGCAATTCGCAATATTACTTCCTGTTAATATTTTTTACGGTACGGTACGCACCCAGAGGTAGGCACCTCTTTAAATTTATTCAGAAATTGTCTAGTTTAACATTATGATGCATCATACTGAAATTAAAGACATACCATTCATCAATCCATTTTAATATCCAAACATGATTTAAGCAGGGATTAGTTGGCTAAGTATTTTTATGTAACACAAGACATAAGAAATATATATTTCTCGTGTTGCAAACATACGCTTAGCTAAATAGTACGGAAAACGTAGTGGATAGGTGTGACCATCTCTAATCATACCTGCCTAATTAGCCGACAGGCACATCACCAACCCCTTAACTGTGGTATTTGAGCTAGAAATGCATAATCTCTAATCTCTTGTTTGATTGATTGCTGCTGTACCTGGAAAAGTGCTCCATTTGATAATGTTGTAGTGTAATGGCAATGAGAAATGTTATCTTAGTACCCATAAAACACTTTTTGAACTAAACAACCAAGGTTGTTTCTTCCCATTCATAAATAGACTCCTTTGTTAACAGTGTGACTTCCTCATTGCGTTCTGCATTAGACAATGTAGCTCCCTTGTGATTATTCACAGGAAGCTGGCTCCCTGGTTTAATTTAGAGCTGTGTTCTTTGAAGCACAATGTTAGGAAATTGGAGAGAAAATGGCACTCTACACACCAAGAGGAATCCTACCTTATCTGGAAAAAACAGTCTACTGTTGTATAAAAAGACCCTTCGCGGAGTTAGAGCAGCATATTTTTCATCATTAAGTGAGGAGAATAAAAATAATCCTAGATTTCTCTTCAGTACAGTTGCCAAATTTACCCAGAGTCACAGTTCCATTGATCCATCCATTCCCTTAGCTCTTAGCAGTAATGACTTTATGGGATTCTTCATAAATTAAATTGATTCTATTAAAAATAAATTAATTGGCATCCTCCCAAACATCATTACCTCCTCCTCTATAAGTGAGGCAGCATTGGAGGAATCTTTACAACCTGCGCGGTTTTTGAACTGTTTAGAAGCAGTAGAGCTTTCTGAGATATCTAAAATTGTAGGTTCATCTAAACCTTCTACTTGTATGTTAGACCAAATCCCAACCAAGCTATTTAAGGAGGTATTCCCTTTGATCAATGGCCCTATTTTAGACATGATTAATCTATCCTTAGTAAATGGATATGTACCACAGGCTTTTAAAGTAGCTGTTATTAAACCTTTACTTAAAAACCTTCTCTTGATCAAGATGAGTTAATAAATTACAGACCTATATTTAATCTTCTTTTCCTATCTAAAATTCTTGAGAAAGTAGTTGCTAATCAACATTTACAAAGTAATGACCAATTTGAAGAGTTTCAGTCAGACTTCAGAGCTCATCATAGAACTGAAACAGCTGGTGAAGGTCACTAATGATATTCTCATGGCCTCAAATAATGGACCTGTGTCTGTACTTGTTAGATCTCAGTGCTGCATTTGATACAGTTGATCACAATATTCTCCTAGAAAGACTTGAACATACTGTAGGGATTAAGGGGAAAGCATTAGGCTGGTTTAAATCTTATCTGTCGGACAGATTCCAGTTTGCTCAAGTTAATAATAAATCTTCTTCAAACTCTAGGGTCACTTGTGGAGTACCACAGGGTTCAGTCCTTGGACCAATTCTGTTTACTATATATATGCTTCCGATTGGCAAAATTATCAGACAGCATGGGATTAATTTCCACTGTTATGCTGATGACACTCAGCTCAGAATCAGAAATACTAATCCCAGTTCCAGTACAACCATCCATTACATACATCACAAACATTTTCGGGGGAACGATTGACTGAGGCCTTGCTGCCGAGGACCCCGCCTACGTGGTTACCATAGGGCACTGCCTTTCACTCTGTGGAAAGATAGGAGCCACATTTGGGGAGGGAGAGAAAAAAAAAGACATATTTCACACTTTATCCTTGTCAGGGTTCTCTGTATGTTCTGTGCTCTAACTCTGCTTCACAGGTGGTTCTAGTTGACTGCGGGGCGTGGCCCACACCTGCGGCTCGTCTGGAGTCATCAGCATGGGTTTCTTAAGGAGTGCTCAGACAGATGGAAGACGCCAGAGTGTTAACCCAGTCGTGGTATGCTTAGGCCTCTGACCTGTCCTCTGTGGCCCGTATCTGTGAGTTCTTGGACACCTCGTTTATGGACTAACCTTGTCTTCTGTTGTTCTCCAGTTTGTCGTGTTTGGATTTACTCACCTGTCTTGGCATCGTGCTCAAGGAACCAACTCCTCAGAATCCCTGTCGCTCAGATTTTGCTCTGGCATCTCCCTTCATACTCTCTTGGTGGCACCAAGAGATTCCCCTTCCTGGATTTAGCTGGTTCACTTAGAACCCTCTGGTTCTTCCATCTGCTCCTCCTGTCTGCCGTCTACTGTGGTGCGCTCCGGATCCCTCGCCAGCCTTACATCTTTCAGCCCTCCAGTCACTCAGCCACCTGTTACCATCAGCGAGTTACGGTCACAGAGTCCCCTCGTCACTAACTCTTCCCGGATAGGTCTTCCCGACTAAATGGTAAGCGACGCAGCTTCTGGTATTTTTCCCTGGTTCGATCTTCAGTAACTCAACCTTCATTCTTCCCCACAGTCGATCCAGCACTGACGTTCAGACCTCGCCTGTTCTACACGCCGTGTGTTTCTCCGTTGTCTGAGCCTTTAATAAACATCTTAAAATTGTTTCTGCCTCTGTCTGTATCTGCATGTGGGCCAAACACTTAAAAACCATGACAGAAGAACACTGGCCAACAAAGCTCAGCAGAAGCATTCGGTCGGCAATTAGCCGCCCAGCAGGAACAATTACAGGCTCTCGGATTAGCAGTTAATTTTCAGTAGAGTTTCGCACATATGCTGCGGCCGCCGGCTGGGAGGCTAGGCCGTTAAAGGCAGTCTTTTTCCAAGCATTGAACGAGAATTTAAAGGATGAGTTAGCCCGAGTTGAAGAGCCGAGTACGTTCGAGGGGTTGGTTGCGTTAGCCTTTCGGCTGGATTCCCGGTTACGTAGTCGGAACCGGGTCCGAGCTGAGAGACTTATACGGTCATCAGGTCCACCTGCACAGGGAATGGGGTCGCAGCGACCAGCAGTAACACCACCATCACCCCCTGAATCCATGCAGATAGGCCGTATTCATTTAACTCGTGAGGAACGTCAAAAGCGGGTCTCGGATAATCAATGTCTTTACTGTGGCGGAGAAGGGCATTTTGTAAACTCCTGTCCGGTACAACCAAAAGACCGGGTCCGTCGCCTGTAGTGGGGAAGACGGCGGACCGTTGCCGAGTTTCCTCCCCCAAGTCTTTGGATAATCAGGTACCGTCTCGTTTCTGTCTGCCTGTAACGTTGGTTTTAGACCAAGACAGTCTGAATGTCTCAGCCTTAGTCGACTCGGGTTCTGATTTCAATTTGAATGACCAAGGGTTGGTTACCCAGCTTCGTATTAAGACCATTCCGTTATCTGCGCCCCTCCAAGTTTCCGCCTTAGATGGAGAGGAACTAACTCTGATCATGCATCAGACCAAGCCTCTGGAAGTAATCGTATCCGGTAATCACAGAGAACAACTTTCTTTTTTTGTTTTCCCGGTAAGAAACTCCCTTGTGGTTTTAGGTCTAGCGTGGTTAGATATTCACAACCCTCATTTAAACTGGGCTGAGTCTCGGTTAGAGTCCTGGTCCCCTGCCTGCCATTCACGATGCCTACAGTCTGCTCAGCCCATTTCCCATCCCTCCACCTCTTCCACTGAGGAGGAGGACACCATCAATTTAACCCGTGTTCCAGAGCAGTATCACGATCTGCGTCTGGTTTTTAGTAAAAGCCAAGCGTGCTCACTTCCTCCGCATCGCTCATATGATTGCGCAATCGATTTGTTACCGGGGGGCTCCGTTACCCTCCAGCCGCCTCTACAATATCTCGAGGTCTGAACGTCAGGCGCTCGAGAAATATATTGGAGAGTTGCTCTCAGCTGGATTCATTCGGCCTTCCTCTTCTCCTTTAGGTGCGGGTTTCTTTTTTGTGGGGAAGAAGGATGGTTCCCTCCGGCCGTGTATTGACTACCGAGGGCTAAATCAAATCACTGTTAAGAATAAGTACCCGCTTCCCCTGTTGTCTTCAGCTGGCGCATGTCTCATCGGGCGACACCTAGCCCCGGAACTGAGGTGAAAACCTCCCCTTTTGATTCTAAGAAACGGAAGGATGCATCCTGCTGGGTTTATAGCTGTCTGATTGAATAAGCTTTGACGATACTTTTCGTTGCAGGGTGCGTTACGCCGATAAGGTGATTGCAAGGGTTACGCCTAGGCACAACGCCATTGTCCGACTCACCGTTATTGTTCGAACCGGTGTTTTTAACAGATACCTGGCTATGCAGGGGGGTGGATGCAAACCTTTTGATCTTTTTTACTTCCTGGGCGCTGTATGCCTAGTTAGACGACATGTCAGTGCGTCAAACAAACGTATCGGGGTAGTGTTTTACCAAACTGCCCCCAGACAGACAGACGGACCGGCTGGAGCTCACTTTTCGGCCGTATAAGACACTATGGACGGTCGCCTCCACCGACCCGCTTTTAGCTAAGACCCTGCTGTTTGCTTAGAGGGGAGAAAGAACTGAAGAGAAACCCTATCTTTCCGTTGTGTACTGGCGGAACAAGAGTGGAGCATGCATGGAGATGGTATTTGTTTTTTATTTGCAGATTCCCCATACTTTTTCTTTTCCGTTGTTCTGTATGAGCTACAGATTTATAAGATGAGTAAAGAGATAAGATGGGTCTTTATTGATCTCACAGTGGAGAAAGTTAGTAATAAATAATAATAAATTATGTGGATAATCTGTTTATTGTCATCAACCATAGTTTCCTATCCTGCAAATATAATATAATTGAACCTAACTTGTAAAGTGCCTTGAGATGACATGTTTCATGAATTGGCGCTATATAAATAAAATTGAATTGAATTGAATTGCAAATGCAGAGTATAAGTCTGAAGCTTTATACAACTAAAGTTACACGTTCGGTATATATAAAATATATAAAATATATATAAAAGAATAATTAAATAAATAGGCAAATAAATACTTAAAAGTGATGTGTGTGTGTGTGTGTGTGCGTGGCCTGACGGTGGGGATGTGTGGAAGGGGGCGGGACTTCCGGTGTGGGGTGACAGGTGTCATAAATCAAGGGTCATAAATCATAAAAAGTTTTGACATATAGGCCGGTAGCTGTAATCTGTAGCGTTCACTTTCGTTCCTGTATCCGTGGAACTACTCTATCCTTGTCTTAAATGATAGATCATATATTCAAATGCATAGAATAAAAAGTTCTCCACACAAAACCGCGCACAAGGCAAGTTACAGCCAGATCAAGACGAGAAAATATCGCAATATTTTGGTCACGACCGGCCGCTGCTCAGCCAATCAGATGTCAGTTAAGTAGGTCATGACGTCAGAAAACAACATGGCGGCGCCCGTGGTAAACATGTATGTTTATTCGTGATAGAAAGAAAATTGAGCAGAATCATCGCAGTTATGGAAATTAAATGCTTTATGCATGTTGTCGGGACTGAAGGAGAACAGACAGAACCATTTATTTGAACAAGGTGGGAAACTTGTCGTAGATTTTGCCGTGTTTGGGCTGATTTAGCCGGTGATGAACAGACGATTGCCGATAACGCGCTTCCCCTCCTCTCCTTCGAATTTGACGACATACCACGCCACATTGGCTACCACCCGACCTGTTATCGTCGATTTACCGACACGAAGCGAATAAATGCTGCCCAGAAAGGAAAGCACGAGTCTGTATCTGATGAACAGGACATTAGTAATGTATTCGATATCCATTCACCAAAACGACTGAGATCAAGAAAAGACATCGCCATCGGATTTCACCCTCAACAACATAACAATCCAAAAGCTAGTCATAGCCACCCAAGAAAACATGTGCTGCCAGCTGTCTGCATTATGTGCAAAAAAGAGAAGTTTGAGACTGTCAGGAATGCTCGCCATAAGGTGAAACTTGTCAAGGCAGAGATTGATGATGGTGGTAAGTTAATACTTTCTTTGATATCTATTGTTTAATTTTTCCTTAAGTTAAGTGGATATATGCCTTGTCTCTTTCTTTAGCTATGCCGATAGATACATATTTAGGCCTATAAGAAAGAGGTTTAATAATGTCAACATAATGTTTATGTTTGTTTGGCTCTGCTATGTTGATAAATGCAATTTTCTTGGAATGATGCCCCACGGATCACAATTGAACAATACAACACACATCTTTTTATTTCGATCCATGATAAAATCTCTCAGTGAATTGTTATTAAGCAAATATTTTGGGGTTTCTCTTCCGCTTTGGTACCACTCTAAAGCTCGGTAAACTGGCAGGTCACTGGTGTGGAACAACCCACTGTAATGCATGTTGCCTATTTTGTAATGGAGCTCTAAAATTGTCAACCATCAGATAGGTAGTAAAACTGAATGTAGTAATTTTATCACATGGTTTTGATATGTTTTATTTCCACACTTTTTCCAGGGCTGACTACTTGAAGGACAAATTGAGAAAGGACTTTCCCCAACTTCAATTTCATCGCCCATCCAGGAAAAACCTATGTCAAGACATAATTTATTGTGCTTCAAAGGGCAAGAAACAGACTCCAAAAAGTCTTGCTCTTGGATTAACTGTCAAACATTTAGCTGGATCATCCCAAACTATGACATGTTACCCGTCATGTTAATGAATATTGCCATTGCCATTCTCCCTCACCAAGAAAGCCCAGCAGAGGATGTACTTCCTGCGGCAGCTGAAGAAATTCAACCTACCAAGGACAATGATGGTGCACTTCTACTCTTCCATCATTGAGTCCATCCTCACCTCCTCCATCACCGTCTGGTACGCTGGTGCCACCGCTAGGGACAAGGGCAGACTGCAGCGTGTCATCAGGTCTGCAGAGAAGGTGATTGTACGCCTCCAGGACTCTGAGGTGTGCAGGGAAGATTGTGGCTGATCCCTTCACCCCAGTCACAGGCTATTTCAGACACTTCCTTCTGGCAGGAGGCTGCGGTCCATCAGGACCAGAACCTCACGCCAGTTTCTTCCCATCTGCTACCGCCCTTATCAACAAGGCCAAGAGCCGCCTGTGACACTGGACACTGCCTCTCTCCCCCGTTCAGGACTTACAAGCTACACCAACGTAGCATCTCCAGACCTTCTGCGTTACATTAAAGCACAGTCTACATTGTATATAGCTCTCTCTCTCTCTCTCTCTCTCTCTCTCTCTCTCTCTCTCTCTCTCTATATATATATATATATATATATATATATATATATATATATATATATATAAAAAATTTTTGTCTGCACCATCAACACCAAGTCAAATTCCTTGTAAGTGCAAACCTACTTGGCAGTAAACTTGATTCTTATACTATCTTTTTCATAATATAAATATGTTACCTGTGTCCTCAAATTGAAATGTGATGATTAAAATCTGATATGTACAGTACAGACCAAAAGTTTGGAGACACCTTCTCATTCTGAGAGTTTTCTTTATTTTCATGACTATGAAAATTGTAGATTCACACTGAAGGCATCAAAACTATGAATTAACACATGTGGAATTATATACTTAACAAAAAAGTGTGACACAACTGAAAATATGTCTTATATTCTAGGTTCTTCAAAGTAGCCACCCTTTGCTTTGATTACTGCTTCGCACACTCTTGGCATTCTGTTGATGAGCTTCAAGAGGTAGTCACCTGAAATGATCTTCCAACAGTCTTGAAGGAGTTCCCAGAGCTGCTTAGCACTTGTTGGCCCTTTTGTCTTCACTCTGCGGTCCAGCTCAATTGGGTTCAGGTCCAGTGATTGTGGAGGCCAGGTCATCTGGTGCAGCACCCTATCACTCTCCTTCTTGGTCAAATAGCCCTTACACAGCCTGGAGGTGTGTTTGGGGTCATTGTCCTGTTGAAAAATAAATGATGCTCCAACTAAACGCAAACCGGATGGAATAGCATGCCGCTGCAAGATGCTGTGGTAGCCATGCTGGTTCAGTATGCCTTCAATTTTGAATAAATCCCCAACAGTGTCACCGGCAAAGCACCCCCACACCATCACACCTCGTCCTCCATGCTTCATGGTGGGAACCAGGCATGTAGAGTCCATCCGTTCACCTTTTCTGCGTCGCACAAAGACACCATGGTTGGAACCAAAGATCTCAGATTTGGACTCATCAGACCAAAGCACAGATTTCTACTGGTCTAATGTCCATTCCTTGTGTTCTTTAGCCCAAGCAAGTCTCTTCTGCTTGTTGCCTGTCCTTAGCAGTGGTTTCCTAGCAGCTATTTTACCATGAAGGCCTGATTCCTGGGGCGGTCCTCGTGTGAGCCAGTTTCTTTGTAGCGCTTGTTGGTTTTTGCGACTGCACTTGGGGACACTTTAAAAGTTTTCCCAATTTTTCAGACTGACTGACCTTCATTTCTTAAAGTAATGATGGCCACTCGTTTTTCTTTACTTAGCTGCTTTTTTCTTGCCATAATACAAATTCTAGCAGTCTATTCAGTAGGACTATCAGCTGTGTATCCACCTGACTTCTGCACAACACAACTGATGGTCCGATTTATAAGGCAAGAAATCCCACCTATTAAACCTGACAGGGGACACCTGTGAAGTGAAAACCATTTCAGGTGACTACCTCTTGAAGCTCATCAACAGAATACCAAGAGTGTGCAAAGCAGTAATCAAAGCAAAAGGTGGCTACTTTGAAAAACCTAGAATATATGACATATTTTCAGTTGTTTCACACTTTTTTGTTAAGTATATAATTCCACATGTGTTAATTCATAGTTTTGATGCCTTCAGCGTGAAGGCATCAAAAAGGCATCACTTATATGTGTATGTACATATAAGTGTCTGTCATTGTTGTTGGGGCTGATATTTAATTTCCTAATTTAGTGAAATGGTAAAGAATGGTAAAGAAGTGCCTTATAAACAATTTTAATACTGGATTCAATGTAAAATGTCAATAGGCCTACTTTTAAATGTGAAATGAAAAGCCATGGGTGCAGCTCAGCCTAAGGCCTTAATTTCTTGAAAACATGCAGTTTTCATATCACTTTAACTCATAAGTCATTTGAGTGAGCTATTCAAAGCCTGTAATATTTGCAGAAAGTACTTAGATACACCAGATTAAAGAAACTTGGTTTTCATTCTTCTCTTCTGAAAAACATGGGAAGCACTTAAAATGAAGGGAAAACCCTGATTTGTCACGTTTTTCTAAAAGTTGGCTCTTTCAACACCTTGTAACTTATGAATGTGCAGGTTTCACGTGGAGAACTTTTAATTGTGAATTTAGTCCCTAGTAATGATTGAAAAAGTGCAGAAATAGTTTAGTTCCAGAGTCACAGGAACGAAACTCTATTTAGAGCAACCGTACAGATTACAGCTACCGTTCTAATAAGGTGGACCCTATTTGTGTGTGTTCTCTATTCTTCATCAGTTATTAAATTAACAGTTGGTTTGAATGAAGGCTGGCTGGCAAGATAATGTACAACATCTTCTGACAGGAAACGGGGTCCTGGACCTCCATGTACAACTGAAACTGCAATCATCTTTCTTGCCAGGAAATATTCATCCTCCAGCTGTGAATGAATTCATATTGCAAAATGAAAACATACATTATACACTTTTAAGACACTGAGGGGAATAACTTGCTGTGTGATAATTAACTAACCATTAGCATAGCACATATCTAATCCTATGCATACCATTTGCATTGTAGACCAAGAACCAATTTTCTTCTGGTCCAGTCTTTCAGGTGCTTCATTAGGAGAGTTAAAAATTCCTGTCTTAGACTACCTGTGTCAATTCCCTCCTCATAAACACTAACATCATCAGTTGCATGTCTTCTATAAGTCTGTTGCTGAGAGCGTCATCTCCTCTGCCATCATCTGTAGGGCAGCAGCATCAGCGCCAGGGATCTAAAAAGGCTAAATAGCCTGATAAAGAAGGATGGTTCTGTTCTGGGGATTGGTGGCATTCGGGTGCGATGTAGGCCGGCGGGTCCTCCTGGAACTCGGGAGCGTTGGAGGAAGACAAGTTCACCTGGACCCTCACCTGTGCTTCTCAGCACAAGCAAACTCAGACTTCCACAAGCCTGCCACCCTCTCTTTCACCAAAACCTGGCTCGGAGAAGACATCCCGAACAGTGCACTACAGATTGTAGGCTTCCAGGCATTTTAAGCATACTGATGTCATTGTGTTGCAGAAGAAATCTAGTCATCACCTGGGATGATTTTTTTTTATATAAACTGCAAAATCTGTTATTTACTTAGAGTTATCCTTGTTTATGCTGGCTGGTCTTTACATCCCACCCCAAATCTGTACACCATAAGCAGAAAAACAGCTTGCAGACCTGATAACAGCAAGGGGAAAAACAGCCAGACTCTCTCATCATCGTTCTTGGGGGATCTAAGCTTTCAAAGTATCCTTTCAAATATCCCATGAAAGTCTAACAACTAAACTATATATATTTTTTTACATCATTTTTACATCATTATAAGTGCTGATTTTTTTAATGTCAATGCAGCAATTTAGACATGTTCAGATTTGCAGGTGTTGCATTTTGGAATCAAAAAAGTTTACAGTGCTTGTATATGTTTCTCCACAAGAATTTGGTCATATCCATTTCAATCAGTTATTGATGTCGATTAGTGAAAAAAATTCCAAAAGGTAAATTGAAATTAAAGGCTAATTCACCCCCAAATCAAACTTATTTTCAGTAATAAGTTAATAACATGGTTGTCTTATAGGGCTGTCTAAATACCATGGCGATTAATCAGACAATTCACTGCATATTTGTTGAAATCCTGCTTTTGTGTCTAATACTGTCAGTGTGGCACCCTCTTAAGGTTCAACAGGTGTCTTGCATTGGATTTCAAATCAGCATTGCTATTGGTTCAATTGGAGAAACTGATGTTTCAAGTAGCTCTGCCGCTGTAGGGTATAAAAGCAGCTTCATCTGTAGCAAGTTGGAGTTTGAATAGCGAATTTTGTGGTCCTATTGAGGTTCAGGTCAGCTATTTATTAGCTTAGCATTCAGTTAGTTTATTTATCATTTATTTAGCTTTTACTAGTGGCTCAGAGACCACACTCAGCCCCACATGTTTTCTGGTTCGCTGGGCTCCACCTCCTCTTGGCCCATTTTTCAAGTACGAGATTGGATGGAGCAAGGCTCTGGTAAGGGGGTGAGTTACAGTTTAAGCTCCCTGTTTTGTGTCATATTTGAATACATAAGAAGGATGTGAAGTAATGATGGAATCCATTTAGCTGGTGTCCACTAGGTGGCAAGCTTGAGTTATGTCAGTGCATAAATGTGATCTATAGACAATAGAGTCAGAGACTTGTGGCACCTGTAAAGAGATTTGTTTGGTCACACCCTGAGCAAAGCGACTGAGTAGCATAAGATGAGTGGTTCTTGTCAAACATCACAGTCTCGGCATGACAAAATAGCTTGTGACTGCAGCAAAAACACTAGTTAACAAGTCACTCATATACCAACATGCAGATTAGTAGGCAACATGGGGTTAAGTCTTTTTGCTCAGGGGCAGTTTAATATGTTACAAGATTGAGCTAGATTTGAACCCACAACCTTTTAATTCCAAGAAAACTGACTGAGCTACAGTCAAGCTATATGTGCAACCCCATTACAATTGATTATCTGTAAATTCTTAAAAACACATTAAATAGCTGTTTTGTTCTGGTGTATTTGCTTTACTAAGAATTGTATAAATCATTTTTGACATGCCATTTTTAGTTAAAATGTAAATACAACAGTACTGTGGAGCATTTTGGAGAGGTGTTCTTGATCATCTATTGGCCAGGAGGGTTGATTCAACTTTTCCAAACCGTACACTCTGTGGTGAGAGTGGTGGCCTAGTGTTTAGAGAGCCTTGCGTATGCATCTTGATGAGGCCCCAAAGATCAGTGGTTTGAAACTCAGTCTGTCTCTCTGGGTCCCTGAGAAAGACACAGAATGCTCCCCATGCACCACTCTGTTGGCAGCACACTGCTCCCTAGGGGATGGGTTAAATGCAGATATGAATTTTCCCTCTTTGGAACTATAAAGTGATTTTTTTTATCCACATGATTTGGATCCATCAAGGCTGTCTCTGTGCTGTTAAAGTTAAAACTATGTGTGTGTTGTAAGTGTCAGGAGAGAAGCACAGCAGAGAGGGAGGGTGCAGTTGGAATATAGTGCAATGTTCTGGAGTGATTTTTTTCCCTCACCCATGCAAACACAGAGGAGCTTCTCTACCAAATCTCCAGGGAAGCTTCTAGTGTGCCTCTACTATATGATGGTGGCTCACTGGGTAACAGGATCACTACATAGTCAGTGCTAAAAAGCTTACTGTCTGGAATCAGAAAGCATCTGTGGTCAAAGACTTTCTTTCACTTCCTTATCTCTGCTTTCTTCAAGAAGGTATCAGGCTGCTATTATTCACCAAGCCTCAGTAAAAGAAGGACCAGGGATTGGTAAGATTGGGATCAGAAAATTCTTCATCTAATCATTCAGTGTATATTTTTTCCATGATAAACTGATGCAAGTTATCATTTCAGTACCTAAACTAATATCATATATTGTCATTTACCGTTGGGGAGTGGTCAAACAATACTATGTTTATTTCAAAATAAACTAACTATTAAGGACTTTTTTTTTTTAAAAACTTAGGACTTCATAAAAAATATTTATGGGCTAGTTTGTTGTATGCTACATTTTATTTGAAGGAAAATAGAAAAAGAAGAAAATCATTATTCAGTTAAGATAATTATCAAATAAATAAATCAAGCAAGTTTTGTGAAGAGGTTTAAGAGAATACCAATTACAATGAAATCCTTTAGATCAGTAGTCTCAAACTCCAGTCCTCGAGGGCTGGTGTCCTAAAACTTTTAGATGCATCTCTGCTTCAACATACCTGGCTCCAATTAGAGCTCATTAACAGAGCTCTGCAGAGCTTGATTGGATGGTAGTGAGGTTGTTTAGACATTTGATTCAGGTGAATAGGGCAAGGGACACATCTTAAAGTTGCAGGACACTGGCCCTTGAGGATTTGAGTTTGAGACCACTGCTCTATATGATGTTCAGCTACATTAGGTAGTTAAATATATTTGAAAATATATTTTGACTCAGAACGTACAAAAGAATGACAAGAAACAGGAAAATAAAAACAGCTAATAATGATACACAAATATTAATTTATGCAGGATTGTTTTCTACTCTAATTAAATATTTCAAAGACTGATAAAACTAAATATTTAACTGAAAAGCTGACATGTTTCCCAGTATTTATTCATTTTTTCTATCAATTAGTGCTGTGAAAATAGAACGCCTTCATTTGTTAAGAGAATTTAAATAACTGCAGAGTATGTATATGTATCATAAATATGAACAAATGCACTAATATGCATTGTTTTGGACAAGGAGCTATATTTACTACAGGATTCTGAATAATACCTCCATGTGGATTATGAAACATTAATAACACGATACATAGCCAAAGCAGAAGATCACCCTAATGGTATTGAGAGATCAGGATTATACATTATCCATATTTTCTTAAGAGGATAAGTCATCCATCATTTCCCTCCTAAAATGGAAAGAAAATATATGGCTCATAGACCCAACAAATGAAGTGGGGAATATCAGGCTAAGTCCTGTGCCAGACTCACAACACTGTATCAGTGTCTCCCCCCTTCACCCTCTAAGTGAGTATAAGGTATCCACAGGCTCCAAGGTTGGCGCCAGCCTCTGTCATTTACGCACCACACACCAGAATTAATAGCAAATCAATCGAACAAAGTACAACTGATCAGTAAACCAATTAGTAATTTTAGCTCTTTTAGTTTGCCACAGACAGTTTCTGGTTTCTGTTCCAAGTGACTCCTACACTGTAACGTAACTGAACTGGAGTACATGTAACTCTTATATTCTCCATTAAACATCTTCAAGGCAAGTATTACTTTTCTGTCTTTCACCCTCAAGGTTATTCAGTTGTCCTTGTACTTGTGAATTATTCTGTCTTTTTTTTCCCCATTTTGCAATCAAATCAAAGCCCAGAGCTAAATCATTATTTCTACATGTCTACACTTACCCTTAATTTATTTTTATCAACCAGTTAATTTCTTGCAGTTATTAATGGATGGAAGGAGTGCACATAATCTTAACCCTTTCATTCTTTCTTAGGTTTCAGAATTGTGTGTTCTAATTTGGAATTTTTTTCCTTTTTCTTTAAACAGCGATTAGCACATAAGGTGCAATGTTGTACGTAAATTTTCACCTTTTGATTCATATTTCCAGGAGATAAAACCACCACTTCCATTCCAGAAAATAAGCAATGTCCTGGAGTAGTGATGCAGTCTATTTTAGAAAAATATTATCATGGTCAAATGATTCAAAATGTAAACTCTTGAATAAAAAAAAAAGATATGCTTATGCTGTATACAAAATTCTGCATCATCTTGCATCACCTACATTCAATTCTTGATGCTAAAAGCTAAACATAGCAAATGCATTATAGCCATTGCCAAAGGTGACTGTGGGAGGACCTTCAAATGCATTATATTTGGACACAGAACTACACTGAAAAGTATCCCTATTGCATTTTGTGAATGTATAACATACATCTCTTTGACAACATCTTATAAATTGGTTTTAAACAAAACAAGAATTGTAACCACTGCTAGCAATGCCCAAAGCCGGTGCTGCCAAGGCAGTGGAGGACAGGATCGGTCAAGTTACGTTTTATATTTATTTCCTGCTTTGTAATCCCGGCGGGATCATCGGCAGCTTTGCACATCATGATTAGTTTTTAATGTGGACACGAAGCATGGTTGATCTACTCTTTTCTCTGACTGCAGCAGGCATGTTTCAATACGGGGGAGGGCAGAGAGGGAAGTTCACAGCAACCGCGGTGAAGTTAGTTCTAGGTTGGGCAGTGGACAGCTTCAGTGGCGTCTGCCTCCTGTTCGACCCGATACAGGGAGGTTAATCTGGGACTGCCACTCTCTGTCTGCCGATGGCTGTTGAAGCCACCAAAAACAACTTCACTGCGGTCTCACACCAGCTTCTTCTCGGCTGCTTCCACTAACGGAAGAACAATTGGTTGTTTTCATGTACATTCGCCACTAACACATAAAAAGTTGGTAGATTTGTTTCTAGTCACTTTTTTGAAAAAGAAAAAGTCACTAGAGGGTTTGAAAAGCGCAACAGTGCTTATAATGGAGGCACAAGATGGAGGTAGCTGTTTACTTTTTTTTTAAGAAATAGCTGCTTTTATACCCCACAGTGGTAGAGCTACCAACATCACAGTCTCCGAATTACGCCACAGCCACCGAAACCAACGTTAATTCGAAATTCAATGTAGGACCACCATTTAAACTTAGGAGGGCGCCACACTGATGATTTTTGACACAAAAGCAGGATTTCAGCACATATGCACATATTTTTCAAAGGTAATGACCAGAATATGCAAACAGTACTTTTGTAATTTTTCAAGTCAACCTGTACTGGCAGGACAAAGAAGACAATCAGTTAATCACGTATACACTTGAACATGATGAGGTTGTAAACTCAGCTCTCACATACTCAATGAACTTAATATCCACAAATATGGCTATATATGCTTTGCTTGTATTTATTAAACTCTCAGTCAATTGGTGCTGTTAAATCAGAGATAACTGTGCCAATGTTGACAGTGGAATTACTTGTTTGACACTTTAATAAGACACCCAAGTATATTTCCTGTCAGATGTTTTTGTCAACATAGGGCTCGGTTGTAACTATCAAAGTATTTATGCCATCATGTTTCAACAGAAAATCACCTTGCAGTCCTGCCTCCAGCATAATAATCCCCAATTTTAATGTTTGCAGCGTCTTGGGCATTTACTTACCAGAGGGGTGTAATATCTACATGTTGCCAGGATAGAAGAATGAAAGGGCAGTAACATGCCTCACATGTAATTTCCACCTGACAGCTGATGGGTAATTTTCAAGTCAGAGCAGAGCTGGAACAGAGCAACAATTAGAAGAGCACATGATAACTCTATGATATGACTCTTGAAAACCTATTCTGCCTCTGGTATTCTGTAAATCCAGTTGACTGTCACTGAAAACAGCATTGCTGGAGCAGAAAATAGAAATATGGGTCTACACATTATGTTGTAAGAGCAAGGCAATTTCAGTAAACAGCTACAGAAATGTCTGTTTGAAGTTCGGTCTGTGAAAGATCCTGTGTGTGTGTGTGTGTGTGTGTGTGTGTGTGTATGTATGTATGTATAAATATATATATATATATATATATATATATATATATATATATATATATATATATATATATATATATATAGGGCTGGGCAAGTTAACACGTTAATTTCGCGTTAATTGATTAGACTATTAACGCCGATATTTACTTTAACGCACGTTAACGCATGTTGCTCACATGCTTTTATTTTGTGAAGGTCTGTTGCTGCGGTGTAGGGGTTTGAATCAGAACAGTAGGTGGCGATAATGCGCCAATAACCTCGCTGTCAGCCCAGCCTCGGATTCAAAGAGGAAGAAAGGTGCTGGCCGGAAAAAAAAACAAAGCCGACATGGGAAGGCGGTGTTTCCCACAGGAATTTGCTTAGGCGAGGCGGTGAGTTGGTGGCCGGAACAAGTTTTGTGTGGAGCGGAGTGGGGTCTGCATCGACGCCGTCGGTGAAGTCGCTTCTCGTTTCAAAGTATCCATGTGTTTTTGCCTGTTTTTCCCCTGCCATTCACTATATGCACACGAGAAAGCAACAACAAAAAACCGCGTGTTAACGTAAAAAAAAAACATGCAAGCATATGGAGTTAGCAAGCATTTCAGTTTAAAGTTCTTCCAGCAACGAATATGACAGAAACAAGTTAGTTGTAACCACTGCCAAGTTAAACTTTGGTATTGAACATAAAGTGGTAATGCTGCTCCCTGCGGTTACCTCAGAAATTGCCTATTTTTGGTAGATTTTTTTCCCCATAAAGAGAATTCCCTGTCAGTGGCAATAAGCTTTAATTTATTATTATTGCTATTTTTTGTTTTACATGTTTAAGTTGAGCTTTACACTAAATATGTGTTACTGATAAGCGCTACAAATGTTACAACACTTTTGTTCATATGGCAGCAGAACATTAAAACAAAAGTGCTCTTTACACTACTTTTGTAGTTTTAAATAATTAAAATATAAAATAATCTGAAAATACACATTAGCATGTGAGAGACTGAGCAATAGTTTTTCATCGGATCAAGAATCTGTTGGAATCAGTAGCATGTTTCTAAACAGACTATGAACTGCACTGGTGGTTTCAGCAGGTTTCAGCAGGCCCTTACAGCTTTGGGAAGTAAGTTGTTTTTAAAAGGCTGAAACACATGAAACCATCTGATCCATCCAATCCGACATTCAGATCTGTACATATTTTTTTCTTCACCTACTGACTGTGTAGAGTATTGACCTGAGTGTATGTACCGCGAAAACCAGAATACTGAGAATTTTTAGTTACTTTTCCAATTCATGAGAGTTTCCTTAGCTACACATAGGGCAGTGAAAGCCATGCAAACAGTTTTTTTTCAAAGTGCTATCATCCAAGTTACTCAGCAAGCAAACTGAGGGAGAAAGTGAAATATTACATCTCACTTTGACAAGTCTTCACATATCTGGCCCCAGATCCTCTGAACAGGCAGGGATGGGCAGTATTTCTAATACAAGTATTTTAAATACGGATTTCAAATACAAAATACTATTTTGTAATTTGTATTTTATTGAGATGATGAAAAGGCCTTTGTATTTTGTATCAAAATACTTCAGTGTTGTGTATTTTTGTATTTTCAAAATACTGTAAAATACTTTCTGAGACACAGTCTGTGATGACATCTAACTATCTATAAAGCATGAAATAGTGTCTGTGGCACCTTTGCAGTCAAGTCCCTGTGATACCACTCTCGGCCACTAGGGAATTTTGGCACTGTTTCACACTTGCTATGGGCACATTGCACGATCAACACAGAACGCATATTAGATTGAGTCAGTTAGGTATCTTCTACTTGGTGCTTTGTCAGGATCAGTCAAGGAAGTTGTTTCAAAGCAAGGTGAGCAACCAAATGTACCTAGTTTATTTCAGTAACTCATTTATTCTCAACCATGAATCACTCTTTTTATTGCATGTTCCTGTTCAGTGTAACATTCAGTGTTCGTAAGGCTAGGCTATTTAACTTTTGAATGTTAGCTGCTAACTAACTCTGTGTTAGTTTCACTGTTGTTGATTTCACCAGTGAACATTCAAAGAATCACGTTTTTAAAGTTATTGTTATGTTACACGGTTTCCTTTTGTTTCATGTAATTAGCCTATAGCCTACATAGGAATTTTGTATCTCATTGTCAATATGTTGCTGCTGCAGCACCACAGGTGACCTTCTCTGCCACATGTAGTAGGCTAGTTTTGGCTCATACTAGTGTTGGCCGTTTTAATTTACTTTTTGAATTTCATGTACTTATGTGACATATTCATACTAGCATCATATTAACATTCAACAGCAAATTAATAAAGTAATGGTAGCTGTAAATAAAGTAATGGTGGTGGCTGTAAGGACCAAAGTATCTCCCTGAATATTGAGTCAGTTTTCACAAACATGCTGTAGGGCAGAAAACCCACACAGATCCAGAGTAGAAAACAGACACCACAGATATCTACAGCTGCTGTTTCTATTCAATTCAATTCAAAACACTTATGACATTAAAAATTCACCTCCTGGACTGGAGTGTGAAGGCTCCTGTGATATATGTTGCGACCATGCCTCTGACCACTAGGTGGAGCTTGGTGCAATGTTTTGTTCTTACTGATGTCTCAGAGCAGAAGAATAACTAATAAACAGACTAAGACGGTTGTGAAGCTAAAGTCAGCTTTCGGGGTGCTGTACTGATAAAAACACAATAACATAGCTCCCATATACTTGGGTGAGCTGTGCGTAGCCTGTGAACGAGGACATTTTTAACCATTTTGTGTCGTCACTTGGTGCAGATGGCTCTCCAATGCGAATGTACCGAGGCGAACCACCGCAGTGTAGTGATGGGAAATCTGAAGCCAGGTTTCGAGGCGTGTACCGAGTAAAAAGGGGGCGTGTCAGACGAAGCGCTGCTTCGGCGCTTGTGTCATATTGAGGAAAATCACGTGATCAACAACAAACGAGGCCTTGCATTACATCTGCCACGTCATTGCTTCATTTTGCGTATCATTTTTCAAAATAAAAGCGCAATGAACCCTGTTGCTTAGTGGGTGAGGTCATCTGCCGACTAAGAAACCGTCGAAAACCTGAAACAGTGAAAAAAAGTCCTGTTCCTAAATAACAACAATTAAACCTAAAATCCAGAAATTTCTAAATTTTCTTTTGTTTGATCAGGAGATACATCAGAATCACACATCAAAAACAGACTAAAATCCATTGGAAGAGGCAAACTCTATGTGTAACTTAATATTAAGAACTAGAACTCCCAGGAAGAGATGATTTTAAACAAATTCTGTTTTTCAGGAAGCAAGTTTCAAGCTCAAAGCATAGAGAGTCTGCCCCAACAATCACTCAATTCCCAATACACTAAAGTAACACATATCTTCATTGTCAAATAAGTCCATGACATAAAAGAAAATCCAATACAACCACTGATGGTAAAGGATTAGATTGGCTACAAATCATTTTAATAATTAAAACATGACAAATATGATTTAATTGATTCTCCTCTTACTAAACATGAGTTTGATGAAAACTTTGTGACAATACTGCATTTACTCATTTTTGGAAGTATGATCCAACTAAGTGACAAGGCTGTTACAGTTTCACCAGCAGATGTCACTAGTGAGTGATGAATGAAGCATCGAGTAAAGAACCTTTTTCCAAAGTGTTGGAAAGCTTCATTGCTTCATGAGGCTTCATTTGCCCATCACTACTAGCTACCCAGTGACAGGAAGTGACGCACCGGAAGTGTCGCACAGAAAACCGTCAACTCACTGTTTCCGTATTTCTGTTGAAAATAAGGTGGGGCGATGACTTTTTCTTGTTAAATAGATATGATTACAAAACATCAGGTAGCTACTAATAGACAGCCATTTGAGTATTTCATCTAATCGGACTGGATGAAATAACTGGGCCGATCACAGCTAGTGCAGCACCCCTGTCTGGCACGACGTACAGTGTGAGCACTCCGGTCGCGTCCCAGCGTCGCGCCGCACAGATCGTGAGCGGTGAACTTTTAAACCCCGCGGTTCCGTCGCACAGTTTGAGATGTATATAAGTACCACGACTGAAAAACTCGTACAGTGTATGCCCCGCTTAAGTAGAAAAACTCCTCATTCAGCTCTATTCAGCCGGGAAGAAAGCTGAGCCCAACTGTTGTGTCACGTGACCAAATGAGCTAATTTCACTGGCTAGAAGCTGCTTGACTCTATCCAGTGTAGATTGCTTTGGCTTGAGTTCACCAAAAGGTCAACACATTTGCAGGTGAATTTTTTGCTGGCGAATTTTTACCAGATAAAATTTCAGTGTAAGGAATTCAATGTCTAAAAAAATTCAGTTTAAAATTCGGTGTTAAAAAATCAGTGTTTTAAATCCGGTGTTAAAAAAAGATAGATTCCAATGGGACTGTTTTTCTTCCATACTTTATACGTGAGAATTTTAAATTATATTCTGGATTTAACAGGGTGTCAATGAAGGGAAACTAAAATAGGAGAAATACAATCTCTCTTTTTAATGTTCATCAGAGCTCCTGCTGTAATGTTTTGGATCAGCTGAAGGCTTTGAACTGTATTTTGTTGACTTCCTGATAGTAAAGAATTACAGTAGTCTAGCCTCGAAATAACTAACGCATAGACTAGTTGTTCAGTGTCACTCCTGGACAGAATATTTTTATTATTCAGGTCTGCTGGTGAATATGGAAATATATATTTTGGTTAGAGTCACTGTTTAGCCTGAATAACTACTAAAACAGGGGTTCACAAACTTTTTTAGCCGCGCACCCCCTTCCATGTCCCAGCCGGGTTGACGCACCCCCAAGATTAATATCTATCTATCTATCTATCTATCTATCTATCTATCTATCTATCTATCTATATATATATATATATATATATATATATATATATATATATTTTTTTTTTTTTTTTTTTTTTTTTTATTTTTTTTTTTTTTTTTTTCGATGTCCGATGACGAGCGAGCGAGCGAGAGAGAACTGGTAAAGCATTACAGAGTAACAATAACTCTAGCGCTCCATAAAGATGTTATTAATCAGAGAAATCTTTCTGATTGTTTCACAGCGGTTACCTTCAGCAGGTAAACACGCCCACGGCAACACACCTCTGCTCCCACAGCCCGTTTCTGTCTGAATATGCACTAAAACTGCCTCTTTAAAATGAACTGCACGGTGCAGTCTGCGCCTGTCTGAATCGCAATGAGAAGTATTACAGATCTGTGCGTGAGCATAGTCAAGAAATCCCCCCAGGACCAGCGGTAACGACAGCGGTGTGTGTGTCATGCGCGGCAGAGCTTGTCACCGGTTCAAAGTCGGGGCACCATGAGCAGCGCGGCGCTGTTTGTAGGTGCTGCGCGATCCATAGAGACCGAGTCACTCAATTTAATCTGGTAAATAAAACTTTCGGCCCGAAATAAATGTTTCCTCTGCTGACGTAAACAACGTAAAGCTAGGAGAGAGGAAGAGACATTTTCTGATTCTCGCTCGTTTTCTTAGGGTTAGAAAACGTCAAGCGACAGAAACGGAGAGAGTAGACGAAACTTCTGTCATTGCCCCGACAGACCCAGACCCACAGACTGACGTCACTGACTGAGGCGTTTCAGTCCTCCAGAGAGCATCCAGGTATATCAGAGTGATCATCTTCAGCAGCAGTTCATGTTAACTTTCAAAGTAGATATTATCATATGTTACTGGAGCCCACACAGAAAATGTAATTAAGACCTTGAAAGAACCCAGTACATATATCCTATTAAAAAGTGTTATTTAAGATAAGATAACATTAGCTAATCCTTTATTTTTCCCACAACAGCAAAATTTAGAGAATTAAAGCAACAGGCAAGTGGACACAACACACACAAAATTACATAAGGATTGAAAGATATAAGAAGTGGTGGATTAGGAAAAAAACACTGAACATAAAATTATTATTATTATTATTATTATCATTTAATTGTAATAATAAAATAAAAATCACAAAACCCGAAAGGTCAAAGGTTTCATGATACATCAAGCTTAAATGTTAAAAGTATCGTATCGGATCGATATCGCCGATAATGCCCCTGTATTTACTTGGTATCGGATTGATTAAAAATTCCCGGTATCGCACACCTCTAGTGCGCGCACCACACTTTGGGAACCCCTGTACTAAAACAATAGCAAACAGGCTTAAACGTGCTTGCTGTTGCTATGACCCGGATAACTGAGAATTTGCACAGGGATACTAAAACAATTGGTTTTTCTAAGTGACTACTTTCACTTACAGATGACAGATTAAGATCTCGAGTTGTTACTCATCAAAATCCATCTACATGATGGGGAATTTCTGAATTATAGCCCTCCAAAATATCTACGTTAAGTCAATTTGACCTAAGTTGCTGTCAATGTTGCTAATAAATGGTATGTTTTCAGTGGATCCTTTCACTTCAGCCTGACAGTAGAACACCTCCTGATGTTGCTTAACAAATTGCATCCACACCTGATGTAGAATTTCAAAGTAAAAGCCCTTCAAAATCTCTACATTTTGTCACTTTGAACTAAGTTGCTGCCAATGTTGCTACTACACCGTACGTTTTCAGTGGATACTGTTACTTCAGCATGACAGTAGAACACCTCCAGTTGCTGCTCAACAAATTTCATCCACATCTGATTTTGTCACTGTTAATATTCTGAATGGGTAGCATGCAGCTATTGTTGAAGAAGAATGTGATCAATGTAAAACACACCTTAACATTCAGATTCAATAAATACTTTTCTTTTAATAACAGATTTGTTACTTTTGTGAAATGTGAAGTTGGATTAAAAACATAAAACAACCGTAAAGTTTATTCAAAGTATGTGTGAGTTTTGGGGGGAGGGGGGGGCTAGCAAACATACAAAAAAGCTTGATAGTGCTCGTATGTTGCGGTTCAACAAGCCCGGTATTCATAAAACTTTGGTCATCCTTTATAAAATGGCTTCTCATATTGAAAATAAGAGACAGAATCTAATTGTTGTATCATAAAGACATAATCCTACTTACCCTTACTATTTCTTGGACATCCTTCTTTCCTGGAAAACAAGGCTTTAAGCAGTTCCCTCACCATCAGCCGGGAAATGCCTGTTTTATGTCTATCCCACAAATGCTGGTGTACACCACATTAATGCAGAATAACTAGATTCCAATCCAATGGTGATGTGTTTCAGCGGCAACAATACATTGTTCTGTTGCAATGCCTATTGTTCCAAATGCAAATAATCATGTGTTGTATGTGCGCTTTGATATTTAATAACGAATTAGACCACAGTGACACACACAGTGACACACACACACACACACATATATATATATATATTCCACATCAAATCTTAATGAGCTTTGTTGAGCAGCATCTGAAAGGTGTTCTGCTGTCATGCTGAATCCAAAATTTTCACTTAAAACATACGGTTTAGAAGCAACATTGAGAGCAAATTAGGTCAAAGTGACTAACAGTAGAGATTTTGGAGGGCTTTTATTTTGAAATTCCACATCAGATGTGGATGCAATTTTTTGAGCAGCATCAGGAGGGACTTCTACTGTCAGGCTGAAGTGACAGTTTGGTCCGTGTATCTTTTGGTCATTGGATTTTCGTTTCACAAACATGAATTAAAAAAACAAAAACAAATGGCCGTTTGATTTTTGTTTTAAAATACAAAAAAGAAAATCGAAATACAAAGCCTTTCTCTTTTTCATTGTCAATAAGGGAGAAGTGAAATTTGAAAAATTAATTGAATTTCATTTTCCATTTCGGGTAAAAAAAATTGGTTTAAAACATAAACGAAAAAGAGGCTCGATTGTTCATATTTCGAGACCGGAAGTGGTCACTTATGCGTTGCAAAAGCACCACATTTTTCAGAATACAGTGTCTTTAGAACCTTACGCAGATTTGATTTTAGACACAACAAAACAAGGCTTGTCATCCATTCAAATCTCAGTGCAGATATCCCAAGTGAGAGGAGGAGTAAGACGATATTCTCTAAGAAAAGTGGGGCGATTTTCCAATGAACATAACTGAGTTTACTGAGGTCAAGCCAGCTGCCACTGGGGACACGGCAGTCATGCCAGCCCTCCCTTGGTTTTGAAGGTCATGCGAGCACCATGCATTACGGTAGTAATGCCTGAGACTACTTTCCAAAATAAAAGCAATGTGTTTGACGTGTATCAACCTATTTTATTCTTTGTTTTGTTGCACATATGAACTTCAGTTATTTTAAATATTTTTTTACAGCTTTATGTAATATTTCTTTATTATTCAGGTCTGCTGGTGAATATGGAAATATATATTTTAGTCATAGTCACTGTTTAGCCTGAATAATTACTAAAAAAAATAGCAAACAGGCTTAAACAGGCTTGCTGTTGCGATGACCACAGGGATATTAAAACAATTGTAAAACAATTGTTTTTTCCAAGTGACTACTTTCACTTACAGACGACAGATTAAGATCTCAAGATGTTACTCATTAAAATCCATATACATGATGTGCCATCCATCCATCTTCTTCCTCTTATCCGGGGTCATGTCGTGGTGGTAGCAACTTCAGTAGGGAGGCCCAGACGTCCCTCTCCCCAGCCACTTGGGCCAGCTCCTCCGGGGCCAGCCGAGAAACATAGTCCCTCCAGCGTGTCCTGGGTCTTCCCCTGGGCCTCCTCCCGGTGGGACGTGCCCGGAACACCTCACCAGGGAGGCGTCCAGGAGGCATCCTAACCAGATGCCCGAGCCATCTCAACTGGCTCCTCTCTCACGTGGAGGAGCAGCGGCTCTACTCTGAGTCCTCCCCGGATGACTGAGCTCCTCACCCTATCTCTAAGGGAGAGCCCAGACACACTACAGAGAAAACTCATTTTGGCTGCTTGTATCCGGGATCTCGTTCTTTGGGTCATGACCCAAAGCTCATGACCATAGAGGGTACATGTACATGATGTGGAATTTCTAAATTAAAGCCCTCCAATATCTCTATATTAAGTCAATTTCACCTAGGTTGCTGACAATGTTGCTACTAAACGGTACATTTTCAGGGGATACTGTCACTTCAGCCTGACAGTAGAACACCTCCAGATGTTGCTCAACAAATTTCCTCCACATCTGATGTGGAATTTCAAAGTAAAAGCCCTTCAAATTCTCTCTATATATTCACTTTGACCTAAGTTGCTGATAATGTTGCTAACCCTTATGTTTTAAGTGAAAAGTTTTGATTCAGCATGACAGTAGAACACCTCCAGATGCTGCTCAATAAAACTCATTAAGATTTGATGTGGAATTTCAAAATAAAAGACTGTTCCAACATAACTATATACACTATATTGCAAAAGTATTTGCTCCGCCATCCAAATTATTGGAATCAGGTGTTCCAATCACTTCCATGGTCACAGGTGTATAAAACCTATGCATGCAGACTGTTTTCACAAACATTTGTGAAAGAATGGGTTGCTCTCAGGAGCTCAGTGAATTCCAGCGTGAAGCTGTGATAGGATGCCACCTGGACAACAAATCCAGTTGTCAACTTTCCTCGCTCCTAAATATTCCTCAGTCAACTGCTGCATCATAAGAAAATGGAAGTGTTTGGGAACGACAGCAACTCAGCCATGAAGTGTTAGGTCACGTAAATTGTCGGAGCGGCGTCAGTGGATGCTGAAGCACATAGAGTGTACAGGTTGCCAACTTTCAGCAAAGTCAATCACTATACGCCTCCAAACTTCATGTGACCTTCAGATCAGCTCAAGAACAGCGCAGAGAGCTTCATGGAATGGGTTTCCATGGTCGAGCAGCTGCATCTAAGCCATACATTACCAAGTGCAATGCAAAGCGTTGGAGACACGTTCTTTGGAGTGACAAATAACGCTTCTCCATCTAAAAATCTGATGGATAAGTCTGGGTTTGGCGGTTGCCAGGAGAACGATGTTTGTCTGACTTCATTTTGCCAAGTGTAAAGTTTGGCAGAGGGAGGATTATGGTGTGGGGGTGATTTTCAGGAGCTGGGCTTGGCGCCTTAGTTCCAGTGAAAGAAGCTCTGAGTGTTTCCACAGACTAAGACATCTTGGACAATTCCATGTTCTCAACTTTGTGGGAACAGTTTGGAGCTGGCCCCTGCCTCCTCCAACATGACTATGCACCAGAGCACAAAGCAAGGTCCATAAGGACATGGATGAAAGAGTTTGTTGTGGATGAACTTCACTGGCCTATACAGAGCCCTGACCTCCACCCGATAGAACACCTTTGAGATGAAATGAAGTGGAGACTGAGAGCCAGGTCTTGTTGTACAACATCAGTATGTGACCTCACAAATGTGTTTCTGGAAGAATGGTCAAAAATTCCCATAAACACACTCCTAAACCTTGTGGACAGCCTTCCCAGAAGAGTTGAAGGCAGGTGAGTGAATAGTTATACAATACAATATAGTGTATATTAGGTTTCTCAATGTATTGGAAACTAAATATTTTTTGTTATACACAGAGAAAAATAATCATTAATATGAATTTAAAAAAATTCCTAGCCAGTCTAAGAAGAAAGCACACAGAACATTTTTGTTGTTGTGATGTTTTCTATAATTTGGACAAAAGAGACTCTAAGTGGGACTTTGTCTTATTTGTTGTTGGCTGAACGAATGTACCGCTTAAAGCCTCGTTTTCTGGGAAAGAAGAAAACGAGGATAAGTAGGCCTATGTCTTTAAGATAAAACAGTTAGATTCTGTCTCTTATTTTCAATATGAGAAGCCATTTCACAAAGGACGACCAAAGTTTTATGAATACCGGGCTTGTTGAACTACAACATAAGAACATCGTCCAGCTTTTTTGTATATTTGTGTTAGACCCTCCTCCCCACACACACACACACACACACACACACACACACACACACACACACACACACACACACACACACACACACACACACACACACACACCTTTACGGTTGTTTTATGTTTTTAATCCAATTTCACATTTTTAAAAGTAACATATCTGTTATCAAAAGAAAAGTATTTATTGAACCTGAATGTTAAGGTGTGTTTTACATTGATCTCAATTGATTGATTGACATCTCGAGATCTTAATCTGTCATCTCTAAGTGAAAGTAGTCACTTGGGAAAACAAATTGCTTTAGTATCCCTGTGCAAATTCTCATTTATCCAGGTAATCGCAACAGCAAGCATGTTTAAGCTTATATGCTATTTAGTAGTTTTTTAGGCTAAACAGTGACTCTGACCAGAATATATATTTCCATTTTCACCAGCAGACCTCAATAATAAAAAATATATTACATGAAGCTGAAAGAAATTATATCAACTAACTGTATTCGATATGTGAAAAAATTAATAAATAGGCTGGTGGACGTCAAACACATTGCTTTTATTTTGAAAAGTAGTCTCCGGTGTTAGTAACCACATCTGGTCTCCGGAATATGAACAAACGAGCCTTTTTTTCGTTTCTGTTTAAAAGCATTTTTGTTTTTTGTTACCTGAAATGGAAAATGAAACTCAAATCATTTTTCAAATTTTACTTTTCCCTTTTTGACAATGAAACACTTTGTATTTCGATTTTCATTTTTGTATTTTAAAACAAACATCAAATCGCCATTTGTTTTTGTTTTTTTAATTCCTGTTTCTGAAATGAAAATCAAATGATCAAAAGATACACGGACCCATCAGGGTCCGTGTATCTTTTGATCGTGTATCGGAATATGAACAAACGAGTCGTTTGTTCATATTCCGGAGACCGGATGCGGTTACTACTTCCTGAGACTACTTTCCAAAATAAAAGCAATAAATTTGACGTGCCTCAGCCTATTTTGTCATAATTTTTTTACACATGTCGACTACAGTTAGTTTATATAATTTCTTTCGTTTTATGTAATATTTTTTATTATTGAGGTCTGCTAGTGAATATGGAAATATATATTCTGGTCACTGTTTGGCCTAAATAACTACTAAAACAACAGCATATAAGCTTAAACATGCTTGCTGTTACAATTATCTGGATAAATAAGAATTTGCATAGGGACACTAAATAAATTTGTTGGCCAAAGTAACTACTTTCACTTACAGATGACAGATTAAGATCTCGAGATGTTACTCATTGAAATCCATCTACATGATGTGGAATTTCAAAATAAAAGCCCTCCAAAATCTCTATGTTAAGTCAGTTTGACCTAAGTTGCTGTCAGTATTGAACCGTACGTTTTCAGTTTATACTGTCACTTCAACATTACAGTAGAACACCTCCAGATGTTGCTCAACAAATATCATCCACATCTAATGTTGTCACTGTTAATATTCTGAAAGGGTAGCATGCAGCTATTGTTGAAGAAGAATGCAACCAATTGAAAACACACCTTAACATTCAGGTTCAATAAATACTTTTCTTTTGATAACAGATTTGTTACTTTTCAAAATGTGAAATTGGATCAAAAACTTGAAACAACCGTAAAGTTTAACAACAGTATATATATATGTGTGTGTTTTTTATACACCAAACTTTTCCATCCATGTCCTCATGTACATTCACTGTGATATATATATATATATATATATATATATATATATACATATATATATATATATATATATATATATATATATATATATATATATATCACAGTGAATGTGCATATGACATCATCTGCCTACTTCGATTTTGTCTGTATTTTTATTCTTTTTTTTTTTTTTTCTCATGTTGGAGGAGGCCAGCTCCAAACTGTTCCCACAAAGTTGAGAACATGGAATTTTCCAAGATGTCTTAGTCTGTGGAAACATTCAGAGCTCAGCTCCTTAAAAACAACCCCACACCATAATCCCCACTCTGCCAAACTTTACACGTGGCACAATGAAGTCAGATAAGCACCGTTTTCCTGTCAACCACCAAACCCACACTCGTCCATCAGATTTCCAGATGGAGAGGCGTGATTTGTCCCTCCAAACAACGTGTCTCAACGCTTTGCGTTGAACTTGGTGATGTAAGGCTTGGATGTAGCTGCTTGGCCATGGAAACCCATTCCATGAAGCTCTCTGTTCTGTTCTTGAGCTGATCTGAAGGTCATATGAAGTTTGGAGGCGTATAGTGATTGACTTTGCAAAAAGTTGGCAACCTCTACGCTCTATGTGTTTCAGCATCCACTGACGCCACTCTGACAGTTTACGTGGCCTAACACTTCGTGGCTGTCCTTCCCAAACACTTCCATTTTCTTATGATACAGCAGTTGACTCAAGAATATTTAGGAGCGAGGAAAGTTGACAACTGGATTTGTTGCACAGGTCGCATCCTATCACAGCTTCACGCTGGGATTCACTGAGCTCCTGAGAGCAACCCATTCTTTCACAAATGTTCATGAAAACAGTCTGCATGCATAGGTTTTATACACCTGTGACCACTGAAATGATTGGAACACCCGATTCCAAAAATTTGGATGGCGGAGCGAATACTTTTGCAATATAGTGTATATACTTATGTAGGAACAGTCTTTTGAAATTCAACATCAAATCTTAATGAGCTTTGTTGAGCAGCCTCTGGAGGTGTTCTACTGTCATGCTGAATCAAAAACGTTCCCTTAAAACATAAGGGTTAGTAGACACATTATCAGCAACTTAGGTCAAAGTGAATATATAGAGAGATTTTGAAGGGCTTTTACTTTGAAATTCCACATCAGATGTTGATGAAATTTGTTGAGCAACATTTGAAGGTGTTCTACTGTCAAGCTGAAGTGACCGTATCCCCTAAAAATGTATCGTTTAGTAGCCACATTGTCAGCAACTTAGGTGAAATTGACAATGTAGAGATTTTGGAGGGCTTTAATTTAGAAATTCCACATCATGTTTATGGATTTTGATGAGTAACATCTCAAGATCTTATTCTGTCGTCTGTAAGTCAAAGTGGTCACCTGGGAAAACCAATTGTTTTAATATCCCTGTGCATATTCTCAGTTATACGAATCATCGCAGCAGCAAGTCTGTTTAAGGCTGTTTGCTATTTTTTTTTTGTAATTATTCAGGCTAAAAAGTGACTATGACCAAAATATATATTTATATATTCACCAGCAGGGCTGAATAATAAAGAAATATAACATAAAGCTGTAAGAAATTATTTCAAATGACGTGCATATGTGTAACAAAACAAAGAATAGAATAGGTTGATAAACGTCAATCACATTGCTTTTATTTTGGAAAGTAGCAGTAGCAGCATGTCCCCAGTGGCGGCTGGCTAGACCAAAGGAAACTCAGCCATGTTCATTGGAAAATCACCTCACTTTTCTTAGAGAATATCGTCTTACTCCCCCTCTCACCTGGGATATCTGCATTGAGATTTGTATGGATGACAAGCCTTGTTTAGTCGTGTCTAAAATCAAATCTACGTGAGGTTCTTAAGACATATTATTCTGAAAAATGTGGTGCTTTTGCAACGCATAAGTGACCACTTCCGGTCTCGGAATACGAACAAACGAGCCTTTTTTTCGTTTATGTTTTAAACCATTTTTGTTTTTTGTTACCCGAAATGGAAAATGAAACTCAAATCAATTTTCTAATTTCACTTTTGGATGGAATATAGTTTGTGGGGGTAGACCCTACGGTTCGGCCTGTATTAACGGTGACGGATGAAAAATAAGGAATAAAGAACCCCTTATTAGGTGGATAGTATAAGGCCTCCGCCATGCATTTTCAATGCATAGGCGGGCGCCTAATAATAATAAAGAAATCCTTATTAGGTGCATAACATAAGGCCTCCGCCATGCATTTTCAATGCATAGGCGGGCGCCTAATTAAAGAAATCCTTATTAGGTGCATAACATTAGGCCTCCGCCTATATATGTTAAACTGTTTTTGCCTCTGAATTCACTGTCTCTTCTCTTCTTGCCAAATGTCCGAACTGGGATTAATGAGACGGGCCGTAGTTACAGGAACGAGCCCAATAAGTCTCGAAACCGACTTTCCTTTCTCCTCCTTTTCTTCATCTTTCCTTCTTTTGGTCCGTATTCGGTTTCCCACATTTTCCTTTGAAGCGCCTTTATTCTGAAGTGAGACCACCTCCTGACCACCAGAAGTCCGCCCAAACTAGGCCGGGCGCATTAGATATGTCATTAGGGCCGCCCCCTCACGTACCATGCGAGGCCATATGTCGTCATCTTGGAGCGGGACAGTGTAGCTCTAAACGGTTAGTTTAGCTTGTTGCGGTGTGAGATCAGTTAGCTGCCACTAGCCGTGTTACCGGTAATCATAGGTGGATCTACTGGGGTGGCATAGGGTGGCAAATGCCACCCTAAAAGACAGCCTTGCCACCCCTGCTGCCACCCCAGTTGACGGTAGGGGTGGCGAGGTTTATAAATTATGGCTAATTTGACAATTACTGACTGCTTATCTCAAATGTCGGACGGCAGTGAATGCAGCACGAGAAGACGTCACGCCAGAGCGGTTGAGACAGTTTTTTTTTGAAAACTGAGCGGCGCAAAGCGAAGGAGCCGGAGGTCGCGTGTGGAAAGGAGACACGGGATGAAACAGGTAAAAACTGATTTACTATCTATCGAGAAATTAAATTAATACGGAACGGAAGCACAATGTTGCTAGCATAGTTGCGATGCCGATTTTAAGATGATAAAAATAAGTTTGAAGAACGTTATTTTGCTAACTATGATGTTAGGTAGGTCTGAGTCAGACCTACCTAACATCATAGTTAGCAAATGTCAGACAATCTGACATTTGTTCTTTGTAAAGTACGTTACAAAAGCTAATAATGATTCAGCGCCTGTGAAGGAAAACATTGTAAAGTTATTTTGAATCTTACAGAAATGAAGAGGAAAGGTAGCATACATAGTTTTTTCTCACCAAAGAGAAAGGCGAGAGAAATAGAAAATGAAAAACTGAGCAAGGTAGAAGAAGATGAGGTGGAAGGAGCGAGAGAAGACGAAGACGAGGTGGAGAGAGAAGGGCAACAGAAACGTGACAGAATTAGAATACAAGGCCAAGGCGACCAAGGACAGGAGGAGGAGGGAGAACATCACAGCAGTGAAGATATGGAGGGAGAGCATCACCAAGATGAAGAGGGAGAAAGCAAGAGACAAGATAACGTGCAGGGCTCACACAGTGAAAGGTAAATGAGAGTTCCTGGACCATCACCAAAGATGTCCAGTCGAGCTGGTCCACATGGTATGGAAATTGTTGCTGTATAATATATTAAGTTACATATGAATAAGAACAAATGACAAAGATGGACCTTTTGCTTTAAGGTGTTTTTAAGAGACATTGATTAGACTTCAAATAAATATAAATATTATATTAGGATATTATTTTATATATGTTTTCTTAAATATGAATAATTAAGTGTGATAAGATAGGGAGGTGTTAACATAGTCTTATGGTTAACTAATCAATGACAGTTCCTAATTGATTATGTGTTTACTAGCTGTTATTTTGTAAACTTATTTCAGATGTTATTCAGTATAAATCTTTCCTCCCCTCCATATTCTAGACATATCCAGGTCCAGGTATGAGGTGCCAGTGCAGCCACTGCGTGAGAGTTTCCCTAAGATTCTCCAGGGAGAAGCCAGGAGAAGCTTCCGCAGCGACTGGTACAAATCCCATCCCTGGTTAGAATACTCGCAATCAAATGATGCAGCTTACTGTTTTGCATGTAGGCATTTTTCCCTCCCTGATGCTCCAAGGACTGTTTTCACCTCATTTGAGGGTTATCGTAACTGGAAAAAGGCTACAATGAAAGACAGTGGTTTCTGTTCTCATGCCAGATCAGAAGGCCATGTAAATGCAATGTTCGCATGGACAGAGAACAAGAAACTTAAGGATAAAAGTACCTCAATGGTTAGACTTATGGATGAGCAAAAAAATAAGCAGGTGGCTGAAAATCAATACTACATTAAAACATTAGCTGAAATTTTAGTTTTAACAGCCACAGAAAACATAGCACAGCGGGGTCACATGGAGTCTCCCGACTCAGAAAAAAAAGGTGTTTTTCTGTCTATGTTAGACCTGCTGGGTAACCATAACCCCATGATTAAAAAAAGACTTGAACAACAAGCTAAAAATGCAAAATACACAAGTAAAACAATACAGAATGAAATGCTTGAGGGTTTGGCTGCAAAGGTCAAAGAGGAAATCATCCAGGAAGTTAAAACGAGCAAGCAGTTTTCAGTTATTGTTGATGAAACTAAAGATGTTCAGAAAAAAGAGCAAATGTCTTTTGTTCTGAGATATTTTTACAACGGTGTGGTTCATGAAAGCTTTCTGGAGTTTGAAGTGGCAGAACACCTGGATGCTGCCGCCTTAAGTGACAAGATTATTTTCTTCCTGGAGAAGCATGGGCTGGACTACAAGAAAAACCTGGTAGGCCAGGGCTACGATGGCGCGGCAGTGATGCGTGGGGCACATGCAGGTGTTCAAGCAAAAATAAAAGAAGTAGCCAAACATGCCTTCTATGTTCACTGTAGTGCACACTGCTTAAACTTAGTTATTGTAGACACTGTAAAAAGTGTGGCAGATGCAGGGAACTTCTTCTCACTATTGGAACGACTGTATGTATTCATGTCTGGGTCTTATGTACATAACAAATGGCTGGAAGTGCAGCGGGAGATGTTTGATGGTGCACCAAGGGAACTCCAACAGCTAAGTGATACACGTTGGGCCTGTAGGCAATGTTATGGACAGGTTGCCTGCGATAGTACAGGTGCTTGAAGAGATTGCATCTGAGAACCATCCACAAAGAGCAGTAGAAGCAAGAGGGATACTGGCTCAAATTGATCTGAATTTTGCTGGATGTCTTGTTCTGTTCAGAAAGGTCCTGAGTGACTCCAATTTTTTATCAGACATGCTACAGTCTAAAACAGTGGACTATGCGAAAGCTGTTGAACTTATTGAAGCACTTTGGAGTGAAACACTGGATTTATGTCAACAAAGCAACATTGATACAACTCAGCGAAAACCAAAGAGGCCAAGACAGACAACAAAAGTTCTCCAGGACACTGTCATCCACTCCACCTTGGGACAGCATGTAGTTCCAGATAGCAAACATACTTTTTGTGTGTCTGTATACTATCCAATTCTGGATAACATGATTGGAGAAATAGGAAGAAGATTTTCTAAAACAAATTGTAACATTATGCAGGGTGTACAGGCACTAAATCCGTCAACTCCAACTTTTTTAAGAGAGGAGGCTGTTCTATTATTGGCTGAAGCTTATGATTCAAATATTGAGGATCTCAAACACGAGTTACATCAGACAAGGAGAGTACTAGACAGACAAAAGGAGGGAAAGGAAAGTCCTACCACTCTCATGGAGTTCACTCAGATGTTGGACCCATACCAGGATGTGTTTTATGAGTTGTTCAGGTTGTGTAAAATAGGGGTTGTGTTACCTGTGAGCACAGCATCCTGTGAACGAAGTTTTTCATCTCTCAGGCTTATAAAGACATATTTGCGATCAACTATGACGGAAAAGAGACTATCAAGTTTGGCTGTACTAAGCATTGAATCAAAACGCACAAAGGCATTAGATCTAGATACATTTGTGAAGCGTTTTGCTGAGCAACATGGAAATCGCTGCATTCAGCTGTTATAGCATTGGTAACTTCCTGTTATGCTCTCTGGTGAGCCTTTACAAAGCTGTTAACAAGATGACATTAACAACCTTTCTGTATTTACAGCTGAGAAAATCTGATATTACCTTTAATAAAACCAAAAGTTTGTGAAACAAAGTAAAAAATGTGATACTAGTGTAAATCCTGCTTAATATAAAGCAGTGTTATTGTTTTTTTGTTTACAGTATGAAACTATCCAGAAACGACCTGTATGAACCTACTCACAAAATGTTTTGTACTTTTTCCGACTGGGCGCAAAATGTATTTTTACGTTGCTTCTTTTCAGATTTGTGGAGATTTTGATGTTACATACAGTACTTGCCTTTTTGTTGATTTGTTGATAAAACAGCTCTATCTAAAGCATATTTACATGCATGAAATGTCCATTTCATGTCTCTTTAACTGCTGTGAACTACTGTCCTGTATTGCTCATCACTTTTACAGTAAAAACCTCATCTGTCAAAAAATGTCAAGTTACAGAGGAACAAATGGGGTAAATGTGTGTTCTGAGTAAACAATAAAAGCAATGTCCAGTACCTTGTTTGGTTACCTTGACCCATTTATTTTTACAGTTCCATTCTCAGTCCATAGATCTCTGATGGGTACATTTTTCTTTCTATAGTTTCTCGTGCAAATGCTGCAAAGCTGCCTCTCTGAAACAGTCCATCTCACGCGTCTGCGACTCAGCACCTGTGTCTTACCTTAATACCTTCCCTGTGATAATGCTCCACCTGAAGTAGTATTATCATACTTCTATCTCTTATTAAGTGAGATCACATTGTATATGTTCCTAATATGAACTGTTTCACATGAAACACATACTGTACATACTATTTCTCACCAAAATGTGATAACTGTTATTAAATACAGTATAAACAAATGTCATATGTTGCCACCCCTCAAAAATTCCTGCCCCCCTCTCGCCACCCCATAAATATTTTTCTAGATCCGCCCCTGCCGGTAATAAGAATAGTTGGAAAACCAACCGTGCATGATTGCTAGCGACTAGTTGTGCAGTACAGAAGCGGTCCCCATCTGGCTTCAGGTCTGTTTTCGGTACTCCAGTTGTGCTATCTCAAAGTTATTTTGTCTTTCAATGCTGCTATGTCAAAGTGCTGACTCTTCGGTTGGTTGAGCTGCTGCTTTAGCCTCCGAAGCCGTACAAAGTGCGGCCCTGCCTCTTGAGAGCGTACACCACATCCATGGCGGTGACCGTCTTCCTCTTGGCGTCACGGATCACGTTCTCCAGGAAGACCTTGAGCACACTGCGGGTCTCCTCGTAGATGAGACCCGAGATACGCTTGACTCCACCACGGCGAGCCAGGCGGTGGATAGCGGGCTTGGTGATTCCCTGGATGTTATCACGGAGGACTTTACGGTGCCGCTTGGCGCCTCCTTTCCCGAGTCATTTACCTCCTTTGCCGCATCCGCTCATTGTTGTCTGACGGATTCAGTAACAACTCTGATGGGGAGTGGTGGCCTAGTGGTTAGAGCAGTGACTTGCACTCTGGGTCCCTGAGCAAGACCCTTAACCCCTGATTGCTCCCCGGGCGCCCCACATTGGCAGCCCACTGCTCCCCAAAGTGGATGGGTTAAATGCAGAAGTGAATTTCTCCATTGTGAGATGAATAAAGTATCAATTATTATTATTATCTCTCATTTAATCCATTTTGACTTGTTTTATTTTCATTTAAAACATGCGGGAAACCGAACATAGACAAAAGGAAGAAAAGATGGAGAAAAGGGGAGAAAGGAAAGTTCTAAGTCAGCTGTCAGCACAGCCAGTGTATCATCAACCAAAACCAATCACTTAATTACATGCACAAATATCAGAAATATTTAGCACAGTTAAACAAACTCCTTTCCGGAGTAATTAAGCATTAAACTAATTCCTATGAGGTTCTGCCCAGGCACAAAATATCACCTAATGGGTGAAAAAGAGAAATAAAAGGGAAAGTCCTTTCTTTACTTGATGTTGCCTCAGTGAGGATGTCCGTGCTCGTCCGTGGTTCCAGGCGGAGACTTCGGGCAGCGCGGGTCTGTGAGGGGATTTAAGAAAAAAGTGGAAAAACCACAAAGTCTCTGGGCGCTCTCTAACGCTTTGTTTGGCTTGTGACGATCACTGGAAGATAGTAGCTTCCAGTAGGATTGAAAGTTTATTCAAATATTTTAAGTCTGCGACCTCCTGCATAGAAAAACAGGGAGTTGGTTCGGCACACTCTCGGACCAGCGAGGAATCGAACCACATGCCACGTGGGGGAAAGCCCAACATGGGAACAGTTGTGTGTCTTCCCAGTTTGGTGGCTCGCCAGTGAAGAAGGCTGAGATAAGAGCGCAAGGCTCTTTTATAATCATTTCATGGCAATGAGATAAGGTTGCCATGGTGTTGGTCAGAGCGGCCGTGTTGCATGCTGGGAGCTGGAGTCTGTCACGTCATAAAATGGCATAACACATGGATGTCTCATAGTGCTTTCTATATGTCTCTGTCATTATTGTGAAATTCTGCTTTTGTCTAAAACCGTCTGTGTGGTGCCCTCCTAAGGTTTATGGTGTGTCTTGCACTGAATTTCAAATCAGTATTGCTATTGGTTCAAATGATTTTGTGACATTACCAAGAAAAACTCATTGTGTGTGTCTGAATCAGATGAAGCAAGCAAGAAGGTGGACATCTTCCTCTTCTTTAGAGGCACTTCCCCTGTTGTTTCAGCACCCTGGATCTGGACATTTCTATCCTCTCTGAGCAGGTTGTTTAAAGAACTCCACACTTCACCTCTCTCAGATTTAGGCAGGCAAATCCCTAAATCTGGGATCAAATGCAGTAGCAATCTCGAGCCAGGTGAGATTGGAGTTCTCTTTTCATTGAGTGAGGTCTTCACAAAAGGCTTTTTTAAATTACACAGTATCATGTGTTGACAATATCATCATCCGAAGGCTCCATGACTCTGAACAGGTGATAGAAGCACTGAAAAAAGTAACCTATAGAATTTACCCAATAAATGTGAGGTAACAATTTGCATTGACTCTTTTGGGGTAGATTCAATTCCATATATTGAGTATAAAATATCCATCCATTCCATCCATCCATCCATCCATTTTCCAAACCGCTTTATCCCTCATGGGGTCGCGGGGGTTGCTGGTGCCTATATCCAGCGTTCACTGGGCGGGAGGCGGGGTACACCCTGGACAGGTCGCCAGTCTGTCGCAGGGCAACACAGAGAGACAAACAGGACAAACAACCATTCACACACACACTCATACCTAAGGACAATTTGGAGAAGCCAATTAACCTAACAGTCATGTTTTTGGACTGTGGGAGGAAGCCGGAGTACCCGGAGAGAACCCACGCATGCACAGGGAGAACATGCAAACTCCATGCAGAAAGACCCAGGGGTGTACTCGAACCCAGGACCTTCTTGCTGCAAGGCAACAGCGCTACCCACTGTGCCACTGTGCAGCCCAAAAAAATGAACAAAAAATATATGAAATACTTAAAGAAATTGTTTAAAATTTACCTCATATTTATGTATATATTCAACAGCTACTTACTCATTTAAATTAGGTAAAACTATGTCTTGTTTGCTAGTAGGTAATACCTGACAATTACAAATAAAAGTTAATTAAAATCAGTTAGTAACCATTACTTATTCAGAGAAGGTAAGATGTACCCCAAAAAAGACATTCAGATCATACACCTTTTCATTGTTTTTAATGCATAAAGTCATCAAAAACACAGAATAAACTGCAGCACAACAGTGTCACACAATATTTCAAATAATGAACCTGTGTTATTACATGAAGGTGTCCAATTACATGAAGATTTTCCTGTAATCTCTTACTTGTGTTTCTTCAGCCTCACACAACAGTGACTGAGCAAATCTGCAGATCTGCAGGTGTATTAATACACAACAAATAACTGAACTGCCCTGTTTATATGCAGCAATAATACACTAAATTATCAAAAAATGAAGTAAGTGCAGTACACAGCATCACACAACATTTCAATGAATAAACCAGTTTTATAAAGCACTAAGCTAATGGCTTCAAATGTTCTTTCTGGATAATTGGTCAATGCAAACAACACTTTCAGAGGCCCCTTACTCTATTTTAAAAGCCACAAAACCCACACACAAACGCTACGATTGTTTCTGTGTGTGTACAGTATCAAACATCTGGATAAAGACAGATCAGAAAATCAACATTATTTAGTTTCTGCGCTTGCTCTCACTCTCAGAGACAGGATGAGAATAAAAGAAAAAAACAAATGGGGAGGGAAAGAGGGTGAGTTCAAAATTCTTTAGGATTCACTCAGATGTATTGACCAGACTGGCCAGTTTCTATTGTTTTTCCATTTCTGTCAATGTGGAGAAATCAGAGAACAATGGAGTGGGCTGAGAGAGGCTGCAAAATACCTATGTATCCATCTGTACATATATTTCTGTGTCTGTGTGTGGAGCAGAGGACGGAAGAGAACAAAAATATAAAACTATACTCCATTAAAACTCTCTGTCCAGACAAAAGATCCTCTTGGAACAAGAGGGAAATGTATGTCTATTGCATGAGCTTGTTTTTGAGGCTGTGGACCTTCTTCAGTAGTTTCTCCCCATCAAGTTCCAAAAAGAGTTTTTGAAAAGCTTCAAATGTGTTCTTCAGCTGCTTTGGATAGTCAAGGTTGAGGGCATATATCAGTCCCATCAGCAGTACACATGCCTTTGTTCGGCTTCCACATCCTTCCATCACTTGGTTTCCCTCAATCACAATCGACACATCTGATGGATCCTCCTCAGCCATGATGTTGTGCATCACGATCACCTTCATTGTTTTGTCTGTGTAGTCCTCACATCCCTACATGTTAAAAAGAAAGAAACAAAAAAAATACACATTTTGAATTTTATTGCAGATGCTGTTTCAATACATTTCAACTTATCTAAAGGAGAGCAGAGGGGAGTGATCAGAAGATAAAAGGGGAGAAAGGGGAAAGGAGAGGAGAGGATCCCTTGAGTTAATCAATCATCTGTTATCAATGACATACCTGGCAGTCATGGAAAAGATCTTCTTGTCTTTCACCAAGGTAGTTAATGAGGCAGCAGACAACTGCATCCCTTTTTTTCTCAATGCTCTGTGTCTGTAGGGAGATACAATTTAGTGAAAAGACTGTTAGTGGAGAGTGGGGAGAGAATTGCATACACTAAGACCGAATTGTTTAAAAACCAAAGGGTAGTTTAGGTTGGTAAGGAGCTCAACTTTGTGCACAACAAAGCAATTCTTTACAAATTAATTCACTTTTAATTCACTTATATCAATAATGACATATTTGTGAAAAAAAGTAAAATAACATACGTCATTTAAAGTGTCCAACAGAGGGTGCATCTTGGAACCAGCAGCCCCTCCTTTAGCACGCATAAGCTGCAGAAGACCTGGTGTGTACTCATCAAGCTTTAGCATGAACGTCTCCTCCAAAGAAACTGTTGTGATACGTCTGAACTCTTCCTTGATCTAGGAAATAAAAGGACAAAAATAAAATTTTAAATGACAGACCAGATCTCATAGTAATCACATACATTTTTCTTGATGGGAAGGAAAAATTATAAATACATTCTCACCTGAGCTTCAGTGAATAACGCTGGCCACCTTTCTTTAAACACAATCACAGAGGGGCTTAGGCTGACTACTTCAACTCTTCGGCTAGAGAAAGTTTTATTCATTTTATCTGCAATTATCTTTGCATTGTTTTTCTTTGTTATTTCACAAGTTAATTCAAGCCTCTCTTTCTCCAGTGTCTCTTGGCTTTCACCAGTAGGGTGCGGAGGGAGGTAATTAACCTCTGCTTTTTTGGGCTTTTTTACATTTTTTGATGGCACTGCATCAGCTGGATGCTTCCTTCTTAAGGTGTTGATTTCAATTTCCGGGTAAGAATATTTTCGAGATCTTAGCTCGGCCCGGTAATTGTGCATCTTGTATGCAATTGCATTTATTATTATTCATTCTTCATAGAATTAGCTTCATAGATCTAAAATGTTTTACTTGAACAAACAATTCCTTAAAAAAAGATTTGGTACAGCAACAGTGGGTGTTTACACACATAAAGGCGGGATACAGTGGTACTTTGTTTTCATTTTGCAACATGTTTGTTTCCACTCTAGTTCACGCTGGATGAGCGTCTTGTTTCCATGACGACTGACCGGAAAAGACGTGCGACACGTCATATTCACAGGGTTTCCCGCAGCGCAATCTAAACTCAGGCTACCGCCTCGCTAACGTTCCAAAAAAAAAACAAAAAAAAAACGAACTCATGCTTGCATGTTAATTTGCACATTAACACTTTTGTTGTTGCTTTCGAATGGCAGGGAACCCCCCCCCCCGCGCGCAAAACTTGTCGTCTCCACCCCCCCGCTCCGCTTGTCGGTCCGCTCCTCCTCCTTCCCCCCCCCCGCTTGTCGTCTCCCCCGCTCCGCGAGTCGGCTACTTCCCCCCAGTGTTGCCAACTCAGCGACTTTGTCGCTATATTTAGCGACTTTTCAGACCCCTCCAGCGACTTTTTTTCAAAAAAGCGACTAGCGACAAATCTAGCGACTTTTCTGGTGTCACTGGCGAATTTTGGAGACTCTTACGTGAAAGCACGTATCGTTCCTACTCTTGTCCTCCAGCGGCAGGTACTGCGGTGGGGCACCTCCCCCCTCCCAACCCCGTCCTCCCGCTCCCGCAGGAGTCCCTCTCAGCGCTGCAGTCAGAGCCACAGCATGTTTACCCTCAGCGTCCAGACTGCAAATGAAGCGCGCATGCGCCGGGATTGACGGCGGAGGTTGATCATAAATAACTGAATTTGAAATATTTTATCTTAAATAAATAAATGGATTTGATTCACACAGCCACATGTTCGTGTTTTACCGTGATTTGTAGGCTCCTTGGTGGACCACAAGGGAAAAAAGAAAACGTTAAAAAAAAGTTGGAAAAAAAATTGTGTAACTCCGCCATAGTGTCTCTTTATGGTTAATTTTGCCAGTCTCAAACCCGGGTAAAGGAGGAGGGTTAGTATTGTAATAAAATAAACATTAATAAAAAATAAAAGTAAAATAAATAATAATAATAATAAATAAATAAACATTAATGGACAGAAAAAAGTAGCTCTATATATATTCTGAGTGTTTTTACTCACTTTTTGTCTCTCTAACAACGTTATTTGTCCCACAGCGTCAATAACATGCACATCACATCATGTGGCAGATTATGCAAATTAGGCGATGACGTCATTCAGCGACTTCTAGCGACTTTTAGCGCAGCCAATAGCTACTTTCCTTACTGAGGAGTAGGCAACACTGCTTACCCCCCCCCCCGCGAGTCGGTCCGCTCCTCCTCCTTGCCCCCCCGCTCCGCGCAAAACTAAAAAAAAACCGCGGCGGAGACCGACTCTAGCAGCCATGTTGAGGGAGCTAACGGAGCTAACGGGTAAACAACAACTGCCTGTGTCTCGGTGCAGCGTGATGTGGGAGCAGAGACCTGCAGATACTTAATGACCATTATACTTTAACCACACTCGGCAAAAGCTGAACTATCCCCTCTACAGTCTATGTGTTGCCTAAACATCAGCCCATTCAATATATTACAAAACACTGGCGTTGACTATAACCTTAAAACCAGCGGTAACAGTCATGCATGCTGGCTAACCTTGTAGCACACCGCGAACACATTTCATTGCAACTCCAGACAGTTAACAGCCATGGTGGCGCCAGGGACACATTCAAACTTTGATTTCAAGTAATGGCATGTTACACAGATACACATCGAATATAAGTGAAGTGTAATATCTCATCTTTTCAAATATTACAATTTGCCTTCGCGGTATTATTCACAAATAGCTTACCGTCAGCTCACGGTTCGTTGGTAGAGAGGATGCAGAGTTTCCTGTCCCGCTCATTCAAAAACGCGGTCAGACGCATGCGCAACTTCTTCTTCTTCTTCTTCTTCTTCTTCTTCTTCTTTCCTTTTCTTGGCGGATGACGCATGCGCAACGTTGGAGCGCCGGACTTAAGATTCGGGGGTATATTTTACTGTTTTTTCCTATGTAATGGTTTTTAATGTTAACGAATGGGTAGCATATGTAGAATTTACCCATTATTTTGTAATTCCTTGGCTGACTGAAAAAATAAGTTAAATTTCATATGATTTGTATAGATCATATTTACCACTCTCCAAAATCACTTTTTTCAGTGAGGTAGGCAAAACCACAGAACAGGAGATGTACTGTTGCCCACCCAGGATTTGAGTGACATACCTGTGAAAACACATACATTAATAACAACTCTTAATTTATCTTAAGCATGTCACTGAAAAATATTATTTCTGTCTTAGTCCTAAAATATACAAAAACATACATATTGTCAAATATTGACACTGCTTAATTGGGTCAAAGGCAAAGTTTCCAGGGCCAATCTTTTACCCAGGGTGGAAAGTTTGATTTCATGATGAAAAGTATGGGCCTAAAAGCATGACATGACTGAAACATCATTAGTTCAACTTTGTAGTCCAACTGTTTTTAATATTTGCTTTTAATTTCTATTTTCCCATGTTTTATTCTGTTTCTACATTTTATTCTAACTTGCTTTTATTCAGTTTTATTTTCCTATGTTTTAATCATGTAAAGCGCTTTGCATTGTCTTTGTACTGAAATGTGCTATACAAATAAATTTGCCTTGCCTTAATTGACCCACTGAATTAACTCATCATGCTAATATATTACACTGAAACACAAATAATAAAAATGTACCTGCAAGGTTCAAGTAGCTCCTCCAACTTATTCAGCTTTGCAAGCTCAGCTTCTCTAAGCATGAGAATTTTGCTCTTTTGTTGTGACAGGGCTATTGCCGATTTGTTTTGTTGGATCCTTTTGATCATGTGTAAAGTGGAGTTCCATCGAGTGGGCACATCTTGAATCAGGGATTCTTTTTGTTTCTCTGCAACTTGCTGTTGATTCAATTCTCTAGCATTAAATGGGCCATGCTTAAAGTGACCAACAATTTTTCGACATTTGGTTAAAGCAGCGTCAAATCCACTGTCACCCAGTGACATGGTGATTGCTCTCTGTAAAGAGTGTGCCATGCAAGGCAGGTGTTCATATGGAAGGGGTTTTGCAGCTGCTGTCTTATTTCGAGCACTGTCTGTCCAAAGCATTGTTACCTTTTTTTCTATGTTCCATTCTTGTGCGACAGCGTGGATGTGCTGCGCACACGCCTCTGCATAGTGCCGTTCGGTAGACTTACTCACAGTTTAATGTACCAACAAAGACTCTCTGAGAAGATAAATAATCTGAAAATACACATTAGCATGTGAGAGACTGAGCAATAGTTTTTCATCGGATCAAGAATCTGTTGGAATCAGTAGCATGTTTCTAAACAGACTATGAACTGCACTGGTGGTTTCAGCAGGTTTCAGCAGGCCCTTACAGCTTTGGGAAGTAAGTTGTTTTTAAAAGGCTGAAACACATGAAACCATCTGATCCATCCAATCCGACATTCAGATCTGTACATATTTTTTTCTTCACCTACTGACTGTGTAGAGTATTGACCTGAGTGTATGTACCGCGAAAACCAGAATACTGAGAATTTTTAGTTACTTTTCCAATTCATGAGAGTTTCCTTAGCTACACATAGGGCAGTGAAAGCCATGCAAACAGTTTTTTTTCAAAGTGCTATCATCCAAGTTACTCAGCAAGCAAACTGAGGGAGAAAGTGAAATATTACATCTCACTTTGACAAGTCTTCACATATCTGGCCCCAGATCCTCTGAACAGGCAGGGATGGGCAGTATTTCTAATACAAGTATTTTAAATACGGATTTCAAATACAAAATACTATTTTGTAATTTGTATTTTATTGAGATGATGAAAAGGCCTTTGTATTTTGTATCAAAATACTTCAGTGTTGTGTATTTTTGTATTTTCAAAATACTGTAAAATACTTTCTGAGACACAGTCTGTGATGACATCTAACTATCTATAAAGCATGAAATAGTGTCTGTGGCACCTTTGCAGTCAGGTCCCTGTGATACCACTCTCGGCCACTAGGGAATTTTGGCACTGTTTCACACTCGCTATGGGCACATTGCACGATCAACACAGAACGCACGGTGCTGCATATTAGATTGAGTCAGTCAGGTATCTTCTACTTGGTGCTTTGTCAGGATCAGTCAAGGAAGTTGTTTCAAAGCAAGGTGAGCAACCAAATGTACCTAGTTTATTTCAGTAACTCATTTATTCTCAACCATGAATCACTCTTTTTATTGCATGTTCCTGTTCAGTGTAACGTTCAGTGTTTGTAAGGCTAGGATATTTAACTTTTGAATGTTAGCTGCTAACTAACTCTCTGTGTTAGTTTCACTGTTGTTGATTTCACCAGTGAACATTCAAAGAATCACGTTTTTAAAGTTATTGTTATGTTACACGGTTTCCTTTTGTTTCATGTAATTAGCCTATAGCCTACATAGGACTTTTGTATCTCATTGTTAATATGTTGCTGCTGCAGCACCACAGGTGACCTTCTCCGCCACTTGTAGTAGGCTAGTTTTGGCTCATACTAGTGTTGGCCGTTTTAATTTACTTTTTCTTAGAAATGTACCTAAATAATGTTCTACTGTTGACTGTATGTAGCCTACACAATATCAGTGTTGGGAGTAATGCAGTAAAAAAGTAATTTAATTAGGCTGCAGTAATGCATTGCTGTTTGCAGTAATGTAAGGCATTACCAATACAATTTCAGTAATATTTTACTTGGTACAATTCTCAGTAACTGAAATTACTTTGCTTTTTAATCCAAAATTGAGAAATGCTTAATTGGCACCAGAGAAGATTATCCAAGAATTAAAAAAAGTCATCCTGGAATTTGATTGCCCTGTTTAGATGACTGTAGCGAAGGGAATTTGAGTTATCTCTGCCATTCATGCAACAGATCTAACATGCTTAGGCTATACTTCTCATTTCAAGCAGTGAGAATAACTAAAATGTTGCTTTTATGGACAAAGATCTTAGCCATTTAAACTGGCAACCTGGACAGGTCGCCAGTCCATCGTAGGGCAGAAATAGCCCAGACTTTTGCCCAATTTACTGTGGCATCACCAAGACCTGCTGCGCTAGGATAGCACAGGCAACAGGTGTCGTGCCAAACGACTTATTCCCGCCAGAATTTGTATCCACTGCGTCAGGAGAGTGCTTGAAATCAATAAAACTTTTAACCTCCAGAGTTGGGAAGTCTAAATATTTTTAAAGATCACATTATAATAAAATGAAATAGATTTTTTTTAAACTCTTAATTTTTTTTAAATATTTTTAGAAGCAACATATCTCATTTTCTTAGTATGGTTAATATCTCTATATGGTTCTTGGTTGAATTAAAATCTTATTAGATCTGAAAATTTTGGCTGTACCTTTATTCAGTGTTCATTTGATCACACGTGAAATCCGCTTTATATAATCCATTCATGCAGGTTTAGCTACCAAAAAATAAAAATAAAAAAGACGAACAAACAGACAGCTGTGATGGACTCAGGAAGGTGGATTTGTGGTTTCAGCTGACAGACATGCGACAATCTAATAACATAAAGCTAATATTTTCGTGACACGTGTAAATGACCACAGAGCCGTTTACTTTCCCAGAATGTGATCAATTGACTTTTAAACGACATAACAATCCCTTACGATAGCACTAACAAGTGTTACATTTTCAGTTTTAACCCACTAACTGAACGATAATGTAACGACACCATTGCTATATTTCATTAAGAAAAGTAAAACATCTTCATTTCCACACCTAGTAGGTTGGAAATGAGGCGGAGTTGACTGGATTCATTCTTCCAGCTGAATGCGCTCCCGACACAGGGGATACAAATTCTGGCGGGAATAAGATGTTTGGCATGACACCTGTGCAGCAGGTCTTGGTAATATCACAGTAATTTGGGCAAAAGTCTGGGCTATTTCTGCCCTGCGATGAACTGGTGACCTGTCCAGTTTATACCCTGCGTCTCGCCCATTGACAGCTGGAGTTCAATCTGAAAAACTCAGAGAAAGAAATGGCAATTAGAAGGATTTTATTGACACAATATTTTAAGTCTTTGGCGCTCAGACCTCGGCAGGAACATTAATGCTGAATTATACTTTAATATGCATAAGTAGATGTATGAGAACAGGGATGTTCCCCCCCAGGTCTGAAACTGGTGGTGGAGTGGAGATAGAAGAAGTTTGTTCAGTCCATATGGAGATCTGTTTAAGATAGATGTCCAACTTGACAAACACAGGTTTGCATGAACTGTCCATGATGAGCAAGCTTGAAGCGACTGTGGAGAGGAAAAACTCCCCTTTGGGAAGAAACCTCTGGCACAACCGGGCCCAACATGGTGGTCTTCTGCCGGACCAATAACGAGGTGATAGGGAGTGCTGAAGACTGGGAGAAAACACTCTGATGGGTTGAGGATGGAGGAACGTCATGGAAGCTAGATGAACTCAGCTACGATGGTGGAGAAGGGGTTGGGGGTGGGTTGAATCGGACATCTGATTCGTAATCCGACATGATGCGATGCTGTTTGCGCTTGCTGGTTAGCAGGCTGAGACGTGGATTTGAAGTTGCTTTTAAGATGAGCGCGGGATGCTGATTGGCTTCATGGAGGTGCGGTTCGTAGCTGATTGGCTCACATCAGAGGCGGATCGGCCTCTGATTGAATGGAGGCAGGCGATGAGTTTCTTCGATTGAACTTGCACTTCAGCTTCATTTCAATCTGAAAAACTCAGAGAAAGAAATGGCAATTAGAAGGATTTTATTGACACAATATTTTAAGTCTTTGGCGCTCAGACCTCGGCAGGAACATTAATGCTGAATTATACTTTAATATGCATAAGTAGATGTATGAGAACAGGGATGTTCCCCCCAAAAATGCAGAGGTCAGAGCGTCTGTATGCTCATAAGGCAGTGTGACGGGATAGTGATTTGAATGGGAGATGATTAGGTGAATGAAATGAAAGAAATGAACAAGGAGAAGTGAGCAGAGATGCTTTCTTGCGGAAGATGTCTTGCGTATGCTTTCTTGCGGAAGACGTCTTGCTTATGCTTTCTTGCGGAAGACGTCTTGTTTATGCTTTCTTGCGGAAGACGTCTTGCTTATGCTTTCTTGCGGAAGATGTCTTGCAGATGATGCACATAAAGAAATGAGTGATCATGACAAGATGCAACACAGGTGACAGGATGCATGACAGGATGCATAACAGAATGCTTGACGCATGCATGAGAGTTACGGACTGTGATGATTATGAATGATAAACTCAATTTGAAAGAGTGAAACATGAAGGGTCTGGCGAGACATGTGAAAGGTTCCAATCCACCACCAGTATTTGCAGTTAGATTACCTTAAAGCTGAGAGGGCATTGAGCAGCTAAAATGAATGGATGCTCAGAACGATGTGTGAGGCATGATGATGGTGACCATGGCCCATTGTTTGAGTGATCAGGAACCTGTGAAACAATTATAAAGAACCCCCTCAAAACCTACGGATGGCAGCATCCGTAAATTTTTAAACACATCCATGACAGAAAGGCATTATAGAAATATATTTCGATCCAGGCGTATCCTGTTCAAGAAGGAAAGAACAAATTTAGTGAACTCGAGCTGCCTGGAAATAAAGCGTGACTCTGGCAATGATGCATTTGTGAGTTTGAGGTGACCGAGCAAGGAGGGCAGCTGACGGTTGGAAATAACTGATATGGAATGAGACTGATATCTTGTGAATTAGAAAACTGAACTGCAGGCAGGAAGCCATGCTGGAACCAAGTTGAGATCAACACCTAGAACTCAATTTGCAGGCCGACAGGTTTAATTTGAGAAAGGACAAACTGAGAATAGTCAAAGGAAGATCTATGAGAGGAAGCGACCACAAGATGAATGAATGAAGAGGATGAAGATGGGTAACATGTCTTAAGACATAATTTATCAAATAAGGTTTGCTTAACTCATGAATGCATAAACTGCCGAACGCATACTAAATGCTGTCATGAACGGATTAAGCTATTAAGATCATTCCATGATTTTGAAATGAAATTAATACTTTATTTAGATTCTGCACTACATTCTGATAAAACTGGTGATCTTCATTACTTATTAGCTTAATTAGCCTCACCAGTCTACAGACAGGATCCGTAATTGAAAACTTATGTTTTGCAATAACGGCATGATAAATAATTGATCTCGAATTGAATTCTGAACTGTGGTATGGGGAAGGTAACAGGAAATCTGTCCTGCTGCAACATGAGACCCTCAAGCCTTGGACGGCCTTTCTTCCCACCGGGGGTCCTGCTGAGAACCCTCCTTATAAATAAAAACCTTCCTCCCACAGACAAAGAGCTCTCTTTTCTTCAGCTCACCCCTGCAGACTTCTTTAGCAGCTCTCTCAGAGCAGACAAAGAAGGCCAAACCATGAGGCCTTGTCGGCCCTGACCAACACACAAGCCAGCAGCTGAGGGAAGGTGCCTGGCCAACCACGCTTCATCCAGGGTCTGCTAGACTCGACTGCCTGCTTCAGCATCTGAGAGGCTCTCATCGCCTGAAGAACATGTCCGGTCAAATACAGAGCTAAATTGCTGTCCTAACCTCACGACCGGTAGCAGGAGCAAAGATCCTGCATGCGAAACAGCTCTGTGTATTTCTTCTCAGCCTGTACTGAGGAGCGAACCCAGATGAGCGGAAAGCTGTGGAATTCTGAGGAAAAACCCTGCTCAAATCGGACCGCAACCGGATCAGAGAACGTGCTCACACCAGGCCTCCGACCCGACCACATGCAGCAGAGTCATTATTTCAACAAATAATGTTCTGTTTAACTTGGGTCCCACATTGTAAATGGATTGAAATACATGGCAAATGTCTCAACTCCATTCCATGTTCTTGGAATCAGACCCTCAGTGAACAAGGATTCACCGGGTTATCCTGATCATGATCAACCACCCTGGTTTGTCCTTTGTTTTGTTTGCAAATAGTTCCTTAACCTTTTCTATCTTCATTTGACCAGTAGCCCAGTCAAGTCTCACCAGCCTAGCAGAGAGGATTCACCAATCGAACATAGTGCTAATTCAGGCAAACAGCATCACATAGTGATGCTCTCCGGATGTTCATTTTACCTGTTACTAATTTCTTGAACCTGAAAAGAAGCTGTTACTCCTTTACCCTGTGTGTGCAGGTTCTACTGTCAAAAGACTGCCAGTGCTCAAACTCATCCCCCTCAACCATTGTCTCGATATCAGCCCAAAAGCCGATCATCACCAGACAATACCCAACAGACAGAGAGTTATTTATGAACATTAAATAACTTTAAACAGTGTATAATTGCACAACACTATCAACCAGACAACAGCACCCACAGTGATGCTCTCCGGATGTTCATCTTAAAATAAATTCTTGAACCTGAAAAGAAATATGTCAATCCCTAAAATACATGAGCAATTGCTGTTAAAAGATCGCCAATACTCAAATCATCCCCACAGCCATCCGGACGTCAGCTCCCAGCTGACATTCATCAGACAATACCTACAAACAAGAACATTTAAATAACTTTAACATGTATAATTCCACAACACCTGAAGTAATTGATTAGCAAAACATTAAACTTACCGATGAAATGACAAGAGTGACAAAGTGGCCTGGTCAGCATGAATAAGAGGTCTGAACCAGTACAGACCGTTCCAAACGAACGCCGAATTGCACCAGAGTTGCAGCGGTTTTAACAACAATTGGTATAAATCGCTGGATTTAAAATGCACTTCTGAAATAAAATGGGTTAAGTAACAAGTCAACCCTACTGTCCGGTTAAACTGAATGTGAATGACATGAAGGTACTTAATGCGGAAGGATTGCCAATAGTAAGTCTTTGAATGACAAAATCAGAGATTTAAAATGCTGAGACATTTGCTAATACAGCCTGCAGGTTGATGATAAAGGGGAGAAGTGAAGAACGTTACCATATCAAAGATAGTAAGAGAACACAGAAATGGGAAAAAACAAAAAGAGGAGAATGATAAGGTTAACATTTCAGCTTACAAACTTAATTAACACTTAAAATCAAGCATACTATGGACAAGAAATGACTGTAGAAAATATGAACAATGAGTTAAATTAGAATGACATAATTATGAAATAAGAAAAGATATATGGAGTCCATCACGAACCATACTGCAACCAGTAGGTGGCAGTAATGCTACTACAAGCCTGTTGCCAACCTCCAAAACCAGAAGAAGAAGAAAACGAAAACAAACAGAATGGATGGGATACTTCTGCCTAACAGACGGACAGTTCAGAAGCATGATGAGCGAAATGCATGTAATAAGAATGAAAACATGAGTGGATACATGTTACCTTGAGCTGCTAGGAGCGGGCATGAGAGGAGATCCGGCTGAAAGTTGCGTAGGGACGATAGGGGAGGATGGGCCTCTCGGCTACGAAGCGGAGCGGGACCGGAGCTCAGGTAGAGTTGGGACGGCGTCTACGTCGCTTGCGAGAAGCGGGGATTTGCAAGTTCATAGCGCCAGGAATCGGAGCTGATGAAAACAGAGGTTGGGTGACGGAATGAGACGCCACAGCGGAAGAAGGCCAGCTAAGAGAGCGAATCCAGGTCAGTGCTGGTTAAGATATGCTGGAGCGAATACAGAGATTGCAGAGGATGGATGCGCGGCTAGATGGCGTTCCTATGAGCAGCAGGATTTGAGAATAAGTTGTTATCGTCTTGAATCGGACATCTGATTTGTAATCCGACATGATGCGATGCTGTTTGCGCTTGCTGGTTAGCAGGCTGAGACGTGGATTTGAAGTTGCTTTTAAGATGAGCGCGGGATGCTGATTGGCTTCATGGAGGTGCGGTTCGTAGCTGATTGGCTCACATCAGAGGGGGATCGGCCTCTGATTGAATGGAGGCAGGCGATGAGTTTCTTCGATTGAACTTGCGCTTCAGCTTCATATCGGCACCAGCACCTCGCGAACCCAGCGGGGATAAGCGTGTTAGAAAATGGATGGATGGATGGATGGATGGATGGATGGATGGATGGATGGATGGATGAACTGGGCTATTTCTTTTTCCTTGCCATCAAGATCTCTGCCAACTGGCACCAGAAAATGCTATTATTGGGCTTTCTTCATCTGGAAACAGATGCAAACAACATGATGAACTGGTTGAACTCGCACAGCTGACAATACAGCGATCTGATTGGCTGAGCAGCAAAACACAAATCACGTGACCTCTTGGACCGGAGCGCTACAGTTTAAATTTTTTTATCGGCTTAAACTTATTAATGTGCAAGTGCAAACGTGGGAACATTGGTGTTTTGAGATCACTGCTATGTGTAGCAACGTATCCAAGTGAAAGAAAATTGCCCCCTGACAGTTCATACGAAACGTCACCCTACAGATTCTGGCCCACGGCCTATTTGGATTGTTTGTCTTTGAGTTATTGATTCATAGTGGGCAATCTATTCCACCAATAGAGTAAATAAGTAGACTTAAGGAAGGGCTTCTTGAGTTACTGAACATTTCTCAGGGCAGAGGTTTATATTGGGGTGTCTAACATGAGGGGTTAGCATATGTTTTTCCAGATAGTGTACAAGTGAAGGGATAGAAGAAAAAGGCGCTTAGAATGAAGTATTTTGTAGTATTTTGAAAATACCAAAATACTGTGTGGAGAGGTCTGAAGAACATCTCCGGCTTCGGGCAGAGGACCAGCAGGGCTGCAGACGGAGACACCAAGTCTGCAGATGAGTTGAACACATTCTTCACTCGGTTCGACTCCCCCCACACTGGCCCCCTCCTTGCACTCAACTCTCCACATGTCTCCAACCACCAGCGCTCCAGAGACCTACCATCCCCCCCACCGCCACTCCGATCAACGACTGACCCATCCACACCTTCAGCCCTACCTTCCTCCCCCCTCACAGTCACACCAATGCAGGTGAGAGGACAGCTGACGAGGCTGAAACAAAGGAAAGCCTCAGGACCGGACGGCATCCCCCCCAGGCTACTGAGGACCTGTGCAGATGAGCTCTGTGAGGCCCTCAGCTACATCTACAACCTGAGCCTCAGCCTGGGGGTGGTGCCCACCCTGTGGAAGACCTCCTGTGTGGTACCGGTTCCCAAAACACCGCACGCCAGGGAACCGGCCGACTTCAGACCAGTCTCCCTGACCTCCCACCTGATGAAGACCATGGAGCGCCTCATCCTAGCTCACCTGCGCACTGTGGTGAGCCCCACCCTGGACTCGCTGCAGTTTGCCTACCAGCCCAACATCGGAGTAGAGGACGCCATCATCTACCTGCTGCAGCGGGCGCTAACCCACCTGGAGACCACCGGGAGCGCTGTGAGAGTCATGTTCTTTGACTTCTCCAGCGCTTTCAACACCATCAGACCGGTGCTGCTGAGGGAGAAGCTGGAGGACACTGGGGTGGACAAACATCTAGCTGACTGGACCATGGACTACCTCACTGACCGCCCTCAGTACGTGCGGCTGCACGGCTGTCAGTCAGAGGTGGCACTCTGCAGACTGAAGACTGAGACCACAGCGGAACACCGGAACCAGCGAAACCAAACTGCGGGCTGAGTTGGAATGGAGTCTCTGGCTGAGACTTAGCTGGAACAGTGTTTCAGGCTGAGGCTGGGCTGGGCTGGAATGAGGTTTCTGGCCGAGGGTGAGCTGGAACAGAGCTGAAGCAGAGTCTCTGGCAGTGACTGAACAAAAATAAAGCTGACGACAAGTCTTGTGGCTGACTGAACAAAAAAACAAAGTTGGAGCAAAGTCTTCTGGCAGTGACTGAACAAAAATAAAGCTGACGACAAGTCTTGTGGCTGACTGAACAAAAAAACAAAGTTGGAGCAAAGTCTTCTGGCTGACTGAACAAAAACTGAGCTGACAAAGGATAGTGACTGAAACGGAGCAGGAGTAGAACACTATGGACCGGTAACGAGAAGAGAATGAGGTGGGTATATATAGAGATGACAACAGGTGGAAACGAATCAGTGATAATTGCAGCCTGACAGGTGGAACCAATCAGGCTGCGCAGGGAAGAGAGAGAGGAAGGGAGGTTCAGCTTGCAGCCTACAAGCTGCATCCTGACAAATACCTTTGCATCCATTTTACATTTCTATTTATATATGTTTCTTGCTTATCCAAATTGCCTTTGCCTCTTATATTTCAATTTGTAAATTATTTTTGAGACAATTGGGTTATTGGCTTTAGAAATAACACTGTAAAAGATATGAGATGGCAGAGTAAGCTTATTCTTCATTTCCGTTGAATAGGACCAGCTGCACATAAGTGCATGTGGCCTTAGTAATACTAGACCTATGCTACCTTCCATCTTTACTCAGAAGTCAGAAGTCAAATGTCTGATTTTTTACAGATAGAGGAGAGCAGTCAACTGGGGTAATTTAAATTTCTGATCCAGACGTCTTCAAGGGGCCTTTATTTGGAGGTTTCCCGGGCACATCCTACTGTTATCAGTCATGTACACTGCAAATCTGACCTTTATGATATATTATATATTGAAAGAAAGTCTTAAGTCGCATTTAAAGTGGGACTCTGGCCAGATCAGACTAACGCTGAAAATACAGGTGGGCTGGAAAACTAACACTGCACCCTGTACACACCATCCCCACTGTGAAACAGAGCTTTAACAGAAATTTGTACCAGCAGGACAATGACCCTAAACATCCTGCCAGAGCTACAATGGTATAGTTTAGATCAAAGCATAATAATGTGCTAGAATAGCCGAGTCAAAGTCTATATCTAAATTCAATTGGGAATATGTGCCAAAACATGAAAACAGGTCTTCACAGTCATTCGCCAAACAGTCTAGCTTGCTTGAAATGTTTTAGTAGGAGGATTGCATACCTTAAAATTTTTTTGTAATTTGACAAAATGTGAAAAAGCTGGAAATGTTTGAACACTTTGGAAGACACTGTACATTCAAAGTAATGACTGCAGTTTCTCAGACCTACCAAGACGTCAAAAAATCCTCCTCAGTCAGTCCTGAGCTTTATTTTGAAGCCTAATGACAGAGCCACTCTCGGGATGACCCGATGCAGTTCCCCTTCAATATTAACCATATGAGCCGCCAGAGCTGGCTGCAGAAACAAAGGCTGAACAGTGGCTCTGTGACTACTTCTACACTGCTGAGAAAGAAATTCTCAAAATCTAAAAAATCGAACAAACAAAAAGCAATAGTGTAGTCAGTGTTGCCAAATTAGGCAGGTTTCCACCCAATTAGGCTTCCTTTGAACACATTGATCTGGAACAAAAAATAGCTTATCGGCAGGTTGTAAAAATTTGGGAAGCTTTTCATAACATTTGTTGGGTTTTTAGAAAGATTTACTAACAAAATATATCAAAATAGTTGTCAATGTCTGGAAGAAAACTAAAACCAATTTAATAAAAATGCCATCTCCTTGAACGGTCAATTTATTTTTGAAATGAGTCGAATCTGACGAATCTGACATCATCAACGAATAATAGTTATAATGAATAATATTGATTGTTATAATAAAACAAGAAAAGAATAATGGTTAATCAAGTGTTTGGTCAATGTAAACGCCCCAAGATGAGTTGAGTTCTACTGATCAACTTAAAAATATTTCATGGCTGTGTGAAAGAGAGATGTTTGATTGAGCTCTGTAAGAGAAATTACGTTTACATTAATGTAAGATTTACTACTCATGTTTGGAAGCTATTAATAAAAAGTTTTTTTTCCAGTTGATATATCATGATTGTTAAAGTTTTTTTTCTTTGCTTCAGCGCAGTTGTGTGCTAATGGCATGTTCTGATGTTTAATAGTTCTGTGCTTTTAACACGAGAGAGTTTGATATTTGGGCTTGTTTTTTTGTTTTTTTTATTGGGCAGGTTTTATGCTGGGTTTGGGCTAACAGTGAGATACAGCAACCTGTCAAAACTTGCAGCATTCACTCCTCCTGAAAGAGCAAAGGCACCTTGGCTTCTCGGTCCTCATCCTCCCATTTCAACTTAAACTCACCTCATTGTGGACAGTGCCGCTTGTGTTTCATCATCTTCCACTCTATGATAATATTGAGCCTTAGTGGTTTCCGGGTTGACTTTGGACAACATAACCAGTTTCCTTTCATTTTAGGGTAACCATTTGGACCACCTTCCAGAACTTGGAAAAGTGACAGCGAATTAGCTTTGGACTTAGACAGTTGTGTTACCGTTGCTGTTTTCTGTGGATTCAGATTTGAGGTCTTGCTTTTGTGTACGACTAGAGAAGGCTGGGGCTTTCTATCTGGGATTTTGCTTGGAAATCAATGGCAGTAATTGTCTAAACTTCCTCTTTTACTCGACAAAACTGCTGACAAACACAAAATTGTTGGATTGGCAACCGCAGAACAACAGACTCTCTAACAGCCAAACCAGTGCTGCAAATCCTCTAAAGTAAATCCAACTTAACTTGAGACTCAGAGGTGAGACAGGAAACATCCAGCAGCAGACAGAGACTTAACTTGAGACTCAGAGTAGTGATGGGACATCTGAAGCAAGGCGTCGAGGCGTGTACCGAGTAAAAAGGGGGAGTGCCAGATGAAGCCCCGCTTCGGAACTTGTGTCATATTGAGGAAAATCACGTGATCAACAACAAACGAGGCCTCACGTTACATCTGCCATGTCATTGCTTCATTTTGCGTGTCATTTTTCAAAATAAAAGCGCGATGAACCCTGTTGCTTCGTGGGTTGTAGTAGGTGGTTTGGTAGCGCGTCAGCAGAGCAGTTTTCATCAGCAGTGGTTGAAATGGAGCCGTCAAAAAAGAGAAAAACCTCTCATATGTGGGAGTACTTTGAGATGACAGATCACAATAAGGTTTGTATAATGTTTGCACAAGATCTGTCTACATTTGCATCATTCATAGCAACTTTGTTTTAACTTCCATATCCTTTTATTTCAGGTGAAATGCTTGCTGTGTGAAAGGGTGTTGGTCTACAACAACAACCCATCATCAATGATTAGGCATTACAGGGCTATACATGAAAATAAGCACACTTCAACAGAAGACACCAGCCAGAGTATGATCTTGTCTTATGTGTTTTAAATTATTTCATTCATATCATATATCTATCAGGATATTATTGTGTCATTTCATTTTTTTATATTTATGTGTCTTACAGGTTCTAGGAAGGAGGTGCTAGATGAGGCTGTGTTAAATATGATTGTAAAGGATTCCCAGCCTTTTTCAGTAGTGGAGGATGAGGGCTTCAGAGAGCTCATTGATTTGCTGGATCCAACCTATGTTCTTCCTTTTTGTTGTTCATTTTAGGCATTAAAAAATATGGTGGAAGAGAAATACTACAAAACGAAAGAAAAGGCCAAAGAAGACATCCAAAATGTGTCAGCAGATATGTGGACGTCCAGAATATGGAGGCGTACCTGTCCATAACATGTCACTTCATTGATCCCAATGACATTTCCCTTCCACTCACACATCTGGAAATCTGGCCAGGGTAGTGCATAATCATATGGCGGAGTGGGGAATTACTGATAAAGTGAACTGTCTGGTGACTGATGCTGCAGCTAACATGATTGCATGTGCTAAGGCATTAAAGATCAGGCACTCCATCTGCATTGCTCATGGACCGAATTTATTAGTCCGAAAATCATTTGACCAGATCCCTGCCCTTGGTGACATCTGCGCAAAGGCTAAAAGAATTGTGGCATATTTCCACTCAAGCACCACAGGTAAAGAAAGGCTAGAAGGGACTCAAATACAGATGGGAAGACAGCCACAAAAGCTAACAATCGATATGGACACACGCTGGAACAGTACTCACCTTATGTTGGAACGTCTGTTTCAACAAAAAGAACCTGTGGCCGCAGCGCTCACAACACTCAAAACTGATATAATCCCTTTGACTTCTCAGGATCATGAGATAATTGAAGAATCTTTACCAGTGTTGTTCCCATTTTTGCAAGCAACTTCAGAGCTCTCTGAAGAGAAAAGGGTGTCAATATCCAATGTTATACCTTTAATGAACATGCTGCACCATGCAGTGCTTACAAAGATGGCAAATATAAAACATGATGTTGCAAGACTTCTGTCTGAAGACCTATTGAGGCGTGTCAAAGAACAAGTAGCAAATATTGAATCATTAAGTGTCATGACAATGGCCACATTGCTGGACCCTAGGTTCAAAACTCTTGGTTTTCTCAGTCCAGGGTTTATACAGGAATGAGTAACCCTAATTTAATGCTTTTTAATGCTCTTTTAATGCTCGTAGAAATAAATTTAATGCCATCAACAAGTACCCACATATATATATATATATATATATATATATATATATATATATATATATATATATATATATATATATATATATATATATATATATATAATTCAATTCAATTCAATTCAATTTTATTTATATAGCGCCAAATCATGAAACATGTCATCTCAAGGCACTTTACAAAATCAAGTTCAATCATATTATACAGATTGGGTCAGATTATACAGATTGGTCAAAATGTCCTATATAAGGAAACCAGTTGATTGCATCAAAGTCTTGACAAGCAGCATTCACTCCTGGGGAACCGTAGAGCCACAGGGAGAGTCGTCTGCATTGTACATGGCTTTGCTGCAATCCCTCATACTGAGCAAGCATGAAGCGACAGTGGGAAGAAAAACCACCCATTAACGGGAAAAAAAAACCTCCGGCAGAACCGGGCTCAGTATGAACGGTCATCTGCCTCGACCGACTGGGGTTACAGAAGACAGAGCAGAGACACAACAAGAGAGAAAAAAAAGCACAGAAGCACACATTGATCTAGTAATCTGTTCTACATTAGATGGTAGTAACGGGTGAGCCGTCTTCTCTGGATGATGTCAAAGTTAACAGAACGCCAGACCAGGTGTACCTACTATGAAGAAAAAGAGAGAGAGCAAAAAGTTAAAAGCTGAAATGACGACAGTCATTTCAATGTAATACAATGCAAAACTGGAGAACCGTAGAATGAAGAACAGTAGAAATCAGTAGAGTGAGAAAATTAGACCCTGATGTCCTCCAGTAGCCTAAGCCTATAGCAGCATAACTATAGAGGTAGCTCAGGGTAACATGAGCCACTCTAACTATAAGCTTTGTCAAAAAGGAATCTTTTAAGATTAGTCTTAAAAATAGATAGGGTGTCTGCCTCACGGACCAAAACTGGGAGTTGGTTCCACAGGAGAGGAGCCTGATAGCTAAAGGATCTGCCTCCCATTCTACTTTTAGAGACTCTAGGAACCACCAGCAGACCTGCAGTCTGAGAGCGAAGTGCTCTGTTAGGAACATACGGAGTAATCAGAGCTCTGATATATGATGGAGCTTGATTATTAAGGGCTTTATACGTTAGAAGAAGAATTTTAAATTCTATTCTTGATTTAACAGGAAGCCTATGAAGGGAAGCTAAAATTGGAGAAATATGATCCCTCTTGTTGATTTTCATCAGAACTCTTGCCGCAGCATTTTGGATCAGCTGAAGACTTCGAACTGCATTTTGTGGACTTCCTGATAGTAAAGAATTACAATAGTCCAGCCTTGAAGTAACAAATGCATGGACTAGTTTTTCAGCATCACCCCTGGACAGAATGTTTCTAATTTTGGCGATATTCCGGAGGTGAAAAAAGGAAACTCTGGAAACCTGTTTAATATGGGATATAGTACATGTTGATGGCTGTGTTCAGACACCAGAGCTCCTCCGCATGCAGTGTTGCATTGGATCCAAATGTTGTTCGAAGACCGTTTCATTTCCCTACGTTAGTGGCAGTAAAGCTTGCTCCAGCTGCTGCTGTGCTGTTTGCGGTAGCTAATGCGGACGTGACTGCGTTGGTTACAGAAAAGTAACTTGACATTGTTAGCTGTTGTCTACCCCTTGCAGCTTATCTGTGGCTGTCCGCAGTGGTGTAGTGGTCCCTGGAGCAGTAGGTATACTCTCAATGTTTGCCCTTTTAGACGCAGCTCAGAAAATGCTGTTTTAGAAACAATGACATGTAACACTGCTCTATTTAGTTTACCCAAAAATCCATCACTAGGGTTTACTCATTTTAGCCTAAAATATTTAGCCTAAAACATTTAGATTAAAATATTTCCTTGAGCTACTACGTGAGGTGTGAAAATACTGTTGTCTCTTTTTCAAAGATTTTATCCAGCTTCTGGCAGGTAATGTAAAATTTTCTTTGGTTTATATTGAAGGAATTCCTACACTACATCCAGAATCAACATTTCATTACTTTACTGTAGGTTTTGCAATATAGACCTAGATGATAAGGCATATGGAAAGTCCTAAATTGAATGAGAAAGATAATCTATAGAAAGAGATAAAGTTAATAACGAGGACAACATCAAAACTCAAATCTCTTTGTCTTTGCAAATGAGGAATTGTCAAATATCCCAGTTGAAACACCCAAACAACTGTTGATCCTGTTGATTTAGACACCCTGACAATGAATGTTTAGCCCCTCGATTTTAAAATGGACGGTGATTTTAAACTTGACAGTCAAAAAAGGACCTCAGTTAAGTCATTTTTATCATTTAAGGAACAAAGTAAAGGTAAAACCTATTCTTTCAAGGCAAAAATATGGAAATACTACTCTAAGCCTTCATTTCATCGTGGCTGGATTTGTGTAATTCTCTTTATCTCTGAATCGGTCAGTCCTCACTCAAATGTCTGCAGCTGGTTCAAATGCTGCTACACACCTTTTAATGGAAAAACATAAAATAAAGCACATTACCCGATCCTGGCCTCCCTTCACTGGTTGCCTGTTTATCTTAGAGTTCATTTTAAAGAACTTCCGTTTGTTTTTAAGGATTTAAACAGCTTATTATTATTGTTGTTGTTTTAAACTGTTGATTCTTTTCTCAAGTCATTTTATTAGATGTTATTTTGTTGTACCTCGTGTTAAAGTGCTCTTTAAATAATGATGACAATGATGATGATTATGATCACAAAAAACGTTTCCATCATCACCCAGAAGCTGAAAAGAAAAGAGACAAAAAGATTTTTCACACCTCACTTAGTAACTCAAGGAATTATTTTAAACTAAATATTTTAGGCTAAAATATTAAACTGTTTATTGGTTGTTGTTTTTTCTTCAATCCCACCATTATGTTTAGTAATTTCTGCCAAAAGCTGCAGCCTTTTGATTTAATCCATCTGAATGCAGTATTTGCAAGCCCTACTCTGATTGGATGGAAAGAAACCTGTCTGTGATTGGCTGGTGAGGAGGACAGTTTTTGAAGTCAAGAGCGCACCGACAGAATCCCGCGAGCAGTGTTGCCAACTCAGCGACTTTGTCGCTATATTTAGCAACTTTTCAGACCCCTCCAGCGACTCTTTTTCAAAAAAGCGACTAGCGACAAATCTAGCGACTTTTGGAGACTCTTACGTGAAAGCACGTATCGTTCATACTCTTGTCCTCCAGCAGCAGGTGCTGCCGTGGGGCGCCTCCCCCGTCCCAACCCCGTTCTCCCGCTTCCGCAGGAGTCCCTCTCAGCGCTGCAGTCAGAGCCACAGCATGTTTACCCTCAGCGTCCAGACTGCAAATGAAGCGCGCATGCGCTAGGATTGACGGCGCAGGTTGATCATGCGGTGCCGCCCAGCCCTGGCTTACATTCAGGGCGGGAGCGAGCGGGATGTAAATGTAAAATGTTATTTGGTCTAAAATAAATAACTGAATTTGAAATGTTTTACCTTAAATAAATAATGGCATTTGATTCACACAGCCACATGTTCATGTTTCACCGTGATTTGTAGGCTCCTTAGTGGACCACAAGGGAAAAAAGAAAAAGTAAAATAAAAAGTTGAAAAAAAACATTAAAAGAAATTGTAACTCCGCCATAGTGTCTCTTTATGGTTCATTTTGCCGGTCCCAAGCCCGGGTAAAGGAGGAGGGTTAGTATTGTAATAAAATAAACATTAATTAAAAATAAATTAATAAATAAATAAACATTAATGGACAGAAAAAAGTAGCTCTATATATTCTGAGTGTTTTTACTCACTTTTTGTCTCTCTCTAACGACGTTATTTTTCCCACAGCGTCAATAACATGCACATCACATCATGTGGCAGATTATGCAAATTAGGCGATGACGTCATTTAGCGACTTCTAGCTACCTTTAGCACAGCCAATAGCTACTTTCCTTACTGAGGAGTTGGCAACACTGCCCACGAGCCGCTCACAGCTGGTGTTGAGCGTGGAAGTAGGTCACGGGCAGACACAGAACCGAGCGCGAGCAAAGTGGATTGAGAAGAGTTTATCAGTTTAGAGCGCGTGCGCGTGATGTTTAAATGCTGAATACCATTCTCACTGCGCGCTCAAACAAAATACACAAATATCGCTCCAGAAGTGGGTATACGCTGTATACCCGCATACACCCTGGACTACACTGTCCGACTTCATGTGAAACCGTAAAGCATTGACACCCATTGTGCAAAGCTTAATTTTTTTTTTTACAAACACGGCAAAATTCTTCGTCATCTTTACCGTCGACAGGCTGCAGCCATGTCCCGAATTCCTCGTTTTCCATCCGCTCTTGTTGAAATTAGCATTTTCCCATTTTCTATCTCTTTCACCGCCTCGAGTCCCTTTTCCGAACATTGTAAAAACATACGGCTTTACGATCAACCGGAAGCAGTTCCGCGCACAACGCGGAATCATTTATATCTGATATAATATATCTGACGAAACTGTTTTTATGACCGTATTTTTTTTTAGAAAAAATAAGGCATTTTTAATGCCACAGAAAATCACATTTAATGACTTTTAATGCCAATTAAGGCCTTAATTTTAAAAAATTTAATTTAATGACTTTTAATGACTTTTAATGCCCCGCGGAAACCCTGCAGTCAAAGCAAGGCACAAGAGGCAGTACATCGGCTAAAAGCAGAATGTTCTGCACTGATTACAAACAATGAAAGTATCCAGCTGCAGGATTCAGCAGATGCAGGAGAAGGCACCAGCAGATCTTGTGAGTATTTATTTATTTAGAAATTTTCTTGTGTAATTTGTACTGCTGTATTTCAGCTGTTGGTGTTGTGTATAATGTGTAATGATATTTTTTTTTATTATTTATAGGTGAACTGTGGTCTCTATTAGATACTACAGTGGACCAGAAGAGGTGTAGCTCCAATGCCACAGCAGATGCCATTGTTGAAGTGGAGCGATACCTTGCTGAAATGAACCTAAGGAGACATGAAGATCCATTGGAGTATTAGCATAAACAGAAACATGTGCATCCCCATTTGTACGCTATGGCAGTGAAGTTCCTCTGTTCACCTGCATCATCAGTGCGTTGTGAACGAGTTTTTTCCAAGGCGGGGGAGGTCATCTGCCGACGAATAAACCGTCTGAAACCTGAAACAGTTAAAAAAGTCCTGTTCCTAAATAAAAACAATTAAACCTAAAACCAGAAATTTCCAAATTGATTTTTGTTTGATCAGGAGCAGTGTTCTATAAAGTACTGAAATCTCGGAGTCAAGTAAAAGTATAAGTTCTTCTCCAAAATATGACTTTGGTAAAAGTCCAAGTCACTGACTGGAATGTTACTTGAGTAAAAGTCTTAAAGTATCTGAAATGTCTTGTACTTAAGTATGAAAATTACTGTAAAAATAGATGTACTCAAGTAATGTAATGAAAAGTATAAGTAAAAAGTTAAACAAAGCACATGCAGTTTGAATGACATTTTTTAGATTTTGGTAAACTTTGAAAGTCAAATTCACTTAAAATAATATAAACAACCAAGTGCAGGAGAAGTTTAGACAGAAAATACAACCTTTTTGTAAGCTTTCAGTTTTCCTTCTTCAAGTAAGGTCAGTGCTAAGCAACCAATACACAACCAAGTGCAGGCAAAGGGGGTGTATACTAAGAACATGGTGAAGTGATAAACCAGGCTTAGTTAACCTACAGGAAGTGGTAAACCTGCTAATAGATACACCTGCAGGCCGGCCAGCTGACAGCTTTGCTAGGGCCCGGGACAACAGTCTTTTTGGGCCCCCCCTCTACACCTGCCGCCAACACACCACACACACAAATTTCTGTATTTTATACTGGATATTTTCAACCCAGCTATCGAATTTAGTGCACTAGATGATCTTTTCTTCATAAGAGAACATCAAGCACTGCAGCCAAAATATGGCCTTTTTTTACCTGCTGTATATAGGCCAGCCCATAACAATTTTTCCCTTCCATTGCAGGAGGTAGAATATGTTAGATACTTTGGGAATTCTCTGCCCTCTGAATCTGCTAGCTCCAGCCCTGGTTTATACTAATTTATTAATGGACAGTGTGGAAATCTATGAACAATAAAACCAATGTAAATTGTGTTCCTTTGTTTTATTTGTCTTTATCCTAATTCTAGAAGTAGAAATAGTCAAATGAATAACACTATTATTCTGTGGAACCCTAATCATACTATTATAACTACGCAAAGGTCTAAACAAGAATAGCAACTGCCTCAAATGGTCGAAAATAAATGAAAGCAACAATAACAACGAAATAATGGTAAAAGTGACACTCTCACCTTTTTCAGACGGCTAAGAATCAGAATTTTTATGACCTACAGTCTTTCCTTTTCCATCTTTCCACCAGTCTTCAGAACTCCTGCCTGTCACAGAATATTTAGTTTTATAGAGGAGATTAGGTTTTTGTTGATAAAATGTGTTATACTTCAGAATTAAATGCTATTTTGAGATATTAACGTTGGTTACTTACATTTCTCCAGTTCAACAAATCAAAACTCTCTCTCCTGCTTCTGTTCAGAACTGCACTCAGCAGCTTTCACCTATTTTAGTGCAGATAATATTTAGTTTCTGGGACTAGTTTCGTAGTCTAGTATTAATTGTGGTAACCGCAGTATCCCAGTTAAAATCAAAACTGAAATCTCGTGCTCCAAGCATGTATGCACATGCACGCACACACACGTAATAGAAAACAGCCAATCAGGAAGAGGAAAGGCGGGATTTAAGACAGTACAACCAATGAGAGCGAAGTTAAAGGGGGGTCTCTACCTTGTCAATCAAAGGCCAGGCGCGTTAGTGATCGGCTGCGTGGAGTGCCAGGCCCCGCCCCCGCTGGCGCACAGCAACTTTGAAATGACGAGCGCTTCAAACGGAGGCATGTACGCACGTCTGGCAGAGCCAAACCGACACTTTTTTTGTAACGAGTAACTAAACCAAATATTGAAAATGTATCGGAGTAAAAGTATACAATTAAGTACGGAAATATAGTGAAGTAAAAGTAAAAGTAATCAAAAAATTTTATACTTGAGAAATGTATAAAGTACTCCAAAATATACTTAAGTACAGTAGTGAAGTATTTTTACTTCCTTACTATACAACACTGATCAGGAGATACATCAGAATCACACATCAAAAGCAGACTAAAAGCCATTGGAAGAGGGAAACTCTATGTGCAACTTAATACTCCCAGGAATAGATGATTTTAAAGTATACAGAGTCTGCCCCAACAATCACTCAATTCCCAATACACTAAAAAACATTTCTTCATTGTCAAATAAGTCCATGATGTAAAAGAAAACCCAACACAATGACTGATGGTCAAGGATTAGATTAGCTACAAAGCATTTTAATAATTAAAACATGACAATTAAATATGAATTAATTGATTTTCCTCTAACTAAACATGAGTTTGATGAAAACTGACAATATTGCATTTACTAATTTTTGGAAGTACGATCCAACTGAGTGACAAGGCTGTTACAGTTTCACCAGCAGATGTCACTAGTGAGTGATGAATGAAGCATCGAGTAATGAACCTTTTTCCAAAGCAAAGTGCTGAAAAGCTTCATTGCTTCATGAGGCTTCATTTGCCCATCAGTAACTCAGAGGTGAGACAGGAAAAATCCAGCAGCAGGCAGAGACTTAACTTGAGACTCAGAGGTGGCAGGATTCCAACAGCAAGCAGGGGCAAACCAGGTCGACAGGCGAGGAGTGAGTAGAGTCTGATGACGGACCGGCAGGGAAGTGAAGACTGAGGGAGGCTTAAGTAGGGAGGCTGGCAGGTGGAGTGAGTCTGGCTAATTAATGTCCAACAGGTGTGACTGACTGCAGAGGGAGTGGAGGGTAAGCTGAGTGAGAGGAGGAGGAGGAGGAACTGAAAACTAACAGTAAAAAAAAGATTAAAACTAAACCCTGACAGTCTGACGTTTTAGCTGCTCCTTTGTAGAAATATTTCAGGCTTTTGTTTTGTTTTTTAAAACTAAAGTGTTTTTTTTTCTTACATTGCTACTGCATTTAAGATACAAATTTAGAGATTAGTGAGAAAAACTGATTTATTGATTATACACATTTTGGAATCCTGAGCAAAACAGGGCAATATTTAGAAACGTAGTGGGTAAAAAGTTAAATTAGTCAAGATTTGATGAATTAGAACCGTATTGTTATAGTTACTTTTGTTTATTTTTATTGAAACACAATGAATTTTAACATGATATCATGGTAAAGCCGACTGTTTGCTTTAAGGATGGTAAAAGCAGACTTTATATGCTCTATTAAGTAAGACAGATTTAGAAACCATTCTCTGAAACAGAAATGCCGGAATCCTCGGCTCCAAAAAAACAAAGAAACAAAATTATACACAGGCAGATTTAATTTACCAATAAATACAGTTAGATAGTATTTAAAACCTCTGGAGCTTTTTCACATTTTGTCATGTTACAAACACAACCTTCGATGCATTGTTTGGCATTTTTATGTTGGTCGCTTTTATTCTTTGGGGATGCTATATTCACTAGATACAGGGAAACTGGTCAGAGTCAAAAAAGGGGCTTTGATTGAGCTAAATGTGTAAAGTGCAATCGAAGAAAATCTGACAAAAGACTTGAGACTAGACCCTCAACATACTGGTAGAGCAAAGATGGAGTTTATATCAAAGCATATACCTGTGTTAGACTGATCTAATCCAATCCCAAATAGAAAATTTAACTTGAACTTAAATCATTTTTCTTAAATGCTGTTTAAAATGAAATAAAGTTATTTTTTCGGGTGTTCTGACAGATGAAATCAGCAAAAGGCTCCTTAATTTTCAAGGAAAACCTGAAAGGAAAAACAGGGGGTTGGCATTCAAAGTTACTGCAGGGCTATTATTGGATAGGTTTAAATAAAAAAAGACATATTTTACTGTAAGCAACCAGAGAAAAAACACATTTGCTAGCATGTCGTAAAACCCTAAAACTTGCCTGATTGAATAAGCTTTGATCTTATTTATTTTCCCCGCCACCATTATGTTGATTGCAAAAGGCACATAGTTCCGCGTCATGCTGCCGCTTGTCTCATTGGCTGACACCTACCCAGAACTGGGTGGAAGCCGACCTTTTAATTCTAGATACGGGAGGAAGTGTCCTGCTGGGTTTATACCGGCCATGCCATCTCTAAAGTCTGATTGAATAAGCTTTGATCTTACTTTTATTTCCTGGGCGCAGTATGCTGGTTGAGACGCGATGCGTCGGCGCCTCGAACAAACGCATCGGGGTATTCTTTTAACAGACTTCTCCCAAACAGACCGGCTCAAGCTCACATTCAGTTGACTATCAGAGGGACAGGACATATGTTCTCAGCAGAATTACCGAGCAGGTCAGTAAATGCGTTTAAGTACCGTTTGCGGAGGGGAGAAAGAACTGAAGAGAAAACCTATCTTGCCGTTGGGTGGTTATTGGCGGAACAAGAGTGGAGCTTGCACGGAGATGGTATTTGTTTTTTTTATTTGCAGATTTCCCCCCTTTTTCTTTTCCATTGTTCTGTATGAGCTACACTTTTGTGTGTATAATCTGTTTATTGTTATCAACCACAGCCCTTCAGTGTCAAGAGACTTGATTCTAAAGAGTAATGTTTCCTATCCTGCAAACTTTACACAGAGTATAAGTCTGACGGTTTATACAACTGAAATTACACGTCTGGTTATAAGTAACCCCACAAAAAAACACATTTCCTGACCATCATGATCGCCTATGCATAAAAGAATAATTAAATACATAAAAGAGTAATTAAATAAATAATGAAAAGTAACGTATGGATGTGTGTGTGTGTGGGTGTGTTGGATGGCCTGCGTGGCGGGAATGTATGTGTGTGTGTGTGTGTGTGTGTGTGTGTGTGTGTGGGGGGTGTCACTTCCGCCGGACGTCCGCCGGAAGGGGGGGTCCGCAAGTGGGCGGGACTTCGGGAGGCCATAAATCAATGGGTCATAAATCAACTTTTGACATAAGGTTGGCCCGCTTTTTTATGTGAGTGCAAAGCTGAAGTTGGGAAGTGCATGTCCCTATAGAAATAGACATAGATATACAGTACATAGACCCAATTGAAATCATATATAGTGCCAGTGGTCGTCTGATCAACAGGTAAAAAGCAGAGGAATCAGATAAAGCCGGGCATACACTGTACGATATTTTCAATCATGGTACTCAGATACAGCTCAAACTGTACGACGAAACTGCAGGGTTTAAAAGTTCACAACTCACAATCTGTTCTTACACTGTACGGCCCGACGCTCTGATGCGACCTGACTGCTCACACTGTACGTTCCAAAACCACACGTTGGACTCAGCCCCGTAGAGAGATGGCGCTACTCGGACTCGTCTACCCAGAAGCCAAATGTCAACAGTAGAAGAAGAAAAAGGCAGAAGTGTCGATGCTCACTGTTAAATATGAGACTTACTAGAACGAAACGCGCTACCTTGGCAATTCAACGAGTTGCTCCTCTGTAGTTTGACTCCGTGTCACACGTACCGCCGTCATGCTTCTCTCCGCTCCAATGTTTTCTTTTGAGAAGACGAAGAAGAATATCCTTGTTTGCGCGTGCACAGTGCGCGAGGTTGGGGGAAATCAGCTCGTAGATGCTCGTAACTCTGCTTCAACAGCAGGATGCGCTCACGATTGCTCATGATCACTCACGATCACTCCTGAGTGCCGACTGAATTTCAAACGTTTGATTTTCAACCGACCGTCTGATTCCAGATCGGGAGGTTGTTGTGAGAGGCGAATAATCCCTCGTTACCCCCTGTATACTACACGATACAGGACGCACGATCAAGCTGAAACTCGACCTGATCCAAAAAATTCTCGCACGACTGAAGAATCGGCCCGAAAATGGCAAAAGCTCATACAGTGTATGCCCGGCTTAAGCAAAGACAAAAAATTTAGACGGTGCAGTGAGTGAGAAGGGGTGAGAAAAATATTTTGATTATGAAGTATATGTGTGTGTTTGTGGTGCTTTGAGAGTGTGTGTTAGTGTGAAAAGAGATAGAAACAGAAACCCAAGAAGATTGCCCTGACTTAACCCACATACAGTGCAAACTGCTGAGCTGTGCATACATTTAATTTATCATTGTGTCCAGCTATACTTTCTTTTAAGTAGTGTAACATGCGTTAAAGCCACTGCCTGATCCTTTTTTTTCTTCCTGGGTGAAAGTGCATTACCTGACTCCGCGAGATGGATTTGCTCCGCATATCCATCTGGAAACCTTCCGTTGAAGTAATTTTGAGAAGGGGCGAAAATACTGGTTAGCTGATTGGCCTATGTTGGTGATAGACGGGCCAAATAAACCAATCAGATCAACGAAGCATATGACGTACTCGTCAACATGCTTCGTCGCGACGACGAAAACACAACCACAAGCCAAGCTACTCTTGCTGCTGCAGGTAAAGGCTCGTTACCTCAGCAAAGAAATACTCTGTAATTCCGATAAAACTTGCTCGATAGCCACGCTAACGCTAGTTTCATCGGCTGAAGCCGCCATATTCTTTAGACTGAACTGTCGCGCTTCCCGTTGCGTCACACCTCAACCCGCCTCAAAGCCAACGCTGATTGGACGTTCGTTTGGTGAACGGCTCCAAATTTTCTTTAACGGAGAGTAGCCAGACTGATCTGCGAGTGAAACCTTGAAAGCTTGCGAGAACAGGATGTCTCACGAGGCTAGAAGGTGCACACTTTGCTTTTGCTTTTCCATTCTCTCTTCGTCTCTTTTTCCCCTCTCCCTCCCCCGTTTCCCTGGCTGCTTTTATCAATCTTTTGGAGCCTTTTTTTACATATCTTCCAAACTATAAATTATGCATTTGGTCAGCTGTACTCTCACCACAATTGATCAAATTTTCTCAACGAGAACACTGGGTGAAGGAGAGGCCTTATGCCCAAAGGGACATGTGCAGCTGGACACACGCTGTGAGGAGGATCGTGTGTTTGTCCATTTTGTCAGTCGATGATGTGAACTATGTGAAGGAAATGTCTGCTACCAGCCCTGCCTGCCCAAAACAAATGCTATTATCCAAACTGGCTCCCCTGCAATCTTAATTTCTCTTGGATGTTATGTAAACAAGACGCGTTGTGACATACGTGACCTTGAAACAGAGTGCACTGAACTGAACTGCCTGATAATGTTCCATCACTATCAAAGACTAATGGCTACAAGCATTATCTGGGACAATTTACATACACACACACACACGATTGCACTAAAACACATAGTCACACACATCGCCTCTACTGTGCTTTTCCCCTTCCCCTTCTACTTTCTGTTTTAGCTGTAGTGTCAGAAAGGTCAGATCAGAGACCTCAAATTGTAGCTTTCTTAGAACTTTTGGTGATGAAGCTCATTCTTTCTGTATGTTTGTCAATGTATGAAAGAATTCTACTCAAGGATTTATTTAGCTTATTCCTTTGTTTTTCCTGTTTTTCTGTAATGTTTGAATCAATTAAGTCAAATTCAATCAAATCATACAGATTGGTCAACAGATTTCCTGTCGAAGGAAACCCAGCAGATTGCAAGAAGCATTTGCTGTCTCCTGAAAGAGTGTAGAGCTACAGTGGACAGTCGTCTGTATTGTCGATGGCTTTTGCAGCAATCCCTTATATTGGGCATGCATGAAGTGACAGCGGAGAGGAAAACTCCCCTTTAAAGGCATACTATGCAACATTTTTCAGTTAATTAATGTGTTCCATGCCGTTTTGGATGATTAAATGAGTCATTTCAGGTCGAACAAAGGTTTTCTCGGCCGCCCTGGTGGTCTGTAGGGGAACTACCGTACTTGCAACTGCAGGAGCCCTCGGCCCGCACCCACAGGCTCAGAAGTCTCGTGCATCGCGAGAGTCGGTCTTGCTTTACGGCGAGAACTGCTACACGCCCCCAGTGAAACGCATGCTCGGTGCTAGCGCAGTGGCGATATTTGTGCAGTTATCATGGCGGAACCGGCGATAAAACAGCAAAAGCCCATGTCGGAGCAGGCAAGAAAGAGGAAAAGGGCTCTGGACAGAAAGAGGAGTCGCACACGGGTGAACATCGGGCAAGCTTTTTCCGAATGGCGAGAGCTAAAAGAAAGAGAAGGCTGCAAGGCATCACCTCGCGTTTCTGGTGATGCGATTGTAAGTAACATTGGAATGGTTACTCTCTCTCTCTGTGCATGTTCATACTTTCACTGTGTTAAGCCGGGCATACACTGTACGAGTTTTTCAGTCGTGGTACTTATATACATCTCAAACTGTGCGACGGAACCGCTGGGTTTAAAAGTTCACCGCTCACGATCTGTGTTCTCAAACTGTACGGCGCGACGCTCGGACACGGCTTGGGAGGCACCGGGCGTCGGGGGGAACGGAGGGGAGAGAGGAAAGACGAGACGCCCCGGCGGCCGCGCGGCATACGGAAACAGACGGCCAGCGCGTTGCGCGGACCGGAACGCTCGCCCTCCTCAACCCCCCCGCGAGCCGACGTCCGGGCCCAGCGGGTCCCGGGCCGGGCGGAGTTCGCTTCGGGGACACCCGCTCCCCTCACTCCACTGGCGGGGACGGAGAGGAGGTGAGGGCGCCCACTCGTAGCTCTGCTTGAACAGCAGGATGGTAATTCGTTGCGTTCGCCTGTCTGCTAAGCTCAAAACAACCGCGCCTGGCTTGACAGAGAAACCAGGAGAACAGCTGAGCATCTTTACGACAGTGCACTTTTACTTTCGCCCTCTGGGGGGAGCCTCGCTGGAAAATGAACCCCGGTTGCATAGTATACCTTTAACAGGGAAGAAAACCTCCAGCAGAACCAGGATCAGAGTGAATGTCATCTGCCTAAACCAACTAGGGGTCAGAGGAGACAGAGCAGAGACACAAAAAGCACAGAAGCACACATTGATCCAGGAATTCTTTCTATGCTATTTGGTAATAGTAGATGATAGCTACAATTGGCCGAGGCCAGTTTTTATCGGGCTTCTTACATCCGAGCCGGTGAACACGATGGAACGGGATGTTTTTCACCTCATCACCTGGGAGCTTCAGCTGCTGTTAGAGGAACTCACAAACTGTTGCTTTGGCATCCTTGTCTTGCCGCTCTGGGTTACTTGCAAAGACAAGATTATCCCTCATACTTTGAGTCTGTATATCCATGATGGTCTCCCTCATCTTCCTATTTTCTCCGAAAAGCTGTCATTCCATCGGTGAGTTACCTGACATTATGTCTCAGTGTTTGGTTATTGGCTGTGAATGAAGCTAGTTGCTCCTGGCGGAACTCTTCCCTCATGGCTTGAAACTCCTTGTGGAGAAATTCTACCAGGGCAAGACAGGCATTCAGGTTAGTAAGCTTCTTGTCTATGGATTCCAGTACATCAGTGAGGCTTCTTTCTGGAGATATCCTGGAAGCATTAGTTGAGCTTTCTGGGCAGGTATGCTTTGATGATGGTGTTTGTTTTTGTGGAACTTTTCTGCTTCCCCATTATGATCTTGTCAAAACACTCATCCAAGTAGCTCTCCAGGCTGGTTAAGGTCTCCTCATCCAGTGTGTTTTATTGGCAAATATGACATAATTGTTAGTATGTAAATGTTACAATGTTTACTATAATTTATGGGCCTGCTTTTACCTGAGTTGATCAAATTATTTTACCAGTATACCACCATTTTACGCGAGATCTCAGCCGCTCATCTTCTCCTCCAAAGCAGGAAACTTGTTTTTTTTAGTTCTATTAGACCATTTGCTGTCAGAAAGGGACTGTTTTTTTCTTAATTTTGTTCTTCTTTTTATCTTTTTTTTCTTGCACTGGTGTAATGTAGCTTTGAGAATGTTAGTATCTTACCAGCCATGGTTGTAAGTATGTAAATTTAGAGAATTAATAATTTCTAATTGGAAAATCAAACTAGAAAATACTCAGCCTTCTATGAACAAGGCTTATTTGGGAGCAAATTTCCTCCATCTAGGGCTATTTAAATTCAGATTAAGTACCTTTAAACGTTTTTTATGTTTTTACTCAACTGAATATTGTTTATGTTGCTGTAGCCTAGACCACTCCTAAGATTCACAAGCCCATTCTCCTTCCTGGGACTCTCAAAGGGGAGAGTCCGCCCTGGACCAGCAGCCATGGGGCCACGTGAGGCCCGAAAGACCCACAAGCTGAGTAAAAATGTGCCTCTCTGAAACTCAGTTCCTGCTGTTTGTTGGGACAGCAATGGGGAGAAACTCGTCCTCCGCGGAGCGGAGGACCTGACCGAAGCTAAATTGCACTCTGACTTCTGTGCAACCAGCTGCGAAGTAAAGAATGCCGAAACAGCTTTGTTTATTTTTGTCAGCTGTTGCAGGAAAGCGGACGCGATACGTCAGATCGGTCGCCTTCCCTCACCAGATAAGCTGAAAGCTCAGAGACTTTATGCAGTATACCCTCGACCACGTTTTGGCTAGCCCATAGCCACAGAGCCACATTGCGTGCTGCTGCTAAGAGCTAGCCTGTTGCTGAAAGAATCAACCGTTTCCCTGGAACACTGCTCTTCCTTGGATGGCCAAAGAGAACCGAACTCACACCAAGGCACCGAAAGGTTTGGCAGAGGATGAACAAGGAGAGTTACATGGTTGTTTGGAAGATTGGTCTAATGCAGGGGTCGGGAACCTATGGCTCGCGAGCCAGGTGTGGCTCTTTTGATGATTTCATCTGGCTCGCAGATAAAACAAAATATCACTGCTATTGTTTTCATCCGGGTTTTTCGCGCATGCGCGCCAGACTGGAAGGCAGAAGGCAAACACATGGCAGACGCAAACAGAGCAAACTGACCAGTTCTCAACGTATTTTTCTTCTTTAGATAACGTATCACAAGATCCTTTTAAGAGTAAGTTGATGGTTGATATTGGGACTTAGGCGCCAGAAACCCCTGCGACCCCATGAGGGATTAAGCGGGTCAGAAAATGGATGGATGTATGGATGTTCACACATGTTTGTGTAACAGCAGAAAACGCTTCAGCAGAGAGGAAGACCCACCCGGTAGGTTAAAAAAAATTGTTCACTACGGATTATTTTGGTGTTTTTGTCTTATTAAAATGGGTGGAGGTGTCGGCGACGTTGCAGCGTAAACACAGACATACTAGCGCGTGTGAACAAGGGCGTAATGTCGCGGCTGTCTGCAGCCTGCTGCTGCGCATCGACTCCGCTTCTCCCGGCTGGGTTTCCCGCAGCGCTATCTTGGCGAGGCGGCCGCCTCGCCAAACTCACGCTACCGCCTCGCCAACATTCCAAAAAAAAAAAAAACCTAACCCCCTTCCTCCCGCTCCGCGAGTCGGTCCGCGCAAAACTTGTCTTCCCCCCCCTTCCCCCTGCTCCGCAAGTCGGTCCGCGCAAAACTTGTCTTCCCCCCCCCGCCCCCGCCGCCCCAACTCACCGCCTCACCTAAGCAAATTCCTGCGGGAAACACTGCCCGGCCCCGTCTAGCGATCGCCACCTCCCCTCCGCCGCTATTTCAGTAGAACAATGACTAGTGCAGAATTAAGTTGTATTTACCAGAGATGCGAGAACAGTCCTGTCTTTGCCTACAAGCGGGACCCGGAAGTAGCGCGGACGTCACACGTGACGTCACGCGTGAACTACCCTATTGGCTCTCACTGAAATAAATTTCCAGATATTTTGCTTTCATGGCTCTCTGAGTCAAAAAGGTTCCCGACCCCTGGTCTAATGCGTTTACATGGTGTGTTTTTAAACACATGGAGCTTACAGGGTAGCTCCCGCTAGCTTCTTCGAATCAGGCCAATATGATTTGAGTGTGTTTTTCATGATTATAACAAACGTTATCTCCACAAGGGTTTCATACATTGATGGGATATTACTGTTCATGTTATCCAGTCCAATCATTATGACTAATAAAGCAAAAGTTTTTTTTAAAGTTAGTGCCGAAAGCCCGCTAGCCTAAATGCTATCAGCTCCCAGCAACTTCCGGTTATTCAACTACGACTGGTTCAAGCATAAGGTTGCTTCGTTTCGTGCTATGAGCGTTATTACCGCATTAATATCAAATATCAATGTCGATTTCAAGGCGTTTTGTTTAACTTTAGGAGTAGCCGATTTTAGCGACCGATCGCCACAGCGACCCCTAGCCTCCCGGAGGTATAATGGCATTAATAAAATCGAGCGTTCCTAAAGTTAATGATTTTATTGAGCAACCCATTCTTTAAAATGTTATTTCCTCAAATAATGTTTAGTGTAACTCGGAATTTGCATTGTGAATGGGTTGAAAACACATGCCAAAAGTTGTTCTAAATTAGTTAAGCTAATTAACTCCATTCCATGTTCTTTAAGTCAGATCTGCAGTGAACCAGGATTCACTGAATTATTCTGATGATGATCAAGCACTTTATTTTGTCTTTTGTGTTCTTTTGCATGTATATAGTTCTTTAGCTTAGCTTCTTTTTATCTTCTTTTTGCTTAGTAGTTTAGTTAAGTTTCACTAGCCTAGTAGAGAGGATTTGTTGATTGCAATATAGTGTTAATTCAGATAAACAGCTTTATATAGTGCTGTTTTCTGGATGTCCATTTTATTTCTGTTAATAAATTCTTGAACTTGAAGAGAAGTTGTAACTCCTTATTCTATGTGTGTTCAGAGTTTGCTGTTAAAAGATCGCCAGTGCTCGAATCATCCCTTTCAACCATTGTCCTGATATTAGCTTAACCGGACAATACCTAACAGACAGAGAGTTATTTATTAAACATTAAATAACGTTAAACAGTGTATAATTGCACAACAGCACTATATCAGCAGAAGCCCGGCTTATATTTAAATACTTATCTGGGTATAGGAACCAGATTCTGCCATTGCCATAGTGAAGTTGCCCTATGTATTGGTGCTTTCGACGCACAACTGTCAGTGCAGTGTTCTCTTTACAATTAATTTGCTCTATTTAGGTAAAACAAAATTTTTTATGAGTCTCTAATTTAACATTTCCTAAATACGTCATTGTTGCTGGGAAGGTCAAATTAAAAAACTTCCAAGGAATGAAACTAATTTGCAGTTTGAATAAATATGTGTGGGAGATGTGTTCTCCATCTTTTAATCCAGCTAAAAAGGGAGATACTATATATAGATTTAATGGTCCTTAAAAATAGCATCTAATCTTACAAATGGTAATACATTGAAACAGGGTTAAGGGTTTCTGAGATCAGGGGATTGACATCCAGTCCTCCAGTTGTTTGCAAGAATTTAAAATGAAAAGAACGGATGTCTTATTCAACTAAAATAGCTCACAGAATTACATTACTGTTTTTCCCAAAATATGTTTCTTGTAACATGTTAACACACATTTTTAAAAGAGTTACATATAATACTACATGTCCATGACGTATTCTAAAACATAGGCTGTATTTTGTGATCTGGACTGATTTTTTCCCAAAAGAAAAGAAAAAGAACTGCATCTGTGATGGAAAATGACTGACTGAATCTAATACGCCAATGCACCATCATCTTAAGCCTCTAAGATCTTTTTAATGTATTCTTCTCTGTCGTCTGGACCTGAAAGGGAAAGAGCTGAATGGATTCCATTAATTTAATTGAAGCAAGCCCTGACAAGAGATAAAACATCCTGGGCCCACATCTCTTCAGGGTTGGCGCTGGGCTTCATAGTAAACAAGCCGTGATCCGTAAACAAAGCAGAGAGAGCACTGCAACGCTCAACAGAGACTTCAAGGCCATGGAATATGTCAGAGATGAGCTTGAATGGACACTGAAGTACACCCCCATCCAAACATACATATACACACATGCATGAACATCCATCTCACACACAGCCAAGTATCCAGGCAGTATTCTGTCCATTGTACCTCAGCTTGTGGAAATTTTCATGCTGGTATCTACAGTAGCTATTTCAGTGACAGTACCTGCTGTGCATCAAATAGAAAGAGACTAATCCACTCAAATACGAGCACAGAAACGTGGATAGGTCTGTCAAATTACAAAAAAGAAAAAACATTTTTTTACTACTTCTGTGTCTTTTTGGCACTTATTGCTCACCTATACGATAATGCATTCATTGCAGTCATTCAATGTTTAGTCTTCCATATATGTGCAAATTCCAGAATAAATGTGCCAGATATTTATTACATTATTGAGCTGAGACCCCCAATGCACACCATACTAAAACGTCAAAGTATGTTAATGTAATAAATATATTTATAATAAATAAATAATATATATAGCATGTGTTTCATAATTCAAAAAGCAAATTATATAAGATTTTCTATCCAGTAATGTGGTATTTTAAACTCTTGCCTGGCAGCTAGAAAGTCGTGGTCAGGTTCACAGATCTGCATGCAGATTTGTGTGGTGGTTTTGTGTTTTCTCTGTGGCAGGATGCGACTTTGCAGGTGTTTCTCATCAGCACTCATCAAAGAAGGTATAAAGAGGAGCAGGAGACAGAGAGAAGACATCAGTGTTTAACATCTTCTTACCTTACTTCACGTTTCCTCCTTCCACGATTGCTTGGGTGTTCATGCTGCTACTGAGTCACTTCTATCTGTCGTGACAAGTTCTCTGGATAACTGTGAGACTCCTCCAAGCTCCTCTCCTGTGAGTTTTTCCTCTTCACCTGGTGCCTTCCTTCTGGTTCTCAGTGAGCCCAGCACAACCCTCACTGTTCCACACTGATTCACCTGCAAGACCATAACCAAAGAGAGAGTTTTAACACAAACCTCCACCCCAACTGTTAAATTGTTTTTATTGTTTTATATTTGTGCATATGTATTAATTGTTTTTTATTTTTGTAACCAGGTTGTAGTGTTTCTGCAGATTTCTGCTCAGGTCCCCCTTGAAAATGAGATCCAGATCTCAACGGGGTTTACCTGGTTAAATAAAGGAAATAAAAAAAAAAAAAAAAAACTGCAGCTCTCTGTGCACTAAGTCACTTTTCCTCTGGATCTGCCCTTCTTCACACACTGTAAGTGTGCTAAAGCACAATTAATTCAACCTCCCTACCTGTTGTCAGTTTCTAACTCAGTCTGCTTTATCTTCCCAGTTCGTAACCAGAGCCTTCCCTTTATTCCAAGCGTATTCCCTTCCATTGCTATCTCTCCATTATTTTCAATCAATCATTTAAACTTTTACTCTGCCTCCATACTTAATCCTGTTCAGAGCCAAACCTATAACCAGCATTTTATCAAAACACTGAGTAAAATGACTTTGGAACACAATTATGAAGTGCCGTCTCTCACTAGGGTTTCGTCCTGTTCGGACGCTTTTTTCTCTGCTCTCTGCTTGCTTGCATTTTCCTGCCTTTTACTTTTTATCTCCTTTTTATCTCTTAACCTAAACCACAGAAAGTTGGATTTAGTTTTTTTTATTTATTTTCTTTTACTTATTTTTTTATTTTGATTTTGAAAAGATGCCTTCATTCACCACAATGGACTTTGACAAGCTTTTACAGAAGATAGCTGTTATGGAACTGAAAATCTGTCGACTTGAAGTGAATTATGATGTAAACGCCGTGCATGGAAATGAAACAACCCTACCTGTGATTCCGAGCGGTGACCACCAGCCCAGCGACTCAGCGAACAAACTGTTCCCTGAGGAAAATGAGAATCCCTGGACCACTCTGGGTACAAGACCAAAGGATCAACCAACCCCACACCTAGACAAAGGAAACTGGCCGAGACTACAGAGAGATGTCCCAAGACAAGTGAAACAACAGCGGGCTGTTCTCAAAACAAATGATAGGAGTAAACCTGCTGGAAATGCTGGAATTCCGTTACTAAACAGATTTGCGCCGCTCCAAAATGTGACCCAGGAGGACAAAAATCAGAGGTATGTCAACGATTTTCGTTCTAAGACATCAGAGAACAGACATGCCACAGGGCCAAGGACCCTGATATTATGCAATGGATCTGTAAGGGGGATTAAACATTTCTGTAACAAGAAAAACACAGAAGTGTTGATTTATAACGATATGAACTGTGGCCTGGTGTCTGATTTAACAGACATCCTTCAGACAGACCTTCCAAGGGTCTTGAAAGAACGTCCGACCTTGGAAAAACTCATAATACAAGCTGAAGCCCTGGAGGACGTCACCCGGATAAGAAAATCAGAAGTATTAAAAGAGGATTACATTCGTTTGTTGAACTTTGTTGATGGCCTGAATGTCAAGGTGTTTCTTAGTGCCCCTCATGCGCCCGTGAATTGTGGAGATGAGATTTTTTCCAGAATTCTGATGCTAAACAAATGGCTGGAAAAAACATGCAAAGAAACAACTGTAACCTTCACAGACAACTTTAACATCTTTTGGGAAAGAAGACATCTGGTCAACAGAGATCATTTCTCTCTAAATAGGTCAGGTGCAAAACGGCTGATTTCAAACATCTTCTATTCTGTGAACCATGCATCATCAGCTTTGTTCCAAAACAAAGTACATCCAGTGCCAAAACAAATGATAAGCCCAGTGCAGCCCGAACAAGCCAAGATAAAGATGGCCAGAAAGATGACACAGAATGAGGCGTTATCAGAGCTACAGGACGATTCATCCCAGATCTCAGCAGGACAAAGAGAGGACCAAAAACCTCCATCGTCACGAACACCGGTCCAGACCGGACCTGCCTCCCCTTCTTCTCCACAAAGCCCAGAAGTTCCTTTTCTGGAATTTTCTCACAACATGAACAAAGTATCTAAGATTGGCCTACAGATGACATCCTCTCCACATAACCATTCTGCTGTGAATAAACCAGGATTCCCCAAAGGCCTCAGAGCCTCAGATCCTCCTCCTCTACGTATCACAGAGCACTCTGGTACTGAGGAACTCCAAATTACTTCGCTGTGATACAGATTGGGCCCTGGCCACATGTTTATCAGACATGACAGTTCCCGGCATCAGCCTGGGCCTTTCGCCGGAGATTATGGAATATCTGTGATAATACGTGGCAGAAATAAGAAAAACAAAAGGATAAACAGGAACAAATACTTAAAAGTCATAAACTGTCAGATGCAACCTGTCACAGAGACATCATCAACCACTAAGTCATATAAACTGGGTTTATTAAATATTAGATCACTGTCAGGAAAATCCCTTTTAATTAATGACTTCATTATTGACAATAATCTTGATGTAATGTTTTTAACAGAAACATGGCTGCATGAATTTAGTGAAGCAGCTATACTGATGGAGTCAACACCTCTAAACTACAATTTTCTTTGTGAGAGCAGACAGCAAAGGAAAGGTGGAGGAGTAGCAACATTGTTTAATGATTCACTAAAGTGTAAAAAGGTGTTTTTGGGAAAATTTGACTCTTTTGAACATTTGGCTCTCCAGGTAAAGGGCGAACTATGTTTCTGAATGTGTACAGGCCTCCTAAGTCCACATCAAACTTTTTTAATGATTTTAGTGACCTGCTGTCTGTGATATGTGTTGATTATGACTGTCTAATTATTGTGGGAGACTTCAACTTTCACGTTGACAACCCTGAAGACAGAAGTGCAAAAGAACTGGGTGACACACTTAGAAATTTACTTTTTCTTAGAAATGTACCTAAATAATGTTCTACTGTTGACTGTATGTAGCCTACACAATATCAGTGTTGGGAGTAATGCAGTAAAAAAGTAATTTAATTAGGCTGCAGTAATGCATTGCTGTTTGCAGTAATGCAGTAATGTAAGGCATTACCAATACAATCTCAGTAATATTTTACTCGGTACAATTCTCAGTAACTGAAATTACTTTGCTTTTTAATCCAAAATTGAGAAATGCTTAATTGGCACCAGAGAAGATTATCCAAGAATTAAAAAAAGTCATCCTGGAATTTGATTGCCCTGTTTTGATGACTGTAGAGAAGGGAATTTGAGTTATCTCTGCCATTCATGCAACAGATCTAACATGCTTAGGCTATACTTCTCATTTCAAGCAGTGAGAATAACTAAAATGTTGCTTTTATGGACAAAGATCTTAGCCATTTAAACTGGCAACCTGGACAGGTCGCCAGTCCATCGTAGGGCAGAAATAGCCCAGACTTTTGCCCAATTTACTGTGGCATCACCAAGACCTGCTGCGCTAGGATAGCACAGGCAACAGGTGTCGTGCCAAACGACTTATTCCCGCCAGAATTTGTATCCCCTGCGTCAGGAGAGTGCTTGAAATCAATAAAACTTTTAACCTCCAGAGTTGGGAAGTCTAAATATTTTTAAAGATCACGTTATAATAAAATGAAATAGATTTTTTTTAAACTCTTAATTTTTTTAAATATTTTTAGAAGCAACATATCTTGTTTTCTCTATATGGTTCTTGGTTGAATTAAAATCTTATTAGATCTGATAATTTTGGCTGTACCTTTATTCAGTGTTCATTTGATCACACGTGAAATCCGCTTTATATGATCCATTCATGCAGGTTTAGCTACCAAAAAAGAAAAAGAAAAAAGACGAACCAACAGACAGCTGTGATGGACTCAGGAAGGTGGATTTGTGGTTTCAGCTGACAGACATACGACAATCTAATAACATAAAGCTAATATTTTCGTGACACGTGTAAATGACCACAGAGCCGTTTACTTTCCCAGAATGTGATCAATTGACTTTTGAACGACATAACCATCCCTTACGATAGCACTAACAAGTGTTACATTTTCAGTTTTAACCCACTAACTGAACGATAATGTAATGACACCATTGCTATATTTCATTAAGAAAAGTAAAACATCTTCATTTCCATGCCTAATAGGTTGGAAATGAGGCGGAGTTGACTGAATTCATTCTTCCAGCTGAATGCACTCCCGACACAGGGGATACAAATTCTGGCGGGAATAAGTCGTTTGGCACGACACCTGTGCAGCAGGTCTTGGTAATATCACAGTAAATTGGGCAAAAGTCTGGGCTATTTCTGCCCTACGATGGACTGGCGACCTGTCCAGTTTATACCCCGCGTCTCGCGCATTGACAGCTGGAGATCGGCACCAGCACCTCGCGAACCCAGCGGGGATAAGCGTGTTAGAAAATGAATGGATGGATGGATGGATGGATGGATGAACTGGGCTATTTCTTTTTCCTTGCCATCAAGATCTCTGCCAACTGGCATCAGAAAATGCTAATATTGGGCTTTCTTCGTCTGGAAACAGATGCAAACAACATGATGAACTGGTTGAACTCGCACAGCTGACAATACAGCGATCTGATTGGCTTAGCAGCAAAACTCAAATCACGTGATCTCTTGGACCGGAGCGCTGCAGTTTACATTTTTTTATCGGCTTAAACTTATTAATGTGCAAGTGCAAACGTGGGAACATTGGTGTTTTGAGATCACTGCTATGTGTAGCAACGTATCCAAGTGAAAGAATGTTGCCCCCTGACAGTTCATACGAAACGTCACCCTACAGATTCTGGCCCACGGCCTATTTGGATTGTTTGTTTTTGAGTTATTGTCACTTATTCATAGTGGGCAATCTATTCCACCAATAGAGTAAATAAGTATATTTAAGGAAGGGCTTCTTGAGTTACTGAACATTTCTCAGGGCAGAGGTTTATATTGGGGTGTCTAACATGAGGGGTCAGCTTATGTTTATCCAGATAGTGTACAAGTGAAGGGATAGAAGAAAAAGGCGCTTAATTCAATTCAATTCAATTTTATTTATATAGCGCCAATTCATGAAACATGTCATCTCAAGGCACTTTACAAAGTCAAGTTCAATCATATTATACAGATTGGGTCAGATTATACAGATTGGTCAAAAATGTTCCTATATAAGGAAACCAGTTGATTGCATCAAAGTCCCGACAAGCAGCATTCACTCCTGGGGAAGCGTAGAGCTACAGGGAGAGTCGTCTGCATTGTCCATGGCTTTGCTGCAATCCCTCATACTGAGCAAGCATGAAGCGACAGTGGGAAGAAAAACTCCGCATTAACGGGAAGGAAAACCTCCGGCAGAACCGGGCTCAGTATGAACGGTCATCTGCCTCGACCGACTGGGGGTTACAGAAGACAGAGCAGAGACACAACAAGAGAGACAAAAAAGCACAGAAGCACACATTGATCCAGTAATCTGTTCTACATTAGATGGTAATAGCGGGTGAGCCGTCTTCTCTGGATAATGTCACAGTTAACACAACGCCAGACCAGGTGTACCTACTATGAAGATAAAAGAGAGAGAACAGAAAGTTAAAGCAGAAATGACAACACGTAATGCATAATTGAAGAACAGTAGAACTCTATAGAGTGAGAAAATTAGATCCTGATGTCCTCCAGTAGTCTAAGCCTATATAGGTAGCTCAGAGTAACATGAGCCACTCTAGTTATAAGCTTTGTCAAAAAGGAAGGTTTTAAGATTAGTCTTAAAAGTAGACAGGGTGTCTGCCTCACGGACCAAAACTGGGAGTTGGTTCCACAGGAGAGAAGCCTGATAACTAAAGGATCTGCCTCCCATTCTACTTTTAGAGACTCTAGGAACCACCAGCAGACCTGCAGTCTGAGAGCAAAGTGCTCTGTTAGGAACATACGGGGTAATCAGAGCTCTGATATATGATGGAGCTTGATTATTAAGGGCTTTATACGTTAGAAGAAGAATTTTAAATTCTATTCTTGATTTAACAGGAAGCCAATGAAGGGAAGCTAAAATTGGAGAAATATGATCCCGCTTGTTGATTTTCATCAGAACTCTTGCTGCAGCATTTTGGATCAGCTGAAGGCTTTGAACTGCATTTTGTGGACTTCCTGATAGTAAAGAATTACAATAGTCCAGCCTTGAAGGAACAAATGCATGGACTAGTTTTTCAGCATCACTCCTGGACAGAATGTTTCTAATTTTGGCGATATTCCGGAGGTGAAAAAAGGAAACTCTGGAAACCTGTTTAGTATGGGATTTAAATGACATGTCTTGGTCAAAAATAACACCAAGATTTTTTACTTTATTACCAGAGGCCAAGTTAATGCCACCCAGATTAAGTGATTGGTTAAGAAGTTTATTTTTTGAGGACTCTGGCCCAAAGATTACAATTTCGGTCTTGTCAGAATTTAGATGCAGGAAATTTAAAGTCATCCAGCTTTTGATGTCATCAAGACATGACTGCAGTCGATGTAATTGATTGGATTCATCAGGATTTATGGATAAATATAGCTGAGTGTCATCAGCATAACAGTGGAAATTAATCCCATGCTGTCTGATAATTTTGCCGATCGGAAGCATATATATAGTAAAGAGAATTGGTCCAAGGACTGAACCCTGTGGTACTCCACAGGTGACTCTAGAGTTTGAGGAAGATTTATTATTAACATGAACAAACTGGAATCTGTCCGACAGATAAGATTTAAACCAGCCTAATGCTTTCCCCTTAATCCCTACAGTATGTTCAAGTCTTTTTAGGAGAATATTGTGAGCAACTGTATCAAATGCAGCACTGAGATCTAACAGGACAAGTACAGACACAAGTCCATTATCTGAGGCCATGAGAATATCATTAGTGACCTTCACCAGAGCTGTTTCAGTGCTATGATGAGCTCTGAAGCCTGACTGAAACTCCTCAAGTAGGTCATTGCTTTGTAAATGTTCACAAAGTTGATTAGCAACTACTTTCTCAAGAATTTTAGATAAGAAAAGAAGATTAGATATAGGTCTGTAGTTTACTAGCTCATCTTGATCAAGAGAAGGTTTCTTAAGTAAAGGTTTAATAACAGCTACTTTAAAAACCTGTGGTACATATCCATTGACTAAGGATAGATTAATCATGTCCAAAATAGGGCCACTGATCAAAGGGAATACCTCCTTAAACAACTTGGTTGGGATTAGGTCTAACATACAGGTAGAAGGTTTAGATGAAGCTAAGATTTTAGATAGCTCAGAAAGCTCTACTGCTTCTAAACAGTTCAAACACTGTGCAGGTTCTAAAGATTCCTCCAATGCTGCCTTACTTACTGAGGATGAGGTAATCATGTTTGGGAGGATGCCAATTATTTTATTTTTAATGGCATCAATTTTATTTATGAAGAATCCCATAAAATCGTTACTACTAAGAGCTAAGGGAATGGATGGATCAACAGAGCTGCGGCTCTGGGTAAGTTTGGCAACTGTACTAAAGAGAAATCTAGGATTATTTTTATTCTCTTCAATTAATGATGAAAAATATGCTGCTCTAACTCTGCGAAGGGTCTTGTTATACAACAATAGACTGTCCCTTCAGATTAAGTAGGATTCCTCTTAGTGTGTAAAGCGCCATTTTCTCTCCAATTTCCTAACATTGTGCTTCAAGGAATGCAGCTCTGAATTAAACCAGGGAGCCAGCTTCCTGTGAATAATCACCTTCTTTTTCAAGGGAGCTACATTGTCTAATGCAGAACGCAATGAGGAAGTCACACTGTTAGCAAAGGTATCGATTTGTGAATGGGAAGAAACAGCATTGCTGCCATCTACAGGGCATTTCTGCAATACTGAGGATATTAAAAAGGGGACAGACTCTTTAAGTTTTGATACAGCATTATCCGATAAAGATCTACTATAATGGAACCCTCTTTTGGGGGTGGAGAACTCAGTTAGATTAAACTCAAATGTTATTAAAAAATGATCAGACAGAACAGGGTTGCGAGAGAATACTGTTAATTCTTCACAATCAATGCCATATGTCAGCACAACGTCCAAAGTATGGAGCCGAGAGTGCGTTGGCTTATGCACATTTTGAGCAAAACCAATTGAATCTAGGATAGTTTTAAAGGCTACACTAAGGTTATCACATTCAGTGTCAACATGGATGTTAAAATCACCCACTATAATAACCTTGTCAGTATATAAGACCAAATCAGATAAGAAATCTGACAACTGATCCAAAAACTGAGTATAAGGGCCTGGTGGACGATACAAAACAACAAACAGAAGAGGTTTTATTGCTTTGCAGTTTGGATGAGGGAAACTAAGGGTTACATGTTCGAAAGAACTGTAATTATTAATTGGCCTGGGACTAATTAATAAATCAGACTGAAAGATAGTTGCCACTCCTCCTCCTCTTCCCACAGATCTGGGAATGTGGAAATTTGAATAACTGGAGGGAGTTGACTCATTTATACTAACGTAGTCGTCTTGTAGCCAGGTTTCTGTGAGACAAAACAAATCAATCTGATTATCAGAAATCAATTCATTAACTAACAAAGTCTTTGGAGGGAGAGACCTTATATTTAATAGACCACATTTAATTCTTTTATTTTTTGGTTCAAAGTGATCCGTATCACTTAGAATGAAGTATTTTGTAGTATTTTGAAAATACCAAAATACAGTATTTTATTTTGATACATTTTTTGGCTGCTGTATTTTGTAGTTTATTTAGATACATTTTTAAGGTGGGTATTTTGTATTATGTTTGGAAATACATTTTGATATATTTGTGCCCATCCCTGCCTGCAACATCCTCCAGCATGACTGGTTTGGCAGTGGGTCCGTAATGGTGTGGGGTGGCATTTCTTTGGGGGGGCCACAGCCCTCCATGTGCTCACCAGAGGTAGTCTGACCTCATCAGGAGAATGGCCAGGTGTAGTAAGAAGGTCACACAGGCACGTGGAGGCCACGTGCACTACTGAGCCTAATTTTGACTTGTTTTATGGACCGTATATCAAAGTTGGATCCTTCTATAGTGTGTTTTTCCACTTTAATTTTGAGTGTGGCTCCAAATCCAGACCTCCATGGGTTAATAAATTTGATTAACATTGATAATTTTTGTGTGATTTTGTTGTCAGCACATTCAACTATGTGAAGAACAAAGTATTTTATAAGACTACTTCATTCATTCAGATCTAGGATGTGTTATTTTAGTGTTCCCTTTATTTTTTTGCTATATATATATATATATATATATATATATATATATATATATATATATATATATAAAACCACGATAACACAATCAAGATTCTTGATTTTTTCCCCAAGATTGATGACAACGGTTTTATGAATAATGTTCAATGGACCCGGTATTCAGCCTGACAGTGTTTAGTTCTTAAAACGTTTGTTGTAGAAATGAATAGAGGGAAATGAGGCAGGTGAGCAGAACTGGACCTAATCAGATGAAGGCAGAACCAGACAGACCAAGACTGACAGACCTGATACAGTTATGAAAGCAAAGGCTAAACAGAACAGGCGGTGCAGAATCCAGCCGGCTGAGCACACAAACTGGTAGAGGCACTGTGGCAGTACACAAGAAGGAAGATGAAACAATCTGGCAGGGATGAGTTGGCTGAGGCAGGTAAATGTAGACAGGGGCAGAGGTGAGCAGAGTTGACTAATTAATTGCAGCAGGTGGATCTGATCAGTTGCACAGTGCTGGCTGGAAGATGACTGAGCTGACTGGGTGGTGGCTGAGGAGTGGACTGAGCTGATTGGATGGTTGTGGTGGCTAAGAAGTGACAGAGCTCCAAACACGGTGACACATGCCTTTCAAGAGGGGGCTTTAATGTTTCTAAACCAAGTTGCAAAATTATTTTGTCACAAATACTTTTACAGTAGTATAAACAAACAAAATGAGATTTAAAGATCCACCAGACATGTCAGATTCTTTTTTTTTTTTTTTTTTTTTGTCAGATTCTGCCGGAAATATGCAACAGCACCCAGCTGTTTTTTGTCCTGCCCCCTCGTGGCTGTTATAGTTGGAAACTAGAGGATCTTACCTTTCCAACAAGGGGTCGGGGGTTATTGTCTGACCATTTCCAGTGACACGGCCGTAAGCGCAGATTGCTCCGTTTGTTCATGAATCTTTTCTATGTTTCTTTTATCTCGTGATCATCAAATATAACAATGGCACAGAAGAAGAAAATCACTGTTTGGGAAGCTTTGGAGACAATTTGGCAGACCAGTGATTGAGAAATTGAAGAATCTTCAGACAGCAGCTTGGTTTTTAAAGTGGAAGAAGGTGAGAAAATGTTTCTGAGAGACCCAGTTCACAAGTATGTCATGAGTGTTTGACGAAGCCGAACACAGCCACACACAGAGCTTAGTTTAAGAGCTTTTATTGAAGGTTGAGGGTTGTGGAGGATGTGACCAACAGTTTATACCAGGCTGGAGCAGGAGGGTGGTGATGGTAGGAGCAGGAGGACAGACGGGAGCTGGTGCAGTGCTGTGGAGCCAGGCAGACGCTGGGAGCCAGGTAACCTCCTGAGAAGGAGGGAGAGCGCTGGAGTCAAGGATGAGCCAGTAGCACAGCAGGGATAGTTGCAGGCAGGCACAAGGAAGGCGACGAGGAATGAAGACTGGTGCATGCAGAGAAGCAGCAGGACGGAGAATGTAGAGAGCAGCTGATAGCAGTCATGAGTTGACATGGGCAGACGTGAGCAGTAATGAGCAGACGATCCGGCGGGGAAGAGCAGACTGAGGGAGGTTTATGTAGGAGTGTAGGCATGTGTGCTGAGTCCGGGCTTGATTAGGGATGACAGGTGGAACTGATCAAGGGTGGAGTGGAGACTGGAGTCTATGGGAGGAGGAAGGTACCAGAAAATGTCCAAGGTGCAGCAGGCAAGGCTGCACCATGACAGAGTAAGTGACGCTAAAATGTTTTATTTCCAGCAGCTTTAAATGACGTGTCTGCTATTTCAGAAAGAGGGCACATGAATACAGTAGAAAATAATGCTGATCTTGTAATCAGAAAACGTTGCAATGAATTCCCTAACCCCCAAACCCATCTTCACCCCTGGAGCAAAGGAAGCACACCTACTGTATGTGGAATTGATTCAAGAAACATTATACAGCTTTCACATTATCCACAGTGTCATGATATAGGTTTTTGTTTGCTTGGTTCTGCACTAATTAGTTTCCACTCTCCTCAGCACTTCAGTCATGTCCACACTTCAGTCTCCAGTCAGCCCAGTCATCTGCCCAGACCATTTCCACCTGTTGTCACTTATTAGTTCTAACTCTGCTCACTTGTTCACCTGTCTTCATATACCTGCCTCCTGGTCTGCTCTTTAATTTTTCAATAAAGCCTTTTTTTACGTAACTGTGTCCAGATAAATTTTGGGTTCCCCAGCGGTAAGTGTTACAGTACGATCTGGCCACCATGAACCTGACGCAGACACAGAGTTTACGCTCTGGACTGGCTATTATGATGGACACTTGGGCTCTGTTTGGGACAAAGGAGGATGTCAGACACTTACCTGAGGTCGTCTTGGAGCTTCCTTTATGGGTTCCAGCCTGGCGATCTGTCCTCCTGGTCACGGTCCAAGACAGCATCTCTCCAGCGGCGACATTACTCCCAAGCCCGCCTTGCCGCCGTAAACTCCGACGCCCGACCGCTGAGCCAGTTCCCAGTTCGCCTGTGAGTAATCCAGTCAGTAAATCTCCTGTACAGCTGGTCTGGGCTGCGGATTCGCTGTCTGGTTGTTCTGATTCCCCGGGACCGCGTCAATGCTGTCAGGAGGTCCCTGCTTCTCCAGCTGCTACTTCCTCCTCATCATTCGCTCCAGTTTGGTCCGCTCCTCTGTCTGTCCCCGGGGAACAATTTAGCACTCCTCTGATCCTCTGATCATTCCTCTGATCTCACTTTTGAGAAAGTGGAGGAGAGGTTTGGATCTTTTTCGCCTATGATGACGAGGCATAAAGGGGCCTTGATGTATCAATTTTCTCTTGTTTTTGAGGAGAAATTAAAGAAGCTGGAGGAGGATTATAGAGCTGCGTTGGGGACTTTTTGCCATCATCCAGTTAATCCTGCGGTGCTAAAGTCAACCGCCTGTGCTCCAGTCTCCGAGGGTGCGGTGCACACCTGTGCTCCAGTCTGCGAAGGTGCGGCGCACGCCTGTGCTCCAGTCTCCGTGGGTGCAGCTGATACACCTCCTCCAGTCTCCGTGGGTGCAGCGCACGCCTCTGCCCCAGTCTCCGAGGGTTCAGCACATGCCTCTGCCACAGTCTCTGAGGGTGCATCGCGCGCCTGTGCTCCAGGCTCCATGGGTGCGGCTGACGCTCCACCTCCAGTCTCCGTGGGTGCGGCCCATGCCTCTGCTCCAGTCACTGAGAATATGCCGCACGCCTGTGTTCCAGTCTCCGAGGGTGAGATGCACGCCTGTGTTCCAGTCTCTGAGAGTTCAGCGCACGCCTGTGCTCCAGAGTCCGTGGATGCGCCTCCTGTCCCGGTACCAGATGTCTTCGAGGAGGGGGTCCAAGTGGATCAACCTCCAGCTTCCAGCCTTGAGATGATCGACAAGGGCACTCTGGCTGGCCTGTCAGCTGCCGCGGACGTTCGCAATGAGGCCACGCATCTACCTCAGCACCCAGGGCCTCGTCAAGATGCCAAGCCCCAGTCTGTCGGACGCCAAACTCCAGGTCCATTGTGGGGTGTTCTTCAGGGGTGCTCATCTGAGTCATCGGTGCCTGCCAAGGGTCCTGCTCTGTCACCAGTCCCCCAGGGTCCTGTTCCATCACCCATCCGAGCCCAGGTTGAATCTAGGAAGGCCTCCACAGACTCTGCTCCGTCGGGGTCCGCCTCCGGGACATCCGCCAGAGACTCTTAGTTTGCCCTTTTTGGGTTTGTTTCTGGTTTTGCTTCTTTGGATGCTTTGGACTTTAGCCCTCAGTCTTAGGCCCCCTCCGCTCGCCTTGTATGGGTTGTTTTTAGTTTTGGACTTTCAGGTGTTTTCCTCGTTTTGGGCATCTAGTATCCGCCCTTGAGGAGAGGGTACTATCATGGTTTAGGTTTTTGTTAGCTTTGTTCTGGACTAATTAGTTTCCACTCTCCTCAGCAAACAGCCCCTGTCACCTCCCTGTCTACAGTCTCCAGTCAGCCCAGTCATCTGCACAGACCATTTCCACCTGTTGTCACTAATTTGTTCCAACTCTGCTCACCTGTTCACCTGCCTTCATATACCTGCCTCACTGACCCACTCGCTGCCAGATCGTCACTTCATCTCATCATTTCACATTTGATTTCATCTTGCATCTCGTCACTCGTGTGTCGCCATGGTATCTTCAGTTTGTCTATGTGCTCCACCTGCTTTGGCTCAAGACTGGTAACACCTGCATCTCCTGGTCTGTTTTTTGCTTTTTCAACAAACCACTTATTTACGTAAGTAATTATGTCCTGTGAATTTCGGGTTCGCCAGCGGTAACCATAGCACACAGTATTACAAAAAATGTCTGTTATCTGGCTATAATATATGATTTATTTTCTTATAAACAAATAACTTTTTCTACATTTTCACAGGAGGATGTCGCAGGACCATCTGGAACACAGCAGACCCAGCCCCTCGCCAATTTAGCTGAGGCTTTATCTTCTTCAGTGTGAGATGTCTATTCTGCAAAGAACTGGAATCATGTGTCATAACTGTGTTAGAATTATGTTCCTATGATTATTATAAGTCAGTGTCAGACGCAACTTCATTTTTAGTGTGGTTTTTACATAAAATGTATCCTCAAATATGTATTTTATGATGAGTCATATTAGCCACCTTCCAGGCAGCTACGGCCAGCCTCAAGACCTGAGAAACGCAAGGTTCCGTCTGCCCCAAGACAAAGGGCAGCTCATACAGACCAAGAAAAAGAGGGAAAAAAAGCTTTTTTTTGGTCAATAAAATACCTCTGTTTGGAGAAATAATTATATAATTCATCTAATTTTCTATTCATTTTATTGATATTATGCTATGCACAGTGGTACATTTTGATGAAACACAGAGTAAATCTTATGACCAAAGGCTTGGTAATATGCAGAAGGTGTGTTACGATGTAAATCTGCACTTTCATCTGACCAGATTACCTTTTATGGAGGGAAAACACATTTGGCACAGTTTTAGCCCATTTTAGCACCACTGCACCAAAATCACATGTCCGTCTGGCACACTGTCCACTAAAACCTTTATGGAACAAATATGCTTCAACTTATTCAGTCCAGATTTGTTGCAGTTATAGTCATCATCTGGATCTATAAAGTCTGAGGCTTCTCTTGTACTTTCAAAGGGGGTTTTCATGGTGTTTTGCAGTATTTATTTGGGATAGAATTTAGGCAAGGCTTAAAGATTTTGATTTTTTTCATTGTTTAATCACCTATAAATCAGACATGGTGACATTAACAAAAGTGGTTCCACCTGAAAAATATTCGTTAATACCTTTCTGTCATACAAAAACTAACATTTACATTTCCACTTTATGATTTAGGAGCTGTACTTGATTTAAATCACATATGTAATTTCAGGTACAAATTGTTCCTGAAACTCTTTGGGCTTAAGGGGTTAACGCGCTTAAACAATGATTTCACAGAGTAGGTTCTCTCATGTTTCGGGGGAACATAAATCATAAATTTGTCATCAGCATAAGTTGACAAAGAAAGTTATTTCTGTGAAGTAGGACCTGAACCAGTCAAGGGCAGTTCCTCTAATGCTAGTGATGTGCTCTAAGTGAGAAATTAAATTGCTGTGATCCAGTGTCAAATGCAATTGTTAAATCCAATAAAACTAGGATCACACTATTGTGAGTAGCTAATATCATGTCATTACAATATCTGAGCAGTGCAGATTATATGCTTTGATGTGACTTAAAACCAGACTGAAAAACGTCAGGATTGTTATGTGCTGTTAAAAAAATCCATGTATTTTATGTAGAGTTTTTTGTCCAACATTTGTCAATTAAAAGACAGCCTGGAAACTGGCCCAAAATTTGTCAATACAATTGGATCTAGGATCAGCTTTTCAATCATAGGCTACACGATAACTTGTTTTCAATTATTTGGAAAAACACCTGAGGACAGACTGCTGTTATTAACGGCAAGAAGAGGAGGCCCCAAAGTAGAACTTTTATTTTTTATTTAAAAAAACCTTGATTGTAGCACATCCATGGAAGAACCTCAGGACTTACGATGTTCAATATTCTCCCTTAAACAGTTAAACGTCATTGACTCGAATTGGTGAAAAACAGCAGAGCAAGAGACTAAAACTGCAGGGGGAGATACCATCTGAGCCCGAGCATTTGCCAAATTATCTACAACAAAGTGTAGAAACTTTTCACAGGCGTGGAATAAAGGTTCAGTGTAGACATTTTATGTAACAATAAGAACATTATCGATAGTTTGGACAGTATGTGAGGTGTCTGCCAGTTTGACAGGATAAGGTTTAAGAAGTGTTTCCTTTTAGCGTCCTTCACAGCTGCCTGATAATGACACCAACAATCCTTTAAAACTATTGAGTTGCTTATTCATGCTCCACATATTGTCTGTGCTGAGTCCTCTCAGGAACCTATGAAACACTCTTGCATTTCTTTAAGGAAAAAGTAAAATTTCTGAAAGCTCAGATCCCCCTTTCTGTTTCTGACTCATCTACCCCTGCCCTTTGCTCTTTCTTCAACAAGTTTGAGCCAGTGCCTCTGCTGTCTTTACAGGAGATTGTGGCTCACCTGAAGCCCTCAGGTTCTCGATATGATGCTCTCCCTCCTCGATTTTTTTAAAAGAGGTTTTCCTCACGATTGCACCAGTTCTACATTCAGTTATAAATGGTAGCCTGTCCTCTGGTGTTTTTCTTTTTAATCTTAAATGGGCAGTAATTCACCCTCTTCTTAAGAATCTTGCTCTTGATCCTGCTACTTTACAAGCCTATATCCAAACTGCCTTTAATCTCAGAAATTCTTGAAAAGGTGGTTTATAAGCAACTAATGCCATTTTCAGATGAACATGGTATTTTAGAGGTTGTTCAATCTGGTTTTAAAGCTTTACACAGCACTGAAACACCCCTTTTAAGAGTTTTTAATCATGTGCTTTTATCAACTGATTCAGGGGATTGTGTTATTATTATGCTTATAGATTTAACAGCTGCCTTTGACACAGTTGACCATATTTTTTTTATTTCACATTTGGAGCAGTGTGTGGGTGTCAGGGCTGTTCAATTCAATTCAATTTTATTTATATAGCGCCAATTCTTGAAACATGTCATCTCAAGGCACTTTCCAAAATCAATCCTATCTAAGGAAACCCAGTGGATTGCATCAAGTCTTGACAAGCAGCATTCAATCCTCCTGAAGGAGCGCAGAGCCACAGGGAAAGTCGTCTACATTGCCCATGGCTTTGCAGCAATCCCTCATACTGAGCAAGCATGAAGCGACAGTGGAAAGGAAAACCCCCCTTTCACAGGAAGGAAAAACCTACAGCAGAACCAGGCTCAGTGTGAATGGACAACGGCCTCGACCGACTGGGGGTTAGAGAAGACAGAGCAGAGACACAATAAGAGAGACAAAAAAGCACAGAAGCAAACATTGATCCAGGAATCTTTTATACATTACATGGTAATAGCAGGAGATCTGTCTTCCCTGGATGATGTCACAGCTAACAGAACGACAGACCAGTTGTATCTACTATGAAGAAAAAAGAGAGAGAACAAAAAGTTAAAAGCTGAAATGACAACAAGCAATGCAAATTGGAGAACAGTAGAATAACCCAGCAGAGTGAGAGAAACAGACCCCGATGTCCTCCAGCAGCCTAAGCCTATAGCAGCATAACTATAGAGATAGCTCAAGGTCACCTAAGCCACTCTAACTATAAACTTTGTCAAAAAGGAACGTTTTATGCTTAGTCTTAAAAGCAGACACGGTGTCTGCCTCACGGACCAAAAGTGGGAATTGGTTACACAGGAGAGGAGCCTGATAACTAAAATATCTGCCTCCCATTCTACTTTTATAGAGTCTAGGAACCACCAATACACCTGCAGTCTGAGAGCGAAGTGCTCTGTGAGGACCTACAGGGTAATCAGAGCTCTGATATATGATGGAGCTTGATTATTAAGGGCTTTATACGTGAGAATGAGAATTTTAAATTATAGTCTTGATTTAACAGGAAGCCAATGAAGGGAAGCTAAAATTGGAGAAGTAGGATTGTTGATTTTCATCAGACAATAACACCAATATGTTTTACTTTATTATCAGAGGCCAATGTAATGCCACCCAGATGAAGAAATTTATTTTCAGGACTCTGGTCCAAAGATGACAACTTCTGTCTTGTCAGAATTTAAAAGCAGGTAATTTAATATCAGGATTTATGGATAAATATAGATGAATGTAATCAGCATAACAATAAAATTAATCACATGCTGTCGGATAATTTTACCAATCAGAAGCATATATATGATAAGGAGAATTGGCCCAAGGACTGAATCCTGTGGTACTCCACAAGTAACCCTAGAGTTTGAAGGAGATTTATTATTAACATGAACAAACTGGAATCTGTCAGACAGATAAGATTTAAACGAGCCTAATGCTCTTCCCTTAATCCCCACAGTATGTTCAAGTCTTTCTAGGAGAATATTGTGATCAACTGTATCAAATCCGGCAATGAGATCTAACAGGACAAGTACTGACACAAGTCCATTATCCGAGTTCATGAGAATATCATTAGTGACCTTCACCAGAGCTGTTTCAGTGCTATGATGAGCTCTGAAGCCTGACTGAAACTCTTCAAATTGGTCATTACTTTGTAAATATTAAAATACTTGATTAGCAACTAACTTTCTAAAGAATTTTAAATAGGAAAAAAAGATTAGATATAGGTCTATAATTTATTAAGTCATCTTGATCAACAGAAGGTTTTTTAAGTAAAGGTTTAATAACAGCTACTTTAAAAATTTGTGTTACATATCCATTTACTAAGGATAGATTAATCATGTCTAAAATGGGGACATTAATCAAAGGGAATACTTCCTTAAATAACTTGGTTGGGATTGGGTCTAACATACAAGTTGAAGATTTCAATGAAGCTGAAATTTTAGATAACTCAGAAAGCTCTACTGTGTCTAAACAGTTCAAACACCGTGTAACGTTTCTGGCACTGGAGCTGCTAATTGCAATCAGCACACCTGCGTTGCCTCTGCCCTATCTGCTTATAAGCTCTGCTCCTCGCAGTCTCCAGTGCCAGAACGTCTCAAGCCTCACGGTGAGAACTTCCAGCCATTAACCTGAGTATCTGTCTGCCTGTCTGCCTGTCGACCTGTTTTTTGCCCCTGTTTTTTGAGCCAGTCTGACCCCTTTTGGATTTGTCTGCCTGCCTGAGTCCTGTTCTTCAGCCTCAGAGATTTGGACTGCCTCCCTGTGTTTCGGACCCCGTCTGCCTGTAAGTAACAGAGATTGCTTGCCCCTTTGACTGTTGTGCTTTTGGATTTGGACTTGGACCTGGACCTGGAACCGTCTCTGGATTCTCCCTTGGATACCTCTGTTGGATTTAACGGATCTCCCCCTGCCCAAGACCCGGACTGGACCTGGACAAAGAACTGGATTATCCCTTCACGGACCCCCGCTGCTTCCTGAAACTTGGACGCTGCCAAACCAAGCCGTCCCCATGCCCCAGGTTAGTGACTCAGCTTCTGGTCACTAACCCACCACTCTGTCTCCAGGAATCGCCAGTAGCTGTGTGCAGTCGCACTACCGGGGGTCCGTGCCGCCATCCTCTAATGAAACTGTTAAAGTTTTTACTCACTTGTTTTCGGGTATTCCTTGGGTCCATCCATATACATTACAGTACGTTCTGGCCAAAAGAAACATGGACCCTGTACCCGAAATCCAGTGGCGCGCGGGAGTAGAAAAATCCATTTCGGAATTAGAAGTTGGTGTTTCGGAGATCCTAAATCATCTCCGAAGCCAGACTAGCCCGCAACCTTCACTTCCGCAAACAGCTTCCTCGAACCCTCCGTCACTTCCGGTGACGTCGCCCTTGTCAGAGCCCCGTCTCACTCCGCCGGGATTGTTTTTTGGTGATCCTGAGCATTGTAGGGCTTTTCTCACGTAATGTGAGATACATTTCGAGCTACAACCTTCCTCATTCCCTACTGACCGGTCTAGGGTCGCCTACGTGATCTCCTGTTTGGCCGGTAAAGCCAGGTTATGGGGGACTTCCGAGTGGCAGAATAACTCACGCATTTGACACTCATATGATGACTTCTCCAAGGAGATCGTGAGAGTGTTCAGTCCCGTGTTGCCCTGTCGGGAATCCTCTAGGGGGCTTCTATCCCTGAGACAGGGGGATAGGTCTGTGGCCGACTACATTATTGATTTTCATTTATTATCTGCGGAGAGCTTGTGGAACGAGTTCACCCTTATGGACGTTTTTATTCATGGGCTCAACGATAAGATTAAGGATGAGCTTGCCACCCGAGAGTATCCTAAGTCCCTGAAGCAGCTTGAGGAGCTGGCTACTAGAGTGAATCTCTGTCTCATGGAGCGGCGAAGGGAGCGTCGCTCTAACCCCTCAACCCATTCTCGAGTTTTGGCTCCTCTTCCCGTCACCTTGCCGGCCTCACAGAAACCATCTGAGCCTGAGCCTATGCAGTTGGGCAAGCTGGGTCTGTCTAAGGATGAATACCAGCGCAGACAGAAACAGGGACTCTGCCTCTATTGCGGGTGGTCGGGTCATCATGTCCGGAATTGTCCAGTAAAAGGCCAAGCTCAGTAGGGGGTGGGACATCCTTACTGAGCTACACCAAGCTTGCTGTCCCCTCCGATCGTCTACTTCCTGCTACTCTAACTTTTTCCTCACAATCCCACAGTGTGTCTGTTTTCATCGATTCAGGTGCCGACACAGAATTTTTGGATGAGGGCCTGGCCAGGAGGTTAAAAATCCCACTGCACAATGGCTCTGCTGCCCGTAGTGTTCTCGCCCTGGATGGGCAGGAACTCAACCAGTCGCGCCTCGTCTCCGAGCCAGTAGAATTAACTATGGGAGGTAATCATAAAGAGAAACTGACCTTTATGATTATTGATTCCCCACAGGTTCCAGTTATCTTGGGCGCTACCTGGCTCCGCAAACACAACCCCCAGATTGACTGGCAGCGGGTCGAGGTTACAGGTTGGGCTTCATCCTGTTCTGAGTTTTGTTTGTCTTCCGCCCAGCCACCTCGCTCTTATAAAGGTGAGGTTGATGAGTTTTACCCGGATCTGTCCAAAGTCCCGTCCGTCTATCATGATTTAAAGGAGGTTTTTAACAAAGCCAAGGCTACAAGTTTACCTCCTCATCGCCCTTATGATTGTGCAACTGATCTGTTGCCGGGCACCACCCCACCTAGGGGTCGTCTCTATTCCTTATCCCCTCCAGAGTCCCAGGCCATGCAGGATTACATAAGTGACAGTCTAAGAGCAGGCATTATTCGCCCCTCTTCCTCACCAGCAGGGGCAGGCTTTTTCTTTGTGGGGAAAAAGGATGGCTCCCTCCGTCCATGCATTGATTATAGGGGGCTCAATAATATTTCGGTTAAGAACCGGTATCCTATTCCCCTAATGAACACTGCGTTCGACCAGGTCCAAGGAGCTCAGGTTTTCACCAAGTTGGACCTTCGCAACGCTTACCATTTGGTCCGTATTAAGGAAGGGGATGAATGGAAGACCGCGTTCAACACCCCCACCGGCCATTATGAATACCTGGTCATGCCTTTTGGTCTTACAAACGCCCCAGCTATATTTCAGAACCTTGTTAACGAGGTTCTTAGGGATATGATTGGCCGCTATCTGTTTGTTTATCTGGACGACATCCTCATCTACTCCAGGAATCTCTCCCTTCACAAGCAGCACGTTCGTTCCGTCCTTCTCCGTCTCTTACAGAACCAGTTGTATGTAAAGGCAGAGAAATGCGAGTTCCACACCACTTCAACCTCCTTCCTCGGTTTTGTTTTGTTCCCTGGTCAGACTGCTATGGATCCAGCCAAGGTTCGTGCTGTTACTGAATGGCCCGTCCCAGTGGACCGTATGCAACTCCACAGGTTTCTGGGGTTCGCTAATTTTTACAGGAGGTTTATAAGCAACTACAGTCAGGTTGCATCCCCACTCCACGCTCTCACCTCGTGCAAGACCAAGTTTGTTTGGACTGAACAGGCAGACAAGGCTTTTAAGCACCTCAAGGAACTCTTTACCTCAACACCGATCCTGATTTCCCCCGATCCAGATAGACAGTTCATCGTGGAAGTGGATGCCTCTAGTTCTGGGGTCGGGGCTGTCCTCAGCCAGGAGTCTGTTGATAGCCGCATTCATCCCTGTGCTTTCTTTTCCAGGAATTGTCTAAGTCTGAGCAAAATTACGATGTTGGCAACCGAGAGCTCCTGGCCGTAAAATTGGCCCTCGAAGAGTGGAGACATTGGCTCGAGGGTTCCAAGACACCTTTTTTGGTCTGGACTGACCACCGCAACTTGGAGTATTTAAAGACGGCCAAGAGACTCAATCCCAGACAGGCCAGGTGGGCTTTATTTTTTAGTCGATTCAACTTTACCCTTTCCTACAGGCCTGGGTCGAAGAACGTCAAACCCGACGCCTTATCGAGGGTTTTTGAAGCCAAAGAGGAGGATTCGGATCAAGAAAGGGGGTTCATTTTTCCTGACACAGTCAGATGTGCTGTCTCCCGCCTTGGACTCGAAAGGGAGGTAAGGGAGTCCCTTGGTTCCGTTCAGATACCCGATAATTGTCCTAAGGACAGGCTCTTCATCCCTCCTCAACTCAGATCCAGAGTTATTGAACTTTGTCACAGTTCCCGCCTTTATGGTCATCCCGGCATTAATAAAACCCTTCGGACCATCAAGTCCCAGTTTTGGTGGCCTACTCTGGTCCAGGACGTCGGGGAGTTTGTTGCAGCCTGTTCCCCTTGTAATCAGGCTAAGGTTTCTCGTTGCCCCCCTTCAGGTTTGCTCCGTCCTCTGCCTGTCCCCTCTCGGCCTTGGTCCAGCCTTTCTATGGACTTCATTACTGGCCTCCCCTCCTCAGATGGTTTCACGGTTATCCTCACTATTGTGGACCACTTCTCAAAGATGGTTCATCTGGTCCCCTTACCCAAGCTCCCCTCAGCTAAGGAGATGGGGTTAATCCTGGCTAAAGAGGTTTTTAGGTTGCACGGTCTGCCTTCTGACATAGTGTCAGATCGGGGTCCCCAGTTTGTGGCCCGTTATTGGCAGGAGTTTTGCGCCATTCTCGGCATCTCCGTCAACCTTTCCTCTGGCTTCCACCCCCAAACCGATGGCCAGTCTGAGAGGATGAATCAGGAGGTTGAGACAAAGATCCGCCTCTTCTGCCAATCTGATCCCTCCAAATGGGCCCAGAATTTACCCTGGGTTGAGCACGCTATCAATGCGACACCTTCCAGCTCAACTGGGCTCTCTCCCTTCTACGTGGTCTACGGGTTCCAACCGCCAGTCTTCACCACTGAGGAGGTAGAGTCCAGAGTTCCGTCTGCCCGTCTCTCTGCCTTGAGATGTCAGCGGGCCTGGAGGAGAGCCAGGAGGGCCATACTCACAGCCTCTCAAAATCAGGCCCACGCAGCTAATCGCCGGCGTATTCCTGCTCCTCCTTACCAGGTAGGAGACAGGGTCTGGCTGTCCACCAGGGACCTTCCCTTGAAGACTGATAGCAAGAAGTTGGCACCACGGTTCATCGGGCCCTTTACTATCACCAAGGTGGTCAACCCGGTGGCGGTCCGCCTCCGTCTGCCTTCTGCCATGAAGGTTCACCCAGTCTTTCACGTTTCCCGTATCAAGCCTGTTAAGACCTCCAGTCTGGTTCCCACCGTCACACCCCCACCTCCCACCCGTCTGGTTGACGGTTCCCCGGTCTACACTGTCAAGAGGATTCTGAAGTCCCGTAAGTGGGGTCGAGGCACCCAGTACCTCATTGACTGGGAGGGTTATGGGCCTGAAGAACGGCAGTGGATCCCGTCCCGCCACATTCTGGACAAATCCCTCATAAGGGATTTCCACAGAGCCCACCCGGACCAGCCTAGGGCGTCTGGAATCCGCCCTTGAGGGGGGGGGGGGGCTCTATAGCGTTTCTGGCACTGGAGCTGCTAATTGCAATCAGCACACCTGCGTTGCCTCCGCCCTATCTGCTTATAAGCTCTGCTCCTCGCAGTCTCCAGTGCCAGAACGTCTCAAGCCTCACGGTGAGAACTTCCACCCATTAACCTGAGTATCTGTCTGCCTGTCGACCTGTTTTTTGCCCCTGTTTTTTGAGCCAGTCTGACCCCTTTTGGATTTGTCTGCCCGCCTGAGTTCTGTTCTTCAGCCTCAGAGATTTGGACTGCCTCCCTGTGTTTCGGACCCCGTCTGCCTGTAAGTAACGGAGATTGCTTGCCCCTTTGACTGTTGTGCTTTTGGATTTGGACTTGGACCTGGACCCGTCTCTGGATTCTCCCTTGGATACCTCTGTTGGATTTAACGGATCTCCCCCTGCCCAAGACCCGGACTGGACCTGGACAAAGAACTGGATTATCCCTTCACGGACCCCGCTGCTTCCTGAAACTTGGACGCTGCCAAACCAAGCCGTCCCCGTGCCCCAGGTTAGTGACTCAGCTTCTAGCTCTCATTCCTGCCTGCCTCCGCTGGTCACTAACCCACCACTCTGTCTCCAGGAATCGCCAGTAGCTGTGTGCAGTCGCACTACCGGGGGTCCGCGCCGCCATCCTCTAATAAAACTGTTAAAGTTTTTACTCACTTGTTTTCGGGTATTGGGTCCATCCATATACATTACACACCGATCAGGTTTTAAAGATTCCTCCAAAGCTGCCTCACTTACTGAGGATGATGAATCATGTTTGGGAGGATGCCAATGATTTTATTTTTAATAGAATCAATTTTATTTATGAAGAATCCCAAAAGGACATTACTATTGAGAGCTGAAGGAATGGATGGATCAACAGAGTTATGACTTTGGGTAAATTTGGCAACTGTACTAAAGAGAAACCTAGGATTATTTTTATTCTCCTCTATTGATGATGAAAAATATGCTGATCAAACTTTGTGAAGGGTCTTTTTATACAACAGTAGACTGTTTTTCCAGATAAGGTAGGATTCCTCTAGATGTGTAGAGTGCCATTTTTCCTTCAATTTTCTAACGTTGTGCTTGAAAGAACGCAGCTCCAAATTAAACCAGGGAGCGAGCTTCCTGTGAATAATCACCTTTTTCAAGGGGGCTACATTGCCTAATGCAAAATGCAACCAGGAAGTAACACCATCACCAAAAGCATCAATTTGTGAATGGTAACAAATAACATTGCTGCCATCTGCTGGGCATTTCTGTGATACTGAGGAAATTAAAAGGGGGGCAGATACTTTAATATATCACACTCAGTGTCAATTTGAATGCCAAAATATCCCACTATAATAACGTAATTAATCAGTGTTTAACATTACATCAGATAAGAAGTCAGAGAACTGATTTAAAATGTGAGAGTAAGGGCCTGGTGGATGATACAAAACAACAAGATAAAATCGAGAGAATCTGTAACACCAACCCACTATCCACAAGGAGCAAAAAATAGGAAGTGACGTAATGTGCCTTACCGCAATCTCAGGAGCTCAACAGCGCCTCCAAACAGAAGCTCTGCAAAGGGTCTTTTTATACAACAGTAGACTGTTTTTCCAGATTAGGTAGGATTCCTCTAGATGTGTAGAGTGCCAGTTCTTGTTTCAGTATTTCTACACAATGTTCTTTCCTCATGATGCCAACTATTTTTGGAAATACACATCAGAACAAAAACACATAAATCCTATTGTATTTGCCACCATCAAAATTTGCTTAAGGTGCCATTTCTGTCTTTATTTTTTTAGCTAATAAGTACAGATGCAGTCTAAGAAGAAGCATATGCTCCCCTACCCTCCCTTGAAAGGAACAGAGAATCTCAGGACCTGTGAGAGTTTATTTAATTACTGGGAGTGCTGGACTTTGATTAAGACCATCCCATCGATCAGTGAAGTTTGCTAGCTAGGGTAAGTCATTGCTGAGCACTCTCTCTATATATATATATATATATATATTACAGATAACTGTGCCAAGCTTTCTTACACAGTTTTTGTGTAGCAGTCGACTCAAACTCCACATTATCAAAACAGTTAACACAGGTCTAAACAGTGCTATTCCTTGTTCAAAGTGACACATTTTCTTTACAAAAGGCTCTAGTGTTGCCAAAACATGTACAATATGGATCAAAAGCAAATTTTACCTTCAAACAACACAACTTGCAACCAAGTGTATGAACTCATCTAATCAATCATTACACAATGGACAACACGATACAGCATTCTGTGCAAATCAGTGCACCATAGATTTTTATTGTAACCCTTTACATAACTTTCATGCTGTCATGGTTTTAATATGTTTAGCCCACATGCAGACACGTTACGGACGACAGAACGTAGTTTAAAGATGATTTATTAAAGTTCAGGCTACAGAAATAACACAATGTGATGTGATCGATCGAGGTCTGAACGTCAGTGCAGGAGGAAACTGCGGAGAGACAGAAGGGAGATGTTAAGCACGAAGAACCAGGGGAAAAATCTCCAGAAGCCAAGCTGCTTACCATTTAGCTTGAGTGGACCTTACTGGGGAGGGACAGTGAGGGCAACACTGCGGTCGAGTGCTCTCGAGGACGGGTGGTGGTTAGCAGCTGGAGGGCGGACTGATGGTTTGTTGGCGAGGGATCCGAGACGAGCCACGACTGACGGTAAGGCAGATGGTTTGACCAGAGGATTCGAAGGAACCAGTAGAATCCGGGAAGGGGAACCTCGAGCCCGGCTTGGTAAAATCAAGGGAGCAAGAGGAGGAGCGCCAGACCAACATCTGAGCCTAGGATTCTTCTGGTGCAGGTTCGTCGAGCAAGATGTCAAAAACGGGTGAGTAATCCAAAAACACAAAAACTGCAAAAAGGCAGGAGATCCAGAGTTAGACAAATTCAAAAGTACGAAAAGACTCACAGGTTCGGGTTTACAGGTTCGGGTCGAAGGCCACGTCGTACCACGACTGGGTAAGGCTCCAGCATCTTCCATCTGCCTGCGCCTTCCTTAAGAAGCCAGTGCTGAGCACTCCCGATGAGCCGCAGGTGTGGGTCACGCCCTCCAGCCAACTCAAACCACCTGTGGAGCAGAATTAGAGTACCGACCAACAGATGAACCCTGACACATGCTATTGCCATTTGTTACCTTTCTACATAGGTTATTTCAAATGTTCCTTCTTCCAAAGAATTGGATCCATAATCAGAAATGCTTTGATGCAAATTGTATAGATTTAATGACTTTTTTTTACTGTGGCTAACTGTAACTGAAACACTGTAAATATTACAGAAAAAACTGTTAATGTAAATCTGCATAAAATCTCAGAGAATAAGAAATTAAGAAATTATAATTAAATAAAACTAGAATCCAATACATTATAGGGAAATACCAACTATTCATATTCAGTCTTTTCTCTCTTGAGAGTGGGGCCACATGGCTTCGTCCACATCCTGTTCAGTATCTTCTTTTGCATTGCACCCAGGAAAAAATCTTCTTGCATGCCTTAAGGCAGCGGTTCCAAAACATAATTAGCCATGTCCCAACCGGGTTGACGCACCATAGCCATATTAAAGGCGGTATGTTTAATCATGCTCAAATGACCAGTACACACATAACAAAAAAAGAAAGAAAGTTGTAGTTACAATAACACAATCATCATAACAAAGGTTCTGGAAATAAAATTAGAACATAATTTGAATTAAATTGCAATAAAGTTACACACAACATCCACAACAGGGTCTTGAGGATTTTCAGGTGAATCGGTGGCTCAGCCTGGAGCCAGAGAAAGAAAGAGACACTCAGATCGGTCAAACCTCCACAGACAAGCTGATACGTCACTGAAGAAGGTGGATTCACAGACAAAACTCTGATAACCTAACTGTGTGTGTTCTCACTTTATTTCATGTATACCAGCTTCTAAATCTGACCCACAATTTACGCGCCAAAATAGAGACATGAAGGAGTTTGATTTGATTTGAGAGAGAGAGAGAGAGAGAGAGAGAGAGAGTGAGAGAGAGAGAAAGAGAGAGAGAGAGAGAAAACACACTTTGGTAGAGCAGTATAGAGTAACAATAACAGAGCCTCGATAAAGCTGTTATTAGAGAAATGAAAAGTTATTTCCTGATTGTTTCATAGCGGTTACTAGGGCTGGGTATTTTGACCAAAGTCCTGAATCGATTCGATTTCGATTCATACAGCTCTGAATCAATTAATTTCGATTAAGTTCGAATCGATCTGCTCTTACAACGATGAAAGTGGCTCAACTTTACATACACAAAATACACATGTATTTTATGTTTTCACTTCACATTAAACACAAAGTGCAAACAAAGTGCAGACTTGTAAACAAGACAGTTTAAACTTGGTATGTAAACAAAACTGTCTCAAGTCTCAAAAGTGCAAATTTGTATAAATAAAAGTATTTACCTTTAACTTTAACTACAACGCTGCAATTTGCATAAAGGCATTTTCTCTTTTAAGGGCCAAAAAATACTGGCAAATAAATACAAAATAAATTAAACTGCTAAGTCAAATTATTGTCTTTTCACTTCTCATTAATTCTTGTGAAGAAAAATAAGTTCATTGACATGATCTGTGCTTAGGCAGCTCCTTTTTGCAGTGACAATGTCACCAGCTGTTGAAAATACCCTCTCCGATGCAATACTGGTCCCTGGGACACAAAGATAATGCTTTGCAAGGCGAGCCAACAGTGGATACTCCCTTTCGTTTAACTTCCACCAGATCAAAGGATTCTCATTCAGCCCAGCAGGATTTTCAGCTTTGTATCTTCTAACTTCATCTTCAGCTCTTATTGCTGGAGTTTTCAGTCCCTGATCATTTGCTGTTGGTAAATAGACTGTCCCAAGGAGAGACTCCAAGGTGCTGGATTTCTTTGGCTTCTTGGGCAAAGTATCCTCAGCTTCTTTATCTGTATCATTGCCATCATTATCTTGCTGTTGAATTGGACAGAAAAAAAATAAGATTGAGCATAATCTAACTGTTAAATTAAGTAATGTTCTTTCTAATCCAATCTTTTAATCATCAGTGAAAACATTCTTATTAAATCAAAACATTACTAAATACTTACATCACGTGCAGCAGTGGCAGCCTCAGCCTGCAGCCTGGGGAAGGTGTCATTTTGTTCTGAAGCAGACAGGAATGGAAGGGCCTTAAAGTGAGGATCCAGCGCGGACGCTGCATACAAGGTGTCCTTTTGTCCATCATATCTTGGAAAAAATGTGTTGTAACAGTTTGAGTGAGGATAAGTACATGATGGAATATGAGTCACTGACTCCTACAACTAAAAAAATGCACATAAAGGCAAAAAAATACATAGATACCTTGTCCCCAAGTTATTCTTCACAGCAGCCTGTCCATGACTACAGCGCTGTCTTCAAGGCTGGGGGTGAAGGCATCCTGAAGCAGGGCGAGCAGTGGGGCGATGAGGGACAGAGTTGGCTGCTTGTCCTCGCCTGCCATCGCCAACGTAGCTTCTTTCATCGGTTTGAACACCCAGACCAAATCCTCAGCAATTGTTACATCTTCCTCTGTTAGGGTGCACAAATCCTTTTCATTCCTGCGCACGTCTTGAGAAAGGAGAGTAGCAGAGATGGCTGGTTGTTGCTCCAAAAAGCGCTCCAGCATGTCCAGTGCACTGTTCCATCTTGTCACCACGTCAAGTGTTAGTTTGTGCGCTGGTAGTTGAAGCAGCTTCTGTTTTTTCTTTCAGTATGTAGCTTGCCGTTGTACTCCGGTGCTGCTATACGTCTCACACGAGCGAGCAGACGTGACACAGCGGGGATTTTTAGACCTGCTTGTGAGGATAAGTTCAGCGTGTGCGCGAAGCAGCCGACATGCACCAGCTGCGTTATTTCCACTGCACAAACCATATTTGCAGCATTGTCCGTAACAACTGCTGGTTGTTTGCTGGTCAGCCCCCATTTCTGTATTGCCCCCGTCAACATATCGGCTAGATTTGCAGCGGTGTGGCTCGAGGTAACTTCGGTGGTCTGCAGCACATGAGACGTGAGGCGCCACTCGTTATCGACATAGTGGGAAGTCACCGTCATGTAGGACTGAGTTGACAGCAATGTCCATGTGTCACAAGTTATGCCGACTCTCTCTGCTAACTGCATTTTCATTTGGATGTCTTCTTTCACTCGTGTGTACATCATGGGGATAACAGTTTTGGTTGTTTGCGTTACACCATAACGTAGTGTGGTTCAAGCACATGAAGGACCCGCTTGAAGCCTTCATTTTCCACTACCGAGTAGGGCCGTAAATCTTTGCACACAAAAGTTGTGATGGCCTCTGTTATCTTAATGGCCCGCGGAGAATCTGCTGGTAATGCAACCGAGTCCCTCAATTTCAATTGTTTAGCTCCGGAAGGTTTGTTGTCAGATGTTAGCTTAGCATGATACCTTGTCAGGTGATTACGGAGATTTGTAGTGTTTCTACAATAACTGACCTCTGCTTGACAGATATTGCAAACCACTTTAGTTTTATCCAGCACATTCTCTTCAGTTCTTTTAAATCCAAAATGGTTCCAGACGTCAGACTTCAGTTGAGAAGGCTTGCTGAGCGGTACGTTACTTGCATCGGCCATTTTGCGTTTGCCCACGCCCGCTCTTGAACGTTAACGTCACTCACGTCACTATAAAACTAATCGATCTCATTCCCTACACATCGATTTTGTAAAATTGTACTGGAATCGATCCAACATCGATTAAATCGATTTTTCTACCCAGCCCTAGCAGTTACATTCAGCAGGTAAACACGCCCATGGCAACACACCTAGTCAAGGAACCGCATCTATCACTAATTTTCCCACCAGCAGCAGCGTTGGCGGCAATGGTGTGGGCATGACATGTGCATCAGTGCTTGCTGCCGGTTCTGAGTAATAGCAGCATGAGCAGTGCTGTTTGTAGGTGCTGCGCGATCATTAGAGAGACAGAGTCACTCAATTTAATCTTGTAAATAAAACTTTTGGGCTGAATTGAATATAATGATAATGGAAAATACAAAGATCTATTCACTTTACAGCTAACTACAACAATATAGCAGTGTCAGGACTCAGCGGGCAGCACCGGTCAGGCCTCTACCGGCTCTGCTCTCTGCCGGCTCTGCCCTTTTTTCCTCTTCCTCTTTCGGACGGAGGTGTTTTCTCTGGTTCAACCTCAGCAACCCCCTTTTTTTGGGGGGGGGGGGGGTGACGTCTTCTCTAATCCTAACTTATTCTCATCTCTTCCCTTTCACCCTAAATTCTTTCAGCTCGGCCTATACATCTTTTTGGGGGAAGACTTCACTAATCCTAATCCTAAAATGAACATCCAATCTCTTGGATTGGAAGAGAGGCAGCAACGCCGGGAATCTAACTTATCTATTTACTGCGCCTCTCCTGAACATTGCATGCCCGGAACGGCCAAAAGACCAGGTCCGTCGGCGGTAGTGGGGAAGCCGGCAGACCAAGTTAAAATTGCGTCCCCCCACGTCTCCGCGCCTCTGTCTGCGAGCAACTATCCTGATGGCTCGCGACAGTCTAAGCCTCTCCGCTCTCATGGATTCTGGCTGCGATTTTAACTTAATCGACCAATCCCTCATTCTCCGTGCCAAGATAGAGACGGTGCCACTGCCCACGCCCCTCCAGGTTTCCGCCCTGAACAGGGGAAGCCTTCCCTGGTTAACCCACCAGACCAAACCCTGGAGGTCGAGATTATTATGGTCCGTCCAGATGATTACGGGCTGCTCGATCCCTCAAGCCAGTGACGCCACTCCTCTAGAGCCAGCTTAATGGCCAGTAATTCTCTATCTCCCACATCATAATTTGAACTAGTTGAACTAGTGATGTTTCAGTAAAACAGTTTAACTAGAACAAGGCAATCCTAAACAAATGTGTTTTTAATCTTGATTTAAAGGAACTCAGGGTTTCCGTACTTTTACAGTTTTCTGGAAGTTTGTTCCAGATAAGTGGAGCATAGGAACTAAATGCTGCTTCTCCTTGTTTAGTTCTGGTTCTAGGTATGCAGACTAGGCTGGAGCCAGACGACCTTAGTGGTCTGGAGGGTTGATACGCTGATAACAAGTCTGTAATGTATTTAGGTGCTAAGCCATTCAGGGATTTATAGACTAACAGAAGTATTTTAAAGTCTATTCTCTGAGATACAGGGAGCCAGTCTAAGGACTTTAGAACTGGGGTGATGTGCTCTACTTTCTTAGTCTTAGTGAGGACACGGGCAGTAGCGTTCTGGATCAGCTGCATCTGTCTGATCCACTTTTTAGGCAGACCGGTGAAAACACCGTTTTAGTAATCAATTCGACTAAAAATAAACGCATGGATTAGTTTTTTCAGATCCTGATGAGTCTTTTAATCCTGGAAATGTTCTTCAGGTGATAGAAAGCCGACCTTGTAATTGTTTTTAGATATATTTGGAGGTTCAGGTCTGAATCCATCACTACTCCCAGATTTCGGGCCTGATCAGTGGTTTCTATCTGAAGCAGATGAAGTAGTGTGCTTATTTTTGATCGCTCCTCTATTGGTCCAAAAATTATTACTTCAGTTTTGTTTTTATTCAATTGAAGAAACTTTTGGAACATCCATGCATTGATTTCTTCTAGGCATTTACTCAGTGCTTGAACTGGTTCATAGTCACCTGGTGACATGGTGATGTAGAGCTTTGTGTCATCTGCATAGTTATGGTAACTGATGTTGTTTTTATGATCTGAGCTAGAGGGAGCATGTAGATATTGAATAGGAGGGGACCCAGGATGGACCCTTGGGGAACCCCACATGTGATTTTTGTTATCTCTGATGTAAAGTTACCTACTGACCTTTAAGTAGGATTTAAACCAGTTGAGAGCTATACCAGAAAGGCTGACACAGTTCTCCAGTCATTCTAACAGGATGGAGTGATCGACAGTATTGACTGCTGCGATGAGGTCCAATAGCACCAGCACTGTGGTTCTTCCACAGTCTGTATTTATATGGACAGGCCAGCTGACAGCTTTGCTAGGGCCCGGGACAACACAGTCTTTTTGGGGCCCCCTCTACACCTGCCGCCACCACACACACACACACCAAAAAAAAGTCAACTTAACTTCATACTTCATTCTCCTATGCCTTTTATTTTATTCAATAATCTGCTGTTTACAGAAATATTTCTTGTCCTCCAAACAAGTTTTAGATGACTTAACTTCATAAATGTGGTTAGACCCTCTGAATCTGCTGGCAGTTCATTTGCCATCTCTGAGAAAGGCTTCCTTTTTGCCATTAAATGCACAACATTCATTTTTGTTGGCCATAACGCGGGATCATTGAAATTAACGGCATGATCCGTCTCTGAGCCACTATGCTCAGACTCTCCGATCAGGCAGCAAGCCCCTCCAACTGCACTGTCTCTGCTATTGGTAGGGATGGCTCTTTCTGTCTCCTCCTCAAACACATGCTGTTTCTCCCCCTTGAAGCCACATGTTGAGACGGGAGAACTGCTACGTTGTCCTCTTTTCTCTCTGTCAACCAAGCTCCCCGCCTCAGCTGGCTCTCTCAGACTGTACCTATGCCTCTGCCCTCTCTCTGCTTTCTGCTCTTTTGGTTTGTTATGAATCACTGCAACCTGTCGGCGGTGAAACACCCTCGGTGGACCCAGCTCGTTTGTACTCTTCAGGCAACTCCCACTTACATATTTCTTTGGATGCAAGACGCATGAAACAGACAAGTATACTTGAAGTTACTTTATCTACTAAAGGCAGAGAAACAGTTACAGACACATCAGCGCTGATGGGCTCTTGATCGGCAAGAAGCCCCGATTGATCATCACACAAACATTATATAGGGATCTAGGTACACACCCATGCAAGGGCTGTACACATCCAAACTGTGACATCAGTAGAGAAACTGTGTCACCTCCAGGTCGCTATCCGACAGATATGAGTCATTTCCTTGTGCCCGGTGTTATCTAAGTGTGGCAGGCAGTTCCTACATCAAGCTGGTCACTCCACTGACCCAGTTGATATCTTAACAGGTGTTAAGCTCAAGTATTTCTGTAACAGAAAAGGTGTTTTTTCCCCTTACACTAGCTAGCGGATGCTATACTATAAATCACATTCATAAATGTGTTGTGCAATTATGCACTGTTTAAAGTTATTTAATGTTTATTAAATAACCCTCTGTTAAGTATTGTCTGCTGATAATCAGCTCTTAAGCTGATATCAAGACAATGGTTGAAAGGGATGAATTGGAGCGCTAGCGATCTTTTAACAGCAAACCCTGCACACACATAGAATAAAGGAGTCACAACTTCTTTTCAAGTTCAAGCATTTAATAACAAATAAAATGAACATCCAGAGAACATCACTATGTAATGCTGTTTATCTGAATTAACACAATATTTCGATTAACAAATCCTCTCTACTAGGCTATTGAAACTTAACTAAACTGCTAAGCAAAATGAAGATAAAAAGAAGCTAAGCTAAGGAACTATTTACATGATTGATCATAATCAGAATAATTCGGTGAATCCTTGTTTACTCCAGATCTGATTCCAAAAAGCATGGAATGGAGTAAAAAAACATTTGGTATGTGTTTCAATCCATTCACAATGGGAATCCTGAGTTAAACAAAACATTATTTGATTAAATACTATTTTGTTTAAATTAAAGAACCAAAGTTAAACTTAAAGAATGTGAATTAAGGTTAAATTAGCTTGACTAATTTAAACAACATTTGACATGTGTTTCAATCCATTCACAATGCAAAGCCCAAGTTAACCAGTACATTATTTTGAGTAAATAACATTCTGAGGACCGATTTGTCCTGTAAAATCATTTACTTCAGAATCGCTTGCCTTTGTTTATGCGATTCTACCTCCGGGCGCTAGGGGTCGCTGTAGCGATCGGTCGCTAAACTGGTTAAAGTCTAAAGTTATCAAAATTGCCTTTAAACCGGCATTAATATGCCATATTAATGCGGGAAAAGGCTCATAGCTCTATCTACCGACGGAGCAGAAAAGACGAGCGTTATGCTTTAAAACAGCTCCTTGTGAATGTCCGGAAACGGATGTTAACAGGAGCTAATAGTTTTTTGGCTAGCGGACCTTTGGCGCTAACAAATAAAGCTTCGGTTTTATTTTAGTCATAATGAGTGGGCTGGATAACGTAAACATTAATGTCCCATCAATGTATGAAACCCTTGTGGAGATAACCTTTGTTATAACCATAAAAACACACTTGACAATGACATGGTACCGAATGCTAGCAATGAGCTACCTCCGTTAGCCCCTTTGTTCAAAGACACCGTGTGCAAACGGTTTACAAACTTTCCCAAATGAACCATTTAAACTTTCCCTTTTGGGTCCCTCGGCAAAACCTGTCTTTTGCCTCATGTGAGTCGGTCCACTTTGCTCATCCCAGGAAGGCAGTAAAAGGGGAACCGTTGCTCGTTCAGCAGCGGCTAATGGCTTAACAGCAGCAACATGTGGTCGGAATCGGAGGCCTGATGTCCTGCAGACAATCTCTGACCCGGTTGCAGTCACGATTTAAGCAGATCTTTCTCAGCACTCGCCAGCGGGTCCTTCTGCCGGCTTTTCAACTCCGTCTGGGGTTCGCTTCCCTGTAAAGGCTGAGGAGAAATACAACAAAGCTGTTTTTGGCAGCCAGGATCCTTCCTCCTGCTACTGATGATGAGGTTAAGACAGCAGACTTAACTCTGATTTGCCCGGACATGTCCTCCGGGCGACGAGAAGTTTCTCCCAGGTGTTAGTTTGTGTGTTGGTCAGGCCCGGCCAGGGCCCATGATCCAAAGTAGCTCTTTCCTAGTCTGTTCCAGGGAGAGATGGTCTGAGCAGCTGGTCAGGAGTGTGGGAGCTGCAGAAGAGAGATTTCTTAGGTGCTCTGACCTTTATCTGTGGGGAGTGGTCCACAGCTGGCAACCTGTTGAGAGAGAGGGGCCGTCCCCGCTGACTCTCTCTCCTTTGTGGCTGTGTGGTCAGAATTAAATCGGACCTCACAGATATTTTCATGGCTGTAATATAGCACAACAAATACATTGCTTCTTACCTGGCTCTGGATGGGCATCATCCCTCTGCAATTACATTCCTGGACCTGTTCCTGACTCATGCTGTTTTTTTTAAAATAAAAATCCCTCAAGCCTTCGGTGTCATCTTCTCTTTTTCTCTTCTGAAAACCTGACATTCTTAGTTTGCAGCGAAACGAACTTTAAATGTTTCAGCCAGCTGTTGTCCTAATGGTCGAACCATTTTATCTTGGGATGGGGGGAGTTCTAATGGTCCCTTATATAAAGAAAACATATTACATATACCTAATGCATACATATATATATATATATATATATATATATATATATATATATATATATATATATATATATACAAATATTTTTCAGAATAATTACTTCTGCCTGTAGTGTCAGTTTTGGCCTGGGACAATTGACCCCCCCCCCCCCCCTCCCCGTCAGCTGGCCTGTATATGGATGTCATTAAACACCTTGATAAGGGCGGTCTCAGTACTGTGGTGAGTACGGAAGCCTGACTGGAAAACGTCAAAGTGGCTGGTCATTGATAAGAAGGTGTTTAATTGTTGAAACACAGCTTTTTCAATAATCTTACTAATAAAGGTAAGGTGTGAGATGGGCCTGTAGTTCTGGAGTAGTAGTTTGTCAAAATTGTTCTTTTTCAGCAGTGGTTTTTAGGGACTAGGGGAAAACACCTGACAGAAGGGACGTGTTTATTATGTGAGTCAAATCAGACGCCTAAGACAGGCAAAACTTTCTTAAAGAAAACTGTGGGCAGAACATCAAGGCAGCAGGAGGATGAACTTTTGTAGTTTATTTGGCTGAATTCGGACATTCTGTCAAGATAAGTTCCAATTGGATACACCTTTGGTTCTGGAGTTGATATGGATGTACAAACTGATTTCTCAGTAAAGAAAATACATTCATTGCAGGCCCTGGTGGAGTGGAGTTCAGAAGCCATGGACACAGGGGGATTTGTTAACCTGTCAACCGTGGCAAAAAAGGCACGAGCATTATTTATTTTTTTATATTATTTTCATTAATTTTAAATTCTTTACAATACAAAAAACAAAGAAGAAACCAGTGCCGCTACCCACATACAAACACAGAACAAAAAAAAAAAAAAAAAAACGCCCTATAGTAAAATACCCCACATGGACAAGAAACAATGTGTCAATCTTCTCCTCCAGTCCATGTCACCCCTCAACCAATGAGAGAGAAGAGATAAATGCAAGCAAGAGTAAATGGTAAAAGCTATAGAACAAAATAACAGTAAAACTAAAATCCTAAGGACCAAGCAGAAAGGACTCAAGGAGACCCCAAAGAGTCAAAAATGTGTCCGATTTGTGGTTAAGATCATGGGTCAGCCTTTCCAAAGGAAGGATAACAGATATCTGTGTGAGCCACATATTTACCGTGGGGGCAGAAGGAGAAATCCATTGTAACAGAATACATTTCTTGGCAAGAAATTGGAGAATTGTAAACAGGGATTTAGAGTGTGCATCCAAATAATTAGGGGAAACATTTAGAAGATAGAACATAGGAGACAGAGAAAAGCGAACACCCAAGACCTTTTCAACCACCAAATGTACATCCCTCCAGAAGACCCTTAGTAGGTCACATGACCAAAATAGGTGAAAAAAAGTTCCTCTATGCCTCAAACACAGGGGTCCATTTTGGGCCCATTACGTTTCTGTTTGTACATAAATGATATCCCAAACATCTGCAAAGATGCCATCTGTCAAATGTATGCAGATGATACAATAATTTATGTGGCAGCAGACACACCTGAAAAGGCCTCTGATCTTTTAAACAGACAGTTGTGTATCTTATCAGAGTGGCTCCAAAATAACTGCTTAACTCTGAATTACACCAAGACTGTCTCCATGTGTTTCTCCCTTAAGAAAATTACAAATAATGAACTCAAAATAATTATTAATCAACATGAAATAAAGCCGGCTGGTGAATTTAAGTATCTGGGGGTAGTTTTAGATTCTGTTGTGCAATTATACACTGTTTAAAGTTATTTAATGTTTCATAAATAACTCTCTGTCTGTTAAGTATTGTCTGGTGATGATCAGCTCTTAAGCAGATATCAAGACAACGGTTGAAAGGGATGAATTCGAGCACTAGCGATCTTTTAACAGCAAAACCTGCACACACATAGAATAAAGAGTGACAACTTCTTTTCAAGTCCAAGAATTTAATAACAGAAATAAAATGAACATCCAGAGAACATCACTTTGAATGCTGTTTACCTGAATTAACACAATATTTCGATTAATAAATCCTCTCTACTAGGCTAGTGAAACTTAACTAAACTATTAAGCTAAATGAAGATAAAAAGAAGCTAAGCTAAGGAACTATTTACATGCAAAAACAAACAAAAGACAAACAAACGTGGTTGATCATAATCAGATTAATTCAGTGAATCCCTGTTCACTACAGATCTGATTTCAAAAGCATGGAGTGGAATTAAAACATTTGCAATGTATTTCAATCCATTCACAATGCAAAGCCCAAGTTAAACAAAATATTATTTGTTGAAATAATATTCTGAGTACTGTTTGTCCTGTAAAATAATTTAAACCCTTACGACCAAGTTTGTTAATGCGATTCTCCCTCCGGGCGTCTCGGGTCGCTGTGGCAACTCGGTGGCTAAGAGGTTACAACATAAAGTTACCAGAATTGCCTTGGAAAACGGCATTAATATACCATATTGATGCGGGAATAAGGCAGATAACACCATCGAAGGATGGCAGAGCAGAACAGTTACGCTTTATGCTTTAAAACGAACTACTTTGAAATGCCCGAGACCGGATGTTAGCAAGGCTAATAGCATGTTTGGCTAGCGTGACCTACCGGTTAGCCCTTTGTTCTAAACACCACGGTTTACAAACATTTCCCAATAAACCTTTTTCTTCACCCTCAGACCGCTGCCCAAACCTGTCCTTTTCAGTTCTGCTCAGTTTGGCCATTCACGAAAGGGGCGTTGAAGGAGGAAGTTGTTTCTGTTTCTTCTTGGCAGGCTAGCGTTAGCCTTGCAGCAGCAGGTGGCTAACGGCGTGGTCTGGATAACTCTGAGGCCACGTTCTTTGACCGGGATGCAGTCCGATGAGCAGGGGTTTTCCTCAGTCTGTCTGCTCTCACAAAGAAACTTGTAGTTTGGAGGAGTCGACTGCAATAGAATATGTGCTTCATTAAATTCATGTAACCATGTTTCTGTTAAAAACATAACATCAAGATTATAACGTAACATCAATACCATGATTTAAGGCTAGTGTTTAGTAAAAGCAAGGCCTAGTCGTTACCTCCATACCACCCGTACGATTGCGCAATCGACCTGCTGCCCGGCGCTCCGCTGCCCACTAACCGCCTTTAGGCGACTGTGGCTTGATGGGTTGAGTAGTCGTCTGGCAATCAGAAGGTTGTGGGTTCGATTCCAGCTTCCCCTTGCCACATGTCGATGTGCCCCTGGGCAAGGCACTTATCCCCAAGTTGTCTACTGAGCTGCGTCTCGGTGTATGCACTAGCTCACAAGCTGATGATCTGGAGCGGCAAGCATCTCCTTTCGCTCAGAGTACCTGCGGTTCTGAACTGCGGGGCAGATATGCTGTCTCAGGAAGGGGGGACAGTGTTTCACCCTCACCCAGAACACCTAAAACTATGGGCCTGGCCCGTGAGTGGTATAATTTGAGCACAGCAGGGCTCCCTCAGAATGTTATAAATACCATTCAGAGTGCTAGGGCTTCCTCCACTGCAAGTGGAACAATTTTGTTCCACTTGCAGTGGAGGAACAATAAAAAGATGGTGCTCTGACAGAGATCTCCTCTCTTTCAATGTCCCATTGGGGGATTTTGTCATTCCTGCAAGAGCTGACAAAAAGAATGGCATTCTCCACAATGAAAGTTTACCTGGCGGCTATTTCTGCATCCCATGTAGGCTTTGAGGGTAAAACAGCCAGCCAACACCCTTTGGTGGGCCTTTTTATGAAAGGGGCACATAGGCTTCTGCCGGTTGCCAGGTCCCTGGCACCTCCATGGGACCTGGCAGTGGTATTGGACGGCCTTGCCAACCCTCCATTCGAGCCTTTGTAGGAGGCGGATCTCAAGCATCTGTCCCTCAAGACAGTGCTACTGCTAGCATTGGTATCTACTGAACGTGTAGGTGACCTCCAGGCCCCAGCTTTTGTGCCTAAAGTGGCTCCTTTTCTCCTATTACTCTTACAGCCTTTTCTCCGCCGCATTTTTGCTCCCTGGAGGAACAGCGGCTGAACAAACTTTGTCCGGTCCGGGTTCTGCGGGCCTATGTGGACAGGACTAGCAACTTCCGGAGAAGTGATCAGCTTTTTGTGTCCTGGGCGAAGCCTTTTAAGGGCAAGCCCATCACAAAGCAGCAGCTCTCCCACTGGATTGTGGGAGCAATTGCGCTGTCTTATACAAGCCAGGGTCTTTAGGCCCCGGTGGTCTACGTTCCCACCCCACTCGGGGCTTGGCTGCATCCTGGGCCCTCTTTAAAGGAGTGTCCATTCAGGACAGCAGCGGCGAGCTGGTCTTCACCAGTCGCATTTACTCGGTTCTATAAGTTGGACGTCTCCGCTCTGAGTGTCGCCTCAGCTGTTTTGAACTCTGTGGCCCTACTGGGAAGTGCCCAGCCAAGTGCTGGGGGTCGCTAGGGATAAGCTGTCTGGCAATAAGGGAGTCTCCATATCCAGTGGTGTAGTCCAGGGTATACGTGGGTATACGGCGTATACCCTCTTATTTTTCAGTCAGCATTGCGTACACCCACTTTATGTTTGTTTGAGTGCACAGGAACAAATCCAAGAGCGCAGTGAGAAAGGTATTCAGCGTTTAAACATCACATGCGTGCGCTCAAACTTGATAAACTCTTCTCAACCCACTATCCTCGCGGTCGGTTCCGTGTCTGCTCGCGTGCTCGACCTGATCCTTTCACGCTCAACACCAGCTGTGCGCTCACTCGACTATGTGCGCTCGTGACTTCAAAAACTATCCACCTCACCAGCCAATCACAGACAGGTTTCTTTCCATCCAATCAGAGTATGGCTTGCAAATACTGCATTCAGATGGATTAAATCAAAATGCTGCAGCTTTTGGCAGAAATTACTAAACATAACGGTGGGATTGAAGAAAAAAAAACAATAAACAGGTTAATATTTTAGCCTAAAATATTTTCTAAAATAATTCCTTGAGTTACTAAGTGAGGTGTGAATTTTTTTTGTCTCTTTTCTTTCCAGCTTCTGGGAGGTGATGCAAAAGTTTCTTGTGATCATAATCATCATCATTATTTAAAGATCACTTTGACATGAGGTAAAACAAAATAACATCTAATAAAATGACTTGGGTAAAGACTTAACAATTTAAAACAATAATAATAACTAGAAAATTTCTGAAGAAATTTAGAGAGGGTCCTGCCTCGTGGTGTATACCGTACTGTCAAAAATATTACCAGGAAGTAACACTGCGAATTTCAGGTTCCTACGGCCTTCACAGCCCCCGCAGTGGCTGTCGAAAGGTGTCATGTTAAGCCAATGGAGCATGTCCCTGACCTCCTAGGAGCCTCTGGCCAGCAGCGTTGTCATGGAAACTCACTGACAGCTGCAGCCCTCTGTCTTATTCATCTTTACCTTTATCATGTGGGGGACTGAGTGGAATGTGTGATTTTGGTGTCTTTGGAGCATTTTTGCTGCATGTAGCAGAGGCAAAAAGGGGTCAAAAATGGATATTTGACACCTCATAACATGGAGAGGCTTTATCCAACATGGTCGAGATTTATTGTGGAGCTTTCTCCGTAAAGGACGTACAGACTCTGTCAAGCAGAAGTTGGTAGGACCTTCCTAGAGTTAATTCCGGTTAGCAACATGCTAACCATTAGCCGCTAACATGATTGTGTTCAGTATCACCGCGTGATGGTACTCTGTTAGTTTGGTTGAAATCCTCTACTGGGAAGTGCCTGAAAAAGGGAGAAAATTGTATGGATATATGGGCATGGCTTTTGGCTTATTACGTCGCCATGGTAACTCAAAATGGCGGGTGGTACAAAAAGAACACTTCATGGGATCAAGACACACATTTTGATATACACACTGAGGGGGTTAAAACATAACACTTTAAGCCTCCCATACCAGGATTCGATCCTACAATCAAATGCATGGAAAACTGGCACTTCGTCTCTGAGCTATACTGTAGCCATATATGGTAATGTGCTTTTGGGAGGATAACTGTGTTTTGTCCCATTGAAAAGCATTGGCAACCCCAAACAGCACTTCATATCTCCGGTTCCGTAAAGGCTAGAGATGTAATTTGTTTGTGCGTTTAATTCAGAATGAAGAGGGGAACAAGACAAACTGTTTTTGCTGGAAATATGTTAATAAAGGCGCAAAATAAATTTCTGCAGCACTTAGCAGGGGCAAAAATGGGTTAAAAATGAATATTTGACACCTCATGATTTGGACATGCTTTAACCAATGTGGGCCAGATTTATTGTGGAGCTTTCTCTGTAAAGGCAGAACACACCTGGCAAAGCAGAAGTTGGTAGGACCTACCTAGGGCTACTTCCGGTTAGCAACATGCTAACCGTTAGCCGCTAACATGGTTGTGTTCAGTATCACTGGTTGATGGTACTCTGTAAGTTTGATTGAAATCCTCTACTGGAAAGTATGTCAAAAAGGGAGAAAATACTAAAAGTCACCAAAGGTCATGGGTCAGATCGACCTCCTTTAGCAACACAGCCTCACCAAATCTGGGCCCAGAACTCAACATTTGACCAAAATGGTGTGTAGTGCCATTTCCCACCAGTGGGTGGTGCTGTATAGGCCGGGTGGGTCGTGTCTGGGCATCCTGCCAGGTCCTGTTGGAGTCCAAGGCCCAATAGGAAAACTATGTGAAATCCAAAAAGTGACAGAGAAGTGAGAGACGCGTGATAATCACCGGAAAATGACAAAAAATATTAATAGGAAGTGATTTTGCGAATCTCAGATTCCTACGTTCATCACAGCCCCTGCAGTGGGCTGTTAACACTCTGCTTTAATATGTCCACGTCTGTGGCAATAATAACAAACCCGTTCATCATCCCAAACACCCGGACTTTTAAACTGCCTCGCCTCATCTTCCTTAGCGACGCCACCCCGATCAGTGCGACTCATATTTCGGCCAAAAAATTTTTTGAAACCCACACGATCTGAAAAATCCTTGAGTCAGCACATAATCATCTGCCAACACTGCAGCATCAGACGCATCTCCAACTCCAACTCCGTTAGACGCCCCAACTTCACCCTTGGTGGTTGTTTCAAGAGGTGGCAAAACTTTTTGCTCAATCAGCGCCGCATACAGTTGCCTTTTAATTGCCTCTTTTTTCCCTTGTTTAACCACAGGTATTTCAAACTGAGAAGCAATGGTTATGAGATCGTATTTGGTTGCACCGTTAAACTTTTCCAGAGAAGTTTCAGCTACAAAATCATTCCGATCACAACTAAACAATAACTATATAACGGCCATAACTAAACAAAAGCCACGGGGGGGACCCAAGCTAAACAACCAATACAGTGTAAAGTGAAATTAATGTGGAACGTATGCACAACGGGCCCAAAGCAACCATGTCTCCACTATTCTTTAGCCTGCCTGTCCCTACTCACCTGTCTAATTCCCTGGCTCTTCACGTGGATCGGCGGCAGGTTTATTAAGCACCAAACCAGTAAGAAATTAATCTTACGGATTGCCCCCGAGATCACTGCTTGCACAGTGAACGCTAACCGCAAACCCCCACGACACTAACAAAATAATAAACAGGTGCAGTCTAAAGCGACAGCACCACTAGCAGAAGACACAATCACTAAAACAGAACCAACATTGACGCACATGTCCCAAAAACATTTCACTCACCTGTATACGCAAAAGGTCCCAGGCTCGAAACCTGGCAGAAACAGTGATTTTAAGTGGAGTGGTGGCCTAGTGGTCAGAGCACAGAGCTTTGGTCCCAGAGGTTCTGAGTTCAAATCCCGCAGACTGCCACTCTGGGTCCCTGAGCAAGACCCTTAACCCCTGATTGCTCCCCAGGCGCTGCACAGTGGCAGCCCACTGCTCCCCAAGGGGATGGGTTAAGATGCAGAAGTGAATTTCTCCAGCGTGAGATCAATAAAGTTCAATTATTATTATTATTATTATATTGGACCACCCTACCAAAATGCCACTGCTGCGCGCAACAAACCAGCTGGTAAGAAAGCCATGTCCAACCCACAAACAATGACCTCACTGCTTACTCCTACAAACTGGACAAAAAAATTAATGAAAGACGTTAAGCGCAAAAACCAACAAGTGTCCCAACTGTATAAATTTTGTCTCGGACGAGCCCCCATTTGTTACGGCCCGGCTCAAATAGCCGCAACAAAAACTGGGAGGACTCGGCAAACAAACAATTTTAGCCCTTCAGAGGCATTTATTAAATTAATGAATAACGCGCAACAGCCCAAGATGTAATCCCTCCGCCTGGTCTTCTCTCGTTCTTGGTTGGGTCCTGGCCTTGGCTGGTCCCCTGGATCAACCCTAGTCCTCCGTGGCACACTGGAGCTTCAGCAACGTCTACGACCAATGGTGCGCTGAGCTTTGGACACCTCTTAATGGGTAGACTGGCGCTCCTTAAAACCCATCAGCTGGCCACGTAATTGGAAGCACCTCCCACAATCAAGGACCTGCATAAAAAACAATTACCGGCCACTTGCTCACAGCAGGGCCATCACAGAGGGTCCGTCGGATAGTCGAATCTCGGATTCAGGAAGAGCAGTGTGGTTTTCGTCCTGGCCGTGGAACACTGGATCAGCTCTACACCCTCAGCAGGATTCTTGAGGGGGCATGGGAGTTTGCCCAACCAGTCTACATGTGCTTTGTGGATCTGGAGAAGACATTCGACCGTGTCCCTCAAGGGATCCTGTGGGGGGTACTCCGGGAGTATGGAGTACCGGGCCCTTTAATAAGGGCTGTCAGGTCTCTGTATGACCGGTGTCAGAGTCTGGACCGCATTGCCGGCGGTAAGTCAGACTCGTTTCCGGTGAGAGTTGGACTCCGCCAAGGTTGCCCTTTGTCACTGATTCTGTTCATAACTTTTATGGACAGAATTTCTAGGCGCCGCCAAGGTGTTGAGGGGATCCGTTTTGGTGGCCTTAGGATTGCGTCTCTGCTATTCGCGGATGACGTGGTCCTATTGGCTTCATCAGGGCATGATCTACAGCTCTCACTAGAGCAGTTCGCAGCCGAGTGCGAAGCAGCCGGGATGAGAATCAGTGCCTCCAAATCCGAGACCGTGGTCTTGAACCGGAAAAGGGTAGAGTGCCTCCTCCGGGTTGGGGAGGATGTGCTGCCCATAGTGGAGGAGTTCAAGTATCTTGGGGTCTTGTTCATGAATGAGGGGAAGATGGAGCGGGAGATCGACAGGCGGATTGGTGTGGCATCTGCTGTGAAGCGGGTGCTGTACCGATCCGTTGTGGTGAAGAGAGAGCTGAGCCAAAAGGCTAAGCTCTCGATTTACCGGTCAATCTACGTTCCTACCCTCATCTATGGTCACGAGCTTTGGGTCGTGACCGAAAGAACGAGATCCCGGATACAAGCGGCCAAAATTAGTTTTTTATCTGTAGTGTGTCTGGGCTCTCCCTTAGAGATAGGCTGAGGAGCTCAGTCATCCGGGGAGGACTCAGAGTAAAGCCGCTGCTCTTCCACGTCGAGAGGAGCCAGTTGAGGTGGCTCGGGCATCTGGTAAGGATGCCTCCTGGACGCCTCCCTAGTGAGGTGTTCCGGGCACGTCCCACCGGGAGGAGGCCCAGAGGGAGACCCAGGACACGCTGGAGGGACTATGTCTCTAGGCTGGCCTGGGAACGCCTTGGGATTCCCCCGGAGGAGCTGGCCCAAGTGGCTGGGGAGAGGGACGTCTGGGCCTCCATACTGAAGCTGCTACCCCCGTGACCCGACCCCGGATAAGCGGGAGACAATGGATGGATGGATGGATGGATGGATGGATGGATGGATGGATGGAACAACCGACCCACTCTCTCCCAGTTTTGCGGCAATTATTCAAACAATTTGGTCAATTATCAGGATACAAAATTAATATGAACAAAACCCAGTTGCTGTCTTTTAATTATGCTCCACCGCAGGAAATCCAAAACAGGTACCCCTTAGCTTGGCACACTGACCATTTTAAATTCTTAGGCACTACTATATCAAAGGACCTCGAAAAGGTATCCGAATATAATTATGTTCCCATGCAAAAAAGAATTAAAGAGGATATCACAAAATGTAATCTCACTCCTTTTCTAAGTTTTAGCTCAAGAATTGACTCGATTAAGATGAACATACTGCCCAGACTGTTATATTTATTCCAAACAATTGAAATAAATCAAAAAGTTTTTAATGAATGGGACAAACTATTATCTAGATATATTTGGCAAGGTAAAAGAACTAGAATTGGATATAAGGTGTCAAGAACCAGAGACAGATGGACCCAGTATTCAACCAGACAAGCAGAGGTTAGGTTAAAGAACATTTATTTACAAAAATGCAAAAACAAAAACGGGTACCAGGCCAAAAAGGGGAAGAATGTGTCCAATAACAAAAAGCAGTCACAGATGAAACTATCTACAAAACAGAGGACAGGCTAACTCAAAAATCCAAAGATAAGTCTGATCAGGAAACAGGCGGTCAGAATAAACTCAAGCAGTGGTCAGTTAAACAGGCAAACAAACGTGGAACAGGGAATGCTGGACAAGACTCACCGATAGGGATTGGAAAGACAAACAATGATGTGGCAGATTGCAGGGGGCAGAGGCAGGTATAAGTAAGGGAGTGATCAGGTGAATGGAGTGAAACTAATTAGTTACATGGGTGGAGCTAATCGGGAACAGGGAAGTGCTTGGGAGTAAAACTGAAGCCGATTGGATGGTGACTGGTGAAGGGGAGTGACAGGAAGACAAAAGAATGCTGGCAGGTGAACTGAGTTTAGACTGGTGACAGAAATGGTCTGAGCAGACCGGATAAACTTATAACCTAAAACAAAATCAAACACTAAGACAGAACCAAAAATAGAAACTGAACTTAAGGCAGGAGAGTAAAGTAATTAATCAAATAACAAACAAAACCCATAACCAAACCCAAATCATGACAGAGCCCCTCCCTCAAGGGCGGATTCCAGACGACCTTAATGAAAAAGAAAACAGACTGGACCGGGCGGGTGGAGGGGGTTTCAGGTCGGAGGGACAGAATCAAACAAATGTCCAAACACAAACCAAGAACAAAAAAACAAACCCAACAGGGCGCACGGGTGAAAAACAAACCGAAAATGTTTAAAAAAAAAAGTCTCTAGGAACAAAAAGTCTGGCGGACGTCCCGGAGGACGGCCCCGGCGTGTCAGGTTCTCCGGCGGACGTCCCGGAGCACGGCCCCGGCGTGTCAGGTTCTCCGGCGGACGTCCCGGAGCACGGCCCCGGCGTGTCAGGTTCTCCGGCGGACGTCCCGGAGCACGGCCCCGGCGTGTCAGGTTCTCCGGCGGGCGTCCCGGAGCACGGCCCCGGCGTGTCAGGTCTTCAGGAGGCCGTTGGCGGACCAGGAACCTCAGAGCCCAACGCCTGGAGAGGGAGAAAACAGAAACTGGCGCCGGACTAAAGGTTGGGGACGGCGCCGCACTACAGGCTACAGGGGGCGCCTGGCTACAGGCGACTAAAGGGGGCGCCTGGCTACAGGCGACTAAAGGGGGCGCCTGGCTACAGGCGACTAAAGGGGGCGCCTGGCTACAGGCGACTAAAGGGGGCGCCTGGCTACAGGCGACTAAAGGGGGCGCCTGGCTACAGGCGACTAAAGGGGGCGCCTGGCTACAGGCGACTAAAGGGGGCGCCTGGCTACAGGCTTCGGGCTGGGCCTGGCTACAGGCTTCGGGCTGGGCCTGGCTACAGGCTTCGGGCTGGGCCTGGCTACAGGCTTCGGGCTGGGCCTGGCTACAGGCTTCGGGCTGGGCCTGGCTACAGGCTTCGGGCTGGGCCTGGCTACAGGCTTCGGGCTGGGCCTGGCTACAGGCTTCGGGCTGGGCCTGGCTACAGGCTTCGGGCTGGGCCTGGCTACAGGCTTCGGGCTGGGCCTGGCTACAGGCTTCGGGCTGGGCCTGGCTACAGGCTTCGGGCAGGGCCTGGCTACAGGCTTCGGGCAGGGCCTGACTACAGGTTTCGGGCGACAGTGTTTTAAAGCTGCGAAGAGCTGGCACTGGAGACAGTGCGTTAAAGCTACGAGGAGCTGGCACTGGAGACAGTGCGTTAAAGCTACGAGGAGCTGGCACTGGAGACAGTGCGTTAAAGCTACGAGGAGCTGGCACTGGAGACAGTGCGTTAAAGCTACGAGGAGCTGGCACTGGAGACAGTGCGTTAAAGCTACGAGGAGCTGGCACTGGAGACAGTGCGCTAAAGCTACGAGGAGCTGGCACTGGAGACAGTGCGCTAAAGCTACGAGGAGCTGGCACCGGACACTGAGTCTTTGAGCTGCGGGGAGCAGGCACCGGGGCTGAGATTGAGGGCGGGTCCTCCAGGACCCCCTCACGGGACTCGATCGGAGGCGGACCTTCCAAATCTCCCTCCTCGTCGCCGAGCGGAGGCGGACCCTCCTGGGTCTTCACGTCGCCCGCTGGCGGCGACCCCTCAGGGACAGGAGCCGAGGAGTCAGCCAGAGCAACCGCTCGCCGGCGTTTGCGGCGGCGGTACGGCTGCGGCAGAGCGCTCCTCCCTTGGATGTGGCGTCTGGGACCAACACCAGGGGGACAAATCGCCAGCCTGGAACCCTCAAACGAGGCTCCCAAGACGACTTCAGGTAAGCGCCTGACATCCTCTCTTGTCCCAAACAAAGCCCAAGTGTCCATCATAATCTTAAGTCCAGATTGCAAACTCGGTGTCGGGTTCATGGTGGGAGAGAAAAAAGAAAAAGAGGAGAGGACAAAAAAAAACAAAAACAAAAAAACAACGTACTTGTCTGGCGATGGGTCTGGTTATGGCCACATCATTCTGTCAAGAACCAGAGACAGATGGACCCAGTATTCAACCAGACAAGCAGAGGTTAGGTTAAAGAACATTTATTTACAAAAATGCAAAAACAAAAACGGGTACCAGGCCAAAAAGGGGAAGAATGTGTCCAATAACAAAAAGCAGTCACAGATGAAACTATCTACAAAACAGAGGACAGGCTAACTCAAAAATCCAAAGATAAGTCTGATCAGGAAACAGGCGGTCAGAATAAACTCAAGCAGTGGTCAGTTAAACAGGCAAACAAACGTGGAACAGGGAATGCTGGACAAGACTCACCGATAGGGATTGGAAAGACAAACAATGATGTGGCAGATTGCAGGGGGCAGAGGCAGGTATAAGTAAGGGAGTGATCAGGTGAATGGAGTGAAACTAATTAGTTACATGGGTGGAGCTAATCGGGAACAGGGAAGTGCTTGGGAGTAAAACTGAAGCCGATTGGATGGTGACTGGTGAAGGGGAGTGACAGGAAGACAAAAGAATGCTGGCAGGTGAACTGAGTTTAGACTGGTGACAGAAATGGTCTGAGCAGACCGGATAAACTTATAACCTAAAACAAAATCAAACACTAAGACAGAACCAAAAATAGAAACTGAACTTAAGGCAGGAGAGTAAAGTAATTAATCAAATAACAAACAAAACCCATAACCAAACCCAAATCATGACAATAAGGTCTTACAATTGGGAAAGAAAATGGGAGGTTGGGGGTTACCTTCCCTTAGAGATTATTATTTAGCAGCACAAGCAAGAACACTAATATACTGGTGCGACCCAACATATAATGCTCAATGGAAAACTATTGAAACAAAGGCAACACTCTTTCCTGTACAGGCAATTTTGGCCGATGCAAATCTACAAAGTTTCATAAATAATTTAGATAACCGGTGGATGAAAACAACCCTTAGAGCAGGGGTGTCAAGCTCCAGTCCCCGAGGGCCGGTGTCCTGAAACTTTTAGAGGTTTCCCTGGTCCCACACACCTGAATCAAATGGCACAATTAGCTCCTCAGTATGCAGTCAGGTTCTTCAGAGTCCTGCTAATTACCTGATTATTTGACTCAGGCGTGTCGGACCAGGGACACATCTGAAAGTTGCAGGACACCGGCCCTTGAGGACTGGACTTTGACACCTGTGCCTTAGAGTGTGGAAAACTATCGTTAAAAAAATGCACAAGAGAACAACCTGGCAATCATAAAATGGATTGCATATGACTCAGACTTCTCACCAAACAAACTGGAAACCAGGTTTAAGGACTGGACATCCAAGGGAATCACTGCTATGTGCACAATAATGAACAACAAAATCTTAAGTGATTTTGAAACACTCAAGAGAAAATATTCTTTGGACAAACAGGACTTTTATTATTATTTACAAATAAGAAATCTTGTTAGCTTAAAAATTAGGCCAATTACTGATAAACCTAATGGAAATTTTTTATGAATGCCTATAAATCAAAAATTAAAGGGAAAATTATTTCACTTATCTATAAAAACCTAATAGATCTCAAAAACAATTCAACCCTACATATCAAGGCAAGATGGGAGAGAGAGGGCAATTTAACAATAACAGAGGAGGAATGGGCAATAATGTGGAGATACCAATGGACACACAATAAATCTCTACAATGGCAAGAATTTGGATGGAAAAATCTGGTAAGATTCTTTATCACACCTCCTCAGAAATGCCACTATGATGGAAATCCTCCGACATGTTGGAGAAAATGTAGAAATAAAAATGCAAAACATTATCATGTCTTCTGGGACTGCCCAATTATAAAAGATTACTGGAAAGAGATAAATAGTACCTTACAAGATATTTTCAAGCAGAACATTCCTTTGGAAATCCAGTTTATGTATTTTGGTATAATTCCTCAAGAAGCTTCAAAAAGAAATAAATATTTGATGACTATTCTATTAACAGCAAGTAAGAAAAACATTACAAGAAAATGGTTATCACAAGACAAACCAACTTTAGACGACTGGATCGACATAACATTTAACATGTATAAAATGGAAAAAATAACGACCTTTCTCAATCACAAAACTGAACAATTCTGTCAGTGGTGGAAGATTTGGGTAGACTATGTAAAACTTAAAAGATCTGATTTAATCTTTGAAGACCAAACTTGATTGAATCTCCTCGACAATCCACTCTCCTATGACAACCATAATAAATAATTATTTTATATTATGTTTTTTTATGTTTCCTCTTTCACATTCTCTTTACTCCTTGCTTTATAATCTTTCTCAGGGAATTGAAGTTGCAGTTTTGTTTTGACTGTAATAATGCAATGGCCTACTTGTCCACCTTGTTTCAAATGTTGGAGTTACTCTTGTGATGTAGAGGCCTAAGTTTATGTAAATGATACTTTCCTGAGAATCAATAAAGATAAAATAAAAAAATAAAGAGAATTATACTAATCCAGCCATGATAAAATGAAGGCTTGGAGTAGGGTTTCCATATTTTTGCCTTGAAAGAATAGGTTTTACCTTTGCTTTGTTTCTTAAATGATAAAAATGACTTAACTGAGGTCCTTTTTTGACTATCAAGTTTAAAATCACCATCCATTTTAAAATCGAGGTTCATAAATTGGGGCTAAACATTCATTGTCAGGGGGTCTAAATCAACATGATCGACACTTCTTTGGGTGTTTCAACTGGTATATTTGACAATTCATGATTTGCAAAGACAAAGTGAATCGGGTTTTGATGGTCTCCTCGTCATTACCTTTATCTCTTTCTACAGATTCTCTATCTCATTCAATTCAGGACTTTCCATATGTCTCATCGCATAGGTCTATATTGAAAAACCTACAGTGAAGTAATGAAATGTTGATTCTGGATGTAGTGTAGGAATTCCTTCAATATAAACCAAATAAAATTTTACATTACCTGCCAGAAGCTGGAAAAAAATCTTTAAAAAAGAGACAACAGTATTTTCACACCTCACGTAGTAGCTCAAGGAAATATTTTAATCTAAATATTTTAGCCTACATATTTTAGGCTAAAATGAGTAAACGCTACTGATGGATATTTGGGTAAACTAAATAGAGCAGTGTTACATGTCATTGTTTCTAAAACGGCATTTTTCTGAGCTGCGTCTAAAAGGGCAAAAATTGAGAGTATACCCACTTCTCCAGGGACCACTACACCACTGTCCATATCCCATAGTGAGACATCGAAACGAATGCTATGAATGAGAACTATAGGTTACCTGCGTAACCCCGGTTCTCAGAGTAGCATGAGTGAGATGTCTCACCAGACAACCCTTCTTGCTGGGGCGAAGCGAGAAGAGGTGCTTATTTCAAATGGTGCTGCATCGTAACACAAGCTATTTATAGGATTGGTGACGCAGGCGTCACGATCCCCAGCCAATCAGGATTGGCGTAATGAGATAAATGCTTCTGAGGAATACGGCAAGGGGCGTATCCCATAGTGAGACATCTCACTCATCCTACTCTGAGAACCGGGGTTACGCAAGTAACCTATAGTTTTCCATTGTATCATCTCCTGAGGTAAAACAACCTGTAGCTTCTTTTGATAAATTTTTACTGCTGTCTTTAGGAGTTAAAATTCTGTTATAAACAATGGTGCATATATACATTTAAGTCAGACTTGAACGTAATCTCCCTTCACAAAATTGTCATGCACTCGGCTGACTAGTTCGTCGGTAAGTTTAAGGGGTCATCAGAGAGAATGGCTTGCAAATGTTTGGTCTCCTTCCTTTCCTCTGTCTGAATCAGAATCAGAAATACTTTAATAATCCCAGAGGGAAATTACTGTTTCAGTAAAACCGCCATCACAAACATCACAAACATTTCAGGGGGATACGATTTACTGGGTCCTTGCTGCCAAGGACACCACCTTACACGGTTTCCACAGGGCGCTGCCATTACTCTGTGGAAAAATAGAGGCCACAAAAAAAGGAGGGTGGGAGGGAAAAAACATAACTCATACTTTATCCTATTACAGGATACAGTTTGAGATATGAAGCTGAAGCACAAGTTCAATCGAAGAAACTCATCGCCTGCCTCCATTCAATCAGAGTCCGATCCGCCTCTGATGTGAGCCAATCAATTACGAACCGCACCTCATGAAGCCAATCATCATCCCGCGCTCATCTTAAAAGCAACTTCAAATCCACGTCTCAGCCTGCTAACCAGCAAGCGCAAACGGATTGCATGTCGGATTTCGAATCAGATGTCCGATTCAAGACGATAACAACTTATCCTCAAATCCTGCTGCTCATAGGAACGCCATCTAGCCGCGCATCCATCCTCTCCGATCTCTGTATTCGCTCCAGCATATCTTAACCAGCACTGACCTGGATTCGCTCTCTTAGCTGGCCTTCTTCCGCTGTGGCGTCTCATTCCGTCACCCAACCTCTGTTTTCATCAGCTCCGATTCCTGGCGCTATGAACTTGCCAATCCCCGCTTTTCACAAGCGACGTAGACGCCGTCCCAACTCTACCTGAGCTCTGGTCCCGCTCCGCTTCGTAGACGAGAGGCCCATCCTCCCGTATCGTCCCTGTGCAACTTTCAGCCGGATCTCCTCTCATGCCCGCTCCTAGCAGCTCAAGGTAACATGTATCCACTCATGTTTTCATTCATATTACATGCATTTCGCTCATCATGCTTCTGAACTGTCCATCTGTTAGGCAGAAGTATCCCATCCATTCTGTTTGTTTTCGTTTTCTTCTTCTTCTGGTTTTGGCGGTTGGCCACAGGCTTGTAGTAGCATTACTCCCACCTACTGGTTGCAGTATGGTTCGTGATGGACTCCATATATCTTCTCTTATTTCATAATTATGTCATTCTAATTTAACTCATTGTTCATATTTTCTACAGTCATTTCTTGTCCATAGTATGCTTGATTTTAAGTGTTAATTAAGTTTGTAAGCTGAAATGTTAACCTTATCATTCTCCTCTTTTGTTTTTTCCCATTTCTGTGTTCTCTTACTATCTTTGATATGGTAACGTTCTTCACTTCTCCCCTTTATCATCAACCTGCAGGCTGTATTAGTAAATGTCTCAGCATTTTAAGTCTCTGATTTTGTCATTCAAAGACTTACTATTGGTAAATCCTTCCGCATTAAGTACCTTCAATGTCATTCACGTTCCGTTTAACCGGACAGTAGGGTTGAGTTGTTACTTAACCCATTTTATTTCAGAAGTGCATTTTAAATCCAGCGATTTATACCAATTGTTGTTAAAACCGCTGCAACTCTGGTGCAATTCGGCGTTCGTTTGGAACGGTCTGTACTGGTTCAGACCTCTTATTCATGCTGACCAGGCCACTTTGTCACTCTTGTCATTTCATCGGTCAGTTTAATGTTTTGCTAATCAATTACTTCAGGTGTTGTGAAATTATACATGTTAAAGTTGTTTAAATGTTCTTGTTTGTAGGTATTGTCTGATGAATGTCAGCTGGGAGCTGACGTCAGGATGGCCGTGGGGGATGATGAGTATTGGCGATCTTTTAACAGCAATTGCTCATGTATTTTAGGGATTGACATATTTCTTTTCAGGTTCAAGAATTTATTTTAAGATGAACATCCGGAGAGCATCACTGTGGGTGCTGTTGTCTGGTTGATAGTGTTGTGCAATTATACACTGTTTAAAGTTATTTAATGTTTCATAAATAACTCTCTGTCTGTTGGGTATTGTCTGGTGATGATCGGCTTTTGGGCTGATATCGAGACAATGGTTGAGAGGGATGAGTTCGAGCACTGGCAGTCTTTTGACAGTAGAACCTGCACACACAGGGTAAAGGAGTAACGGCTTCTTTTCAGGTTCAAGAAATTAGTAACAGGTAAAATTAACATCCGGAGAGCATCACTATGTGATACTGTTTGCCTGAATTAGCACAATGTTCGATTGGTGAATCCTCTCTGCTAGGCTGGTGAGACTTGACTGGGCTACTGGGCAAATGAAGATAGAAAGAGGCTAAGGAACTATTTGCGAACAAAACAAAGGACAAACCAGGGTGGTTGATCATGATCAGGATAACCCGGTGAGTCCTTGTTCACTGAGGGTCTGATTCCAAGAACATGGAATGGAGTTGAGACATTTGCCATGTATTTAAATCAATTTACAATGCGGGACCCAAGTTAAACAGAACATTATTTGTTGAAATAATGGCTCTGCTGCATGTGGTCGGGTCGGAGGCCTGGTGTGAGCACGTTCTCTGAACCGGTTGCGGTCCGATTTGAGCAGGGTTTTTCCTCAGAATTCCACAGCTTTCCACTCATCTGGGTTCGCTCCTCAGTACAGGCTGAGAAGAAATACACAGAGCTGTTTCGCATGCAGGATCTTTGCTCCTGCTACCGGTTGTGAGGTTAGGACAGCAATTTAGCTCTGTATTTGCCCGGACATGTTCTCCAGGCGATGAGAGCCTCTCAGATGCTGAAGCAGGCAGTCGAGTCTAGCAGACCCAGGATGAAGCGTGGCTGGCCAGGCACCTTTCCCAGCTGCTGGCTTGTGTGTTGGTCAGGGCCGACCAGGCCTCATGGTTTGGCCTTCTTTGTCTGCTCTGAGAGAGCTGCTAAAGAAGTCTGCAGGAGTGAGCTGAAGAAAGAGAGCTTTTTGTCTGTGGGGGAAGGTTTTTATTTGTAAGGAAGGTTCTCAGCAGGACCCCCGGTGGGAAGAAAGGCCGTCCAAGCCTTGAGGGTCTCATGTTGCAGCAGGACAGATTTCCTGTTACCTTCCCCATACCACAGTTCAGAATTCAATCCGAGATCAATTATTTATCATGTCGTTATTGCAAAACATAAGTTTTAAATTACGGATCCTGTCTGTAGACTGGTGAGGCTAATTAAGCTAATAAGTAATGAAGATCACCAGTTTTATCAGAATGTAGTGCAGAATCTAAATAAAGTATTAATTTCATTTCAAACATCATGGAATGAGTTAAATAGCTTAATCCGTTCATGACAGCATTTAGCATGCCTTCGGCAGTTTATGCATTCATGAGTTAAGCAAACATTATTTCATAAATTATGTCTTAAGACATGTTACCCATCTTCATCCTCTTCATTCATTCATCTTGTGGTCGCTTCCTCTCATAGATCTTCCTTTGACTATTCTCAGTTTGTCCTTTCTCAAATTAAACCTGTCGGCCTGCAAATTGAGTTCTAGGTGTTGATCTCAACTTGGTTCCAGCATGGCTATCTGCCTGCACTTCAGCTTTCTAATTCACAAGATATCAGTCTCATTCCATATCAGTTATTTCCAACCGTCAGCTGCCCTCCTTGCTCGGTCACCTCAATCTCACAAATGCATCATTGCCAGAGTCACGCTTTATTTCCAGGCAGCTCGAGTTCACTAAATTTGTTCTTTCCTTCTTGAACAGGATACTCTGGTTGAGAGCTGCCGTTCTGACCGTCTGGTCTGCTTCTCGCCTGGATCGAAATATATTTCTATAATGCCTTTCTGTCATGGATGTGTTTAAAAATTTACGGATGCTGCCATCCGTAGGTTTTGGGGGGGGTTCTTTATAATTGTTTCACAGATTCCTGATCACTCAAACAATGGGCCATGGTCATCATCATCATGCCTCACACATCGTTCTGAGCATCCATTAATTTTAGCTGCTCAATGCCCTCTCAGCTTTAAGGTAATCTAACTGCAAATACTGGTGGTGGATTGAAACTTTTCACATGTCTCGCCAGACCCTTCATGTGTCACTCTTTCAAATTGAGTTTATCATTCATAATCATCACAGTCCGTAACTCTCATGCATGCATCAACCATTCTGTTATGCATCCTGTCATGCATCCTGTCACCTGTGTTGCATCTTGTCATGATCACTCATTTCTCTATGTGCATCATCTGCAAGACATCTTCCGCAAGAAAGCATAAGCAAGACATCTTCCGCAAGAAAGCATAAGCAAGACATCTTCCGCAAGAAAGCATAAGCAAGGCATCTTCCGCAAGAAAGCATAAGCAAGGCATCTTCCGCAAGAAAGCATAAGCAAGACATCTTGCGCAAGAAAGCATAAGTAAGACATCTTCCGCAAGAACGCATACGCATGACACCTTCCGCAAGAAAGCATACGCAACACATCTTCCGCAAGAAAGCATATGCAAGACATCTTCCGCAAGAAAGCATCTCTGCTCACTTCTCCTTGTTCATTTCTTTCATTTCATTCACCTAATCATCTCCCATTCAAATCACTATCCCGTCACACTGCCTTATGAGTACAGGCGCTCTGACCTCGGCATTTTTGGGGGGAACATCCCTGTTCTCATACATCTACTTATGCATATTAAAGTATAATTCAGCATTAATGTTCCTGCCGAGGTCTGAGCGCCAAAGACTTAAAATATTGTATCAATAAAATCCTTCTAATTGCCATTTCTTTCTCTGTGAGTTTTTCAGATTGAAATGAAGCTGAAGCGCAAGTTCAATCGAAGAAACTCATCGCCTGCCTCCATTCAATCAGAGTCCGATCCGCCTCTGATGTGAGCCAATCAGCTACGAACCGCACCTCATGAAGCTAATCAGCATCCCGCGCTCATCTTAAAAGCAACTTCAAATTCATGTCTCAGCCTGCTAACCAGCAAGCGCAAACGGATTGCATGTCGGATTTCAAATCAGATGTCCGATTCAACCCACCCCCAACCCCTTCTCCACCATCATAGCTGAGTTCATCTAGCTTCCAAGACGTTCCTCCATCCTCAACCCATCAGAGTGTTTTCTCCCTTCAGTCTTCAGCACTCCCTATCACCTCGTTATTGGTCCGGCAGAAGACCACCATGTTGGGCCCGGTTCTGCCAGAGGTTTCTTCCCAAAGGGGAGTTTTTCCTCTCCACAGTCGCTTCAAGCTTGCTCATCATGGACAGTTCATGCAAACCTGTGTTTATCAAGTTGGACATCTATCTTATACAGATCACCATATGGACTGAACAAACTTCTTCTATCTCCACTCCACCACCAGTTTCAGACCTGGGGGGAACATTCCTGTTCTCATACATCTACTTATGCATATTAAAGTATAATTCAGCATTAATGTTCCTGCCGAGGTCTGAGCGCCAAAGACTTAAAATATTGTATCAATAAAATCCTTCTAATTGCCATTTCTTTCTCTGTGAGTTTTTCAGATTGAAATCAAAAACCTCTTGCACAAAAAGCACAAATAAGACGAGACACATATAGCAAAAGGTAAACAATTGAGACTAGTCGCGTGTAAGTTCATCAGTTTTTATGAGCATCAGTTATGTGTGTCTGTTTGGGTGAAAGTGTTTATATTTCCGTGAACACTCTCCAGGGGCCATTGTACTTGATGTTATCAGCCGGCCAACAGTTCAGAAAGCATCCGCAGATGTCAGCGGGGGAGGAGGGAGCGGGGGAGAGTCTAGAGCACAATCCAGGAGTGATTATAGATAGGGAAGGCATAGTCCAAATATGTTATTTGTTATGAGACAAGCTGCCCTGACTTTCCTGTCAGCTTTAAGTCTTTTGCTGGCTCCAAATGGCGAAATCCAATATTCCAAATTGTTGGGCTTTTCCGCGTTTCACTTCCAGATTTTATCCCATCTCCCCTTGAGCTCAACCACCGAAGCCAGTCTGGGTTCCAGCACATCCAGCTTTTCGGCTCTGTTCCTCCACCTTCCAGATCTATCCGTTCGCCGCCTTAGTGATCGCATCATATGCAGCCGACAGCCTGATCAAGGCCAAATGGCAACCGACATCCGCTGTATTTGCTGATACATCAAAAATCCACCAAATCCAATAAGTAGAAATCCAAGTATCCTGAATCCCAACATGCAAACGTTTCAAATGTCCAGGAATGACAAAGTCGAAAGACACACCGTTTTCCATCCAAGAATATAGGGTGTATCCCACGAAAAGAGTCAAATCGGGACCGGACGGGTCCCCCTTTCGTTGCCTACCCGTCGAAAAAAATTTATCAATAGCATTAAGAGACCAGCTTACCAGATCCATGGTTTTTCAGAGTTCAGGTGATATGAAGAAAGTGCTCAGAAAGACAAGACATAGCAGCAGGAGAGGGGGAGGGGGGTGAAAGCTGGAGAGGAGAGAAAAAACACGACCAACCTCGAAGAGATACAGAACAGAAGCTTTCTACAATCATAAGTTTTCTACAAGATGTACCCAACTCCATAGCATGCTGCCTCTGGGGCTGACTGTAAAATCGGAAACACATCCTGCTTCACGTGATAACACAGACATGGTCTATACATTAACAAAGGCTGCTCATCTTTCAAGACTATCATGCTTTACCTCCGTTGCATCACCGGCAAAGAGTATCTCACAGCTTCATATTTATGCTAATCATGTTCCAGGTTATTCAAACTCAATCATCGATGCTGCATCGTTATAAATTCCAGGTTATCCCCCCTCCCTGCTGTAAGTCAAGGATCTCCCTACATCGTTTCCCCCTCTTGAGGGTCTGAAGCTAGACTAAATTAATCCCTTCATCATCTTTGTCAGTTAGCAATATTTTAATTGGAATCAGATCTATGACCTACCTCTCTCAGATCCTATTCTTTTGCTTGGCCTCCCTTCACAAACTACATCACTCTCAATACTCCTTTCTTTCCATTCCTCATTTAAAGAGTCCTTGCTTTTGTCTTTTTCTGCCTCAAGTAATGCCACCTGAAAGCTTCCTTCATTCAGTTGATCAGCAGGTATTTATTTTTTCCAAAGGTCTCCAGTTCATCCTTAGCACTTCAACCTCTGCTTTAATCTAGTCTATTCTCAAACCTCTCATTTAGAATTGGAGCACTCTCTATAGCAGTATTCCATGCAGTCCCTTCAGTCCGTCTCCAACAGCTTGTCGTTGGTCTTTTTCATCATTCTTTTCTTATATTCATTCAGACCTTCTCTCAGTACCAATGGTTCAATAATCTCTCAGCTCCTAGGTAAGAGCATCCATCAATTATCTGGTGGTAGTTGGCCTTTGAGAGGTATATTTTATATTTCCTAGTCATGTCCCGCCTCATCGCATTTCATCCCTCTCCTATACCTTCGTAGTTTTACTACACTCAGTCTTTCTGCACATGGACCTTCAAACCTGCTCCTCGCTTCCTTCTCCTTGACAGGTACTGCCTATTCATTTCACACCTTGTTGGGCAAAGCTCAGTCCAAACCCTCTCTACGCCTTGTCAGGCCCAGCCAAGCACACACCCCTTTGATATACTGCTTGCCAACAAGGTATGTTGTGCGTGCCTGATAATGCACAAAAAATATCATTCCCTCTCTAAGACTTGTCTGACACGGTCAACATACGTAATCACGTCACTTATCAACCTCCCCTCTCTACACCTCGTCTGGCATGATCAATGTCACATTCCCGTCATAGTTCATGCTCCCCTCTCTGCACCTTGTCAGGCTCTTCAACCCTATCTTCACCATGGCACGCTCCTTTCTCTCACCCCTAAGCTTCCAATTCACCTCTTCTTCTGTCACCTCACTCTTAAGGCTTTCATTTGCAGCTCCTCTCTTTCGGACGGAGGTGTTTTCTCTGCTTCAACCTCAGCAACCCCCTTTCTTTTGGTGGGCGGCGTCTTCTCTAATCCTAACTTATTCTCATCTCTTCCCTTTCACCCTAAATTCTTTCAGCTCGGCCTATACATCTTTTTGGGGGAACACTTCACTAATCCTAATCCTAAAACGAACATCCAATCTCTTAGACATTCACAGCCTTCATGTCTTCAGCCTGGGTCCAAGAGCCAAAGAACCTTTATAATTTATGTCAATAAATCTCTGTAATTGCCTGTTTTTTGTCTGTGTGCGTTCCTGCACCGCGCATATTTCCCCTTGCATTTAGCTCTGCCTAACCCTTCATCTCTCGCCCGCAGAACTACCAGCCCCATCTCACGTTGCCGTCTGGCGCTCTCCGTCGTGGTTCCTCCTCGGATCCTCCCTCGCACTTCTGTATTCTAAATAAACGCCGTAAAATGCTCTCTGCCTCCTGACTGTGTTCTGCATGTGGGCCAAACACCTAAAACCATGACTATATATATATATATATATATATATATATATATATATATATATATATATATATATATATATATATATATATAGTCATGGTGCACACACACCCACACATATAGATATGTTGGATAGATAGATAGATAGATAGATAGATAGATAGATAGATAGATAGATAGATAGATAGATAGATAGATAGATAGATAGATAGATAGATAGATAGATAGATGGATATAAAATATAGAGAATATTATGTGAGCCTAAAACATCACAACATATATTTAAAAGAACAAGGCATGACAAAAATGTTTTGCTGTCATCCCAACACATACGTCTATCTGTTTACCCCATTCATTTTATTCAGGATTTCTCAGACACCAGTTTATTACATCTGATTTATTTCTTCTTCGTGAAGACCATTATAGATGCAGTTCTATAAATAACAAAGCAGGGATCCATAGGCAGCTTTCACATAGTCTCTTAGTCTATGTAGTCTACACAAAAGAGCAGCTGGTTGCTAGGAGCACAAAAGCACCACAGCCATTAAGAGACTGATAGAGTTTTGCCTCCTGCCATGAGAACAAAACTATAATTAGACATTAATTGGGGGCTCTATTAAGGCCCTACAGTTTGTGTATATCTATGTGTGTGCTGCCTGAAAATGAATGTCCAAGCATAAATGCATGTATATGCGTGTCATGCAATAGAAGAGCCAACACAAACTTTCTAGATTTGTTTTATGTTTAATTGAATGTCTGTTTGGATATTTGAAAACTAGCTAATAAAATGAGAAGCAATTTTCTAGTTCCTAATGCAGCTAATGCAAATTTCTGTTAAAAATAATACAATTAATTAACAAAGACTCCAACAAGGTACATTTTTAAAAGGTTTTTGAAACTTGTGAATGGCTAAATCGGTAATGTTTTTGTTGTATTGTCTTATTCTATAACCTACATCGATCTTTATTATTTTATTAATTAATTCCCTCTTTAAAATAAATCTTAAACAAAAAACCCCTGTCCATCTACTGCTTTTGCTTCTTGAACTGTTGCACAACTACAAATATAAAACATATAGTGGTTGTTTACAATAACATTTTGTGAGGTGGCTTTCTAAAATAAATTATATTCCTGACATATTTGTAATGTTTGTAAGTAAATAAAAAAGATACAATTTTCAGTAAGGAGAGGTTTGTGGAAGAGAGCACAATTTTACAGATTGATTCATGCAGCCTGGTTAGGAGGCATAGCTGTGCACACTGGGCGTACATTTTGACATGAAATAAAAAAGTAATTGCAAAGAGCCAGCTGGTCTCAAACTCAGGACTTCTCAATTACTGCCTAAAGACTATTACCAAGCAAACAACAAAACTGTATGCCCAGAAATAATGAGTATCAGTTCAGAAACGTTGGTGTGTGTTGAGTATGGTTTCATTGTTGCTGTAAAGGATTTTCTCTGTTTCTCAGGTTTATAAATGCAGATGACAATAATATTTACAGTTGTATCAATCTTAAAGGGGACAAATCATGTTTTTAAGTTCTTTTTTTCACATTTAAATCATTCAGTTGTGGTCTATATAAAGTGGAACCATTTTTGTAGTATGCTGGAGGATGATGTAATGAATTGTGTGGCTTAATACACCCAACTGAACATTTTGACTTATCCAGTTGTAGCTTCGGCATCCTAGAGCTTGGACTACAAAAGCACACCGAAAAATAAATATGGCGGATTCTTGAAATTGGATAGCCGGACATCCATGACCTTGTTTAGCCGCTAGATAGATAGCGGCTAAACAAGGAGAATACTGTTCTCCAGATTTGTATTGCATTACATTGAAATGACTGTTGTCATTTCAGCTTTTAACTTTTTGTTCTCTCTCTTTTTTCTTCATAGTAGGTACACCTGGTCTGACGTTCTGTTGACTGTGAAATCATCCAGGGAGGACAGATCACCGACTATTACCATCTAATGTAGAACAGATTACTAGATCAATGTGTGCTTCTGTGCTTTTTGTCTGTCTTGAGTCTTGTGTCTCTGCTCTGTCTTCTGTAACCCCCAGTCGGTCGAGGCAGATGACCGTTCATACTGAGCCCGGTTCTGCTAAAGGTTTTTCCTCCCCGCAAACGGGTGTTTTTTCTTTCCACTGTCGCTTCATGCTTGCTCAGTATGAGGGATTGCTGCAAAGCCATGGACAATGCAGACGACTCTCCCTGTAGCTCTACGCTTCTCCAGGAGTGAGTGCTGCTTGTCGGGACTTTGAAGCAATCAACTGGTTCCCTTATATAGGAAATGTTTGACCAATCTGTATAATATGATTGATTTGACTTTGTAAAGTGCCTCGAGATGACATGTTTCATGAATTGGCGCTATATAAATAAAATTGAATTGAATTGAAATAATTGTTCAAAGAATATAATGGGGAATAGAGAAAACTGAACAGATTGAAAAATATGACCCATACAGAATATAAAGCTATCTGCACCATACCTGGACAGACAAAGTTTATCCAAGTACACAATAAAATGTATTTAAGGGCTAAAAAGGGGATTTTGCATGATTTATCCCCTTTAAAGTTCATTCAAGTTGAGTGGGTGGAGGAAAGAATGGCACATTTACTTTGTAAACATATACTAAAAATAACCACACAATGAAGAGAGCAACAGTTCTAGTGTTAAAAGGCTTGTATGACAAACAATTCAAATGTATAAACAGAAAACTTTTACTTCTATTTGTTTTGTTCTCATAACTACATTAGTTAAAACCTGTCTAACTTAAATGACAGAATTTTTTACTCATTTTACATATTTTAAACATTTCCTGGTTAAATAAAGAATTGAAAAATAAATATAATCAGTGTTACAAGACCAGGCTAGGAGTAAAAAATAAAATGTACCAAGATGCTACCTTAGATAAAGACACCACAAAATATCCCCTTCCTTCTCTTTCTCCTGCAGAAAAAATGAGTTATTTTTGTGTCACTTCACCAAGATCCAATGGCATTTTGTATCCTTTGAAGGAAAATGAGCTTCAGATGCAGGAAGATGAACAAATTGCAATACTTTTCTATCATTTTGTCAGGCTATTTTCAGTCAAATTAGATCAAGGGTTGTTGCATCTGTCTTGTGCTCCACAATGAGACGCATTGGTTTGCTGGAGATAGTGGATAAACCACTTCAAAAGATCAAACAAAGTTTCCAATCAAGCTGTATTACATGTAATTTAGCAACATATATAAATCTTTCAGATAAAATTATACCAGGCCAAAGCAACAGAACTGCTGGAAATGACAAGAAGATAAAATGACATAGCTTTTTTTCGGCTGTTAGTATTTCCTTTTACGTGCTTTTTATATTTTTAGTAGTTACTAAAACTACTGGCAAGTTGGACCAATTTGTTAACAAGACTGATGCCCCTAAAAAATGTTGCCTGTTGAATTACTTTATTAGCAACAAATAGGAACTAATCATAATTTATGTCCCCTCTCTTTATTTTTTCTTGGTAACAGTTACTCAGACTTTAGTATCTTGGCTCTTTTAAGGATTTATCTCAAGAAGAGATACTGTATATGTTTTTGTTCCATGTACTGTTCTTAAAAAGTTTGTACAGTAGTGTGCTTCCTGCACTTTCTTCATGGTGCAATGCTCTGAATGAACCAGATTGTACTGTGCTCTTAAAAATATTCCTGAGCTACAGTGCTCAATCCCTATTTTTGAGGCCTTTAAAAATTGTTTTTAAAATTAACAGATGTTTTGCTTCAGTACTGGAGTTATGTACAAACTTTTATCAGTAAATATGGGTACAGGTTTCCAGCAGCCTGTTGGATAATCAGTTGGATCCCAACTCATTCCCCTGTATTACTATTTCACATTTAATTTTCAATAACAAAACTAATCCTAAAAGAAGAATATTGGTTTAGTCTCTTACTAAAACTGCACATTTACTTTCAGTTTTGTTACCTACATTGCCCCAATGTCCTCAACAGTGAACTGAAGCAGAACACTTTCCTTTTTTACCTGCACGCCATGGACACAGCTTTGTCCTGAGGGCCAATCAATGATGCTCAAATGTTTAAACTGTAAATCTCACATTATACTTTTTACTAAAACACTATTTTTTCTCAAAGCAGACATGACACATCAGAGGCAGTTTAGCAATAGTTTAGACTGTTTCCATATTTACACCAAAATCAGTCTGCACACACTGCAGCACATTTTTTCAATACTCATTACATTTAAAATAGTTTGTAGACATCACTACCCAATCAAATCATCCAAAGTAACTTCTCAAATCCTCATGAGTCCTGATCTTCATGAGAACACCATGAATGTGTAGATAATTGTGCAAATGTTCTGCAAAAATCAGAAAAAACTGTGAACATTAGTAATTATTTATAACCCCAGACTAGCCTAGACAACTGTGAGACTTTTAAGGATCATTCAGAGCCGCAAGAGAAACATCAGGTGTTAAAATAGCTGGCAAAAGACTGCCCCCTACTGTAGCTCTGCAGTCTGGATAAAAAACAGGCTGACAGGTCACATTTTGATTTTGGCTCTCTATTTTTTTTGGCTCTCTATTTTTTTTTTCTAGATACATCTAGAGTAAATTTTGACAAAACTTTTGAAGTAAATGATAGATTAAAAAAGGTGTCAATTTCTACACAGTTGTCTAACCAAAAAAAAGTAATGAAAAATAATAATAATTATAGATATGGGTGTTAGAGATATGCTTGCTGGGAAGCTACGATACCAAAAAAACCCCAGAATCAATTAAAAAAATTATAATAATTCTGGTGAAACGCTTAAACACAATAATAACTTATGTAATCCTAAAAATGTTAAATCAAATATAGAGCCATTTATCTTGGTCATGCTTTTTACTTCACTTCAATGTTCATTAAGTCATGTTTCATACATTAGAGTTGGTACAGAATGTTATATTTATCTTTGGCTGCAGTTGTCAAGCTTTTATTTTAACTGATTACTTGTCTCATCAAATGCCAAGACATGGGACAGAAAATAAATATAGAATAGAATAATGTAATTCCCCCTCCTTCTGCTTTATATCTTGAGTCTGTACTGCGGGTCTTCACATACATGTTACTTTTTTGTACTATAAGTAATCAAAAGTGACTTACTTTTTGTTCTACAACATAAATTATAAATAAATGATCATCCTCATTTGTGACTGCAACTTTGTACATCCTCCATTTAACCCATCCCTTAGGGAGCAGTGGGCTGCCACTGTGCAGAGGCCACAGATTATTCTGGTCCTAAGGGTCTTGCTCAGGGATCCAGAGTGGCAGTTTGTGGGATTTGAACCGATGAACTTGCAGCCTTTCTAGGACGTATGTGCCCTTAGTGATTATAAAGTCTAGGAATGACTCAGAAATTTGAAATATATGCATGCTGTTCAATACAATAAATCAGTTTGCATATTAGGAAGAAATTTGCATTAAAAATGTTGTCATTGTAGAAAATGTAAGCAAATATTACATGAATAGGAACAGTTCTCAGAAACTGATGAGATTGTAAGATATATATCATATAGTTTTGTTTGTGCCATATAATATAGGTTCAACTCTGATATGTTTCTATAAAAGATGATGCAAGAGAATTATAATTTGTGTGTAGTTGGAGCCTCCTCTGTATTCCTTTGGGTAAGATTACAGTCAAAATTCACTGTGAAGAGCTTTTTGAATTCACATTCAAAACTAAACAATTGACTGACGATGACCATCAAGCACTGATGTACATATTGTGAGTTGAATGATTTGGTGTCTGACAAAGAAATCACTTGTCTGACCTTAATAATGTTTCTGTATCACGAAGGACAGAGTTTAATGCATCTAATATAGTTTTTACAACAAGTTGTGCTTGAACATTGTTGCTCCACATATTAAGAAGGTAAGTGGTAAGTAGAAGGTAAGTAAGTACAAGAAAAATCAAGCTTAGATCCTTTTCAGCAAGTTCAGTACATCTTTATGAGCAGGCAATGACTGAAGAGTCTTTTCAGAGAAATAAAATCAAACGACTCAACATTGAAACTGATGAAAGCCAATCAGGGAGATCAAAGGACAGGGAGCGGCTTGAGCCCCCAATGTCATGGCTTTTTACAATGGTCTGCAGCTTAAAGGCATCGCTTTGCAGCAAGACAGATCCTACAAAACTTACATAGATCCTATCTTTGAAAATAGTGTTTACATACATTTTATTAAAAGTGACGTGTTGAAAACAATTTAGAACCTATGTATAATCAGTGGGACAATTATTACTGGTATTACCCCATTCAAACATTTTTTATTACTGTTGAAAAGAGTATTTCATATTTATATTTAACATTCCATTTTTTGTGATAAGCTCCAAGTCTTTGAGGTTGGAAGGTCTACTGACCATAACCCTAATCTTTAGCTATCTCTACATATTCTCTCATATTAGATTCTAGATTGGACTGTGGCTGAGCCACTCCTAAATGTTATTTTTACTTTCAGTCAGTCAGTTTCAGCATGTTTATCAACTGAAAACATTACTTTATATGTCAATCTGACATTTGTTTAATACAAAATGGATGGATATTATTACTATGTATCACCTTTTATTTGTCTTGAGTGTATTTGAGGTAGGGCAATGTCTATAACATATTGTATCCTGAACATCACTTAAATTAAAACTAAAACAAAGAAAGAAACCAGCCTGGGGAAGTATTATGGATGTTTGACCAATGCCACTTCCTCTTTACATTAAAGTGAAAAATAAAGTCACTGAATAAATATTTATGTGCATATAATTAAGGCAAAATAATAAATCATATTTTATAAATCTTTTTCTAATTGGTATGATACTGTGGTGGAAAGATAGAACAGCTGATGTAGCCTAAAAGACAGTCAGTTGTGTTCACTGAAATTGAGTTTATGTGGACCTACTTTAATTGTAAGACATGTATATTGGTGAAATGAACCTTTAATAAATAGCAATATTCTCCATATACCACCTGCTGGTCTCATAATGACAAAGGATTTCAATTAGGGAGAGCCACTGCTTTCTTCAGTGGCAGCCCATTTCTTTTCATCACTGAGTGCTTGAATAAAACACTGAGGAGGAGGGGGAGGAGAGTCCTTCAGGAGGAAAATGCTACATTTCACTGACATCTTGGCAGTGTCTTGCTTCATCTTATTTTTAACATTTGGATAAAGGTGGATCCCACGCTGACCTGAAAGACAAACAGAAATTCACTAAGACAGGCTTGTATCTGCCACACCAGCAAAGCCTTACCAGCTTATTTAACTTCAAAGATAACCTCTCTGCTGGAGATTGTGGCTGGTCTTTTTGGTAGGTTGGTCCTCATGTGTCTTTGCACTTTAAACCCATTATTTTACTTAAAGATTAAATTTTCCTTCACGTGTCAGACACATTAATTTTAAAATAAGATGGACGACTCCTGTCAGGGAGGTTAAAATTAGTTATCATACAAAAAAAAAATACTACTTTAGATAAGTCAAACTACCTTTGACAAAATATTTTTCATTCATCCATTTTCTATATTTGTGTAAACCAGTGGCGGCTGGTGAAAAAAAATCTTGGTGGGGCTGGCCAATAGATTTCCCTGCCTAACCCAGTACATGCATTTAAATTAAAAGTCGGAAAATTACTACGATTCCACAATAAGCATTTAATTAATAAAAAAAAAAACATTGTTCACAAAGGATTATTTTGGTGTTTTTGTCTTGTTAATCCTTTTCACAGACTCATGCAAGAGGGTTTGCATACATTGTACATGTACGTATATTATTACAAAACAAACGTTTACGTCTTGACTATAATATATGTATCCTAATTTTTTAATTATATAATGATTTAAGTAGTAGAACAATGACTAGTGCAAAATTAAGTTGTATTTACCGGAGATGAAGTGTAGACTGCAAATTCTATCTTAGTATGATGGCTCCCACAGTCCATTGGCATCCTGCATCCTTTTCATTGAAATGATCCATTTCTTTCTTATTTCTTTGTCCTTCGGTAAACGAAACAAACGTACATCCGACGATTTGGAATGCTTCTGTGTGCAACCGGGAGCACAACAAGTCGTAGGCATTGTTTAGATTCCAAAAATAAACTAAAAGTACGCTCTAATTCACCCGTTTTGTCACGCTGGTAAGCGAAAACAGTGCTGTGTTTGCCGTCCAACGTTACCCGGATGTAGCGCGGATGTAGCTCGTGACGTCACGCGTGAAGTGCACCTATCACTGTGCAGCTAGGGCTACTACTCCAGGAGCCCCAAAGCCATTCATTTTGGCGATGCTGATTGGCCAAATATTTATAAATCTTCCCTAGCAACAGTATACGATTGGTTATTTCGCTACACTTGTAGAGCTACTTCAGTCACAGCCCCAAAAGTGTAGAAGAAGAGAAATGATACGTTCTGTTGGTGGAAATGCACTGTTAAATGATAGAGTAAATCAGTAGAAGTGTTTTAATAATTCTTATTACATGTAGCCACGTACTATTAGGTAAAAACTGACATTAATAATACTTTTAAAATCTATATATATTTTGACTTCTCCCCTCCACATCTAGGGAGGGCAGCGCCCGAGCGCCCCCTATGGGCCAGCCGCCACTGGTGTAAACCGATCCGGAATAGTGGGGAAGCTGGAGCCTATCCGAGCAGTCATCAAGCAAAAGGCAGTGGTGTGCCCTAGACAGGTTGTCAGTCAGTCGGTCACATAGGCCAACCCAAAGGTTAAACAATAAACCTGTAAACCAGTCACCTCAAACTCAAATCTTGGAGGGCTCGAGTCCCAGAACTTTTTGTCCCTGAAAAAAAAATGGTGAAACTGCCTTACTAGCATGCAGACAAACTCCCCAGAGCTCTGCTAATAAGCTAATGTGGGAGTCGGGTATGCTGAAGTAGAGACACATGCATCAAATTCCATTTGTTTTGTAATCCTGAGAGGGTCAGCATTATGCATAATACAAGTACTCATTATTTTAGGCAGGTTTTCAATCAGATTTGACAAAATGCAATCCACCAAACATTAAGAAAATAACAACTGCCCAGAGCTCAGACAATCGTTTTATATTAACATAAGCATAAGCTTGTCATGGTTTAAGTTTTTGTACAGGTTTCAGCCTGTCACCAGCCACTATCCATTCAGCTCAGTCTCCTGAATCACCAGTCATCAACCCAGACTAGTTCCACCTGCCCCCACTAATCAGCTACTCTGCTCACCTGTTCCCCAGCCTTCATACACCTGCCTCACTCACTCACTGCCAGATCGTCGCATCACCTCACATGTGCTCTGCCGCCGTGGTATTTTCTGTTCAAGTCTGGTTCTGTCAGCATTTCCAATAAATCCTTTTTAACATAACTGTCTCCAGACACATTCTACTGAGATTTAGAAAATGCAGTGGTTTCCTCTTGCAATGCGTTTTGTTCTTTCGCTGTGCTCCTTACTCCTTATTGCATGACACTAGCAAGATCCCCATCATCAGATTGCTGAGGGGACAGGTTTTACACTGGGCCGAATCTATTATAAATGAGTAAAGGTTCTCGAATTATTTAAGAAAACTTTCACCAAGAATTGCTGTCTTAATGCGAAAGAGAGCCCAACAGGTTTTACTTTCACAAGTAGAGCATTACCACTTTCGCCATAGTGCTTCGCTTGATTTATTTATGCAAGGAGCTTTATTAGATTTTATGCTGGGACTATTTCACGTTGAATGGACACAGAAACAGGAAGGTATAAGAGAAAAAAAGGAAGAGAAAAGGAGGAGACAAAATGCTGAAAGAAGAGAGGAAAAGGAGAGAACATGATAACATCCTCAGAGTCTGCTTCTACACCTGTAAATATACACAATATATAAAAAGATACAAAAACAGCAAAACCAACCAATAAAGTGTTAGAGGTACAAACAACCAACGTCTTGATAACATCACTGAAAAATATGTAGTATTATTTAATATGAAAGTGACAGCTAAAGCAAATGTTTGGGGTGTTCTGTATAGAGAAGAATCTGTAAGCATCTGAATCCAAGCACCTGTATGTGTTTGTGAGAGTGCACTTGTGTATGTAAAGTTTATCCATAAGAAAAATGCTCAATAGTGGTTGTGAGGAGCCAAAGACCCGTCAGCACACACCCGAGCACCTAGCCCCAGACACCAAGAACCACCAGCGAGTCAAGACACCAGCCAACAGAGGGAAGAAGGACAGAGTGATTGGCTCCACACTTAGTGGAGAGCTGTGATGTTCCAGGAGAAGGGGAAGTCCAAAACCCGACCTGATAAAAAGACAAACAGAAAACAAGGAACACAGTCACATTTAAGTCCCCACCCTAGTTTCTCCACATGCATACAGTCTTACCGTCACACACAAACAAAGTGCTCTTAAACAGGGTTATCGTCCAGTAACCACTCTAGCGGTCGAATTCAGGGCTATAGGTGCAGCTGCAGCATGAAACGAGCCAGTGCTTAAAAAAGGCATTTATGTACGTGCTGAGTGAAAAGATGAAAGTCCAGCTTGCCAGTTGTGATGAGCCACAAACTTTGGATGAGCTTATTGATTTAGCCATCCGCATTGATAACCGTTTACAACAATGGTCAAATGAAAAGAAGGGAATTCATCTTTCATCCTCTCTCTTGCTAGTGGTCCCGGGGAAGAGAGTCAGGAGCCAGGCCCATCCAGCTAGGGAAGAACCAGCTGACCAGCGGGGAGAGACAGAGATGGCAAACTGCCCAACTTTACCTCTACTGTGGTCAGCCAGGTCATTTCCATTTAAACTGCCCGACTAGAACCAAAAAACAATGCCCTTCTGTAAATGAGGGGGTCCTGTTTGGTGCAGTATATGAATGTGAAACCCCCTGTTTTTTTTCTTAAGACAACCATTAGCTATGTTTACATGCACAGAACTTTACAAATGGCTTGAAATGTATTTGGAATAAAAAGCAAAAAGTAATCGGAGTGTACCCATTATATGGGCAGACAATCCATTAATCCGATCATGCTGTGTGTTTATATGCACCGGGCTTTATTCAGAACAGAACCACTCTGATGTGCAGTTATCAAATTGCCCTAAAAAAACACAGAACAAGAAGTAATTCTACAAACAATCTCTAGTAGCACATTCAAAGTTTCAAAGCAGTTCAAAGCTATTAAAGCTATCAAACCACCCAGCAAAATGGCAAGCTGCTCAAATACACAGCCATGCCTTCTGTGAAGAACTGGAAATTCAAATAGGGAGGCCTCATCAAGGATCGGTGTAACAATAAAGTGATGAGCCAATCAGATCTGCGATAGGCCTCAGACAGACAGGAAGTGACACAAAAGGAAAAGATCTGCATCCACAGTGGAGCCAGCAGGCAGGACGCTGCAACTGCACAGAAGGGAGAAACAAAAAAAGAAAAAACAAAACATTCAAGGCCACTGGCCGTAACACTGAACAACAAAAGATAGCAAACAAAGCAGTAATGTTCGGGTTTGTTTGTCTTCCAAGCGCCCAGGATGGACTTGCACCAGGTTCTAATTATAGTTGAAATGTTAATGAATAAAAAATAATTTTGAGCTCTTTTAAGCACACATTGATCCAGGAATCCTTTCTATGTTATATGGTAATAGCGGATGATCTGCCTCCCCTGGATGATATCACAGCGAACAGAATTCCAGACCAGGTGTAACTACTATGAAGAAAAAAATGACAAACGACAAAATAACAACAAACAATGCAAATTTGAGAACAGTAGGAGAACTCAGCAGAGTGAAAAAAAGTAAGTTGATATTTGTGTTTTTTAAGGACAGAGCTGTATGAAGGGATGGAATTATAAAAGTTACCCTGGTGAAAAAAAGTACTTTATTGTATTTCAAGTATGTTCATATTTCCAATAGTATACTGAAAATGTACTTACACAAATTGTACTTTTTGTAAATATATAAAAAGGATATTAACATCACGCTTTCATGCTAACACTTTTAACACACTTTAAAATAATTACATTATATTACACTTTATAGAAATATATTACCAAAAAAGTATACTTTAAGTGAAGGTTATGTGTAATTTCTAAAGTGTACTTATTTGAAATTTGTTTTTATGCATATTTTTGATATATTTTAAAATGTATGCTCATAATTGTCATTGTAACGTACACTGAAAGCATATTTTAAAAGTACACATTTTAATATCGACACTGTAATATTAAGTTTGAGTGCATTTTAAGTTACATTTGAATCTAATTATGAAGTGAAGTTATTTACGCTTGTACTTCAGGTAATTCTTTTGGAAAGTGTTCAATAGTATAACTACGAAAATGCACTTAAACCCATTTATGCAATTTTGTGCTGTGTGTAAAGTACACAGAAAGCAATTATTGAAGTTGTTATGTAATGTTTAATAAGTTTGGCAAAAAAATATGATACAATACATCTTACACACAAAACCACATTAAACAAAACACTAAATGTTCACTTCAAAAGTACAGATGCACAAAAAATGTGAGTGTTCTGCTGAAAAGCAAGTGGTTTAAAGTTGGTGCAGTGCTACATTATGATATAACAAATAGCATCACCCACATTGCAACAGAAAAGTTAATACTGGCCAAATTCCATGCAAAACAAATGAAGTTAACACATTACAATTGTCACAAGTGTTCAAAAAAGAACATTTCATTAGTATTGTTTAATGGATCAAAGCAGGGCTACTGCAAACAAGACCATTTGGAGAGTGCACAGTTAAAAAAGTATCACAGATCAAAATAATTTTAGTCTCTTTCAGCATTGTTTGGAAGTTGAATGACATACATTTTGTCCTTGGACTTAACCATTACACATTTATGTTTGAATGATTGGGGATGCACAGCAAATACATTATGGGTGTGAGACACCTCATTTATAAATGTGGATGATGTGTTTAACTGAGCATCTCTACAAAACTTTCCTCCACTCTTGGCAAGCTTTTTTTACTAAAATACAGAAGTTTGTGGATGTGGATGAGGCCCCATCATCAGATGTAAAGGCCACCAGGGTCATAACTTCGCACAATGTTCCATCATCTAACAGTACAACTGAATTATTTCTCTTTTTAAGAGTTGTGTTGTTATATGAATGATAGACCACACTGCTACAAATGAAATGGTCATAAAATAAACCCGAATGAACTGTCACTCCTATGAAACTTTCAATAGCCATCCTCTGCAACACAGATGTGCTACCTTTCTTCGGGGAGCCAAAACCTCTGACATTATGTAGAAACTCCTTTGATTTCTTTCTTAACCTAGAGGTACTCTGAAGTTTGTCAAATAATGCCCTTATGCATGATGGCATGATGATTTGGTATAGTAACTGTATTATAACAGACTGTATAAAACGTCTCTAAAATTCGTTTTTTTTTTAAATAGATCGGCGCTGAGTCTCTGACCAATTAAGTGCATCAGTTAAGTTTTTCACTTTCAGCCAATCAGAGCTGCGGACGTTCTCATCCGTTGCATCTATCTGAGCAGCGTGACTCGCGTGAAAGCAGGTTGGCAGGTTAGGATAGACTGTACAGGAAACAATGTCATTCCAATCCGCCGTCTATTACTTATTTAATAAAACACTTAAAGTGGAGAGTACGTCGCTCATTTTTGGTAGCTACCAGTTCACCCAAGTGGTATCCAAGACGGACCTTGATGACGACATGAACTGGATTGAAATAAAGTGGCCTACGAGAAAAGAACCAAAGAGGACGGTGGCTGCTAAGGTCCTGTTATTTGGAGGCAAGTATGGAGAATACCTATTATTTTCCCAACTATTTCAGCTAGCTTGCAGCTCTAACTGTTTAATTTTGTTAGGAAGAATGTCTTGGCTCAACTTAATTTTTCTTACTCTTCTCGTTATATCAGACTCGTACAAAGAACTCGTGTCGAAGAAGAATTTGTTCCTGCCGCTGTTTCCTCCCACGATTCTTCACATCAGGTTCTGTAAATGTCTGTGGTACCTTTAATGAGGTTTAATGTGATTCTAATCTCTTTTTTTCTCTTCTCTGCCAGGTATTTCATTCTCCCTTGAAGAAGCTGACGGGTGATAATACTGATCATGGCATGGCACCTGGAATGAATAAAATCATGTCAGCCCTTCATGGTTGGTGTTCAGATTGGAATTACAGGGGCTGACATGTCAAAACAGAGTATATTTATTAAACAGTGATTCAGGGTGTTTCCACATTATTGTCATGTACTGAATTTAAGTGCTCTGTTAGGAACATACGGGGTAATCAGAGCTCTGATATATGATGGAGCTTGATTATTAAGGGCTTTATACGTTAGAAGAAGAATTTTAAATTCTATTTTTGATTTAACAGGAAGCCAATGAAGGGAAGCTAAAATAGGAGAAATATGATCCCTCTTGTTTTTCATCAGAACTCTTGCTGCAGCATTTTGGATCAGCTGAAGACTTTGAACTGCATTTTGTGGACTTCCTGATATTAAAGAATTACAATAGTCCAGCCTTGAAGTAACAAATGCATGGACTAGTTTTTCAGCATCACCCCTGGACAGAAAGTTTATAATTTTGGCGATATTCCTGAGGTGAAAAAAGGAAACTCTGGAAACCTGTTTAATATGGGATTTAAATGACATGTCTTGGTCGAAAATAACACCAAGATTTTTTACTTTATTACCAGAGGCCAAGTTAATGCCATCCAGATTAAGTGATTGATTAAGAAGTTTATTTTTTGAGAACTCTGGTCCAAAGATTATAACTTCTGTCTTGTCAGAATTTAAATGCAGGAAATTTAAAGTCATCCAGCTTTTGATGTCATCAAGACATGACTGCAGTCGAAGTAATTGATTGGATTCATCAGTATTTATGGATAAATATAGCTGAGTGTCATCAGCATAACAGTGGAAATTAATCCCATGCTGTCTGATAATTTTGCCAATCGGAAGCATATATATAGTAAAGAGAATTGGTCCAAGGACTGAACCCTGTGGTACTCCACAAGTGACCCTAGAGTTTGAAGATTTATTATTAACATGAACAAACTGGAATCTGTCCGACAGATAAGATTTAAACCAGCCTAATGCTTTCCCCTTAATCCCTACAGTATGCTCAAGTCTTTGTAGGAGAATATTGTGATCAACTGTGTGAAATGCAGCACTGAGATCTAGCAGGACAAGTACAGACACAAGTCCATTATCTGAGGCCATGAGAATATCATTGGTGACCTTCACCAGAGCTGTTTCAGTGCTATGATGAGCTCTGAAGCCTGACTGAAACTCCTCAAGTAGGTCATTACTTTGTAAATGTTCACAGAGTTGATTAGCAACTACTTTCTCAAGAATTTTAGATAAGAAAAGAAGATTAGATATAGGTCTGTAATTTACTAACTCATCTTGATCAAGAGATGGTTTCTTAAGTAAAGGTTTAATAACAGCTACTTTAAAAGCCTGTGGTACATATCCATTTACTAAGGATAGATTAATCATGTCTAAACTGACTCTGGAAGCAGCTGATGTGTACCGGCAATCGAAACGGCAGGCGGCTCGGCTGGTCGGCAGGCGGCTCGGCTGGTCGCCGAGGCAAAAACTTGGGCGTGGGAAGAGTTCAGAGAGGCCATGGAGAAAGACTTCCATATGGCTTCGAAGCGATTCTGGTCCACTATCCGGCATCTCAGGAGGGGGAAGCAGTGCAGTACCAACACTGTTTAGTGGGGGTGGTGTGCTGCTGAGCTCGACTCGGGACGTTGTGCGTCGGTGGACGGAATACTTCGAAGACCTCCTTAATCCCACCAACACGTCTTCCATTGCGGAAGCAGAGCCTGAGGACTCTGGGTCGGGTTCTCCCATCTCTGGTGCTGAGGTCGCCGAGGTGGTTAAAAAGCTCCTCGGTGGCAAGGCCCCAGGGGTGGATGAGATTCGCCCTGAGTACCTTAAGGCTCTGGATGTTGTGGGGCTGTGTTGGTTAACGCAGCTCTGCAGCATTGCGTGGACATCGGGGGCAGTTCCCCTGGATTGGCAGACTGGGGTGGTGGTTCCCCTATTTAAAAAGGGGGACCGGAGGGTGTGTTCCAATTACAGAGGAATCACACTCTTAAGCCTCCCTGGTAAGGTCTATTCAGGGGTTCTGGAAAGGAGGCTCCGTCGGATAGTCGAATCTCGGATTCAGGAAGAGCAGTGTGGTTACCGTCCTGGCCGTAGAACACTGGATCAGCTCTACACCCTCAGCAGGATCCTGGAGGGGGCATGGGAGTTTGCCCAACCAGTCTACATGTGTTTTGTGGATCTGGAGAAGGCATTCGACCGTGTCCCCCGAGGGATCCTGTGGGGGGTACTTCGGTAGTATGGAGTACCGGGCCCTTTAATAAGGGCTGTCAGGTCTCTGTATGAACGGTGTCAGAGTCTGGTCCGCATTGCCGGCAGTAAGTCGGACTCGTTTCCGGTGAAAGTTGGACTCCGCCAAGGTTGCCCTTTGTCACCGATTCTGTTCATAACTTTTATGGACAGAATTTCTAGGCGCAGCCAAGGTGTTGAGGGGATCCGTTTTGGTGGCCTTAGGATTGCGTCTCTGCTATTCGCGGATGACGTGGTCCTGTTGGCTTCATCAGGGCGTGATCTACAGCTCTCACTGGAGCGGTTCGCAGCCGAGTGCGAAGTGGCCGGGATGAAAATCAGTGCTTCCAAATCCGAGACCATGGTCTTGAACCGGAAAAGGGTAGAGTGCCTCCTCCGGGTTGGGGAGGATGTGCTTCCCCTAGTGGAGGAGTTCAAGTATCTTGGGGTCTTGTTCACGAATGAGGGGAAGATGGAGCGGGAGATCGACAGGCAGATTGGTGCGGTGTCTGCTGTGAAGCAGGCGCTGTACCGATCCGTTGTGGTGAAGAGAGAGCTGAGCCAAAAGGCGAAGCTCTCGATTTACCGGTCGATCTACGTTCCTACCCTCATCTATGGTCACGAGCTTTGGGTCGTGACCGAAAGAACGAGATCCCGGATACAAGCGGCCGAAATGAGTTTTCTCCGTAGTGTGGCTGGGCTCTCCCTTAGAGATAAGGTGAGGAGCTCAGTCATCCGGGGAGGACTCAGAGTAGAGCCACTGCTCCTCCACATCGAGAGGAGCCAGTTGAGGTGGCTCGGACATCTGGTTAGGATGCCTCCTGGACGCCTCCCTGGTGAGGTGTTCCGGGCACGTCCCACCGGGAGGAGGCCCAGGGGAAGACCCAGGACACGCTGGAGGGACTATGTCTCTCGGCTGGCCTGGGAACGCCTTGGGATTCCCCCGGAGGAGCTGGCCCAAGTGGCTGGGGAGAGGGACGTCTGGGCCTCCCTACTGAAGCTGCTACCCCCGCGACCCGACCCCGGATAAGCGGAACAAAACGGACGGATGGACGGAATCAATTTTATTTATGAAGAATCCCATAAAATTATTACTGCTAAGAGCTAAGGGAATGGATGGATCAACGGAGCTATGACTCTGTGTAAGTTTGGCAACCGTACTAAAGAGAATTCTAGGATTATTTTTATTCTCCTCAATTAATGATGAAAAATATGCTGCTCTAACTCTGCGAAGGGTCTTGTTATACAACAATAGACTGTCCCTCCAGATTAGGTGGGATTCCTCTTGGTGTGTAGAGCGCCATTTTCTCTCCAATTCCCTAACATTGTGCTTCAAGGAATGCAGCTCTGAATTAAACCAGGGAGCCAGGTTCCTATGAATAATCACCTTCTTTTTCAAAGGAGCTACATTGTCTAATGCAGAACGCAAGGATGAAGTCACACCATTAACAAAGACATCTATTTGTGAATGGGAAGAAACAACATTGCTGCCATCTGCAGGGCATTTCTGCAATACTGATGATATTAAAAGGGGGACAGACTCTTTAAAGTTTGATGCAGCATTGTCCGATAAAGATCTACTATAATGGAACCCTCTTTTGGGGGTGGAGAACTAAGTTAGATTAAACTCAAATGTTATTAAAAAATGATCAGATAGGACAGGGTTGTGAGGAAATACTGTTAATTCTTCACAATCAATGCCATATGTCAGCACAAGGTCTAAAGTATGGAGCCAAGAGTTTGTCGGTTTATGCACATTTTGAGCAAAACCAATTGAATCTAGGATAGTTTTAAAGGCTACACTAAGGTTATCACATTCTGTGTCAACATGAATGTTAAAATCACCCACTATAATAACCTTGTCAGTGTTTATCACCAAATCAGATAAGAAGTCTGACAGCTGATCCAAAAACTGAGTGTAAGGGCCCGGTGGACGATACAAAACAACAAACAGAAGAGGTTTTATTGCTTTGCAATTTGGATAAGGGAAACTGAGGGTTAAATGTTCAAAAGAACTGTCGTTATTAATTGGCCTGGGACTAATTACTAAATCAGACTGAAAGATGGTTGCCACTCCTCTTCCCACAGATCTAGGAATGTGGAAATTTGAATAATTGGAGGGAGTTGACTCATTTATACTAATGTAGTCCTCTTGTAGCCAGGTTTCTGTGAGACAAAATCAATCAATCTGATTATCAGAAATCAATTCATTAACTAACAAAGTCTTTGGCGGGAGAGACCTTATATTTAATAGACCACATTTAATTGTTTTATTTTTTGGTTCAAGGTGAGCCGTATTGATTTTTATTAGATTTTTATGATTTGTTCCTTTTAGATCAGTTTTTGATCTGTTAAGTTTTGGCCGTGGGAAAGACACCGTCTCAATAGGGTAATGGGTGGGTGACAGTTAGTGATGGGTCCAGCAACACCGATGCGTCGGCGCATGTGTCGGTCTCATAGAGCGAAACCCGTGTCGATGTGTGTATTGCTACGGAAAAGTCACGTGACCGATACAGGAACTGTTTCGGTCACGTGACCAATACAGCACCTGTTTCGAACTGACTGACGCGCCAAACTGTTTCTGTTCCCTCCAAGCTGCACGCGTGTGCATTCGCGCACAGCAGCTCGCACAGCAAAGCTATGCTGCGCAGTAAATAAAATCCAAGCTGAATTGTAAACAAAATAACGGTTAATAATGGTTAATTTTTAACCATTTTGCAACTCTGGTGTGATGGTGTACCACAGTCTCGCTCTGTGAGCGCAAGATGCTGATCGGAGCGCACCACTGATGGATGGGTTGGGCAGACGCCTTTATGGTTGGGCGGGTTGCGCTGTGCGTCTTTGTTCTGATCGTCCTTTCAGAAAAAACGGCTGATTTACACTGAGTAGAAACACAGTAAATTTGCCAGTGTAAAAAATGCAGTGTCAAAGTATTTTAATTCTTACGGAGTTCTTCCAACAATGGACAGAGTAAAATCGAACCAAAAAACTTCCAGTATTGGTGACAATAATCGGAGTTAACAGAGGTTTTACTCTGTCGGTGTCATTGACTGTCTTAGAGTTAATTCAACACCGATCGGAGCAAGATACCTTCCAGTGTAAAAAAAAAAAAAAAAAAAAAAAAAAAAACTTTGAAAAGCCCCACCCATCAACTTCACCGCTCAAACTGAGAATGTGGACTCTGGCATCGACATCTTCCTCGCTTCGAAATACTGTGGTAAGTTTTTCAAGATAAACTGTTGCCGTTGTTTTTGTTCTTCATTTAAGGCTAGTCTGTATAAGAATAAAGGGACCTCTTCATTCACCACACTAGTCAACTGTTGGGTACTTGTTTTCAAATGGCTAACATGATATCGGGTCGGCTGTTAGCTTAAATGGACGCCACACCAAACTGAACAAAAAAAACACGAGGTAACGTTAATGTCTGCGAGGACGGGCTGTGGTGTGTTCTGTGTCGTGCTTGCACATTTATTTCTGTAAAATGACGACAGAAATTCGCTGACGCAGTTGTATTTATTATTTATATTCAGTGTTTCCCGCATGAATTTGCTTAGGCGGACCAACGCGCGGAGCGGGGGGGGCGACAAGTTTTGCGCGCGGGGGGTACGTGTCCATGTGTTTTTTTTCCCCTGCCATTCACTATACGCATGCGCGAAAGAAACTACAAAAAACCGCGTGTTGACGTCAAATACACATGCCAGCCTATCGAGTTAGCTTCTGGAATGTTGGCAAGGCGGTAGCGTGTGTGACCGCCTCGCCAAGATAGCGCTGCGGGAAACCCTGATATTTGAGCCGGAGCAAATCGCTTTATGTCGCGGACATGCTTATTGGACCCGCTGGTTCACCAGCAGACTGAGAGGAATGCACGGAGTCGACCCCCGTTAACGTGAACCGAGCCGCGGCTCCAAGAGGCTCAGTCAGCTGCTGTAGACAGACATAGAAAGAGTAGACAGACATATAAAGAGTATACGCCGCATTGCCTGCTGAGACGCAAGAAATATGGCCGCCATCTTGGACAGGTCACCCGCTCCACTCTATTCTGTCTGATGATGAAGTGTCAGCGCATCATAAGCTGGATACTAAACTGATTTTCACGGGGGGGTTTCTGCAAACGTCATACATGTAGGCATGATACCGGACACATGATTTGGCGTATTTTAATATTCATAGTAGACTTAACAGTAATAGAATATTCTTGTATATGATATATGGTATGTATGATGGGTATTTTGCAAAAGACACAGGATATGCAATATAATACACAATGAATATTAAAATATGCTGAATCATGTGTCCAGTATCATGGCTACTTATGACATTTCTGGGAGAAAACTATTTTAAAACATTTAGGCTATGTTACAAATACATCTTTCATAGGTTTTAATTTTTTCTGAGAATATCAGGTTTACCTAATATGCATATTTTTTCCCTTTTTCTTTTTTATTTCAGACTGTTCTGTAATGTACTGTTGTGCTCTGGTGGTAAGTAATAAGTTTATGTACTTGATAGAAAATTGAGTTGTGTTTGTGATTTTTAAAGCTGAAGTAGGCAAATTTCAGGTTGTCAGCTTGGTTGTGGATCATAATGTTGATATGAGTTTGCTGTCTTTGCAGATACCATCATGTTGATCAAAACCAGAATCTACAATACACAGAAATATGTCAAGATAAAAGAGCCAAGCCTTGAGGAATTCTTAAATTCTGGTAAGTCGTACGCAGAATAACACTGTCAGTTACACACCGTTGATAAAACTAAAATAACTAAGCGTGTTGGTGTGTGTTTTTTTTTTGTATCGATGGAAATCTTGTTTTGTTTTTTTGGTCATAGCTTTCTTGAAGTTCTCAGTTCCGCCAGTCAATGGTGTCAAGGTTTTTGATGAAACAGGAACTGAAGTGGATGCAGAGGTCTTCTCTGACATAGCGCAGCAGCCCAATACTGGCATACTAACCATCAAGTTTGATGACGGTATAGTTGCTCACTATAATTCATGGAATGTAATGATGAACTCAACTTTTTGATTGTTAAACACAAATTGGTATTATTCTGTCCTGTCTCTGTCTCCTGAACTTCAGATTTAAAGGAAACTTTGCACAGCAGTTCCCAAGAAGCAAATTCCAGTGCACTGTCTACTGGTAGTGGCGATGACACAGTCATCCTCGAAATCGTGTCCTGCAACTCAGATGACACAATCATACTGGAGGAGAGTGACAGTCCACCCAGAAAGCGACAGAGGGCAGATGAAGAGGCCAAACGTGTAAGTTGGTGTAGGAAATCTTTTTTGCAATTTATTACTCTGGGAGTTACCATGTTTTGTTAGATTTTTAAGTGTATGTATTGTCAGTTGTGAAAGGCTTGTCCATTCACAGGTGGTTGAATTGGCGCTAAGGAGACCTGGGGGCGACCGTATCATCAAAGAGTACCACCGCACTAAAAGTCTGACCGACTCCTCACGCCGACAAATGGTCAACATACTTGTGGCTGATATGACAGAAGCACATGGGTAATTTGGTTGCGTCTGTGAGACCTTTTTTGTACTGATAACATTTATTATGTTCTTGTCATTGGCTTTGCTGTGAAATCATTGGAAGTATGTAATTTAACAGTATTGAGTTTACTCTTGTCAGGACGGCCCCACCACGGAATGTGAGAGAGATGTACGCTCGAGGCATAGTTCAGCTCTTCCCGTACTTGATGGATCCCTACTCTAAAAATGGATATGTAAGCTTTATAAGGGTTTGCAGACTGAGATCAAATGATTATGTGCATGATTTTGAAAATGAAAATGGTGCATTTTCCACACCAATGATCCAGTTTTACATTAATATAACTTCATAATTTCAACTATCCTACTGCTGTTGGAACTAATAAACCTTTTGTATTTTTGAAGGAACATTTCTATGATGGTGAAAGCGGCAGTGGCTATCTGGCATGGCGGCTTAAAACTATACAGAGGAAAAGTGCTTCATCAGAAAGCAGAGGATCATCACGTCAGCTGACTGGAGGACCAGCAGCCAGAAGAGAGGCTTCCTTTAGTCCTGAGATGACATTAAGTGAAGAGCAATGCAAGGAGGCCATGGCCTTAATGAGATACTGTACTGACGAGGCTACTATCAAGCAGAAGATGAAAATGACATTTCAACATCGTCGCAGTATGGTCCTCGATGTAGAGAAATCCTCAGATGTCTTGACTGAATTTCCCCGCTTCAAAGATGTCAAAGGCCTGGTAATTAAATTTTTTGCATTAAAACATGTAATTGTCCTTTCAGTATGAATTACTGTTAACAGCAACATTTCTCTCTCTCAATCTCTTCAATTGAATAAATATACTTTTAAACTGTTTGCACATCCATACATTTAGGTGTGTACATACATACTGTATCTGCTCAACTGCTAAATATAAAACATAATATTTTTCCAGTCAGTCCCAATTTAAAAAGCTTGTGGTATTTCATTTTTCTGTTACAGATTGAGCAAGATTTCGTCCTGCAGTTTGGAGAAGATGTAGCTGCAAGATTTATGGAAAGGTTAGTCACAACAGTAGTGGTTTCAGCTGAGGATGATGAGGTCTTCCAATTGGCCATTGTTTTTATTCCTTGTCACATCTATATTTACCTTTAAAGTGGGGAATTATGGGATTTGGCATTGCCATATTAGTATGCCAATGGCAAAATGGTTCCTTGATATTTGTGACACTTAGTTTTTATTATTCTTATACATTAACATGGATCTTGTCTGTTTCTCACTATCTATGGGTGTTTGAATTTCTTTATCATAAATAACTTTTCTCTATCTAGGTGGCCAACAACATTCAAGCAAAAGGTCATTCAGCAGTGTAAGGCTCTCCCTTCTACAAGTGACCTTGATGAGCTTATCCATTGTGCTGAAGCTACACCGGATGAAGAGGAAATTGATGACACTCTTACACTTGGTAGTGTGGTTTATTTTTTTTAGGGGGTTGATTTCTTTTCCTGTTTTTATTTCCTTGTCTTTTTTTGGTACAGCTGTAATTCAAAACACTGATGTTTTTAAATGATAACATGGTATGTAACAATTTATGAAACATTTTGCTGTTATTTCCAAATGCAGGCTGGGACAGTGATCTTTCATCCATTATCCTCCTCCTCCACCTGATACCTCCTTCAGCCCAAGGCCGGAGAAGACCAGGCAAGGTGTCAGCAGCCCAAGCTGAGAAACAACTTGTCGTGTTCAAGAAGGTTTGTGTTATTGCTTATGAGTATTATCTTTACAGATGGCAATAAGAGATTGGGACTGTTTTAATCTGTGCTTTTCAACTTTTAATTTTGAATTATTCTTTATCCTCAGAGTGGAACAAGTATTCAAGAACATGTTGATGCAATCAAATGCACCACTCAACCGTATCTTCTTGCTGTTGGGATGAAGAGGAGCACCATCCATGAGTTCTTCATTATTCTGGACAAGCAGGTCATACCGTGCAAGTCATCCAGTACCCTAGGAGCTTTTGACGAACTCTTTAAAGCACACTTTGTATTTGGTACCATGTACAACCAGATGCTCCACAACATGTTCACCTTCATTCAGACAACCATTTACAACATAGATATTGGTCAAGTCCAGGAGAGCCCACGTGTTGCTGAGGTTAGGGCCAGGCTGCTGCACTAGTTAATAGATGACTCCAGGTTGGCAACATATTTGTCACTTTTCACTAAAAGCTCTTCTATCTGTATTTTGAGTGATTTTCCCATGTCACTCAGTCTTAATTGATATCATGGGCCTGATTTGTTTTGTTTGCCACTCTCATTTTGTGGGAACCAATGCCCTTGTGAGGCATTTGCGGTTGATTCATGGTTTATATCCAGGTAAATCACTTCGCCTAAAATGTGCTCAGGGAGGATGTTGTCGTGTTCTTAGTTCCTTTTCAGGTTTCAGGAAACATTTAAACTGTAAACATGCTGAGAACATTGAGAATGAAGCTGAAACTGATAACATTGTAGACAGTTATGATGCAACAGATGATACTCGGTCACAACATTTTGAAGGAGCAGCCAGTAGTCCTAATGTCCTGCCAGCTCCCAACATCAATATTCGTGATATGTGTGCATCTGCTGTTGCGCAGCTTCAAGTTGCTGGTGTAGGCCAGTCCACTTTAAACGATTTCGTATCATCCATGGAGGAAGTTATAATGGAGGTACAAAGTCAAACTAAAGACGCAGCTTTGAAATGTTTATCTTCTCAGGATACAGTTGTGAAAGCTAAAATTGAAAAAACTTTTAAAACACTTGAAAACCCTTTTACTGCATTGAATACTGAATCAAAACGTAACGCATATTTTCAACAAAAATGGAAAACTGTTGAACCTGTTGAAAAAGTACTTGGTGTTAGATTAGAAAATAGAAGAAACAGAAGCACCAGAACTTATGATCAAGTAGTTGTAACTGACAAATTTGCCTATGTTCCAATTCTAGAAACATTACAATCTATTCTCAGAAATCCAAACCTCAGTGATATGTTTATGTCAAGCCACACTCCCAAGGACGGTGTGTATTTTGACATAAATGATGGGTTGCATGTGAAGAGACATCCTCTTTTTTCTCAAAAAAAGAATGCATTGCAAATTCAGCTATTTTTTGATGAGTTTGAGACTGTTAATCCATTAGGCTCCAAAAAGGGTATACATAAATTGGGGGGTATATATTTTACACTGAGAAATTTTCCGCCAAAGTTAAATTCATGTTTAATCAACATACATTTGTGTGCACTCTTTCATGCCCAGGACATTAAAACCTATGGTTTTGACACCATCCTTGAGCCCATCATAAATGACTTGAAAGTGCTTGAAACTGATGGGATCAAAGTTCCCTTGTTCAAAGACGCAGTTCATGGCAGTATTGTACAGGTTACCGGTGATAATCTTGGTATACATGGACTGTTTGGGTTTGTGGAATCGTTCAGTGCCCGGAATTGCTGTCGTTTTTGTATCATTGATAAGAGTGAATTTCAAACTGTGTTCTGTGAAGATGACCAAAGCGTGATATTACGGACTAAAGACATGCTTGCAGAACATTTTCATACTGTACAAACAAATCCACAGCTACCTCATGTATATGGTGTGAAGCGTTCATGTTTGTTAAACAATCTGCAATATTTCAACACAGCTGATAATTTTTCCGTAGACATCATGCATGACATTTTAGAGGGTGTTGCACAGTTAGAAGTGAAACTCATATTGGAGTATTTCCAGGAAAACTTCTTAACTCCTAAAGAACTGGCAAGTAGAATAGAGTCATTCAACTATGGGTACACTGAGAGGAGAAATCGCCCTCCTGCAGTCAAGTTATTTGATGGAAGCAACGATTTGGGCCTGAACGCCATTCAGTCCTGGTGTTTACTGCGAAACATGCCGTTGATATTTGGTGATCTAGTGCAGAGAGACAATGAATACTGGCATCTGTTAATGTTGTTGCTGCAGATAGTAAATATTGTTTTTTCTCCCATCCTAACAACTGGTATGACCATCTTTCTGAAGCACATCATTATTGACCATCATCAGCTTTTTAAACGCCTCTTTCCTACTAGAAATCTCTTGCCTAAGCATCATTTCATGATTCATTATCCTCGATGTATAAGAAATATAGGACCATTGCTGCACATGTGGTGTATGCGTTATGAGGCAAAGCATAAGTTTTTCAAAACTCAACTCAAAAGTTTCAAAAATATCACAAAGACGTTGGCCAGAAAACACCAGAAATACATGGCCTTGCATTGGGAATCTTTCAGCCTGAGCAGAGTAACTATTGGTCCAGGAAAGATGTTACAGATTACAGATTTGCAAGAAGGTCCTGAAATTGCTGCCAAACTAAATGTAGACACATGTGCCAATGTTCTTTCGGTGAAATGGGTAAAGCATTATGGTTCTGAATATCGCCCTGGTTTAGTAGTGTGTTTTGAGATTACTGAGGAGTTGCCAGTATTTTGTAAGATCAGCACTATTGTAGTGAAAGATGAGCAAGTTGTACTTATTGGCTCCGGTGTGGAAACTATTTGTTTTGATGAACATTTCCATGCATTTAAAGTTTTGCACAAGCCATCCCAGGCACCTAAGGTTTTCAGTGTTCAAGAGTTGCGCTATTTTAAACCAATGGATGTTCAAATGGCATATGGTTCAATAGATGTTTCCCTGTTTGTAGTACCATATTGCCATATGATGCAGCCATAACCAGTTTTTGGTTTTGACTGTGTATTCCCTCTCACTGAAAATCATTGTTTCCTGAGGGTGGATTGTTTTATTAAAGCAAAAGTTATTTATTGTTATTCAACCTTAGATACATTTGTGTCATCTAGCACCATACTGATAGATTCCAACCAAGATCTTTGCCACTAATAGTGAAGGTTTTTGTAAAGGTCAGTTTTGCAAACCTCCATGTTTGTGTATTTGTTGTGGAAAAACATTTGCACACTTACATTGTACTCACATATCTCATTGACCTATTTGGAAGATTTTGGTTTGACTTGGTTAATTGTTTCCAGGTGATGGCAAAATTTGCTCTTGGTTTAACACTGCTGAAATCATTCAGTGTGTAGCGTTATAAATGCACTTTAAAGACATTTTCATGGCTGTGAGAAATGTCAATACAGTATTATGCAGTTTAACATGTACCAAGAGATTTTCTCGAGCGTTCAACACAAAATATGTTTTTATAATGGAGACTTTAAGATTTGAACTTTTACATGTTTTATGTTGTTACTTTTAATGCCAACATTTCATGTTTACTTGGAATAAATATGTATTAAGGTATGGATACTATTGTGTTTTTTTTTTCCCTGCAAAGGTTAAGTTTTGTGTCATATCACTGGGACTGCACAAGTAGATAATATTTAACACTAGTAGGAGTTGGTTAAAAATCAACACTCTTTGGAGTAATTTCATAATCAACATAGTGTAAAGTAGGTTTAACACTGGAAAAGTTATTTCTTAACACTTAACACTTTAGTGTTAAATGTGAATAACACTATGGGTGTTACTTCTTACATAGTGTAAAACTTGATTGACACTTCTTAGTGAAGTGTAGTGTAAAATATTAACTCTTACAAGAGTAAAATTGACTCTGGAAATTTAACTCTGTGTTCAGTGTACATTTTACACTCTGTAGATAGGGACCATATGTTCACTGAGGTAGTGTTAAAATCAACTCTTTAAGTGTTATATGTACACTGGCGATTTTACTGTGAAGCTGCTACTCTGAGTAGTTCTTCCTCCCTTTGTCATACTCAGCATGTCCGATTTCAGAACAGATGATATCAGTCAGGTAACTAAACACAGCGCCCGATCAACCATTTGTAAAAAATAAAAAAGCCAGTCCACAAGCATCCTCCTTCACATTATTTATTGACTGTATCTAAAAAAAAATCAAATATATGTTTAATTCAAATGAAAATATAAAATAATACAATGCAACATACAATGATTTAAATTGTATTGTTTATACTTGGTCATCAAATCAGTGTCAGTTAACTCTGTCAACCAGGTTGCCTGTAGGGATTTTTAAGGTCCAGCAGGTGTCAGTATTCAGTGACACAGTATCGGCACAGTATCGGCACAGAGTGGCAATGTGTCGAAACGTTTCATGACGCCTCATCAACCCATCACTAGTGACAGTACAGAAGCTGCAGAGAGGTGTGTTAAACTACGGCTCTTCTTCCTGGTCTTGACCCTGCGTTGTCAGCATTTAGGAGAACTAATAAATCTGGCCAGATTCCTAGAAAGAAGAGCTGCACCATCCAAAGTAGGATGGATGCCGTCTCTCCGGATCAGACCAGGTTTAAATCAGGAAATGAGCCATATGAATTATCTTGCTGTCAGTGGGAACCTCAACATCACTGATCATAGCACTCCCTAGTGGTTTACAGGGCTCCAGACTAACTTTTTTTACTAGTAGCACAGTGGCCACTAACTTAAACTTTTAGAGGCGCGCACTTTATATCGACTTATATTATAACATTCACATTTCCTCTCAATAGCACTGTATTAATGATATATACTTTGACACATTTAAATTATGTTTCAGACCGCAGAAGTTTGTCAGCAACAAAAAAGTACTAGTAGTGTTTCCAAGTAAATATTGAATTAAACACATTGTTGGTCATTCCTCATAAGTAGGTAGAGATAATCTGTCTAATTTTTCCTCTCTTTCTCTCCCATATGCAGCACCACTTGGCAGGCAGCACAGTGACAGTTTCAAAGAGGGCCTTCATGCAGCTGAATAGATCTCACATGAGCATTTTTGCCCAGGAGCTGGCTGTCCTGGTATTCACAAAGGAGGGCCTTGCACAGTCCACCCTAACTGGAAGGTCTAGGAGGGGGGGGGGTGCCAAAAACACAGCTTGATGTTGCCAAAGTGCAGGCTATTACAGGTATGTAATTGTCTTGAGTTACATGCAGTCTATTTAAAAGCTTCTGTGATTTCTATCCACCTTATTTTCGAACGCGGAAGTAAGGGTCCAACTTCCGTTTTTTTATCTGGCACTTCCGTTTCAACGATTCCCTCGGCCAGATAACATTAGTTTGACTGAAATGATAAACTGTTGCGGCAACATTGTCGAATATTGCAGAGCAATGGAAATGGCAGGTCAGTACCACAGCCTCAAACTATTCATGACTGAGAGGATGACATGAAGAAGTGGCCTCATACAACGAACGAGGACATTTTAACTAGTCTGTGTCGTCACTTGGTGCGGACGGCTCTGCTATGCAACTTTACCAAGGATCACCTCCACACTGGAAAAGTCCAACGTTCACTCTGCTGGATCCTGACTACATCAACCGGCTCCACCGAGACGACCGGAGTCTCTGGTGCTGCGGCTCCAAGGGAAGTCATGCAGCGGCGACTTATGGAAGGTAGGCTAATGAATGATTAGCCTACCTTCTCCTAAAGATACACTTTAGTTCTTTAAATGTTCTAAGTCAACATCCACTTGATCAAAATATGAATAAATGCAAATAACATAAGCAAGTGAAATGGATTGCAAAATTTAATAATACACATTTTAGTTGGACACAATTTTTGTATAAGTAAACATTTCAATAGTCTGGAAATAAGGATATACAATACTTAACGTTACTAAAAATGAAAAGTAATTCCAAAATGTAAAACCTCAAGGTGCTAAATAAAGAAATATTTAAAAGCGGAAATCCAAAACACATTCATGTGTATTATAATTCCTCTGGTTTGAGTGAATGCTGGTAGAACAAGGTTAAATTTCCTCTCAAACAGCAGATCTCTGATGGTAAAGCCTCTGTCTGTCGTCACTTCATCGCCAGGATGAAGATAATTCAGGAAGTCAGTGTTTTCCTAGCCACATGCATTCTTCTTCTTTTCTCCATGTGTAAGGTTACACAATAAGATATAACAGCAATATTTTGGGTTCTTTACTGTGATAAGAGTAAAAAATTAGTTTTCATTTTAAAAGTCAGATTTCCACCACGTCATACATTTGTAAATGTCACAGTTCCAAACTAAATATTTAATTACAAAGCTAAATGTTTAGTTTGTAAACTACATATTAAGATGCAAACCAAGCATTTAGTTTTCAAATTAAATATTTTAACTCAAAATTAAATGTTTAGTTTACAAACTAAACGTTTACATTGGAGCTAAATATTAAGCTTTTTAAATATTTAACTAGGAACTGTAACAAAAATATGAAAAATGAACCCTGCCTTTTATCTCTGATTGTATAACTTTACAAATGGATCCCAGCAGGGATGAAACATATCCAGATAATAACTTACAGAGAGAACAAAGCTAAAAGACGGCTGGCTTCATGTGAGAGCATATGTTTTATCAGGAGCAGCAGAAACTAAGGAATTACAGTTAAAGTTCACTAACGTAAACATCCCTTAGCTTACCTGTGTCCGCTCTCCTCCTGACGCGTCTCCTTTTTAATTGAACTTCACAGCCCAGCCACTTTTCTGGCGTCGTGTGGTCTTCTGTCGGTCTTTTGTCCAAAAAATGAAAAGAACAAACATACGGTCGCTTCGGTGGTTTCTTCAAATCTTAAGCTTTTAACCACAGGCGAAGGGATTCCTCATTCTTCAGCTGAGGGCGAAGGAAGTAGGGCGCCTCGCATTCGCAGCTCTTGTACGCGGTCGATGATTAAAACACTCCTGCTCCACGTAAACCTTTCTTTTACACCCGTTGTTATGACAACTGGGGAGAGCTGGAGGACTGTGGGAGGAACCAGGAAGCCTCCAGAGCAGGTGGGAGATTGCTGGGGTAGAGGCAGAGCTGACAGCACAGCAGAGAGACTTCTTGGAGCGCTGGGGTTGGAGGTAAAGCCGCCAGCGCAGTAGAGAGAGTACCGGCAGGCGGGCAGGCAGGCGTAGACGTAGGAAACTCTGACAGGCAGACGTAGGAAAATCTGGCAGGCAGACGTGGGAAGCTCTGACTGGCAGACATGGGAAGCTCTGACTGGCAGACGTGGGAAGCTCTGACTGGCAGACGTGGGAAACTCTGACTGGCAGACGTGGGAAGCTCTGATGGGCAGACGAGGTTTGGGTGAAGACGATCCGGCGGGGAAGAGCAACTGAGGGAGGCTTAAGTAGGAGTGTTGGCAGGTGAACCGAGTACGAGCTTGATTAGGAACAGCAGGTGGAGGTGATTAGAGTGGAGTGGAGCCGGGCAGCATGGGAGGCAGAAAGTGCTGGAACTATCCATGGTGAGACAGGCAAAAACTGAACCCTGACAATCACTAAATACATCTTGTATTAAACAATACTGAGTATTTTTCAGTGCTTTTATGAAAGGCATTGGTTGTTTGTGCCCGTGATGCTTTTTTGGTTTTGGAGTTCTTCTCCAAAGAGTTCTTCTATCTCTCTACTTGCTATCTCTTTCTGCTGCAGACTCCGTGGATGTTATTTTGTGCTCTCTTTTTCCTCTGCTCTATTTTGAACACCTTTCCTCCCTTTTAACATTTTGTTTAAGTTTTTTCTCTTCCTTTCTTTCTCTTTTACCGTTCTGTTTCGGTGTCCATTGAATTTGAAATAATCCCAAAATGACGTTATAAAGTTTTTTGCATACATATCAAGAGGAGCATGATAGCAAAAGCAATAATGCTTAATTTGTGAAAGTAAATCTATTGGGCTCCGTTTGGCATTAAGAAATCTATTCTTAGTGCTACACTGTGCTACAAAAAAAAGAAAAAAGAAAGAATTGGGATCGAGAATACATAGGAACTGAAATTGAAACAAGGATTTGGAATTGAAACCAGAATCGTTCAAATTCAAACAATGCCCAATCCTACTCAGGGTAGACTGTGTATAAAGGCAGCTTGTTCCCTTCAGAGTAAAAGAGGGTGTTGATATACACTTGACCTGCAGTACAACAATAAACTCACCACTAACGTGTTTGTAAGTTATTGTCATGCCTCTCCATTACATATTGAGCCTAATCTGGTCAAAACTGACATTGGAATAATGTTAGCCACACTATAAAAAAATCAAAAGTGGGTAGTATAGGGAATAATACTAATATGTTGTTAGTGTTGCAAATGTTAAACAATTGAACCTACAGAAGTAAAAAAAGAGTAAAGCTTAAACAATTACAGAATCCTAGATCCCTGCTGCTGATAGACACCACCCTTACAGTCTGGAAATGAATGTGTCCTTTGTTGTGAAAACTAATTTTTACAAAGCCTCCCTATCAAGTTCCCTCTCTCCCTAACCTCCTTTAACTGTCATCCTTCCATTTCTCTGGTCCTTCCATATCCTTCTTGTCAGATCTTAGTAGATGCTACGGGTCAATGACTCACTTTCTGAAAAGACTTACCATTCATGGAGGAGTTTCATGGGAGAAATTTCCCCTCCATTTGTTATAATGTCAGGTCACTGCACTGCTCTGCTAGCAGAGGAAAATATAATGGCCTCATTGCACTTTCTCCCAATTTAGCACATACTCATTGGGTCTGACCTTGTCTGCTTCTTGGGATGTGTTCAGATAATTCTTTTGGTTTCTTGTTCAACTGGGGAAAAAAAAATAAAAAATCTTGTGCAACTTTAAGTTTCTATTCAATTTACTGGTTAACTGTTATACTTAGCTGGACAGCTTTTTTAAACGAAGGATGCAAAATATATACCATGCCACCTAAGTTACTTTAATTGTAATTTATTTCTGGTAATCAATCTTAAAATTGATGTTTACATATAGGGGGTGGAGCAACAGTACACTTGGGAACTACAATAAAATTGGTTTAATTGTAAAGGCCTGTATATATGCCTAATAAAATTAATTTTTTATCCTACATGGTAAAGTACGATGGCAACTGGGACTAAGCATGGAATATTCCATTAGAGAAGTTTATATAAGGAATAAAAAAACTTTAAAATTGTTTTCAAGTTGATGTTACTTTAAATTGGCCCTCTTCTAAAAAAAAAATGGGTAGGCAAAAGAAAACATATGTTCTTAAGACCCGACAGCAAAAGTGAATGAAATATGTTTCTTTAACGATTTTTTTCCTCAGGAAAAGATTTACAAATAGTAATTAGTCTAACTAGTAATATTTTTGTCTCATACAATGAGAAAAATATGGGGGTAAATGTAGCTTAGAGCAGTGGTTCCCAACACTGGTTTAACAGTGTCTCTGTTCAGGCTTATCTTATTCAGATGATTGCATGACCTCCTCTGCTTGCCATCGAGTGCTGCAGAGGCCTATTGATCACCCATTCATTTAAGTCAGGTGTGTGGCAGTAAGGAGACACGTAAAACATTCAGGACAGGATTTCCATGAGAATCAGTTTTGTGGAACTACTGGCTTAGAGGGTAGAGTATTCATCTTGTAATTTACAGGTTGTGGGTTCAATTCAACACCCCCTTCCACCAACCCCCTTATCACTTGATTAGATTAGATTAGATTAGATTAGATTCAACTTTATTGTCATTACACAGGTACAGGTACAAGGCAACGAAATGCAGTTTAGGTCTAACCAGAAGTGCAATAGCAGCAAGTGCAGGATAAACAATGGTTCCATAAGTATAGGACATGGGTTTTTACTGAATAAATATAGAGATGGATACTATTATAAACAGAATTTTACTGATAGATTTGTCCTATGAGTATAATATATAGATAACTAGTATTGTGAACTAAATTTACAGCTGGATATGTACCGAATATAATATACAGGTGGATATTACTATGAATAGAGTTTTACAGATATGTACAATAGCATAATATACAGATGATTGTTATTATAGCAGAATTTACATGTACTATGAATATATGTACAGATGGCTATTACTATAGGCAGAATTGTGAGCATAATATACAGGTGGCTATTACTATAACATGTATAAATAAAGTTTGGACAGAAGCTATTTAAATTAAAGTGCAGTGGAAGGTAATTGCATATTACAGTACATATTAAAGTACGGTATTGCAAATGTATATGTAAACAATTGGTACTGTGAATAAACAGTCAGCAGTGCAAATCAATATTCAGTCATAGTTAGTAGTGCAAGGTGCATGTAAACAATTACAATAGTAACAATCAGGAGTGCAGGTGAACATTACAGTCTTGTAAATAACAGAATAACAAAATGGAGGTAGGTGTGAGGAGAGAGAGGAGAGTCTCTCAGTGAGGATTAGAGTTCAATAAAGAGACAGCTCTGGGGAAGAAGCTGTTCTTTAGTCTGCTGGTTCTGGTCCAGAGGCACCTGAAACGTCTGCCGGAGGGCAGGAGAGAAAACAGTCTGTGAGCTGGGTGGGATGAGTCCTTAAGGATGCTGCGAGCTCGATGTAGGCAGCGTTTCTTCTGGATGTGCTCAATGGTGGGTAGTGGAGTCCCAGTGATGTACTGGGCGGCTTTCACCACCTGCTGCAGTGCCTTGCGCTCTGCAACAGAACAGCTCCCATACCACACTGTTGCACAGTTGGTCAGGATGCTTTCTATTGCACAGCGATAGAAGTTCACCAGGATAGTCGAGGATAGCTGATTTTTCCTCAGTATCCTCAGGAAGAAGAGGCGCTGGTGAGCCTTCTTGACCAGGCAGGAGGTGTTGGTTGACCAGGACATGTCCGCTGAGATGTGGGTCCCCAGAAACTTGAAACTGGAGACACACTCGACAGCCATTCCATTGATGTGGATGGTGTCGTGCGTGCCTCTTGAATCTTTTCTGAGGTCCATGATGAGCTCCTTCGTTTTGGTGGTGTTGAGGAGCTGGTTATTTTCAGTGCACCATGTGGCCAGGTGCTTGATCTCCTCCCTGTAGGCTGTCTCATCGTTGTTGCTGATGAGACCAATCACCGTAGTGTCGTCCGCAAACTTGATGATGGAGTTGGATGCGTACACAGGCTTGCAGTCGTGGGTCAAGAGGGAGTAGAGAAACGGGCTTAGCCCTGTGGTACACCAGTGTTGAGTGTGATGGACGTGGAGCAGTTGGAGCCTGATCGGACATTCTGAGGTCTGTTGGTCAGAAAGTCCAAAATCCAGTTGCACATGGAGGTGTTGATGTCCAGGTCTCGAAGTTTAGCTATTAACTTAGCCGGTATGACAGTGTTGAATGCTGAGCTAAAGTCAACAAACAGCATGCGTGCATAAGTGTTCTTATTGTCCAGATGTGTGAGCACAGAGTGCAGTGACATGGAAACTGCATCCTCTGTGCTCCTATTGCTGCGGTATGCAAACTGGTGTGAGTCCAATGTGGATGGTAGCAAGTCTTTTAGGTGTGCCAGGACCAGCCGGTCAAAGCACTTCATTACGATTGGTGTGAGTGCTACAGGGCGGTAGTCGTTAAGGCACTTTGGGCTGGAGTGTTTTGGCACTGGCACAATAGAAGTGCATTTGAAGCATGTTGGTACAGCTGCTTGGGCAAGAGACAGGTTGAAAATGTAAAAACCCCAGCGAGCTGCTCCGCACATGCCCTTAGCACGCATCCAGGGATGTTATCTGGTCCAGCTGCCTTGTGCGTGCTGATCCTGTTCAGTGCGTTGCAGACATCTGTGGAGGAGAGTGTGATTGGCGGGTGGTCGGTTGAGGATTTGAGCTTTGTGGCAGTTTCACTGTTGTCTCTTTCAAAGCGAGCATAAAAGTCATTCAGCTCATTCAGGAAGTTGACACCAGTGGCTGCAGAGGTGGAGTGAGTGGGTTTATAGTCACTGATGGCCTTAATTCCCTGCCACATGCGTCGGGTGTCAGCGTTTGAAAAGTGACCCTCTATCTTAAGCTTGTACAAGTACTTGGCCTCTTTGATGCCCCTTTTCAGATTTGCTCTGGCTGAGCTATATGCTTGTGCATCTCCTGATCTGAAGGCAGTGTTGCGTGTCTTCAATAGGAGTCGCACCTTCCCGTTCATCCATGGCTTCTGATTTGGGTATGTGGTGATCTGCTTTTGGGTTGTAACATTGTGAATAGTGGTATTAATATAATCCAGTACAGAGGAGGCGTAACAGTCAATGTCTGTGTGAGAGCCACTGGTGGCTTGAGAAGCAAACATCCTCCAGTCTGTGTGTAGAAACCTTTCCTGAAGTGATGAATCTGTTCCTGCAGGCCACACCTTGATGGTCTTCACTGATGGCTTCACACGATTGATGAGAGGTGCATATTTGGGGGTGAGGAACAAAGAAAGGTGATCTGACTGACCCAGGTGGGGGAGGGGTGTCGCGACGTAGGCTCTAGCCACATTTGTGTAAACGTGGTCTAAAGTTTTGTTTCCTCTGGTGTGGCAGGAAACATGCTGGTGAAATTTCGGTAGCACTGACTTTAAATTTGAATGATTAAAATCACCTGCGACAATAAACGCAGCTTCAGGGTGAATGGTCTGTTGTTTACTGATGGCTGCATGAAGTTCTTTCATAGCAGACTTAGCATCAGCGTCCGGGGGAATGTAGGCTGCAGTGATAATAGTGGAAGTGAACTCCCGTGGCAGATAGAACGGTTTGCTTTTAACCATGAGAAACTCAAGGTTAGCTGAGCAATGTCTCTCAACAATAGCACCCCCTCTCGCATTTAGACATTGAGGATTCTGGGTAGTTGCTTGGAGGGGGGGCGCTGGCACCAGCTTTCTTCCGGAGGGGGGGTGGGCTGTGCCGTGCACCCCCTTCGGTGCTCCCAGTTTTAAACACACCTGAGATCAACATGCAACAACACAACATCTGAGCGGGCGTAGGGAGGATCGGGGGTCTTTTGCACACCCCCGATCTCCGATCGCGGCACGGAGTCTGGGGCCTGGAGGAGGTGCGGGCCACTGTGTCCGGGGTCTTGGCGGGGGGCTGCTGCGGCTAGCCAGCGGCTTACCGGATCTGGGGCTGACGCCTCTGCTCTCCCCAGGAAGGGATGGGGGGCAGGGGTGGCTAGGGTAAGGTCGGGGTGGGAGGGGGTTTATTAGGTATATAGTGGGTGAGGGGGGGGCTCTGGTCGGATGGCCCGTACGGGTCATGTCGGCCCCCCCTCTTTGGGGGGCCTGGTCCGGGGGGCGTCTGGTCCGGGGGCGGGGCCGGGGGTCGGGCACAGGCAGTGGTATTGTTGAATTGTGGTGACCCCCCCCCCACTTGGGATTTTTGGATGTGAATACTATGTGGGAATGTGTGTACAGCATCCTTTTTTTTTTTTTTTTTTTTGTGTCTGTGTGTGGCGAGTGGGGCACAAGGGAGGGATGGTGTGAATGAGTTTTTTTTTTTTTTTTTTTTTTTCAGGTTCGGGTCCGGTCCGCTCCCTCTCCCAAGATCATCTCAAGTCTCCGATAGGTGCGGAGCCCATCCCCCCACGTCCTGCCCTCCTCCGCTGCGTTGGCGGGCGCCTTGGCCCTCTGGCGCGTTGACGGTCCTCGGGTTTGGGGCGGGTTCCCGGGTGGGCGCCGGCCCATTCCCGGCGGTGGCTTCGCGGGGCCTGGCCCCCCGGGGGGCGGCCGGGGCCCCTGCCGCGGGGCGCCCCTGGGGCCTCTGGCCCCCAGGGCCCATGGCCGGGACCACTTCAGCGCGGCCGGCTGCCGGCGGAGCCCACGGGCTCGCCCCCGCGGCTCTTGGGGGCGTCGGCATTGCGGTGGCTGGGGGATTTCCTCGGGGTCGTCTCTCCTCTTTCCTCGGGGGGGGGGTTGCAGATTTCCTGTGAAGGCCCCTCTCGGGCGCACTGCTTTGGTGGCCCCTTTGGGAGTCCGGGGTTACGGGTCCCCTGACTCCTGCCTCTGTGCTCAGGGAAGGTGGGTCTTCGGTTCTCCACAATCACTATCAATATATTTCCTTCTGGATAATTTTCACCTAAACTAGTGCACTTTCACAAACTCCTACAGGTGCTGGGTCCCAGGTATTAAATGTTCACTTATATACAGAAAGGCTATAATTTATTTATTTACTTTTTTTTACTTTCTTTTTTAGGTATCACATTACACATGTCAGCTTAAATAATAATACATATGATTTAGCAATGGTATCAAGGTGTTACACGATTGTATCTGTTGCTTTATGTCTGTTGGTTGTGCTGTTGTTTTTGTGTCTCTTTCCAGGTGATGGAGCAGACAGAGGACGTTTTATCATTCTCTTCCTTCTATCTCTTCTTTCTTTCACCCTTTTCTTTCTCTTTTTTTTTCTCTTCTTGTTTTTCTTTTACTCTCCTACTTTCCCATTGTAGTGTCCATATAATTTGAAATTCTCCCTGCTGGAGTCACAATAAAGCTATTTACACGCACAAATCAAGCGGAGCATTATGGCGAAAGCTGTTTGCTCCACTTGTGAAAGTAAAATCTGTCGAGCTCTATTTGGCATTAAGATATCAATTTTTATTGCCACATTGCTAGACAGGACACTGAAAAAAAAAAAAAAAAAAAAAAAAAAAAAAAAAATAGCAGAGTTTGTGCACCAAGCTTTATTAATGTAAATGCACAGTCCCCCACCTCTGGTCTTACCGGAGCCATCTGATATTCTATCTGCCCGGAATGCAAGCTCAATAGCATTGTCCGGTATTCCGCTGTTTAACCATGTTTCCGTGAAGATTAGGACATTACAGTTCAAAAGTCTCTTGCTGCATGTAATGTTGAGTCGGATCTCCTCCATTTTGTTCAGCAGCGACCGTATATTGGCAAGGAAAATGCTGGGTAAAGAGAGCCGGTGTGGTGTTAGCTTTAGCTTAGCTCTTAGTCCTCCGCGCTTCCCCCGCCTTTGTTTACGATCTCAGCGCCGCCTGGAAGCACTTCCGCCCGGCCGAGCTGAGTGCAAAGCCTCGGGTGTTCTGGCGATCTCAGGAAGGAGTCGAAGGTTGTCCATAAAACTGTCAGAAGTTCGTAATCCAGTATCCAAAAGCTGACATTGGGTGTACGATGTAAGGGCACAACTGTTCTGCACGAACAGACCCGAAATGAGCAGGAAAAACACCGCAAAATTGCAGAATCTGGAGAGACCGTGAGCCTCGCGATGTACTCGCGCCGCCATCTTGGTTTATTGATGATGTACCCCTGGGAAAAGCGCTTAACTCCAAGTTGCCTATCAATCTGCATATTGGTGTATGAATGGGTGTGCATCAGTGAGTCTTAAATAAGGCTGCGTGGGCCCTATCAGGCACTCGGCTATTTATATACATTTTTGTTCATGTTATCACCACTCCAGACATGAATCCAATACAGAAGGGCTGAGCTGCTAGAACTTGGGAAAAAAACCTGAGTTTATGGACTCTACGGATTTCAAAAATTGGACTTTACTACACCTGAATAGAAGCAGACAATAGAGGCTGTGTCCTTGGGTGTGACATTTCACCTGATTTGCCTGCTAGCGATGGTCAGAGGACCCTTTTGGTGCCAAAATATGGCAGCCTCGCCTCTGTAATTCAGGCCCTAGGGCAGCTGTGGCCACACACATTCACACCCTGATGGTGGTCAGGGTGAATGACAGACTGTAGTGTAAAGCACTTTGGGATAGTCGGACTAGTATGGGGCCAAAATAGTAGCTTTAACATTTGCAAATGTGTGTGGAGAGTTGTGTGTCTGTATCTCGATTTGTGTGTGTGCAGTGGGATTTGAAAATGTGTAAATAAATCTGTAAGTGTGTGAGGAGATTTGTGTGTCTGTACAACTATCTGCAAATGTGTAAAACTACTTGTGTGTGATCCGTTTTGCAAATGTGTAAAAAATCCACAAATCTGTATTCAGATCTGCAAATGTGTACAGAGATTTGCAAATGTGTAAAAAATCCACAAATCTGTATTCAGATCTGCAAATGTGTACAGAGATTTGCAAACGTGTAAAAAATCCACAAATCTGTATTCAGATCTGCAAATGTGTACAGAGATTTGCAAATGTGTAAAAAACCCACAAATCTGTATTCAGATCTGCAAATGTGTAGATCAATCTGTAAGCACACACAGAAACACTTGTGTCTGAAGTATTTTCGCTTCAAGACCCAGAAATACAGACAAATCATTGGTTACAAGTCAAGCGGTTTTTCGGTTGGTTCTCTTTACACACGTGATTTTTGCTACCCTTCTGCCGGGTGAGATGCACAAATGCGTAGAAGGATTTGTATGTGTATTTTTTCGATTTGTGTCTCCTTGCGCAGACTCGCAGGCTCACATGTTGCCCTGAGCGCAGGCTCACAGGCACACAGGCTGCCTATTCCGGCTGTGGGAGGTCACGTGACTTTCAAGGATTGAACCAAAGCGTTTTGCTACCAGACGGCTGACAAGGCAACTTGTTTTAACTATATAACTTTCTCCCTTTAACGGCAAAAGTTTCTTGTTTTAATGATAGACTTATCTTGCTAAAACTACATAATTGTCTCCTCATAACAACGCAACATAACCCGGCATCAGCTCGCGGGATATTTGAGTGTCACGGAGAAGAGGAGAGACGGAGGGGCGCCTTTTATTTCTTTTTAAAAAGTCGTCATTTGTCGGTGGAATGTATTTCTGCACTGAGGAGTGACAAGGTAAGTCATGCATATACAGCAAGTCCTCTACTTGAAATTTTTATCAATTCGGCAGTTATTTATATTTAACAACTATGCTTTGGAAACACTTGTAGCACTGTAGAACAGTCTCTGGCTCTGTTTACATGGTGAAAACAGGTTTGCGTTGCCTTTGTACTCTCCATTTACACACTACAAGGTTTAACTGTTGCTTAGGGGGACTTTCAGCTATAGCTGTGGGTTTATTTACAACAGTTTGCAGCCGAAACAGTACTCCGCCAGCCGCTGTTTTCTTCTTCTGGGCAATTTGACGCGGAGCTTCAGAAATCACAGCGCTACTAGTGGTGCGGCATGGGAATTACACCGTTTAAGTACTCTGTAAACAGGGCCTGTGACTGCAAAAGTTCTACATGGATGTTAATGAGATAGAGATAAGGATAAGCAGCTTCATTTTTTTAAAAACATGTCATGCATTTAATCATAAATTCTGCTGTAAAGATTAATAATCATGTACTTAAAATAGTCTTTTTAGTTTTTTTCAGTTTTTATATTAACCATAATTGCATTGTGCTTGTAGACTGACATATCAGCTATAGCAAGCATGGATGATGAGAGCTTGGCCATCTATATTCCCACCTATGCTGACAGAATTGCCACCCAGAGATTTTGCTCCGAGTTCCAAGGAAAAGGGGAAAGAGATGTCCTTTGACAGACATTGCTTGAAAAACTCTACATGCAAATCTTCATGGAAAAAGTCCAATTTGATCTAAAATGTTTTTGGTTTCAGGTAATACCACTATGTAATATATTTCATGTTTTCAGGAACATATGGAAGTGAGCCACAATAGTCAGTTAGCTTTTGTTTTTGCTGACAAAGATATAGAGCAAAAATACTGATTAAAAAGATTACTCCAACAACATTGTGAAATACAAGTTTTTGATGTGAAATTATTGCTGTTGCTATTAAGCTTCTTTAAGGTAAAAAAATTTGAAGCACGTGCTTAAACTGTACTTATTTTCCTTTTCTTTCCATAGGGCATTATATTTCTTTTATATTCTTCAAAGTTGATTGTAAAATAGATAAATGCTTTGAGCGCAATAGTGCCCAGATTTCTAACAATTACTTTTTTCATATGTAAAAGAATTTTCTCATGTTCAATTTTGAGATCCATGTATTCATCTTTTTACTACTCATAGATAATGTTCTAGTAAGGTCATCTTCTGGAGGTAGAGAACTTCCTTTTAAAAGGATCTTTCAGAGAACTTGTTAAAGGTACTTTTAATGTATGTTCTTCTGTGAGTTGATGTAACATTGCAATATAATGTTATGTTTCTAAGAAAAGAATGAGTTGGTTTGATCACAAACCATTGCACTTTATTTTGTAATGAGTTTTTACCAAAGATTCATTAAAAGTTTTCATATTGAACATAAGCATAGGCACTTTATTTTTCATCTCATTTGACCATATCATCATTGTCAAACAGTACATAACTTGGGTCTCAGTGTTCAGTAACAGAGAACTATAAGTCTTGCTGTTATAAATATAAAAAGTATGTCTTGAATATGAGGAGCAGTGGTGGGGTTTACAGAACATGTCATTTAAACATTTTTTGTCCTACATGACAGATTACAAGGCAAATGTGAAGTTAAATTTCTTGTTATTGTCCTAATATATTTAGTAGCATATATTTGCTGTCACACACAACAAGAATCACACAAAATATAAAACCTAGCACCAAAATTCAAAAAAATTATGTACATCATGATGAAACATTTAAGTACATGGGAGTCAATGAAAACAGAGGTCTGTTTTTTTTTTTTTCCTCCATCTGTATTTCTTTGACTGCTTGTCCTTTATGGGTTGTGCGGTCTGCAGCTGCCTATTTCTGACTGTATGGGAAAGTGACAGGTTCATTCTGGACAGGCTCACAAGGTCATTTGCACCACAAACTCTATTTTTTTACAACAAAATATTATACGTCTCAGGTTTGTGTGTATACAAGCTCTTAAAAATAAGCATAACTCCATTGTTTCATCATGTGTGGACGGTGCATGAAGAAAGTTTTCTGTCATCAGAAGGTATGATAGTTCGAACTGTCTCATCACATGTAAACGGTCCTCTGAAGACGTTGGACTTTGCAAGTTTCTGCCGCTTGCTTAGAAAACCTGTTTGAGATGATCTTGTTCACCAAAAAGCCATGGAAGGGTTCACAGGTGTCACAGCCCAGTCCTCAAGGGCCGGTGTCCTGCAACTTTTAGATATGTCCCTGGTCCGACATGCCTGAGTCAAATAATCAGGTAATTACCAGGACTCTGAAGAACCTGACTGCAAACTGAGGAGCTAATTGTGCCATTTGATTCAGGTGTGTGGGACCAAGGAAACCTCTAAACGTTTCAGGACACTGGCCCTCGAGGACTGGAGCTTGACACCCCAGGTATACATCATGTAGGGCCGGCCACTTGGAGCCATTGCATCTCTAATCTTACAAATGATGTTCCATAAGTGAACCACTTTTTAGAGTTGTTCCTGAAAGACAAGAAAATAAACAAGATCTTAAAGTACATACTCCATATTTAAAAGCATGTATCATATAGTATTTATCTTTTACATTCAAACATACCTCAGTGATATTTAAACAGGTGAGCAGAATTGGCTGCTTATCCAAGAAGTTACCAGTAAAGTAATCTGTATTCTTCAGTTTTTGAAAAAGGTGCATCCAGTACTGTGCACGACGTTTCCTTAAGAAATCCCACCAGCTGTCGATGTGCTGGCTGTGGGTGCTGGATCCCACAATGAAGTAGTTTTCAGGATAGCTTTCATCAAGACGCAAAAATCTTTGAATGTCTTTCATTGTACCATTCTCTGTCTCCATGTCAATATGAATTCTGGCTGTGCTACCCCCTTTGTTACTGCTGGAAGAAAATATCCAGCAGTAACTTTTGGACAGCACCATCCATGTATTCAGCTTTAGAGATGCCAACCTGTAAACACAGCAGACAATTTGTTATCGTTTTTTCAAGTGTTTTTATTTTAAACAAAAGGTAAAAATAACAATTAATTTATTCTTTCTAAAAATTGAGCACGTTACTTATGCTAAATGTGAGAAGCTAAATATTACAAATTCAAAGTTTTTAAGTATTTAAATTTTGAGTGTCAGATCAAATGCACCGGCATTCTAAGATGTAAAAGAGAACATTCATGATGTTCTGGCTGTATTTTTAATGTAGCTATCTTAAACCTGGTCCTCCTACCTTAATGTTTTTGTTTATGGGAATTTTAAAAAGTACTTTTACAGAATTCCCAAATTCTGTGATTTAATTGTGATTTAAGGTTAGACTGGATCAATGTTAAAATTGCTTAAACCTAGACTGCAATGGAACAATGTTGTTGATTAAGATTTGTTTTCTTTTCTGAGTAAGTTTAAAGACATCAGAAAAAAACAAATGGAACAACAAATAAACTGAGAACAATGGTGCCTTGCTGCCAGGTGCTTTTATTGATGCATTCTGATATTAACTTTTGAATTTGCAGCAATGATAACCGATTATCAGTTTTTGCTTTTCCCCTTATTAAAGCATGTCAGTAGTTGACTGGGTTTATTAATGAAGTTCATATAAATAGTTGTCCTTCACTCCCATTAGAAAGCTCTGTATTCATATCTTTGTTTTGACACAATAAAATATGGATAAATGTAGCTTTATCTAGCCTCACTTTCATTGTGTAGAATACACATATTTTTAATTAGCCTTACAAGTGTCGAATTAAAATTAATTTTAATCATATTTAATTAAAATACATAAAGGTATAGGTACATTTGCAGTCACAGGCCCTGTTTACAGAGTACTTAAACGGTGTAATTCCCATGCCGCACCACTAGTAATTCTGTGGCAATTCTGTCAGCATAGGTGGGAATATAGATGGCCAAGCTCTCATCATCCATGCTTGCTAAAGCTGATATGTCAGTCTACAAGCACAATGAAATTATGGTTAATATATAAACTGAAAAAAACTAAAAAGACTATTTTAAGTACATGATTATTAATCTTTACAGCAGAATTTATGATTAAATGCATGACATGTTTTTAAAAAAATGAAGCTGCTTATCCTTATCTCTATCTCATTAACATCCATGTAGAACTTTTGCAGTCACAGGCCCTGTTTACAGAGTACTTAAACGGTGTAATTCCCATGCCGCACCACTAGTAATTCTGTGGCAATTCTGTCAGCATAGGTGGGAATATAGATGGCCAAGCTCTCATCATCCATGCTTGCTAAAGCTGATATGTCAGTCTACAAGCACAATGAAATTATGGTTAATATATAAACTGAAAAAAACTAAAAAGACTATTTTAAGTACATGATTATTAATCTTTACAGCAGAATTTATGATTAAATGCATGACATGTTTTTAAAAAAATGAAGCTGCTTATCCTTATCTCTATCTCATTAACATCCATGTAGAACTTTTGCAGTCACAGGCCCTGTTTACAGAGTACTTAAACGGTGTAATTCCCATGCCGCACCACTAGTAGCGCTGTGATTTCTGAAGCTCCGCGTCAAATTGCCCAGAAGAAGAAAACATCGGCTGGCCGAGTACTGTTTCGGCTGCAAACTGTTGTAAATAAACCCACAGCCATAGCTGAAAGTCCCCCTAAGCAACAGTTAAACCTTGTAGTGTGTAAATGGAGAGTACAAAGGCAACGCAAACCTGTTTTCACAGTGTAAACAGAGCCAGAGACTGTTCTACAGTGCTACAAGTGTTTCCAAAGCATAGTTGTTAACTTAGACTTAGACTTAGACTTTCTTTATTGTCATTTTGTATACACAGAGTGCACACAGAACGAAATTTCATTTTTCACACAGCTCAGAAAGATTGCAGTAACTCTACAGGATACCTTGCAGTGAATTACAGTACAGGATAAAAAGTGCAGTGATAAATCGCAGTCACTTACAGGATAAGTTTCAATAGATTTCCGGATAAAGTGCAGCAGTGAACAGTAGGTAGTTGAAATATAACCAATGTAAAACAAATATAAACAATATGCAGTAAGGTGCATCAGTGATTTACCAGTAGACAGTTGTGCAGCGAGGTGCAGCAGTGATTTAAAAGTAGGCAGTTGCATTGTAAACAGTTTTGCAGTACGTTTCTGGGTAAGGTGCAGCAGCGATTTTGCAGGATACGATGCAAATGTGCAAATCAGCTAGTCGAGTGTGGTACACAGTCCGTTTTTATACTTCAGCAGTTCAGCAGTCTGATGGCAGCAGGGAAAAAGCTTTTGCATAACCTGGTGGACCTGCAGCGGATGCTGCGGAACCTCTTTCCAGAGGGCAGCAGGGAGAATAGTCTATGGTGGGGGTGTGAGGGGTCCCTGATGATGTTACGGGCTCGAGACACACAGCGCTGTGATGAAATGTCTTTTATGGAGGGAAGAGGGGCCCCGATGATCCCTTCTGCTGTCCTCACCACTCTCCTCACGTTCTTCCAGTCGGAGGCACTGCAGCCTCCACACCACACAGAGAGACAGCTGGTCAGAATACTCTCTATGGTGCTTCTGTAGAAGGGGATGAGGATGGGCGGGGGCAGGCGGGCTCTCCTCATCCTCCGCAGAAAGTACAGTCGCTTCTGTGCCCTCTTCACCGGTGACATGGTGTTCACAGTTCAGGTGAGGTTGTCCGTGATGTGCACCCCCAGGAACTTGGTGCTGCTGACCACCTCCACCGCTGAGTTGTTGATGAGCAGTGGAGCATGGTGAGGCCGGTTTTTCCTGAAGTCGACGATGATCTCCTTCGTCTTCTCCACATTCAGGATCAGGCTGTTGTCTCTGCACCAGCCCACCAGCTGCTCCACCTCCTCTCTGTAGTCCTGGTCGTTGTCGTCTCTGATCAGGCCCACCACCGTTGTGTCGTCTGCAAACTTCACGATGTGATTGGTGGTGAACCTGGGGACGCAGTCGTGTGTCATCAGGGTGAACAGCAGGGGGCTCAGGACGCAGCCCTGAGGGGAGCCCGTGCTGAGGGTGATGACATCAGAGGTGTTCTGTCCGACCCGGACTGACCGAGGTCTGTTGGTGAGGAAGTCTAGCAGCCAGTTTCGTAGGGGTGTGTTGAAGCCCAGATGCTCCAGTTTTCCCACCAGATGCTGTGGGATGATGGTGTTGAACGCTGAACTGAAGTCCAGGAACAGCATCCGCACGTGCGTGTTCTTCTCCTCCAGGTGTGCCAGGCTCAGGTGAAGAGCAGAGGAGATGGCGTCCTCAGTGGAGCGGTTCCGTCGGTAGGCAAACTGGAACGGGTCGAGTGTAGATGGGAGACTGGAGACGATGTGTTCCTTTACCAGCCTTTCAAAGCACTTCATCATGATGGGAGTCAGTGCAACAGGCCGGTTGTCGTTGAAACAGGTGACTTGAGGTTTCTTTGGCACCGGAATGATGGAGGCAGACTTAAAGCATGCTGGCACTGTGGCTTGGTCCAGCGAGGTGTTAAAAATGTCTGTGAGGACACCAGCCAGCTGACCTGCACACTCCTTGAGCACCCGCCCAGGTATGTTGTCGGGGCCTGGGGCCTTCCGCGGGTTGACTCTCCTCAGAGTCTTCCACACGTCGGCGGTGTCAAGGCAGAGGACCTCTTCTTCCTGATGGGGAACAGCTTTCACTGCTGGAGTGCTGTTTAGTGCCTCAAACCTCCCAAAGAAGTTATTTAGTCCATTGAGGAAGTCAGCATCAACTTCACCCACCGGGGTGGAGGGCGTGTTGTATTCAGTGATCGCCCGGATGCCTTTCCACATGCTCCTGGTGTTGCTGGCATCATGGAAAAGCTCCTGGATTTTCTGACTGTGGTTCCGCTTTGCTAGCCTTATGGCACAGTTCAGGTTGGCTCTCGCTGTCCTCAGTGCCTCCTTGTCTCCAGACGGCTGAGTTCCGTGCTTTTAGCACTTGACGGACCTCCGCAGTAATCCAGGGTCGTTGGTTGGCTCGGGTGATGATCGTCTTGGTGGTGCTGACGTCCTCAATGCATTTGTTGATGTAGGCTGACACAGTCATGGCGTACTCATCAATGTTGATCTTGTCCTCAAAAGTTGCAGCAGCTTTGAACATGTTCCAGTCAGAGCACTCAAAACAGTCCTGGAGTGCCTCCATTGCTCCCTCAGTCCACACCCTCACCTGCCTCGCTGTTGGTTTTGCTCTGATCAGCAGGGGCCTGTATGCAGGAATTAGCATCACAGAAAGGTGATCTGAAGAGCCCAGGTGGGGGCGGGGTTAGGGTTAGGGTAGCTAATAATCATAAGCTCAATGTCCGGAGAGCAGAGACTTGTGACTAATCTAGCATTTTTACACCAGGAGTTATTGGTGTAAACGCAGTCCGCCTCCTCGGGACTTACCGCAGAGTTCTGTTTGTCTGTCGGCGCGGAAAGTAGCGAGTCCCTCCAGGCTAACGGCGTTGTCTGGGATTGTTGAGGTGAGCCATGTTTCGGTCAGAATGAGAGCACAGCAGTCCCTGAACTCCCTCTTTGCAGAGAGCTCGAGTTGTAAATGGTCCATTTTGTTGTCCAGTGAGCGAACGTTGGAAAGCCAGATGGATGGTAGCGGCGGTCTGAATGGGTTAGCCTTTAGCCTCGCTGCTAAGCTTTCTCGGCACCCGCGCTTCTTCGGCCGGCTACACCGCTTCCGCGTCGCTCTCCTCCGGCGTGAGCTGCTCGTCGAGGTCGCCGCTTCACAGGCCTCCGGGGCTGGTCTCCGTAGGACGCCGCAGTCACGTAAACAGTCGAGCGTGGTATTTAAAAGTCCAAAAATACAACTTGATCGTAACTCCAACAGGCGCTCGCGGTCAAGTACTGATCGGCTGGGTAGATGAGTGGTTTCCAGCGAGTTTGGCGGCATTTTTATGCATTTTTATGCAAAAAGTCCGCGAGTTGGTACAGGAGCTGTGTTCGGCTGCTGCCGCCAGGGGCGCCGCCGGAAGCTTGGTTAAATATAAATAACTGCTGAATTGATAAAAATTTCAAGTAGAGGACTTGCTGTATATCCATGACTTACCTTGTCACTCCTCAGTGCAGAAATACATTCCTCCGACAAATGACGACTTTTTAAAAAGAAATAAAAGGCGCCCCTCCGTCTCTCATCTTCTCCGTGACACTCAAATATCCCGCGAGCTGATGCCGGGTTATGTTGCGTTGTTATGAGGAGACAATTATGTCGTTTTAGCAAGATAAGTCTATCATTAAAACAAGAAACTTTTGCCGTTAAAGGGAGAAAGTTATATAGTTATAACAAGTTGCCTTGTCAGCCGTCTGATAGCAAAACGCTTTGGTTCAATCCTTGAAAGTCACGTGACCTCCCACAGCCGGAAGAGGCAGCCTGTGTGCCTGTGAGCCTGCGCTCAGGGCAACATGTGAGCCTGCGAGTCTGCGCAAGGAGACACAAATTGAAAAAATACACATACAAATCCTTCTACGCATTTGTGCATCTCACCCGGCAGAAGGGTAGCAAAAATCACGTGTGTAAAGAGAACCAACCGAAAAACCGCTTGACTTGTAACCAATGATTTGTCTGTATTTCTGGGTCTTGAAGCGAAAATACTTCAGACACAAGTGTTTCTGTGTGTGCTTACAGATTGATCTACACATTTGCAGATCTGAATACAGATTTGTGGATTTTTTACACATTTGCAAATCTCTGTACACATTTGCAGATCTGAATACAGATTTGTGGATTTTTTAAACGTTTGCAAATCTCTGTACACATTTGCAGATCTGAATACAGATTTGTGGATTTTTTAAACGTTTGCAAATCTCTGTACACATTTGCAGATCTGAATACAGAATTGTGGATTTTTTACACATTTGCAAATCTCTGTACACATTTGCAGATCTGAATACAGATTTGTGGATTTTTTACACATTTGCAAAACGGATTACACACAAGTAGTTTTACACATTTGCAGATAGTTGTACAGACACACAAATCTCCTCACACACTTACAGATTTATTTACACATTTTCAAATCCCACTGCACACGCACAAATCGAGATACAGACACACAACTCTCCACACACATTTGCAAATGTTAAAGCTACTATTTTGGCCCCATAGACTAGTTAAAGCGCTAAACAAGTACCAACCGTATACCTATTACCATTTAAAATGTACACTCCCATATTTATCTGCATTTATATCTGCTCATCGTGCCCGGTGCTGTCTAGCCTCAAAAAGGACCAGCCAATTGCATCAGGACCTCTCATGCTTCCCCTGATTACTTCTCCCCTACGGCCTCCACCAAAAGTGTACGGACCGATGGGGGAAAACTTCAATAATCCTAATCCTAAAATGAACGTTCAAACTCAGCCATTTGCTGTCACGATCTTGGGTTTTTGTTTAGTTTTTGACTTTTTGGATATACTATTTTACTCCGTGCTCCACATTTCTCAGCCACTAGTCGTCATCAAATCTACTCTGCTTTCTCCCTGCTACCCGATCAGCTCCACCTGTTGCAATTAATTAGTGACAACTCTGCTCACCTGTTAGCTACATATACCTGCCTCAGCCAATTCTTCCCTCCCGGAACATCTCGTCTTGCCTCCTGTGCACTTCCACCGTGTTTCCACCAGTTCTTGTGTGCTCTGCCAACTGGACTCTATTTCCCTTTTCCTGTTCAGCTCTCACTGATGTGGCTTCCAGTGCCTGGGTTCTGCTCAATCTGCCTAGTTCCCCGTGAGTTCCAGCTGCTTGCTCAGACCATTCTGGTGGTTTCTCCGTCCGCATCGTCTGTTTTGGTCATCTAACTGTTTTCATCTCTGGCTATGGTCTGCCACTGCCTGCTTCACTTGTTCAAGTCTGGTCCTGCCAGTCACCCCACCCGCATCCTCTGGTCTCCTGCTCATTACTGTCTGCCTGTATCTTCACCCACAATTCAATATTGCAATAAACCTTTTAGAACTAAACTCTGTATCTGGCTAATATTGTGTTCTCCAGTTGTATTCATAATATTTGCAGCTTTCATGTCTTCTGCCGGGGTCCGAGCGCCAAAGAACTTTTCTAATTTATGTCAATGAATCTGTCTAATTGCCTCCTTTTGTCTGTGTGAGTCTCTCTAGATTGAACTATGGTGTAGCACTTTAAAGGTATACTATGCAACCGGGGTTGATTTTCCAGCGAGGCTCCCCCCAGAGGGCGAAAGTAAAAGTGCACTGTCGTAAAGATGCTCAGCTGTTCTTCTGGTTTCTCCGTCAAGCCAGGCGCGGTTGTTTTGAGCTTAGCAGACAGGCGAACGCAACGAACCACCATCCTGCTGTTCAAGCAGAGCTACGAGGGGGCGCCCTCCCCTCCTCTCCGTCCCCGCCAGTGGAGTGAGGGGAGCGGGCGTCCCCAAAGCGACCTCCGTCCGGCCCGGGACCCGCTGGGCTCGGACGTCGGCTCGCGGGGGGGTTGGGGAGGGCGAGCGTTCCGGTCTGCGCGACGCGCTGGCCGTCTGTTTCCGTATGCCGCACGGCCGCCGGGGCGTCTCGTCTTTCCTCTCTCCCCTCCGTTCCCCCCGACACCCGGTGCCTCCCGAGCCGCGTCCGAGCATCGCGCCGTACAGTTTGAGAACACAGATCAGCACACAGATGAGCAGTGAACTTTTAAACCCCGCGGTTCCGTCGCACAGTTTGAGATGTATATAAGTACCACGACTGAAAAACTCGTACAGTGTATGCCCGGCTTAACACAGTGAAAGTATGAACATGCACAGAGAGAGAGAGTAACCATTCCAATGTTACTTACAATCGCATCAGCAGAAACGCGAGGTCCACGTCAGCCTTGCAGCCTTCTCTTTCTTTTAGCTCTCGCCATTCGGAAAAAGCTTGCCCGATGTTCACCCGTGTACGACTCCTCTTTCTGTCCAGAGCCCTTTTCCTCTTTCTTGCCTGCTCCGACATGGGCTTTCGCTGTTTTATCGCCGGTTCCGCCATGATAACTGCACAAATATCGCCACTGCGCTAGCACCGAGCATGCGTTTCACTGGGGGCGTGTAGCAGTTCTCGCCATAAAGCAAGACCGACTCTCGCGATGCACGAGACTTCTGAGCCTGTGGGTGCGGGCCGAGGGCTCCTGCAGTTGCAAGTACGGTATTTCCCCTACAGACCACCAGGGCGGCCGAGAAAACCTTTGTTCGACCTGAAATGACTCATTTAATCATCCAAAACGGTATGGAACACATTAATTAACTGAAAAATGTTGCATAGTATGCCTTTAAATGAAAGCACTTTAATAATAACAATAATAATTTTATTTATAAAGTGCAGTACCCAGTGATTATCTAATTTCATTTCACATTTGCACACTATAGCTTGTCCTAGCAAAATAATCAATATTAGTAAAATAATGTCCAAAACTGGTATTTTTATTTCATTATTATGCAAATGAAAATGTTGGAGTAGTTGTTTTGTCCCCTCCAATCCTTTAAATTCTGATAATTTGTGTATACAACCTCATCATTGATTTTCCCCTGTACATTGCTCTATGCAGACCTAACAGGTTAAATATGTGTGAATTAAATGGTCTTCTGTGTGGATCTCTCTGTTTGTCCATATGTGTTGATCCCTGTATTTGGATCTCTGTGTTTCTGTGGATCTGGTCAGGACCCATGACGCAACTGTGAAGCAAAGAACGTTTTTTCTCTGGTGCATTGATCCTTTTCCCGTCTCCAGCATGCCCCAAATAGTTTATAGTCAAACTTAGGATTTCAGTTAGTCCATGTGGGACCACAATGTCATCTCTCCTGTGTCCCACCTGGTCCTAAGCTCCTTGGCTGTTGAAACACATTCACCACCTGTGAAAGTTTATCAGCTTTCAACTATAGAACCTTGGGTCCTGGGTGTCTCCACACCTCCCTGAGTCTGAAATGTCCCTGCACGGCATCAGGTCAGTGTCCTTGGAGCTACTATGTCGCATCATCTCACAGGCTATATTGTGAAGTAGAGTTTTGAGCACAGGATATTTACCTATTTCCTGTTGAGTGTCCTGCTTCCAATTTGTCATTTACCCCAAGGTGCATACTGCTAGATTTCCATATATAAATTTTCTTCCCTCTAGAGCAGGGGTCACCAGTATGATGCCCGTTCCACCAGGTAGCCCCAATGGACCACATGTGGTGCCCTCAAGTCCATTCTAAAACTAGCACAACTCTTGGGTGAGCTGCATCTAAAATGTTATTTTAGTCGGTTTTTCTACTTTTGTAATCACACTTGCATTTATATAGACTTAAAAATGACAAGATCTAAAAAAAAGAGAATTGCAAATATGTTTATTTGTGAGTGCTGACTCTTCTAGTTCAAAGGTCAGTATTGGTAGCCATTCATGTGGCACAGTACTGATGAAGTAGCTCTGTTTCAAAAAGGTAGATGACGCCTGCTCTAGAGCCTAGGAGTGTCCACTCTTGCTGGATTCTCCAAACGCAAAGCCCCCCAGGTTGCATTTATGAAACTGTTCAGTTCAATTCCAACACCTGTAAATTAAAGCATCCCTGCAAATTCCTGTTTAAAAGTGTTCTCAGTCAATGTTCCAACGGGGTGTGGAAAGCCAATTTAATGTCCTCCAGAGTCAGCTTTCTCCCAGCAAGCTCTTCTTCAAAGCTTTTATCCACTTATTAGCACATTGTGGATGTCCAGCAATCGCTCTACCATCCTGACCAAATCCATAGATGCCCAAGGAATCTAATAGGCTGTATTTCTTTTTATCAATATAGGTAAATCTTTAAATAAACACGGCTTAAAACCACACAGGCAAAGAGTTGGTTGAACTCAATAATATGTTTATCCTTTCATAATGATTTTTAACAACTGGTTAAAAAGATAACTTTTATTTGCGATTTAAGAGGAGGGACATCCCATGATATCTTGCAGGTGACCACATGTAATTCCAATTCATCCTTTTTTATTAGTATTTTCTGCTTCCATTTTAACCATCAACTTAACATACATTGTTAGCTAGTGCAGTGAGGTAATATGCTAATTTTGCAGTGTCATCTAGTGGAGCTTGTATCCTTTTGGTGTTTTATTGATTGCTGCCGCTGGTGTGATCATTTTAATTCTTATCCTAACTTTGTGCATCTTATTTATGGGTTTACGTACTTCAGGATTTCAAATAAATGTAGCTTCTGCAATATCTCCTTTGCATCAGCTTGTAGTGTAAATAAGCAAAATTTCAGATTTTAGTGTCCTTACATTGGGATATTAAAAGCATAATTAATTCATTAGCTCATACATAAACAATAACTATCATTTGCAGCCCATAGGCTACATATTGCTTAATTTTATTTATTTATCTGTTTATTTATGTATTACTTATTTATTCATGAATTATTCAATTATTAAATTGCTATATACTTCCATCAGAAAAATGAATATTGCAGTTGGTAATAATTAGTACTCATTATACAAAACTTTCATCTTTGTAAGTGGAGTTTAATCTTAGCTGTTTCTTTATATTTTTCATGCAAGTGTTTTAAAGGTTTTTCATTTCTCAGTGTGTTATATAATTTATGTACAAGATAATCTGGAGTCAACACTGTAGTGCACAGGTAAGATTCCGATGTCAGTTGAAGGTACTTTATCACCATGTGTTAGCCTCAGCCATTTCTGTCCATTTTCATCCTTTTGCCTCCTCCATGTTCACACTTGGAATACATCAGCAGCTTCTAGCCAAACCTGGTTCTGTGTTCCAGACTCTTTAATTTGTATCTTTTCATCTTTAATCTCTTTGCTGTGACATCTGTTTCTAACACATAAACACATTTAAAACACATTCTCTGTTGCTGCACTTAACATTTGGGAACTCCTCGTGTTTCACACGGTTTGCTTTTCTCGGTGTGGTAAGAGGTCGTTAGCCTAGCTTTAGCCTCACAATGGCTTTCTCCCCTAGCCTTCCATCAGCTTCTCCATCTCTGTCTAAGTCTCCCCCTATCTCCTGCTCTCTGTGTCTGATGTTTAGTTATTCCTCTGCCTCCTTATTGATAATGGTAGATGTAATAAATGTAGTGTTTTTGTAGCTTTGGAGGCGAGGGTGTCAGAATTGGAGACCCGGCTCCGTGCTGTTGAAAAAACAGCAGACAGCCGCCCCTTAGCTAGCGCGGAGCCACAGAGATTAGCTTCACGTAGCGGGTAACCAGGCTGGCTGGGTGACAATACGCAGGAAGCATAGTTCTAGATTCCAGCCCCACGGTCACCACCAACCCGACTGCGTTTCTAACAGATTTTCCCCACTCAGCGACACACCCGCTAAGAAGCCAACTCTGGTAATTGGCAGCTCCATAGTCAGAAACGTGGCACTAGAGACACCAGGGACCATAGTCAAATGCCTGCCAGGGGCCAGAACGGGCAACATCAAATCCTACCTGAAACTGCTGGCTAAGGATAAGCGTAAATACAGTAAGATTGTATTTCAAGCTGGCGGTAATGACACCCGATTACGCCAATTGGAGGTCACTAAAGTTAGTGTTGCTTCGGTGTGTAAGTTTGCTAAAACAATTTCAGACTCCGCAATTTTCTCTGGTGCCCTGCCTGATCTGACCAGGGATGACATGTTTAGCCGCATGTCATCATTCAACCACTGGTTGTCTAGGTGGTGTCCTGAAAACAACGTGGGCTACATTGATAACTGGCAAACCTTCTGGGGAAAACCTAGTCTGATCTGGAGAGACGGCATCCATCCCACTTTGGATGGGGCAGCTCTTCTTTCTAGAAATCTGGACGGATTTATTAGTTCTCCAAAATGCTGACAACCCAGGGTCCAGAGCCGTAGTTTAACACACCTCTCTGCAGCTTCTGTACTGTTACAGATTATCCCAACTGAGACATTGTCTTTCCCACGGCCAAAACTGAACAAATCAAAAACGAATCTAAAAGGAACAAATCATAAAAATCAATACGACTCAACTTGAACCAAAAAATAAAACAATTAAATGTGGTTTATTAGTGTAATGAACTTGAACCGAGGACCCAGAATTCAGCCAGACAAAACAGAAATAGTTAAGAAAACAGTTTATTGAATTGAAAGCTGCTGCAGGTTGAAACTGAATCAGAGTCCGATCAGGGCAGCTTGAATGATCTTACTCATGAGACTGACAGGTGCTCTGTGCTTGACAGACAGGCACAGGGTCAGAACCGTGATACTTGAGTAAGGCAGGATGATCAGGGGGAATTACTAGAGTCCGAAATCCGAGAGCAGGTCCAGAGTCAGAGCCAGGTGAACCAGAGACAGTCCAAAGCAGAATCCCTAAGCAGAGTCAGGGCACAGAAGCAGGTCAGAAATCCAGACAGCAAAATAATCAGGTCCGACGGGCTTGGCAGGCTCAGAGGGTCAGAAGGCAAAAACAGGTCAGGAAGCAGGCACACAGGATTCAGTACGCTGGACTAGACTCACCAGTGGCTCGTAATAATCTGGCAAGGATAAGTATGCTGAGACGGGTCAGTAAGCAGGTGAATGGGTGACCAAAGTCGAAACTAATTAGTGGCAACAGGTGGAGGTGATCTAGAGAATGGTGGTGGCTGGAGGTGGACTGAGCTGATTGGGTAGTGGCTGGTGGCTGAGAGGTAAACAGGCTAGCAGGAAAAGTCCAAAACCAAAATAAACAGAAACCCAAATCATGTCAATAAGATCTCTCCCTCCAAAGACTTTGTGGGTTAATTAATTGATTTCTGATAATCAGATTGATTTATTTTGTCTCACAGAAACCTGGCTACAAGAGGACTACATTAGTATAAATGAGTCAACTCTCTCCAATTATCCAATTATTAATAATATTCTAAAGACTGAGCAAATCAGTCTTTAGAATATTATTTACTCAAAATGATGTTCTGGGTAACTTGGGCTTTGCATTGTGAATGGGTTTAACTTAAACAAAATATTATTTCATCAAATAATGTTTTGTTTAACTCAGGATTCGCACTGTGAATGGATTGAAACACATGCCAAATGTTTTTTAACTCCATTCCATGCTTTTTGAATCAGATCTGCAGTGAACAAGGATTCACTGAATTATTCTGATTATGATCAACCACTTTTGTTTTGTCTTTTGTGTTCTTTTACATGTAAATAGTTCCTTAGCTTAGTTTCTTTTTATCTTCATTTTGCTTAGTAGTTTAGTTAAGTTTCACTAGCCTAGTAGAGAGGATTTACTGATTGAAATATTGTGTTAATTCAGATAAACAGCATTACATAGTGATGTTCTCTGGATGTTCATTTTATTTCTGTTATTAAATTCTTGAACTTGAAAAGAAGTTGTCACTCCTTTATTCTATGTGTGTGCAGAGTTTGCTGTTAAAATATCGCTAGTGCTCGAATTCATCCCTTTCAACCATTGTCTTGATATCAGCTTAACAGCTGATTATCACCAGACAATACTTAACAGACAGAGTTATTTATGAAACATTAAATAACATTAAACAGTGTATAATTGCACAACACTCAGCAATAATGAATTCATGGGATTCTTCATAAAAAAAATTATTTTATTAAAAGTAAAATAATGGCATCCTCCCAAACATGATTATCTCATCCTCAGGAAGTGAGGCAGTGTTAGAGGAATCTTTAGAACATGATCGGTGACATGAACTGTTTAGAAGCAGTAGAGCTTTCTGAGCTATCTAAAATTTTAGCTTCATCTAAACCTTCTACTTGTATGTTAGACCCAATACCAACCAAGTTATTTAAGGAGGTATTCCTTTTATCAATGCCCCTATTTTAGACATGATGAATCTATCCTAAGTAGAGGGATATGTACCATAGACTTTTAAAGTAGCTGTTATTAAACCTTTACTTAAGAAACCTTCTCTTGATCAAGATGAGTTAATAAATTACAGACCTATATCTAATCTTCTTTTCCTATCTAAAATTCTTGAGAAAGTAGTATCTAATCAAGTATGTGAACATTTACAAAGTAATGACCTATTTGAAGAGTTTCAGTCAGGCTTCAGAGCTCATCATAGCACTGAAACAGCTCTGGTGAAGGTCACTAATGATATTCTCATGGCCTCAGATAATGGACTTGTGTCTGTACTTGTCCTGTTAGATCTCAGTGCTGCATTTGATACAGTTGATCACAATATTCTCCTAGAAATAATTGAACATACTGTAAAGATTAAGGGGAAAGCATTAGACTGGTTTAAATCTTATCTGTCGGAAAGATTCCAGTTTGTTCATGTTAATAATAAATCTTCTTCAAACTCTAGGGTCACTTGTGGAGTACCACAGGGTTCAGTCCTTGGGCCAATTCTCTTTACTATATATATATATATATATATATATATATATATATATATATATATATATATATATATATATATATATGCTTCCGATTAGCAAAATGATCAGACAGCATGGGATTCATTTCCACTGTTATGGTGATGACACTCAGCTATATTTATCCATAAATACTGATGAATCTAATGAACTACTTCGATAACAGGCATGTCTTGATGATATCAACCTGGATGACTTTAAATTTCCTGCTTTTAAATACTGACAAGACAGAAGTTGTAATTTTTGGACTCTTTGGAGTCCTCAAAAAATAAACTTCTTAATCAATCACTTAATCTGGATGGCATTAAACTGGCCTCTGGTAATAAATTAAACAATCTTGGTGTAATTTTTCACCAAGACATGTAATTTAAATTCCATATTAAACAGGTTTCCAGAGTTTCCTTTTTTCACCTCCGGAATATTGCCCAAATTAGAAATATTTTGTCCAGGTGTGATGCTGAAAAACTAGTCCATGCATTTGTTACTTCAAGGCTGGACTATTGTAATTCTTTACTATCAGGAAGTCCACAAAATGCAGTTCGAAGCCTTCAGCTGATCCAAAATGCTGCAGCAAGATTTCTTATGAAAATCAACAAGAGGTATCATATTTGTCCAATTTTAGCTTCCCTTCATTGGCTTTCTGTTAAATCAAGAATGGAATATAAAATTCTCCTTCTCACATATAAAGCCCTTAATAATCAAGCTCCATCATATATCAGAGCTCAATTCAATTTTTCAATTCAATTTTATTTATATAGCGCCAAATCATGAAACATGTCATCTCAAGGCACTTTACAAAATCAAGTTCAATCATATTATACAGATTGGGTCAGATTATACAGATTGGTCAAAATGTCCTATATAAGGAAACCAGTTGATTGCATCAAAGTCCCGACAAGCAGCATTCACTCCTGGGGAACCGTAGAGCCACAGGGAGAGTCGTCTGCATTGTACATGGCTTTGCTGCAATCCCTCATACTGAGCAAGCATGAAGCGACAGTGGGAAGAAAAACCACCCATTAACGGGGAAAAAAAAAAAAACCTCCGGCAGAACCGGGCTCAGTATGAACGGTCATCTGCCTCGACCGACTGGGGTTACAGAAGACAGAGCAGAGACACAACAAGAGAGACAAAAAAGCACAGAAGCACACATTGATCTAGTAATCTGTTCTACATTAGATAGTAGTAACGGGTGAGCCGTCTTCTCTGGATGATGTCAAAGTTAACAGAACGCCAGACCAGGTGTACCTACTATGAAGAAAAAGAGAGAGAGCAAAAAGTTAAAAGCTGAAATGACGATAGTCATTTCAATGTAATACAATGCAAAACTGGAGAACCGTAGAATGAAGAACAGTAGAAATCAGTAGAGTGAGAAAATTAGACCCTGACGTCCTCCAGCAGCCTAGGCCTATCACAGCACAACTATAGAGATAGCTCAGGGTAACATGAGCCACTCTAACTATAAGCTTTGTCAAAAAGGAAAGTTTTAAGATTAGTCTTAAAAATAGATAGGGTGTCTGCCTCACGGACCAAAACTGGGAGTTGGTTCCACAGGAGAGGAGCCTGATAGCTAAAGGATCTGCCTCCCATTCTACTTTTAGAGACTCTAGGAACCACCAGCAGACCTGTAGTCTGAGAGCGAAGTGCTCTGTTAGGAACATACGGGGTAATCAGAGCTCTGATATATGATGGAGCTTGGTTATTAAGGGCTTTATACGTTAGAAGAAGAATTTTAAATTCTATTCTTGATTTAACAGGAAGCCAATGAAGGGAAGCTAAAATTGGAGAAACATGATCCCTCTTGTTGATTTTCATCAGAACTCTTGCCGCAGCATTTTGGATCAGCTGAAGGCTTTGAACTGCATTTTGTGGACTTCCTGATAGTAAAGACTTACAATAGTCCAGCCTTGAAGTAACAAATGCATGGACTAGTTTTTCAGCATCACCCCTGGACAGAATGTTTCTAATTTTGGTGATATTCCGGAGGTGAAAAAAGGAAACTCTGGAAACCTGTTTAATATGGGATTTAAATGACATGTCTTGGTCGAAAACAACACCAAGATTTTTAACTTTATTACCAGAGGCCAAGTTAATGCCATCCAGATTAAGTGATTGATTAAGAAGTTTATTTTTTGAGGACTCTGGCCCAAAGATTACAACTTCTGTCTTGTCAGAATTTAAATGCAGGAAATTTAAAGTCATCCAGCTTTTGATGTCATCAAGACATGACTGCAGTCGAAGTAACTGATTGGATTCATCAGGATTTATGGATAAATATAGCTGAGTGTCATCAGCATAACAGTGGAAATTAATCCCATGCTGTCTGATCATTTTGCTAATCGGAAGCATATATATATATATATATATATATATATATATATATATATATATATATATATATATATATATATATATATATAGTAAAGAGAATTGGCCCAAGGACTGAACCCTGTGGTACTCCACAGGTGACCCTAGAGTTTGAAGAAGATTTATTATTAACATGAACAAACTGGAATCTGTCCGACAGATAAGATTTAAACCAGCCTAATGCTTTTCCCTTAATCCCTACAGTATGCTCAAGTCTTTGTAGGAGAATATTGTGATCAACTGTGTCAAATGCAGCACTGAGATCTAACAGAACAAGTATAGACACAAGTCCATTATCTGAGGCCATGAGAATATCATTGGTGACCTTCACCAGAGCTGTTTCAGTGCTATGATGAGCTCTAAAGCCTGACTGAAACTCCTCAAGTAGGTCATTACTTTGTAAATGTTCACATAGTTGATTAGCAACTACTTTCTCAAGAATTTTAGATAAGAAAAGAAGATTAGATATAGGTCTGTAGTTTACTAGCTCATCTTGATCAAGAGAAGGTTTCTTAAGTAAAGGTTTAATAACAGCTACTTTAAAAGCCTGTGGTACATATCCATTTACTAAGGATAGATTAATCATGTCTAAAATAGGACCACTGATCAGAGGGAATACCTCCTTAAACAACTTGGTTGGGATTGGGTCTAACATACAGGTAGAAGGTTTAGATGAAGCTAAAATTTTAGATAGCTCAGAAAGCTCTACTGCTTTTAAACAGTTCAGACACTGCGCAGGTTCTAAGGATTCCTCCAATGCTGCCTCACTTACTGAGGATGAGGTAATCATGTTTGGGAGGATGCCAATTATTTTATTTTTAATGGAATCAATTTTATTTATGAAGAATCCCATAAAATCATTACTGCTAAGAGCTAAGGGGATGGCTGGATCAACAGAGCTGTGGCTCTGGGTAAGTTTGGCAACTGTATTGAAGAGAAATCTAGGATTATCCTTATTCTCCTCAATTAATGATGAAAAATATGCTGCTCTAACTCTGCGAATGGTCTTGTTATACAACAATAGACTGTCCCTCCAGATTAGGTAGGATTCCTCTTGGTGTGTAGAGCGCCATTTTCTCTCCAATTTCCTAACATTGTGCTTCAAGGAATGCAGCTCTGATTTAAACCAAGGAGCCAGCTTCCTGTGAATAATCACCTTCTTTTTCAAGGGAGCTACATTGTCTAATGCAGAACGCAATGACAAAGTCATACCGTTTACAAAGACATCTATTTGTGAATTGGAAGAAACAACATTGCTGCCATCTACAGGGCATTTCTGCAATACGGAGGATATTAAAAAGGGGACAGACTCTTTAAGTTTTGATACAGCATTATCCGATAAAGATCTACTATAATGAAACCCTCTTTTGGGGGTGGAGAACTCCGTTAGATTAAACTCAAATGTTATTAAAAAATGATCAGATAGGACAGGGTTGTGAGGAAATACTGTTAATTCTTCACAATCAATGCCATATGTCAGCACAAGGTCTAAAGTATGGAGCCAAGAGTGCGTCGGTTTATGCACATTTTGAGCAAAACCAATTGAATCTAGGATAGTTTTAAAGGCTACACTAAGGTTATCACATTCTGTGTCAACATGGATGTTAAAATCACCCACTATAATAACCTTATCAGTATTTAACACCAAATCAGATAAGAAATCTGACAACTCATCCAAAAACTGAGTATAAGGGCCTGGTGGACGATACAAAACAACAAACAGAAGAGGTTTTATTGCTTTGCAGTTTGGATGATGGAAACTGAGGGTTAAATGTTCAAAAGAACTGTAGTTATTAATTGGCCTGGGACTAATTAATAAATCAGACTCAAAGATGGCTGCCACTCCTCCTCCTCTTCCCACAGATCTGGGAATGTGGAAATTTGAATACTTGGAGGGAGTTGACTCATTTATACTAACGTAGTCCTCTTGTAGCCAGGTTTCTGTGAGACAAAACAAATCAATCTGTTTATCAGAAATCAATTCGTTAACTAACAAAGTCTTTGGAGGGAGAGACCTTATATTTAATAGACCACATTTCATTGTTTTATTTTTAGGTTCAAGGTGAACCGTATTGATTTTTATTAGGTTTTTATGATTTGTTCCTTTTAGATAAGTTTTTGATCTGTTAAATTTTGGGCGTGGGAAAGACACCGTCTCAATAGGATAATGGGTGGGTAACAGTACAGAAGCTGCAGAGAGGTGTGTTAAACTACGGCTCTGCTTCCTGGTCTGGACCCTGGGTTGTCAGCATTTAGGAGAACTAATAAATCCGGCCAGATTTCTAGAAAGAAGAGCTGCACCATCCAAAGTGGGATGGATGCCGTCTCTCCGGATCAGACCAGGTTTTCCCCAGAAAGTTCGCCAGTTATCAATGTAGCCCACGTCGTTTTCAGGACACCACCTAGACAACCAGCGGTTGAATGATGACATGCGGCTAAACATGTCATCACTGGTCAGATCAGGCAGGGGACCAGAGAAAATTACGGAGTCCGACATTGTTTTAGCAAACTCACACACCGAAGCAACACCAACTTTAGTGACCTCCGATCGGCGTGACCGGGTGTCATTACCGCCAGCGTGAATAAAAATCTTACTGTATTTACGCTTATCCTTAGCCAGCAGTTTTAGGTAAGATTCTATGTCGCCCGTTCTGGCCCCTGGCAGGCATTTAACTATGGTCCCTGGTGTCTCTAGTGCCACGTTTCTGACTATTGAGCTCCCAATAATCAGGGTCGGCTTCTCAGCGGGTGTGTCGCTGAGTGGGGAAAATTTGTTAGAAACGCAGACGGGTTGGTGGTGAACTGGGGGCTGAAATCTAGAGCTATGTTTCCTACGAACTGTCACCCAGCCGGCCTGCTTACCCGGCTGCTCGGGTGCTTCTGGAGGACCACTAAGTGAAGTAACGCTAGGTCTATGTGGCTCCGCGCTAGCAAAGGGGCGGCTATCAGCTGGTCTTTCCATAGCACAGAGCCGGGTCTCTAATTCTGACACCCTCGCCTCCAAAGCTACAAAAACACTACATTTATTACAAGTACCATTATCACTAAAGGAGGCAGAGGAATAGCTAAACATCTGATACAGAGAGCAGGAGAAAAGGGGAGACTTAGTAAGAGACGGAGAAGCTGAAGTAATAGTAGGAGAGGAAGCCATTGTGGAGCTAAAGCTAGGCTAGGCTAAAGCTAGGCTAGCGGCCTTCTACCACGCCAAGAGAGCAAACCGTGAAACACGAGGAGTTCCTAAGCGTGTTGTGCAGCAACAGAAAATGTTTTAAAAGTGCTTATGTATTAGAAACAGATGTTACAGCAAAGAGATTAAAGATAAAAGCGAGAGAATCTGGAGCAACAAACCGTTGCTCACGCAGTGAAAACAGGAAGTGATACAATACGCCTTACCGCAAACAGGAAGTGACGTCATCGCTCTTATAACAAGTTGCATACTTACTAAAAGAATCAAATTACATAAATAATTTCTCAGTTTTGTTATAACTGATTTAGGCCAGTAATATCAAAAGGACAAAAATCTTGGATTTTTTAAAGAACTGTATAGTATGTTTTTATTTCAGATTAGGGGTCCTGCTATGGAAGAACTGAGAGACATGTACATTAGAGGTGAGCGATGCCGGGAATTTTTAATTGATCCGATACCATGTAAATACAGGGTCAGGATCGTCGATATCGATACGATACAGATACTTTTTACATTTAAGCTTGATGTATCATGAAAATGTTGACCTGTGTTTTTGTGATTTTTATTTTATTATTACAAGCGAATAATAATAATAATGTTATGTTCATAGTGTTTCTTTCCTAATCCACCTCTTATATTATGTCTTTCAATCCTTATGTAATCTTGTTTGTATTGTGTGCACTTGCCTGTTGCTTTAATCTATAAATTTCCCCGTCATGGGACAAATACAGGATTATCTAATGTTAGCTTATCTTGGTTAACACTTTTTAATCGGATAAATGTACTGGGTTCTTTCAAGGTCTTAATTACACTTTCCGAGTGGGCTCCAGTAACATATAATAATAATCAAACTTTATTGATCTCACAATGGAGAAATTCACTTCTGCATTTAACCCATCCCTTGGGGAGCAGTGGGCTGCCACTGTGCGGTGCCCGGGGAGCAGTCTGGGGTTAAGGGTCTTATTTAGGGACCCAGAGTGGCAGTCTGTGGGAGTTGAACTCAGAACCAAGCGCAATGCTCTAACCACTAGGCCACCGTTATTGACAGGACTCGAACCTGTGCGGGGACACCCCAATGGATTTCAAGTCCATCGCCTTAACCACTCGGCCAAAAATGAGGCAAATGGGACTGCCCGGGCGGGGGAAAAGAGAGGAAAGAAGGGGGAAAGAGGGAAAAAGAAAAGAAGAAAAAAGGAGGAAAACGTACACTATATAAATTTGTATCTACTCTTTCTTCTCAACATTGTTTACACACAGTTTTGCACTTATTGCAAGCTTTATCATCGCGTTAATTTTCATGTCCCTTGCAAGATTCGAACCCATGCTGTGGCAATATCACTTGAATCTTCGCTTGTTCTCTTGTCTCGTAGCGCATTCCGGTAGTACACATGTAATGCATTCTGGGTAACTTAGTAATTTTAACACAGGAACTCTTTTGCCTATAAATCACCCTAGTAATAACCCTGTGATAAATCACATGGATGCATTTAAAGCAAATTCTCTTGTAAATAAACATATTTTCTGACACATACAAATCAATATTCACACATAACTCAAAATGTCACATGCTACATTTAAAGCTACAACAGGTAACGGTGTATAAATGTAAACATAAACAACTCCACCATCATGTTTCCACTCCTTTTGGTAAACTCGATTATTTGAGAGACTACATCTGTGCAGCACAAGTGAAAAAAACAAATTCCAAATTGAGCAAAGAGTGTTGGATTTTGTGAATAAATGTAAAATGATTCCGCAAGTAATTCTGGCTTTAGTCTTAATAATCACATTCAATAGGTGACACCCACTGTCCTGGTATTCAAGAAATTAAATAAAAACGTGAAGGCTGCTCTTGGCTCTAATAAAATTTAACTTTATTGTGACAGACAGAGAGACAGACAAACAACAGAAAGAGACAAGTAATGTTGACAGCAACTATAAAGAAGGAGCTTGCTGCAACGGAGGAGCTGGCCAAAACTGTGGAGGGAACTGGGGAGGTGGAGATGGTGGAGAGGACACGGGTTTATTTGCCGCTAGAGTGCGCTGGCGGGGGGAAAGCTTCCCCCTTCTATTTTATCAATATGCTTTTTTTCTATGTTGCCCAGCCCTATCCTGAAATGTCATTTGTTCATGTGCATGTTGCACAGGGGCAGCCAGAAGTGTGTTACTTGCAGGGAGAGGCTCCTTGGCCAGCTGCAACTGTTTGGGAAGAACAGTGCCTTGCAGCAGCATGTCCCTGTCCTTCCTCTTATCCCTCCTAAGCAGCCTACAAGACAACCGTTTATTATTTTATACATCCATTTTATATATCCTCCCTCCCTAAGGTTATTACATGCATGCAGGTGGAGGTCGGATGTGGTTCAAAAGACCAACAGTACCCTGCCCCTTGGCCCCACAGGTTTCACACATCTCCTCTGTATGGTGGTCAGACATATGCTCTGAAAATTTGTCTTCCTTCACAAGCTGGTTGCACTTGTAGCACTGTGCTCCCTGTCCTGCCACTGATGCTCTTGCCTCTGTGTCTCCTCTCCCAGCTTCTGTGTTGTCTCGGACTCCCTCTGCATCCGCGTCTCCTCTCCTTGTCTCCGTGTCTCCATAACCTGTCTCCATGCCTCCTCTCTCTTCTCTCTACCTCAGTGCTGACTGGACTCGCCCTGCCTCTGTCTCAACTCCTGCTGCCTCACTGGACCCAGTATCTGATGACAGATCTGCTGGCTGGGGGAGGGAGTTGTACAAAAAGAGGGCCATGTTACATGCAACACGAATAGTATAATCCTACACTACTAGCTTTCTCCAGAACTGTACAGATATATATTGTACAATAAATAAATCCAAATGCTACAGTGACTCATCATGACTTAAAACAGAAAGATGAATAATGAATGAATGAAAAATAATGCAAACATTAAATAAAAAACATTTTAATGTGGAACTAAGCTATGTGTGTATACAGACAGACAGACAGATACAGCAAATAAACAAATAATTAAGTTAATATTGGCCGGACTCTGTCATATTACATAGCATGTAAGAAAGTTTAAATAAAAGATTAATATCATGCTGACGGGATGGGAAATTAAATTGTTTATTGTTTTGTTTTTATGAGTATTAATCAAGTTTCCATACCTTTTTCTCGTTCTCTTGTTGATGCGGTAGAAAAGATGGCCACCGTTACTTTAAACCAGTGGTCGCCAACGCGTCGATCGCGATCGACTGGTAGATCTTTGAAACATTCCCTGTAGATCCCGATGATAGAATAGACCAGGGATGCGCGAGCTGAAATCTGTAATGGCGTCTGACGGTGTTTTTTCCCCACACCATCAAGCCGTGTAAATAAACATTTCCTTTGTGAAAATTAAAATAAAAAACTGTAAATTTGATAAATAAATAAAATGTATTGACATGAAAATCTATTTATTTTAAGTCTTGTTCTACGCTTAATTTTAAGATGAAGTTATCTTCTTCTACGCATTGTGCTTCATATGCGCACCCAGCTTGTGCCTCTACTTCATTCATTCTCGCAAATATGCTCAATTGGCTGAAACCAGGGAATCGGTGGCAACAGAGGAGAGAATTGCAACGGATCTGGGAGAAGACAAATGTCTCTCCATCTCTCTCCTCGCTTTACGTCGTGTACGTCAGTAAAGGGAAAAATGAATTAGGGCCAAAAGTTTTATTTACAATATGATATTGAGTGACTCTGTCTCTCTTTCGACCGCGCAGCGCCTCCAAACAGCGCCGCTCATGGTGCGGTGACTCTGAACCTCTACCAGCACTGACGCGCATGTCTCGCCCACACCCCGCTGCAGCCTCGGCTGCTGCTGGGGGGTGGGGGGGGGGGGTGTATGGGGTGCCAAATGTAAAATTTCATATAAAATTCTATAGCTGATACAATTTGATTATTTAGCTCACTTTTCTCACATTTAAGACAGAAATTCATGATAAACAAGATCTTATATGCAATTGTCAACAATATGTTTATAAAGTAAAATAAATCGTTAAATGTTAAATCTAAACGTTAAATCTAAATGTTAAATATATATCTAAATGTTAAATGTTAAATCTAAATGTTAAATCTATATCTAAATGTTAAATTTAAATCTAAATGATAAATCCATATCTAAATGTTAAATCCATATCTAAATGTTAAATCTATATCTAAATGCTAAATGTTAAAGCTAAATGTTAAATCTATATCTAAATGTTAAATCTATATCTAAATGTTAAATGTTAAGTGTAAATGTTAAATCTATATCTAAATGTTAAATTTATATCTAAATGGTAAATCTATATCTAAATGTTAAATCCATATCTAAATGGTAAATCTATATCTAAATGTTAAATCCATATCTAAATGCAAAATCTATATCTAAATGTTAAATGTTAAATCTAAATGTAAAATCTATATGTAAATGTTAAATGTTAAATCTAAATCTAAATGTTAAATGTTAAATCTAAATGTTTCGAAAATATGCAAATTGACCACGCCCCCTATCGGGTTCTCGCCCACACCACTGACCTTGGATCAGCCATGAGTATATTTGAGTGTCATGGAGGAGAGACGGAGGGAGATTATTTCTTTTTAAGAAGTCATCATTTGTCGGAGGAATGTATTTCTGCTCTGAGGAGTGACAAGGTAAGTCATGCATATACAGCAAGTCCTCTACTTGAAATTTGATCTATTCGGCAATTATTATTTATAGTTAACAACTATGCTCTGGATACACTTGCATCACTGTAGTACAGTCTCTGGCTCTGTTTACACGGTGAAAACAGGTTTGCGTTGCCTTTGTACTCTCCATTTACACACTACAAGGTTTAACTGTTCCTTAGGGGGACTTTCAGCTATAGCTGTGGGTTTATTTACAACAGTTTGCAGCCGAAACAGTCCTCCGCCAGCTGCTGTTTTCTTCTTCTGGGCAATTTGACGAGGAGCTTCAAAAATCACAGCACTACTAGCGGTGCGGCATGGGAATTACACCGTTTAAGTACTCTGTAAACAGGACCTGTGACTGCAAATGTACCTATGCCTTTATGTATTTGAATTAAATATAATTCGACACTCGTAAGGCTAATTAAAAGTATATGTATTCTACACAATGAAAGTGAGGCTAGATAAAGCTAAATTTATCCATATTTTATTGTGTCAAAACAAAGTGATGAATACAGAGCTTTCTAATGTGACTATTCACAAGCCAGTGAAGGACAGCTATTTATATCAGCTCCATTAATAAACCCAGTCAACTACTGCTTTATGCTTTAATAAGGAGAAAAGCAAAAACTGATAATCGATTATCATTGCTGCAAATTCAAAAGTTAATATCAGAATTTATCAATAAAAGCTCCTGGCAGCAAGGCACGACTGTTCTCAGTTTATTTGTTGTTGCATTTGTTTTTTCTGATGTCTTTAAACTTACTCAGAAAAGAAAACAAATCTTAATCAACAACATTGTTGCATTGCAGTCTAGGTTTGAGTGATTTAACATTGATCCAGTCTAACTTTTAATCACAATTTTAAACAGCAGCTATTCTCCTTCTGATGGGAATTCTGTAAAAGTACTTTTTAAAATTCCCATAAACAAAAACATTAAGGTAGGTGGACCAGGTTTAAGATAGCTACATTAAAAATACAGCCAGAAAATCATGAACGTTCTCTTTTACATCTTAGAATGCCTGTGCATTTGATCTGCCTGTTGAGAGGCGTGGTCAATTTGCATATTTTCGAAACATTTAGATTTAACATTTAACATTTAGATTTAGATTTAACATTTAGATTTATCATTTAACATTTAGATATAGATTTAATATTTAGATATAGATTTAACATTTAGATTTAACATTTAACATTTAGATATAGATTTAAAATTTAGATTTAACATTTAGATATAGATTTAACATTTAGATATAGATTTAACATTTAGATATGGATTTAACATTTAGATATAGATTTAACATTTAGATATAGATTTAACATTTAGATTTAACATTTAGCATTTAGATATAGATTTACCATTTAGATATGGATTTAACATTTAGATATAGATTTAGCATTTAGATATACTTTTTAACATTTAGATATAGATTTAACATTTACATTTAACATTTAGATATAGAGTTAACATTTAGATATAGATTTATCATTTAGATTTAACATTTAACATTTAGATATAGATTTAGCATTTAGATTTAAATTTAACATTTAGATATAGATTTAACATTTAGATTTAACATTTAGAGTTAACATTTAACTATTTATTTTACTTTATAAACATATTGTTGACAATTGCATATAAGATCTTGTTTATCATGAATTTCTGTCTTAAATGTGAGAAAAGTGAGCTAAGTGTGAGAAAAGTGAGCTAAATAATCAAAATGTATCAGCTATAGAATTTTATCTGAAATTCTACATTTGGCACCCCATGGGGGGGTGGGGGGGTATTAGTGATAGACGCGATTTCTTGACCATGTTCACGCACAGAGTTGCAATACGTTTCATTGTGATTCAGACAGGCGCAGTTCATGTTAAAGATGCGGTTTTAGCGCGTATTCAGACAGGGACAAACCAGCGGTGGGGCTGAGGGGAGCTGAGGTGTGTTGCCCTGGGCGTGTCTACCTGCTGAATGTAGCCGCTGTAAAAGTTTTTATTTCTCTGATTAATAACATCTATGGACCTGTTATTGACACTCTGGTCTGCTCTGCCAAAGCGCGCTCGCGCTCTCTCTCTCTCTCTCTCTGACACATATCAAATTAAAGTTCTTCGTGTTTGTATCTTGCAACATACATTTTGAGTCAGACTCAGATTAAGAAGCTGATGCACGAAATAAACAAAGTGAAATAAACACACACAGATAGATCATCAGAGTTTAGTCCGTGAATGCACCAGGATGGCCGGTTCAGAGACGTTTCAGGTTGTGGAGGTGTGGCCGATCCAAGCGCCTCTTCCTTTCTCTCGCTCCAGGCTGAGCCACCTGAAAATCCTCAGGATTCTGTTGTGGATTTTGCAACTTTATTGCAGTGTAATTCAAATTATGTTTTAATTTCCTTCCCACAATGTTTGTTATGATGGTTGTATTGATTTAACTGCAACAGATTTTATTCTTTTTTTGGGGGGGGGGGTGCGGCAAAGGTTGGGACCCTGAAGGGGGTGCGTGGCTAAAAAACTTTGGGAACCCCTGGAAAAGGAAATAGGCCACGCTTTTATTTTTTGTGTTGGACATAAAGCTGTACCTATAGTTGCATTGAGAATTGTGGTAAAATAAGAGTTCTGTTTGGTAAAATGTTGATTTTAATGTGACTTTAATGATGCTTCAGGAGATAAGTATAACACTTGATAAGACATTACTTTACTTTTGTGTTGAGATTAATTGAAGTTGATGTGTTGATGTGAAGCTATGGCCAGTTTGATATGCTTCTTACATTGTTTTCTTTGTTGCATAAATTTTTTCCAGTTGGACCAAAACATTTTATGTAATTAAAAAACAGTTGATTTATGAGTTCATTCATGAATAAAAGGCTTCAAGTTTGAAGTAGAATCTGGGTTATTTTTCTTGCAACGCCTCTACAGGTAGATCTTGCTTCCCACCAAAGTGGAGGTCGGGGATCTTGGGCTTAAAAAGGTTGGAGACCACTGCTTTAAACTGTCACGTGACCATTCGTTCAGACCGGTGATTGGTCCTCGTTTGAAACTCCTTGCTCTCAGTGTTGCCAACTCAGCTTTGTCGCTATATTTAGCGACTTTTCAGACCCCTCCAGCGACTCTTTTTCAAAAAAAGCGACTAGCGACAAATCCAGCGACTTTTCTGGTGTCACTGGAGACTCTTACGTGAAAGCACGTATCGTTCCTACTCTTGTCCTCCAGCGGCAGGTGCTGCCGTGGGGCGCCTCCCCCGCCCCAACCCCATTATACCGCTCCCGCAGGAGTCCCTCTCAGCGCTTCAGTCAGAGCCATAGCATGTTTACCCTCAGCGTCCAGACTGCAAATGAAGCGCGCATGCGCTGGGATTGACAGCGCAGGTTGATCATGCGGTGCCGACCAGCCCTGGCTTAAATTCAGGGCGGGAGCGAGCGGGATGTAAATGTAAAATGTTATTTGGTCTAAAATAAATAACTGAATTTGAAATGTTTTATCTTAAATAAATAACAGCATTTGATTCACACAGCCACATGTTCATGTTTTACCGTGATTTGTAGGCTCCTAGTCCTTAGTGGACCACAAGGGAAAAAAGTAAAATAAAAAGTTGAAAAAAAAATTGTAACTCCGCCATAATGTCTCTTTATGGTTCATTTTGCCGGTCCCAAGCCGGGTAAAGGAGGAGGGTTAGTATTGTAATAAAATAAACATTAAATTAAAAAAATAAAATAAATAAATAAATAAAATAAAAAAACATTAATGGACAGAAAAAAGTAGCTCTATATATTCGGCGTGTTTTTACTCACTTTTTGTCTCTCTCTAACGACGTTATTTCTCCCACAGCGTCAATAACATGCACATCACATCATGTGGCAGAATATGCAAATTAGGTGATGACGTCATTCAGCGACTTCTAGCGACTTTTAGCACAGCCAATAGCTACTTTCCTCCCTGAGGAGTTGGCAACACTGCTTGCTCTCGTTAGGAATGTGTTCAGACCTTGTTCGGACCACGTTTGATACTGGTTCGGACTTGTTCGGATCTTCGTTCGGACCTTTTGTAATGTGTTAGGACCTCAGAGGCCATCCAGTAACTGGCGGGTACGGCCACAACAACTCTCTATATGACATATAATATCTACTTGGAAAGCAGTGACGTGCAGTCAGGGGAGGCAAGTGAGGCCAGGCCTCACCTGTCATCATGGAAAGAAAGAAAATATATAATGATGATAACATAATATAAATAGTGATTCATTCAGTAATTTGTAATAAAGAGTTAAATTGTCATCTAATTTCATCAATTTTGATCATATTTTCTTCAAAATCGCAGAATTTTCACTATTTTCCATGTAAATCCTTGGTGGCGCTTAATAGCGAAGCCGGTGAGGCCGCAGCGAGCTTGGCCTCCCCTGGGATTGCGCAATCCCACGTTAACTGCGCTGGTTTCCATTCTGTGAATGCATCTTCTTGTCTCTAGATCATAAATTCAATTGTTCAAACAGTTATAACTTGATTTTCCATAATTTAATGTATGTGTATTACGAATTGTGTTTTGGTCATCATACTGTGTGCGGGTAACATGTTTTCGTGTGCTGCTGGGCGATCATACACGGCAAAGAACGGGTTGTAGGTGAGGCCGGCAGTTCCTTGGCCTCTAGGCAGGGGGCGCTCAAGGAGGAATGCTCGTGATCCCAAAACTGTAAAGTGACAGCGAGTTATGCTGAACAAGTAAAGCACTAAAAAGACTCAAAACATACAGCCGGAACAGGACTGATCAAGGAAGGCTTTCCTCCCTGGCAGTGATCTCCATTGAGACTGAGAGACTTTTAAAATTGAAGAAAGATAAAGAGAACTTTTACCGGAAGATGACCGATATTTTTGTGCAGAATGAGCGCCACATGGACTTCGTTTATTAGAAGAGGTAAGACAGCGCTAATTATTCATATTTGTTTTTGTAATGAAATGTGCGTAATGTGGGTTATAGTCTTTGATGTGGTTACAAATGCAGAAATCCCTCATAACTCAAACTGTTACCAATCAAATGACAAATAATTTATTTTTGTTTTTCTCATCAAAAAATCAATATTCTTTCCATGTCTCTTGGTGAATTTATTTGGTACAATCAGTCTCCTTTAGCACTTTGCAATGAGTGTACTCTGTAGAGTGTATATAATTGTAAATCTGACTCTGATGACGTCAGTGCCTCACCAGCTATGAACCCTACCGCACATCACTGTTAGAAAGGTAATATGAACTGCTGCTGAAGATGACCACTCTTATCTACCTGGATATGTAACGTACAGGAAACTGGACCCAGAATTCAAATCAAACAGGTCAGTGACGTTTCGAACAAATTTATTAAAAGATAAGCAAACGCAGACACTCGGGGCTCGCTGCTCGCTCTTAGACTGGAACTCCCCTGGTAGCGGGACTCCGGAGCCTGGTGTCTAACTTTGGGCCGGGGTTTCAGGGCTGAAACCGTAGAGCGACCACAGGTGGGCAGACAATCCGTTCAGGGCTTTCCAGGGGCGTTTATCCAGAGGGGTCCGGGTCCGATCACAGAGAGGCAGTTATCCAGCGGCAGTACAGATTGGGAAATCTGAAATGGGAGGTCCAGGTCCGGTCCAGGTCCGGTCCAGGTCCGATAACAGGCGGGCTCAGAAGAATCAGGTCAGGGGTCAGGTCTCCAGGCAGACAGGCAGAATCAGAATAGGGGACAGGCAGGCTCGGTAACTGAAGGCAGAATCAGGTCAGGCAATAGGCGGGCAGAATAAGGAGCGCTGGAATGCTCGTACGGGTGGCTTGAGACAATCTGGCACTGGCATCTGATCTGCACGGGGATTATAAAGAGGTGAAAACAGGTGTTTTGATGTGCATATATATATATATATATATATATATATATATATATATATATATGGATATATATAATTTTCATGTATTTAAAGAAGGATGTGTAACTGGATGTAGTTTGTTGCAAACTGAATATTTATAAATACAAAAAGTAAAACTCTATTACTGTGTATATCAGATTTTAAAAACTGGGCTTTTAAAGCACAACAGTCATTTCTCAGTACATAGTAGTCATATGTTTAGCAGATTTTTTGATTCTCAAATGATTCTGCCGGTTGTTTCACAGGATGATAGTTTTCTGCTTCATAACACCTGCAGGGCTGAGCACTTTCAGACTTTAATCAAGTCGCACACAGCCACATCCTTCATAAGAATACATGCAGCCATTCATGTGTGCATGGCTGTCTACATTTACATGCACAGGCTCTGCTCTAATTCACAATCCCCATCTTGTACTGCCTAGACGCGCACACACAGAGCTTCTCAAGCATGTTAAAATGTCATCATAGTCCTGTGGAGTCACTTTTATCAAATGTAGAAATTTTTTCATTTTTATTTAATCAAGTTCACTGACACTTCCAGGTCATTAGTCCCATAGCCTGTCTTAGCCTAACAAAATCCGCTCCACGGCCCCCCTCACCGCACACTTTCCATATCTACAATTATTTGGAAGAACCAGAACAGTCCATTGGGGATACAATGTGTTTGAAATAACTAAATGATGTCGTATGGATGTGAATCTGCTAGTAGAAAAAAACAGGATGCCGTTTTAATCACTGTGTTCTTTCCCCACATGTCTTCTTTAGAGTCTGAATGTATAGGTCTATGCACAGTATTTCCTGCAAGTGGAATTAGAAATCTTTAATGAAGACATATGGAGAATATTAAACCATAAGAAACAATGCTCTTGCTGCAGAAAACGTGAGTTGGCAGCAGAGAATTGTTGGAAAAAAATCAATGCATGAGTAATATGAGAGTGATATGATAGAGAATTAAAGCTGTTTTCTCACACTTCACTCATTCAACACAAAAGGGGGGAGTAGGGAGGAGCATTGATTACATGGCTGTGTGGGATCTGCTTATCTGAGTCCTTAAGTGCTGTTTTTCAAGCAGTTTATAGACTTAGACTTAGACATCTTTATTTGTCATTTTGTATGTACAGAGTGCATACAGAACGAAATTTCGTTGCATACAGCTTGTAAATTACAGTATAAAGTGCAGCAGTGATTAAAAAGTAAACAATTGAAATGTAAACAATGCAGGAGAAAGAGAACAGTGTGCGATCACGGTGTACAGGAGAATATTTAAAACCATTTGTATGTGCAGAAATGATGGTGCAAAAAGGCATTTGTGTAAAAATGCATTTAGAAACTACAAGTTCGGCAGCATTTGTAATGCTAGCTAGAGATGCAGTGATGCAAATGTGGTCCAGTTTAGAGTTCAGCAGTTCAACAGTCTGATGGCAACAGGGAAAAAGCTTTTGCAGAACCTGGTGGACCTGCAGCGGATGCTGCCTCTTCCCAGAAGGTAGCAGGGAGAACAGTCCATGGTGTGAGGGGTCTTTTATGATATTACGGGCTCGGGACACACTGCGCTGGGACAAAATGTTCTTAATGGAGGGGAGAGGAGCCCCGATGATCCCTTCTGCTGTCCTCACCACTCTCCTCACGTTCTTCCAGTCGGAGGCATTGCAGTCTCCACACCACCAGAGAGACAGCTGGTCAGAATGCTGTCTATGGTGCTTCTGTAGAAGGTCGTGAAGATGGGTGAGGGTAGGTGGGCTCTCCTCATCCTCCGCAGGGAGTACAGTCGTTTCTGTGCCCTCTTCACCAGTGAAGTGGTGTTCACAGATCAGGTGAGGTTGTCCGTGATGTGCACCCCCAGGAACTTGGTGCTGCTGACCACCTCCACAGCTGAGCTGTTGATGAGCAGTGGAGCCTGGCGAGGCCGGTTCTTCCTGAAGTTGACGATGATCTCCTTCGTTTTCTCCACGTTCAGGATCAGGCTGTTGTCTCTGCACGGGCCCACCAGCTGCTCCACCTCCTCTTTTTAGTCCTGGTCGTTGTCGTCTCTGATCAGGCTCACCACCGTTGTGTCCTCTGCAAACTTCATGATGTGATTGGTGGTGAACCTGGGGACACAGTCGTGTGTCATCAGGGTGAACAGCAGGGGGCTCAGGACGAAGCCCTGAGGGGAGCCCGTGCTGAGGGTGATGACATCAGAGGTGTTCCGTCCGACCCAGACTGACTGAGGTCTGTTGGTGAGGAAGTCCAGCAGCCAGTTGCGAAGAGGTGTGCTGAAGCCCAGATGTTCTAGTTTTCCTACCAGGTGCTGTGGGATGATGGTGTTAAACGCTGAACTGTAGTCCAGGAACAGCATCCGCACGTGGGTGTTCTTCTCCTCCAGGTGTGCCAGGCTCAGGTGAAGAGCAGAGGAGATGGCGTCCTCAGTGGAGCGGTTCCGCCGGTAGGCAAACTGGAACGGGTCGAGTGTTGGGGGAAGACTGGAGATGATGTGTTGTTTCACCAGCCTTTCAAAGCACTTCATCATGATGGGAGTCAGTGCAACAGGCCGGTAGTCGTTGAAACAGGTGACTTGAGGTTTCTTCGGCACCGGAATGATGGAGGCAGACTTAAAGCATGCAGGCACTGTGGCTTGGTCCAGCGAGGTGTTAAAAATGTCTGTGAGGACACCAGCCAGCTGACCTGCACACTCCTGGGGGCTCCTAGTTTGGCACTTCATAAAATTGGTTGGCCTTTGAGCCTACACCTGCTGTTTGTTTCTGGAGCGCTGTTGCTCTGCTGCCGTTATCAGCTGCGGTTGAAGTCCTTTGCAGTTCACGGCTTCTGCTAGTTTCTGACCAGCCTTCTTGTTCTACCTCCGTTTTTGAAAAGCAGCTCTGTTTATACGTTTCTATATGAGTGCATGCCTAACAGAGCCATACAGCAATATATGTATGGCTTGGTAAATGCCTCGTACTTGTACAGCGCTTTATCAAGTCTGATGACCCCAAAACGTTTTACACTGGTCAGTTATTCACCCATTCATGCACACATTCACATCCTGATGGTGGTGAGTTATGTTAATAGCCACAGATGCCCTGAAACAGATTTACAGAAGAGAGGCTGCACAGTACTACATGCTTGTGCTAAATCTGACTGCAGAAAATGTTAATAATTTCATAAAATTTTAACTCTGAAAGATGTACATTAGAGGTGGGCGGATCGATCCCAGGATCGATACAATTGATACTAATGCTGGTATTGATATTGAACAATACTCGTTTAACAAGAGCGATACTTTTTATTCTCTCCCGCACGCACTGACTGCAGCAGATTCACCAAAGTCTCCCCGTCTGTGTCACAGCACTTTGCTGCTCCTCTTTCCCCTCGTCACCGTCTTGCACCATCACATGGCTCAGCTGTGCCAGCCAATCAGCACGCAGGCTCAGCCTGGCCCTCCCACTTAACTCTCTCTCTACTCACACACAAACAACCGTGCTGCTGCTCCTCAGACTCAGAGAGAGAGAGACCGCAGGCGCAGAAAAACATGTAGAACAGGGAAAGAAGTGCCGTTTGGCTATATTTTAATGTCAAGCTGTATGGTTTGTAAAAAGCCAGTTAAATGCAGTGGAAACTCAACAAATTTATATAAGCACATGAAAAACCATGAGCAAGAAAACGTCGAGCTACAGAAACGGAGAGAGGAGACAAAACTTTGCTCATTGCCTGACCCCGATAGACCCAGACCCACAGACAGACGTCTTTGACAGAGGCGTTTCAGGCCTCCAGAGGATATCCTGTGACGATCTGATTGCCTGCATCGGCTTATCTTTTAATAAACCTGTCACTGACCTGTTTGGTTTGAATTCTGGGTCCAGTTTCCTGTACGTTACAGTACAATCTGGCCAGTATGGATCCATCACCGGACGGTCAGTGGCGTGCAGGCGTTGAGAAGTCAATTTCTCAGCTAGAAACCGGCGTTGCCGAAATTCTCGCTCATCTCTGCAGCCAGGCTGCTCCAGCCCTGTCACTTCCGCAAACAGCGGCCCCAGCCGCCGCGTCACGTACCATGATGTCAGCTCTTCCCGAACCGCGTCTTTCTCCGCCCGAGCGCTACAGCGGCGATCCCGATCAGTGCCGGGCGTTTCTCACACAGTGTGAGGTCCAGTTCGAGCTACAACCATTTTCTTACCCCACTGATTGCTCCAAAGTGGCTTTTGTTATTTCTCTGTTGGCAGGCAACGCTAAATTGTGGGCAGCCTCTGAGTGGCAGAACGATTCCCCTATCTGCCACTCGTATTATGCTTTCTGTCATGAGTTGACCAGCGTTTTCAGCCCCGTGTTACCCTGCCGGGAGTCCTCTAGGGGGCTTTTAGCCCTCAGGCAGGGTGACAAGTCAGTTTCTTAGTATATTATCGATTTCCATCTGTTGGCTGCAGAAAGTCCCTGGAATGAACTTGCCCTGATGGATGTTTAATTTCTAGCCTTAATGAAAAAAATAAGAATGAGTTGGCCACACGGGATTTTCCAAAGACCTTAAAACAACTGGAGGAACTGGCCACCCTACATCTCATGGAGAGCCCCGTTTCGCCCCAGACCGCTCTCAAATACCCTGGCTGCGCTGTCGCCTACCCCAGCTGCGCTCTCGCCTCCCCGCATTTCAACCGATCCCGAACCTACGCAATTAGGGAGGGCCAAGCTTACCGCAGAGGAGCGTCAGCGCAGGCAACAACTTAACCTGTATCTTTACTGTGTGGGACAGGGACATCGTGCTAGCACCTGCCCAGTAAAAGGACAGACTCAGTAGGGAGGAGGAGAGCCCTACTGAGTCGTACTAAGCTCTCCACTTCCCCAGACCTCCTTTTACCTGCTGTTATGACTGTTTCTGCCAAGTCCCATAACCTTTCTGTTTTTATTGATTCTGGGGCCGACACTGAGTTTATGGAGGAGGGACTAGCCAGGAGACCAAACATCAAGCTCCACCCGGGTCCATCCCCTCATAGCGTTCTTGCCCTGGACGGTCATAGACTCAACCACTCCCACCTCATCACGGAACCCATGGAGCTGCTGATTGGAGGTAATCACAGGGAGAAACTCACCTTCATGATTATCCACTCTCCTCAGGTTTCAGTTGTTCTTGGCACTACCTGGCTCAGGAGACACAATCCCCTCATTGATTGGCACCCCCGCCAATCAATTACGGGGTGGACTCCCTCCTGTTCTGTGTCCTGTTTACGGTCGGCCCAACCCCTCCAGACGCCTGAAGGTAACGTGGAGGAGACCTACCCAGATCTTTCCAAGGTTCCCTCTGTTATGCCATTTTATGACATGACAGACTCCAGTTCCCAGCATGCAATATGGTCGAAATGGCCACCGACTCCCAGCATGCAATATGGTCAACGCGACCACCGGCCCTAGCAACAAGATAACGTTGCTATGATATGATATAAAGGCGCATGGTCCGCTCAATTGTCCCTTCTTCACTGGCATCACACCGACTGGGAAGACACGCAGCTGCTTTCTCTCCCGTTGGGATATTCCCCACGTGGCACGTGTTTCGATTTCTCGCTGGACTGAGAACTTCCGAATCAAACTTATCCCTGCTTGCCTATGCAGGAGGTCGATTTTAAAAGTACTTTGAATTCATTTTTGACCCTACTGGAAGCCTTCCAGTGATCGTCAAGAACCCCGCTGTTGTTTTGGCCAAACAAAGCGTCGGACAGAGCCCAGAGACCGAGTGGGATTCCCCCCTTCCTTGCTGCCTGACGAACCAGCGCCGCCCGAAGCTGCTGAAACCACAGATCCGCGGACCCGAAACCAGGACATCCCACTGAGGCAACGTCAGAGTAAAGAAAGGATTTCCTTTTTTATTTCTCTTTTCACCCATAAGGTGATATATTTTGTGCCTGGGCAGAACCTATTAGGAATTAGTTTAATGCTTAATTACTCCGAGACAGAGTTGTTTAACTGTGCTGGATATTTCTGATGTGTGTGCATGCATTTTATAAGTGATTTTGGCTGTGTTGTTTTTGGTTTGATTGTAAGTGGACCCCGCCGAAGGCCACTTTTCCCTTTCTCTCCTTATCTTCATCTATGATCTCTTTGTGTACCTTTTCCAGTTTCGCACACTTTCTTTGAAATCTTTGTTCAGGAGTAAAACTGCCTCCTGGCCAAAGCCCGCCATTCACTAGGCGTGTGCGCTAAAGACGTCATTAGGACCTCCTCCTCACGTGTCACGCAAGATCGTAGGCTATATGTCATCATAGTTGCCATCTTGGGAAGGTACAAAGTAGCTAAGCGGTTAGCTAGCTTGTTGTGAAATACAAGCGCCCCATCTAGCTTCAGATCTGTTTTTTCAAAGCTATTTTGTCTTTCAATGCTGCTGTGTTAAAGTGCTGACTTCTTGAATGTGAGTTTAAACAACTGTGAGTTGAACTAAGAATTGCTTCCTCTCATTTATTCCATTTTGACTTGTTTTATTTTCATTTATTTTCTTTTGCATTTTTATTTTAGTAGCGAGTAGTGTTTCCTAGTTTTTATTGAATTAGAATAATTACTGTAACAGGGAGTTGTTTTGGTTTAATAAATAGTAATGTGTGGAATAGTAATTGTTTGTGTTTATTTTGATCCAGAAGTTGGATGGTCTCTAAGAATAAAGAATTACCTCTTTTTGAGTTAACAACTGAATCAACTGAGACATTTTCATTAGTTTGTGATAAAGAAGCAAGGGTTAAAACTCCAATTGCAGTTATAATTTGTGTTATCAGCATTTGCTGGATAAGTCTGATCGGTCAAAACCGATCAGATCACACTTTTCCAGCATAAATAAGTTAATAACAGCTAATTAATAAATGCATTGTTAGTTTTAGTCATTACAGGCTTGTAGCCTTGGATCACAGCCATTTGAATTACATTTGTTATAGCTACCATTCGAGTTTGAAAGGATAAACGCCCCTGGAAAGCCCTGAACGGATTGTCTGCCCAGCTGTGGTCGCTCTACGGCTTCAGCCCTGAAACCCCGGCCCGAAGTTAGACCCCAGGCACCGGAGTCCCGCTACCAGGGGAGTTCCAGTCTAAGAGCGAGCAGCGTGCCCTGAGTGCCTGCTATTTAAATTTGTTACATACTTGCAACATGTTTTTGTTTTTATTATGATTCCTATACATACAAAGGCCTATTGGGGGCTTAAACAAGGACAGTAAACATACAAGTCATTAATTTTTAGTGTCAGCATCATATCTACTGCTCTCTGCTGAGTGAAAAGAAGTTGATTTGTTTTAATCTTTTGTAATTATGGATTTTATTTACACTTATGCCACCATAAGATTTTTTTAAGGTGACCTATTGTGAAATTCCCTTTTTGCACGTATTTCCATTTAGGTCACTACCAATGTTCCCCCTAATTTTTCATGTGTCTGAGCAAACACACAAACTCCCTGAGCGTTCACTTGACCTCTGTGAGCAACATCACACGAGCACACTGGGGGTACATTACACCTGTCCAAAACCTGAGGTTATATCAAGCTACATGGTCTAACTAGAAACGAAAAGTATTAGTACGCCTATGGCTTTGACCGGCCCTGGCTGGCTGTCTGCAGGACGGAAAACAACTGCAGCTTACTCGCTCAACTTGGGGAGGGTTTGGGGTTGTTGCCGGTCTGAGGTGATTTGCGAAAAATCTATAAGAACTACACCAATGAGGGTTACATTTTCTGAATCCAGACAAAAAGACCTACGTTTTGATGTATAATTTGTCTACGTAGAGTGTAAATTGAGCGAGTAGGCTAAAGTTGTTTGGTGTTTTTCGCATAAGTTTGACTTTGGGGTTGTTGCCGGTCTGAGGTGATTTGCGAAAAATCTAAAACACCTACACCAATGAGGGTTACATTTCCTAAATCCAGGCAGAAATACCTACGTTTTGATGTATAATTTGTGCACGTAGAGTGAAAATTGAGCAAGTAGGCAAAAGTTGTTTGGTGTTTTTTGGAGAATTTTGTCACCATGGTAACTGAAAATGGCGTGATGAGAAAACGATAAAAGATATCCACATTCCGTTTGCACTTCTGAATAGTTCAAAGATATATCTACAAACTGGAAGTTAAACAATGTTCGTAGGTGAAAGCATGAGGACACAGTAGAGCGTTGAAAATTGCCATTTTTCTGTCTTTTTTTGCAAATGTTGTTCCAACCGTAACTGGAAATGACGTCAAGTGCAAAAAGCCTGCATCGCGTCGTCGAGACGAACGTTTCGATATATAGTAAGTGGGGGTACACCCTACGGTTCGGCCTGTAAAAATTTGGGGGCCCCCCCATTGCACCGGTGGGCCCAAGCAGCCCCTTAGTACGCCTATGGCTTTGACCGGCTCTGGATGGATGGCTGCAGCACAAAAAAAACCCAAACAACTCGCTGAATTTGGGGAAGGTTTGGGGTTGTTGCCGGTTTGAGGTGATGTGCGAAAATTCTATAAGTCCTACACCAATGAGGGTTACATTTCCTGAATCCAGACAAGAAGACCTACGTTTTGATGTATAATGTGTGCATGTAGAGTGAAAATTTAGCAAGTAGGCTAAAGTTGTTTGTTGGTTTCTGGATAATTTTGTCACCAGGGTAGGTGAAAATGGCGTGATGAAAAAAATCTATAAGTCCTACACCAATGAGGGTTACATTTCCTGAATCCAGACAAGAAGACCTACGTTTTGATGTATAATTTGTGCATGTAGAGTGAAAATTTAGCAAGTAGGCTAAAGTTGTTTGTTGGTGTCTGGATAATTTTGTCACCAGGGTAGGTGAAAATGGCGTGATGAAAAAAATCTATAAGTCCTACAGCAATGAGGGTTACATTTTCTGAATCCAGACAAAAAGACCTACGTTTTGATGTATAATTTGTCTACGTAGAGTGTAAATTGAGCGAGTAGGCTAAAGTTGTTTGGTGTTTTTCGCATAAGTTTCACTTTGGGGTTGTTGCCGGTCTGAGGTGATTTGCGAAAAATCTAAAACACCTACACCAATGAGGGTTACATTTCCTAAATCCAGGCAGAAATACCTACGTTTTGATGTATAATTTGTGCACGTAGAGTGAAAATTGAGCAAGTAGGCAAAAGTTGTTTGGTGTTTTTTGGAGAATTTTGTCACCATGGTAACTGAAAATGGCGTGATGAGAAAACGATAAAAGATATCCACATTCCGTTTGCACTTCTGAATAGTTCAAAGATATATCTACAAACTGGAAGTTAAACAATGTTTGTAGGTGAAAGCATGAGGACACAGTAGAGCGTTGAAAATTGCCATTTTTTTGTCTTTTTTTGCAAATGTTGTTCCAACCGTAACTGGAAATGACGTCAAGTGCAAAAAGCCTGCATCGCGTCGTCGAGACGAACGTTTCGATATATAGTAAGTGGGGGTACACCCTACGGTTCGGCCTGTAAAAATTTGGGGGCCCCCCCATTGCACCGGTGGGCCCAAGCAGCCCCTTAGTACGCCTATGGCTTTGACCGGCTCTGGATGGATGGCTGCAGCACAAAAAAAACCCAAACAACTCGCTGAATTTGGGGAAGGTTTGGGGTTGTTGCCGGTTTGAGGTGATGTGCGAAAATTCTATAAGTCCTACACCAATGAGGGTTACATTTCCTGAATCCAGACAAGAAGACCTACGTTTTGATGTATAATTTGTGCATGTAGAGTGAAAATTTAGCAAGTAGGCTAAAGTTGTTTGTTGGTTTCTGGATAATTTTATCACCAGGGTAGGTGAAAATGGCGTGATGAAAAAAATCTGTAAGTCCTACAGCAATGAGGGTTACATTTTCTGAATCCAGACAAAAGGACCTACGTTTTGATGTATAATTTGTCTACGTAGAGTGTAAATTGAGCGAGTAGGCTAAAGTTGTTTGGTGTTTTTCGCATAAGTTTCACTTTGGGGTTGTTGCCGGTCTGAGGTGATTTGCAAGAAATCTAAAAGACCTACACCAATGAGGGTTACATTTCCTGAATCCAGACAGAAATACCTACGTGTTGATGTATAATTTGTGCATGTAGAGTGAAAATTGAGCAAGTAGGCTAAAGTTGTTCTGTGTTTTTTGGAGAATTTTGTCACCATGGTAACTGAAAATGGCGTGATGAGAAAACGATAAAAGATATTCACATTCCATTTTCACTTCTGAATAGTTCAAAGATATATCTACAAACTGGAAGTTAAACGATGTTCGTAGGTGAAAGCATGACGACACAGTAGAGTGTTGAAAATGACCATTTTTCTGTGGTTTTTTGCGAATTGTGTTCCAACCGTAAGTCGAAATGGCGTCAAGTACAAAAAGCCCTGATCGCGGCGTCGAGACGAACGTTTCGATATATAGTATGTGGGGGTAGACCCTACGGTTCGGGCTGTATTAACGGTGACGGAAGATTAATAAACAATAATAATAAAGAAATCCTTATTAGGTGCATAACATAAGGCCTCCGCCATGCATTTTCAATGCATAGGCGGGCGCCTAATAACTAGAATCGTTCAACTTCTGAAGAAGTTGAAGAAGGCGCCCGCCTGGTGGTGCGTATAACTGAAGTTATTGAATTGTTACTTGTAAAAAAAAAAAAAAAAAGAAAAAAAAAAAAGGAAAATTTGAGGGCCCCCCCATTGCACCAGAGGGCCCAAGCGGCCCCTCAGTACGCCTATGGCTTTGACCAGCCCTGGCTGGCTCTCTGCTGCATGGAAAACTACCAACAACTGCAGCTCAATTTGGGGAGGGTTTGGGGTTGTTGCCGGTCTGAGGTGATTTGCGAAAAATCTATAAATCGTACACCAATGAGGGTTACATTTCTTAAATCCAGACAAAAAGACCTACATTTTGATGTATAATTTGTCTACGTAGAGTGAAAATTGAGTGAGTAGGCTGAAGTTTTTCGATCTTTTTTACATTATTTTGACTTTGGGGTTGTTGCCGGTCTGAGGTGATTTGCGAAAAATCTATAAGACCTACAGCAATGAGGGTTACATTTCCTGAATCCAGACAGAAATACCTACGTTTTGATGTATAATTTGTCTACGTAGAGTGTAAATTGAGCGAGTAGGCTCAAGTTGTTGGGTGTTTTTTGGAGAATTTTGTCACCATGGTAACTGAAAATGGCGTGATGAGAAAACGATAAAAGATATCCACATTCTGTTTGCACTTCTGAATAGATCAAAGATATATCTACAAACTGGAAGCTAAACGATGTTCGTAGGTGAAAGCATGAGGACACAGTAGAGCGTTGAAAATTGCCATTTTTGGTGTTTTTTTGCAAATTTTGTTCCAACCGTAACTGGAAATGACGTCAAGTACAAAAAGCCCGCATCGCGTCGTCGAGACGAACGTTTCGATATATAGTAAGTGGGGGTACACCCTACGGTTCGGCCTGTAAAAATTTGGGGGCCCCCCCATTGCACCGGTGGGCCCGAGCGGCCCCTTAGTACGCCTATGGCTTTGACCGGCTCTGGATGGATAGCTGCAGCACAAAAAAAACCCAAACAACTCGCTGAATTTGGGAAAGGTTTGGGGTTGTTGCCGGTCTGAGGTGATTTGGGAAAATTCTATAAGTCCTACACCAATGAGGGTTACATTTCCTAAATCCAGACAAGAAGACCTACGTTTTGATGTAAAATTTGTGCATGTAGAGTGAAAACTGAGCGAGTAGGCTCAAGTTGTTCGTTGTTTTTTGCATAATTTTGACTTTGGGGTTGCTGCCGGTCTGAGGTGATTTGCGAAAATTCTTTAAGTCCTACACCAATGAGGGTTACATTTCCTGAATCCAGACAAGAAGACCTACGTTTTGATGTATAATTTGTGCATGTAGAGTGAAAATTTAGCAAGTAGGCTAAAGTTGTTTGTTGGTTTCTGGATAATTTTGTCACCAGGGTAGGTGAAAATGGTGTGATGAAAAAAATCTATAAGTCCTACAGCAATGAGGGTTACATTTTCTGAATCCAGACAAAAATACCTACGTTTTGATGTATAATTTGTCTACGTAGAGTGTAAATTGAGCGAGTAGGCTAAAGTTGTTTGGTGTTTTTCGCATAAGTTTGACTTTGGGGTTGTTGCCGGTCTGAGGTGATTTGCGAAAAATCTATAAGACCTACAGCAATGAGGGTTACATTTCCTGAATCCAGACAGAAATACCTACGTTTTGATGTATAATTTGTCTACGTAGAGTGTAAATTGAGCGAGTAGGCTCAAGTTGTTGGGTGTTTTTTGGAGAATTTTGTCACCATGGTAACTGAAAATGGCGTGATGAGAAAACGATAAAAGATATCCACATTCTGTTTGCACTTCTGAATAGATCAAAGATATATCTACAAACTGGAAGCTAAACGATGTTCGTAGGTGAAAGCATGAGGACACAGTAGAGCGTTGAAAATTGCCATTTTCGGTGTTTTTTTGCAAATTTTGTTCCAACCGTAACTGGAAATGACGTCAAGTACAAAAAGCCCGCATCGCGTCGTCGAGACGAACGTTTCGATATATAGTAAGTGGGGGTACACCCTACGGTTCGGCCTGTAAAAATTTGGGGGCCCCCCCATTGCACCGGTGGGCCCGAGCGGCCCCTTAGTACGCCTATGGCTTTGACCGGCTCTGGATGGATAGCTGCAGCACAAAAAAAACCCAAACAACTCGCTGAATTTGGGGAAGGTTTGGGGTTGTTGCCGGTCTGAGGTGATTTGGGAAAATTCTATAAGTCCTACACCAATGAGGGTTACATTTCCTAAATCCAGACAAGAAGACCTACGTTTTGATGTAAAATTTGTGCATGTAGAGTGAAAACTGAGCGAGTAGGCTCAAGTTGTTCGTTGTTTTTTGCATAATTTTGACTTTGGGGTTGCTGCCGGTCTGAGGTGATTTGCGAAAATTCTATAAGTCCTACACCAATGAGGGTTACATTTCCTGAATCCAGACAAGAAGACCTACGTTTTGATGTATAATTTGTGCATGTAGAGTGAAAATTTAGCAAGTAGGCTAAAGTTGTTTGTTGGTTTCTGGATAATTTTGTCACCAGGGTAGGTGAAAATGGTGTGATGAAAAAAATCTATAAGTCCTACAGCAATGAGGGTTACATTTTCTGAATCCAGACAAAAATACCTACGTTTTGATGTATAATTTGTCTACGTAGAGTGTAAATTGAGCGAGTAGGCTAAAGTTGTTTGGTGTTTTTCGCATAAGTTTGACTTTGGGGTTGTTGCCGGTCTGAGGTGATTTGCGAAAAATCTAAAACACCTACACCAATGAGGGTTACATTTCCTAAATCCAGGCAGAAATACCTACGTTTTGATGTATAATTTGTGCACGTAGAGTGAAAATTGAGCAAGTAGGCAAAAGTTGTTTGGTGTTTTTTGGAGAATTTTGTCACCATGGTAACTGAAAATGGCGTGATGAGAAAACAATAAAAGATATCCACATTCCGTTTGCACTTCTGAATAGTTCAAAGATATATCTACAAACTGGAAGTTAAACAATGTTCATAGGTGAAAGCATGAGGACACAGTAGAGCGTTGAAAATTGCCATTTTTCTGTGTTTTTTTGCAAATGTTGTTCCAACTGTAACTGGAAATGACGTCAAGTGCAAAAAGCCTGCATCGCGTCGTCGAGACGAACGTTTCGATATATAGTAAGTGGGGGTACACCCTACGGTTCGGCCTGTAAAAATTTGGGGGCCCCCCCATTGCACCGGTGGGCCCAAGCAGCCCCTTAGTACGCCTATGGCTTTGACCGGCTCTGGATGGATGGCTGCAGCACAAAAAACCCCAAACAACTCGCTGAATTTGGGGAAGGTTTGGGGTTGTTGCCGGTCTGAGGTGATTTGCGAAAATTCTATAAGTCCTACACCAATGAGGGTTACATTTCCTGAATCCAGACAAGAAGACCTACGTTTTGATGTATAATTTGACTACGTAGAGTGAAAATTGAGCGAGTAGGCTCAAGTTGTTCGTTGTTTTTTGCATAATTTTGACTTTGGGGTTGCTGCCGGTCTGAGGTGATTTGCGAAAAATCTATAAGACCTACACCAATAAGGGTTACATTTCCTGATTCCAGACAAAACTACCTACGTTTTGATGTATAATTTGTGCATGTAGAGTGAACATTGAGCAAGTAGGCTAAAGTTGTTTGTTGGTTTCTGGATAATTTTGTCACCAGGGTAGGTGAAAATGGCGTGATGAAAAAAATCTATAAGTCCTACAGCAATGAGGGTTACATTTTCTGAATCCAGACAAAAAGACCTACGTTTTGATGTATAATTTGTCTACGTAAAGTTTAAATTGAGCGAGTAGGCTAAAGTTGTTTGGTGTTTTTCGCATAAGTTTCACTTTGGGGTTGTTGCCGGTCTGAGGTGATTTGCAAGAAATCTAAAAGACCTACACCAATGAGGGTTACATTTCCTGAATCCAGACAGAAATACCTACGTGTTGATGTATAATTTGTGCACGTAGAGTGAAAATTGAGCAAGTAGGCTAAAGTTGTTCGTTGTTTTTTGCATAATTTTGACTTTGGGGTTGCTGCCGGTCTGAGGTGATTTGCGAAAAATCTGTAAGACCTACACCAATGAGGGTTACATTTCCTGAATCCAGACTAAAAGACCTACCTTTTGATGTATAATTTGTGCATGTAGAGTGAAAATTTAGCAAGTAGGCTCAAGTTGTTTGGTGTTTTTTGGAGAATTTTGTCACCATGGTAACTGAAAATGGCGTGATGAGAAAACAATAAAAGATATCCACATTCCGTTTGCACTTCTGAATAGTTCAAAGATATATCTACAAACTGGAAGTTAAACGATGTTCGTAGGTGAAAGCATGACGACACAGTAGAGCGTTGAAAATGGCCATTTTTCGGTGTTTTTTTGCAAATGTTGTTCCAACCGTAACTGGAAATGACGTCAAGTGCAAAAAGTCTGCATCGCGTCATCGAGACGAACGTTTCGATATATAGTAAGTGGGGGTACACCCTACGGTTCGGCCTGTAAAAATTTGGGGGCCCGCCCATTGCACCGGTGGGCCCAAGCAGCCCCTTAGTACGCCTATGGCTTTGACCGGCCCTGGATGGATGGCTGCAGCACAAAAAAAACCCAAACAACTCGCTGAATTTGGGGAAGGTTTGGGGTTGTTGCCGGTCTGAGGTGATTTGCGAAAATTCTATAAGTCCTACACCAATGAGGGTTACATTTCCTGAATCCAGACAAGAAGACCTACGTTCTGATGTATAATTTGTGTACGTACAGTGAAAATTGAGCGAGTATGCTGAAGTTGTTTGGTCTTTTTCGCATAAGTTTGACTTTGGGGTTGTTGCCGGTCTGAGGTGATTTGCGAAAAATCTAAAACACCTACACCAATGAGGGTTACATTTCCTAAATCCAGACAGAAATACCTACGTTTTGATGTATAATCTGTGCACGTAGAGTGAAAATTGAGCGAGTAGGCAAAAGTTGTTTGGTGTTTTTTGGAGAATTTTGTCACCATGGTAACTGAAAATGGCGTGATGAGAAAACGATAAAAGATATCCACATTCCGTTTGCACTTCTGAATAGTTCAAAGATATATCTACAAACTGGAAGTTAAACAATGTTCGTAGGTGAAAGCATGAGGACACAGTAGAGCGTTGAAAATTGCCATTTTTCTGTGTTTTTTTGCAAATGTTGTTCCAACCGTAACTGGAAATGACGTCAAGTGCAAAAAGCCTGCATCGCGTCGTCGAGACGAACGTTTCGATATATAGTAAGTGGGGGTACACCCTACGGTTCGGCCTGTAAAAATTTGGGGGCCCCCCCATTGCACCGGTGGGCCCAAGCAGCCCCTTAGTACGCCTATGGCTTTGACCGGCCCTGGATGGATGGCTGCAGCAAAAAAAAAAAAACAAACAACTCGCTGAATTTGGGGAAGGTTTGGGGTTGTTGCCGGTCTGAGGTGATTTGCGAAAATTCTATAAGTCCTACACCAATGAGGGTTACATTTCCTGAATCCAGACAAGAAGACCTACGTTTTGATGTATAATTTGACTACGTAGAGTGAAAATTGAGCGAGTAGGCTCAAGTTGTTCGTTGTTTTTTGCATAATTTTGACTTTGGGGTTGCTGCCGGTCTGAGGTGATTTGCGAAAATTCTATAAGTCCTACACCAATGAGGGTTACATTTCCTGAATCCAGACAAGAAGACCTACGTTTTGATGTATAATTTGTGCATGTAGAGTGAAAATTTAGCAAGTAGGCTAAAGTTGTTTGTTGGTTTCTGGATAATTTTGTCACCAGGGTAGGTGAAAATGGTGTGATGAAAAAAATCTATAAGTCCTACAGCAATGAGGGTTACATTTTCTGAATCCAGACAAAAATACCTACGTTTTGATGTATAATTTGTCTACGTAGAGTGTAAATTGAGCGAGTAGGCTAAAGTTGTTTGGTGTTTTTCGCATAAGTTTGACTTTGGGGTTGTTGCCGGTCTGAGGTGATTTGCGAAAAATCTAAAACACCTACACCAATGAGGGTTACATTTCCTAAATCCAGGCAGAAATACCTACGTTTTGATGTATAATTTGTGCACGTAGAGTGAAAATTGAGCAAGTAGGCAAAAGTTGTTTGGTGTTTTTTGGAGAATTTTGTCACCATGGTAACTGAAAATGGCGTGATGAGAAAACAATAAAAGATATCCACATTCCGTTTGCACTTCTGAATAGTTCAAAGATATATCTACAAACTGGAAGTTAAACAATGTTCATAGGTGAAAGCATGAGGACACAGTAGAGCGTTGAAAATTGCCATTTTTCTGTGTTTTTTTGCAAATGTTGTTCCAACTGTAACTGGAAATGACGTCAAGTGCAAAAAGCCTGCATCGCGTCGTCGAGACGAACGTTTCGATATATAGTAAGTGGGGGTACACCCTACGGTTCGGCCTGTAAAAATTTGGGGGCCCCCCCATTGCACCGGTGGGCCCAAGCAGCCCCTTAGTACGCCTATGGCTTTGACCGGCTCTGGATGGATGGCTGCAGCACAAAAAACCCCAAACAACTCGCTGAATTTGGGGAAGGTTTGGGGTTGTTGCCGGTCTGAGGTGATTTGCGAAAATTCTATAAGTCCTACACCAATGAGGGTTACATTTCCTGAATCCAGACAAGAAGACCTACGTTTTGATGTATAATTTGACTACGTAGAGTGAAAATTGAGCGAGTAGGCTCAAGTTGTTCGTTGTTTTTTGCATAATTTTGACTTTGGGGTTGCTGCCGGTCTGAGGTGATTTGCGAAAAATCTATAAGACCTACACCAATAAGGGTTACATTTCCTGATTCCAGACAAAACTACCTACGTTTTGATGTATAATTTGTGCATGTAGAGTGAACATTGAGCAAGTAGGCTAAAGTTGTTTGTTGGTTTCTGGATAATTTTGTCACCAGGGTAGGTGAAAATGGCGTGATGAAAAAAATCTATAAGTCCTACAGCAATGAGGGTTACATTTTCTGAATCCAGACAAAAAGACCTACGTTTTGATGTATAATTTGTCTACGTAAAGTTTAAATTGAGCGAGTAGGCTAAAGTTGTTTGGTGTTTTTCGCATAAGTTTCACTTTGGGGTTGTTGCCGGTCTGAGGTGATTTGCAAGAAATCTAAAAGACCTACACCAATGAGGGTTACATTTCCTGAATCCAGACAGAAATACCTACGTGTTGATGTATAATTTGTGCACGTAGAGTGAAAATTGAGCAAGTAGGCTAAAGTTGTTCGTTGTTTTTTGCATAATTTTGACTTTGGGGTTGCTGCCGGTCTGAGGTGATTTGCGAAAAATCTGTAAGACCTACACCAATGAGGGTTACATTTCCTGAATCCAGACTAAAAGACCTACCTTTTGATGTATAATTTGTGCATGTAGAGTGAAAATTTAGCAAGTAGGCTCAAGTTGTTTGGTGTTTTTTGGAGAATTTTGTCACCATGGTAACTGAAAATGGCGTGATGAGAAAACAATAAAAGATATCCACATTCCGTTTGCACTTCTGAATAGTTCAAAGATATATCTACAAACTGGAAGTTAAACGATGTTCGTAGGTGAAAGCATGACGACACAGTAGAGCGTTGAAAATGGCCATTTTTCGGTGTTTTTTTGCAAATGTTGTTCCAACCGTAACTGGAAATGACGTCAAGTGCAAAAAGTCTGCATCGCGTCATCGAGACGAACGTTTCGATATATAGTAAGTGGGGGTACACCCTACGGTTCGGCCTGTAAAAATTTGGGGGCCCGCCCATTGCACCGGTGGGCCCAAGCAGCCCCTTAGTACGCCTATGGCTTTGACCGGCCCTGGATGGATGGCTGCAGCACAAAAAAAACCCAAACAACTCGCTGAATTTGGGGAAGGTTTGGGGTTGTTGCCGGTCTGAGGTGATTTGCGAAAATTCTATAAGTCCTACACCAATGAGGGTTACATTTCCTGAATCCAGACAAGAAGACCTACGTTCTGATGTATAATTTGTGTACGTACAGTGAAAATTGAGCGAGTAGGCTCAAGTTGTTCGTTGTTTTTTGCATAATTTTGACTTTGGAGTTGCTGTCGGTCTGAGGTGATTTGCGAAAATTCTATAAGACCTACACCAATGAGGGTTACATATTCTGAATCCAGACAAAAAGACCTACGTTTTGATGTATAATTTGTCTACGTAGATTGAAAATTGAGCGAGTATGCTGAAGTTGTTTGGTCTTTTTCGCATAAGTTTGACTTTGGGGTTGTTGCCGGTCTGAGGTGATTTGCGAAAAATCTAAAACACCTACACCAATGAGGGTTACATTTCCTAAATCCAGACAGAAATACCTACGTTTTGATGTATAATCTGTGCACGTAGAGTGAAAATTGAGCGAGTAGGCAAAAGTTGTTTGGTGTTTTTTGGAGAATTTTGTCACCATGGTAACTGAAAATGGCGTGATGAGAAAACGATAAAAGATATCCACATTCCGTTTGCACTTCTGAATAGTTCAAAGATATATCTACAAACTGGAAGTTAAACAATGTTCGTAGGTGAAAGCATGAGGACACAGTAGAGCGTTGAAAATTGCCATTTTTCTGTGTTTTTTTGCAAATGTTGTTCCAATCGTAACTGGAAATGACGTCAAGTGCAAAAAGCCTGCATCGCGTCGTCGAGACGAACGTTTCGATATATAGTAAGTGGGGGGTACACCCTACGGTTCGGCCTGTAAAAATTTGGGGGTCTCCCCCATTGCACCGGTGGGCCCAAGCAGCCCCTTGTACGCCTATGGCTTTGACCGGCTCTGGATGGATGGCTGCAGCACAAAAAAAAACCAAACAACTCGCTGAATTTGGGGAAGGTTTGGGGTTGTTGCCGGTCTGAGGTGATTTGCGAAAATTCTGTAAGTCCTACACCAATGAGGGTTACATTTCCTGAATCCAGACAAGAAGACCTACGTTTTGATGTATAATTTGTGCATGTAGAGTGAAAATTTAGCAAGTAGGCTAAAGTTGTTTGTTGGTTTCTGGATAATTTTGTCACCAGGGTAGGTGAAAATGGCGTGATGAAAAAAATCTATAAGTCCTACAGCAATGAGGGTTACATTTTCTGAATCCAGACAAAAAGACCTACGTTTTGATGTATAATTTGTCTACGTAGAGTGTAAATTGAGCGAGTAGGCTAAAGTTGTTTGGTGTTTTTCGCATAAGTTTCACTTTGGGGTTGTTGCCGGTCTGAGGTGATTTGCGAAAAATCTAAAACACCTACACCAATGAGGGTTACATTTCCTAAATCCAGGCAGAAATACCTACGTTTTGATGTATAATTTGTGCACGTAGAGTGAAAATTGAGCAAGTAGGCAAAAGTTGTTTGGTGTTTTTTGGAGAATTTTGTCACCATGGTAACTGAAAATAGTGTGATGAGAAAACGATAAAAGATATCCACATTCCGTTTGCACTTCTGAATAGTTCAAAGATATATCTACAAACTGGAAGTTAAACGATGTTCGTAGGTGAAAGCATGACGACACAGTAGAGTGTTGAAAATGACAATTTTTCGGTGGTTTTTTGCAAATGTTGTTCCAACCGTAACTGGAAATGACGTCAAGTGCAAAAAGCCTGCATCGCGTCGTCGAGACGAACGTTTCGATATATAGTAAGTGGGGGTACACCCTACGGTTCGGCCTGTAAAAATTTGGGGGCCCCCCCATTGCACCGGTGGGCCCAAGCAGCCCCTTAGTACGCCTATGGCTTTGACCGGCCCTGGATGGATGGCTGCAGCAAAAAAAAAAACAAACAACTCGCTGAATTTGGGGAAGGTTTGGGGTTGTTGCCGGTCTGAGGTGATTTGCGAAAATTCTATAAGTCCTACACCAATGAGGGTTACATTTCCTGAATCCAGACAAGAAGACCTACGTTTTGATGTATAATTTGACTACGTAGAGTGAAAATTGAGCGAGTAGGCTCAAGTTGTTCGTTGTTTTTTGTATAATTTTGACTTTGGGGTTGCTGCCGGTCTGAGGTGATTTGCGAAAAATCTATAAGACCTACACCAATAAGGGTTACATTTCCTGATTCCAGACAAAACTACCTACGTTTTGATGTATAATTTGTGCATGTAGAGTGAAAATTGAGCAAGTAGGCTAAAGTTGTTTGTTGGTTTCTGGATAATTTTGTCACCAGGGTAGGTGAAAATGGCGTGATGAAAAAAATCTATAAGTCCTACAGCAATGAGGGTTACATTTTCTGAATCCAGACAAAAAGACCTACGTTTTGATGTATAATTTGTCTACGTAGAGTTTAAATTGAGCGAGTAGGCTAAAGTTGTTTGGTGTTTTTCGCATAAGTTTCACTTTGGGGTTGTTGCCGGTCTGAGGTGATTTGCAAGAAATCTAAAAGACCTACACCAATGAGGGTTACATTTCCTGAATCCAGACAGAAATACCTACGTGTTGATGTATAATTTGTGCACGTAGAGTGAAAATTGAGCAAGTAGGCTAAAGTTGTTCTGTGTTTTTTGGAGAATTTTGTCACCATGGTAACTGAAAATGGCGTGATGAGAAAACGATAAAAGATATCCACATTCCGTTTTCACTTCTGAATAGTTCAAAGATATATCTACAAACTGGAAGTTAAACGATGTTCGTAGGTGAAAGCATGACGACACAGTAGAGTGTTGAAAATGACCATTTTTCGGTGGTTTTTTGCGAATTTTGTTCCAACCGTAAGTCGAAATGGCGTCAAGTACAAAAAGCCCTGATCGCGGCGTCGAGACGAACGTTTCGATATATAGTATGTGGGGGTAGACCCTACGGTTCGGGCTGTATTAACGGTGACGGAAGATTAATAAACAATAACTAGAATCGTTCAACTTCTGAAGAAGTTGAAGAAGGCGCCCGCCTGGTGGTGGGCGTGACCGTCAAAGCAAAGCTTCCGAGTTCCTTGGTCGTAGGCTCTCATCGCTTGGGGATTTTAAATCAAACCTTCTGAGTGAAAAGGATTTGTCTTCATCAAAACTTGGCGACCGGGAAAACTCTGCGTCTGCAGAGCTGCAAACTGCGTATTTCGATCTGAGACGCAGCTAATGAGCTAAGCTTAATTGGCGACAGCCGACAGTCAAAGTTTGCCATTCATTTGCTACGGTAGTCCTAAACCACTACTGACGGTCCAAACAAAAGGTTGTAACGTTTACATTTGTAACCTCTGCCTTACATAAACACTAGAATAAAATCTTAATAAATAAAAGTATAGACAATTATTTCAGTAACTCAATTCAGTAAGTGAAATACAATATATACAGGGGTTGGACAATGAAACTGAAACACCTCTCACTTTAGTGTGGGAGGTTTCATGGCTAAATTGGACCAGCCTGGTGGCCAATCTTCATTAATTGCACATTGAACCAATAAGAGCAGAGTGTGAAGGTCCAATTAGCAGGGTAAGAGCACAGTTTTGCTCAAAATATTGCAATGCACACCACATTATGGGTGACATACCAGAGTTCAAAAGAGAACAAATTGTTGGTGCACGTATTGCTGCCGCATCTGTGACCAAGACAGCAAGTCTTTGTGATGTATCAAGAGCCACGGTATCCAGGGTAATGTCAGCATACCACCAAGAAGGACGAACCACATCCAACAGGATTAACTGTGGACGCAAGAGGAAGCTGTCTGAAAGGGATGTTCGGGTGCTAACCCGGATTGTATCCAAAAAACATAAAACCACGGCTCCCCAAATCACAGCAGAATTAAATGTGCACCTCAACTCTCCTGTTTCCACCAAAACTGTCCGTCGGGAGCTCCACAGGGTCAATATCCACGGCCGGGCTGCTATAGCCAAACCTTTGGTCACTCGTGCCAATGCCAAACGTCAGTTTCAATGGTGCAACGAGCGCAAATCTTGGGCTGTGGACAATTTGAAACATGTATTGTTCTCTAATGAGTCCACCTTTACTGTTTTCCCCACATCCAGGAGAGTTACGCTGTGGAGAAGCCCCAAAGAAGCGTACCACCCAGACTGTTGCATGCCCAGAGTGAAGCATGGGGGTGGATCAGTGATGGTTTGGGCTGCCATATCATGGCATTCCCTTGGCCCCATACTTGTGCTAGATGGGCGCGTCACTGCCAAGGACTACCGAACCATTCTGAAGGACCATGTGCATCCAATGGTTCAAACATTGTATCCTGAAGGAGGTGCCGTGTATCAGGATGACAATGCACCCATACACACAGCAAGACTGGTGAAAGATTGGTTTGATGAACATGAAAGTGAAGTTGAACATCTCCCATGGCCTGCACAGTCACCAGATCTAAATATTATTGAGCCACTTTGGGGTGTTTTGGAGGAGCGAGTCAGGAAACATTTTCCTCCACCAGCATCACGTCGTGACCTGGCCACTATCCTGCAAGAAGAATGGTTTAAAATCCCTCTGACCACTGTGCAGGACTTGTATATGTCATTCCCAAGACGAATTGACGCTGTATGGGCCGCAAAAGGAGGCCCTACACTATACTAATAAATGATTGTGGTCTAAAACCAGGTGTTTCAGTTTCATTGTCCAACCCCTGTATATATATATATATATATATATATATATATATATACATATATATATATATATATATATACATATATATATATATACACATATATACATATATATATATATATACATATATACACACACAACTACATATATATATATATATATATATATATATATATATACATATACACACACAACTACATATATATATATATATATATATATATATATATATACATATACACACAACTACATATATATATATATATATATATACATATACACACAACTACATATATATATATATATATATATACATATACACACAACTACATATATATATATATATATATATATATATATATATATATATATATATATATATATATATATACATATACACACAACTACACATATACATATACATATATATATATATATATATATATATATATATATATATATATATATATATACACACATATACACACAACTACACACATATACATATATATATATATATATATATACATATATATATATATATATATATATATATATATATATATATATATATATTACCAGTATTGACTTGGGAGGTAATAACGTCTGCATTTGACCATTAAAAACTCCACCTTCTGTGAGCAGTGACTGTCGGTAGTAGTAGTTATTATAAAATAAATGCACAAACCTCCGCGTCTGGTCTCCGCGGCTCGGTGTGTGTCGCGTCCAGTTAGCTGGATAGCATTGTCCGGACAGCTGGTCTTTAGCCATGTTTCAGTGAAAATCATGATATTTGAGTCCATAATCCGTCTGTCATTCGTGATGGATAATCGTAAGTCGTCCATTTTATTGGCCAGAGAACGGACATTGGCGAGGAAAATGCTATGTAAAGATAGCCATGGTGTTAGCTTTAGCCTAGCTCGCATCCCCCCTCCGCGCTAACGCCGGCTTTGTTGACGTTCTGGTCGCCGGCTGAGTTGCACTTCCGCCCGGTCGGGAGAAGTCGGCAGGCTCCACTGTTCTGGAGATCTCTAGGATGACGGGAATATCGACGATAAATGTATCAGTATTATAGCTCCGAATGTCCAACAACTCATGTGTGCTGTAGCGCAGCAACGCGGTGCAGTTTTGGAAGAGAAAGTCCGGTGATAAATAGATAAAAACCTTTTAGATAACAAGTGCTGGAGAGACGCTGCGCCGATCAGCCAGATATGTGTTTAAACGCTTAATACCTGTCTCGCTGCGCGCTCAATGTGTGTGTGTGTGTGTGCGCGGCGCGCTCCGCGCAGCACGGCTTTGCCGACAGACACGCACACACACACACACACACACACACACACACACACACACACACACACACACACACACACACACAGCGGAGGAGAGATCGCTGAAGTGACTTAAGTTATATATTTGCCCCCTAGTAAATAGGGCAGGTGGTAATTATTATATAAATATTAAAATATAAAAGCTTTCAGCACATGCTGGGGCGGAGGGATATCACATCACATGTGGTATCCCTCCGCCCCTCTGGTCGGTAAAATCCCTGCAAATTCTAATGTAAAAATTTAAAATGTAAAAATAACTTACCGAAAATCCTTGCTCTCATGTCATGTTCAAAACATTCTTCTTCGAAATGGTCACTGCATATGACGTGTTTTCTCTCTGGCCAGAAGTTAGATGGCAAAACCGCTCTGTTCAATTTGGCAATCCAGCTACGAGCCCGGTGGCGCATGATTTGGGAAGTTGAAATAAGCGATGTTTTTTCCACTTTTACCAGTTGTGTTGGAACATCCAATGGCCATGTACGTGGGCATTGTTGCTTCAGCAATAGCTCTTGCGAATGTCAATGGTGAATTCCTCTGGTATTCCGAAAAAATTGTTGATGATCAGCTGTGTGAAACGGCTCCAACTCGGCTGGTCAGTTTGGCTCGGGCGCTTCCCGATGACGTCATCATAAGGCAAGTCCATCCAAAACAAACTGCCCGCGGTCCCCATTTGTTACAAATCAAATTTATTTTGTTAATTTACGGTTATTTTCCAGTAACGTAATCAAGACATGAAAACTTTTAACATATTTTTGGAATGCTTCTGTGGTAGTCTGACAATTTAATCGGTAATTTTGCCGGATCAAAGTTACATCTTAAGAGAAATTCCTTCCTCCAATTTTTTTTTTAAAGTTGTGAAGGGAAAATAAACCATAAATTCTTTTAATTTTTAATAAAAGTCTGCAGCCATTTTAATTTAATCACGGCATTAATCACTTTAAAAGCAATAACGTTTGTTCCTCCTTTTTCTACTGATATTACTATGTTGTTCTGATCACATTTTTTTATTATTCCAGAAGAGATTGTGATGAATTTGATTATGTTTTATTGTAGTATTTGGTATATTTAAGATATATGCTGGATATATGCCAAAGGGAAATGAAATATGGGGTGAAAATGTAATTCTCTGAAATTGGCACAGCTTGGAGTCGAACCTACGATCTTCTGCTTTGCAGCCCGACACCTAACCCACTCCCCCATAACACCAGGGCCGTACTCAGCCGCGCATTTTTGAAAGGTCAACTGTGTTGAAGAAGTGGTTTTTGGTGAATTTTGTTCCAACCGTAAGCCGAAACGGCGTCAAGTACAAAAAGCCCTGATCGCGGCGTCGAGACCAACGTTTCGATATATGGTATGTGGGGGTAGACCCTACGGTTCGGGCTGTATTAACGGTACTATAATAATAATAATAATAATAAAGAAACCCTTATTAGGTGCATAGCATAAGGCCTCCGCCATGCATTTTCAATGCATAGGCGGGCACCTAATAAAGAAATAGGTGCATAACATAAGGCCTCCGCCATGCATTTTCAATGCATAGGCGGGCGCCTAATAATAAAGAAACCCTTATTAGGTGCATAGCATAAGGCCTCCGCCATGCATTTTCAATGCATAGGCGGGCGCCTAATAATAAAGAAACCCTTATTAGGTGCATAGCATAAGGCCTCCGCCATGCATTTTCAATGCATAGGCGGGCGCCTAATAAAGAAATCCTTATTAGGTGCATAACATAAGGCCTCCGCCATGCATTTTCAATGCATAGGCGGGCGCCTAACTAGAAACGTTCAACTTCTGAAGAAGTTGAAGAAGGCGCCCGCCTGGTGGTGCGCGTGACCGTCAAAGGCAAAGCTTCCGAGTTCCTTGGTCGTAGGCTTTTATCGCTTGGGGATTTTAAAATCAAATCTTCTGAGTGTGAAAAGGATTTGTCTTTGTCAAAACCAGCCGACAGGAGAAGGTCTGCATCCAAGCAGCATGGAAAACTGGTGTTATTAAAACATGATTAAATACTTCAATGTAGCATGAAAAAATGAAATATGTGAATAAAAATGTTAAAGGCATTACAAACTACTAAAGGAAGTACAAACTCTGTGAAGCAGAAGTTGGTGAGACCTTCCTAGAGCTACTTCCGGTTAGCAACATGTTAAGCGTTAGCCGCTAACATGGTTGTTTCCAGTATCACCGGGTGATTGTACTCTGTTAGTTAGGTCCAAATCCTGTACTGGGAAGTTCCTCAAAAAGGGTGCCAATTAGGGGTGGGTAAAATAATTGAAGAATCGATGCATCGCAATAATTTCACGCAAAATTCATAATCGATTTGGGGGCTCCTCAGAATCGATTCACCTCCTGACACGTTGGGGGCGCTGCGAGTTTGGTCACTGTGCTGAGCACCTGAGCGCATAACAACAGTCATGGCGAGCTTGAAAAAAGAAGAAGAAGGAAAGAAGAAGTCATGGCGAGCAGCTGTAGAAAGCTAACTCCGTCCACTTTTAAGTCAGATGTTTGCGCTCATTTTGCTTTCCCGTCTAAATCTGGAACTCAAGAAGTCGACAAAAGCAAGGTGGTATGTAGGCTGTGCCAGAGAGAATTAAAGTACTGCAGCAACACGATAAATCTGCGCAACCACTTAACCAGATACCACGCAGATGCGCTACAAAAACCCGAAGCACAACCTGTTGACTCCAAACAGACACAAATCGACAAATCATTCATCTCTAAACTTCCGCCAAGCTCTGCCCGTGCACAGAAAATCACAAAGTCTGTAGCCGTGTTTATTTGCAAGGACCTACGACCGTACAGTGTTGTTGAAAACACGGGTTTTAAGAATATGCTAAAAACACTTGAACCACGTTACGCAATACCAACACCTAAATACATGACAGAAGTCGCTGTGCCATCACTGTATACAGAGGTGAAGACAGACGTTTTGGAGTCATTAAAGTCGGACGAAAGAGTTGCTCTGACGTGTGATGGCTGGACCTCGAGAGCAACCGACCCCTACGTAACCATAATTTCTCATTTCATATCGAACGAGTGGGAATTGGTGTCAAATGTGCTTCAGACTAGACCCCTTCATGGAAGTCATACAGGTAGCAATATAGCAAACTTGTTGACAGAGGCAATAAATGAATGGGGCATAACCGGAAAAGTGCCTGCTGTTGTTACAGACAACGCGGCTAACATGCTAGAGCTGTAGGTCTCACTGATCTGTTGCATGTTGGCTGCTTTGCCCATGTGCTCAACTTGGCTTGGCAGGCTGCTCTTAAAACCACTGCAGTCACATGGCTTCTGGGCAGAGTGAGGCGCATCTCTGCTTTTTTTCATCAAAGCACTTTGGCCTGTCATGCACTCAAAAAGAATCAAAAGTTGTTGGACCTCCCACAACACAAGTTAGTGACTGATGTCTCTACGAGATGGAATAGCACTTTAGATATGCTGGAGAGATTTTTGGAACAACAACCAGCTGTCTCTGCTGCATTACTTGCACCTGAAGTGCGAAAGCAGGAAAAAGATCTATGCTCCCTTACAGAGACAGACATTACAGCAGCAGAGGATATTGCACAGGCTCTGAAGCCATTAAAGAAAGCCACCTTGGTGATGTCTCAGGAAAGCACCCCAACTCTGTCTGTCATTGCACCTCTAAAAGAAAGACTTCTAGAGGAGATGCAACCATCATCCAGTGACTCTGCAGTGGTGAAGGAAATGAAGACTGCTATGTGCAGGGATCTCCAAAAAAGGTATTAATATATATGTATATAAACTTTTTTGCAACACAAAATTTGCTAATTTTATTTTACATGCACTTTATTTTTTAACAAGAATCTCCACGTGCCCACTTAGTCTGTAACCAGAAATGAAGAACTGTACTGTTACAGTACAATTCTTTATTTCTGGCTACAGTACTATAGTTCAGTTTAAGATATGTTAAGCACTAAACTTATTCAGTGTCATTCAGTTGAATACAACCCTATGATTTGTGTTTAAATCTGCACACATATGCACAGATGTTATTGAAATGCATTTTTATTTATATTAGACTTTCAAGAGATAAGCTATGCCTAATTTTATTTTACATGCACTTTATTTTTTATTGTTTATTAAGAACAGTTTTCTACTTTAAGCACATTGCATTAACAAGTTTGTTTCTTTGCTCAGAAATGTGATGTTTCAGAAGTTTGTATGAAAATAAATATTTTAAAAATGTCAACATTATATACAATCATTTGTGTCTTCAGAACTTTAAATCAATATCGAATCGAATCGCAACAGCAATAATCGAAATCGAATCGAATCATGAGGTTCCTAACAATACCCAACCCTAGTGCCAATACTTAATGTCACCAAAGCTCACCAAAGGCCATGTGTCAGATCGGCCTCCTTTAGCAACTAAGCCTCACTAAAAAAAACAGCCGACAGGAGAAGGTCTGCATCCAAGCAGCATGGAAAATTGGTGTTATTAAAAAATGTACACACATATCTCTCTCTCTCTCTCTCTCTCTCTCTCTATATATATATATATATATATATATATATATATATATATATATATATATATATATATATATATATATATATACACACACACACTTATATATAATATGATATGAATAACATATAAAATATTTCAGCACATAATTTTCTAGAAGTTGATAGTGTTAGTACATCCACTGACTGTAAAATTACATGTGAAACGTTTTCACATAGCCAGAGAACTGCTTGTTGTTGCAACCAAATCCTATGGGATTCTGTGAGAGTAGGGAGTAGCAAGATAGCGGCCAAATCCATTGGGATTCTGTGAGAGTAGGGAGTAGCAAGATGGCGGCCAGGGACTTCAGTTTTTCGGCAAAATCCGCACTCCAGTGTATAATCGAAATCAGTGAGACAGAACCAAGCAAACGGATTAACAAACGATCGAGCGCACAACTGGCGTTTAGCCTGGAAGGAGAGAAGGTTGCGCACGCGAGCAAACAGAGCCGAGCGCGAGGGTAGTGTTTGAGCACAGTTTGAAAGTTGAGCGCGCATGTCATGTTTAAACGCTGAATACCTGTCTCGCTGCGCGCTCAGATTGGTTCCGACGCACTCAATTCAGAAGACTTCATATGCTACTATGCTAAACTGCAGTCTCCCCCCCTCCCAACCACCATATTATAAAGACCGCGTGGCGCCAGGCTTTTATTCCCCCCAAGACTCGGAGCAAAAGCAGTCCGGCTGTGAGCTACAGTGCAGCTCCGCAGAAGGCGGGTCTCGACGGAGCTCTGTGAACGGATCATCCGCAGCCCATATGGGCTTTGTTATTTTTATTTTATTTTTTTATTTATTTGGTACAAAGATTTACTCGCCATGTGGTAGCTAGCCCTCTGAAATTCACTCGCCAAACGGGAAATTTGGCGAGTGGCGAGTGTTAATTTCGGACCCTGCCTGTCTCGCTGCGCGCTCAATGTGTGTGTGTGTGTGTGTGCGCGGCGCGCTCCGCGCAGCACGGCTTTGCCGACAGACACACACACACACACACACACACACAGCGGAGGAGAGATCGCTGAAGTGACTTAAGTTATATATTTGCCCCCTAGTAAATAGGGCAGGTGGTAATTATTCTATAAATATTAAAATATAAAAGCTTTCAGCACATGCTGGGGCGGAGGGATATCACATCACATGTGGTATCCCTCCGCCCCTCTGGTCGGTAAAATCCCTGCAAATTCTAATGTAAAAATTTAAAATTTAAAAATAACTTACCGAAAATCCTTGCTCTCATGTCATGTTCAAAACATTCTTCTTCGAAATGGTCACTGCATATGACGTGTTTTCTCTCTGGCAAGCTCTCTTCAAGATGGCAATCCAGCTACGAGCCCGGTTAGCTCATGGAAAGTTGAAATAAGCAATGTTTTTTCCAATTTTACCAGTTGTGTTGGAACATCCAATGGCCATGTACATGGGCATTGTTGCTGCAGCAATAGCTCTTGCGAATGTCAATGGTGAAGTCCTCTGGTATTCCGAAAAAATTGTTGATCGCAGCTGTGCAAAACGGCTCCGACTCGGGTGGTCAGTTCGGCTCGGGTGCTTCCCGATGACGTCATCATTAGGCAAGTCCATCCAAAACAAACCCGCGGTCTCCATTTGTTACAAATAAAATTTACTTTGTTAATTTACGGTTATTTTCAAGTAACGTAATCAAGACATGAAAACTTTTAACATATTTTTGTAATGCTTCTGTGGTAGTCTGACAATTTAATCGGTAATTTTGCCGGATCAAAGTTACATCTTAAGAGAAATTGCTTCCTCCAATTTTTTTCTAAGGGGGTGAAGGGAAAATAAACCATAAACTCTTTTAATTTTTAATAAAAGTCTGCAGCCATTGTAATTTAATCACGGCATAAATCACTTTAAAATCAATAACGTTTGTTCCTCCTTTTTCTACTGATATTGCTATGTTGTTCTTTCTGATCACATGTTTTTTATTATTCCAGAAGAGATTGTGATGAATTTGATTATGTTTTATTGTAGTATTTGGTACATTTAAGATACATGCTGGATAAATTAATCTGGCTATTGATTTAAATTGAAAAAAATCGTTTTTTAAAGCCAAAGGGAAATGAAATATTGTATTTGGTATATTTAAGATATATGCTGGATAAATTAATCTGGCTATTGATTTAAATGAAAAAATCGTTTTTTAAAGCCAAAGGGAAATGAAATATTGGGTGAAAATGTAATTCTCTGAAATTGGCTCAGCTTGGAGTCGAACCTACGATCTTCTGCTTTGCAGCCCGACACCTAACCCACTCCCCCATAACACCAGTGCCGTGCTCAGCCGCGCATTTTTGAAAGGTCAACTGTGTTGAAGAAGTGGTTTTTGGTGAATTTTGTTCCAACCGTAAGCCGAAACGGCGTCAAGTACAAAAAACCCTGATCGCGGCGTCGAGACCAACGTTTCGATATATGGTGTGTGGGGGTAGACCCTACGGTTCGGGCTGTATTAACGGTGACGGAAGATTAATAAACAATAATAATAATAATAACTAGAAACGTTCAACTTCTGAAGAAGTTGAAGAAGGCGCCCGCCTGGTGGTGCGTATAACTGAAGTAATTTAATTGTTACTTGTAAAAAAAAAAAAGGAACATTTGGGGGCCCAAGCGGCCCCTTAGTACGCCTATGGCTTTGACTGGCCCTGGCTGGCTGTCTGCAGCACAAAAAAAACCCCAAACAACTCACTGAATTTGGGGAGGGTTTGGGGTTGTTGCCGGTCTGAGGTGATTTGCGAAAAATCTATAAGTCCTACACCAATGAGGGTTACATTTCCTGAATCCAGACAAGAAGACCTACGTTTTGATGTATAATTTGTGCACGTAGAGTGAAAATTGAGCGAGTAGGCAAAAGTTGTTTGGTGTTTTTTGGAGAATTTTGTCACCATGGTAACTGAAAATGGCGTGATGAGAAAACGATAAAAGATATCCACATTCCGTTTGCACTTCTGAATAGTTCAAAGATATATCTACAAACTGGAAGTTAAACAATGTTCGTAGGTGAAAGCATGAGGACACAGTAGAGGGTTGAAAATTGCCATTTTTTTGTGTTTTTTTGCAAATGTTGTTCCAACCGTAACTGGAAATGACGTCAAGTGCAAAAAGCCTGCATCGCGTCGTCGAGATGAACGTTTTGATATATAATAAGTGGGGGTACACCCTACGGTTCGGCCTGTAAAAATTTGGGGGCCCCCCCATTGCACCGGTGGGCCCAAGCAGCCCCTTAGTACGCCTATGGCTTTGACCGGCCCTGGATGGATGGCTGCAGCACAAAAAAACCCAAACAACTCGCTGAATTTGGGGAAGGTTTGGGGTTGTTGCCGGTCTGAGGTGATTTGCGAAAATTCTATAAGTCCTACACCAATGAGGGTTACATTTTCTGAATCCAGACAAAAAGACCTACGTTTTGATGTATAATTTGTCTACGTAGAGTGTAAATTGAGCGAGTAGGCTAAAGTTGTTTGGTGTTTTTCGCATAAGTTTCACTTTGGGGTTGTTGCCGGTCTGAGGTGATTTGCGAAAAATCTAAAACACCTACACCAATGAGGGTTACATTTCCTGAATCCAGACAGAAATACCTACGTGTTGGTGTATAATTTGTGCACGTAGAGTGAAAATTGAGCAAGTAGGCTAAAGTTGTTCTGTGTTTTTTGGAGAATTTTGTCACCATGGTAACTGAAAATGGTGTGATGAGAAAACGATAAAAGATATCCACATTCCGTTTGCACTTCTGAATAGTTCAAAGATATATCTACAAACTGGAAGTTAAACGATGTTCGTAGGTGAAAGCATGACGACACAGTAGAGTGTTGAAAATGACAATTTTTCGGTGGTTTTTTGCAAATGTTGTTCCAACCGTAACTGGAAATGACGTCAAGTGCAAAAAGCCTGCATCGCGTCGTCGAGACGAACGTTTCGATATATAGTAAGTGGGGGTACACCCTACGGTTCGGCCTGTAAAAATTTGGGGGCCCCCCCATTGCACCGGTGGGCCCAAGCAGCCCCTTAGTACGCCTATGGCTTTGACCGGCCCTGGATGGATGGCTGCAGCAAAAAAAAAAACCAAACAACTCGCTGAATTTGGGGAAGGTTTGGGGTTGTTGCCGGTCTGAGGTGATTTGCGAAAATTCTATAAGTCCTACACCAATGAGGGTTACATTTCCTGAATCCAGACAAGAAGACCTACGTTTTGATGTATAATTTGACTACGTAGAGTGCAAATTGAGCGAGTAGGCTCAAGTTGTTCGTTGTTTTTTGTATAATTTTGACTTTGGGGTTGCTGCCGGTCTGAGGTGATTTGCGAAAAATCTATAAGACCTACACCAATAAGGGTTACATTTCCTGATTCCAGACAAAACTACCTACGTTTTGATGTATAATTTGTGCATGTAGAGTGAAAATTGAGCAAGTAGGCTAAAGTTGTTTGTTGGTTTCTGGATAATTTTGTCAACAGGGTAGGTGAAAATGGCGTGATGAAAAAAATCTATAAGTCCTACAGCAATGAGGGTTACATTTTCTGAATCCAGACAAAAAGACCTACGTTTTGATGTATAATTTGTCTACGTAGAGTTTAAATTGAGCGAGTAGGCTAAAGTTGTTTGGTGTTTTTCGCATAAGTTTCACTTTGGGGTTGTTGCCGGTCTGAGGTGATTTGCAAGAAATCTAAAAGACCTACACCAATGAGGGTTACATTTCCTGAATCCAGACAGAAATACCTACGTGTTGATGTATAATTTGTGCACGTAGAGTGAAAATTGAGCAAGTAGGCTAAAGTTGTTCTGTGTTTTTTGGAGAATTTTGTCACCATGGTAACTGAAAATGGTGTGATGAGAAAACGATAAAAGATATGCACATTCCGTTTTCACTTCTGAATAGTTCAAAGATATATCTACAAAGTGGAAGCTAAACGATGTTTATAGGTGAAAGCATGACGACACAGTAGAGTGTTGAAAATGACCATTTTTCGGTGGTTTTTTGCGAATTTTGTTCCAACCGTAAGTCGAAATGGCGTCAAGTACAAAAAGCCCTGATCGCGGCGTCGAGACGAACGTTTCGATATATAGTATGTGGGGGTAGACCCTACGGTTCGGGCTGTATTAACGGTGACGGAAGATTAATAAACAATAACTAGAAACGTTCAACTTCTGAAGAAGTTGAAGAAGGCGCCCGCCTGGTGGTGCGTATAACTGAAGTAATTTAATTGTTACTTGTAAAAAAAAAAAAAAATAAAAAAAATTTGGGGGCCCCCCCATTGCTCCGGTGGGCCCAAGCGGCCCCTTAGTACGCCTATGGCTTTGACCGGCCCTGGCTGTCTGTCTGCAGGACGGAAAACAACTGCAGCTTACTCGCTCAACTTGGGGAGGGTTTGGGGTTGTTGCCGGTCTGAGGTGATTTGCGAAAGATCTATAAGACCTACACCAATGAGGGTTACATTTTCTGAATCCAGACAAAAAGACCTACATTTTGATGTATAATTTGTATACGTAGAGTGAAAATTGAGCGAGTATGCTGAAGTTGTTTGGTCTTTTTCGCATAAGTTTGACTTTGGGGTTGTTGCCGGTCTGAGGTGATTTGCGAAAAATCTAAAACACCCACACCAATGAGGGTTACATTTCCTAAATCCAGGCAGAAATACCTACGTTTTGATGTATAATTTGTGTACGTAGAGTGAAAATTGAGCAAGTAGGCAAAAGTTGTTTGGTGTTTCGATATATGGTGTGTGGGGGTAGACCCTACGGTTCGGGCTGTATTAACGGTGACGGAAGATTAATAAACAATAATAATAATAACTAGAAACGTTCAACTTCTGAAGAAGTTGAAGAAGGCGCCCGCCTGGTGGTGTGCGTAACCGTTAAAGGCAAAGCTTCTGAGTGTTGGTTAGGCTGAGCTTTGGTAGGGTGTAAGGTATATCTGTTAAGAGCTTGTAAGAATTATAAATGTGTCCCTCTCTGTATGTGGTGGAAGGAAAATGTAAGCTGTTCAGATCGGATGCTGCTTGTTTCAAATATGTTTGGTTGTTTAAAAATTATCCTTGGTTGTAGGCTTTTATTGCTTGGGGATTTTAAATCAAATGTTTTTAGAGGTTGTTCTTAAGCAGAGGTTTGATACAAGTGTTTGAAAAAAGATTTGTGTGCAGGAAGGCAAAATGTGTGTCTTCTATGTAAACTGTTGTCATTAAAGAAACATCAGAAAACAACACAGGGAAGGCAATAAAACCAATTGAATCAGTGTGCTGACACTGTGGAAGGTAAGACAAATACCCTAAGATTTTCCAATATTGTAGTATTTAACCTTTTGTCACGGGTCAAAAGTTAAGACAGGGCCCTACCTCCATTAGCACTCAGAGTCTCATTGGATTAGGCACTGGACAGTATCTGTGGTGACTACAGAGGCCAGACAGGAAAGTATGCAGCCATTTCAGCACTGGACAGTTCCGCACCAGATTGAATGTGTTTATGGGTGACACATGACAAAAAGGTGTGCTCAACATATTTAAATATGTTCACGTGACAAACAAAACCTACACCTTCTGGAAGTTGTAGCAACCAAATAATTAGCAAACAACAAGCTCATGTTTCCATTTTCAATGTTTGCTAACTTTATCTGCATGGGAGGTTCTCCCTTGCATTGCTAGGAATTGTGGAGCCCTAGAATGAAACCCATTACAAGCACTGTTCCAAAGTTAGCAACATTTTTAAAAGAAGCCTTTTTCTATCATTGTCCATTTGTGAAATAAACTCCTAGTTTAATTAGACGCTTGCATTGCTTTTTCTTTTTTGTTACATTTGTTGTTTATTTAGACTTTTAATGTTGCTTTCCTTGTGCTTTCCCTACAATTTAGCACATACATTATAATATATAATTTTTTGCAATGGAGTACTGTCGATCACAGGTCAACAGCTCTGGTTATTTCGTCTTTAGCCTCAAAAAGGCACTTTTGACATTGACTCTGGTTTGGAGGGTCTTGACACAGAGTACTCCACATTATAAGTTCATACCTGGTACGTAGGTGGTCTTTATCCACCAACTCTGTCTTTAGTCTTCTATTGGGAAGCTTTCCCCAATTTATTGAATAGATTTTTCTTGGCAATTCTCACAAAGAATGTAGTTCTTGCTGTTGCTGGTGCACTGTTTAAGACTAAATGTTTTCCTTTTACTCAACTTTCTCTAACATGTTTGTATGTTTATACCATTTGCATGTTAAACCTTGTGTTAGTTACCATTGTCATGTATACAAATAAACAGACATAAGTATGCTGACAATAAACATATTTATTAACTAAAAAAACAGAACAAACTTTAAACAGGCAATAATTGTTAAAATTACAACTATAACATGCTCTAGGACAATGAGAAATCTAAGAAAGTGAACTAAAATACATATATCATGTGTAATGGGCATTGTCTGTAAGAAACAGATCAGTTGTGTCTTATAGGCGATGCCAATGACACATGTCATTATTTTCTGTGTCCTGCATGAAGGCAGCTGTGGAATGTTCTCCTATAACCAAATGGCCAATCTGGATAAAAAAAAATACAAAAAGGTTAAACGCAGTCAACAGACCACAGTCCAAGCATTTTATCTACAATTTAGGGTTCAACTATTTGACCTAGGCCTGTTTTAGGTTCCTATGCACACATTATTTTAAATTTACATTAAACTAGGTAAGCTAATACTGTTCAGTAACCAAGGTCAAATCTGTCTACTGTACCTCCACCCCAAGAAACCTCCTACCTGGTCCTCCACTCTCCATCCCCATGGACAGACATGCATCACTCTTAAACCTTACAAATTCAAGAGTACCAGTAGGGGGCATCACAGGGCAGGCTGGGCCTCCAACAGAAAAACACCACCTCGTCTAAGAAATGGTAAAAAAACTGATGCAGCCAAGTCAAGGGAATCCCGCTGTGGGCCAATCTGAGCGAGAAGACACCCTGTATTGAATCTAAAAATTAGCGTTACTGAGTAATTTCTGGATCTGTGATACTCATCAGAACCTGGTTGTCTACATAAAGCAAAAAGATTGCGAGAACTGTAGAGCTTGGTGTGTGTCTGTAGTAGAGAGTTTCCATTCTTAATCATAAAACCATAACAATCAACTTAATGCAACATCACAGTATAACATAAAATCCAACATGACCATGGAAGTCAGTGGAAAAGAGAAAAATTAAAAACATTCATGAAATAAAAAGAGTCTGTATGTTAGTACGGCAAAAAGCTGTCAGGACATTTTGAGCACGTGGCAACTGCTGCTTTGTTGCAAAGTGAAAAAAAAAAAAAATAAATCAGTTCTCTGGCGTCTTCCTTCCAAACTGCTGAAATTGAAATAACAAAACACAAAAGCTTACATAAGGCTTTTTATGTTATCAGTGACATTTGTGATTTTAACAGAATACAAATGTACCTTCTTGTCTACAGCGTGGGTTGACAAGTCCAACTGAAGACTATGACCAATCACAGGGCTATCTGGTTACTCCTTCAGTCCACGGCAATACTCAGTTCAGTGCAAATTCTAACAGAAACCATGATATACAAGAAAGTTTTTGAGATTTTAACATAAGCATTGTACAGATTGTAACTACATACATTTTAAGTACATACCTACATCAAAGTATTGAATATTGAGACGGACGTCCTCCTGACACCCCTCAGTACTTAATATCACCTAAAAACACAATCATGATACTGTTGAAATGGCAGAATGATGGAGTGACGAAAAAATTGTAATAAAATATTTGTTAGGTTTGGCCATGTGTAAATTGGATACCTTGCTGCTAATGGTGGGTTGCCTTCCAGGTCTACCAGGTTAATTTTGACGTTCTTCAAGCACAAACTTATGTGTGTCACATTGCATAACCTGCAAAACAGAGAAAAACTTGGGGAAAAAAGGGGTTAATGCCACCCAAAACCTGACATACAAAGCTGTAAACTTCAGGTGCAACATCATTTCCAAGCAGGCTCAGGGCGGTAGCAGAGATAGCGACAAGAGGCTGAAGCATGCACAGCGTGGAAAGCAGACACAGGGGAAGAGAATGAAGCATGCACAGGGTGGCAACTAAAAATAAAATAATTACACATTCCCAGATTTAAAATGTAGCCAAAAATGGCCATTCTGGAACACGGTGCTCTGCATAGCTCTGTACAAGTAGTGGCTCATGATCAATAACATCAACCACCACCACCAAAGGAAAGTCTAATGGGAGCACTGGTAAGAAAGAGAAACAAATTGTGCCATAAAACATATTCAGAGCAGTCATTTCTTTGCAGAAAGTGTAGGCTCATGGTTAGACTCAGAAATTATTAAGAGGGTTGTAACAGTCAGCTGTGCTATGCGATTGGCGACTATTAAATCAAGAACAAAGCAACACAGTCCTGCCCAATTGCATGTTACATGTCACAAAGTGAAGGAGAGGTAGCAGCTGAGAAAGAAGACAAAATACAGTATACCGGGTTGTGGTAACTGTAATATGTCTGCAACACACCTGACTGGACACAATATTCTGGGCGAGATATGTAAATGTGATCAATCAGGGTGCGCTTTTTTGTTGTTGGAGATGAGATAAGCTGAGTGAATCCTTTGCTTTCAAACAAGTCCTTGATTGCTTTTTTTCCTGGAGAGAGAAGATCCTCATTGAAGTCTCCCAATACAACAACGGGCTGAATATCAATAGAATAAAGACCATCCAAGAAGCTCTGAATGTTTTTCAAGAAGCTGGCAAGATCATAACTGGGTGGCCTGTAAACCGTGGCAACAAGGACTGATATCGGAGCGTCCAATCTAATGACATTGTACTCAAGATCTGTAACATTGTGAAAGTATCTGCGTTCCTCAGGTTGGAGAATGCTCCTGCAGTAAGTTGCTACTCCCCCCCCTTCCTTGGTAGCAATGTCGGCTCTGCTAGAGTAGGAGACGTGTCTGTTGCGTGCAAACAAACAATAACCCTCCATTTGCAAAGAAGCTGGATAAGAAGATCCAAACAAATGACTTTCCGTAAGACAGAGAATATCGGCCAATCCCAGTTCATGATGGTGCTTCATGTCGTCATAGTGACATACAAGACCTTCGACGTTGTGGTGGATGATTTTCAATGTAGTGCGCAGAGGACTTGATGGGAAATGCAGGAGGGGGCTGGTGTTGGAAAACGATGCTCGCCTCATCGTATCCATGGCTGCTGTGATTCTTTCATCAGCGTAGATCTTTTTCTCATCAAAATCGATGATTTTAAGCCCTTCCAAAGAAGTTGTACGACTTAATCCCACATACGCCATACCAGGTGCAAACATACGTTTTAAAGAAACAACTGCTGACTGCATGGTCATCCCCTGTACTTTGTGTGCTGTACACCCAAAGGCCAATTTAAGTGGAAACTGCCGTCGTATCACTCCTCTTACGCTGCTTTGTTCCTCGAATCTCTCAATGTAGACCAAGTCGTCTGGTTTACCACGCATTCTTTTGGTACGTCCAGCCGTGGAATTGTCCAGTCTCAGTCCGATCAGTTTCACAGTTATCATTTCGTCATTGGTGTGGGTAACAATGTCTGCTATTGTTCCAAAGGTTCCATTCACCAGGCCATCCTCTACATCCAGGTTCCTTGTTATCATGACTCTAATACCCAATCCAGCTTGGATGTGGTCGCACAAATCTCGACTGTTGCCTCTAATGCAACTGCCCAAACTAATCATGTTTCCTGTTTTTGTTTCTCTCCTGTATTCCTCTGCGTGAACATCAACAATAGCTGTACCTAATGAGGCAACCACTGCAGCGTTGTGTGCATCTACCTGTTTGTTGGTTGCAAAAATGTGCAACACATCCAACGGACAATCCTTGGGATCTGCAACACACTGCGTCAGCAAAGATCCGTCCTCCTCGCTGAGATCATCAGCTTTCCTTTTGACACGAAGCCGGTTAAGTAGCTCAGCAAAGAGTTTGTCATCCTTCTGTCGCATGATCTCTGTAAGACTTACCAGGCAGAAATTCTCATTCCAGAGATCAAGTACACCATCCTCCATGACACAAAGAGGTTTTGAAGCTCCCAAGGGGGGCAGTTGGTAAAAGTCTCCCACCGCAAGAACACAAATCCCACCAAACGGCCTTGTGTTTCCTTTGATCTGCTGAAATCTCCAGTGAACATACGCCAATAGTTCTTTAGAGACCATAGAGATTTCATCAATAATCAAGATTTCCACATTGGAAAGAACTGCTCTGACCTCATCCAGGGCATTTCCAAGTCCCTTGTAAGGTGGCTTCAAGCTTTTGGGGAGCTTCAAGATGGAATGCAAAGTTTTGCCTGAAATGTTGTATGCCGCAGTCCCAGTGAAAGCGGTCAGGAGCACAGTGGGTTGAGACATGTCACCGACATCACGAAGTCTAGGAAGCTGATGCAAAAGCTTAGTTGCCTCCTGGTAAACACATTTGATGACATGTGATTTACCACACCCGGCTCCTCCTGTCAAGAAATAAAAGAAGGGTTCAGGGTTCTGACCCCAGACACGCTGCAGGCACCAATGGTGAATTGCATAGAATATGGATGACTGAGTCTGATTTAAACTGCGGAACATTTGTCTCACAAAGTCAGGGCTTAGGCTTGGTACTTCAACAGCTGGCAGGGATACATTCATTTGGTAATCTGGAACAGGGTCCTGCTCGTCGTCTTCTTCCACTACTGGTCGCTGTGCAACACATTCCAAACGGTCCACTTCGACCTCAGGTGCAAAAGTGTTCCAAGCATTCCGGACTGGTCCTTGCCTTTCTATTTTTTCCATGATCTTGTCAATTTTTTTCCCATGTCCTTCATACCTGTTCCGATTAAAGTCCACCCATTGTTTCACACGCCACCTACGGTGATGTCCATTGTTGTAAAATGCTTCATATGAAGGGTGTTCATGACTGTTGAGATCCTCGTCACTCCTGTGTGGCAAGTACAACTTCAGGAGCCGCCTGTAAAACTTTTCTGGCTGTTTTGTTTCAGAGAAACGAGTGAATCTAATGACGGCTGGCTTCCCCACTGTTCTTTTCTGGATGTAGCCGGCTTCGTTTAAGAGAGGGATTGCATTGGGTCCTTTAATTTGCCTACCGTACAGGACCCTGTATTCAGATACAAATACAGCCAGACACATGTTTTCAAATTCCACAGTTTGAGGTCTGTTGATGTATTTGTCTGGCAATCCTTTCATCCAGATATCCTTCTCATCTGGGCCCATGTTCTTGAGTCTGCTCATTGGAAGACTCATTTTCATAGCGTCTTCAGCTGTTTGAATGAAAATGACACTACGTGACGACTTCTTAAGAGGTAGACTGCAGGTGCGGGCTACAGACTCCTGAGCACTGACCTCTCGTTGTTTTGAATAAGCCTGCATGATCTTCTTCATCTCATCCTGTTGGTTGACATTTGAGTTCTTCAGATCCTCAATGACAGACTTGAGAAACTGTGTCATTTCATGCTCCGGCTTGGCTATGTAGGACATCATGTACTCGATGCAGCTGTACTCATCAAGCACATACTGAATGTCCATGTTGGCATTCCATGCACGGAGGAGACTGGGATTGTAAGAGTTGACCCAAATGTCCTCAAGGCTACGCTTCATCATTACCACCATGCCAGAAGTGAGAGCATCAACATAGTATCTGTATTCCTGGCTGGTCATGTTACAAGCCTGGAGTAGCTCCGACAAATCCTTGAAAGATGATTTTTCGTTCATCAGTAAATCCCTTACTGGCTTCAGCTTCTTTTTAGCTTCAGTTTGTAGTTTAGAGATAAGTCTGGATGTGGATTTTTTGGAGTTCTTCTGAACTTTCTTTTCTGACACTTGCTCTGTGTTTTTCTCGTCATCTTCCAAATCCACATCGAACTGAGGAACGGTAATCGTGGTTTTTTCCATGGGTAGTTTGGGAAATCCAAATCGGCATTCAATATTTCGTTTCTTGCACGATTTGGAATGGTTTCTGCTGTGCATTTGAACCTCCTTGACAATTTTATGGAGCTCAGGGTCTGCGGTTTCATCGGGCAATTGACAGCATATGTAGCGGTCGATGAAATTTATGACCCGATCGCAACATGACGGATCTTCCATCTTGGGTGCATCCTTAATCCATATTACCGCATGTATATGAGGTGAACCCCTAGCCTGAAATTCCACTCGATAAAAGTAATCGTCAACAGGTCCAATGGGCTGCGCTGGGGAAAGAATGAGGTTTGTAAAGAGTGCGTCCACTCTCTTGTCAAACATGCGCATGACAGTGACCGGATTGCTTCTAAGAATATCGCACTTTGCATTCCAGTCAAGTTCTGAAAACTCTACCTGTTGTCCATGCTGAGCTTTGATGGCCTCAATGAACTCTGGCCATCTCATTTCAGCAGCGGAGAAGGTCACAAAGAAGGTAGGTTTTCCAAGCTGCCGAACCATGGCGTGCAAATCACGGAGGCCTTTTTCCCAATAAGCTGGAGTGCCTCGTAACGGTTGCATGAAACGAGTGGCCTCTTTATTGTGGATCAGCGTTTCCACCTCTTCTTTATTCTGGAGCATTTTATTGGAAATGTGCCGTCCATCTTTGGTCGTCGGTTTTCCTTTTCGTGTTTGAATAGACATGCTGCTGTTGGCCATGTGGGTCTCAGTGATAAACTGAGCAAAGAAAAGATAACTCTGGTCTGCCGCAAACCTAGTGTCTACTGAGAAAAGACGTACATTGAAATACATACTTGGAGACAGCTTGACTCGTCTGACTTCATCCAAGGTGTTTCTTCCAGTGGGGAATTGGACTGGGTAAGCCATGGATTCAAGTCTGGGAACACTGAAGAAGGAAACAGGTTTGTTTCCTTGGGCAGGAGCAATGCTGAAAATTCCGTCTCCATAAGATAATACTTCTTGTCCCAGGTCCGGGGGTTGCATGCAGGTGTCTAAGATTAAACCAGGCCGAAGCGCTTGATGCTCTTCTCCTATGTGCTCAGGTTGCTGGTCTGTTGCTGCACTTGAATCAGTGTCAGATTCAGGGATCGACTCCTGGGTTGGCTCATCCTGTTGAAAATCACAGGCAGCACTTTGATTTATTGTAACATCCCTGTAATCGGGATGGGTCTGTTTAAGTGTTGTCAGACCAGCCAGAACATTCTTCATGTTAACAGTGTAAAAGTACTGATGTCCTTTGAATGTTATTTTTCTTTTCAGCTTGACCTGTAAGAGCTGGGCTTCTGTGTTGGGCCGTGGGAGACTGTTTACAGTTGTTTCCATATCAGAAGGAACACATACAACTGCTCCATGCACTGCTTTTTGCTGTCCTTTTGGCAATGACACGATCTTTGCAAATGGGATAATTTTTGCAATAATCTGCCTTTCTAGCACATTCAGCTCAGCAAGCTCTGGGGGAATGGGTGACAGATGCAAGCCATTTGCAGCAGCAATTGGTGGCATCCCTCCTCTGAATAGGTGGTTGTCACATGTGAAGCAGATCCATTCCTGCATCCTCTCCTTAGGTACAGAACATGGGGCAGAGCATGCAGATCCACAGATGTGAACATATGTTCCCGTTAAGCACTCAGTCACCACTTCCCTGTTCTTTGTATACTTACCTCTGTTACAATGCTTTACTTGACCTGGGAAAAGAGCTCTGTGACACACCGTGCAGACATATGTGGGTCCATGGCGAATTTTATCGTGAAACTTTTGTATTGCAGCTTTTATTTCTTGAGTCATCAGGGGCTGTGGAGTTTTGTGGTATAAGATGACATTTCTTTTGTACTTTCTTCTGATTCGCAGAGCATGATGTAGTATCTGGCTTCTGGAAAGAATGTTGTTTGACATCCTTATTTTGTTGTTGGAAGCACTATTTTTAATTTTTTGGACACGATAATCAGGCTGTTTATGGTACTTTTCCTTCATTGATTCCCGCATTTTCATTTTTTGTTGGCTTCTGAAGATTGGATCATCTCTGTATCGAGTTCTTATGTATGCTTTTTGCTGGTTTTTGAAGACTGGATCATCTCTGTACCGAGTTCTTATGTATGCTTTTTGCTGGTTTTTGAAGACTGGATCATCTCTGAATCGAGTCCTTATGTATGCTTTTTGCTGGTTTTTGAAGACTGGATCATCTCTGAATCGAGTCCTTATGTATGCTTTTTGCTGGTTTTTGAAGACTGGATCATCTCTGTATCGAGTTCTTCTATACTTAGCAATGTATGATTTATGCCTGGCTCTGAAGTCAAGTAAAAAGTTATATTTGAACTTGATGTAATTTTTTTGTCTTGTTTTGAAAGCATCATCTACCTTGTATCTGTTTCTCATGTGATCCCTTCTCTGGGACTGTTGAAGATAATATTTTTCTTTTAAAGCCTGTAGCTTTTTGTTCCTAAATGTAGGGGATGTATTGTATCTTTGTTTTTCAGATGCACTTTGTCTAATTTTTGTAGTAGTGTTTTGTTTCTGCTGTGATTTGAGCCTGTCCTTAATTTTTCTTCTCTTGGCTTTTTCAACTTTTGTCACCTGAGGGACTTTTGGAGGAATTTCTTCTACTACATTTGTCATTTCTCTCAACCATGGAGACATTTCCTCTTCATCAAAATCTTTGTCTGGTTTTCCAACAGGTGGACTTGCTTTGGCTGTGGGACTAACTTCCTCAAAAACATTGTCCATTTTTTTCAACCATGGAGGCATTTTGTTTTCATTCAAATCATTCTCTGGTTTTCTGACAGTTGGATTTGCATGTGTGGGGCGAAGTGAAACATTTTGAAATGTCAAGGCCTGAGGAAGGTCATCATTACCATTATTCCTGACAAAACCCACTGGTACAAACTCATAGGTGGCATTCGGGCCACGGTTTTGAAACAGCCGTTGCAGATGTTTCAGCATGGCAGTTCGGTTGCTGAAAGTCATCATTATTGCAGTGCCATAGGGCTGGGGCAGACCTGCAGAATTTCTTGAGTGGGAATCAAAAACTCCAAACCTGCCATCTCTGTCCCTGAAAATTGCAATGCACTCTGGAGTCACCAGAAGAAATGCATGGGTGACATTTTCTGATAGACACCGCAGTTCTTCACCAAGAGACAAAGCCATTTGCCGAGACCTTTGAGGGCTTTCAGAAGGAGCAAAGACACGACCAACCCTTAAACCTGTTGTGTGTACTTCATAAAGGTTTCTGTCTGTCATTACATTCCTAGGCATCTCTTCAAATGTTAAGTGGTTATCTTCAAAAGTTCCATCCCTCAATAGCTGTTGTTTAGTGGCAACATAAAGTTTATCACCTTTCATGATCACTCTGTCTAGTAACATTGTGTTAAACTCTAACCCCTCATTGTGGTAAGCTAAAAATGTTAGAGCCATGCATGTGCACTGGTGATTGCGTGAAAACTTATCATATCTTTTGTCGGCTTGGGAATGTGTAGCCCTCACAGACAGGACAGGTGGACCACTGACACAGGGTTCCAACACAGAAGCCTGTAACAAAAGAAAATTTAACAAATTCAGTATTTGTGTTATTATTCACCGTTGTTATGACTACACACACCAAGAATACAAAAAATACTATTAAAGATAAAAAGATTGTGCAATGTGTGTAATTTAATACAGTTCATCTATATAGGGCCAATTCACAAGAAATCACAACTTAAGAGACTTTACGAAAAAAGAAATTAAGTATGTATGGAGTACCTTCTGGCCACCACCGACGACCGTTCCGTGGAAGGTGTGTGAAGCACTCTGACCAGGCCCCTTGCCGTCCACAACAAGCCTCGGGAAGGGATGTCTAGCCGAGACATGGGGAGAAGCAGGCACAGGGCGCATAACAGAGACAGAAGAGGGTGACGCAGGGACGGTGCATGAAGGTGAGACAGACAGAGGTGGAAAATCAGACAACGAGACGGGGGGACAAGCAGGCACAGGGCGCATAACAGAGACAGAAGAGGGTGACGCAGGGACGGTGCATGAAGGTGAGACAGACAGAGGCGGAAAATCAGGCAACGAGACGGGGGGACAAGCAGGCACAGTGCGCATAACAGAGACAGAAGAGGGTGACGCAGGGACGGTGCATGAAGGTGAGACAGACAGAGGTGGAAAATCAGGCAACGAGACGGGGGGACAAGCAGGCACAGGGCGCATAACAGAGACAGAAGAGGGTGATGCAGGGACGGTGCATGAAGGTGAGACAGACAGAGGTGGAAAATCAGGCAACGAGACGGGGGGACAAGCAGGCAACGAGACGGGGGGACAAGCAGGCAACGAGACGGGGGGACAAGCAGGCAACGAGACTGGGGGACAAGCAGGCACAGGGCGCATAACAGAGACAGAAGAGGGTGACGCAGGGACGGTGCATGAAGGTGAGACAGACAGAGGTGGAAAATCAGGCAACGAGACGGGGGGACAAGCAGGCACAGGGCACAAAACAGAGACAAAAGAGGGTGACGCAGGGACGGTGCATGAAGGTGAGACAGACAGAGGTGGAAAATCAGGCAACGAGACGGGGGGACAAGCCGGCAACGAGACGGGGGGACAAGCCGGCAACGAGACGGGGGGACAAGCCGGCAACGAGACGGGGGGACAAGCCGGCAACGAGACGGGGGGACAAGCCGGCAACGAGACGGGGGGAAAAGCCGGCAACGAGACGGGGGGACAAGCCGATAGAGGTGGAAAAGCAGACAGAGCTAGAGACTCAGACACAGGCGCACTTAACTGAAGTTGCGTGGAGACCGCACCCCACAGCAACTTAGCAAGAACCTCCATCCCAGGTGCGTCACTCAGATGAACCTGAAACGCAGTTATAGAAAATATTTTATTATAGACAGGAAGTGTAAGTCCAATGTTGTTGTTTAAAAATAAAAAATATAACTTACACCATCCCTACTCCACATGTCCAGGTGGCTGAGAGGGAAGTGCTCAGTGACCGGTAGGTACCGAACACCTAGACAGAAAAAGAAAAACATTGTTATTCCTAATGTCAACCAGGCTAACATTGTATTGTTGAAAGATTATACAGACTTGGCAATGAAAGAGTGTTTTTTGGGTAAATTCAGTATAAAAGTTATGTTTTACAAAACCACTTAAGTACCCAGTCCCTCCCAAAAAAGAAATAAATTTTTTTTATTCTTTTTCCCCCAGATAACAATGCTATACTTGGTAACATATAATGGATATGACAAAAGTTTTACTGTAAACACAGATTGTTTACAACACTTACTTCTCTTGGCTGCTACACGGCTGTACTCCTGTCGCAGGAGTGCCTGCTCCCTCTCCTCGACGATGAGCCGTGGTGGGAAGTCCAAAACAACCACCTTTTAATTTCAAACAAAACAGAAGAAGCAAATTAACATGTCATATTTTCAGATGTAATCGATTAGAAATAAATGTAGTGGGTAATAAACTTACATTAGCACAGAGGTTGCTTATGGTATGTAACAAAGAGTCGAAGTCCCGTCCCGCCTCCTGGAAGGTCGTGCTAGAACTCAAGTTGTTGCTGGGCGCCAGAAGACAGATGACGTCTGGGGTCCGAGGCAGAATCGTATCCAGTACCTCACGTCGCAACTCGTCTGCAGAGGCTCCAGGAGAAGACAGCACCCCTAAGGACAAAGTACTCCCTGGCATGGTGACAAACCCATCCACAATAGCTCGCAAATGGGAATCGCCAACCAATAGAGCAAACTAAAAAAAAAAAAAAAAAGGTTTAATGGATATTGATTCAACATTAAGATTAGTTTATGATATGGCTATCCGAGGTCAGGTCATGGGGGAAGCAGCTTCAGTAGGGAGGCCAAGATGGCCGTGTCCCCAGCTACTTGGGTCATGTGCTACAGGGGAATCCCAAGACGTTCCCAGCGGTTTCTGTCACAACCCAAAGCTCATGACAATAGATGAGGGCAGGAACATAGAACAACAGTTAAATAAAGATTTTAGCATTTTGGCTCAACTCTATTTTCACCACAACGGACCAATAAAGCACCCATTTCACAGCAGAGTCAGCACAAATGCACCGGTCAATCTCCCATTCATCTTCTCCCCCAAATCCTGAACAATACCTCAAATCAAAATAAAAAATAAAAAAATACATATATATAATACCTTTTTCTCTGGAGCCTCGGCTAGGAGCACGAACTTACGCCTACGTCTGGTTACGCGTGAATAGCCCCACTGCATGACACGATGCCGATACCCCGTCCCTTGACCTGTTTGGAGACACATACGTTAAGATCAAACCTTCAGGTCTTTGAGAATTAAAGAAATTCTACAATGTTCTCTACATACGAGACCCAAGGGGGGTCGATGGCCCACGAAGTTCCTCCTGGCACACCATGGGACATGTCTACGAAAGAAATGTTTTTAAATAGATGTTTAGATCAACTGCGAAATAAACTGGATTTGTTTGTTGCAAATAAATTAGCAAACATTTTTCATGGACATACCTGGTCTGGGGGCCCGAACGCCATCAGTAGGGGTTTCTAAAGACAGAAATGAGTAACATGAGTAAAGAATGAATTTAACAATAAGACATTGAAAACTAAAATGATAGTTATACCTTCTTCTCTGGAGACTGAGTGGGGGACCAGGCCTGCGGGGTGGGTTGGGGTGTCGTGAGCTATAGACAGAAATATTTGCAATCATGCCTAAGGCCAAAACTACCAACATTTACTGAAATGGTAAGAGAACAAAAAAAGATAATACTCCAATGTATAATTGATATACCTTGGCGATATCTGGCTCAGGGTCCATCCTTCTCCATCTGATCTTTGCTGCCTCCGACCGACGCCCTCTTCGTGGCATTCTGTCAAATCACAGCAAAAGAGAACTGGGGGGAAAAAGTTGTTATTCAAATCAGAAGCAAAAATAAAGTGAAATGTAGTACAAATATTTTGCTTGATAGAAAGATAGAAGTAAGTTAATCAAATTTATCAGTGTGTGTGTGTATGTTTTTGTGTTAAAATAATTCTGTTGTGTAAATGTGTAGATTATGTTTTTGTCTAAATAAATTTAGAATTAAGAGGTAAGTGTATTTATGAGCTCTTGATGCAGGTGAGTTTCACAGCAGGTAGCAGTGGAAAACGTCCAAATCGCAGTCTGGCACACGTGAAAGGCTGTAATAAGAAAAGCAGAGTTTGGTTTAAGGATGCTTAAAAAAAAATAAATAAAATCAATTCAAAATAGAGATGTTAAAAGCATAAGCTAAAATAAAGCAAAAAATGACATTGTAAACTATGGAAACTAGTGCATACAAAAGGACATCAAACATCTCTTTTAAAAGAGGAGAAGGAAATTGATAAAAACAGGAGAAAAGGCCACTGTCAAGATGACAGTCAAGAAATCTGTGGAGGGTACACAAGAGGACCTTATTGAGCTCTTCCACAGTTGTATAAAAATATTTAAAATGCATTACTTTAATATCAAGCAGCAGTATGCTTTCTGTCGTGAGCTGAGGAACAACATGTCAGGGGAAGAGGCTTTGCTACATGTTGACTTTTCAGACAACTACAACTGTAAATACAGTTCTCAGGTTCATGCAGTCCACTTTGGGGCTTCACACCAGCAGGCCACCCTTTATACAGGTGTGTTGTATGTTGGTGGACACCTATAGGCTGTGTGCTTTAGCACCATTTGCCCCAGTAGGTATAAAAGTCCTCCAGCAATTCCACCCCCACAAAATGTTACAAAGCGCCACGCGGAAGTCTTTAAAGAGGTGTGGAACCGACTCACAATATGAACTTAATGAGACAAAAGGCACATTTATGCATATATACAGACACACACACTGATACAGGAACACGTGCTAAATCACTTTAACATGGACACAAACACAAGCATTTATAAAAGATACAAAATCTTTCACTGTCTGATCACTATTGTCATTCATATCGGTACAACAAATTAATGGGAGGGCACAAATGTGTGTATTTATGTCACTTTTCATTTTAAAATGATTGAATTAGTATGGGGGACATCTGACCTATGTGAAAATGTGGATTTCTATCCCAATTTATTTTATGATAATATTCAGAGAGCCTTCAAAGTGTCCATAACGGGGTTGAGGAATTAGAGTGACTAATCTTCTTGAAATGATGATCAAAGCTGATAGAAGACTAATGCCTGAGATGGGAAAATATGTTTTTCTGAAAGTTAAATATATCCTTAATCATATAAGATATACATAGAAACAATACTTTTGGGTACAAATGTGAAAATATCACAGTCCAATTTTACCCAGCCTCATAGAATGACTCATATACCAACAAAATATATTAATACAAATAGTATTTAAAAACAAGCACCATTTATTCATGCTTCAGCTTCATGTAGAAATTGTTAAATATTCAAAAAGTATCAGGTCATGTAAAACTGCAGTGCATGAACTATTGTAAGAAAGGCCATACCGTTTCTGGATAAATGCATATTGTGTGAGTAAAGTTCTGTTTGGTTTTATGTGCTTTTCCTTGTAAATTAGAAATGTCCCATGCTCCTGAATGCACCATAGACTTCTGACGCTGGCGAACGCGTCACACTGGTCTGAGAACACAGCACGTGACCGCGAATTTTTCAGACAGCCAAAAAATATATGCCGGCGTCTATTTTACAAACACCTATCGAGTACAATGCCTCGTATTACCACCATTACTTACATTTATATGATTGTGGTGTCGCAGCTCCGGCTGTCTCGGCTGAATTTTTCGCCATTATTTTCAAAATGGGAATATCTTCCCGACGTCCTTAGCCCCTCCCTTTCCGCTTTGTAGTCAAGATGGCGTCCGTTTAGTGCGCGTAGGGTCCATCGTTACACACTGTATTTTGTGGCCGTTTTTAGGGGGTCATCCGGGTACTTTCAGTGCACTGACTTTGTGTTATCTACACTACCTACTTAAAACTAAGTGTTCGAAGTGTAGAAGTAGGCGGAATGAGACACAGCCACTGCCTTGCCGTTTTTAAAACTCACGTCGGCTGGCACGGTTTATTGTTCTGTGTGTATGACAAATTACAATACACATCAGTGTTTCCCCCAGAAATTTGCTTACGTAAGGCGGTAAGTTGTTGGTCCGGCGGGGCGGGGAGAGACAGGCTTTGCACGATTACTTTTTGCCTGTTTTTCCCTGCCATTCACTATATGCACGCACGAAAGCAACAACAAAAAAACGCGTGTTACCGATGGTCGTCCAAGCTTTGCGCGGATGACCGGGGGGAGACAGGCTTTGCGCGATTACTTTTTGCCTGTTTTTCCCCTGCCATTCACTATATGCAGGCGGTAAAGCAACAACAAAAAACGCGTGTTACCGTAAAATCGAGGAATGTTAATATGCAAAATTCCTGCAAATTAACCCACGCACCGTTTCTCATATAGCACTTTATAAAAAACGGAATATCACAATACAGTTGAACTTCCTCAAAACACACACCAAGCAAACAAGCCTACGCGGTTTTAGTTATATTGTACTGCGATAAAAACAAGTAAAACAACAGATTTCATGGAGAGCACCGCTTACCTGGGCGGCTTACGTCGAATCTTCTTCTTCTTCTTCTTCTTCTTCTTGAGTTTATTTGCGGTTGGCAAACTTCTTCTTCTTCTTCTTGATTTTATTGGCGGTTGGCAACAAACTTAAAGCAGCATTACCGCCACCTACTGGTATGGAGTGTGGTTCGAAATGGACTATCAACTTATATAAGTATTTGTATCTTCCTACTCCTACCTTTAATATATAATTTAACTAAATGAATTTCCTATTTATATATACCTACATACTGTCATCTATTTTTATATATATCTTTTTAATCCACCCCCCTAGATCATGCACCCATTCACACACACACACCTATTTTAATCATATTCTTTGAAATAATTTCGTTTTCTTTATTTGTATATGTTTACTCCCCAAATTCTTCCTCAAAATATCTATCAAATTAATATTTTCCTTAACACATTCAAACTCTCCTTTCATACACCTTCTTTCTCTTTCATACTTATGGCATTCTAACATAAAAATTTTTATCGTTTCATATCTGTCACAATAATCACATTTTCTATTATTATGCTTTTGTATTTTAAAAAGTGTATAATTAAGATCTGTATGCCCTAATCTTAATCTTGTTATCACCCTTCCCTCCTTTCTATTTCTTCTTTCATTTCTTTTCTCTCCTACTATTTTATAAAACCATCTTCCTGTTTTTTCTTCATCCCACCTTTTTTGCCATTTTTCCATCAGTTTTTCTTTAACCATACTCTTTCCCTCATATTTACTTGTTTTAACTTTAAAACTAATATTATTATGAATTACCCTTTTTGCCATATTATCTGCCCTCTCATTTCCTTCTACCCCTATATGCGCTGGAATCCATACAAATACAACTACCAGCCCCATATACTGTATTCTATACAATGTATATAATATTTCTAATAATATATCCATCCTACTATCTGATTGAAAATGTTTTAAACTTAATAATGCTGAACTTGAATCTGAACATATCACTGTTTTTAATGGTTTTATTTCTTCCACCCATTGCAAGGCTAACAATATTGCCAACATTTCTCCTGTGTATACTGATAACCAATCTGTGCTCCGTTTTCCTATTTTTACATCGAATTCTGGCACCACAAAAGCTACTCCTATCTTCCCATTTATCTTTGACGCATCTGTATAAATTTATATATATATATATATATATATACACATACATATATATATATATATATATATATATATATATATATATATATATATATATATACACACATATATATATATATATATATATATGTATGTGACACACCACACAGCACCATCAAATGGCAAAAGATGGCCTGGAACTGGCTGGAACAGGGGTTATTATTCCAGCCTCCTACAAGACACACAATCATATTAACATACTGTGTTTCAGAGCTCCTAAACTGATGTTGAGGGATGATACTTTCAGACAGGAGTAGTTTGTAAATTTGTGTCTGAAAAGGTGCAATCTCCGTATTTTGATCTGAGAGAGCTCCTAAACTGATGTTGAGGCATGATACTTTCAGACAGGCGTAGTCTGTAAATTTGTGTCTGAAAAGGTGCAATCTCAGTATTTTGATCTGAGACACAGCCAATGAGGTGATTTCCAACAGCCGACAGTCAAGGGCAAAACTTCGTGTCTGCAAAGCTGCAAACTCTTGTTAGACGCTGCAGCGCTCCAAACTCCGTATTATGCCTGCTAATGAGCTAATTGTCAACAGCCGACAGGAGAAAGGTCTGAAGCGAAGCAGTATGGAAAATGGGTGTTATTAAAACATGATTAAATACTTGAATGTAGCATGATAAAATTAAATATGTGAATAAAAAAGTTAAAAGCATGAGGTGAACTGTATTGATTTAAATTGAAAAATCGTTTTTTAAAGCCAAGGGGAAATGAAATATTGTGTGAAAATGTAATTCTCTAAAATTGGTACAGCTTGGATTCGAACTTTCGATCTTCTGCTTCGTAGCCCGACACCTAACCCGCTTGACCAAAACACCAGTGCCGTGCTCAGCCGTGCATTATTGACAGGTCAATTGTGTTAAGAAGTGTTTTTTGCGAATTTTGTTCCAACTGTAAGTCGAAACGGTGTCAAGTACAAAAAGCCCTGATCGCGGCGTCGAGACGAACGTTTCCATATATAGTATGTGGGGGTAGACCCTACGGTTCGGGCTGTATTAACGGTGACGGAAGATTAATAAACAATAATAATAATAAAGAAATCCTTATTAGGTGCATAACATAAGGCCTCCGCCATGCATTTTCAATGCATAGGCGGGCGCCTAATAAAGAAATCCTTATTAGGTGCATAGCATAAGGCCTCCGCCATGCATTTTCAATGCATAGGCGGGCGCCTAATAAAGAAACCCTTATTAGGTGCATAGCATAAGGCCTCCGCCATGCATTTTCAATGCATAGGCGGGCGCCTAATAATAAAGAAATCCTTATTAGGTGCATAACATAAGGCCTCCGCCATGCATTTTCAATGCATAGGCGGGCGCCTAACTAGAATCGTTCAACTTCTGAAGAAGTTGAAGAAGGCGCCCGCCTGGTGGTGGGCGTGACCGTCAAAGGCAAAGCTTCCGAGTTCCTTGGTCGTAGGCTCTCATCGCTTGGGGATTTTAAAATCAAACCTTCTGAGTGAAAAGCATTTGTCTTGATCAAAACCTGCCGACCGGGAAAACTCTGCGTCTGCAGAGCTGCAAACTGCGTACTTCGATCTGAGACGCAGCTAATGAGCTAATTGGCGACAGCCGACGGTCAACGTTTCCCATTCATTTGCTACGGTAGTCCTAAACCACTACTGACATAATACACTTTTTGACCACAAGCGTCATTTTGGGGGCGTTGTTTCCACCTCTTCTCTTAGAGCCGTTTTTAATAGAAAGAAGAAAAGGCAAAAACGGTCCAAACAAAAGGTTCTAACGTTTACATTTGTAACCTCTGCCTTACATAAACACTAGAATTAAATCTTAATAAATAAAAGTATAGACAATTATTTCAGTAACTCGATTCAGTAAGAGAAATACAACATATACAGGGGTTGGACAATGAAACTGAAACACCTCTCATTTTAATGTGGGAGGTTTCATGGCTAAATTGGACCAGCCTGGTGGCCAATCATTAATTGCACATTGAACCAATAAGAGCAGAGTGTGAAGGTCGAATTAGCAGGGTAAGAGCACAGTTTTGCTCAAAATATTGCAATGCACACAACATTATGGGTGACATGGGTGAGTTCAAAGGAGGACAAATTGTTGGTGCACATCTTGCTGGATGTGTCAAAACTTTCTTCAATTGAATAAAAACAAAACTGAAGTAATAATATTTGGACCAATAGAGGAGAGATCAAAAGTTAGCACAGCTTCAGTCGCTTCAGCTAGAAACCACTGATCAGGCCCGAAACCTTGGTGTAGTGATGGACTCAGACCTGAACCTCCAAAAGCATTTACAGACAGTGACAAGGTCGGCTTTCTATCATCTGAGGAACTTTTCCAGGATTAAAGGACTAATTTCTCAAAAGGATCTGGAAAAACTAATCCATGCGTTTATATTTAGTAGAATAGATTACTGCAACGGTGTTTTCACAGGTCTGCCTAAAAAGTGGACCATACAGCTGCAGCGGATCCAGAACGCTGCTGCACACGTCCTCACTAAGACTAAGAAAGTAGAACACATAACCCCAGTTCTAAAGTCATTACACTGGCTCCCTGTATCTCAGAGAATAGACTTTAAAATACTTCTGTTAGTTTATAAATCCCTAAATGGCTTAGCACCTAAATACATTGCAGACTTGTTATCAGTGTATCAACTTTCCAGACCACTAAGGTCTTCTGGCTCCAGCCTGCTCTGCATACCTAGAACCAGAACTAAACAAGGAGAAGCAGCATTTAGTTCCTATGCTCCACTGATCTGGAACAAACTTCCAGAAAACTGTAAAAGTGCAGAAAGCCTGAGTTCTTTTAAATCAAGATTACAAACACCTTTGTTTAAAATTGCCTTTGACTGTTCTAGTTAAACTGTTTTACTGTTTTTAATGTTCTTCTTTGTTTCTACATTCTATCTCTACTTGCTTTTATTCTATTTTCTATCTACATTTTATTCCTACTTGCGTTTATTTTGCTATATTTTAATCATGTAAAGCACTTTGCATTGTCTCTGTACTGAATTGTGCTATATAAATAAATTTCCCTTGCCTTGCATCTGTGACCAAGACAGCAAGTGTTTGTGATGTATCAAGAGCCACGGTATCCAGGGTAATGTCAGCACACCACCAAGAAGGACGAACCACATCCAACAGGATCAACTGTGGACACACGAGGAAGCTGTCTGAAAGGGATGTTCGGGTGCTAACCCGGATTTATCCAAAAAACATAAAACCACGGCTCCCCAAGTCACAGCAGAATTAAATGTGCACCTCAACTCTCCTGTTTCCACCAAAACTGTCCGTTGGGAGCTCCACAGGGTCAATATCCACGGCCAGGCTGCTATAGCCAAACCTTTGGTTACTCGTGCCAATGCCAAACGTCGGTTTCAATGGTGCAAATCTTGGGCTGTGGACAATGTGAAACATGTATTGTTCTCTGATGAGTCCACCATTACTGTTTTCCCTACATCCGGGAGAGTTACGGTGTGGAGAAGCCCCAAAGAAGCGTACCACTCAGACTGTTGCATGCCCAGAGCGAAGCAGTGATGGTTTGGGCAGCCATATCATGGCATTCCCTTGGCCCCATACTTGTGCTAGATGAGTGCGTCACTGCGTGGACTTGTTGATTTTTATAATAAAAAGATTTCCCTTTTACACAACATTATGAATAACCTCAGAGTTTAAGAAAAGTATTTGCAATTTCAACAGTACTTTTACTCAGTTAAACATTTATTTAAGTGCATTATACATAGGAACTGGTCACAGTGATTGTAAGATGTTGAAAAACATTTATTCACAGTTTTTGCAAATAATATAAGTTTTAATTTCGGCCGGTGACGTCACCACAGGCCGCCGCTGCAAAATAAAGCGCTACATTGTTATTCCTTTGCTGGTGCTGAGCTGGAGCCAAAGCAAACCAGAGTGGTCAACTTCTTTAGTGCTTTGTGCATGTTTGTGCCGTTAAAATTAACGTTTGTGCTACTTTGGTTTCGGAGATATTATGAATTTTAATTTCATCCGATGACGTCATCCCAGACCGCCGCTTCAAAATAAAGTGCTACGTTTTTCTTTCTTTGCTGGTGCTGAGCTGGATCCAAAGCAAACCACAGTGGGCTACTTTTTCAGTGCTTTGTTTGTGCAACAACAACCTTGGAATAAAATAAAATAAAGTTTTCATTAAGATTTGCAGCCCAATAGTTTTTGGGGAGCGTTAAGTTTTTAATATTTTGTGCTGAGCTCAATACACAACAAACCAAATTGGTCTATATTTTTAGGCATTTCTAATTCAATCTATATGCTTTATACTTTCAGCTGATAACACAGTCAATATATTCATAGTTGAACAATATTTCCCACTTCATGCATAAAGCCAATAAAAAGTGGAATGGTCCTTCAGCCTCATTAAAGGTTTAGCTTAGGTGGACAAAGGAACGTTTTAGGAGATCGTTCCTTACAGTGTTGTTATACTTTATAGGCTGACCAGTGTGATTTATTTTTTGCAGTTTTTCTGTTATTGATTTTAGTTTGGGTATGTTTTCTGCGTTATATAAGCCTGTATACTTTAATTGCCCTTTTGTTAGGTGCAGACACCCCCAAATCTCCCTATTGTAGAGCAATAAAGGTTTGCTATTCTAATTAATTCAGAGGAGTAATGAACTATGACTACTAAGATCACCTATAACCAAGTTACTGTTTGAAAATGTTATAAACATTATACTCTCGAAGAAGAATAAACCCTTCTGATTAGGAAAAATAGACTTTATGAAAACAGTTGAACATTCTAATAAATGAAATGCCTTTTTTGGTGGCTCACTTGACATTGCTATCTAAAGTAAAGTTCTTTAAATGAGACAAAATAAATCATAATATTTATTCAGGAATAAAGTACAAAACAATATAACACACATTTTACAATAGCAGCTAAAACAACTTGCATGATAAAAGAAAAATATAAAATTAAAAACTGCTTTCTTGAGAAAAGTGTTGAGACCAAACGGTAGATCTGACCACATCTTCTTACACAATTGAGGAACATCATTAAGGACGCCAGCCATCCTGCACAGAGACTGTTCCAGCCTCTCCCCTCAGTCAGGAAACTAAAAAAACAAACAAAAACATGTTTCCCAATAGATCTTTGCCAATAAGCAGGAATATATAAATCATTTTATAAGAATGCTGTAGGGGGGGGGGAGGCTCGGTAGATGACACAACTTCATAGTAATGTTAATGATTTATCAGTAGAAATACATTAAAAAGACTTACGTTTTTTCCAGTGTTGGCAATAACATATGATTTACCGTAGCACTTTATTTTGAAGCGGCGGGCTGGGATGACGTCATCGGTTGAAATTAAAATTCATAATATCTTCGAAACCAAAGCAGCAAAGATAATTTTAACGGCACAAACCTGCACAAACGAAGCACTAAAAAAAGTAGCCCAGTTTGATCGGATTCGAAGGAAAATGGGGAGATGGTGAATTCTGGATGACCATAACAAATATTCTTTAATATCTTCAAAACCAAAACAGCACAAACGCTAATTTTAACGGCAAAAACCTGCACAAACGAAGCACTAACCATTCCGTCTATTTAACTGGGTTTTTTCTGTGGGTGGGGTGTCAGCTTCACGATCTCTCCTCCGCTGCAGCGGAGGAGAGATCGCGCTGCTGTTAGGCTTTTACTTCCATCCCTCCAGACTTCCATAGGCCATTGACAAATTTAATGAAAAGTAACTTAAAATTATCCTTAAAAGACAAAATGTTGAAAAGTCAAAGGGCTTATTTAACGCTTTGAGAACATATCTTGTATTCGGCCACAAAATCAACAATAGTAAAATGATCTTTTAAGCTTATAAGACCATTTTTAAGATGCCAATACGTGTAGCATATAGCTCAGTGGCGTGTAGACTAGCCACCGCATTTCTACCATAATATAAAACCGACATTAAATAAACGACTCACCGTCACGTAGTTGCAAAGAAAACACCCAATGGAATCTTTCGTCTGGGTTAATTGGACTTGATTCAACAATATCCTTCAGTAATTTAGGAAAAACGGCAGCACTAGCACTGCAAGCATTAGCAGCCACAACATGGAGGAGTTCACCTCTGACCCGGAACTCAAAGAGTACTGCTTGTTGTCTGCTCACACAGCGCCACTCGTGGACAGTATAGGAACTGCAGGAACGAAGTACGTCTTTTTCAGTAATCATTGTTGAATGATGATAATGCATTTGGCTGCCGCGTTTGACACCTCTGCTCTATACCATACTAATAAAATGATTGTGGTCTAAAACCAGGTGTTTCAGTTTCATTGTCCAACCCCTGTAAATGACTTATTTTCTAGCGATGATTTCTGTCACGAGGACATAATGCAGTGTTGTGCTGGCAGCCATCCCAACTAATAAAAATAAGATTTTTGATGGTGCTGTGTGGTGTGTCACACATATATATATATATATATATATATATATATATATATATATATGTGACACACCACACAGCACCATCAAATGGCAAAAGATGGCCTGGAACTGGCTGGAACAGGGGTTATTATTCCAGCCTCCTACAAGACACACAATCATATTAACATACTGTGTTTAAGAGCTCCTAAACTGATGTTGAGGCATGATACTTTCAGACAGGAGTAGTCTGTAAATTTGTGTCTGAAAAGGTGCAATCTCTGTATTTTGATCTGAGAGAGCTCCTAAACTGATGTTGAGGCATGATACTTTCAGACAGGCGTAGTCTGTAAATTTGTGTCTGAAAAGGTGCAATCTCAGTATTTTGATCTGAGACGCAGCCAATGAGGTGATTTCCAACAGCCGACAGTCAAGGGCAAAACTTCGTGTCTGCAAAGCTGCAAACTCTTGTTAGACGCTGCAGCGCTCCAAACTCCGTATTATGCCTGCTAATGAGCTAATTGCCAACAGCCGAGAGGAGAAGGTCTGCTGCAAACTCTTGTTAGACGCTGCAGCGCTCCAAACTCCGTATTGTGCCTGCTAATGAGCTAATTGTCAACAGCCGACAGGAGAAAGGTCTGAAGCGAAGCAGTATGGAAAATTGGTGTTATTAAAACATGATTAAATACTTGAATGTAGCATGATAAAATTAAATATGTGAATAAAAAAGTTAAAGGCATGAGGTGAACTGTATTGATTTAAATTAAAAAATCGTTTTTTAAAGCCAAAGGGAAATGAAATATTGGGTGACAATGTAATTCTCTGAAATTGGCACAGCTTGGAGTCGAACCTACGATCTTCTGCTTTGCAGCCCGACACCTAACCCACTCCCCCATAACACCAGTGCCGTGCTCAGCCGCGCATTTTTGAAAGGTCAACTGTGTTGAAGAAGTGGTTTTTGGTGAATTTTGTTCCAACCGTAAGCCGAAACGGCGTCAAGTACAAAAAGCCCTGATCGCGGCGTCGAGACCAACGTTTCGATATATGGTATGTGGGGGTAGACCCTACGGTTCGGGCTGTATTAACGGTACTATAATAATAATAATAATAACTAGAATCGTTCAACTTCTGAAGAAGTTGAAGAAGGCGCCCGCCTGGTGGTGCGTATAACTGAGGTTATTGAATTGTTACTTGTAAAAAAAAAAAAAAAAAAAAAAAACAAGGAAAATTTGAGGGCCCCCCCCATTGCACAAGAGAGCCCAAGCGGCCCCTTAGTACGCCTATGGCTTTGACCGGCCCTGGCAGGCTCTCTGCTGCATGGAAAACTACCAACAACTGCAGCTCAATTTGGGGAGGGTTTGGGGTTGTTGCCGGTCTGAGGTGATTTGCGAAAAATCTATAAATCGTACACCAATGAGGGTTACATTTCCTAAATTCAGACAAAAAGACCTACATTTTGATGTATAATTTGTCTACGTAGAGTGAAAATTGAGTGACAAGGTCAGCTTTCTATCACCTCAGGAACTTTTCCAGGATTAAAGGACTAATGTCTCAAAAGGATCTGGAAAAACTAATCCATGCGTTTATATTTAGTAGAATAGATTACTGCAACGGTGTTTTCACAGGTCTGCCTAAAAAGTGGACCATACAGCTGCAGCGGATCCAGAACGCTGCTGCAAACGTCCTCACTAAGTTTAAGAAAGTAGAGCACATCACCCCAGTTCTAAAGTCCTTACACTGGCTCCCTGTATCTCAGAGAATAGACTTTAAAATACTTCTGTTAGTTTATAAATCCCTAAATGGCTTAGCACCTAAATACATCACAGACTTGTTATCAGCGTATAAACCCTCCAGACCACTAAGGTCTTCTGGCTCCAGCCTGCTCTGCATACCTAGAACCAGAACTAAACAAGGAGAAGCAGCATTTAGTTCCTATGCTCCGCTTATCTGGAACAAACTTACAGAAAACTGTAAAAGTGCAGAAAGCCTGAGTTCCTTTAAATCAAGATTAAAAACACATTTGTTTAAAATTGCCTTTGACTGTTCTAGTTAAACTGTTTTACTGTTTTTAATGTTCTTCTTTGTTTCTACATTCTATCTCTACTTGCTTTTATTCTATTTTCTATCTACATTTTATTCCTACTTGCGTTTATTTTGCTATATTTTAATCATGTAAAGCACTTTGCATTGTCTCTGTACTGAATTGTGCTATATAAATAAATTTCCCTTGCCTTGCATCTGTGACCAAGACACTAAGTCTTTGTGATGTATCAAGAGCCACGGTGTCCAGGGTAATTTCAGCATACCACCAAGAAGAACGAACCACATCCAACAGGATCAACTGTGGACACACGAGGAAGCTGTCTGAAAGGGATGTTCGGGTGCTAACCCGGATTTATCCAAAAAACATAAAACCACGGCTCCCCAAGTCACAGCAGAATTAAATGTGCACCTCAACTCTCCTGTTTCCACCAAAACTGTCCGTTGGGAGCTCCACAGGGTCAATATACACAGCCGTGCTGCTATAGCCAAACCTTTGGTTACTCGTGCCAATGTCAAACGTCGGTTTCAACAGGGTTTATACAGGAATGAGTACCCCCAATTTAATGCTTTTTAATGCTCTTTTAATGCTCGTAGAAATAAATTTAATGCCATCAACAAGTACCCATATATATATATATATATATATATATATATATATATATATATATATATATATATATATATATATATAAAACTTGTTGATGGCTGTGTTCACACACCAGAGCACCTCCGCATGCAGTGTTGCATTGGATCCAAATGTTGTTCGAAGACCGTCTGATTTCCCGACGTTAGTGGCAGTAAAGCTTGCTCCAGCTGCTGCTGTGCTGTTAGCGGTAGCTAATGCGGACGTGACTGCGTTGGTTACAGAAAAGTAACTTAACATTGTTAGCTGTTGTCTGCCCCTTGCAGCTGATCTGTGGCTGTCTGCAGTGGTGTAGTGGTCCCTGGAGAAGTAGGTATACTCTCAATGTTTGCCCTTTTAGACGCAGCTCAGAAAAATGCTGTTTTAGGAACAATGACATGTAACACTGCTCTATTTAGTTTATCCAAAAATCCATCACTAGGGTTTACTCATTTTAGCCTAAAATATTTAGCCTAAAACATTTAGATTACAATATTTCCTTGAGCTACTACGTGAGGTGTGAAAATACTGTTGTCTCTTTTTTAAAGATTTTTATCCAGGTAGGTAATGTAAAATGTTCTTTGGTTTATATTGAAGGAATTCCTACACTACATCCAGAATCAACATTTCATTACTTTACTGTAGGTTTTTCAATATATACCTAGATGATAAGGCATATGGAAAGTCCTAAATTGAATGAGAAAGAGAATCTATAGAAAGAGAAAGTTAATAACGAGGAGAACATCAAAACTCAAATCTCTTTGTCTTTGCAAATGAGGAATTGTCAAATATACCAGTTGAAACACCCAAACAACTGTTGATCCTGTTGATTTAGACACCCTGACAATGAATGTTTAGCCCCTCGATTTTAAAATGGATGGTGATTTTAAACTTGACAGTCAAAAAGGGGCCTCAGTTAAGTCATTTTTATCATTTGAGGAACAAAGCAAAGGTAAAACCTATTCTTTGAAGGCAAAAATATGGAAACACTACTCTAAGCCTTCATTTCATCATGACTGGATTAGTGTAATTCTCTTTATCTCTGAATCGGTCAGTCCTCACTCAAACGTCTGCAGCTGGTTCAAATGCTGCTGCACACCTTTTAATGCAAAAACATAAAATAAAGCACATTAGCCCATCCTGGCCTCCCTTCACTGGTTGCCTGTTTATCTTAGAGTTCAGTTTAAAGAACTTCTGTTTGTTTTTAAGGATTTAAACAGCTTATTATTACTGTTGTTTTAAACTGTTGATTCTTTACTCAAGTAATTTTATTAGATGTTATTTTGTTTTACCTCATGTTAAAGTGCTCTTTAAATAATGATGACAATGATGATGATTATGATCACAAGAAACATCATCATCACCCAGAAGCTGGAAAGAAAAGAGACAAAAAGATTTTTCACACCTCACTTAGTAACTCAGGGAATTATTTTAAACTAAATATTTTAGGCTAAAATATTAAACTGTTTATTGGTTGTTTTTTCTTCAATCCCACCGTTATGTTTAGTAATTTCTGCCAAAAGCTGCAGCATTTTCATTTAATCCATCTGAATGCAGTATTTGCAAGCCCTACTCTGGATGGAAAGAAACCTGTCTGTGATTGGCTGGTGAGGTGGACGTTTTTTTTTTTTTTTTTTTTGAAGACAGTTTTTGAAGTCAAGAGCGCACAGACAGAAACCAGCAGCGAGCCGCGCACAACTGGTGTTGAGTGTGGAAGCAGCAGGTCACGGGCAGACACGGAACCGATGGCGAGCAAAGTGGATTGAGAAGAGTTTATCAGTTTTGAGCGCGCGCGTGATGTTTAAACGCTGAATACCTGTCTCACTGCGCGCTCAAACAAAAGACACAAATAACGCTCCAGAAGTTGATATAGGCAATGCTGACTGAAAAATAAGTGGGCATGCGCCGTATACCCGCGTACACCCTGGACTACACTGTCCGACTACATGTGCACCCATTGTGCAAAGCTTAATTTTTTTTTACAAAGACGGCAAAATTCTTCGTCATCTTTACCGTCGACAGGCTACAGCCATGTCCCGAATTCCTCGTTTTCCATCCGCTTTTGTTGAAATTAGCATTTTCCCCATTCTCTAGCTCTTTCTCCGCCTCGAGTCCCCTTTCCGAACATTGTAAAAACATATGGCTTTACGATGAACCGGAAGCAGTTCCGCGCACAACGCGGAATCAGTTATATCTGATATAATACATCTGACGAAACTGTTTTTATGACCGTATTTTTTTTTTAGAAAAAAATAAGCCATTTTTAATGCCACATATAACCACATTTAATGACTTTTAATGCTAATTAAGGCCTTAATTTTAGAAAATTTCATTTAATGACTTTTAATGACTTTTAATGCCCCGCGGAAACCCTGTTCAATGGTGCAAGGAGCGCAAATCTTGGGCTGTGGACAATGTGAAACATGTATTGTTCTCTGATGAGTCCACCTTTACTGTTTTCCCCACATCCGGGAGAGTTACGGTGTGGAGAAGCCCCAAAGAAGCGTACCACTCAGACTGTTGCATGCCCAGAGCGAAGCAGTGATGGTTTGGGCTGCCATGTCATGGCATTCCCTTTGCCCCATACTTGTGCTAGATGGGTGCGTCACTGCGTGGACTTGTTGTCGATTTTTATAATAAAAAGATTTCCCTTTTACACAACATTATGAATAACCTCAGAGTTTAAGAAAAGCATTTGCAATTTCAACAGTACTTTTACTCAGTTAAACATTTATTTAAGTGCATTATACATAGGAACTGGTCACAGTGATTGTAAGATGTTGAAAAACATTTATTCACAGTTTTTGCAAATAATATAAGTTTTAATTTCGGCCGGTGACGTCACCACAGGCCGCCGCTGCAAAATAAAGCGCTACATTGTTATTCCTTTGCTGGTGCTGAGCTGGAGCCAAAGCAAACCAGAGTGGTCAACTTCTTTAGTGCTTTGTGCATGTTTGTGCCGTTAAAATTAACGTTTGTGCTACTTTGGTTTCGGAGATATTATGAATTTTAATTTCATCCGATGACGTCATCCCAGACCGCCGCTTCAAAATAAAGTGCTACGTTTTTCTTTCTTTGCTGGTGCTGAGCTGGATCCAAAGCAAACCACAGTGGGCTACTTTTTCAGTGCTTTGTTTGTGCAACAACAACCTTGGAATAAAATAAAATAAAGTTTTCATTAAGATTTGCAGCCCAATAGTTTTTGGGGAGCGTTAAGTTTTTAATATTTTGTGCTGAGCTCAATACACAACAAACCAAATTGGTCTATATTTTTAGGCATTTCTAATTCAATCTATATGCTTTATACTTTCAGCTGATAACACAGTCAATATATTCATAGTTGAACAATATTTCCCACTTCATGCATAAAGCCAATAAAAAGTGGAATGGTCCTTCAGCCTCATTAAAGGTTTAGCTTAGGTGGACAAAGGAACGTTTTAGGAGATCGTTCCTTACAGTGTTGTTATACTTTATAGGCTGACCAGTGTGATTTATTTTTTGCAGTTTTTCTGTTATTGATTTTAGTTTGGGTATGTTTTCTGCGTTATATAAGCCTGTATACTTTAATTGCCCTTTTGTTAGGTGCAGACACCCCCAAATCTCCCTATTGTAGAGCAATAAAGGTTTGCTATTCTAATTAATTCTGAGGAGTAATGAACTATGACTACTAAGATCAACTATAACCAAGTTACTGTTTGAAAATGTTATAAACATTATACTCTCGAAGAAGAATAAACCCTTCTGATTAGGAAAAATAGACTTTATGAAAACAGTTGAACAGTCTAATAAATGAAATGCCTTTTTTGGTTGCTCACTTGACATTGCTATCTAAAGTAAAGTTCTTTAAATGAGACAAAATAAATCGTAATATTTATTCAGGAATAAAGTACAAAACAATATAACACACATTTTACAATAGCGGCTAAAACAACTTGCATGATAAAAGAAAAATATAAAATTAATAACTGCTTTCTTGAGAAAAGTGTTGAGACCAAACGGTAGATCTGACCCCATCTTCTTACACAATTGAGGAAGATCATTAAGGACGCCAGCCATCCTGCACAGAGACTGTTCCAGCCTCTCCCCTCAGTCAGGAAACTAAAAAAACAAACAAAAACATGTTTCCCAATAGATCTTTGCCAATAAGCAGGAATATATAAATCATTTTATAAGAATGCTGTAGGGGGGGGAAGGCTCGGTAGATGACACAACTTCATAGTAATGTTACTGATTTATCAGTACAAATATATTAAAAAGACTTACGTTTTTTCCAGTGTTGGCAATAACATATGATTTACCGTAGCACTTTATTTTGAAGCGGCGGGCTGGGATGACGTCATCGGTTGAAATTAAAATTCATAATATCTCCGAAACCAAAGCAGCACAAAGATAATTTTAACGGCTCAAACCTGCACAAACGAAGCACTAAAAAAAGTAGCCCAGTTTGATCGGATTCGAAGGAAAATGGGGAGATGGTGAATTCTGGATGACCTTAACAAATATTCTTTAATATTTTCAAAACCAAAACAGCACAAATGCTAATTTTAACGGCACAAACCTGCACAAACGAAGCACTAACCATTCCGTCTATTTAACTGGGTTTTTTCTGTGGGTGGGGTGTCAGCTTCACGATCTCTCCTCAGCTGCAGCGGAGGAGGGATCGCGCTGCTGTTAGGCTTTTACTGCCATCCCTCCAGACTTCCATAGGCCATTGACAAATTTAATGAAAAGTAACTTAAAATTATCCTTAAAAGACAAAATGTTGAAAAGTCAAAGGGCTTATTTAACGCTTTGAGAACATATCTTGTATTCGGCCACAAAATCAACAATAGTAAAATGATCTTTTAAGCTTATAAGACCATTTTTAAGATGCTAATACGTGTAGCATATAGCTCAGTGGCGTGTAGACTAGCCACCGCATTTCTACCATAATATAAAACCGACATTAAATAAACGACTCACCGTCACGTAGTTGCAAGGAAAACACCCAATGGAACCCTTCGTCTGGGTTAATTGGACTTGATTCAACAATATCCTTCAGTAATTTAGGAAAAACGGCAGCACAGCACTGCAAGCATTAGCAGCCACAAGATGGAGGAGTTCACCTCTGACCCGGAACTCAAAGAGTACTGCTTGTTGTCTGCTCACACAGCGCCACTCGTGGACAGTATAGGAACTGCAGGAACGAAGTACGTCTTTTTCAGTAATCATTGTTGAATGATGATAATGTATTTGGCTGCCGCGTTTGACACCTCTGCTCTATACCATACCAATAAATGATTGTGGTCTAAAACCAGGTGTTTCAGTTTCATTGTCCAACCCCTGTAGATGACTTATTTTCTAGCGATGATTTCTGTCACGAGGACATAATGCAGTGTTGTGCTGGCAGCCATCCCAACTAATAAAAATAAGATTTAAGATTAAAATAGTACATTATAGTAGTAAAATAAATACAATTATTGTGGTTTAAGGACAAGTTTGGTACCTGCATTAAGGTTAATTTCAAAAGGTACTTGTCATTTTCAGACTAAAAAACATTCTAAAAAGATGTTCTAATTCAGTGAATATGACTGGATATTTAAACAGAAAATAATAATGAAATTAATTATTCTTTCAACTAGCAGTTTTTGAGTATGACTAAAATTCGAGGCAGTGAAGGAGGGTAACTGATAAGTGATGGCTGATGGTGGAGAGCTTGCAGGCCTGGCTTCGGTGGAGAAGAAGCAAACAACTGTGGCAGGAAATGTGACTTTCATTTCAATGCAATGCAATGCAAAACTGGAGAACAGTAGAAATCAGTAGAGTGAGAAAAACTGACCCTGATGTCCTCCAGTAGCCTAAGCCTGATTGTAGGATGTCCCTGAACTCTCGTTACATTACAAAGTTTACAATAATAAGGAGAGCCAGCGAAATGCTTGAGGCAGGATTTGACAGGAAAAGGAGGAGATTAAGTATTAATATAAAATAAATTAATAAACAATACATAAAATACTTTAATGTTTTCTTAAAATGTCTGAATACAAACTGTCCCAAAACATGTTAAATAAATTCCTTTATCATCATTCATTTATACCAGTTGTTCAAGTTATTTAATTGTTACTTGTAAAAAAAAAAAATTATTATTGTAAATTAGAAATGTCCCATTCTCCTGAATGCACCATAGCTTTCTGACGCTCGCGAACGCATCACACTGGTCTGAGAACGCAGCGCTGTGTAGAGGCACGTTTCTGCTTAAGACAAAGCTTTGCCGTTTGTAAAACTCATGTCGGCTGGCACGGTTTATTGTTCTGTGTGAATGACAAGAGACCACAACAAATGAGCCTGCTAATGAGCCAACAGCCAACAGGAGAAGGTCTGCATCGAAGCAGCATGGAAAAGTGGTGTTATTAAAACATGATTAAATACTTCAATGTAGCATGAAAAAATAAAATATGTGAATAAAAAAGTTAAAGGCATGAGATGAACTGTATTGATTTAAATACCTAGAGTGAAAATTGAGTGAATAGGCTGAAGTTTTTCGGTCTTTTTTACATTATTTTGACTTTGGGGTTGTTGCCGGTCTGAGGTGATTTGCGAAAAATCTATAAGACCTACAGCAATGAGGGTTACATTTCCTGAATCCAGACAGAAATACCTACGTTTTGATGTATAATTTGTCTACGTAGAGTGAAAATTGAGCGAGTAGGCAAAAGTTGTTTGGTGTTTTTTGGAGAATTTTGTCACCATGGTAACTGAAAATGGCGTGATGAGAAAACGATAAAATATATCCACATTCCGTTTGCACTTCTGAATAGATCAAAAATATATCTACAAACTGGAAGTTAAACGATGTTCGTAGGTGAAAGCATGAGGACACAGTAGAGCGTTGAAAATGGCAATTTTTCGGTGTTTCTTTTGCAAATTTTGTTCCAACCGTAACTGGAAATGACGTCAAGTACAAAAAGCCTGCAGCGCGTTGTCGAGACGAACGTTTCGATATATAGTAAGTTGGGGTACACCCTACGGTTCGGCCTGTAAAAATTTGGGGGCCCCCCCATTGCACCGGTGGGCCCAAGCGGCCCCTTAGTACGCCTATGGCTTTGACCGGCTCTGGCTGGCTGGCTGTCTGCAGCACAAAAAAACCCCAAACAACTTGCTGAATTTGGGGAGGGTTTGGGGTTGTTGCCGGTCTATGGTGATTTGCGAAAAATCTATAAGTCCTACACCAATGAGGGTTACATTTCCTGAATCCAGACAAGAAGACCTACGTTTTGAGGTATAATTTGTGCATGTAGAGTGAAAATTGAGCAAGTAGGCTAAAGTTGTTTGTTGGTTTTTGGATAATTTTGTCACCAGGGTAGGTGAAAATGGCATGATAAAAAAAAATCTATAAGTCCTACACCAATGAGGGTTACATTTTCTGAATCCAGACAAAAAGACCTACGTTTTGATGTATAATTTGTCTACGTAGAGTGAAAATTGAGCGAGTAGGCTAAAGTTGTTTGGTGTTTTTCGCATAAGTTTCACTTTGGGGTTGTTGCCGGTCTGAGGTGATTTGCAAGAGATCTAAAAGACCTACACCAATGAGGGTTACATTTCCTGAATCCAGACAGAAATATCTACGTGTTGATGTATAATTTGTGCACGTAGAGTGACAATTGAGCGAGTGGGCTAAAGTTGTTTGGTTAATTTTGTCACCATGGTAACTTAAAATGGCGTGATTAGAAAACGATAAAAGATATCCACATACCGTTTGCACTTCTGAATAGTTCAAAGATATATCTACAAACTGGAAGTTAAACGATGGTCGTAGGTGAAAGCATGAGGACACAGTAGAGCGTTTAAAATGGCCATTTTTCGGTGTTTTTTTGCGAATTTTGTTCCAACCGTAAGTCGAAATGGCGTCAAGTACAAAAAGCCCTGATTGCGGCGTCGAGACGAACGTTTCGATATATAGTATGTGGGGGTAGACCCTACGGTTCGGGCTGTATTAACGGTGACGGAAGATTAATAAACAATAATAATAAAGAAATCCTTATTAGGTGCATAACATAAGGCCTCCGCCATGCATTTTCAATGCATAGGCGGGCGCCTAATAAAGAAACCCTTATTAGGTGCATAGCATAAGGCCTCCGCCATGCATTTTCAATGCATAGGCGGGCGCCTAATAAAGAAATAGGTGCATAACATAAGGCCTCCGCCATGCATTTTCAATGCATAGGCGGGCGCCTAATAAAGAAATAGGTGCATAACATAAGGCCTCCGCCATGCATTTTCAATGCATAGGCGGGCGCCTAACTAGAAACGTTCAACTTCTGAAGAAGTTGAAGAAGGCGCCCGCCTGGTGGTGCGTATAACTGAAGTAATTTAATTGTTACTTGTATAAAAAAAAAAAAAAGGAAAATTTGGGGGGCCCCCCATTGCTCCGGTGGGCCCAAGCGGCCCCTTAGTACGCCTATGGCTTTGACCGGCCCTGGCTGGCTGGCTGCAGGACGGAAAACAACTGCAGCTTACTCGCTCAACTTGGGGAGGGTTTGGGGTTGTTGCCGGTCTGAGGTGATTTGCGAAAAATCTATAAGTCCTACACCAATGAGGGTTACATTTCCTGAATCCAGACAAGAAGACCTACGTTCTGATGTATAATTTATGTACGTAGAGTGAAAATTGAGCGAGTAGGCTCAAGTTGCTCGTTGTTTTTTGCATAATTTTGACTTTGGAGTTGCTGCCGGTCTGAGGTGATTTGCGAAATATCTATAAGACCTACACCAGGGGTCACGAATTAAAAATCAGCGGGGTCCGAATAAAGAAAATCAACAACCAGTAAAGGTCCGGACACATTTGTAATTACAATCCGTTACTTCAAACAGTATTTAACACTGAAATAAAATGTTTATGCATCCACAAAAAATAGCATAAAAATAGAACGTTTTTCTATTTTAAAATCCAAAGTGCTTTTTGAAATAGAGAACCACAATCTTTCACAGTTTGGTATATAGATAATTTCCTGACTTTCACATCTTTTATAAAACACCTGAACTTTTTTTAATTTCTTTTTTATTGCTTAATGAGAGAAGTGAGCTTTAGGCTGCCCTGCAAGGATTTTACACCTGGGTTTGATTGGCAACAAAGCCAACCTCAAGCACATATCAAGGTGCTCCCTTTCACATTCAATATAAACCAATTTTATGATCATACAAGGCCAAACACAACCTTGGAAATGCAGGACACATCACCAATACTATCATGACATAATACATTTTAATTTGACACAGATTGCACGACAGTAATCAGTCTCTGCTTTGCCCGTTATTGTTCACCAATTAATAATTACAGTTTATAAAAAGGCATGATTTAACTTTTTTGAAGTTTAATAAAATGGTTATATTTTAGCCCAGTGACTGGAGACCTGTCCAGGATGAACCCTGTGTCCGCGCTCCACTTTAACTTCATAAAAAAACTCTCTGAGAATCGCCTTTCTCTGGCCTCACCCAGTTAGAACCCGTTCTCCAGTCCATGTTGTAGCTGCAGTTTATTTGTTTTGTCTTTTTGATGTAGTTTTCTTAACAATCTGTAAGCATCAAAATCCTTGTCATTTTATTTAGTGTCCTGGAGCGCAGCTGCTCATCAGGTGAACACTGCTGCATACCGACAGCAGATACAGCTCTGCCTTCTTTGCTTCAGAACAGCGCAGGTTTTTTTTTATTATTTTTTTTACTTTTTCCGAATCGAACCCAGTCAAATGCGGCACATTGTTTCACAGTCCGACTCTTGTTCTTCAAGGGTCATGCTAAATTAGCCTGAGCTAGCGCGTTACTCTTCTTTGTGTTTAAATAAAACATAACAGCGAATCACGAGGAGATCCCTGGTTGGTCGCCGCGTTTATCAGCGAGAGAATAAACGCTGACAGACGACATGGCCACAGGTGGAAATAACTAATTGATTAACTGCAGGAGGAGATTGACGCTTACCGAGGGAAGTTGTTGTCAGCTGCTGAACTTTCTGACCGGCTGGTTCCCATTAATCCAAAGAAACCTTTGACCACCACTACTTTCATTCATACCATCTGTGGCCAGTTTAAAATGCTCTCCCAAAGGTTAAAATGATTAAACACCGATAAACCACAGACTGGCCATGTCCGCTTTGGAAAGACCCGCCCTGCTCTCATTCTGATTGGCTAATGTCTCGCCTCTGCCAGGTTTGATTGGTTGAGATCAGCTTCAGTGCAAAACCTTGAATAAAAAGTCTAGACGGAACGTTTTGCGCTCAATTTCCAAATGACGGAAATCCGTCGCAGCGACGGAGAACTTTAACCCCCGAGTTAAAGTTCTCCGTCGCTGCCCATTCCCGGCGGTGGCTTCGCGGGGCCTGGCCCCCCGGGGGGCGGCCGGGGCCCCTGCCGCGGGGGCGGGGCGCCCCTGGGGCCTCTGGCCCCCAGGGCCCATGGCCGGGACCACTTCAGCGCGGCCGGCTGCCGGCGGAGCCCACGGGCTCGTCCCCGTGGCTCTTGGGGGCGTCGGCATTGCGGTGGCTGGGGGATTTCCTCGGGGTCGTCTCTCCTCTTTCCTCGGGGGGGGGGGGGGGTTGCAGATTTCCTGTGAAGGCCCCTCTCGGGCGCACTGCTTTGGTGGCCCCTTTGGGAGTCCGGGGTTACGGGTCCCCTGACTCCTGCCTCTGTGCTTAGGGAAGGTGGGTCTTCGGTTCTCCACAATCACTATCAATATATTTCCTTCTGGATAATTTTCACCTAAACTAGTGCACTTTCACAAACTCCTACAGGTGCTGGGTCCCAGGTATTAAATGTTCACTTATATACAGAAAGGCTATAATTTATTTATTTACTTTCTTTTACTTTCTTTTTTAGGTATCACATTACACATGTCAGCTTAAATAATAATACATATGATTTAGCAATGGTATCAAGGTGTTACACGATTGTATCTGTTGCTTTATGTCTGTTGGTTGTGCTGTTGTTTTTGTGTCTCATTCCAGGTGATGGAGCAGACAGAGGACGTTTTATCATTCTCTTCCTTCTATCTCTTCTTTCTTTCACCCTTTTCTTTCTCTTTTTTTTCTCTTCTTGTTCTTCCTTTACTCTCCTACTTTCCCATTGTAGTGTCCATATAATTTGAAATTCTCCCTGCAGGAATCACAATAAAGCTATTTACACGCACAAATCAAACGGAGCATTATGGCGAAAGCTGTTTGCTCCACTTGTGAAAGTAAAATCTGTCGAGCTCTATTTGGCATTAAGATATCAATTTTTATTGCCACATTGCTAGACAGGACACTGGGGGGAAAAAAAAAAAAAAAAAAAAAAAAAGGAAATAACTAATTGATTAACTGCAGGAGGAGATTGACGCTTACCGAGGGAAGTTGTTGTCAGCTGCTGAACTTTCTGACCGGCTGGTTCCCATTAATCCAAAGAAACCTTTGACCACCGCTACTTTCATTCATACCATCTGTGGCCAGTTTAAAATGCTCTCCCAAAGGTTAAAATGATTAAACACCGATAAACCACAGACTGGCCATGTCCGCTTTGGAAAGACCCGCCCTGCTCTCATTCTGATTGGCTAATGTCTCGCCTCTGCCAGGTTTGATTGGTTGAGATCAGCTTCAGTGCAAAACCTTGAATAAAAAGTCTAGACGGAACGTTTTGCGCTCAATTTCCAAATGACGGAAATCCGTCGCAGCGACGGAGAACTTTAACCCCCGAGTTAGACACTGTCGTCGGACAACATGCAGTAATATATAAATGTTTTAAATCAGGTTGGGTCCGGATTAGGTAGCAGCTGGGTCCGGATCTGGACCGTGGTCCGCTAATCCGTGACCTCTGACCTACACCAATGAGGGTTACATTTCCTAAATCCAGACAAAAAGACCTACGTTTTGATGTATAATTTGTTTACGTAGAGTGTAAATTGAGCGAGTAGGCTGAAGTTGTTCATTCTTTTTTGCATAATTTTGACTTTGGGGTTGTTGCCGGTCTGAGGTGATTTGCGAAAAATCTATAAGGCCTACAGCAATGAGGCTTACATTTCCTGAATCCAGACAGAAATACCTACGTTTTGATGTATAATTTGTGCACGTAGATCGAAAATTGAGCGAGTAGGCTAAAGTTGATTGTTGTTTTTTAGACAATTTTGTCACCAGGGTAAGTGAAAATGGCGTGATGAAAAAAATCTATGAGTCCTACACCCATGAGAGTTACATTTTCTGAATCCAGACAAAAAGACCTACGTTTTGATATGAAGCTGAGGCGCAAGTTCAATCGAAGAAACTCATCACCAGCCTCCATTCAATCAGAGTCCGATACGCCTCTGATGTGAGCCAATCAGCTACGAACCGCACCTCCATGAACTGCTAACCAGCAAGCGCAAACGGATTGCATGTTGGATTTCGAATCAGATGTCCGATTCAACCCACCCCCAACCCCTTCTCCACCATCATAGCTGAGTTCATCTAGCTTCCAAGACGTTCCTCCATCCTCAACCCATCAGAGTGTTTTCTCCCTTCAGTCTTCATCACTCCCTATCGCCAGTTATTGGTCCGGCAGAAGACCACCATGTTGGGCCCGGTTCTGCCAGAGGTTTCTTCCCAAAGGGGAGTTTTTCCTCTCCACAGTCGCTTCAAGCTTGCTCATCATGGACAGTTCATGCAAACCTGTGTTTATCAAGTTGGACATCTATCTTAAACAGATCATCATATGGACTGAACAACTTCTTCTATCTCCACTCCACCACCAGTTTCAGACCTGGGGGGAACATCCCTGTTCTCATACATCTACTTATGCATATTAAAGTATAATTCAGCATTAATGTTCCTGCCGAGGTCTGAGCGCCAAAGACTTAAAATATTGTATCAATAAAATCCTTCTAATTGCCATTTCTTTCTCTGTGAGTTTTTCAGATTGAAGTATAATTTTTCTATGTAGAGTGAAAATTGAGCGAGTTGGCTAAAGTTGTTTGGTGTTTTTCGCATAAGTTTCACTTTGGGGTTGTTGCCGGTGTGAGGTGATTTGCGAAAAATCTATAAGTCCTACACCAATGAGGGTTACATTTCCTAAATCCAGGCAGAAATACCTACGTTTTGATGTATAATTTGTGCATGTAGAGTGAAAATTGAGCGAGTAGGCTAAAGTTGTTTGGTGTTTTTTGGAGAATTTTGTCACCATGGTAACTGAAAATGGCGTGATGAGAAAACGATAAAAGATATCCACATTCCGTTTGCACTTCTGAATAGTTCAAAGATATATCTACAAACTGGAAGTTAAACAATGTTCGTAGGTGAAAGCATGAGGACACAGTAGAGCGTTGAAAATTGCCATTTTTCTGTGTTTTTTTGCAAATGTTGTTCCAACCGTAACTGTAAATGACGTCAAGTGCAAAAAGCCTGCATCGCGTCGTCGAGACGAACGTTTCGATATATAGTAAGTGGGGGTAGACCCTACGGTTCGGCCTGTAAAAATTTGGGGGGGCCCCCATTGCACCGGTGGGCCCAAGCAGCCCCTTAGTACGCCTATGGCTTTGACCGGCCCTGGATGGATGGCTGCAGCACAAAAAAAAAACCAAACAACTCACTGAATTTGGGGAAGGTTTGGGGTCCAGACAAGAAGACCTACGTTTTGATGTATAATTTGTGCATGTAGAGTGAAAATTGAGCGAGTAGGCTCAAGTTGTTCGTTGTTTTTTGCATAATTTTGACTTTGGGGTTGCTGCCGTTCTGAGGTGATTTGCGAAAAATCTATAAGACCTACACCAATAAGGGTTACATTTCCTGATTCCAGACAAAACTACCTACGTTTTGATGTATAATTTGTGCATGTAGAGTGAAAATTGAGCAAGTAGGCTAAAGTTGTTTGTTGGTTTTTGGATAATTTTGTCACCAGGGTAGGTGAAAATGGCGTGATGAAAAAAATCTAAAAGACCTACACCAATGAGGGTTACATTTCCTGAATCCAGACAGAAATACCTACGTGTTGATGTATAATTTGTGCACGTAGAGTGAAAATTGAGCAAGTAGGCTAAAGTTGTTCTGTGTTTTTTGGAGAATTTTGTCACCATGGTAACTGAAAATGGCGTGATGAGAAAACGATAAAAGATATCCACATTCCGTTTTCACTTCTGAATAGTTCAAAGATATATCTACAAACTGGAAGTTAAACGATGTTCGTAGCACAGGTTATGGACCAAAACTAACAGAGTACCATCACCTGGTCATCATCTACATGACGACACAGTAGAGCGTTGAAAATTGCCATTTTTTTGTGTTTTTTTGCAAATGTTGTTCCAACCGTAACTGGAAATGACGTCAAGTGCAAAAAGCCTGCATCGCGTCGTCGAGACGAACGTTTCGATATATAATAAGTGGGGGTACACCCTACGGTTCGGCCTGTAAAAATTTGGGGGCCCCCCCATTGCACCGGTGGGCCCAAGCAGCCTCTTAGTACGCCTATGGCTTTGACCGGCCCTGGATGGATGGCTGCAGCACAAAAAAAACCCAAACAACTCGCTGAATTTGGGGAAGGTTTGGGGTTGTTGCCGGTCTGAGGTGATTTGCGAAAATTCTATAAGTCCTACACCAATGAGGGTTACATTTCCTGAATCCAGACAAGAAGACCTACGTTTTGATGTATAATTTGTGCATGTAGAGTGAAAATTGAGCGAGTAGGCTCAAGTTGTTCGTTGTTTTTTGCATAATTTTGACTTTGGGGTTGCTGCCGGTCTGAGGTGATTTGCAAAAAATCTGTAAGACCTACACCAATGAGGGTTACATTTCCTGATTCCAGACAAAAAGACCTACCTTTTGATGTATAATTTTTGCATGTAGAGTGAAAATTGAGCAAGTAGGCTAAAGTTGTTTGTTGGTTTTTGGATAATTTTGTCACCAGGGTAGGTGAAAATGGCGTGATGAAAAAAATTTATAAGTCCTACACCAATGAGGGTTACATTTTCTGAATCCAGACAAAAGGACCTACGTTTTGATGTATAATTTGTCTACGTAGAGTGTAAATTGAGCGAGTAGGCTAAAGTTGTTTGGTGTTTTTCGCATAAGTTTCACTTTGGGGTTGTTGCCGGTCTGAGGTGATTTGCAAGAAATCTAAAAGACCTACACCAATGAGGGTTACATTTCCTGAATCCAGACAGAAATACCTATGTGTTGATGTATAATTTGTGCACGTAGAGTGAAAATTGAGCAAGTAGGCTAAAGTTGTTCTGTGTTTTTTGGAGAATTTTGTCACCATGGTAACTGAAAATGGCGTGATGAGAAAACAATAAAAGATATCCACATTCCGTTTTCACTTCTGAATAGTTCAAAGATATATCTACAAACTGGAAGTTAAACATTGTTCGTAGGTGAAAGCATGACGACACAGTAGAGTGTTGAAAATGACCATTTTTCGGTGTTTTTTTGCGAATTTTGTTCCAACCTTAAGTCGAAATGGCGTCAAGTACAAAAAGCCCTGGTCGCGGCGTCGAGACGAACGTTTCGATATATAGTATGTGGGGGTAGACCCTACGGTTCGGGCTGTATTAACGGTACTATAATAATAATAATAATAAAGAAACCCTTATTAGGTGCATAGCATAAGGCCTCCGCCATGCATTTTCAATGCATAGGCGGGCGCCTAACTAGAAAATTTCTGAAGAAATTTAGCAAGGCGCCTGCCTTGTGGTGCGTACCGTACCGTCGAAAATACTAACGGGAAGTAACACTGCAAATTTCAGCTTCCTACGGTCTTCACAGCCCCCGCAACGGGCGTCCAAAGGTGCCATGTTAAGTCAATGGACCTCCTAGGAGCCTCTGGCTAGCAGCGTTGTCATGGAGACTCCCTCACAGCTGTAGCCCTCTGTCTTAATTATAATTACCTTTATCATGTGAGGTACTGAGGTGAATGTGTGATTTCAGTGTCTTTGGAGCATTTCTGCAGCATGTAACAGAGGCAAAGAGGGGTCAAAAATGGATGTTTGACACCTCATAAAATAGACATGCTTTATCTGACATGGCCCAAATTTGTTGTAGAGCTTCCTCTCTAAAGGAAGTACAGACTCTGTGAAGCAAAAGTTTGTGCGAGCTTCCTAGAGCTACTTCCGGTTAGCAACATGCTAACCATTAGCCGCTAACAAGGTTGTGTTCAGGATGACCAGGTGATGGTACTCTGTTAGTTTGGTCCATAACCTGTGCTGGGAAGTGCCTCAAAGAGGGAGAAAATACGTTGTTTATTACGTCGCCATGGTAACTCAAAATGGCGGGTGGTCTTGGCCCATTGAAAAGCATTGAATATTTGACACCTCCTAACATGGAGATGCTTTATCCGACATGGCCAAAATTTGTTGTGGCGCTTTCTCTCTACAGTAAGAACAGACTCTGTGAAGCAGAAGTTGGTAAGACCTTCCTAGAGCTACTTCTTGTTAGCAACATGCTAACCGTTAGCCGCTAACATGGTTGTGTTCAGTATCACCGAGGGATTGTACTCTGTCAGTTTGGTCCAAATCCTGTACTGGGATGTGCTTCAAATACGGAGAAAATACGTTTTTTATAACGTTGCCATGGTAACTCAAAATGGCGGGTGGTACAAAAAAATACTTCATAGGATCAGCACACATGTTTTGTTATACATACTGTGGGGATTATAATATAAAACTCTAAGTGTCCCACACCGGGATTCGATCCCATGACCTCTTGCATGCAAAGCCTGCACTTTCCATCTGAGCTATACTGTAGCACCATATATGGGCATGCAGTATTGGGACGATAAGGGGTTTGATCCCCCATTGAAAAGCATTGGATGTTTGACACCTCATAGCTTGGAGATGCTTTATGCGACGTAGCCCAAATTTCTTGTGGAGCTTTCTCTCTAGAGTAAGAACAGACTCTGTGAAGCAGAAGTTGGTGAGACCTTCCTAGAGCTACTTCCGGTTAGCAACATGCTAACAGTTAGCCGCTAACAGGGTTGTGTTCAGTATCACCAGGTGAGTGTACTCTGTCAGTTTGGTCCAAATCCTGTACTGGGAAGTGCCTCAAAAAGGGTGCCAATACTTAATGTCACCAAAGGTCACCAAAGGTCATGAGTCAGATTGGCCTCCTTTAGCAACTCAGCCTCACCACATCTGGGCCCAGAACTCAACATTTGACCAAAATGGTCAGTAGTGCCATTTCCCACAGGTGGGTGGTGCTGTATTGGCCAATTGGGTCGTGTCTGGGCATCATGCCAGGTCCTGTTGGTAGCAAAGGCCCAATAGGAAAGCATGTGAAATCCAAAATGGGACAGAAAAGTGACACATGACTGAAAGTCACTTGAAATTTTTAAAATGTTAAGAGGAAGTGACTGTGCGAATTTCAGATTCCTACATTAATCACAGCCACTGCAGTGAGCGTCGAAAGTTGCCATTCTATCCCAATGGAGAGTCTCCCTCTGGCCCTCAGAGGGCCGTTGTCATGGAAACTCACTCACACCTGCAGCTGGCCCGTCTACTCAAGTGCAGACACTTTGTGTCAGGCTCTGCCTCATTGAAATAGAATGGAGAACTTTGCCTCGAACAACGCTCCATATCTCCTGATCCGTAAATGGTAGAGACGTAATTTTTTCTGCGTTTATTTCGTAACGGATAGGGGAAGAAGACAGGCTATCGGTTTTTGCTGGAAAAAGTTTAATAAAGGCGTGAAAATTTATGATATAAAGGGGTTTTATATCGACTTTTAGAAATCCTCTAAAAACGGTCCCGAACAAATCGCTGTAGCTGAAAAAGTATAAGAGATATCAAAATAATTCTTTCACTATGAGTATCAGCAGGCTTTTGAGGACTATGGTGCCCATTTTCATGTTTGTACAAAAATCGGTGTAGGCACAGCGACGATGTAAAAAAGTGGATGATGTGGGAAAATGCAGCTGAAAAGCGTTTTCAGGAATTTGCACATTCGCTACTCCCGAACAAATTGTTCCTGCGGTAAAACCGTAACAGTTATCCAAACAATTCCTTTTTTATGAGTGCCAGAAGGGTCGGGACATTCATGTGTGAAAGTCTCATGCTTGTACATGAAACGGTTTAGGAGTAGCGACGATGCGAAAACATGTGATGTTTTGGATTTTCAGACGTCATTTTTCAAAACCGCTCCATAGGAAATGAATGGGGGAGGTTTCGGGTTTGTGTCACTCTGAGGTGATTTGCGAAAAATCTATAAATGCTACACCAATGAGGGTTACATTTCCTGAAGCCTGACAAAAATACCTACGTTTTAATGTATAATTTGTCTACGTAGAGTGAAAATTGAGCGAGTAAGCTGAAGTTGTTCGGAGTTTTGAAATCTTTGAAAATGCTAGAGTGGGCCACTCTAAGAGTCTGAGAATTCCATCATTGACGTTCATTATAAACGATGATTTCGCTGATTTTTGGACATGAGCTTTGAGGAGTAACTGTGAAGAGACGATAAAAGATATCCCCATCCCGTTTTCACTTCTGAGTGGTTCACAGATATGTCTACAAACTGGAAGTTAAACGGTGTTCGTAGGTGAAAGCATGACGACACAGTACAGCGTTGAAAATGGCCATTTGGAGGCTTTTTTGAGGCTTTCTTTCTGCACTTTCCATCTGAGCTATACTGTAGCGCCATATATGGGCATGCAGTATTGGGACCATAAGGGGTTTGATCCCCCATTGAAAAGCATTGGATGTTTGACAACTCATAGCTTGGAGATGCTTTATGCAACGTAGCCCAAATTTCTTGTGGAGCTTTCTCTCTAGAGTAAGAACAGACTCTGTGAAGCAGAAGTTGGTGAGACCTTCCTAGAGCTACTTCCGGTTAGCAACATGCTAACAGTTAGCCGCTAACAGGGTTGTGTTCAGTATCACCAGGTGAGTGTACTCTGTCAGTTTGGTCCAAATCCTGTACTGGGAAGTGCCTCAAAAAGGGTGCCAATACTTAATGTCACCAAAGGTCACCAAAGGTCATGAGTCAGATTGGCCTCCTTTTGCAACTCAGCCTCACCACATCTGGGCCCAGAACTCAACATTTGACCAAAATGGTCAGTAGCGCCATTTCCCACATGTGGGTGGTGCTGTATTGGCCAATTATGTCGTGTCTGGGCATCATGCCAGATCCTGTTGGAAGCAAAGGCCCATTAGGAAAACATGTGAAATCCAAAATGGGACAGAAAAGTGACACATGGCTGAAAGTCACTTGAAAATTTAACTGGAAATGACGTCAAGTGCAAAAAGCCTGCATCGCGTCGTCGAGACGAACGTTTCGATATATAATAAGTGGGGGTACACCCTACGGTTCGGCCTGTAAAAATTTGGGGGCCCCTCCATTGCACCGGTGGGCCCAAGCAGCCCCTTAGTACGCCTATGGCTTTGACCGGCCCTGGATGGATGGCTGCAGCACAAAAAAAAAAAAAAAACAACTCGCTGAATTTGGGGAAGGTTTGGGGTTGTTGCCGGTCTGAGGTGATTTGCGAAAATTCTATAAGTCCTACACCAATGAGGGTTACATTTCCTGAATCCAGACAAGAAGACATACGTTTTGATGTATAATTTGTGCATGTAGAGTGAAAATTGAGCGAGTAGGCTCAAGTTGTTCGTTGTTTTTTGCATAATTTTGACTTTGGGGTTGCTGCCGGTCTGAGGTGATTTGCGAAAAATCTATAAGACCTACACCAATAAGGGTTACATTTCCTGATTCCAGACAAAACTACCTACGTTTTGATGTATAATTTGTGCATGTAGAGTGAAAATTGAGCAAGTAGGCTCAAGTTGTTTGTTGGTTTCTGGATAATTTTGTCACCAGGGTAGGTGAAAATGGCGTGATGAAAAAAATCTATAAGTCCTACAGCAATGAGGGTTACATTTTCTGAATCCAGACAAAAAGACCTACGTTTTGATGTATAATTTGTCTACGTAGAGTGTAAATTGAGCGAGTTGGCTAAAGTTGTTTGGTGTTTTTCGCATAAGTTTCACTTTGGGGTTGTTGCCGGTCTGAGGTGATTTGCAAGAAATCTAAAAGACCTACACCAATGAGGGTTACATTTCCTGAATCCATAATACCTCTATGTTTTAAAGCAGCGCAATAATTTACCTGAAGAATGACTGTTGTCGGGACCACCTCTTGCTCGGTGTAACGTCTTTAGTCGGACTCGGAGCAAAAGCAGTCCGGCTGTGAGCTACAGTGCGCATGCGCTTGCGACCGTTTCGAAACGCAACATTTTTTTAGTAAAGTTTATGCAGTATTTGTAGGTTTATGTGTTTAAACGCTTAATACCTGTCTCGCTGCGCGCTCAATGTGTGTGTGTGTGTGTGTGTGTGCGCGGCGCGCTCCGCGCAGCACGGCTTTGCCGACAGACACACACACACACACACACACACACAGCGGAGGAGAGATCGCTGAAGTGACTTAAGTTATATATTTGCCCCCTAGTAAATAGGGCAGGTGGTAATTATTCTATAAATATTAAAATATAAAAGCTTTCAGCACATGCTGGGGCGGAGGGATATCACATCACATGTGGTATCCCTCCGCCCCTCTGGTCGGTAAAATCCCTGCAAATTCTAATGTAAAAATTAAAAATTTAAAAATAACTTACCGAAAATCCTTGCTCTCATGTCATGTTCAAAACATTCTTCTTCGAAATGGTCACTGCATATGACGTGTTTTCTCTCTGGCCAGCTCTCTTCAAGATGGCAATCCAGCTACGAGCCCGGTTAGCTCATGGAAAGTTGAAATAAGCAATGTTTTTTCCAATTTTACCAGTTGTGTTGGAACATCCAATGGCCATGTACTTGGGCATTGTTGCTTCAGCAATAGCTCCTGCGAATGTCAATGGTGCAGTCCTCTGGAAATCCGAAAAAATTGTTGATGATCAGCTGTGTAAAACGGCTCCAACTCGGCTGGTCAGATCGACTCGGGTCCCGATGACGTCATCATAAGGCAAATCCATCCAAAACAAACTGCCCGCGGTCCCCATTTGTTACAGATCAAATTTATTTTGTTAATTTACGGTTATTTTCCAGTAACTTAATCAAGATATGAAAACTTTTAACATATTTTTGGAATGCTTCTGTGGTTGTCTGACAATTTAATCGGTAATTTTGCCGGATCAAAGTTACATCTTAAGAGATCATCTTCCTTCTTCCAATTTTTTTTTAAAGTTGTGAAGGGAAAATAAACCATAAATTCTTTTAATTTTTAATAAAAGTCTGCAGCCATTTTAATTTAATCACGGCATTAATCACTTTAAAATCAATAACGTTTGTTCCTCCTTTTTCTACTGATATTACTATGTTGTTCTGATCACATGTTTTTTATTATTCCAGAAGAGATTGTGATGAATTTGATTATGTTTTATTGTAGTATTTGGTATATTTAAGATATATGCTGGATATATGCCAAAGGGAAATGAAATATTGGGTGAAAATGTAATTCTCTGAAGTTGGCACAGCTTGGAGTCGAACCTACGATCTTCTGCTTTGCAGCCCGACACCTAACCCACTCCCCCATAACACCAGTGCCGTGCTCAGCCGCGCATTTTTGAAAGGTCAACTGTGTTGAAGAAGTGGTTTTTGGTGAATTTTGTTCCAACCGTAAGCCGAAACGGCGTCAAGTACAAAAAGCCCTGATCGCGGCGTCGAGACCAACGTTTCGATATATGGTATGTGGGGGTAGACCCTACGGTTCGGGCTGTATTAACGGTACTATAATAATAATAATAACTAGAATCGTTCAACTTCTGAAGAAGTTGAAGAAGGCGCCCGCCTGGTGGTGTGCGTAACCGTTAAAGGCAAAGCTTCTGAGTGTTGGTTAGGCTGAGCTTTTGTAGGGTGTAAGGTATATCTGTTAAGAGCTTGTAAGAATTATAAATGTGTCTCTCTCTGTATGTGGTGGAAAGGAAATTGTAAGCTGTTCAGATCGGATGCTGCTTATTTCAAATATGTTTGGTTGTTTAAAAATTGTCCTTGGTTGTAGGCTTTTATTGCTTGGGGATTTTAAATCAAATGTTTTTAGAGGTTCTTCTTAAGCAGAGGTTTGATACAAGTGTTTGAAAAAAGATTTGTGTGCAGGAAGGCAAAATGTCTGTCTTCTATGTAAACTGTTGTCATTAAAGAAACATCAGAAAACAACACAGGGAAGACACTAAAACCAATTGAATCAGTGTGCTGACACTGTGGAAGGTAAGACAAATACCCCAAGATTTTCCAATATTTTTGTATTTAACCTTTTGCCACGGGTCAAAACTTAAGACAGGGCCTTACCTCCATTAGCACTCAGAGTCTCATTGGATTAGGCACTGGACAGCCCCTGTGGTGACTACAGAACCCAGCCCGGAAAGTCTGCAGCCATTTCAGCACTGGACATTTCTGTACAAGATTCAATGTGTTTATGGGTAACATATGACAAAAAGGTGTGCTCAACATAATTTTTAAATATGTTCATGTGACACAAACAAAACCTACACCTTCTGGAAGTTGTGGCAACCAGATACTTAGTAACAACAAGCTTATGTTTCCATTTTCAATGTTTGCTGTCTTTATCTGCATGAGTGGTTCTCCCTTGCATTGCTAGGAATTGTGGGGCCCTAGAATGAAACCATTACAAGCACTGTTCCAAAGGCAACATTTTTAAAAGAAGCCTTTTTCTATCATTGTGCACTTGTGAAATAAACTCCTAGTTTACTTAGACACTTGCACTGCTTTTTCTGTTTTGTTACATTTGTTGTTTATTTAGATTTCAGTTTAAGTTAAGTTGCTTTCCTTGTGGTTTTTCCTTAATCTAGCATGTATATTGTAATATATAACTTTTTGCAATGGAGTACTGTCGATCACAGGTCAACAGCTTTGGTTATTTTGTCTTTAGCCCCAAAAAGGCACTTCTGACATTGACTCTGGTTTGGAGGGTCCTGACACAGAGTACTCCACATTATAAGTCCATACCTGGTATGTAGGTGGTCTTTATCCACCAACTCTGTGTTTAGTCTTCTCATTGGGAAGCTTTCCCCAATTTATTGAATAGATTCTTGCCAATTCTCACAAAGAATCTAGTTCTTGCTGTTGCTGGGGCACTGTTTAGGAGTAAATGTTTTCCTTTTGCTCAATTTTCTTTAACATGTGCTCCCGGTTGCACACAGAGACATTCCAAATCGTCGGATGTACGTTTCTGTCGTTTACCAAAGGACGAGGAAAGAAGAAAGAAATGAATAGTATCCATGAAAAGGATGCAGGCAGACAATCTCAATGGACTGTGGGAGCCATCATACTACGACAGAATGTGCAGTCTACACTTCATCTTCGGTAAATAGAACTTAATTTTGCACTGGTCATTGTTCTACTTAAATAGCGGCGGAGGGGAGGTGGTGATCGCTAGACGGTGCCGGGAGAAGCAGAGTCAATGCGCTGCAGCAGCAGCACGCCGCATCATTTTAGTTTTCTTCGCGCTATCAGTGTGCAATAATGTTCACCCGACAGCGGCTGCATTACGCCCCTGTTTACGCTGCAACGTCGCCGACACCCCCACCAATTTTAATAAGACAAAAACACCAAAATAAAGAAAAAATTATTTAATCTGTTAATGTGGTTGCAAAATTAATTTAATATAGGCCTTTACATATCTTAAAGTTTAATCTGCTGTTCTTTAATAGTCTTACTAGTATATCCCAATAGTATATTAATATGTTCTCATTTCAATGATGAAATGGACAACCACTCATGTAACTTAACAGATCAGTTTTAGTGTCACTAATCTTACTTAAAGTACAGTATCGGGTCCTCCATGCTCCTTATGTATTAAGATTTACTGCACATTTAAACATTGAAATCTCAATATTGTTAGGGAAATAATTAGTTGTCTGAGAGGATGTAGGTAAGGAGAAGCTGTTATCTACCTTTCAGATATATGATGTAAGAAATGTGTTTGGAATGTTAAGGTAAATTACATGAAATGGGCTAAAGAGAGTAACTACAGCGCAGTTGTACATTTGTTGAAGTTTGAATTTAAAATTTGAAATACTGTCAGTGTCAGTGACACTTCTACTTCCAGTGCAAAGTAAATACAATAAATTTATTTGCAGTCCCTTGAATGTATAATTTTGCTGTGTTTTATGATGCTGACAGAGTTTCTTAGATTAAAAAAAAAGAATAAGGGTGGGGTTTATCTCTGCACATTTCTATATCTTCAAAATAAAATACAGGATAAATCTAGACAACAGACATATTTTGAATATATTTGGTTTAATAGGCACGTATTTACCATCTGTCTCTGTTGCTGGTAAGTTCAAATGCAAACTTTTTCAAAAGTGGGAAAAAGTCCCAATTCGACATTCATCAGATCCTGTGATGCTTTAAAGATAAACAGACAGCATCTAGTGTGTGCTTATAAAATTTGTATAAATGTAGCAAATAATGCTGCCTTTTCTTCTTAGACAGGCAAAACGCATCCTAATGCTCAAATCAAGCATCAAAAAATAGGAGCATGCATATTGTGTAGGACCAATGAAGCTTTGGACCAGTAGTGTCTTTACCAAATTTCAAATCAAACCTACGCCCTTGATTCCATGTTACATTCTTTATAGTATGGGTTGGTACATTTCAGCCAGTTGTATAGCAAGGTATGTTTCTGTATCGTGTTTTAAATCCGTGCCCCATGTGCCCTGTTTTAACTTTGAGCACCTGCCCCTCCAACGGTCTCTTCACGTCCTTGCGTGGAGCTATCATCATCTGATAGCGATATGGATTTTTTAGAAGAGTTTCTTGACAGAAACCGGACTTTTGACGGAATCCAGCCGTACTTATTTCCAGGGCAAACTCTGTCGGGTCCTACGGTTTATATGTATACGCGCGCGTGTGTGTGTGCGCGCGCTCAGCTGCAGCACGGCTTTACCGGCGCCGCAGCGGAGGAGAAATCAACTTACCGAAAATCCTCACTGTCATGTCATGTTCAAAACATTCTTCTTCGAAATGGTCACTGCATATGACGTGTTTTCTCTCTGGCCAGAAGTTAGATGGCAAAACCGCTCTCTTCAATTTGGCAATCCAGCTACGAGCCCGGTGGCTCATGATTTGGGAAGTTGAAATAAACAATGTTTTTTCCACTTTTACCAGTTGTGTTGGAACATCCAATGGCCATGTACGTGGGCATTGTTGCTGCAGCAATAGCTCTTGCGAATGTCAATGGTGAAGTCCTCTGGTATTCCGAAAAAATTGTTGATCGCAGCTGTGTAGAACGGCTCCAACTCGGGTGGTCAGTTCGGCTCGGGCGCTTCCCGATGACGTCATCATAAGGCAAGTCCATCCAAAACAAACCCGCGGTCTCCATTTGTTACAAATAAAATTTACTTTGTTAATTTACGGTTATTTTCCAGTAACGTAATCAAGACATGAAAACTTTTAACATATTTTTGGAATGCTTCTGTGGTAGTCTGACAATTTAATCGGTGATTTTGCCGGATCAAAGTTACATCTTAAGAGAAATTCCTTCCTCCAATTTTTTTCTAAAGTTGTGAAGGGAAAATAAACCATAAACTCTTTTAATTTTTAATAAAAGTCTGCAGCCATTGTAATTTAATCACGGCATTAATCACTTTAAAATCAATAACGTTTGTTCCTCCTTTTTCTACTGATATTGCTATGTTGTTCTTTCTGATCACATGTTTTTTATTATTCCAGAAGAGATTGTGATGAATTTGATTATGTTTTATTGTAGTATTTGGTACATTTAAGATATATGCTGGATAAATTAATCTGGCTATTGATTTAAATTTAAAAAAATCGTTTTTTAAAGCCAAAGGGAAATGAAGTATTGTATTTGGTATATTTAAGATATATGCTGGATAAATTAATCTGGCTATTGATTTAAATGAAAAAATCGTTTTTTAAAGCCAAAGGGAAATGAAATATTGGGTGAAAATGTAATTCTCTGAAATTGGCACAGCTTGGAGTCGAACCTACGATCTTCTGCTTTGCAGCCCGACACCTAACCCACTCCCCCATAACACCAGTGCCGTGCTCAGCCGCGCATTTTTGAAAGGTCAACTGTGTTGAAGAAGTGGTTTTTGGTGAATTTTGTTCCAACCGTAAGCCGAAACGGCGTCAAGTACAAAAAGCCCTGATCGCGGCGTCGAGACCAACGTTTCGATATATGGTATGTGGGGGTAGACCCTACGGTTCGGGCTGTATTAACGGTACTATAATAATAATAATAATAAAGAAACCCTTATTAGGTGCATAGCATAAGGCCTCCGCCATGCATTTTCAATGCATAGGCGGGCGCCTAATAAGAAAGAAACCCTTATTAGGTGCATAGCATAAGGCCTACGCCATGCATTTTCAATGCATAGGCGGGCGCCTAACTAGAATCGTTCAACTTCTGAAGAAGTTGAAGAAGGCGCCCGCCTGGTGGTGGGCGTGACCGTCAAAGGCAAAGTTTCCGAGTTCCTTGGTCGTAGGCTCTCATCGCTTGGGGATTTTAAATCAAACCTTCTGAGTGAAAAGGATTTGTCTTCATCAAAACCTGCCGACCGGGAAAACTCTGCGTCTGCGGAGCTACAAACTGCGTATTTCGATCTGAGACGCAGCTAATGAGCTAATTGGCGACAGCCGACGGTCAACGTTTCCCATTCATTTGCTACGGTAGTCCTAAACCACTACTGACATAATACACTTTTTGGCCACAAGCGTCATTTTGGGGGCGTTGTTTCCACCTCTTCTCTTAGAGCCGTTTTTAATAGAAAGAAGAAAAGGCAAAAACGGTCCAAACAAAAGGTTGTAACGTTTACATTTGTAACCTCTGCCTTACATAAACACTAGAATTAAATCTTAATAAATAAAAGTATAGACAATTATTTCAGTAACTCAATTCAGTAAGTGAAATACAATATATACAGGGGTTGGACAATGAAACTGAAACATCTCTCATTTTAGTGTGGGAGGTTTCATGGCTAAATTGGACCAGCCTGGTGGCCAATCTTCATTAATTGCACATTGAACCAATAAGAGCAGAGTGTGAAGGTCCAATTAGCAGGGTAAGAGCACAGTTTTGCTCAAAATATTGCAATGCACACAACATTATGGGTGACATGGTTGAGTTCAAAGGAGGACAAATTGTTGGTGCACATCTTGCTGGATGTGTCAAAACTTTCTTCAATTGAATAAAAACAAAACTGAAGTAATAATATTTGGACCAATAGAGGAGAGATCAAAAGTTAGCACACAGCTTCAGTCGCTTCAGCTAGAAACCACTGATCAGGCCCGAAATCTGGTTGTAGTGATGGACTCAGACCTGAACCTCCAAAAGCATTTACAGACAGTGACAAGGTCGGCTTTCTATCACCTGAAGAATATTTCCAGGATTAAAGGACTGATGTCTCAGCAGGATCTGGAAAAACTAATCCATGCGTTTATATTTAGTAGAATTGATTACTGCAACGGTGTTTTCACAGGTTTGTCTAAAAAGTGGACCAGACAGCTGCAGCTGATCCAGAACGCTGCTGCACGCGTCCTCACCAAGACTAAGAAAGTAGAGAACATCACCCCAGTTCTAAAGTCCTTACACTGGCTCCCTGTATCTCAGAGAATAGACTTTAAAATACTTCTGTTAGTTTATAAATCCCTAAATGGCTTAGCACCTAAATACATTACAGACTTGTTATCAGTGTATCAACTTTCCAGACCACTAAGGTATTCTGGCTCCAGCCTGCATACCTAGAACCAGAACTAAACAAGGAAAAGCAGCATTTAGTTCCTATGCTCCACTTATCTGGAACAAACTTCCAGAAAACTGTAACAGTTCGGAAAGCCTGAGTTCCTTTAAATCAAGATTAAAAACACATTTGTTTAAAATTGCCTTTGACTGTTCTAGTTAAACTGTTTTACTGTTTTTAATGTTCTTCTTTGTTTCTACATTCTATCTCTACTTGCTTTTATTCTATTTTCTATCTACATTTTATTCCTACTTGCGTTTATTTTGCTATATTTTAATCATGTAAAGCACTTTGTATTGTCTCTGTACTGAATTGTGCTATATAAATAAATTTCCCTTGCCTTGCCTTGCATCTGTGACCAAGACAGCAAGTGTTTGTGATGTATCAAGAGCCACGGTGTCCAGGGTAATGTGGACGAACCACATACAACAGGATTAACTGTGGACGCACGAGGAAGCTGTCTGAAAGGGATGTTCGGGTGCTAACCCGGATTGTATCCAAAAAACATAAAACCACATAACTCTACTTATAACTAACTTTCTGAAATATAAACTAAAGGTCACCAATCAGTTCTAAAACATCTTTAGATGAACTCTTGTTGAGCCCTGGAGTATGGAGGACCAAGTCTTCCATATTTTAAAATAAATACAGAAATAAATAAATGCTCAATAAATAAATATGCATACAATTATGTGCCACCAAAAATACAATGCACAAATAAATGTAGATAGAAAATGAACTATACAGTGAGACAAAATGTATACATTTCCTTTAATTAGCCACTTTATTTATTAATTACTTATTTTTTTTAAGTATTTATTTATGTGCATGTTATAATATTTTTGTCTGTTTTATTCTTTCTTTGTATTTTTTTGCCCTATTTATTTCTCCGATGCTATTTATTTCTGTTTGTCCTTTTTACATTTCTGTTTCTCGTTTTTACATTTCTATCTGTCCTTTTTACATTTCTGTTTGCCGTTTTTACATTTCTGTCTCTCCTTTTTACATTTCTGTATGCATTTCTGCCTCATTATGCAAATGAGGAGGGCTGTGTCTTAAGGGCTCAACTTCTTCCCATTGGTTGGTTAGCATTTTACTGCATCGGTCAAGTCTACATGGCTTTTCCCCGACATGAAGCATTGTTTAATAATGTCAAACTCAGCAGGGAGACGTTCAGTGGCCGACCTCTTACGGGAAGCTGCTAATAGACTGGAAGAATTGGAACGCTGTACATTTGGGATCTGAAATGTTTTTCGGTGGTTTCAGATTCGGCTTTCCAGATCAATAACTCATCGGCGGATGATTTATTCTACAAAACAGACCACCGCAATCACCGCAACCACCGCAACCACCGCAAGGCAGACACTGAGCTACAACCGTAGTTTCCTCAAAACGAGTCCGTGGGCCAGAATCTGTGGGACGTTTCCTTAAGAACTTTCGTATGAATTCAATTCAATTCAATTCAATTTTATTTATATAGCGCCAAATCATGAAACATGTCATCTCAAGGCACTTTACAAATTCAAGTTCAATCATATTATACAGATTGGGTCAGATTATACAGATTGGTCAAAATGTCCTATATAAGGAAACCAGTTGATTGCATCAAAGTCCCGACAAGCAGCATTCTCTCCTGGGGAACCGTAGAGCCACAGGGAGAGTCGTCTGCATTGTACATGGCTTTGCTGCAATCCCTCATACTGAGCAAGCATGAAGCGACAGTGGGAAGAAAAACCACCCATTAACGGGAAAGAAAAACCTCCGGCAGAACCGGGCTCAGTATGAACGGTCATCTGCCTCGACCGACTGGGGTTACAGAAGACAGAGCAGAGACACAACAAGAGACAAAAAAAGCACAGAAGCACACATAGTAATCTGTTCTACATTAGATGGTAGTAACGGGTGAGCCGTCCTCTCTGGATGATGTCACAGTTAACAGAACGCCAGACCAGGTGTACCTACTATGAAGAAAAAGAGAGAGAGCAAAAAGTTAAAAGCTGAAATGACGACAGTCATTTCAATGTAATACAATGCAAAACTGGAGAACCGTAGAATGAAGAACAGTAGAAATCAGTAGAGTGAGAAAATTAGACCCTGATGTCCTCCAGCAGCCTAGGCCTATCACAGCACAACTATAGAGATAGCTCAGGGTAACATGAGTCACTCCATCTATAAGCTTTGTCAAAAAGGAAAGTTTTAAGATTAGTCTTAAAAATAGATAGGGTGTCTGCCTCACGGACCAAAACTGGGAGTTGGTTCCACAGGAGAGGAGCCTGATAGCTAAAGGATCTGCCTCCCATTCTACTTTTAGAGACTCTAGGAACCACCAGCAGACCTGCAGTCTGAGAGCGAAGTGCTCTGTTAGGAACATACGGGGTAATCAGAGCTCTGATATATGATGGAGCTTGGTTATTAAAGGCTTTATACGTTAGAAGAAGAATTTTAAATTCTATTCTTGATTTAACAGGAAGCCAATGAAGGGAAGCTAAAATTGGAGAAATATGATCCCTCTTGTTGATTTTCATCAGAACTCTTGCTGCAGCATTTTGGATCAGCTGAAGACTTCGAACTGCATTTTGTGGACTTCCTGATAGTAAAGAATTACAATAGTCCAGCCTTGAAGTAACAAATGCATGGACTAGTTTTTCAGCATCACCCCTGGACAGAATGTTTCTAATTTTGGCGATATTCCGGAGGTGAAAAAAGGAAACTCTGGAAACCTGTTTAATATGGGATTTAAATGACATGTCTTGGTCGAAAACAACACCAAGATTTTTAACTTTATTACCAGAGGCCAAGTTAATGCCATCCAGATTAAGTGATTGATTAAGAACTTTATTTTTTGAAGACTCTGGCCCAAAGATTACAACTTCTGTCTTGTCAGAATTTAAATGCAGGAAATTTAAAGTCATCCAGCTTTTGATGTCATCAAGACATGACTGCAGTCGAAGTAACTGATTGGATTCATCAGGATTTATGGATAAATATAGCTGAGTGTCATCAGCATAACAGTGGAAATTAATCCCATGCTGTCTGATAATTTTGCCAACCGGAAGCATATATATAGTAAATAGAATTGGTCCAAGGACTGAACCCTGTGGTATTCCAGAGGTGACCCTAGAGTTTGAAGAAGATTTATTATTAACATGAACAAACTGGAATCTGTCCGACAGATAAGATTTAAACCAGCCTAATGCTTTTCCCTTAATCCCTACAGTATGCTCAAGTCTTTGTAGGAGAATATTGTGATCAACTGTGTCAAATGCAGCACTGAGATCTAACAGGACAAGTATAGACACAAGTCCATTATCTGAGGCCATCAGAATATCATTGGTGACCTTCACCAGAGCTGTTTCAGTGCTATGATGAGCTCTAAAGCCTGACTGAAACTCCTCAAGTAGGTCATTACTTTGTAAATGTTCACATAGTTGATTAGCAACTACTTTCTCAAGAATTTTAGTATGAACTGTCAGACGGCAACTTTCTTGCACTTAGAGAAGTTGCTACACATAGCAGTGATCTCAAAACACCAATGTTCCCACGTTTTCACTTGCACATTATATTAATAAGTTATTGCTGATAAAAAATCTAAACTGTTGCGCTCTGGTCCGAGAGGTCACGTGATTCGATTTTGCTGCTCAGCCAATCAGATCGCTGTATTGTCAGCTGAGTGCGTTCAATGTGTAAGGTGTTGTAAACATTTATTTCCAGACGAAGAAAGCCCAATAATAGCATTTTCTGGCGCCAGTTGGCAAAGATCTTGATGGCAAGGAAAAAGAAATAGCCCAGACCATCCATCATCCATTTTCTAACACGTTTATCCCTGCTGGGTTCGGACCGGTGCCGATCTCCAGCTGTCAATGGGCGAGAGGCGGGGTAGACCCTGGACAGGTCGGCAGTCCATCACAGGGCAGAAATAGCCCAGACTTTTGCTCATTTTACTGTGATATCACCAAGACCTGCTGCGCTAGGATAGCACAGCCAAACGACTTATCCCCGGCAGAATTTGTATCCCCTGCATCGGGAGAGTGTTTGAAATCAATAAAACTTTTAACCTCCAGCTTTGTGAAGTCTAAATATTTTTAAACATCACATTCTAATAAAATGAAATAGCCCACATTCTTGAGTCTTGGCACATAAACACCACTTATAATCACAAACAACTGTAGAAAATTTGAAGCTGTTAGCTCTTTAAATGAAGAAGTTACAAGGGGATACTTCCAAAATGGACTAACAGTAGCCCACATTCTTGAGTCTTGGCACATAAACACCTTCTATAATCACAAACCACTGTAGAAAATTTGAAGCTGTTAGCTCTTTAAATGAAGAAGTTACAAGGGGATACAAAAAATATCGGGTCCAGCCTGCCACAATATGTATCCCCTTCCAAAATGGACTAACAGTAGCCCATATATATATATATATATATATATATATATATATATATATATATATATATATATATATATATATATGAGAGGCCTTAGTCCTCGACTTAGCCTGAGGTCCTTTACCGCATGCCTTCCTCCCTCTCATAACCCCTTTCCTGTCAGCCTACTTTGAAAAAATTAGCCAATAGAACCTCAAAATCCCAGTAAAAATGCAAGGATCAATTCTCACAACCTAAGAATAGCAGTTTAACTTATGAATATGAAGCTTCATGCATGCTCAGTATGAGGGATTACTGCAAAGCCATCAACAATGCAGACGACTGTCCACTGTGGCTCTACGCTCTTTCAGGAGGAGTGAATGCTTGTCATGTCAAAAAGAAGAAAAGTAGGAGAAAAGAGGAGTGAACTTGTGTTGGGGTGGAGCTTCCTGTGGTTAGAACACCTGTGCACACCTGTGTGGCCTTTGTGGCAGTTTGAAGACAAAGGAAGGGACAGGCTCTCAACCAAGCAGGTTTTAGCTCATGGTCAAATCACCAGAGACACAACTGGTAAGAAGGAAATTAAGTTGCAGTTATGAATAGGTTGTTTATTAAAAGATAGGAGTTGACCTAGAAATTTTGAAGATATTGTATTATGGCTTGTGGCCTGGTAATGTTCAGGTTATATTGTGCTTATGGTTGAGCCACAGGTAAAATGTTTGTTTGAAACTAATTAAATTTCTGTTTTTTAGGTTTTCAACCTAATCCTAACTGTAAATCCCCAGTGTCAACAAATAAAACACAAAGGAAAAGGATTTGAGTTGTGCCTAGCGTCCTTCTTGGTGATGATCAGCCATTTTCAAGTTCGGGCAGGAGCTGAAACATCAGACCAGACATAACTTGACAGTTGAAAACCAAGTCGCAGTGGAGACGAGGATTAAAGGCCTGAACTCAAGGACGCTGTTGACTCAGAGTATTAAGTATCCAGCAACAATGGCGGAGGAAGCTCTCGGGAAGGGAGTAAAGCAGCTAAAACAAGAAAGAACAACAGCTAAAAGTGCCTCCACCAAACAAGCCAACTTCCTGAGCTGGGCCGCGGAGAACATGAGCAAGAGTGAGTTACAAGGGGAATTCAAGATGCTCACCACTTACGCGAGGAGTGTCAGTGAAACAAATGATGATTATCATACTGGCCTACTGGCTGATATTGAGGAAGCTGGAGGGGAGGAAGAGGAAGCAAAACTAAGCAGGCAGGTGCAGGGAGACTTGGAAAAGACAATGAAGGACTGTGATAAAAGACTGAAAGAAGTCAGAGAAATAGTCCAGCAAAACCTCTGGACCAAATATGGGGAAGATGAGGTTAAGTCTGCAATTCAGGAAGGAGAGCCTGCCTGCGATAAAGCTGGTGACATCCCAGTCTCTGCTGTTAATAAAGATGGCTATGAACTACGGGTAGATGGTGCAACCAAACTAGTCCAAGATGCAGCTGCTGTCATGATTTGAGTTTTTGTTATAGTTTATGTTGGTCTTTTTAATTAGTTCACTCTACTGTCTTAGTATTAGCTCTGGTTTTTATTATTTGCTTATGTTCTGTTTGGTCTTTATGTTGATTTTGGTTCTGGATTAGTCTAGTTTAATTTCTGTTTTGGTTTAGTAATTCTCTCCATGTAATCAATTCTGTCTTAGGTTTAGGTTATGTATTAGTTTTGGATAATGGAATAGTTTGAGTTTTAATGTGGTTTGATTTTGTCCGTCCGTCCGTCCGTTGTCTTCCGCTTATCCGGGGTCGGGTCGCGGGGGTAGCAGCTTCAGTAGGGAGGCCCAGACGTCCCTCTCCCCAGCCACTTGGGCCAGCTCCTCAGGAGGAACCCCAAGGCGTTCCCAGGCCAGCCGGGAGACATAGTCCCTCCAGCGTGTCCTGGGTCTTCCCCTGGGCCTCCTCCCGGTGGGACGTGCCTGGAACACCTCTCCAGGGAGGCGTCCAGGAGGCATCCTGACCAGATGCCCGAGCCACCTCAACTGGCTCCTCTCGACGTGGAGGAGCAGCGGCTCTACTCTGAGTCCTCCCCGGATGACTGAGCTCCTCACCCTATCTCTAAGGGAGAGCCCAGACACACTACGGAGAAAACTCATTTCAGCCGCTTGTATCCGGGATCTCGTTCTTTCGGTCACGACCCAAAGCTCGTGACCATAGATGAGGGTAGGAACGTAGATCGACCGGTAAATCGAGAGCTTCGCCTTTTGGCTCAGCTCTCTCTTCACCACAACGGATCGGTACAGCGCCCGCTTCACAGCAGACGCTGCACCAATCCGCCTGTCGATCTCCCGCTCCATCTTCCCCTCATTCGTGAACAAGACCCCAAGATACTTGAACTCCTCCACTAGGGGCAGGACATCCTCCCCAACCCGGAGAAGGCACTCTACCCTTTTCCGGTTCAAGACCATGGTCTCGGATTTGGAGGCACTGATTTTCATCCTGGCCGCTTCGCACTCGGCTGCGAACCGCTCCAGTGAGAGCTGTAGATCACGCCCTGATGAAGCCAATAGGACCACGTCATCCGCGAATAGCAGAGACGCAATCCTAAGGTCACCAAAGCGGATCCCCTCAACACCTTGGCTGCGCCTAGAAATTCTGTCCATAAAAGTTATGAACAGAATCGGTGACAAAGGGCAGCCTTGGCGGAGTCCAACTCTCACCGGAAACGAGTCCGACTTACTGCCGGCAATGCGGACCAGACTCTGACACCGGTCGTACAGAGACCTGACAGCCCTTATTAAAGGGTCCGGTACTCCATACTCCCGGAGTACCCCCCACAGGATCCCCCGGGGGACACGGTCGAATGCCTTCTCCAGATCCACAAAACACATGTAGACTGGTTGGGCAAACTCCCATGCCCCCTCAAGAATCCTGCTGAGGGTATAGAGCTGGTCCAGTGTTCCACGGCCAGGACGAAAACCACACTGCTCTTCCTGAATCCGAGATTCGACTATCCGACGGACCCTCCTTTCCAGAACCCCTGAATAGACCTTACCAGGGAGGCTTAAGAGTGTGATTCCTCTGTAGTTGGAACACACCCTCCGGTCCCCCTTTTTAAATAGGGGGACCACCACCCCAGTCTGCCAATCCAGGGGAACTGCCCCCGATGTCCACGCAATGTTGCAGAGCCGCGTTAACCAACACAGCCCCACAACATCCAGAGCCTTAAGGTACTCAGGGCGAATCTCATCCACCCCCGGAGCCTTGCCACCGAGGAGCTTTTTAACAACCTCGGCAACCTCAGCACCAGAGATGGGAGAACCCGACCCAGAGTCCTCAGGCTCTGCTTCCTCAATGGAAGACGTGTTGGTGGGATTAAGGAGGTCTTCGAAGTATTCCGCCCACCGACGCACGACGTCCCGAGTCGAGGTCAGCAGCACACCACCCCCACTGTAAACAGTGTTGGTGCTGCACTGCTTCCCCCTCCTGAGACGCCGGATGGTGGACCAGAATCGCTTCGAAGCCGTACGGAAGTCTTTCTCCATGGCCTCTCCGAACTCTTCCCACGCCCGAGTTTTTGCCTCGGCGACCAGCCGAGCCGCCTGCCGCTTCGACTGCCGGTACACATCAGCTGCTTCCGGAGTCCCACAGGCCAAAAAAGCCCGATAGGACTCCTTCTTCAGCTTGACGGCTTCCCTCACCGCTGGTGTCCACCAGCGGGTTCGAGGGTTGCCGCCACGACATGCACCGACAACCTTGCGGCCACAGCTCCAACTAGCCGCCTCAGCAATAGAGGCGTGGAACATGGTCCATTCAGACTCAATGTCCCCCGCCTCCCTCGGGACGTGTTTAAAGTTCTCCCGGAGGTGGGAGTTAAAGCTCCGCCTCACAGGGGACTCCGCCAGACGTTCCCAGCAAACCCTCACAGTGCGTTTGGGCCTGCCCGGTCGGACCGGCTTCCTCCCCCGCCATCGGAGCCAACTCACCACCAGGTAGTGGTCGGTGGAGAGCTCCGCCCCTCTCTTCACCCGAGTGTCCAAGACATGCGGTCGCAGGTCAGATGAAACGACAACAAAGTCGATCATTGAACTGCGACCTAGGGTGTCCTGGTGCCAAGAGCACATATGGACACCCTTATGCCTGAACATGGTGTTTGTGATGGACAATCCATGACGAGCACAGAAGTCCAACAACAAAACACCACTCGAGTTCAGATCAGGTGGGCCATTCCTCCCAACCACGCCCCTCCAGGTCCCACTGTCATTGCCCACGTGAGCGTTGAAGTCCCCCAGCAAAACGAGGGAGTCCCCAGGAGGGGCACTCTCCAGTACCCCTTCCAAGGACTCCAAAAAGGGTGGGTAATCTGAACTGCTGTTTAGCGCATAAGCGCAAACAACAGTCAGAACCCGTCCCCCCACACGAATGCGGAGGGAGGCCACCCTCTCGTTCACCGGGGAAAACCCCAACGTGCAGGCACCGAGATGGGGGGCAACAAGTATGCCAACCCCAGCTCGGCGCCTCTCACCATGGGCAACTCCAGAGTGGAAGAATGTCCAGCCCCTCTCAAGGAGACTGGTTCCGGAGCCAGAGCGGTGAGTCGAGGTGAGTCCGACTATCTCTAGTCGGAACCTCTCAACCTCGCGCACAAGCTCAGGCTCCTTCCCCACCAGAGAGGTGACATTCCACGTCCCAAGAGCCAGCTTCTGCAGCCGAGGATCGGAACGCCAAGGTCCCCGCCCTCCACTGCTACCCGTTACACATTGCACCCGACCCCTTTGGCCCCTCCGACAGGTGGTGAGCCCATCGGAAGGGGGACCCATGTCGCCTCTTCGGGCTGAGCCCGGCCGGGCTCCATGGGCAAAAGCCCGGCCACCAGACGCTCGCCAACGTGCCCCACCTCCAGGCCTAGCTCCAGAGTGGGGCCCCGGTGGCCCGCGTCCGGGCGAGGGAACACGAGGTCCAATGATTGTACTCATCATAAGGGGAGTTTTGGGCTGCGCTTTGTCTGGTCCCTCACCTAGGACCTGTCTGCCTTGGGTGACCCTACTAGGGGCTTAAAGCCCCTGACAGCATAGCTCCTAGGATCATTGGGACACTCAAACCCCTCCACCACGGTAAGGTGACAGCCCAGGGAGGGGGTTTGATTTTGTACTTTGTTTTATATTATCAGTTTCTTCTGGCCTGCTCTGATCAGTTATGTCACCAGCCTTTATTCAGTTCACCTGCCAGCATTCTTTTGTCTTGTCACTCCCCTTCACCAGTCACCATCCAATCAGCTTCAGTTTACTTCCAGCCATTTTGTCCCCCCTAATCAGCTCCACCCATTCTGGTAATTAGTCTCACTCTGTTCACCTGCTCACTCCCCTACTTATATCTGCCTCTGTCACCTGCACTCGGCCAGATCATTGTCTTTTGTCTTTTGGTGAGTCTAGTCCAGCATTCCCTGTTCTGTCTGTTCGTTTGCCTGTTGACCTGACCCAATTTGCGTTTTTGACTTCTGTGCCAGCCTGATCCTGTTATCCTTGCCTGTTTTTTCCTGCCCGCCTGTGTACCGACTTGGAACTGTTATTTGACCACCGAGCCTGCATATTCCCTTTTGAGCTTTATTAAAGCCTTTTTGTTTGCACTTTTTCTTGTCTGGCTGAATACTGGGTCCATCCATCTCTCGTTCGTGACAGCTGCAAGCATTTCAGCATGGGATAAATGGATTCCAGAGGAACAGAAAGCAAGTCTGTATGGCAGAGTAAAGGGATTGAAGAAACTAATCAACAACCTTGAAGCCAGAAGGGCAGAATTCCTTATCGCACTACGAGTTGCAGAGGAGGAAAATGGAGGAAGGGTTCCTAACGCAAATGCACAGTTCACACATCCAGTTCAGCTACCAGTACTGAGAATCAAACCAACCAGCCTTCCCAAATTTTATGGGATCAAGAGGAATTTCCATCAGTGGAGAAGGGACTGGGAGAGTTTGCAGAGGCAGGGAGAGCCCACTGGTTCAGCTGAAGCGAAGAAGATCCAGCTCCTGGAGAGTATTGAGGAAAAGATAAACCGAGACCTGCGGCTGTCCTCTTACAATACAGCTGAGGACATGTTCAGAGTGCTCGAGAACAGGTATGGGAACAAGACCACAATTGCCTTGGAAATAATTGAGGAACTGGAAAGAATTCCTGCACTGAAGTCAAATCAGCCAAGGAGAACAATTGACTTAATCCAATCTGTAGAGAAGGCCCTCGATGATCTAACAGAGCTGGGGAATTCAGGAGCCCTCAAGAACCCTCTGGTCATCAGATCCATAGAAAGCAAGCTACCAGAGAGCATGAAGAAGGACTGGCTGGTTTTCATGATAGACCCAGCAAATGGTGTCAAATTAAATAACCACTTTGATAGCCTCCTCAGATTCCTGAAAACTAAAGAAGAAATCCTAGAAAGATTAGAGCAGCTTCAAATGGGTGAGAAGGCAGATAAAAGGTCTATTTACATGGAGAGGAAATATGCTTCAACCCAAGCCACAAGAAAAGGTGGTTGTGTTGTCTGTGGAGATGAGAAACACAGAGAAAAGATTTTCTTTTGCAAGAGGTTCAAAGAACTGAAGCCTAGTGAAAAGCTGGATGCTGTGAATAAACTGGGGGCATGCAAGAGATGTCTAGTGTGTCACGAGGAAAGTGAGGGATGCAAAGATACTTATCTGTGCAGGAACCAAGACTGTAGGAGAGGGGGCTCTGCAGACCACCATTTCTTTCTATGCCGGAGAGGGAACCCCAAGAGGAGTGAAGCAGACAGAGCACCAAAATCAAGCGTGGGTAAGAACAAGCTTACAGAGGAGCAAGAGAGATTTGTGTCTGAACTTTCCCCAGAGATGACGGAAAAGTTTAAGAGAGCCTTCACCAACATAACAGCAAAAACACATTGTCCTGAGAAGAACCAACCTGGTGGAATGGAGTCATGTGAGTTACCAGTTATTCTCATGCTGTTGGAGGTGACTACCAATGCAGGACAGAAAATTGGAACACTCATAGACTTGGCATCAGACACTAATTATATCACCCATAGAGCTGCCAGAAGGTTAAATCTTTATAGTGAAAAAATCACCCTGGTCATCCATGGGGTGGGAGGAATGGCCATGAAGGTCAGGACCAAGAGGTACCTGCTCAGAGTGAGGGTCAAGACACCTACAGGTACAGAGAGAACTCATGAGCTTGTCTGCTATGGCTTAGATGAAATTGCCAAAGTGCACAGAGCAATAAAATCTAAGCAACTCCAAAAGTTCTTCCCAGAAACCAGCCTAGTAGACCTGCATAGACCTGCGCATATTGAACTGCTTATTAGTCATCGTGAGGGAAGACTTGCTCCACAGAGAGTGAAGGTGATTGGAGACCTTGTCCTATGGGAGAGCCCATTAGGAAAGACTGTTGGTGGAGCACATCCAGATCTCTTTGAGGAAGTGGATATGGCTGCACGCAGATCTGAAACACACTTTGCCCGATCCATGAGAGCCACAGCAGTAAAGTACCAAGAGCTCACTGAAACTCAAGGGTTCAAAGCTGTAACCAAGAGCACAAGTTTCAGTAGAGTATTTCTTGACTGGTGGAAATGGGATAGCATCGGAGCAGCCTGTGAACCAAAATGTGGAGGATGTAGGTGTGGTAACTGTCAGCCTGGAGGCAAAGAAATGACATTAGGTGAAGAAAGAGAGCTAGAAATCATCAGGAAGTGTCTCACCTATGTTAAAGCAGACGCTCACAGCAGCAAACCACACTGGGATGCCAAGTATCCATGGATTGAGGATCCAAGCGCTCTACCCAACAACAGGAGTGGAGTGGAGGCCACTTTTCTAAGAACGGAGAGGCAACTCAAGAAAGAACCAGAATGCAGAGTGGCATATGGAGCTCTAGTTCATGAAATGGTCGAAAGGAGAGCAGCAAAGAAGCTCACCAAGGAAATGATTGCCAACTGGAAGGGACCAATATGGTACGTCAGCCATTTGGTGGCTCCAAATCCAAATTCTGTCACAACACCTGTTCGTTTGGTATGGAACAGCAGCCAGAAGTACAAGGGAACCAGCATGAACGATCTCCTGTTGAAAGGGCCTGATGTCCTCAATCCGATCAGAGCGGTGCTTCTCAGGTTCAGAAAAGGCGTGCATGCAGCGCTTGGTGACATCCAGAAAATGTATAATTCCGTGTGGTTGGAAAAGAAGGAAATGCATCTTCACAGATTTCTCTGGAGGGATACTGAAGACAGTGAGATTGAAGAGTATGCCATCACCCGAGTCAACATTGGTGATCGACCAGCAGGGTGCATCGCACAGCTGGCCATGAGGGAGACTGCAAAGCTGTCCATGGTTGCTCACTTGGAGGAGGAACGTAGGATCATAGAGGAGGACTCTTATGTTGACGATATACTTACTTCACACAATGACCGAGAAAAGCTGGATCTACACATCCAAAAAGTTGAGGAGATCCTAACAAAAGGTGGGTTCGCCCTCAAACCGTGGGTCCGATCAGGCCAAAGTGGGAGGCAGGAGCATGTGCCAGGAACATCGTCCGACAGAGTACTCATTCTCCCAAACCAAATAAGAGAAGGAGACAATAAAGCCCTGGGAGTCGGCTACCTTGTAGAAAGCGACAAACTGTATCTAATGACCTCAATCAACTTCTCAAAGAGGAAGAAAAAGATGAGGATTGGTCAAAATCTCCTTGGAGAAGACGTGAGAGACAACACTCCTGACCCCATGACTAGGAGACAACTGCTAAGCCAAGTAGCTAGCCTGTATGACCCAATCGGTCTTGTGACACCTGTTAAACAAAAGGGTGCCATTCTAGTCAGAAGAGCATTTCAAGAAGCTGGGGGCAGTGTAACTCGGGACACATGGGACAAACCACTGTCTGAAAAATTGAGGGAAGAAGCCATCCAGTTGTTTGAAGAGTACATACGTCTCAGCCAAATCACCTTTCACAGGAGCCTCACACCAGTCAACTGGATCAGAAATCCATGGGGTGTAACATTCTCTGATGGAAGTGACCAGAGCTATGGAACTGTGGTGTACTTCAGATGGGAGACAGCGCAAGGCGCTGAGGTCAGACTAGTTGAGTCCAAAGCAAAGCTCACACCACTTGATCAGAAGGGAGAACCAGTCAAAGCTGAAATCTGTGGTGCTGTGTACGCAATTCGCCTCAAAAAATACATTGAAAAGCACAGTCGGATGAAGATAGAAAAATGGCTTCACCTGCTGGACAGTCAAACTGTGCTGGGAGCAATACAAAGAGACAGTTACGGATATCAGACGTTTTTTGCAAACAGAGTTGGAGAAATCCAGAAGTCTGCCTCTGTTGATGACTGGTGGTGGATCCCAGGAGACCTCAACATTGCAGACATCATGACAAGAGGAGCAGCCCCAGAGGACCTCCGAGAGAATTCTGTGTGGCAGAATGGACCTGAATTCCTAAAGAAACCTGTGGAAGAGTGGCCAAAAAAGTCTGCTAAAGAAGTTGCTGCTTATGCCAAAGAAAGCATAAACAAACTCCAAAGGAAGTGCTTTTCGGGGGCACTGACAAGATCACAGGTTAAGAGAAACCAAAGTGATGTATCATCTGTTGAAACAATGGTAGATCCAGCAGCTACAGTGAGAGAAAAGAAAGGCCACAAGGTGCTGCAAACCATCCCAGAGGGAAGTGAACCCAAGATTCAAGTCCACAGACCAGTGGCTGGCTCCGCTGTGGAAAAACTCATTGACACAAGGAAATTTAGCAGCTTAACAAAGTTAATCAGAGTTATTGCCTGGGTATGGAGAGCTGCAATAAAGTGGAAAATGCTATTGAAAAAGAAATCAGCCACAACTTCAAGTAAGCCAAAGTGGGAGGGGATTTCTTCAGCAGAGGCGACGTCCAAAGCCCAGCAAGCTGTGATTACTGTCAGGGAGTGTAAAGATGCACAAAGAGACCTCTTTCTTGCAGCTCAAGAAGGTGTGGCTTTTCAAGATACCACTCTTAACAGACTTGCTGTGTACAGAGATGCTGACACTGGACTGTTGGTCTGTGGAGGAAGATTTCAGATATTTAATGATGAGAGAACCACTGTACCAATACTGCCTTATGATGCATGGATATCCAGTCTTATAGCACAAGAAGCCCACAGTGCAAACCATGAAGAGGTTGCAGGTACACTGCTCCGGATGAGGAAGAAAGCCTGGGTGATAAGAGGCAGGAAATTAGCTCAAAAGATTATACACAACTGTGTGGAATGCAGAAACGCCAGAGCCAAAAAATGTCAACAGATCATGAGTGATCTTCCACCTGAGCGGATAACACCAGCCAGACCATTTGAATACACAACCGTTGATTTATTTGGACCTTATGAAGTAAAGGATGAAGTGAGGAAAAGAACAAGGCTGAAAGTATGGGGAATTATTTTCTGCTGTATGGCATCCCGAGCTCTGCATGCGGATGTTGACAGTGATCAGTCCTCTGAAAGTTTCCTGCTGACCTACAAGAGATTCACAGCACTTAGAGGGCATCCGAAAAAACTGTGGTCAGATCCTGGTAAGAACTTTGTGGGAGCCAGACCTGCCCTCAGAGATCTCTACCTCTTTCTGAACCAGCTAGAAAAGCCAGAAATTGAAAACGAAGCCTGCAAGCATGGAACAGAATGGAGCTGGAAAATTCACCCTGCTGACTCCCCACACAGGAATGGAGCTGCTGAGGCGGCTGTTCGTATGGTGAAACGTGCTCTGCACAACCTGGCAGGAGATGGATGTTTTACATATGGTGAGTTCCAAACCTTTCTCTACATGGCCCCTAACCTTGCTAATGAGAGACCTATAGATGCCAGAACTCAGAGCCGAGAGGACAGGGTAGACTACATCAGCCCAAATTCCCTTCTTCTTGGAAGAGCTAGTCCCAGAGGAGATCTAGGGAGCTTTGAGTTTGAAGGATACCCTTACAAGAGGTTGAGAGCCATCCAAACTGAGGTTGACCGTTTCTGGAGGAAGTGGAGTGAGTTAGCAGGACCAAATCTGTTCATAAGAAACAAGTGGCACACAACACACCGGAACGTGGCAGTTGGAGATGTTGTCTGGTTGGCTGATCAAAACGCTTTGAGGGGTCAGTATAAACTTGCCAGAGTGGTCAGCGTCAACACTGACAAAAAAGGAATTGTGAGAGATGTACATGTCCGAACATTTCCCAGTTATCCAGTCCCAATTCTGAAACATAACCGAAGAGGAAAGGCAAAGACACTCTGTACCAAAATCCCTGCTACAATTCTTCACAGGGATGTGAGACGTGTCATCGTTCTATTACCAGCAGAAGAACAAAATCAAAGCCATGAAGAATGATGATGGTTTAGGAACGTTCATCCACAGCTGGCGTGACCTCCCTGGGTTCAAGAACCAGGAGGTCAAGTGGGAGGTGTCATGTCAAAAAGAAGAAAAGTAGGAGAAAAGAGGAGTGAACTTGTGTTGGGGTGGAGCTTCCTGTGGTTAGAACACCTGTGCACACCTGTGTGGCCTGTGTGGCAGTTTGAAGACAAAGGAAGGGACAGGCTCTCAACCAAGCAGGTTTTAGCTCATGGTCAAATCACCAGACACAACTGGTAAGAAGGAAATTAAGTTGCAGTTATGAATATGTTGTTTATTAAAAGATAGGAGTTGACCTAGAGATTTTGAAGATATTGTATTATGGCTTGTGGCCTGGTAATGTTCAGGTTATATTGTGCTTATGGTTGAGCCACAGTGAAAATGTTTGTTTGAAACTAATTAAATTTCTGTTTTTTTAGGTTTTCAACCTAATCCTAAATCCTAACTGTAAATCCCCAGTGTCAACAAATAAAACACAAAGGAAAAGGATTTGAGTTGTGCCTAGCGTCCTTCTTGGTGATGATCAGCCATTTTCAAGTTTGGGCAGGAGCTGAAACATCAGACCACACATAACTTGACAATGCTGCTTGGAGAGACTTGATGCAACCTGCTGGGTTTCCTTAGAGAGGAAAACTTTCAGACCAACCTGTCTGGTCAGCACATATAACAATTGGCTGCAGTGTTTGAAATCAATAAAACTTTTAATGTGAAGTCCAAATATTTTTTAAACATCCTATTCTAATAAAATTGTAATATATATATATATTTTGAAACTCCTCATATACTGTTCTTTTTTTTAAAGCGACACATCTTGTTTTCTTAATATGGTTCTTGGCTGAATTAAAATATCATTAGATCTGATCATTTTGGCAGTAACTTTATTCTATGTTCATTTGATCACACTTGGAATCAGCTTTATATAATCCATTCATGCGGGTCTATCCACACAAAAAAACGAACAAGTAGACAGCTGTGATGGACTCAGGAAGGTGGGTTTTTAGTTTCAGCAGACAGACATGCAACAATCTAATGACATAAAGCTAATACTTTCGTGACACATCTGGAGATGACCACAGAGCCGTTTACTTGATCAGAACGTGTTATACTGAGTGATTAGACTAGTTTTAACCGACATAGCAATCCCTTACGATCGTACTAACAAGTGTTACGTTTTCAATTTTAACCCATTAACTGAACGATAATGTAACGGCACTATTCCTATATTTCGCTAAGAGAACTAAAACATCTTGAGTTTCACGCCGAATTGGCTGGAAATGAGGCAGAGTTTACTGCGTTCAGCAAGCTGAATGCGCGCTCCCGACGCAGGGGATACAAATCCTGGCGGGGATACCTAGTTTGGCACGACAACTGTCGCCAGCTTACCTCAAGTTCTTTCTGTAAAACTGGCAGACCATAGTAGTCATGTTTCCTCAGCCATGTCTTTCTCCAAATATGTCGTATCAGTGCGTTTCTCTCCGGTAATGTTTACAGTAGCCATCGACACTTCCGTCTTCTCCTCCTTCTTCTTCATCTTCTTCTTCTTCTTCTTCTACAGTATGAGCACTCCGGTGGCGTCCGAGCGTTGCGCCGTACACAGATCGTGAGCGGTGAACTTTTAAACCCGTGGTTCCGTCGCACAGTTTGAGATGTATATAAGCACCACGACTGAAAAACTCGTACAGTGTATGCCCGGCTTAACACACTTACCATAACAGCTCCGCATCACCGTTTATGACAACGAACTTCCACTTCTTCTTCTGTTTTAAAAGTGATGCGCCCTTTTTCTTCTTCGTGTTTTAATGGGTGCTGACCACATCCAAAAGGATCATTACCGCCCCTCTAGGTGTGCGCTCTGTTCCTCATCTTTATATTATCAGCAGCGCAACCAGCTACCGTAACACCTGTTAAATGTATCACTGTTATAGCTCTGAAGGTCCAGTAACTCATGTGTGCTATAGCACAGCAACGCGGTGCAGTTTTGAAAGAAAAGATACCCAGTGTGGTGTTAGCTTTAGCCTAGCACGCACCCCCCTCCGCGGTTCACAGGCTTTGTTGACGTTCTGGTCGCCGGCTGAGTTGCACTTCCGCCCGGCCGGGAGAAGTCGGCAGGATCCAGTGTTCTGGAGATCTCTAGGATGACGGGAATATCGGCGATAATAAATGTATCACTGTTATTGCTCCGAAGTTCCAGAAATTCATGTGTGCTATTGCGCAGCAACGCGGTGCAGTTTTGGAAGAAAAAGTCCGGTGAAAAATAGATTAAAAAAAACTTCAGGAAAACTGTTGTTTTTTGATGTGAGACGGTGCAAAGCTGAAAAGTTCATATTGCGCCTGCTAATGAGCAGTAGTTCTTGCTGTTGCAATTTTTTTCATCATTCATTTATATCAGTTGTTCAAATTATTTATTTGTTACTTGTAAAAAAAATATATATATATGAAAAGTTCATATTGCGCCTGCTAATGAGCAGTAGTTCTTGCTGTTGCAATTTTTTTCATCATTCATTTATATCAGTTTTTCAAATTATTTATTTGTTACTTGTAAAAAAAAAATATATACCCAATATATATATATATATATATATATATATATATATATTGGGTACCCCCAGCGGGTTGCGAACCTGCGACCTTTGGTGCACCAGCCCAACACCTAAACCACTGTACCAAAAAAAAAGTGTCATGCTGAGCGCTGCATTATGGTGAGGTCAACTGTGTCTAGGAAGTGGTTTTAAGAAGTGGTTTTTGGTTAATTCTGTCGCCAGGGTAACTGGAAATGGCGTCAAGTACAAAAAGCCCTGATCGCGGCGTCGAGACGAACGTTTCGATATATAGTATGTGGGGTAGACCCTACGGTTCGGGCTGTATTAACGGTGACGGAAGATTAATAAACAATAATAATAAAGAAATCCTTATTAGGTGCATAACATAAGGCCTCCGCCATGCATTTTCAATGCATAGGCGGGCGCCTAATAATAATTATAAATAAATCCTTATTAGGTGCATAAGATAAGGCCTCCGCCATGCATTTTCAATGCATAGGCGGGCGCCTAATAAAAGAATCAAGTTACAGCAATAATTTCTTTTAGGTGTAGTGCAATTATACACTGTTTAAAGTTATTTAATGTTTCATAAATAACTCTCTGTCTGTTAAGTATTGTCTGGTGATGATCAGCTCTTAAGCTGATATCAAGACAAAGGTTGAAAGTGATGAATTTGAGCACTAGCGATCTTTTAACAGCAAAACCTGCACACACATAGAATAAAGAGTGACAACTTCTTTTCAAGTCCAAGAATTTAATAACAGAAATAAAATGAACATCCAGAGAACATCACTATGTAATGCTGTTTACCTGAATTAACACAATATTTCGATTAATAAATCCTCTCTACTAGGCTAGTGAAACTTAACTAAACTATTAAGCAAAATGAAGATAAAAAGAAGCTAAGCTAAGGAACTATTTACATGCAAAAACAAAGAAAAGACAACCAAAAGTGGTTGATCATAATCAGATTAATTCAGTGAATCCCTGTTCACTACAGATCTGATTTCAAAAGCATGGAGTGGAGTTAAAACATTTGCCATGTATTTCAATCCATTCACAATGCAAAGCCCAAGTTAAACAAAATATTATTTGTTGAAATAATATTCTGAGGACTGTTTGTCCTGTAAGATCATTTAAACCCTTACGACCGAGTTTGTTAATGCGATTCTCCCTCCGGGCGCATGGGGTCGCTGCAGCAACTCGGTGGCTAAGAGGTTACAACATAAAGTTCCCAAAATTGCCTTGAAAACCGGCATTAATATGCCATATTGATGCAGGAATAAGGCAGATAACGCCATTGGAGGATGGCGGAGCAGAACAGTTACGCTTTATGCTTTAAAACGAACTCCCTTTTCAAATGTCCGAAACCGGATGTTAGCAAGGCTAATAGCATGTTTGGCTAGCGCGACCTACCAGTTAGCCCTTTGTTCTAAACACCACGGTTTACAAACATTTCCCAATAAACCTTTTTCTTCACCCTCAGACCGCTGCCCAACCTGTTGATGCCTCATGTGTGAGTTCTAGCCGTTCCAGGAAGAAGCGTTGAAGGAGGAAGTGGTTGGCTAGCATTAGCGGGCTAGCGCTTGGCTCTTGGCAGGCTAGCGTTAGCCTTGCAGCAGCATGTGGCTAACGGCGTGGTCTGGGTTGGAGGCCTGGTCCTCCAGGCAGACTCTGACCCCGGTTGCAGTCACGATTTAAGCAGATTTCTCCTCGGCGGGGAAGGCTCCGCTGCCGGCGTTTCAGCTCTGCGCTGCCTGGAAACCAGCTCCGTCAGGGGTCCGCTGAGGAAACAAAACAAAGCTGGCATAGACGGATTCCTTCACTTCGGCATCTGTTTTAAGCAGAAGTGAGAAACTTATCTTTGAATCGGCTGGCAGTTTCTCCCTATGCCGGGGAGGAACTGAGTTTCAGAAGGGTTCATTCTCACTCAGCTCGGGGCCTGCTCCAGGCCCCATGCATGGCTCCTGAGGGAGGAGGGACCCCCCCCCCCCCCCCCCCCAGAGGAGTGCTGGTCGTCCAAGGGTGGAGGAGTGTGTCCCAGCAGCTTTGAGTAAGGAGAAGAGAGTGAGCAGAGGTGTGCTGTGGCTTTTGTCTGTAGGGAGGTGGTCACAGCTGACCTCCTGCTGGGAAAAAGGGGCCTCAGGAGGGGAGAGAGAGAGGATAGAGGCCGTCCTTCTGGCCATGTCTGCAGCAGGACAGAATTCTTTTGTCACCTCTTCCTTACTGTTCAGGATCCAATCTGAGATCAACTATTTATCATGGCATAACACACGGATGATCAACAGTAGGGTTCTCAGAAACTGAACAGCTTCTGCTGCGTTCAAACCAAACCCCTTTTGAGCATCAAGGGCATCGGGTTTACTTGCAAAGTCTATTGTGGACATGCCTCAGGGGGCTCCAAGAGGTCCTTCAGAGCATCACGTGCATCTTGCTGCGCATTTTGAAGGTTTCTGTGCTTTTCGTGCTGCAATTTTGGTTTGGCGTGCGTTAAGCGCCTCTAGAGCAGCCGGCGCAAGAGTTGGAAAATCAGAACTTTTGCAGCTGGACGCAGGGTGTCAACCAATCAGAGTGGCTCTGCAATGTGATGTAGTGGGGGATTTTCCAACAGGAAAAATATTTTTTACTTCGGATCACTACATTAAGCCTCCTGAATGATGCCCACTAATCTGAAATAGATGGACAGATGTTCTTCAGCTGAAATGGTGCACTTGTATTTTGTTTCCTGGTGGGAGATGCGGGCACCGTTGCCGGTCAGCAGGTTGTCAAACTGGGCTTGTGAGAGATGTAAATAGCTAGCGCGCAGCTCCTGCAGTAGGTGGTGAAACTCACCCAATTCAAAACGCCTCTGAATTATCTGGCCAATTCAGGAATGGCGCACACTATATTATATTATTCAGTAAATAAAGCTACGCCACTCTCTTGATTTCATCCACTATTTTACAGAGTCCTGCGGAGAAAAAGAACAGGGTAGCTGCTCCTAACGGGAGTCACATTACCTTACGTGCTGTCACAGCATTGAGGCTCTAGACAGCGTGCCTGACGTTTATGTGCACAAGCATTCAAGTTGAGGCATTGGATGCCTTTCTGATGCAAATATGTTGAATGCTGCGTTCAGACCAGACAACGAATAGCAATTAAATAAAAATACACAGTGTAGCTTCGAACAAAACCCCAATAATTTGCTGGGACGAGCTGTAAGTGTGCAAATATAACATAAAAATTTGGAAATCACTAAGTAATGCACTTTCACAAGGACTGGAGCCTAACATCAGTGAAATGTGATAAAATATAATCAGAAAAAGGCCTTGCCATGGTTATTTTTTCCATCAACAAAGATTAAATTGGATGTGTAATTAATTAATAAATCAAGCAAAATATTATAGAATTTGTGTGTATTATCAATGAATCAAATGTTGCATATGAAAAAGTTTCAATGTCTCTGAATACGAACAGATTTCTTTAAAACTGTGAGCTGCACAAAGGTAAACGTGTCTGCAAACACATGATAATGGGTAATGTGATCATAATATGAGTTTACACATACTTTCAAATCCATCCAAACGCGAATTTTAAATAACAAGGGCTGAATAGATAAACGGGCTATTACAGTCAACAAAGATTATTAAAATCTGAGGTTAAAGGAGTTAGAATTGTAGTTCACATTAGGCCTAGCCAATACCAACTGTTTTCAATCTAGTTTGCCACATTCTGTTGCATGGTCAGGTTTCAACTCATTCACACCACTACTTCCGGTCTCCTCCCTATGCTACTCCCACAACCTAAATATTGACCAATGATTGCTCAATAAAGCTTTTAAGCTCTATACGACTTCCTTTTCTCAACTATGAGCTTTTCAAAATAAAACAAAATATGTAGCAATGATTCTGATTACAATAGAACATATTTCTAAAATAAAGACTTGTTAAGGATTTTGCGATCAGAGATGCTGGAGCTGCAGAAGGCAGTTAACAGGGAAACAGCAGATAACTCTTGGATGCCAGGGACTTCGCAGGCATGCATAAACATATGGGCAGTTATCTCAGGGCAGAATGGACACATGTATATCCCTGGAGCGAGACTAACAGTGACACGTGTTGTGCAATTATACACTGTTTAAAGTTATTTAATGTTTATTAAATAACCCTCTGTCTGTTAAGTATTGTCTGGTGATGATCAGCTCTTAAGCTGATATCAAGACAATGGTTGAAAGTGGTGAAATTGGAGCACTAGCGATCTTTTAACAGCAAACCCTGCACACACATATAATAAAGGAGTGACAACTTCTTTTCAAGTTCAAGAATTTAATAACAGAAATAAAATGAACATCCAGAGAACATCACTATGTAATGCTGTTTATCTGAATTGACACAATATTTCGATTAACAAATCCTCTCTACTAGGCTAGTGAAACTTAACTAAACTACTAAGCAAAATGAAGATAAAAAGAAGCTAAGCTAATGAACTATTTACATGTAAAACGAACAAAAGACAAACAAAAGTGGTTGATCATAATCAGAATAAGTCAATGAATCCCGTTCTCTACAGATCTGATTAAAAAAAACATGGAATGGAGTAAAAAAACATTTGGCATGTGTTTCAATCCATTCACAATGCGAATCCTGAGTTAAACAAAACATTATTTGATGAAATAATATTTTGTTTAAATTAAAGAACCAAAGTTCAACTTAAAGAATGTGAATTGAGGTTAAATTAGTTTGACTAACTTAAACAACATTTGACATGTGTTTCGATCCATTCACAATGCGAAGCCCCAGTTAACCAGAACATTATTTTGAGTAAATAATATTCTAAAGACTGATTTGCTCAGTAAAATCGTTTAAACCTTATGATCGCTTGCCTTTGTTTATGCGATTCTACCTCCAGGCGCTAGGGGTCACTGTAGCGATCGGTCGCTAAATCGGTTAAAGTCTAAAAAGTTATCAAAATTGCCTTTAAGCCAACATTAATATTCGATATTAATGCGGGAATAAGGCTCATAGCACCATCGAAGGATGGCCAAGCAGAACGGTTAAGCTTTATGCTTTAAAACAAGCTCCTTTTGAAATGTCTGGAACCGGATGTTAGCAGGAGCTAATAGCATTTTGGCTAGCGGGCATTCAGCGCTAACAAATAAAAGCTTTAGCTTTATTTTTAGTCATAATGAGTGGGCTGGATAACATAAACATTAATGTCCCATCAATGTATGAAACCCTTGTGGGGATAACCTTTTGTTATAACCATAAAGACACACTCAAATGATATTAGCAGTACCATGAAACGAAGGCTAGCGTGAGCTACCTCCGTTATCCCTTTGTTCTAAAGGCACCATGCGCACAACGATTTACAAGACATTTTGCAATAAACCTTTTAACTTCTCCCACAGCTTCTCTGCCCAAACCTGTTGGTGCCTCATGTGAGTCCAGTCCATTTTGGTCATCCCAGGAAGGAGCACGGAGAACGGGAAAGGTGTCGTTTTTTTCTTGGCAGGCTAGCGTTTAGCTCTGCAGCTACGAGCTAACCAACAGCGAGGGAATGGAAGCCTGTAGGTCCTCCAGACAGTCTCTGACCCGGTTGCAGTCACGATTAGGACAGGTTTTCCTCGGCATACAAGTGGGTCCTTCTTTGTTGGCTTTTCAGCTCCAGCTGGGGTTCGCTTCCCTGTAAAAGCTGAGGAGAAATACAACAAAGCTGTTTTTGGCAGGCAGGATCCTTCCTCCTGCATCTGATTATGAGGTTAAGACAGCAAACTTAACTCTGATTTGCCCGGACATGTTCTCCGGGCGACGAGAGTCTTCCGGATTCGGTCAGGTCCTCCGCTCCCTCTTGGTCATTTCATCAAAGCAGCAGATGAGTTCCACAGAACGGTTGGTCTGTGGGCTTTCGGCTTTGAGTCACATGGCTGCTGAGGAAGGAGAGGCCCCCCCCCCTTTCCTTGGGAGCCCCAGGAGAGGAGTCGCAGAAGAGAGTGTGGGAGCTGCAGAATCTGAAGAGCGAGAGAGCGCTTTGTCTGTGGGAAGAAAGTTTTATAGCAGCAGGGGACCCCTGCTGGGAGAAGAGCCGTCCCTGCTGACTCTCTCTCCTTTGTGGCTGTGTGGTCAGCATTCAATCTGACATCACTATTCATCATGCCGTTATTATAGCACAACATTCCCCTCTTTAAATCTGAGAATGGCAGATCCGATTCTCCATTTTCAGATTTACCAAAGGTCCATCCACTGGAATGATAAAGAGTCACTAGGGGTTCCTGTGGACGAGAGGACAGTCATTCAAAGTTCAGTTCCATTGGAAGCTTGTCTCTGGGAAGGATTGAGGCATCTTGGGCAGGGAGCTGACCCTAACTATAAAATATTCAGACATCCATCCCTCGGATGTGCCACAAATATTTAGACATACACACCAAAATTCCAACCCAAGGAAAAAAACAAAAACAAAACAAAACAAATTCTAAACACCATGGTAAACTGATGGTTAACCTCCACTTCTTAAGTCCTAGAACAATAAGAAAGGGTTAAAACAGAATAAACCGTGCTAGAAATTATTTTTGACCTTATCACGCAGAGGCATGATAAGTTGCGTGGTGCTTTTTCGATCAGCTCGCCGTTTAATTTTGTTAAACATGCGACAAACTCGGTGAGCAAATCTCGGCAGATACTTTCAAAGTTTTCCTTTGTGATCATTTCTTTGGAATGGTTCCACCTTTTACCAATATGACCTTGTGGTTTCGCATTGTAAAAGGGCTGACGTTCATATGGCTGCCTAGGCTTTCGTGGCAGCCTGTCTCCAAACCTTCCGGTCTGCTGGATCACTGAAGAACTGACTTTGTGTCTTTTCTTAGGCCTGTTTCCTGTCTGAAGGTTTAAGACTCTACGCTTGCTTTGTTTCCTGTCACATTGCAAACGAGTGTTCCAAACAAGCTGGGCATATCTGCGGATTTCATGCATGGAAAAGTTACTTTCCTTGCAATGCATGGTCACTTCATAACATACACTCTCATGTAAATTATCAAGAAACAAAGACTTAAAAAGTGGGTCCTCTTCAGGACCTGGAGAATTACATCCCTGAGAATAAACGTTCCTTAAACGATAGTAATAATCTCTGGGTGTTTCATTTTCCTGTTGAATAACGCTGAAAACGTCAAGAGTTATTGAAGCCTGGTCCCTGTACACAGAATATTCTTCTCTTAAAGCTTTGCAAAGAGCTGAATAACTGTCACGAATCTCTGGAGGAAGAGCTTTAATGAAAACATGAACGCTTCTAGCTGTTGTTTTCCAAATAAGCTTTAGTTTCTCACGAGATGAGGGAAATGGCAGGTCAAAAAGACAGCGTTCAACTTCCTTCAGATAATTATGAATGTTGGAATCATGATTATCTGGGTCGGAATGTTCTATGTTCCGAGCAAGGGACTCAAGTTGGTGGATACGGATACCGTAATTATGAGGTGGACCTGGACCACCTGGGAAGTCAAACTGGTTATGTTCATGACCTGATGGAGTTCTGTGAACTAACTTTTGATGTAAGGAAGAATGTTCCTGATCTAATTGAGAGTTTTCCAAGGTGTGAACTCTGACATGTGGTCGGGGCTTAGGTTGGTGTGGACCACCTGAGTGACTCTTCTGGCCCTTAGGGGGCGGCACAGAGTCAGGGCAGGTGGTGGTGTGAGTCAGGTGTGATGCCTGCTCATCCCTCCAATCTGAACCACCTGTGTCTGCAGAGTTGTTTACCTGGTACTCTTTGGGGCTGTGCACTGCAGCAGGATGAAGCAAGGCTTCATCATGGACAGTCTGACTTCCAGCATCTCCCATGGAGTCTGTGGAAGTACTTCCTGTAAACTCAAAATTTAGAGGTTCTGTTCTAAATTCTGGCAAGACTGGTTCTGTTATAGGTGCTGCGTTAGAAACTGCAGAGCTGTTCTGTGATTCCTGCTCCTGCAATGATTCAACCTGCTGAGGTTGATCGTGTGAAGATTTCACCTGAAGGGTGGAGGACTCACTTCTCTGGTTAGACGCAGCCTCGCTGACCTCAGGAGTTTTGAGGTCCTTGATCTCAGCGTCAGCTTCCTCCATCCTCACCTCCGTCTTTGAGAGCTCACGTTTGGCAGTACTCACTCTGTCCAAAAGAATCTGATGCTCATCCTGTAACTGAAGATACTGTTCATCTTCTAGTTGTGACTTACGCGGATATAACAATGTAAGTTGTCCAACAACCTCTTGAATCCGCGCCCTTTTGGACGGATTCTGAATGAAATTAATTATTCCCTTAATCTTTTTATGGCATGCAGCAAGGTTAAAACTGTTTAAATTATTCAACCCATCTGCAGATAAGTTGATGAGGTTAGCAACGACAACCTTCTGCCTCTCTATGTCTGTTGGGTCCACCACAGGTGCAGCTTCAGATGTGAGACGTTGTGGCTCACTCTTGCTAAAACAAAACAAACACAAGTTATGACAAAACTTTCAAAATAACATAAGATCCAATCGGTGCACGCTTGATATGCTTTTATGTTTAAACATACATTTTGCAAATACTTATTTGTGTGTGTAGAAACAGGTGCGCAAGTTGACTGTTCAACATGACGACACTATTCTTTCAGTGTTAAGAACTGTCAGGACTCAGTCAGCTGAGCCAGGCTGTTCTGGCTCGGCCTCTCTCCGCAGGTGTTTCCAGTTGACTGGTGGGCGGGGCACACACACCGGGATTGGTCCAGCAGCGTCTTGCCACGGTACAAGAACTGCGTGCGGACAGCAGGAGGATGCCAGAATGTTATCAGTCACGGTATGACTTCAGGCCGCTGTCTCAGTCCCGAGACAGATCTCTTGAGTTATTCGAGTGTTTTTTGTGTCTCCCAGGCTTTGGTTCTCTGACTAATTCCTTGAAGATCACCTCGAGAAATTGCCTCTTTGAGTCTCCCTCTAAGTGTACACCTGTCGTCACGAACCCATCTGGTTCCTCCTGCTGTCTTGGACCGAGGGTTGGCGACGCTGCTCGGACCCCCGTTCCACTCACGCCCCTCATCGCTCGCTGGAGCACCTGCGTCCGCTCCGACATCACACTGAGTCCTTACCGTCCTCCCCTGGTCCGGTTGCCGCGTCCGGTGGTAAGCTCATGCACCTCAGATCGTCCCTTCCCCCCCTGAGTCTTTCCCCATCTAACCGTCTTCCCTTCCCTTTCAGCGATTCTTCGGGTCGTGGTCTCGCTGCTCTCCAATCTCCTCGTGGGTCGTCCAACCATCTCTTGCTAAATAAACTGTTAAACTGATCTCTGCTGCCGAGTGGGTTTCTGCATGTGGGCCAAACATATAAAACCTATCATGACAGAAGAACATTCTGGCCAGCCAGGTCCAGCGGACTCATTCGGCAGGGCGTTGACAGCCCAGCAAGATCAGATTCGCAGTTTAGAAACTACGGTAGTCTCCGTTCAAAATCAGCTGCAGGACGTAGCCGCCCAGCTCAATCAGCTGACGAGTTTCCTACAGGCTCAGTCTCAGCCGGCAGCTTTCGCGGAGCCAGCCCCTCCTACCCCGGCAGCGTCAGTAGTGACGTCACCATCTGTCAGTGAAACCCCTTCTCCCTGTCCAGAGAAATTCTCCGGAGAAAGCGGGGACTGTGGTGGATTTTTATTTCAATGTTCCCTTGCATTTAATCAAAGCCCCCGTTTGTTCCTCCATGAGGATGTTAAGATAGCTTATATTTTACGTTTGCTTACGGGAAGAGCCCTTAGATGGGCGGAATCCCGTTTCCCTGATTGCCAACAGCTTGGTTGTACCTTCAGCGAATTTATTTCTGAGTTTAGAATGGTTTTTTCCGCAGAGTCGGACAGTACCATGGACTCCAGACGCCTCCTCGCCCTTAGGCAGCGGGGAAAGCGAGTTGCCGACTTTGCAGTTGAGTTTAGGACTCTTGCGGCGGCCGCCGGCTGGGAACAGCGCGCGCTGAAGACGTTTTTTTTTCAAGCACTAGATGAACCGTTGAAGGACGAACTGGCTCGCTCGGAGGAGCCCGCATCTTTGAATGATTTGATCGCCCTAACCATTCGGCTCGATAATCACCTTAGGGGAAGGTCTCGGGGCTGAATTGAGAGAACTTTCGCGGCGCGCCCCCCCGATCACGCCGCGGGTCAGCCAGCTGTTTCTCCACCGTCCCCTCCTGAGCCCATGCAGTTGGGGCGTTTGCGGCTTACGCCCAAAGAGAGGCAGAGGCGTATGGCCGACAGATTGTGTATTTATTGCGCTTCGCCAAACCATTTCATTGGTAACTGCCCGGAGCTGTCAAAAGACCGGGTCCATCAGCGGTAGCAGGGAGACCGGCGGACCACACTAAACCGACTGTCCCTGCTCCTCCACGTCTTTGTTTACGCGCCGCTATCGTCACGTCCCACGAAACCTTTAATTTATCCGCCTTTATTGATTCAGGGTGCGACTTTAATTTGATTGATAATTCTTTTGTTCGGCGAGCTCAGCTCGACACGCTGCCCCTGAGAACTCCGCTCCAGGTTTCGGCCTTAGACGGCGGGACTCTCCCTCAGATTACCCATCAAACTAACCCTCTTGAGCTCGTGGTCTCGGGAAATCATAGGGAGCAGATCTCGTTCTTAGTTTTTCCTGTCAAACAAGCGCCACTTGTTTTGGGTAGCTCTTGGTTACAGCGGCACAACCCGCACGTAAACTGGGCTGACAGGCGCATAGAAGCCTGGTCGGCTAGGTGCCATTCCAGCTGCCTGCAGTCAGCAGTGCCGAGCAGTCCGGTCTCCTTTCAGCCGTCCATCGAGGCCGACCCAGAAATTCTGAGCCGAGTACCTGTTGTCTACCATGACCTTAAGATGGTCTTCAATAAGTCTCAAGCTAGTTCGCTCCCGCCCCATCGTCCTTATGACTGCGCCATCAACCTTCTACCGGGCGCTCCGCTGCCAACCAGTCGCCTGTACAACATTTCTCAGGCAGAGCGACAGGCTTTAGAGAAATATATTAAAGAGTCCCTAGCGGCGGGGTTGATAAGACCATCTTCTTCCCCGCTTGGGGCTGGTTTCTTTTTTGTTGCAAAGAAAGACGGCTCCCTTCGTCTGTGTATCGATTACCGCGGGCTTAATGCCATAACCGTTAAGAACAAATACCCTCTCCCACTCCTTTCCTCCGCTCTTGAATCAGTCCAGTCAGCAACGATCTTTTCAAAATTAGATCTGCGTAATGCTTACCACCTGGTCCGGATCCGGCGGGGGTACGAGTGGAAGACTGCGTTTAAGACGCCCCTGGGTCACTTTGAATACTTAGTGATGCCTTTCGGACTCTGCAATGCCCCAGCTGTTTTCCAGTCCTTAGTGAACGACGTCCTCCGATATTTTCTCAACCTCTTCGTTTTTGTGTACTTGGATGACATCCTCATTTACTCACGTAATCTTACCGAACACCAGCACCATGTCCGCCTTGTCCTCCAGCGGCTCTTGGAAAACAAACTTTTTGTGAAAGCGGAGAAATGTGACTTTCATCAATCATCGGTGACCTTTCTGGCTCTCGTCTTAGAAGGGGGGCAGGTCCGGTCTGACCCCGAAAAGATCAAGGCGGTCCTGGAATGGCCTGTACCCGAGACCCGTAGAGAGCTCCAGCGGTTTCTGGGTTTTGCGAACTTCTATCATCGTTTCATCCGCGGGTACAGTCAAATCGCCGCCCCCCTACACGCTCTCACGTCAGTAAAGACTCCATTCAGGTGGAGCCCAGAAGCAGAGACGGCCTTCAGTGATCTCAAGAACAGGTTCTCCAGAGCACCGATTCTCGTGCATCCTGACCCCTCCAAGCAATTCATCGTCGAGATCGATGCCTCCAGCACAGGCATTGGGGCCGTATTGTCTCAGAGTTCCAATCAGGACCAGAAACTCCACCCGTGCGCCTTCTTCTCTCTGCGTCTTACCCCGGCCGAGCGCAACTACGATGTGGGGGACAGAGAACTCCTAGCCATCAAACTCGCCCTGGAGGAATGGCGCCATTGGCTTGAGGGGTCCGAGCAGCCAGTACAGATATGGACAGATCACAGGAACTTGGCCTATTTACAGACTGCCAGGAGGCTGAACCCCAGACAGGCTCTGTGGTCCCTTTTCTTTTCTCGTTTTAACTTAAACATCTCATATCGACCAGGTTCCAAGAACCTGAAGCCCGACGCCTTGTCTCGCCTGTACGCACCCGAGGAGTCTGACGAGGAGCCCGCTCACGTCCTCCCATCCACCTGCTCTTTTGGTGCTCTCCAGTGGGAGATCCTAAGTCGAATTTCAGATGCCCTACCTACCGACCCAGATCCTGGTATGCACCCACCTAACCGAACTTATGTTCCCTCCACAGTCCGGCCCCGTGTCCTCCAGTGGGCTCATTCAGAGAGGTTTTCAGCCCATCCGGGTATTCACAGGACCCGCACGTTCCTCTCCCGACGGTTCTGGTGGCCCACTCTATCGAGAGATGTTAAGGAGTTTGTGCAATCCTGCTCTGTCTGCGGTCAGAATAAGCCCTTAAATAGACCCCCCGCAGGCCTGCTCCAGCCGCAACCGATTCCAGAACGACCATGGTCCCATATAGCCCTCGACTTCGTCACCGGCCTCCCTTCCTCCCAGGGTATGACCACAATTCTCACCGTAATTGATCGGTTTTCTAAGGCCTGCCATCTCGTTCCCCTCAGAAAACTCCCCTCAGCTTACCAGACGGCCCAACTCCTGGTGAAGCACGTCTTCCGCTTGCACGGCATCCCACTGGACGTTCTGTCTGACCGTGGTCCACAATTCACCTCGCGGGTTTGGAGGGAGTTCGCCACTGCCATCGGCGCTAGATACTCCCTCACCTCAGGCTACCACCCGCAGACCAACGGTCAGACAGAGCGGCTGATTCAGGAGTTGGAGACCGCTCTCCGTTGTCTCACCACCTCCAACCCATCCGACTGGTGTCAATACCTATCTTGGGTCGAATATGCTCACAATGCTCATGTTTCTACCGCCACCGGAGTCTCCCCTTTCGAAGCATCTCTGGGGTATCAACTTCCTCTTCTCCCTGATGACCATAAGGAGATTGCCTTATCTTCCGTAGACCATCACATCCGTAAGTGCAAGGAGATCTGGGCCCAGACCGTCCAAGCCCTGAACCGAACAGCAGAGCAGAACCGCAGGTTCGCCAACAGGAGACGAGTTCCTGCTCCCACCTACCATCCCGGCCAAAAGGTTTGGTTGTCCACCCGAGACCTCCCTTCCAGATCCACCTGTCGGAAGTTGTCACCTCACTTCACCGGCCCGTACGAGATCACTTCAGTCCTCTGCCCCACTACCGTCCGGCTCCGCCTACCTTCCCATTCCAGAACCCACCCAACTTTCCACGTGTCTCAAATCAAGCCTTTTCTCACGAGCCAGCTCTGCCCTCCGGCCGAGCCCCCTCCGCCCGCCCTGGACCTCCTGGGACGTCGGGTCCGGGGTATTGTGGCCTCCCATCGGCGTGGTAGAGGGTACTAGTACCTGGTTGACTGGGTGGGCTGTGGTCTAGAGGACCGTTCCTGGATCCCCGGTTCCTCCTTTCCAGACCAGTCCATGATAGACCTCTTCCTTTCCTCCTGCCCTGGCACCGCATCCTCGAGATCGCCGGGAGGCGATCGTTGAGGGGGGGTGGTGTCAGGACTCAGTCAGCTGAGCCAGGCTGTTCTGGCTCGGCCTCTCTCCGCAGGTGTTTCCAGTTGACTGGTGGGCGGGGCACACACACCGGGATTGGTCCAGCAGCGCCTTGCCACGGTACAAGAACTGCGTGCGGACAGCAGGAGGATGCCAGAATGTTATCAGTCACGGTATGACTTCAGGCCGCTGTCTCAGTCCCGAGACAGATCTCTTGAGTTATTCGAGTGTTTTTTGTGTCTCCCAGGCTTTGGTTCTCTGACTAATTCCTTGAAGATCACCTCAAGAAATTGCCTCTTTGAGTCTCCCTCTAAGTGTACACCTGTCGTCACGAACCCATCTGGTTCCTCCTGCTGTCCTGGACCGAGGGTCGGCGACGCTGCTCGGACCCCCGTTCCACTCACGCCCCTCATCGCTCGCTGGAGCACTTGCGTCCGCTCCGACATCACACTGAGTCCTTACCGTCCTCCCCTGGTCCACTGCAAAAAGGGAACTAAAAATAAGTAAAATTTTCTTAAAATATGTATAGTTTTTCCTTGATTTGAGCAGCTAAATAAGACTATTTGCCAATGGAATGAGAATTTCTTCCCCTAAAATAAGATAATTAGACATGCTGCACTTCAAATAAGATGATAGAGATGAATTGTTCTCATTTTAAGTGTAAAAATCTTTATCCATTGGCAAATAGTCTGATTTACCAACTCAAATCAATGAAAATTTCAAGAGGATTTTACCTACTTTTAGTTCCCTTTTTGAAGTGTCCGGTTGCCGCGTCCGGTGGTAAGCTCACGCACCTCAGATCGTACCTTCCCCCCCAGAGATGGTTGGTCGTCCAACCATCTCTTGCTAAATAAACTGTTAAACTGATCTCTGCTGCCGAGTGGGTTTCTGCATGTGGACCAAACATATAAAACCTATCATGACAAGAACGCTAAACCTTTAGGACTTACGAGCTCTGTAGCGACTGCTTACCTTTCTTTAGGAATTACTAGCTTTTGCGCAAGGCTTCACCTTTTAAGGAATTACTAGCTTGTACTTCTCACCTTTCTTTTAAGGGAAATTAGCACTGTTAGCTTCAAGAGCATCACCCCCTTTCCACAAAAAGGATGGCACCTCAGATTAACTAGGAGTTAAATCTGGAGACCAATATGTTCTACACAACACAAAATAAGCTTTTAAAATGTCTTATTAGGCGAATATGCAAAGCATCTTAGGTTAGCTATTTGAGCATCTAACTTTTACTGGACTGGAAGTTAATTTTGAAAGCGCATAGCTGTGGACTTTTCATTTAAGATTTGTGGTTTAAGCAAACGTGAGGATAAGTCACAGCATCTGGAAACAGATGTGCAACAAATTTAGGTTCAGTCAGTAAGCTTAACTTTACAGTTAAATCCACTCTGGGACTGTTGGTTATACCAGATACCTTGATTGATTCAAGCATCTGAATTTAAGCTCTTTGTAGTGCAGTTTATTATCACTAGCTGATAAACACGTATCCCAAAAGACAACATGGGAAAAATCGACAAATCCTGGAGCAGGTCTTTGATGATCCATCTAAGCTCATGTAAGCAAGAAGCCTGCCACTCTCGCGTCCAGACTTTTACCCATCTTACATTGTTTTGTATATGAGAGTCCAGTATTGAAGCTGTAAACATCTCTCTGCCTTGTTAGATTAAATATGTTAAAGTATAGTATTCTGTTTTGAGCATCATTCCTTCAAAATTATTATGTAACAAGTAGAGTTTGCTTAAGGGGAGAAAAGCCGGGGCTAAGAGGTTTAACTGGAACAGGGTGTGGTAAATTTAACAGACTTTTAAATTTACTGTTTTTGATCTTTAAAAACACAGCTTTAACATATGTATAACAAGTTCAGTAAAGGTTAAATTTGCGCAATGCTTCTTTACATATTTTATTTACACTGTGATCTGAATTACAAATCTAATTGTATTTACAATCCTTGTAACCTAATGTGTCAGTAAAATCAACTCATAAATTTGTGAGAGCGCAACATACTTTCACAACTTTGTCAACATACAGAACATTATTTTCTTTGTCATTGTCAGTAAATGTAATGGGTACAGTGCTTTGCAGTAAAGTGTATTTCTGACTAACAACTCCTATCCTCCCTTCAATGTGTATTCTGAGAGATGCCAACGTTCAAGTGCTTTCAAGGTCAACAGGATCTAATTGCTTTTTCCCAGGAGTAAATGCTGGAATCTTTATTTTACCTTGAAAAGATTGAACAGTCTCCCTGAGATCAAACCCCTACCTGCCAAAACTAGGTCTCCTGGAAGCAAGTGTTATAAAAAGTCACTATTCTTTGTAATTAACTTATCACTTGGGCGGTCTCCCCACCCATTAGAAATTAAACATAGATTCCTGTGAGCTAATAGCGATCAGATATTTGTATGATGAATAACACCAAGCACTATTTAATAGGTTACATGTCTTTTCAGTGAGTATTTTAAAGCAGTCAATAATGCAAGTTGTTTTTTAAAAGTGTAGTTTCTGTCGGGAGAACTGGCACGACTCCTGCCGACACCTGGGTCCATGTGAGCCGCTGACTGAAACACACATTCAGTCAGAGCGTACACATGACAGATAATAAAGTCTGGAATTACAGCGTTGTTTTCAAATGAAGTTGTTAAATGCCTCAAATCACTGATAACCTGGGTAGCTACTGTGACAGGGGCCAGTAGCGGCAGCCATGAAGGCAGCAGCATGAAGTTTCTACTATGGAAGGCTGATGCTAACCAACCAATAAGCAGCAGTTGTCCCCTTAAGATTGCCCCCGCCTCGTTTGCATAATGAGGCAGAAATGCATATGGTAAAGTAAAATGAGGAGATGAGGAAATGTAAAAAGAACAAACGCTTGTATAAGGAAAAGGCAAAACAAATGAGGCAAGATAAGGCAAGGCAAATGTATTTGTATAGCACATCTCCGTACAAAGACAATGCTAAGTGCTTTACATGATTAAAATATAGGAAAATAAAAACAGAATAAAAGCAAGTTGGACTAAAATGTACAAGAAATGAAAAAAAATAAAACATGGGAAAATGGAAACTAAAATCAAAGATTAAAAACAGTTTCAGTAAAACAATTTAACTAGAACGGTCAAAGGCAATCCTAAACAAATGGGTTTTTAATCCTGATTTAAAAGAACTCAGGCTTTCATAACTTTTACAGTTTTCTGGGAGTTTGTTCCAGATGAGTGGAGCATAGGAACTAAATGCTGCTTCTCCTTGTTTGGCTCTGGTTCTAGGTATGCAGAGTAGGCTGGAGCCAGAAGACCTTAGTGGTCTGGAGGGTTGATATACTGACAGCAACTCTGTGATGTGTTTAGATGCTAAGCCATTCAGTGACTTATAGACAAACAGAGGTATTTTAAAGTCTATTCTCTGAGATACAGGAAGCCAGTGTAAGGACTTCAGAACTGGGGTGATCTACTCTACTTTCTTAGTTTTAGTGAGGACCAAAACTAAGATTTCTTGACGAAAACACATCTAAGGAACACAAAAAGAAAATATATACATTTCCTCAAGAAACCGCGTGTATAAAGAAAAGGAAAATCCAAATATATACATTTCTTGATGAAAACATATGTGTAATGAAAAGGGGGAAAAAAATTAAATAAATATGTTCCTCTGACAGATTGCTACTTCTCAAACAGGCATAATGGGGCTCTCTTCGATTCTCCATCTTCTCACTAGTTCTTATAAATCACACTCAAACATCCCATGGAATGTTGCCATTTTACTCTTACAACATTTCTCATTTAAATGAGAACATATTTTGGTTTTAATGATACACATAGTGTCATAACAAGATACAAAAATGTGGACACAATCTTTATTGCAATAGTTAGCATTACTATTGTAAAATTATTATTGTACTACTGAAGCATTCAATTATATGTTGGGCTGAAGTTACCTGATATCAAGAGGTTACTGCACAAGTGGAATCCATTGAGTGACAGGTTCCAATGCTCTGTTTTCTTTATCATGAGCAAAGCCCATGTAATCACAGAAATGAATCTTTCCCTCCGACCTGGATCTTAAAAGGCTCTGTCTAACTTGCCCTTAGTGATTTGTCCTTCCAGGGACACGCCATGAGTTGGCCATCGTTGCAAAACCGGAAAACTGTAGATTAGTCGTTCCTTAGTTTACAAGTTTTTCCTGCTAATGTGGTGCCCATACAGCGGTGCATGCGGGGATTGTGTGACGTAATCTCCCGGGTAAGCAAATAAAACTGAACCAAACAATTTAGGACAGTATATGCATTTCTTTTAATAAGGAAATTGATCAAAGCTCTTTTTTGTTCTTCAGATTGATGTGTTTTATAAGTCACCTTTCTTCAATAATAAGACTCATTTGCTCGTTTTCTTAAAATATTGCATGTTTTGTTAATTTTGTAAAAGAAAACCCAACATCATAACAAATTTAGTTTTGCATTCTAATGATAAAGAAAATCTGACTCTGGTGACCTTTGTGTACTTTACACTTGACAGTTTTGGCCCATATGGAAGAAAGGTTGAAAGCTCTGTTTTAGGAGATGTAAAATCTGTAATCAGAAAATCCGTACTTAAAGGGTCTGTATGTATATTACCACAGTGTTTGCTAGAGTGGAAAAGTGAGCCACAAAAGACAATGTTGTTATCTTTTTCTACATTACTGACAAAGAAAAGCCACCCATTTCCCTGTCTCCTCCAAGGATGGTTAATATTTGCTCCTAACCCTCCTGGAAGCTTTGCTCAAACACTCCACATCACTGCATTTAGAAAAAAAGAGTCTTTCCCCTATCAACATCAAAGCCATCTGAGCAGAAAAACTGCAGTGTCTAAATGGTGTTTACACTTATGCACTGATGTACCTACTTAGTGATATGGTAGCTCAACCCACCCTGTTTTCCTCACTCTGCTTGGATGGAAAGGATTAATGATCCTGTGCTGCTTGAACCAAATACCATTATGTGACATTTACAGAAGGCTAAAAGGCAATGGTTTAAACACATCAATTTTCAAAGGTCATACATTTTTAGTTTTATAGAGAAGACAACAGTTTAAGAATAAAAGAGCATTATTTTCTAACGAATGCTATTGTCTTAGTTTTTGTGTTGCCTTAGTTTTTATAGAGAAATATTACTGTGTATTTCTTTTGTTCCATTTTATTCCCGTCATTGTAATCTTTATTCAGATTAGTTTCCCTTGTGTGGTTGGGGCTTTGGCATGTGGGCTGGAGAAGGCTAATTATTATTAAAAAAGTGTGATATTACTAATACTTTTTCATTTTTATAAGAATTAGGAAAAGATGTATCAAACAAAACACTTTACAGAGCTCAATGTGCACAACTGTTTTAAAAACAGTGACTACTGGTGAGAGGACATAACTTTACCGAGTACACAAAAATGTAAAACAGTTTGAAAAATCAAGACTCTTGTGAAGTGACTGATACTTTGCATTTTGCAATACAGTGACCATAGGAGGAACTATCCTGTCAAAACTAAGCAAACCAGAGATCAAAGTACATAAAAAGACACCATGCAGCATCCTGACAATCCACGAACTGGTCCAGTATTGATTAAACTACTAACTGAAACTACCAATACAACTTCACAAGCAGCAGTGAGGGGAAATGTGTGTGTGTGTGTGTGTGTGTGTGTGTGTGTGTGTGTGTGTGTGTGTGTGTGTGTGTGTGTGTGTGTGTGTGTGTGTGTGTGTGTGTGTGTAAATATTGTTTATTTGGTGTGAGATATGTCCAGGAAGCATGAGAGTGTGAGAAACATTTCACAGTTGGCAGCCCTTTTGTAATGTATATATTTTACTTCTGATGAAGTCATGGATTGGGTTGACCTGCATGTAATTAGATCTGACTGAATCGTATGGAATTGCATTTTGCTTTAATCTGGAATTAATTGGAATATATGTCAATGTTAAAAAAAAAACTTACATGATTGCCTTCTAAGTAAGCTGACATTCTTTGAACTGCTACGATCGATAACAAGATAAACTGGATTAATTTTAATTAAAAGAAGAGCACATAAACAAAAAACGTATTTAACATACATTTCTGGAACTGAGCTTTGGAAGGTTTACCCACACCACACAGTAATAAGTAAGTAATAAGTCTATATCCCCAATAACTATACTCTACCTCAAAGCATTAATTTTAGGTAGAATAACTCTAAAGGTGCGTATACATCGAACATGAACTAACAATCCATAGTTTGAACTATAGCCCCATTTACACTACCCTTTTTTAACAGTGCCGAGAACGGTCCGAGCTCGGTAACTGAGATAACTATCGAGTGTAAATGGAACGCAACTGAACTGCACCGTGCCAGACACAACCGAACCGCGCTAAATCTAGTACCAGTTCGATAGTAGGGCTCGGCCCGGTTTTTCAGTGGCTCGGTTCACTGATAACAAAGACCGCATGAGCAGACCGCGTCATCTCCTTACAGTCAGAAATTTCAGACATTCATAAAAATACTAGCTTCCCTACCGTGCCACACGATTTCCAGTGATGATTCTGCTTAGCAGTGTGATGACCCTCAGCGTCTGTCGTTTCCTGCATCTGTAAGCCCTGATTAGACTATCGTTTGTCTTATCCACTTCCCAAAAGCCGACTCTGTCAAATAAATTTACCAAAGGTTGCCTTCTTTGCCTGACTCTCCACAAACAACGGAATATCACAACTATAACGAAACATAACTTCCTGAATGTTACGGGCGCCGGCATTTTTATTTGCTTGATTCCCTCCTTCAATCCTAGAGAGCAGTAGTACCATAGATCGTCAATAGGAGGCGAGGAACCGTGCTAGCGTGATGTGTAAATGGTCGTAAGAACCAAGCTCGGCACAGTTAACTGATCCAAACTCGGTCCGAACTCGGCATGGATCGGTTAAAAAAGGGTAGTGTAAATGGGGCTTATGGAATGCTGTCACTCACCAGACATTGTTGCTGGCCGTTCGCACAGCTGGTGACAGCAATTGCACAGTGGGCAACAAGCCTGATATGCAGTAGTACAATGATGCTATCTAGTGATGCTTTCACTTGACTGCCACTCCAGTCTCCACACCCACTTTTCTCCAGGCGTGCTCCTTTCTGGACTTGTCTCGGTAGTAATAATTGGCTGAGATTTTAATCGCCAAAATTGCCTCTGTGGCCTTACGATGTGGCTCCTGTGTTGCACCTGTGCATAGGGATATCATGTAAATCTATCACTTGGCCTGCCGCATTTGCTTTCGATGTGAAAACACCTTGAAACTGCAGTTTTTATCAACATAATAAGCACAATTATGTGAACTTAGTAATGTTTCTTAAATGGTACTTTTATTTTCCCAAGGGCTAGTCATAGAGGTTCCCCTCCCCTGTCTTCCTGTCCACACTTGAATAGTTAATACATGCCCATGTACACATTAAAAGTTTTTTTTGACAATAAATAACATGGGCCCTGGTGTTAGGATAAAGTGAAACCACAAGTAAAAACTTGTAATCCAGCTTTTGTTTAAGAGACATTTGAGATAATTTGAGCGTGAAAACTTTCTCTAAAATAGAACTTAAAATCTGTATGTTTACAAATGTTTAACAAAAGCAGAACATATTGATCTTTTTCATGGGGCTTCATGTAAATTGCTCTTGCCTCTTTACATTTTTACTCCCAAACTCAGCCTTAACCTTTCTAAATATGACATAAAAGTATACACTTGTTTGAGAAACATGGGACTATGTTGCCAGATGGATTTAACCGTTGGTGCTATGCAACTGAAAAGCTTAATAGCATCCTGAAAAACATATGTTAGTCCTTGGTCAAATATTTATTTACTCTCTCTACCTGCCATCATGCCTCATATATTATTCCGGCAGCTCATACTGTCATGATGCAGCCTGAAGGCTGCACTCTGAACATTTCTGGCTCCTTCTCCAGTGCAGTCCTGATTAGGAACACCTGTCAGGCTGCAATTAACCTTGGACTCATTCCACCTACTCACATCACTATATAAACTCACCTTAGTCTGTCCCTGGTTACCGGTTCATACTCAGTCTTCAGAACATCATGCCTGTCCAGTTCCTGTTCGTCTCCTGGTCCTGCTCTGTCTGCTCCGGTCTGTTCCCGTCTGCCAGTTCCTGCACCCTACAACCCTGTCTGGTAAAATGACTCTGGCTTTTCATCATCCACTTCCTGCTGTTTCAATAAACTCTGGAAACGAGCTCTGTGTGTGTGCTGTGTCCGGGTTCATCCAAGACAAATCATGACACATACAATCACCTGAAACACCAAACAAAATCAGTCTTTGCATGAGAGTTCCTCTTGGATTTGCTGTACTCAGGACAGAGAATACCCTAATTGTGATGATTTGCTGTGGTTGAATCCAATGTAAGCCAGACACGGAGCTGATGCTGAAAGGGGTTTTATTAACAGAATCCAAGAGGCAAAAAAAGGCGGTCTTCGGGCAGGCAAACAGAACCAGGCTGGGGCTAAACAAACTCAAAAACAGGAGGGCACAAAACAGTTCGGGCACAGACTGGCAGACAGGCAGGTTAAACAAAAATAACAGAGGCTGGAATGCTCTTACCAAACGGTTGTGAGTAGGGATAAGAAGAGACGTTCTGGCAAAGTGCAGAGAACTGAGGCCGGTATAAATAGCCGTGCAGACAGGTGAACAGGGAGGGACTAATCAACCAAAACCAGGTGGAAGTGATCAAGGAGGGAAGAGACAAAAAGGCAAACAGGAACAGAAGCTAAACCAGACTTGCTAAGAACCAAAAACAACCCTGAAGTACAAACTAAAGACAAAAGATAAAGCTAAGACTAAAGTGATGACCTAACAGGATAAACTAAAACAGTACACCAACTAAACAAGGAACCTAAGGCAGGAGAGAGAAAGAAAACTAAACTAATAACATAAACCAGAATAGAAACCAGAATATTACACTAATAAGAGCCCACTAAGTAAATGACAGTCAATATGTTCATAACATAACATGAAGGAATTAATAATTATCTGCTATTGATAGAGTATTAAAAAAACAATCTTAAGTGTTAACTTAAAAGGCAGCGTACACATGCAGCATCAGTACACATAAAAGAATATTTTCAAAAAAACAACTGTCGGCTGATGGTCCTATGCATGGTGCCAAGGATTTCTAACTGTTTTGACCGAGAAGCGTTTACACTTCTGATAAGACTACCCAGGGCTAAAGTCTATTTCTGGCACCTTAGTATGATGCGTCCAATGTGTGTTAAAGGAGCCAAATGATGCACATCTATTCACATGCCATGACATAGCTCTCCAAATGTGAATTGCCATTAACTCTTTAAACACAGAAAGCAGACAAGTTCCAATTTAAATCCAGTTACAGGAAAGTCAAATATACTTTAATTTGATACTATCAGAATCAAATAAAACACAATCAAATTCCACGCAATTAAAACATTTGCATTAATTATAATAGTATATATGGGTACACTGATTTTGTTAACAACCTGATCAAATATAAATCTAGGGTTCCTCATCACTATTTCAGGCCAAGCGGATATCATTGAAAGATGCACTTCACAGAGTGCAGGCTGTGGGGATCAAACCGGGTACTTGCAACCTTCTTAGAGCGCAAGCGCACTGCTCTAACCACTAGGTGATTAACAACCTCACTGCTGTGGAGCTAAATCAGTGACAGCTTACATTGACATTTAGAAAGAGATTTGTAATTGTAATCAAATATTGTTATCTAACACTGAAAATTAAAACGACAAAAAAAACCATTGAAAATAAAACATTATGTTTTTTCTACTCCTCTTCTCCTCTACCTGCAGTCAACATGTGGAAGATTCTAGTTCACATACTGCTCATCAACCACAGATAAAGGTCTTTTTTTAAGATTATCTTTATTAGCTGTATAAACTGACAAATGATTTATTAGGTTTAGGTTCAAAATAAACTAACTGGCCATTTATAATTTAGAGACATGAATCAGAGCTCACTTTAGCCATCTCTTTGGGGTTTCTGCTGTTTCGGGCAGTCCGATGCGTGGAGCTCTTATTAAAAACAAAGGAGGCGGTAATCTGCTTTTATATTAATGTATACTGATGACAAGACGTTACACAACTACAGAAATCATGCAGTCCTCACTTAGAGAACACTTATTATCAACTGTAAACCCTTTTATTCATCAAGAGAATTTTCATTTATACAGGCTAGAGCCTATTCCCCCTCCTGTTTCTGCACGTTGAGGCGGAAAAAACGTTCACTGATATGATAACAGACTTAGTGTCTGCTTCTCAACTTTCAGCTCTCCATGTGATCAGCTCTCTGTGCCGCTCTCCCTCATCTGATGTGACGTTGGGCGGACTTCTGCAGCTGAGCATTTCATGTGCTATGTATAGACTAAGGTGACCCGATTTCTGCAATCACATCTGGGGACATTTCTTGCTCATGGATAAAAATCAATACATCTCATCAAGATGAAATTAGGAAACGGGGACAGTAATGGTTTCATTTATTTTTACATATTTATTAATATTTAAACAACAAAAATCAAGTGTAAAAGCCAGGAATGTGCCTCTCCACACTTTTAGTATATCCTAAGATTAATAAAATGAATACATCAATAGTGTTATTAATAGAAAACTAGAACTGTGTCTTTGGGTTGGGGCAAAGTAGTGGGGGTGGGAGTGGAGGGGTCAAGGGTGGTTAGCAGGGCTTTCCAATTTTGTGGGGCCCAAAGAGCTCTGCCGCCTCCTAAGGGGAGAGGGACATGGGGAAAAGATAAACCAGTAAATACAAACATTGAGCCTGTGGCTGTCTGTGAAGATAGAGTTCCCCCACCTTTTCAAAAAAGTGCAACAAATACTTATTCTGTTCACGTCTACATACCTATGAGAAATAGTTTTTTTCTGGGTTAACATCAAAAAGAAGTAGTGGTCAAGCCCGCAGGTAAAGGATGATACATGTTTCTTACTGTCACCTGGCCGCATCAGGGGTCTGTGCATCTCAAAGAGGCAGATTAATTTCTTCCACTAATGGGATATAAGCACAGCTCCACTAATTCCTGAACTTCAGCAGCTCCTTTGTTTTCTGTCTTTCATCACTGGACAAGCTGATTAATTCAGGTGTGTCTGGCTGGTTTCTGAGGTCAGACACACCTGGATTAATCATTAATCAGTCTGTATCTATATAAACCAAAGGTTACCAATCCGTTCTAAAACATCTTTAGACGAACCCTTGTTGATCCCTGGAGAACCAGCGTACCAGATAAGCGCCTTACAAAGAGTTTTCAATCATTCTGTTACATTTTATCCGAGTGTCTTTTACTCAGGCGAGCAGCAACTCGTGATCTTGTCTTACTTTTTTATTGATTATTTTTTTACCTAGACACAAACCAAACATTTCTCACAGGATCAGCCCGATCCAAATTAAATGAATTGTTTAACATACCTACCATAACATTGAGCAGCTCCCCATCAGTTGCCACCGGTTGTGAAACTTGTGACAACGAACTTCCACTTCTTCTTCTTCTGTTTTAAAAGTGGTGCGTTCTTCTTCTTCTTTTTCTTTGTGTTTTAATGGCAGCTGACATCCAAAAGGATCATTACCGCTCATCTAGTGGTGCGTTCTGTTCCTCATCTTTATATTATCAGCAGCGCAACCTGCTACCGTAACAGCTGTTTCTGTGCGCAACAGCTTTACCGTAATAACAGTCTAAACACAACATTTCCCCCCTCGGTAAAATCGCGGACATATCTGGGGACAGGTGGTCCAAAACGGGGACAGTCCCTGGAAATCAGGGACGTCTGGTCACCCTAGTATAGACAGAGCCAAAATTAACTTTGTTTGTGTTCTTCCCACAAAAAACTCGTTGTTCTTCAGGAGTATGTAACAAGCTTAAGACCATCTGCAGCTTCAACAACAAACCATGGTTCTCATCACATCTGAGGCAGCTGTGTTGCACCAAAGAAGAAGCTTTCCAGAGTGGAGACCTGGCCTTTTACAAGCAGACCAGAAATAGGCTTGACGAAGGAGATCGAATTAGCAAAAAGACACTTCAGGAAGAGAATAAAAAAAATAGTTTATCCACAAAGAGAAATCTGAAATCCATACCAAACTACCATACCCCTCCTCTACATGTTGACCCCACCTTCCAGAGGATCTAAATCACTTCTTTTGCAGATAAGATCGTCAGTCTTTCACATCTCACTCTCACACAAAAGACCCCTAAGACCCCCCTACCAACAACTCCTCAACCCACTGCTCTCCACCTTTACTGCCACCTGAGATCAAAGAGGAAGATGTCAACAGGGCATTCAAGTGTCTATGTGGGAAGAAAGACCCAGGTCCTGATTATGTCCCCCCCCCCGTGCTTAAAAACATGCGCTGACCAAATGTCCCCTGTCTTCACCAACATTTAACAAGTCTATGGAACTGCTTAAAACGCTCTACCATCATCTCTGTGCAGGAAACGGACTGTCACAGGTTTAAATGACAATGACAAATTGCCCTTATGTCTGTAGTCACAAAATTCTTTGAGCACCTGTGCTGAAACACCTGAAATAAATCATAGGCTCCCTGCAGGTTGCCTACTGGGCAAACAAATCAGCTGAATACACAGTCAACAAGGCAAGGCAAACTAAGTTTATTTATACCTCACCATCTCTCCTCCTGCTGGACCTGTTGGCTGCATTCGACACCATGGATCACAACATCCTGTTCCACTGGCTACAGACTGCGCTAGGACTCTCCAGGACCACTCTGAAATGATCCCGGTCATATCTTCAGGCAGGATTTGCAGATTTGCCTACTGCACCCTGGACATTTTCTGGCACCTTCCTCCTCGCATACACCCCGATTCCACTCACCTCCCATCATCTCCACCTGCCGCCACTAACTAATGGGAACTGATTCCGCCTGCCACTCTGCCTACTTAAGGACTCCTCAGCCAGCCGTTCATCGCTGGAACGTCTCTCAACCTCTCTCACGACAACCCCTCGTTCACCTACTGCTCCAGCCTTCGCCTCACATCCTTCACCACCTTCCTCACTGCCTTCTTCGCCGTCTCCCTTGCCGCACACCAGCTGCACTCTCCCTCCTCGTGTCGGCCAGCTGTTCACCTGCTCCAAGAACTCTTGCCACTGTGCTACTGGCTTCCCCAGGGCTTCTGCGCTCTCCCCTCAGCCCAGAAGGCTACCTCGCTCCCTGCGCTCACCTGGCTCCGCAGCGCAGCACCCGCGGTCCTCCAGCTCCTTCCCGCTCCTGCCGCCATCATCCACCTGCTCCAGAACGGTACAGCTCTCTGGTTATTCCCAACCACTATCTATCACTTTTCAATAAACTGCTGAGGATGAAACTGTGTGTGGCTGAATTCGGGTTCAACAGAACAGTTTCATGACAATATGCTCCCGTTTGGTCAAATCATCCATAACCATAAGGTTTCATTTCATTGTTATGCAGATGACACACAGTTATACATACAAATGGACTCAACATGGACTCCCACTGCCACTTCCACTTCAGGGTTGCCTGGAGGAGATAAAGGCATGGATGGCTGACAACTTTCTTCAGCACAACAGTAGCAAAACCGAAGCAATCCTCATTTTCACCTCACATCAAACCCAGTCATCCTCCCTTAGCAGTATCCCTATTTTTGGTCATAACATTACCCCGTCATCCTCTGTCACAAATCTTGGAGTCAGACTGGACGCGCACCTTACATTTGACACCTACAGGACTGTCTCAGAAAATTAGAATATTGTGATAAAGTTCTTTATTTTCTATAATGCAATTAAAAAACATGAAATGTCATACATTCTGGATTCATTACAAATCAACTGAAATATCGCAAGCCTTTTATTGTTTTAATATCGCTGATTATGGCGTACAGCTGAAGAAAACTCAAAAATCTCAAAATATTAGAATATTTCCTCAGACCAAGTAAAAATAAATAAATTATAACAGCAAAACAAAATCAAACATTTGAAAATGTCCATTAATGCACTCAGTACTTGGTTGGGGATCCTTTTGCACAGATTACTGCATCAATGCGGCGTAACAATGATCTCTGACATTCTCCACCAGAAGCTCACTCTGCTCAAAGTGCCTCCCTCCACTTGCCAATGGATAACCAGCTTCCTGACCAACCACCAGCAGCAGGTGAGGCCGGGAAGCATCTTTTTCTGCCGTAGAACAATCAACATCAGGACCCCACAGTGGTGTGTCCTCTCCCCTCTTCTCTCTGTACACTAAAGACTGCCTATCCATGGACCCATCTGTGAAACTTCTGGAGTTTCAATGACACCACTGTTATTGGGCTGATCAGGAACAGAGAAGAGTCTGCATACAGACAGGAGATGGATCAGCTGGTAGCAGCTTGAGTTGCAATAGGAAGACTGTACTTCCTATTGCAACTCAAGAATTACAGCCTTCCTCAGGAGCTACTGATTATCTTCTACACTGTCATCATTCAGTCCCTCTTGTGCTCGTCCAAGTCAAAGTCCTTGTTCATACCCACAAACCTGGCAAATAAAGTCCATCCTGATTCTCATTCTGATTAAGAAGGAGCCCAAACACTTCAGGTTTCAACATGTTTTTTCTATGTGTGGACAAAAACACACATAGACACGTTAATTGACAGTGCGCCTTATAATCTGGTGTGCCTTACGGTCCGGAAAATACATTAAATCAATGGACTGTTTTTCCATGTTAGGTACGATTCCTCTAGCTGTGTAGAGCACAATTTTCTCTCCAATTTCCTAACGTTTTGCTTCAAAGAATCCAGCTCTAAATTAAACCAGGGAGCCAGCTTCCTGTGAATAATTACTTTCTTTTTCAAGGGGGCTACGTTGCAATTTTAGTAAAGAAAAAAGTTTGAATGTTCATTTAAATTTATTTTACTCTCTCTCACATGTGCAGGCCTGAGCTTTCTCTACACATCAACAATAACATACCCAGCCATCACTGTGTCTCAAGACGTCTCAAGATGTCTTAATAAGAAGAATTAAGACGTCTCAAGACATTTGTGCACATCAAGACGTCTTAGGACATCTTAAGACAAAAATCTGAAGACATGCACCCATGTCTTAAGACATGCAATTGGAGGAAATCAGATGCTGTCAGACAGTATTTTGTGTCTTGAAGACATTGAGTGTCTTTAGATGTCTTAAGACATCTTTTTTTGTCTTAAGACATTCAAATCTTAAGATGGCTTAAGACACCCTTTGCAGCCTGTCTCAAAAGCATGGCCAAGCTATCTTGTTTTAACAGGAGTTTTATGATTATAAAATTTGGGGGCAAAAAGGGAAAATATGGGCATCATGGGTTGTGTTGCCTTTCAGGCATGAATCTGAAGGGACCTTTGTTTTGAAGGAGCTCTTATTTTGAAGGGCAGTTTTTACTAACATTCCGAATCTCAGGTTTGTTTTCAGTTAGTAAGACAGTTAGTACGGCAGTTGGAGGTTAGCTGAGTTCACATTTTTACTACATTTCTGTATTCAACTACCTGAATTTATCACTGTAAACGTCACAGAGGCAACATCGTAAGTTGTATAATTACATAATTACATTTATAAGTTTATATGTACTACGCATTGGGGAGCAAATTGATATGTTGGCCTGGGCCACCCTATGATTGGTGACTGCAGCCGCTTTGAGCGATACCACCAGAGGATCAAGGACTTGGGTAGGTACATTTTCAGTACATTTCATATACTAGTTCCTGAAGCTGTTTGAAGCTCAGTCTTGATATTTTTGTTGTACTTCAGTTATTGCTCATAAAAGTATTGAAAAATGAATGGTGAAGAGGATTGCTGTGTTGGATACGCTTTGCACACTGTCAACACCAAATGAGGAAACAGCAGAAAATACATCTGTCCCCGGGCTTCCAGGCTACGCCCCGGTTTACAGGCCATCAGGATCAGCCACAGTGATATCTGCAGCTGAACTTCATCAAAGACATGGGCTTGGTAGGTAAATCTATGTTACAAAAATAAATTACTAAAATAGTTGTATTATTAAAATATTCTTGGATTCTCCATCAACAATGACTAAAAAAAGGTAACAAAATAATTTTATTTATTGTAATTAATTTCTTAATAGGGTTGCACCTTGGAACCCAAATGCCAGAGCTATCCCACCTGAAAGTGTCAAAAATGATGCGCCAGCCAGACCTCATGGAGAGAATGGGGGATAGAGTCCTGACACAAGAAGAGATCTTACTTGGCCCAAAGGTGGGACTCATGTAGTTGATCTCAATTCAGTACAGGAAAATACAGATGAATAAATATTAATTATACATTATAATGTACTGTAAGCACTGTCTTCTTGTATAGAAACATAACATAATTTGCTTTTATTCCCAAGGTTTGGATAAGGGGAAGCATATCATCAACATCTTTGACAACCCTCTCTCTGGGCAACCAGAGAGATGCATTAAACACCAAACTGCCACACTGTCCCCACAAAAATATAAGTATGTTAACAATGTTTATCATTTGTGTAATAGCAGTAGTAATGTACTGAATTCAGAATATTTTTTCCGCCAAATTCATAAAAGGATAGTACAGAGCAGCAATTGTACCAGCAACAAAACTTACTGCATAGCATTTCCCAGAAGCTGTGCATCATTTTGTGTATTAGACCCTTGGATATTTATCTAAAAAAATGGAATACGCCTTTTATAATATACCTTTTTTAATGAATGCAAGTGTTTTAAAAATATTTTATCTCATTCGCAGATTTGATGTAAAGACTCTCAAAGTTGGCTCATTTGTGGAGATAGCCCCCTTCAACCCAACCCATGTGAATGATAGTGACAGGCAACCAGTGAGAATCACAACCATATGGGCTACAATCTCTGGTAAAGTAGTTACATCTTGAATATAATGTGTAAGCAGGATTATAGAGAAACCGGGCAATGTAAACCTCATAGCATAATGCATAACACTAGGTTAAGTTAGAGTTTTACTAGAGATAATTGTTGTATCCCATGGCTACATGCACAATGTTTCTCCCCCAATATTCCACTGGTCCTGTTTGAGGGTACCACTTTCTGCAACGCACAGAAGACCCACTGACAGGCTGCTAACAGTATCAAGAAGGGGAAAAAAATTATTTTTCCAACATCAGCCTTCACTGACACCCTCCTGTTCCTCCACCACAAATGCTTCTGGGAGCCAATTGAAAACCTAGGAATCGGGACAAAGTCTGCTGCCACCAATGGACAGTACTGTCAATTAGTTGAAAAAAAATCCTTCACAATCCAAGGAACAAATTGCATCTTAGAAACGCATATCCACACTCTATATAAGAGTAACCTTACCAACACACACACACACACACACACACACACACACACACACACACACACACACACACACACGTAACTTGATGTCAATTTTGTAAACCTAATCCTCTTAACATGCACATACTATGTGCAATAATTGCAATACATTGAACTGTATTTTCCTATGTTTTATTAAATACTCAGTGTGTCACAAGGACCGCGGAACCGGTAGGGCCGGTAGGGCCGCGGCCCTACCTACTTTTGATGATCAAGCCTCCCCCCCCCCCGCGAAAAGCGTGTCTATCCCCCGCCGCAACCACCACCCCCCCCGCTCGGCCGCGTTTGTCTCTCCCCCCCGCTCGGCCGCGTTTGTCCGCTCGTCCGCGTTTGTCTGTCTCCCCCCTACCCCCCCCCCCCCCCCCCCCCCCCGCTCGGCCGGCCGCGTTTGTCTCTCTCCACCCCCCCCACCCCGCTGGCGTCTCCATGCGCCCGACCAACTTGAAATGCGTTCCGCGGTCCATGGTGTGTCATATAGGGTTTGTCATTCTTTTCTATAAACAAAAAATATATAAATTATTACCAAGGAATAGTGGATAGTGATATTTTACTAAATTTTATTTCTAAGACATCTTCAGATATCTCAAGACATCTTCATATTTCCAAGACATCTTGAGACATCTCAAGACATCTTAAGACCATGTCTATAGACACGTCTTATAGACACGTCTTGACTTACCAAGATATCTTAAGACATCTCAAGACATCTCAAAAATCTGGCAATGTGATTCAGCCTTATTTTGTGAAATATGGCAATACAGATTAATAAGATTAAAATTGTGGTCCATCTGTTGGGTTTCTGTATTGTTCTTGCCAAGTAAAAACTCAGCTTCAGAACCAATTTCAGCCCGAAGTGGTGATCTGCACCACGAGATCTACTCTCAGTAGTTACCACTGGTAATTGCAACCATAAGCTGCAGAAAATACGGGTAAAGATGCTCCCTCTGCGTTCACTCCCATTGGCTACTATGCCAGCCTTGAGTTGGAGAGACCCATGGAATATGGTGGCGATGTAGGATGCGCCCCAGCACCTAATGCGGCATCTACATATATCATGTCTATGACTTTGTAGCTGTGATGATTGTTTCTAATGTGATAATGAATGTATTGTTGTGTTCAGGGAGGTCAGCTGATCTAGTGGTCAATACCAAAGGGAGCTGCTGTCAATGGCCACTTTCATTTGAATTTTATTTTGACATCCTCTCATTGTTCAGCCTGCTCCAGCCCTCCACCATTCCATTTAACAGCTTCTGCATCACTGACAGGACTGGCAAGTTCCTCCAACCTGGTCATTTATGAGCTCACCACTCATCCATGCCTCTGAAAACATGAAGATTCATGTGAATACAATGGCAGCAGGGTTACCTGTCATAAGTTTAATAACAGCCTTAGTTATTTTTTTTATTATTTATTGAGGCTAACATATTATTATTATTATTATTATTATTATCAATAATTCTTAGTTTTTTGTTCTGTCTTGAAATAGATTCTAATCTCAATTTGACTGCATGGCAACCGATGCTAAATTAATGATTTAAAACAACTGCATTTTAACGGTCCTGCAGTAAATACCAAAGTTATGGTGTTAAAGCACTGTTGTTCAAACATATTGGTGTAGCTTTTATTTCTTTGGAGGAGAGAAATGACATAAGGTTACCTTGGTGATCCTGTGTCAGTAACATGCTTCAACAGTTCATTGAAGTCAGTGTGGTGTGGTTTAAATAAAAAATATTAAATAGTTACTCATCTTCGCAATCACATCTTCTTTACTTATAATATACCTACTAATGCTGCCATCTCCAGGCCTCCACTGGAGATGGCAGCAGACTGATGTTTCATGTAACAAACATCAGTAAACATACAACCCAGGCTGACCTTTATTCTGCTCTCATTCTCTCTCCACTATCTAAGCTGTAGATCTTGCAGTCATCAGCAACAGATGTTGCTTCGCCATCAAATGGCCTACAAAGCAAACTGCACTACTTTAATCCTATGTGTAGCCAGCATTAAAAATTGGATTGAGACAGATAAGATTAGATTATGCCTGCAGGATTAAAAAAAAAGTAAAAGCCTCGTTCAGGCTTTAACATAATCTGCTTTTCCTCTCTGGAAGCATGAAGCCTTCCAACAGATGCCAAATATATCTTATGCGGACATTGTATTACTTCATCTCCTCTGTGGGTTTGATCTTTTTTATTACAAGTATTGCAGCTTTCCTTTTATGAAAATTGTGCTTATTCATATTGGGGAAAAGTTCTGCGAGACTAGCTGCAAGTGACATTTGTATTTACCAGTTCATGGCAGATTATAGGGTTGTTTTCCTTTCGATGGCAGATCTTGAGCAGCTTTCAGGGGTATCAGTGGCTCTTGCTAGAATACACTTAAAGTGGTGCACCCTTAATATAATCAGCTACACAGGAAAACAAAACAAACAAAAAAATCCCCATCTCAGTATCTCTCGATCACTCATGCACATACATGTATTAGACATTACAACGGCATTTGTTGTTTGGGCCTTTGTCTATGGTCCTGGGTAACGTCGTTATCCATTCAATCTGGCTTGCATCTGCCAGGAGGAATTAAGCTGATCTACTGCCCACCCCACCACTTTCCCTGCTATCATGCTCAGGAAGTTTGAAGCAGTTAAAATAGAAAGAACTATTACTAAAATAGTAAATTATGCCAGTAATGAGTAAACCCAAGTTATAAAAGGATTAATGTTGAATTGTGAGGAGGATACAAAAGCAGAAGACAAGGCTGAGATTCAATGGGTTTTCAAAGAACAAAATACAGAACCGATAACATATTAGTGTATGTATATTTATTTTTGCCAGGAATCATGAATCATTTTCTATGAATTGTGATGCAGGTCTATGAGACAAACTATTGTAAGCGATGAAAAGATTTGCATCTGCTTAAGCTAAAGAACTACTGAATGGCTTCACCAGCATATATACAGTAAGTTGATCCTCCAACCTTCCTTTGTCAACAGAAAAACCCAGTCATCCTCCCTTAGCAAAAGTTTGGGTCAAGCAGACAAATGCGCATTTTTGAGCATTGTTTTTCACCCACATACCTGAGGTCTAAAGTTTCTAAAACAAGTCCCAAATTTTTTGTTTTACAGTAAACAAACAAAATGAGATTTAAAAATCCACCAAACATGTCGGATCCTGCCGGAAATATCCAACAGCACGCAGCCGTTTTTTGTCCCACCACCTCATGGCTGTTATTGTTGGAAATTAGAGGCTCTTACCTTTCCAACAAGGGGTCGGAGGTCATTGCCTGACCATTTCCGGTGACACGGTTTTTGTGCGTAACACAGGCATGTTCCGTGTGTAAAATCTGTAGACACGGCTGCATTGAACTCAGATCACTCTACGGTAGGGTGACCAGACATCCCCGATTTCTGGGGACTGTCCCCGTTTTGGACCACCTGTCCCCGGCTAAAGCTGTCCCCGGAAATGTCCCCGATTTTACCAAGGGGGAAAATGTTGCGTGTAGACTGTTATTACGGTAGAGCTGTTGCGCGCAGAAACAGCTGTTACTGCAGCTGTTTGCGCTGCTGATAATATAAAGATGAGGATCAGAGCGCACCACTAGATGGGCGGTAATGATTCAATTCAATTCAATTTTATTTATATAGCGCCAATTCATGAAACATGTCATCTCAAGGCACTTTACAAAGTCAAGTTCAATCATATTATACAGAAAGGGTCAGATTATACAGATTGGTCAAAAATGTTCCTATATAAGGAAACCAGTTGATTGCATCAAAGTCCCGACAAGCAGCATTCTCTCCTGGGGAAGCGTAGAGCTACAGGCGTGACCGGGTGTCATTACCGCCAGCGTGAATAACAATTTTGCGGTATTTACGCTTATCCTTAGCCAGTAGTTTTAGGTAGGATTCTATGTCGCCCGTTCTGGCCCCTGGTAGGCATTTAACTATGTTCCCTGGTTTCCTTAGTGCCACGTTTCTTATTATGGAGCTGCCAATAAATAAGGTCGGCTCCTCAGCGAGACTGTCGCTGAGAGGGGAAAATTTATTAGAAACGCAGATGGGTTGGTGGTGATCTGGGGGCTGAAATCTAGAGCTATGCTTCCCACGAACCGTCACCCAGCCGGCCTGCTTAACCGGCTGTTCGAGTGCGGCTGTTGGTTCGCTACGTGAAGTTACTCTTTGTGGCTCCGCGCTAGCAAAGGAGCGGCTATCAGCTGGTTTTTCAACAGCACAGAGCCGGGTCTCCAATTCTGACACCCTCGCCTCCAAAGCTACAAAAACACTACATTTATTACATGTACCATTATCACTAAAGGAGGCAGAAGAATAACTGAACATCTGACACAGAGAGCAGCAGATAGGAGACTTAGTCAGAGACGGAGAAGCCATTATGAGGCTAAGGCTTGGCTAACGCTAGGCTAAAGCTAGGCTAGCGCCCTGTTATCACCCCAAAGAACAAACCGTGTGAAACACGAGGAGTTCCCAAACGTGATGAGCAGCCACAGAAAATGTTTTAAAAGTGCTTATGTTTGGAAACAGATGTTACAGCAAAGAGGTTTAAAGATAAAAAGCGAGAGAGCCTGGAGCAAAAAACCGTTGTTCACACAGCAACAACAGGAAGTGACACAATACGCCTTACCGCAAACAGGAAGTCCGGGTCCTTTTGGATGTGGTCAGCACCATAGACATATATAAACAGTAGACCCCGCATCGACCGCTCTCGCCTATAGGCGCGGACGAGATTTAGGGGCGCCATCTTGGGGCGGTCGAGAACTCCGCTCAGTGTAATGTGTTAACCAGGGGTCCGTTCTTCGTACGTCGCTAACTCAGTTAGCTGGATTTGATTGTTGACGATTTGGCATGATCTTGGATCGTTTGGTTCATCGAAACTCATTCCGGACTTGCTGTCATAGCAACATGTGCGCAAACTTAAACCTGCTCGCGAGCAGGCTTATTTCATGTAAACAGGATTAGATCGCAGCTGTATAAATGGAGGAGATAGGGATATCCAGCCAGTGCACTTGGACCACCTAGTGGCAGAGGACAGGACAGAATTGTGGAACACCATTTTTTAATGTTTAATAAAAGACGAAACAAATAATGCTTAGGTCCTGTCTTTTTATTTAAACAATTCTTTATAAAGAAAAGCCAGCAAGTCATATTTTGCCTGCAATAAGAGAGTTATGTAAAGTCAGCAATACTACTGTCAAATGGTGTATTAGAACTTACTCTGAAGGTCCTTTTGAAGCAACTCGATCTCTAGTGCAATTCTTCTCTTTTTCAAGTTGTGGAGTTTAATTTCTCCTCTTAATTTGTGTTTTTTTCCGGACAAAATAAAAAAAAAATTTGTTGAAGATGTCGTTTATATAACGAACGGATGGCACCCTGTGTCATTTTGGGGAAAAAAGGGTGAAACATGCCTCATGCAACAAAAGTAAAAAGAACCCATTTTTTTCAGCCTTCTTATAGGCTGTTATAAACAGACAAACACATCATTTAACTGTGTTTTTTAAAAAAGAGGAAGAAGTCGCTTTTTAAAATAAAGGCTACCATTTTGTAGAATATTCTTGTACTTCACTTTTTTCCCCATGTTCAAGTGGGTCCGGTGGAGGCTCTGACATAAAATAACAAAGTAAATATGAAATTATTAAAATGCAAAAATACATACTGTAGAAAGTGAAAGAAACATCTAACATGGACAGCACTTATGCATGTAATTTGTCTGCTGCTTTTTGCCAGCCCTCTCTCCTGGCTTTAGCAGACTTTGAGGTGTTCCCTGTCGTTTTAATTAATGACTCAAATTCGGCATAACCTTCCATTAAAAGCTCGTGTTCTGATTGGGAGAAAAACTGTGGGCGTGCTTTGGCCATGCTGAACAGCCAATAGCAGCGTTACTGATCATTGTTTCTACTATCGATACATTTCCCCTTTTAAACAAATGCATGAACGCGCAGGTTTCTCAGATAACTCAATCCAGTGATACTAATCATAAACAACAGGTGTGTTCGAAGAACCCAATTAGCCGGATCATGATTAGCCGGATGAAGTCATCTCGGATGTCTCATTTGATCTTGGATGTTTTAAGCAACGTACGAAGAACGGACCCCAGGTGCAGAATCAATTTAAGTCAACTATACTCGCTGATTATTGAACTAATTTTCACGTTGTTTTTTTCTGAAAACTTTAAATCTATAGCTATTATAACAAATATTTAATATTCTGAATGAATTTATGTATGCTGCAAAAACACAGCCACTCATACACTTTAATAATGTTTTGTTATTACCATATACAAAAACACAGTTACAATATACACATACATATATATATACATACATATATACATATATATACATACATATACATACATACATACATACATACATACATACATATATATATATATATATATATATATATATATATATATATATATATATATATATATATATATATATATATATACTACCGTTCAAAAGTTTGGGGTCACCCAAACAATTTTGTGTTTTCCATGAAAAGTCACACTTATTCACCACCATACGTTGTGAAATGAATAGAAAATAGAGTCAAGACATTGACAAGGTTAGAAATAATGATTTGTATTTGAAATAAGATTTTTTTTACATCAAACTTTGCTTTCGTCAAAGAATCCTCCATTTGCAGCAATTACATCATTGCAGACCTTTGGCATTCTAGCTGTTAATTTGTTGAGGTAATTTGGAGAAATTGCACCCCACGCTTCCAGAAGCAGCTCCCACAAGTTGGATTGGTTGGATGGGCACTTCTTGCGTACCATACGGTCAAGCTGCTCCCACAACAGCTCAATGGGGTTCAGATCTGGTGACTGCGCTGGCCACTCCATTACCGATAGAATACCAGCTGCCTGCTTCTGCTCTAAATAGTTCTTGCACAATTTGGAGGTGTGTTTAGGGTCATTGTCCTGTTGTAGGATGAAATTGGCTCCAATCAAGCGCTGTCCACTGGGTATGGCATGGTGTTGCAAAATGGAGTGATAGCCTTCCTTATTCAGAATCCCTTTTACCCTGTACAAATCTCCCACCTTACCAGCACCAAAGCAACCCCAGACCATCACATTACCTCCACCATGCTTAACAGATGGCGTCAGGCATTCTTCCAGCATCTTTTCATTTGTTCTGCGTCTCACAAGCGTTCTTCTTTGTGATCCAAACACCTCAAACTTGGATTCATCCGTCCACAACACCTTTTTCCAGTCTTCCTCTGTCCAATGTCTGTGTTCTTTTGCCCATCTTAATCTTTTTCTTTTATTGGCCAGTCTCAGATATGGCTTTTTCTTTGCCACTCTGCCGTGAAGCCCAGAATCCTGCAGCCGCCTCTTCACTATAGATGTTGACATTGGTGTTTTGTGGGTACTATTTAATGAAGATGCCAGTTGGGGACCTGTGAGGCGTCTGTTTCTCAAACTAGAGACTCTAATGTACTTATCTTCTTGCTCAGTTGTACAACGCGGCCTCCCACTTCTTTTTCTACTCTGGTTAGAGCCTGTTTGTGCTGTCCTCTGAAGGGAGTAGTACACACGATTGTAGGAAATCTTCAATTTCTTAGCAATTTCTCGCATGGAATAGCCTTCATTTCTAAGAACAAGAATAGACTGTCGAGTTTCAGATGAAAGTTCTGTTTTTCTGGCCATTTTGAGCGTTTAATAGACCCCACAAATGTGATGCTCCAGAAACTCAATCTGCTCAAAGGAAGGTCAGTTTTGTAGCGTCTGTAACGAGCTAAACTGTTTTAAGATGTGTGAACATGATTGCACAAGGGTTTTCTAATCATCAATTAGCCTTCTGAGCCAATGAGCAAACACATTGTACCATTAGAACACTGGAGTGATAGTTGCTGGAAATGGGCCTCTATACACCTATGTAGATATTGCACCAAAAACCAGACATTTGCAGCTAGAATAGTCATTTACCACATTAGCAATGTATAGAGTGTATTTCTTTAAAGTTAAGACTAGTTTAAAGTTATCTTCATTGAAAAGTACAGTGCTTTTCCTTCAAAAATAAGGACATTTCAATGTGACCCCAAACTTTTGAACGGTAGTGTATATATATATATATATATATATATATATATATATAGAGAGAGAGAGAGAGAGAGAAAGAGAGAGGCACCAGCAAACCCCGCGACCCATGAGGGATTAAGCGGGTCAGAAAATGGATGGATGGATGTATATATATATATATTGTTACGGACCCTCTGAGTCCCTGTGTAGAGGTTCTAATTGGTGTTGTTTGGAAGTGGAGGCAGCTGGCCCGACTGACGGCAGCAAGCTTCCTCACCTGACAGCGCAAGCCCAAACTCCGCTCCAGCCCAAGCACCAGATGATCAACCCCAGCTGGGAGCAGCTCAGATCAGACCAGCTCGGAGGAGCTCAGCTCATTCTTTCTCTCTCTCTGCCTGTGGCGTGCACAGACGTTTTGGAGGGGCAGGTGCTCAGGAGGGGGGGGGGAGGGCAATTTTTAGCGCACGTGGAACACTTAATTATAAAAAAAAAATACACACGCATGTTGAATGAAATTTGACTTTTATTTGTAATATTCTCTAAACGTGAGTTTTCAATGGAAAATAGTCACACCACTAACAGAACAGACTAAAGAGTACTAAGCAGCATCCTCCTTGGTGCTATGTCTTTAAAGATGTTGATGACCTCGCTGTGGTTTACCTCAATGTCTTTTTCAATGGCAAGCAGAAGAAGGTCAGAGAGCCTTTCTTCTCCACACAGGCTTCTTAGTTTAGTTTTGATGATTTTCAGCTTGGAAAATGATCTTTCAACTGAAGCTGTCGTCACTGGTAATGTTGCATATATTTGGATCATTTTGACAAAGGCAGGAAAGATCAGCTGGCCATTGTTTTCCCTCAGTATTGAACATATTTCTTATAGGTTCTTTGAAGTAAAGCTGGAGTGGAAGACCTTTAGTTCTGTCTTAAGCTGCTCCTCATATTCTCCATAGAAGATGCGGGCGACGCGCGGGCGACGCGCGGGCGACGCGCGGGCGACCGCACGAGTTCACGTGACAAAGGAAGAGAGATAGGCTGGTCGGGTGTGCGCAAGGAGGTGGCTCATTTCGGGGCATTGTTTCAGTCGTTTTTAATGGCTCAGGTTTTCAAAAGATCATTTCAAAACCGACCTCAGTAAAATCTTAATAATATTCAGGGCAGTCAAACCTTTTTACAGTAGCAGGCACACTATCAGGTAGGAGGGTGCACATATATATATATATATATATATATATATACTTCAGACTGAACAGTGGCTCTGTGACTACTGTAACGAACAAACAAATAGCAATAGTGTAGTCAGTGTTGCCAAATTAGGCAGGTTCATAACATTTGTTGGGCTTTCAGAAAGAATTACTAACAAAATATATCAAAATAGTCATTATTTATTTTTTAAATAAGTTGAATCTGTCGATCTGACATCATCAATGAATAATAGTTATAATGAATAGTATTGATTGTTATAATAAAACAAGAAAATAACAATAATCAAGTGTTGAGTTCTACTTATCAACTTAAAAATATTTCATGACTGCGTGTAAGAGAAATGTTTAATTGAGCTATACTGAGACAAATTAAGTTCATATTAAGGTAGATTTACAACTCATGTTGGGAAGCTATTTATAGTTTATTTTTTCTGGGTGAAATATCCTGATTGTTAAAGAGATCTTGTGTGTTATTTGGTTGTCTGATTTTACATTTTGTTTGGAGCCCATATGCACAGTTTTTTTCTTTGCTTCAGCGCAGTTGTGTGCTATTGACATGTTCTTATGTGTTTAATAGTTCTGTGCTTTTAACAGGAGAGAGTTTGAGATTTGGCCTTGTTTTTTCTTTTAAGTTGGGCAGGTTTTATGCTGGTTTGGGTTACTGGAAACTAACAGTGACATAGGGTAACCTGTAGCGCTGTGTCTTAACGCAAAAGTCCAGCATAAGCTACACGCTAATAAACATGAGCGCTGGTGTCAGGCTGAACACTGACTGGAGTAACAATTCTGACTAGAACAGGTTCTGTAATTACAGCAGCTATGAGAACAAGGTGCAGAACAAAGCAGAGTTCCCTTCTACCTGCAAGTAACTCAAGTCTCTTCAGTTTGGCAGTTTTAGAGCTTGATTCTGCTCCTTGTGCTGCTAGCTGTCCTAGCTAACCCTCCTAGCGTGAATGTTTACTCCAGTTTAGACTTCAGTGCTGACATTTCAAACAGAAATTAATAGCGTTCCTTCCAGCTCGCTCTCTGCTTTGTTGTCACTTCTTGTATTTGTTTTGTAATCAGACCCAATTTCCATCCCGCTCTACCGACACCAACGGTGACCACAGCCGAACTGCAGCGGCGACTGAAGGCTATGACTCTGTGTCCCGCCCCTCTCCAGCTGTGATTGGCTAGCATGTTGCCTTCAGTCGTTGATTTGATTGGTTAAATTGTATGATTGACACATCAAAGATAGTACTAAAAGGACGATGGCCACTCCGAGGTAAAAAAAAAAAAAAAAAGAAGACGGCTTCCAGTCCAGGGTCTGCTTCGCGCTCAACCAGAAGGCACAAATATCGCTCCATTATATAATCAGGGAAATGTAGGCAGCGGCAAGAGCTGCTATAAACGGCGATTTGCCGCCGTTGACCGACTACTTTTGACTGCCCTGAATATTAATAATAAAAAAAACGAGTTTCAAAAGGGCATTTTCGTTGATAAAGGGCAAACTTCCTAGTGCTTTAGCACCACCTAGTGTGTATGTATGCACGCCCCTGCTCTCTGCATCCTACTTCTCTCTTTCCCTCTCCTCTCCAACCAGTTATGATTTTTGTTAAATAAATCCCATTTTAAGTTATCCCATGCGGGGCTTCCCTTTGATTTGTTATGGTCCAAGAGCCAGGCCATAACCAAAAAGATATCGATCGATAGAAATATTTATATTTGCAGCTGCTCTGTGAAGGCATCAGAGCTTTGTTAGACATTAGCGAATAATATATATATATATATATATATATATATATATATATATATATATATATATATGTCATGAGTCAGAAACAGAGGACCCTGAATTCAGCCAGACAAGCAAAGGTTGTAATAAAAAGGTGATTTATTAACAGAGCAAAAACAGGCAGGAAACCAAAAAGGGCAGCAAGCCAAAAAGCAAGGAGGCAGTGTCCATAAAACTCTTAACAGTCCACAGCCAACAACCTAAAATAAACTGGTCAGGAGTCAGGCTGGTCTAATAACAAAAAGAGCAGAACAGGTCAAATAATCCAGGCAAAAACTAACAGAATCAGGTTGGGTTACAGGCAGACAGGCAAAACAGAAAACTGGCAGGATCAGACTTACCCCAGGCAGGAAAAAAAACACATAATGATCGGGCAGAGTGCAAGGGGCAGAGGCAGGCATAAGTAGGGGAGTGAGCAGGTGAACAGAATGAGACTAATTACCAGACTAAGTGGAGCTGATCAGGGAAGTGGCTGGAGGTGGAACTGAACTGACTGAATAACTGGCATGTGAAAACAGGTTAAGAACCAATCTAGAACACAAAATAAATGACAAGACCCAACCTAAGATGGAACCAAGACTGAAACAGGACACAAGCTAAAATAGAAAACAAGAACCCAAAAACCAGAAACTAAACTAAAGCAGGAACTCAAACTATGACATATATATGTATATATATATATATATGTATATATGTATATATATATATATATATATATATATATATATATATATATATATATATATATATATATATATATATATAGTATTCACCAATATCTAAAGCTCACAGGGTAGATGCAATTTTGGAGAGACTAAGTCACAAAAACTTGGATGTGTAGACCTGTAACTCTCTATCTAATGTTAGAAAAATCACATTCTAATATAAACAATATCTTTTAATCTTACATGTGAAAAGTTATCCCTCGAGCCCTGACGTCAATAGTCCGTCGATTTAAACTAAAATACGCCGCACAGTGTTGAGGTATCATTAGTGTGTTCAGCTTGAATCAGCAGGTTAGGGTAGCAGGTCGACCGCCCCAAGATGGCGGCCGTAATTCCTGCGCCACCACAGTCAATGCGGGGTCTACTCTTATATAATGGCCGTTTCTCAATTCACGAGAACGCGAGTATGGACTCGCGTTCTCGTCAAGTCCGGTCTTGGCAAGAACACAGGAAGATCGGACTTGACAAGAACGCGAGCACGCAGCACGTATGGTGTATTGGAACAGAAGCGTACTTGTGACGTCATGAGACGCACAGTTCTTTAGCATTGACCACGAGCAAACGAGACCGGCCTATGGCCGTTTCTCAATATGCGTTGAGCGGTCTCGTGACACGTCATCAGCCTCAGCCCGAGCACTGTTCCAATTGCCGAGAACGCCAGAGCGAGAACGCACCGCATCCCCGGATGTTGTTCTCGCCCGCCCTCTTTATCGAGCATGCATCAGAGCAGACTTGTGCGTTCTTCAGACTGACCGCTTTCCCAGAATGCACCGCAGCAAGATAATTTTTAGCCTTTTTAGAAATTAAAAATGTTGTTTTAAAAAAAATTTAAATAAGATTTATTGTGGTGTAGTATATAAATAGTTTTGAACGTTAAAGAAATGCCAAAGAACTGTGCATCTCATGACGTCACAAGTACGCTTCTGTTCCAATACACCATACGTGCTGCTGTTGTGGATGGGCCTTCCCACAACGTAATGATTTGCACTAAGTCCTTCAAAAATTCTAAGTTCTTGGTAAGGCAGTTAAAAATATCAAACAGTAGTCAAAAAGTGAACAAAAGTAGCTGAGTCTCAGTCCAGGGTGGTTTATTGCAACAACACAAGACAACCACACGTGAGATGTGCTCCGGACAACATCATCTGACAACATACAGAAAGCGGTCGGTTTAAATACATTCTCTGGATCTTTGAGCTCCTCCTTTTTTTTACATAATTTCCATTGCTTTTTCCACGGATATCTTTGTTAATTTTTTACCTATCAGTAGAAACTTTCATGGGGCGTGCTTTTTAAAAAACAAGGTTACACATCACAGCTCCTCCCAATCATGGCCCCTGCTCATTTCCATATGGTTACACGTCATTACTTTTTCGGACTTGGACCTTGCATTTTGTGTGTTCATTTTGGAGTCTTTCATGTTCTGCTTTACATTGCAAATGGCTTGCCCTTTTGACCCAGAGGTTTTTCAATTTCCCCTGGTAAATTGGTAAATTCCATTGACCCCCTAATTCTTATTCTGGGCTTGTTGCATGACACACACATGTTTCTTAGGTGAATGTTTACAGCACCCCTTATATCAATTGTGATAAGACTATATTTATTATAAGATATTCATTGTGAGATATTAATCCACTACATTCCCCCCTGTGATCCTGTAAAGGGTCACAAAATAAATCACACTCTACAAATGATTGTCTATTTATCATGGCTATGAATGTCTAGAGTAAATATTACTAGTATAACAAAGGCTAATTGTAATTAATACTTAGCACATCAAAAAGTACCACGATTAATACCAACGTCTAAGATCAAAACACACTTCTACTAGTAGTAAGGGAAACACAAAACTATGATCACACAGTAAAACATAAGATTTATAGTTAAACAAAGAGGGAACCCCCCTTGGCACTCTTGTGAGGACTTTTCCCCTTGCTTACTTTTTTTATAGAAGGATTTTCAGGATCTGTTTCAGCAATGATAATGGGCCTTAGGTTGACATATCCGTGCAGCTTGAACACCTGTTAGGACACCTCAACCCTTTACCCAGGGTGCATTACACACCCTACATCAAACAAGTTGATGTTTAAATATTAATACCAAATACTCCATCATGCCCGCTGTATCAGGCTAACCAGTCACTTAATGGTCAGTAGACCTTCATTACAACCAACATATGAGCAATCCTATCGATGCTCCCTGCACAGTATTAGTACTGTCGCATAGGTTATAGACATACATAATTATATTTATCTTTTTAAGCATGCACCATCATATTTATTATTGAAGTATACATAATCATTTCATCATTCACATCAGCTTAGTTTTCTCTTTTCTTTTTTTTTCTTTTTTTTTATTGAAAGTTCTAAGGTTGGGGATTAGGGAAAACCACCCCCCTTGGAGGTCGATTCCCCAGTCCTTCTGTGGAAGTCCCAGGAGCTTGTCCCTGTAGCTGTGCCAGTGTCGTAGCAGCTAAACGCCACTGCAGTACTTGCCGCCTTGCTGTGTCCCGTTCTGCTGTCATTTGCAGCAGTTTTTCCTGTAAATTGACAATAGTTTGTTGAGCCTCTTGAACTCGTCGTGTCAGATTGTCCTGTTCCTGGGTTAACTGGCATACTCTAGCCTTATATTTGGCTTTGTATGTGCTGCGGCGAATTGCGAATATGTGCTTCTTTGACGCCGGAGATAGACCTTTGACTAGCAGAGTGTAAACTCCAGTATCCATGGAGGCAATTTCAGTTTTTAGGTCCTGCGCGGTTCTGTAAAGATCCAGAGGGCTCATTAGAAACCCCTGGACGTGGCTCATCTCGAGGGAGCTCAGTTGCATCTGCTGAAAAATATTAACAGTAGGCTCCAATGCAGGATTTCCCATTGCGGTGGGACCCGTTGTCCTCGTGCCCGATGTAGATGGCCTCTCATGACCAGCTCCGTTTGGCCTTCCTTGGCCCGGTGTGGATGGAAACTCCAAGGCAGCTGTGTCCGGCAATCCTCGGTCTGCTGGGTCCTCGGGGCTGAGTGGGCTGAAGATGATCCTCAGGGCCCCTGGTGATGGTGGGTCATCCATGTGTATCTCTCCCAGGTCCACCATCCCTCCTGGTAGTGCCGCGCTAGGGCCCTCTGCTGGATCGTCTGGACGCCTATTAGGGAGACCAGTGCCTGTACCTACATATGCTTGTGTGCCTAACGACGCATGTGCGGCGTCTGTGTTTTTTCTATTTGCACGTCCCTGCCAATCCTCAGCGGGTGTGTGGTGCACATTAAAATAAGCGTCCGCCATTTTCAGCAGTCTGCATGTGGAGACATAGTATGTTATAGGTATATAACCACATGAGGCACATACTTTTCCTAAAAGAATTTATAAATACTTTTAGCATGCAAATTACTATTTCTAAGCTAATCTATAAATACTTGATATACAAATAACTATATCTACAGTTGATTATAAAGACTTAGCATGCCATGTACTATATATGTAATATATATAAAAAATATGCACGTACCTGGTGGGGGTGAGAGGGGATCATGGTATTACTTTATATGTCTTGGTCTATCTGTACCTCTATTATGGGGAATTGACCAGTTACTTTCATAATAAATTTTGAGACCAACCCCCGAATGAGGGGTACGATGCAGCAGACAACTACTAATATTATCAATATTATAGTTCCTAGTATTATTCCTGCCGCTTTGAGGTATCTTGTCCACCCAAGCTTATTGAACCAATCCCAAAACCCCTTCAGCTGAGTGTTCCAGTTGGATCTCTCCACATGTTCATCTCTCATGCGCTTCATTTCTTGAAGAACACCTGTCAGGCTGCCGTTAATATCAGTATGCATAGGGATTAAAGTACAACAATCTGTCCCGATATAATCACATAGTCCCTGGTCTCCGGCCATACGGGATTCCAGTACGAACCTATGTTGTAAAACCATTAGTGATGTAGCATGTAATTGTTCTTTTATAAGGTCTACGCCCTTTATTGTAAAATTTATAAACCTTTGTTGATTGTACCATAGGAGATTTATCCACCTACTATTTCGAGCTATGTATTGCGCATTGGTAATTGTTCCGACGAATGGTATCGAGCCGACTCCTCTCCCAGATTTTATCCAATCACTTCCTATAGCAGCATGTTTCTCTGGCACCCCTAATGGGACCTGATCCCATGTAATGTATACTTCATCTGACATTTGCCAATTCTGTTTGTGCTCAGTAGGAGTGCTTCTTTTTGTACGGTTTCTCATTTCATTAGGTGTTTTGTTGCTGATTTTTTGATTATCTACTATTAATTTTAGTTGTCCTGTAAGCATCACTGGAGCACAGATACCTTCCCACTGAGGAGGCAGTGAGGATAGTATTTGCTCAGTATTGTGACACATCCAAAAAATGTCTCCTAAAGGGACAGATCCTTGCGCCAGACTCCTTACTCGGTATTGAGCTACTGTTGTAGGTTGGAAGTCATAGATAATATTTCCTCCATCTGGTACTATTTGTTTACAACTTATATTACTTTTAAGGCTAGTTTCACATAGTTTGATGTAACTAACGTTCCCTCCTGCTGCCGGTGGGTACCACGGTATTTTATTACATTTCACCATCTCATCTGCAGTCTCCATTTTGCTAGAGGTTCTGTCGGTCACCTCTTCTAATTCTGTTCCTCGTGCTATACAAAATGGAAAGCTTAGTTTAGCCGGTTTTTGCACTACTGGAGGGAGGGAAGATGTACTCATTACTGTATTTATTGAGGAGGTTATTGCTTCGGGGCATCTTTTCCTGTCTTTTGTCCATGATGGTAAACCTGCAGCCATATGCATAACACAGTGAGCAAAACATTCTGATATGTCTGTGCAGTCGCCTATTTTACTTCCGGGTATACTCTGAAGGGTCGGTAACTGCTTAGCATTATAACAGGCTATACAATCATCTTTAGGGCGCTTTTTAGCTGTAAACATAGCTTGAACTGAAAATTGTATCCATTGTTGAAACATGTTCATTTGCCATTGCGACGTTTTTAATTTATTCAGATCCCTTTTCTGTCTTTTGTTTATTAATTTTACTACTCTATGGGCTCTTTCTATCGTCATTATTTGTTTTGTTAGTATGTTTTGGCACATGTTTGTTTTGCATCTTACCGTAATGATCACCATCCCATCCCCACGGCAGTCCATGCTTTGTGGAGTTCCAAGCCAATGTTTTCCCATTGACTCGTCTCCTAAAATTTCCTCAGACATCACATAGTCATAACCTTCGGTTTGCACATGCATTAATGATTTATTCTCCCCACCGTTATTACTGATTATCCCTTGGTTAGTAGCTAGTGTTATCATTGCTAGTGCACATGTCTCTGTTTGACGCTTTACATGTGAGTGTGCATTGTTAGTGGTGAGCTTAATAAGATCCCCCCTTGTTAACCCAAACAGGGTTAACAACAGAAGAAAACTAGTCAGATTCGGAAGAAGACGCATACGAGTGACGCCCAGACGGCGATGGAGTGGGCGGACACGACCCGCTCGCCGACCCAGACGTGCCGTCCGAGGGAGTGGATAGGGAGGGAGGGGGTGGGGAAGGTGAAGGTGAGGGATGTGGAGAAGGGGAAACAATTCCAGCACTGTCTGATGAGTGATGAGAAAAAGGTTCTTCCAGTGCCTCAGAGCCGGGTGAGTCTGAGACAGACCTGCTAGGAGTCTGAGTGGCAGGAGAATCATCATTACTGCTGCCAAAGTCAGAAGGCGAATCGGAAGCAAAAGAATGAACATTATCATTCTCAGAGTCCCCTGACAGTGAAGCCCGTCGGGCTGCCAAGCGGGCTGATCGTCTCTGGCCATCAGACGACGACGGGGCTGAGGATGCATCAGTGCTCGCCCCAGGTACGACATCAGACGCCTGTGAATGTGCTATGGTAGTATGCGGAGGGAGACTTGCTGCTGCCCTTTCAGCATGCGCAGAGCCCGTCGGTCCTGGATCAAGGCCAGGTGGGTCTGGTGGACGATGACGTGTGCAGTGGTTCTTATGGAACCAGAAGGGCTTACCTTCAACTTTTAGGGCAGTGGGGGTGGTAAGAACAACTTTAAAGGGCCCTTCCCTACGAGGTTCGTTCCACTGACGTCTAAATACTCGTATGAACACTCTGTCACCGACTTGGACGTCTCTGACGTCCACTGGAATACGTGTCTCGTCTTGGTTGTGAGCTGCTTTCACCTGTTGAAATATAAGTCTGTGAATACGGGTTAGGGACCTGAGGTAGTCCCCCAGTTCACGTTCAAGTTGCGCCAGGGAAATCTCCTCCTGGGGCCCTCGCACCTGTGGGAGAGGCATAGGTCGACCTGTAAGCATTTCATGAGGAGTAAGATGGGTTAATCGGTTAGTTTGAGAACGCATTGCCATTAGTGCAATCGGCAACGCATCCACCCACGTCAGGCGGTTATTGCTATCAGCAATAATCTTTGCAATCTTGGTTTTGAGCACACCGTTGGCCCGTTCGACGGAAGCCTGTGACTGGGGATGGTAAACACAACCAAACTTTTGTTTTATACACAACTGGGTGAACATCGCCTGGATGACCTGTGAAATAAAGTGAGGTCCGTTATCAGATGAAATAGTATCAGGCATACCAAACCTGGGAAACACTTCTTTACATAAAAACCTTGCTGCTGATTTGTGATCGTTTTTAGCAGTGGGGCAGGCTTCTATCCACCTGCTGAAACGACAAACAACCACAAGCATGTATCTCTTTCCCTGCACACGAGTTAACATGTCAACATAATCCATAATCAGATGACGAAAAGGGCCATCCGGCATAGGGATATGTGCTAAAGGTTGTGTGAACATTTTTCGCACATTGTACTTGGGGCAGTGTGGGCATATAGCTAATTCTCTGTCTACCATAGGTGTCAAATAAGGTGACCACCATACTGCCTGCAATTTTCGAACAACGTGGGCGCGCGAACAATGATCAGGTTCATGCATTATTCTGATAGCTGTTGGTAATAAGGACAAAGGAAGTACAAAATGTCCTCGGAAACTTCGCCACAACCCTGCATGGGGGTGTGATGTGCGTACCGCCCCCCTTTGCACCCACAATCGTTTTTCTGCTTCAGAGACGCTGTTCTGCGCCTCAATTAAAGAGGCTAAATTAGTGATGGGTTCACAGTCAGCTGCAAGAACCATTGGTCCTTGTATTGCAGGTCCTGTGGCTTCTTTGGCTGCCTCATCTGCTAAGGTATTTCCTATTGCTATAGGTGTTTTTGCTGTCTGATGGGCCGTACATTTTACTATAGCTAACGCAGATGGGAGCTGCATGGCTTGTATTAATTCCATGACAGCCTGCCCATGTGTCACCGGGGTGCCATCAGTTCGAACAAAACCTCGCTGTTTCCAGATGCTCGCGTTTATATGGCATACCCCATAACCATACGCACTGTCTGTATAAATGGTGACTCTTTTACCTGTAGCTAATTTACATGCAGCTGTTAATGCTTTTATCTCTGCCAATTGGGCAGAGCAAGGTTGGTCAAGGCTCATGGACTGAACTTTTGTATAGGTGCCGTCGGGGTCAAGCCGGACCACTCCATATCCTGCTTTGTTCCCCGTCTCACCTCTGACGCATGACCCGTCAACAAACAATGTTAGATCGGACGGGATTGGGTGATTGTATAAATCCTCCCTTACTTTCATGAAGGCGTCCGTCTCCTTGAGACAATCATGGGGCTCACCTTCTGTTGGCAAAACCATCCTTGTGGCCGGGTTGATCGTGACACAACGTTGCACGGTAAGGTCAGGTCCTGAAAGCAGAACTTCATAACCAGTGCGACGAGCTTGGGTTATCACGAAGCGTGGGCTTGTGAGCAGTGCATGTAATTGATGTGATGTATACAAGAAAATAGGGTGGCCCATAGTAATTACTGAGGCCTTTTTGTATGCAAATGCCGCTGCTGCCAAGCCTTGATAACAAGGAGGCAGGCCTTCTTCAACTCCATCTAATTTTGTACTGTAATAAGAAATTGGTTGTTTACCTGTGGGGGTGTCTTGCATCAATACTGCACATGCATACCCTTGTCGCTCTGCCACGTACAGATGAAATGGTTTGCCATAATCTGGATTGGCCAGAGCAGGAGCCGTTTGGAGATCTTGTTTTAGCAGCTGAAACGCTCCCTCTGCCTCGTCTGTCCACTGTAACTGAGCCGACTGGTGTCCTTGGCCTGCGGCTTTAATAAGTGCTCTCAATGGAGCAGATTTGATGGCGTAATCACACACCCACGGTCTGCTGTAACCTGCCATGCCAAGGAAAGACAACATGTGACCAACAGTTTGAGGTTTGGGCAATTTGGTAATGGCTTCTATTTGGGACGGTGCGATAGACCTCTTGTCCCCACTGAGTTGCCTGCCGAGGTATTCTACTGTTTGTTGACAGAATTGTAATTTTTGTTTACTTACTTTGTGTCCTCCTTCTGCCAATGCAGTCAACACCGTAATGGAGTCTTTTTCACACTGCTCTTTTGAGGCAGAACAGATCAAAATGTCATCAACATACATCAACATGGTGGATGGTAAGTCTAAGTGATTCAGATCATTTGCCAGCACACGATTGAAAATAGATGGTGAATGTACAAACCCTTGGGGTAATCGTGTGTACGTATATTGCTGACCTTTGTACGTAAATGCAAACAGATACTGGGAATCTGGATGCACAGGCACACTGAAAAATGCTGAACACAGATCTATCACAGTGAACCATTTTGTACCCGGGGGTATGTTGCTTAACAATGTATGGGGGTCTGGTACTATCGGTATTTCTTCTGCTACAATGGCATTGATTAATCTTAGATCATGGACTAATCTATATTCATTACCGTTAGGCTTTTTGATGGGAAAAATTGGTGTGTTACAGGGGCTTACTGTCGGTTTTAGAACGCCTACAGTTTCTAATCCTGTTATAATGGGCTGTATGCCTTCTACTGCTTCATGTTTGAGGGGGTATTGTCTTTGAAAGGGTAATTTAGCATTTAATTTGGTGGTGAATTTGATGGGGTCAGCTGATTTTACCAAACCTACATCTGTTTTGCTTTTGGACCACACCTGCTCAGGAACTTGTTCTAATAGTGATGCGTGCTCCTCAGTCACCGCCATTTGTCTTTTCCCAGGCACTTTGATGTGTTCTGCTATTACTTCATCTGCGTGTGAAAATGAGATTTTAAAGAATAGTCCATCTTTTGATACACTAATCCGGTTCCATGCAGTATCGATCCATTCTGTGACTTTCTTGGCTTCTTGAATCATGGGACCCAGGTCATGCGACTCGTACTGGTCAGCAATCAGCAATGTGACATGCGGCGCTGAATCAGTGACCTGGAACCATTCTGCAATGTCTTTTTCAGGAAACTTGACAACGGCTGCGGCTCCTTGTGGCCCAACCATTATGTCAGCATATTGGATGACAGTTGTTTTGTGGTTAATTTCTTCATCCCAGCTTTTCTCATAGTCTTCATGTTTCTGTCCTTTATCATAAAACATGGTGCAATGGAGGGGTAGGAAAGGCTCTTTGGATTCATCGTAGTGGTTCATTATCAGAGGTCTCCATGTTTCCCACTCCAATTGGAGGAAAGAAGTAGGTGACGTGAGTTTCATCCAAAATACTTGGTCTTCTGGGTCATGATTTGTCATTTGTAGGGTCATCTGTGGGCCCAGTGGCATCATGAAGGCTTTGCTGTTGTCAGTTGCTTCAAAATAAATTCCATTTGGAGTGCATTTAATCTTTGCGTTGAGCTGGCATAACACATCTCTGCCCAGCAGATTAATTGGCGTATCTGCTGAATAAAGTAGTGGTGCATACACAGTCTTTTCTCCTATAATCATGGGAACTGGCTCAGTCATGGGTATTATTTGGGTTTTCCCAGAGAAACCTACCGTTCGAATCTTTGATGCTGAGAGAGGCAGACCAATTCCACTTTTTCCTATGCAGGAGTACGCAGCACCTGTATCAATCATGAATTGATGATGGCTGTCGTATATTGTGACATCAATTGTGGGTTCCGTTTGTGGGCGTTGTGTTAATACAGGTAGAATGGCCTCTCTTTCAGGTTTCTCTGGGCACCCCTATTGCCAGTACGCTTCAGGCCCTGCTGCACTGCTGGCAGGTCCTGTGGCAGGGTGCTGGGGTCCCATCCATGGATTGGTTGGGCAGTCTCTTTGCATGTGTCCGACTTGACCACATCCCCAGCACTGCAGCCTCAGCTGCTGTTGTCCCATTTCTGGACCCGCCTGGGGCATCCGCTGGTATTGTCCGTGAGGGGGCCTCCTCGGGGCTCCTTGTTGTCCTCTCCATCTTCCCAGCATGGGTGGCCCCCCTCTTCCTCTTCCAGTCATCACGTGCGGGGGACCTGTTCCCTGATTTAGATGCACATGGATAGGGGGAACCTGTTGAGTTTGGGCCCCTCCTGCAGGTGGTGCTGTTGGATACTGCATCTGCTGTGTGGGTGGAGGGATGGTGGGAGATATCACTGGGGCTTGAACGACTTCCCCTCCTGCTGGTCCACTCTCAGCTGTGGGAGGGGCTGCCACTGTCAGCGCGGCTTGATGTTTGGGCTTCTCTCTGTCTCTCTTTGCTTTTGTTAATTCTCCAATTTGCAGTTGGGCCAACTTCGTGGCCAACATCTTGCTTTGGTCTTCAAGCGCTTGTTTTTCAGCTCGGTGCATGTTTACATAATGTATGACATGCTCAGAGAACGCAGGCCAGTCCATTTTTATGAGTCCCACCACTCCATCTAGTTTGGCCTGTACTTCTTTGGGCATGGCACCTTTAACGTACATTTTAAATAGTGCCTTGGTTGATTCTTGCTCATCCCATTCACTTCCTGTCTCTGCTTTCCACATTTGTTGAAACTTGTGCAGAAACTGGGCTGGGCTCTCATCATCTTTTAGACATTCTTCTTTCAGCTTGGTTGGGTCTCTGCGTGAGGGATATTTGTTTCTCAGGGCTTCCCATACTCGGGGTCTCATATGGTTGAAGGGTAACCCATCACACCGGTGTCCGCGCATGACCCCTGGAAGCCCAGCCTCCACAAACACTTCTTTGGCTGCTGAGTGTCCTGCCATTTTTATTAGCAGTGCTTTGATGTCTCCTGCTGCCAAGTTGATGCCCCCCGTGATTTCTTCTAGCTTTTCTATCCATTTGTCGGCTCCGTCGACCAGCGGAGTTAGTCTTCCTGCAAGCGTTATCATGTCCATAAATGACCATGGCATGTACCTGTCATCATTAGGTCCCTTGGAAATTAAAGGCATGATCTTAGCCTCCTGCCCCTGTGCTGCTGCACGTAGATGTGCTTGCGATCTCGTTTCCATTGCATGATTGCGGTGCTCTTCCACCTCCACATCCACCTCAAGTTCAGTTGCAAGTTGTTTTTTCACACCTGAAAGCATCGCTCTCCTTTCCGTGACCTCCCGAGGTCTTACAGCTGGGCCCTTCCCGCTCTGTCTGGTCCTGCTGACAAAATGTGGGGATATTATGTCGTTCCCATCATCCAGACGTTCAGCTGTGTCCCATAGTTCCATATTTCTTTCTCTTTCATCCTCTTCCTCTTTTTCTGCTTCTGTGAGCATAGTTTTGATGTGCTGGTCAGGGTGGTCCGCGAGGTCAATCTGGGCTGCCTCCTCCATCCGCTGCTCAATCTCCTGTCTTTGCTTCTCTTCTCGTTGCTTTCTTGCACATCTCTGTAATTCTTTTAAGTTTCCCTCATATTCCTTTACTTCTTTTCTCAGTCTTTCCACCTCCTCTTGTTCCTCTTTTTTTCGACTTTCTGCTTCCCTCTGTCTCTCCAAACGTTCCCTATGTTTCCCCCAGCTGCGGGTTAATTTATGGCGCTCCTGCAATTCCTCCAGCTCTGCAGTTGTTCTTTCTTCCACTGATTCTGACCTTTCTTTTGATTTTCTAAATGCCTGAGGGAGAGTCGTGGGCCATCCGACTGATGCGGGCAAATGAGCCCTAGGAGGTGTCGGTGGGCTGGAGCAGGCACTATCCTCCTCCTCATCTAACGAGCAACTTGGCATCTCTTCTTGGCTTATATTTCCCCAATTTCTCTGCTGTCTATCTCTTTTTCCTTTTTCTCCCTCCCCCTCGTTATCCATTACTAATTTTAACCTCCCTGTGATTTTACCCCTACTAATTTGATCTGTACACACTGGGTACTGTCCTGCTGCTGTGGCCTGGTAAGGTGGTGGCTTAGAACCAGTAAACTCAGGTGCTGTTGGGATTTTATTACTTTCAACTTTAAAATATCGCAAGATATCTCTCTGTTCAGCATGTTTCTGTTTCTTACGCAACTGCGTTTGGTCATTTCTTGCATCGTTATGCCGCAGCCTTTCTTCTACTTCATCATAGCATAATGGGTCAAAACTACCTTCTATAGGCCAGCGGTTTTTCCCAGATGTTATTTTATGCCATTCCATCATGCATTTTTGAATTCTGCGTTTGTTAGAAGGATGTGTTATCATTACTAATTTAGCAGGCGTCAGTTCCTTAGTCTGTTTGCTCACGTTGGTTCCCATGGCAGTCAGCAGTCAGCGGACACTGTGGCCTGTGTCTATTTACTTAGGGCTGAATGATTTTGGAAATAATCTAATTATGCTTCTCCTTGCTACTGTAATTTTAATGTGATTATTTCCAATCTAATTTTACTCACATATAAACAACAAATCTACTTTGTTTCCTTGCTGTGCAGCTCAATTGTTAAAAGACTCACCGCATCTAAATTCAGAACAATGATTGTGTTTTAACCTAACTATATTTTAACCTAGGTTGCAATTTTTTACCTTTCTCTTTATTAATCGTAAGTAAAGAAAGAATGGCCTATACCTAGAGTTGTTTGTACACAAGGACTAGTTACACCTAGAACCTTTATTGTTTCTATTAATCAGAATGTTATTCAATAGACTAGCTTTTAGTTAATTTGGACATTTAATCCTTGTTAAATTTAAGGTGCAGTCTACAGGCAAGTCTAGCTTTAAACTAATTGATCTGTATTTTTATGCTACGTATGATTATAGAGACTTCCAAATCCAGTAATAAAATTAGATTATCTCCCTGCTGCTATTGTCTTTCTTTTAGCTAACGTTTTTGTCAACACCTAATGGACACGTTTTAGTTTTATAATTGTTAGTAGCTACAAATTGTAAACTCTGTGATTTTGGAAATTACGTTTATATTAAGACTGCTATTATTTGTCCAGCCCAGCTATTTACTAACCCTCTTAGTCCCTATTTGTCTGTTTTTTTTATCGGGTCCTGCTCTTTCCAATATAGATGTGTCCTTTTTTAACTTTTTTCCTTTTTCGATCTGTTATATTTCAACAATCTAGGGTTAGGGTATTTCTGTTATGCTGAACTTTTCTTGTTTTATCCTTTGTTTTATAGTTTTTTATTATATATATTTTACTACTATCAGTTATTATTGTTTATCATTATCTTATCTTTTTATGCTTTATTGCTTAAATTTTATTTTGTTCTATACTTTGTTTCTTTCGAATATATATCTGTATCCTTATCACTGTCAATTTATTATTTATTATTATCTTATTTCTATGTATTATTATTATAGTTCCCGTTTTTCCCTTATTTCCCTTTTTAACAATTAATCTACACTTTACATACACTAACACAGACAGACATGTATTTTAGCTCTCACCTATTGCACTTCTTGTGCGTTACTCTGCAGGTCTATATTATTCTTACAATAACTTTCCTCACTGTCTCTTACAGTGGCATACGCGTTTTTCCCAGCTTCCCGGCCCCACTTTCACGCTGGACAAGTGAGGGACGTCTCCTTCGAGCGGTACTTTATACTCTGGTCTATCGCTTAGGCCAGGTCTCGTTAATCATCAATACTTTTGCACAACTTCATAGCACATTTCCTGACTATCACTTAGTCACTAATACCCTTATTCTGCCACAAATATGAACCATACACTAAATGCATCCACTGCTCCGAGCGGCTGTCTCACCAGACTTATGTCAATCGCTTTGACCGGTCTGTCCCTACTTCTCTACCTATTATCTATTTCAGATACAAAACAGTTCTTTGCATCAATCAATACCTTACACAAAAATGCATCAGTTTTTCGTTAGCCATATATTCATGCACATATACTTTTTTCATCAATTGATACCTTAAACAAAATTGCAGCAGTTTACATTAGCCATATATTCAACACTTTAAACAAACATGCAGCCACATACAATTAGCCATACATTCAACACTTTTAAACAAACATGCAGCCACATACAATTAGCCATACATTCAACACTTTTAAACAAACATGCAGCCACATACAATTAGCCATATATTCACATACACATAAAACGACAATGCAGCCACACACACACACACACACACACACACACACACCTCTGGACCGCTCCCCAGCTTATTCTGTTCTTCCTTTATGTTATTTTTGTATATATTCTTCTTGTTATGTTATTGTTTTGTGTATATTACTAAATTTAGATTACTAGGTTCTTTTAGGAGGGCTTTGTGATACCTGACATCCACTAGCCACCTGCCGGAGGCCGGTTCCCCATAAATTTAGATAATTATAACAAATTAGTATCTCACCTGTATTGGTGGATTCTTAAGGGCCCTTGGGGTTCCTGGCGTCCAACGTGTGGCAGCAGTCGTCCGGGATCACGCGTCCTCCTGGCTCGGCTCGCCAAAATGTTGTGGATGGGCCTTCCCACAACGTAATGATTTGCACTAAGTCCTTCAAAAATTCTAAGTTCTTGGTAAGGCAGTTAAAAATATCAAACAGTAGTCAAAAAGTGAACAAAAGTAGCTGAGTCTCAGTCCAGGGTGGTTTATTGCAACAACACAAGACAACCACACGTGAGATGTGCTCCGGACAACATCATCTGACAACATACAGAAAGCGGTCGGTTTAAATACATTCTCTGGATCTTTGAGCTCCTCCTTTTTTTTTACATAATTTCCATTGCTTTTTCCACGGATATCTTTGTTAATTTTTTACCTATCAGTAGAAACTTTCATGGGGCGTGCTTTTTAAAAAACAAGGTTACACATCACAGCTCCTCCCAATCATGGCCCCTGCTCATTTCCATATGGTTACACGTCATTACTTTTTCGGACTTGGACCTTGCATTTTGTGTGTTCATTTTGGAGTCTTTCATGTTCTGCTTTACATTGCAAATGGCTTGCCCTTTTGACCCAGAGGTTTTTCAATTTCCCCTGGTAAATTGGTAAATTCCATTGACCCCTTAATTCTTATTCTGGGCTTGTTGCATGACACACACATGTTTCTTAGGTGAATGTTTACAGCACCCCTTATATCAATTGTGATAAGACTATATTTATTATAAGATATTCATTGTGAGATATTAATCCACTACATTGCGTGCTCGTGTTCTTGTCAAGTCCGATCTTCCTGTCTTCGCGCCAAGACCAGACTTGACAAGAACGAGTCCGTACTCGCATTCTCGTGAATTGAGAAACGGCCTATGTCTATGGTCAGCACCCATTAAAACACGAAGAAGAAGAAGAAGAGCGCACCACTTTTTAAACAGAAGAAGAAGAAGTGGAAGTTCATCGTCATAAACGGTGGCAACTGATGGGGAGCTGCTGTGTTATGGTAAGTGTGTTAAACGATTCATTTTGGATCGGGCTGATGCTGTAATAAATGTTTGGTTCGTGTCCAGGTTAAAAAATAATCAATAAAAAGTAAGACAAGACCACGAGTTGCTGCTCACATGAGTAAAAGACACTCAGATAAAATGTAACAGAATGATTGAAAACTTTGTAAGGCGCTAATCTGGTACGCTGGTTCTAGAGGGATCAACAAGGGTTCATCTAAAGATGTTTTAGAACTGATTGATGACCTTTAGTTTATATTTCAGATAGTTAGTTATAAGTAGAGTTATTACAAGTTGTTTTGCTGATTTATGGTTGTGATTTATAAGCATAGACTTCCAGGCTTAGGTGTGCTTTTCTACTACTCAGTTTGGATATATGAAAGTTCCTCATGAAAAAATAGGAGTCAGTAACAGGAGAACTGAATGAGACAAGATCTACATGATCTGAGAATGATGGAGGAAGAGATAACCACCAGTTTAATGTTTGTTTATTATGTTGGTTTTGCTTGTAGCTCCAAATATTGTGGTATCTAGCATTTTTAGTATTTAATCAGATGAGATAATAATAATAATAATAATAATAATAATAATAATAATAATAATAATAATAATAATAATAATAGGAAGTTTTCATGTTGTACATTCTAATGTTTTTGGAAGTGATTTTAATTATATAATGTCTGTTTTAAAATAATGTAAGATTGATACAAGAGGAGAGAGGAAGAAGATAGGAAGACAGAAAGGAGATTAAATGAGAGTGGAGGAAATTAGGAACAGTGATGGAAAGAACGGTTGACAAGAAGGGAGAAAAATTTACTTAGAAGAGTGTTAATAAAGTTCAAGTGATAAAGTATTGACATGATTTGAGTGATAAACTAACACACCGAGTAATGTAGTGTACAAAGTATGCTATGTAAAACAGAATGACTCAGGTTTGAGTTCAGTAGCCCAATGTCTGATGATATGACCTTTCTCTGAGTCTCTGCACTGAACATGAGTTTCACTGCACTTCCCTAGCTGTGGCAGAATGAAGAGGCAGTTTAGTTGTATTTTTTTCTTGTGTTTTAAAAATTTCTGTTCTGCACATAATATATCCTCTTCTCCTCTTATTTTATCCAGACCTCTGGATATCATGGCTGATGGCTCTTCAGACACAGAAGGCCTTGAAGAAACCAGAAATGATCTCATGTTAGCTGACTCACTGACCGGAGTTAACTCACCTATAGGAGCAAACAATATACTTGCACATCAACTACTACCATACACATAATGTAGTTATAAACACTTTATGTAAGTTTATATATGCTCATGCTGCACTACACACACAATCACTTGCATTCTTGTCAAGAGGATTTCCAAGTCTGTGCTTTTTTGAACATGTTTAACACCTTTTCACCTCACATCACCACAACCCATTTTCTTGTCCCAAACATGTTCTATGCACAGCTCCACTTCTTCCTGAACTTCAGCAGCTCCTTTGTTTCCTGTCTTTCATTACTGGACAGACTGATTAATCCAGGTGTGTCTGACCTCAGTAACCAGCCAAACACACCTGGATTAATCAGCTTGTCCTATAATAAAAGACAGGAAACAAAGGAGCTGCTGTAGTTCAGGAAGTAGTGGAGCTGTGCTTATAGCCCATTAGTTGGAGAAATTAATCTGCTTGTTTGAGATGCACAGGCTCTTGATGTGGCCAGTTGACAGTAAGAAACATATATCATCCTTTACCTGCGTTCTTGACCGCTACTTCTTTTTGATGTTAACGCAGAAAAAAACTATTTCTCATAAGTATGTAGACGTGAACAGAGTGAGTATTTGTTGCACTTTTTTGAAAAGGTGGGGGAACTCTGTCTTCACAGACAGCCACAGGCTAAATGTTTGTATTTACTGGTTTTTCTTTTCCTCGTGTCACTCTCCCCTTAGGAGGCGGCAGAGCTCTTTGGGCCCCACAAAATTGGAAAGCCCTGCTAACCACCCTTGACCCCTCCACTCCCACCCCCACCACTTTGCCCCAACCCAGAGACACAGTTCTAGTTTTCTATTAATAACACTATTGATTTATTCATTTTATTAATCTTAGGTTATACTAAAAGTATGGAGAGGCACATTCCTGGCTTTTACACTTGATTTTTGTTGTTTAAATATTAATAAATATGTAAAAAGTAAATGAAACCATTACTGTCCCCGTTTCCTAATTTCATCTTGATGAGATGTATTGATTTTTATCCACGAGCAAGAAATGTCCCCAGATTTGATTTCAGAAATCTGGTCATCTTACTCTACGGACGTTTGTTCGTGAATCTTTTTGGTGTTGTTTATTTTCTCCCGTGATCATCAAATATAATAATGGCACAGAAGAAGAAAATGACTGTTTGGGACGTTTTGGAGGAAATTTGGCGGACCAGTGACGGACAAGTCAAAGAATCTTCAGACAGCCAATTGGATTTTGAAGTGGAAGAAGATGAGGGAATACAGTGGCCCGCACCTCCTCCAGGCCCCAGACTCCGTGCCGCGATCGGAGATCGGGGGTGTGCAAAAGACCCCCGATCCTCCCTACGCCCGCTCAGATGTTGTGTTGTTGCATGTTGATCTCAGGTGTGTTTAAAACTGGGAGCACCGAAGGGGGTGCACGGCACAGCCCACCCCCCCTCCGGAAGGAAGCTGGTGCCAGCGCCCCCCTCCAAGCAACTACCCAGAACCCTCAATGTCTAAATGCGAGAGGGGGTGAAGGGAGCCGCCCGAGGCGAGGCTCACACAACATAAGCCCCCCCCCCAGACGTCTTCCCCCCACCCCCCCCATATCGTGGCCTACATGAATGTGCGTTGTGAAAATGTTTGGAGTGAAAGTGTCTAAAATGCATGATAAAATTGGGGAGAGGGACGTCACCAAAAGGTGGCAACCTCCAGTAACGCCCTCTCCCCAAGGACCTACATGTGTAGCGGCGTGATGGAGCAGGCAGAGGGAGGAGTCCGGGGATGGGGAGCAAAGGACTGGGGAGCCAACCAAGGGAGCCAGCTCCCCTACTGACTCCAATAGGCACCCCCGCTTCCCGAAAGCTCCACCCGGAGAAAGGGGCCCCTCCAGCGGCACCACCATAGCCCGGGGGCCGGGGAGAGGCCGCAGGGCCCGCCAGCCAACCACCCACAAGGACCAACACCTCTACCTCCCCCAGCCCACCCCCCAAGCCTACTGGCTTTAATCCCCCCCCCAAAAAAATTAATAATAATAATAATAATAGTAATATATATATAAATAAATAAATAAACAAATAAATTAATAAGATGGGGGACCCTGGCCAGCCAGCCCGCACGAGCCATCCCAAAGCGAAACCCGCACCGGGAGACTACACGGACCAGGACCGGGACAGGGGGCCGGACACAAGCCCACCAGAACGTCCACCAAACCCCCCCCCACCCCACCCGTAGATTTAACCTCTCCCCAACACTAACATTCAAACATCTCACCATACATTCGACAGTAGACATCCAGGCTGGGTAAGTCACTACTCCCCCTCCCTCCCCTCCCCCCACTAGCAGAGTGCCAACTCAAAGAAGGGGAAGAGCATCTGCCCTGAGATGTTAATGACCATGCTCCCCTACCAGCTCAACAGGCCCCGAGGCCCCCCAGCGCACCAGAGGCCCCGTGCAGGGGCAGACAAAAATACTTCTGAGAGAACCAGTTGGAAATAATGCTGATCTTGGAATCAAAAAACTTTTAAATGAATTCCTTCACCCACCCACCCTCAAACCCGGAGCAAAGGAAGCACACGTATGTGGAATTGATTCAAGGAACGTTATAAAGCTATTACTGTCATGATTTTAGGTTCTGTCTTAGTTTTGAATTATGGAATAGTTTGAGTTTTGTTGTGGTTTGATTTTGTTCTTTGTTTTATACTATCTGTTAGGGTTCTGTAAGCTTTTAGCTCAGTTCTGTTCACCTGCCAGCTCACCTCCCTGTTTTTACCCTATTAGCTTGTCACTCCCCTGTCAGCAGTCACCAACCTATCAGTTCAGTTCTCTGTCAGTCACTTCCCTGCCTCTGATTAGTTCCAGCTGTTTCCCTGTAATTAGTTTTCACTCCATTTCACCTGTGCACTTCACTATATAGTTCTGCCTCAGTCTTTAGTTCTCCGCCAGATCATTAACGAGCCTACGGTGAGTTTTGTTCCAGCGTTCCTTTCTTGATTGACCTGTTGATGCTAACCTGAGAGCCTTTTTGATTCTGAGCCAGCCTGTTCCCTGATCTGTTTTTCCTGCCCTGTCTGACTGATTTACCGTTTTACCGACCTGATTCTGTCCCATGATTATCCGAGCTTGATTTTGCCCTGTCTGTACCTCTGCCTATTTTGGACTGCCTTTTGTGTACCGGATTTTGGACTGCCCTTTTGATCGTTGAGCCCGCCTGTCCCTGTTTCATTATTAAAATCCTGTTTTTTGCTTATACCTCGCTTGTCTGGTTTGAATACTGGGTTTGCCTGATTCTAGTTCATAACAATTACATTATCCATACTTTACCAATATACGTTATTGTTACAGCAAAACAACATATATTTGTTATTTTTTCTGTTTATTTTTGTGGTACAGTTGGAAAGAGTATCTTGTAATCAGAAAACTCTATGAATTCCTTCCTCCACCAACCCCCACCTCCAGAACAAAGGAACCACATGTACTGCATGTAGCATTGATTCAAGGAATGTTATAAGGCTTTTACATTATCCACAGCATTACAATTTGTTATTTAGCTATAATATATAATTTATTTTCTTATAATCAGAAAACTTTCTAATAAACTACTTTTTTATATTTTCACAGTTAGGAGGATGTTGCAAGACCATGTGGAAAACAGCAGACCCTGCCCCTTGACACTTCAGCTGAGCCTTCATCTTCTTCAAGGTGAGATGTCTATTCTGCAAAGAACTGTAGTTATAAACCAGATGTGTGTTAGAATTATGCTCCTATGATTATAATAAGTCAGTGTAAGACACAACAGAATTTTTAGTATGGTTATTAGATAAAATATATTCTTCAACATATATTTCACTACAGTGAAAGTTCTACAGTGACGATGGTGAAGAAGAAGAGTCATATCAGCCACCTTCCATGCAGCTCTGGTCAGCCTCGAGACATGGGAAGTGAAAGGTTCTGTCTGCCCCAAGACAAAAGGCAGCTCATCCAGACCAATAAAAAGAGGGGAAAAAGCTTCAAAGCAGGTTAGTCAGGCTAGACCTCTGCCTGATGAAATCGAGGACATTTGGCACAGTCCAGGTGACCCTGACACTGAGCCACGTGTGCCTGCATTTATATTTTTGCACATTTTCAGACAATTTGGGATTGATGAATTCTTGTTTTCAATAAAATACCTGCGTTTGGAGACAAAATTATACAAGTAATCTAATTTTCTATTCATTTTATTGATATTATGCTGTGCTCAATGGTACATTTTGGTGACGCACAGGGTCAATCTTATGACCAAAGGCTTTGACATACGCAGAATGTGTCCTACGATGGAAATCTGCACTTTTATCTGACCAAATTCCCTTTTATGGGGGGAAAAACACATTTGGCACCGTTTTGGCCCATTTTGGTACTGTTGTGCCAAAATCACATCTCCGCCTGTCACATTGCCCACTAAAACCTTTGTGGAACATATATGCTTCAGCTGATTCAGTCCAGATTTGTTGCAGTTGTAGTCAAGATGTGGATCTATAAAGTCTGAGGTTTCTCTTATATTTTCAAAGGGGTTTTCATGGTGTTTTGCAGTGTATATTTTGTGTGGGGGAAAATTAGGCGAGGCTAAAAAAGTTAGATTTTTTTGGAGTTATACTTGATTTAAATCAAATATGTAATTTCAGGCAAAAATTGCTCCTGAAACCCTTTGCGTTTAAGGGGTTAAAATAGACAGGACTATTACTAAAATAGTAAATTTTGCCATTAATGAATAAACCCGAGTTATATAGTGATTAATGTTTAATTTTGAGGAGGATATAAAAGCAGAAGACAAATTTGAGAATACAGAATTGATAACATATTAGTGTATGTATATTTAGCAGCTCTGGCTACTAATATATGTGAATATGTGCATGAATAGGTGAATGACTAACTGTAGTGTGAAGCGCTATGGGGTTGTTGGACTTGAAAAAAGCACTATACAAGTACAAGCCATTTACCAATGTCAAAGGGTCTTGAAAACAGATACTAAAAGTTAATTTCTAATTATGTTTTAACATCAGCTTTCAAGCTGAGCTGTAATGCCAGTCTAAATTGTTGAGGTACACTGTGCAAGATTTCATTTTTCTGTTTAGTGTACAGATTATCATAGTATTATTTGAGCAATTTATGACCATAAATACATCACACTTCAAATTATAACATCAGCTACCGAGATGATACTGAGATAGTTAAAATGACGGCACTGGCCCTGTGTCGAAGAAGAGAAAAGAACATTTTGACTGAACTGATTAACAGCCATGATAGATTTTAATCCTTTACAGATTTATACTTTTAAATGGGCTGTTGAGGAAGAAATGAAAAAAATTTGTTTTTAATGGTGAAGGGGTGATATGCCTAAACTGGTGGTCATTTGACATCTGAAAGATTGGGGATAGTTTTAAGAAGCTTTTCTTGCCGCTTGCTATGAGCTGGGGATAAATACACTCTCATCGCATTCTGCTAATCCACCTATAGCTCCACCATTTAGCAGTAGCACCAGACCTCTTGACTTGAGTAGTGTGTGTGTGTGTGTGTGTGTGTGTGTGTGTGTGTGTGTGTGTGTGTGCGCGTGTGTGTGTGTGTGTTGGGGCAGTTAATGTGTGAGGGGTAGGGGCTGACAGTACAACAGCTGCTTATACAACGAGACTCCACACACACGTACTGCAGGTCCAACCACACACATACATCCATATGGCCAGGGGCCAGATAACAAAACCTCAGTGAGGATCATAGTGAGCCCTTGGTGATCTCCCTTCAGATGTCCTTTCACCAAAGGATTAAGATCATGCTGTTTGTGGTTGTTATTTTTTTGTCTTTTCTTTTTTTTGTTTTTTGTTTGTTTTTGCAAAACTGTGGATTTTGTATATTTGCCTTGGCGATGGAATCTGGGAAAAATGTTAATGCTTTTATTAACCCAACCAATAATCCTTAATGACAACAGAATCAAAAAGGGTGTTAACAAATGCTGTTCCATCACTATTTTATTTTGTTTTATACTAAATAATTTTATAACTTAATCCTTTATACTTTATAAAAAGTTGTAACCAGTTTTGGCACTTTGTCAGTCAACGTGCGTAAACATATTCTAATTGGAAAGGCTCATTCTACGTCACATATTTTGTTTCCCTAACACATGTACACTGCCAACATGCTTGATTGTACTTTAATTGCAGGATTTCACGAAATCCTAAGTTTCTAAAAAAAAAATGTATTGATGAAAAACTACAGCAAAGTCTTCTTTGTGTATATTGGAGACATGCCGTCACAAAACACACAAGAATAAAGCTATCATTAGAGAAAATTATGGCACATAGATAGCTTTTGACATATTTCATTCACTCAAGTTACATTTGAGTTTTCAGGAGCTCAACCTTACATTTCTTTACACTAGAGTTTGATTCCACTTCTCTGTGGAAAATGGCCAAGTTTGATCCCCCACCCCCACCGGAGAGTTTCACCTTTGATAGTCCAAATGAATGAGCTGAGCTGATATACTGTAGTACTGGAACAGCAAATCTGCATGCCTGTCTCATGTGTCCAGTCCCCAGACACTTACCCCAGATGCTAGACCAAGAGTGCATGCAGCCAAGTCTTCCCTGCTCATCGGGCAGCTACGTAACTCACTGATCATCGGACATCCCCCTGTTCATCAGAATGAGAGTACAGTACAAGGTTGTGTCTTGGCAAAACTATTGTCTAGGATTAAACAATTCAATTATTGTTTATATCATTATGTTTTTTACTTTTTGTGTGGTGTTTAACTGAGTACTAAAAGTCCAATAACCCTTGCTACAAACTTTGTTTTGGGTTGTACTTTATGAGTTTCAGCAAAAGACTTGATTAAGTCTTTAAACACTGATGGTGCAGTAAAAGCTTATTCTGTTTTCTAATACTCTTAGTTGTGTCCGTAACAGGTTATTGCTAAAGCTATAGCTATGTTTGTCATGTTTCGGACGTATTTGGCCCACATGCAGAAATCACTTGGAAAGACTGAGAGCAGTTAAAGATATTTATTTAACAAGTGAAGGAATGGCAAGACGAAATGCATAATCACAACGGATCAGAGCCCGAAGAGGGATGGAGCCGGGATGTGTTCAGTCTGGGGAGAAAGGCAAGTAGTTACGCAGATTCACGGTAAGAGAATGATGTGACTGAAGCACCGAGCGCTTACCACAAGGCACGAAGACCGGACCGGGGGGAGTGGAGCGGAGGAGAGAACACAGCGCTGCCTCGCCATGATGGAGGGTGGTGACTGAGTGACAGGTGAGCGGCAGGAGCGTGGATGGGGTCCGAGCAGCGCCAGTGGTGGTCAGGGACAGCTGGAGGAACCAGGTGAGTCGAGCCCAGCTTGGTATGACCAAGGGAGCACGAGGAACAACCCAGAGAGGAATCCAGGACAGGATGAGCACGTAAGCTTGTCTTGAAAACACCAGAGCACGTGGGAACCCTTGGAGTGAGATTCGATGCACGAGAAACCCGGGAGAACAGGAGACACGAGTTAGAGGAGAGCACGAGACTGTCGACAGACAGTGGCCACTGAAGCATACCACTGAGGTTAACACTCTGGCATCCTCCAGCCGTCTGAGCGCTGCTCTTATGCTCCAGCACTGACTCGCTGAACGAGCCGTAGGTGTGCGCGCCCCGCCCACCCGTCAACTGCAGTCACCTGTGGAGAGAGCAGAGGTGACAGCGTCAGCAGAAAACTGCACGGCACTGCCTGCTGAGTTCTGTTAAAGCTATGTTAGCTGAACCGCTGACCCAGGCGTGACATCATTACACCTGCCGCCGTCAGTTAAAACTGTGAGCCTATAACAGTGACAGTAGCATATATGTCTGTTTTCCATTGAAAGGCAGGGAAGAGAAACAATAGTTTTATTATGAGCTTAGATAACAAGAAACCAAGTGAATTCATTAAATATATAAACTAAAATCTAAAATCCAAATTCGTATTAACAAAAACTATCCTGCACATCATCCTCCTATGACACAAATGGCCTTCAAGGTACTGTTTAGTCAAAGCAGATAAAATATTTAAGATATTTTGCATTTTGAAAGTGAATCTACTTGGACAGATAGACCGTTGTGCATAACCTGTTACCACTGAACCCACTCGATAACATGGGGTAATCGTAGTTTGTCTCTTCCTGTGAGGGTTTCTGTTTAATAATGGGGAAGAAATTGTGCATTGTTTCTTCTTGATCTTATAAATAACCTATAGTGAACCATGACCACAAACCAATGTCAAACTCTGATTTATTTTAGTGCCAATATTAAGATGAAATCTGAGTATCTTAACCTAATTTACAAAATACATCAAACTGCTCAAGGATGAATACTTCTGTGCCATGTATCCTCTGCTCTATTAACACTTTTGTCCTGAAAATGCTTCTGTTAGTGTATAAATTCCTTAATGGCTTAGCACCAAAATACATTATACTGTAGACTTGTTGTCAGTGTATCAACCCTCCACACCACTGAGATCTTGTGGTTCAAGTCTACTCTACATTTCCGGAACCAGACATGAAGAAGCATCATTTAGTTCTTATGCGCCACTTATCTGGGACTGGTGATTGTAGAACTTTTACTAAAAGTTGTTTCTACACGTTTAAAAAAAAAAGGGATTTTGTGTGTAAAATACACTCTTTACAAGCAGCAAAGGATCAGTGAAAAACCATTTGAAATTCCAGAACTTCGTCCTAAAAAATATTTCAAACTTTATACAGAACATAGTTCACTGTCACATGGAATGTTGTAACTGTCAATGTGACTGAAAATCTACTTTTAAAAAGTATAAAGCAGGCAAGTGTACAGATCTTATTTGCTCATTATCATTAATTACTGCTCATTGTTTTAGTCTGTAACGAATGGTTGTGAAAAATTCCTTTCTTCCACCACTGTGTCACAGAAGGTATTTGCTTAGACAGACTTACACATGCAATGTCAACCGAATTTACTATGCCATTCTAACTTATCCATTAGATGCCTGAGAGACTGTATTGTAGTTCGAACTGAGTACACTCCCTTGGGTTCCGTATACACTCATCCCTTCAACCATTGGTTCTTTAAGGACTTTGTCTTGTTGTTTTGCTACTGCTGTGTGGGAAACCCTTCTAAAGCCATGGGAAACTATTTAGCAGATAGCCAAAACTTTACCTAATTAGAAGCAGAGCAATTCAGACTGGAGGAACTTTACCATACTCTGCAGAGATCAATAACGTGCTGTCTGAACAATCCTCACCGATCTACTTAATTTAACTGAAATTACACAGTTATTTAATTTTTCTTCCTTCAACATAGACATTACCTAAAATTAATGTGGGCTTTGCTGGGGTCTGGATTTGACACTATGGTACCACCGGTCAAACACACCCTACTGGACCTTTAAATACAATAATAATTTAGTTACATTTTTACATGGTGTTCATGGGACACCTTTAAACACCTTATAGTTAAAGGCAACTAATATAAAACAGTAACTCTTTAGGTTTTAGATTATTTTATTCTCTGAAGGTATTATGCATGTTTTGCACACTTTCGTATAAGGTAGCTCACCAACAAATTAATGGAAAGGAATCTTTGTGAACACAGGCACATGATGATCTTAATGATCTTAGTGACCTCCTATCTGTGATATGCGTTGACTATGACTGTTTAATCATTGTGGGAGACTTTAACTTTCACTTTAACTTTCACGTTGACAACCCTGAAGACAGAAGTGCAAAAGAACTATGTGACACACTTAGAAACTTTGGTTTAACTCAACATGTTAAACAACCAACGCACAAACAGGGACATATTTTAGACTTGATCATCACTAAAGGTCTAAAGATTTCAAAGGTCAATGTAACTGATGTTGCCCTATCTGATCACTTTTCTGTTACATTTGAATGCATAATTTCCAGTGACTCATTTAGCCAAAGGGACATCATAAGAAAACGCACCTTTAAGGACAATGGCACGTAAACTTTTATTCAAGCTTACTCTGCTACTTCAACCTTGGGCTGCAACTCAGTAGATGAACTAGTAGATAACTTTCATCCTAAAGTGTCAGACATGATTGACTGCATTGCTCCAGTTAAAGTGAAATTTTTTTCCGGGAAGAAAAAATCTCCTTGGAGAAATGCTACAGCAGTTAGAAGTAAAAAAATGGAGTGTCGAAAAGCTGAACGCAGGTGGAGAAAGACGAGACTCCAGGTTCACTATGACATCTATAAAGAGAGACTTTACAGATATAACTTACAACTGAAAAATGCAAGGGAATCTTTCTTCTCTGAGATCATCAACAAGAACATTAATAATGCTCGTGTCTTATTTGCCACAGTCGACAGGTTAACAAACCCTCCTTTGTCGGTGGCTTCTGAACTCCACTCCACCAGGGCCTGCAATGAATTTGCTAACTTCTTTACTGAGAAAATCCTAAAGATCAGAGGATCAGTTTGTACATACATATCAAGTTCAATACCTAAGTTGTCTCCAACTAGAATTGATCTTGACCAAATGTCCCAATTCAGCCAAATAAACTACAAAAGCTTACAGGAGATCATGCAGCAGCTAAGTTCCTCTTCCTGCTGCCTTGATGTTCTACCCACAGCTTTCTTTAAGAAAGCTTTGCCTGTCAAAGCGTCTGATTTGACTCAGATAATAAACACCTCCTTTCTGTAAGGTGTTTTCCCCCAGTCCCTAAAAACAGCAATTATCAAACCACTGCTGAAAAAGAACAATTTAGACAAACTACTACTCCAGAACTACAGGCCCATCTCAAACCTCCCCCTTATCAGTAAGATTATTGAAAAAGCTGTGTTTCAACAATTAAACACCTGCTTAACAATGACCAGCCGCTTTGAGGTTTTCCAGTCAGGTTTCTGTGCTCACCACAGTACAGAAGAAATCAATGCTTGGGTGTGCCATAATTTTCTTCAATTGAATAAAAACAAAACTGAAGTAATAATCTTTGGACCAATAGAGGAGAGATCAAAAGTTAGCACACAGCTTCAGCTGCTTCAGCTAGAAACCACTGATCAGGCCCGAAATCTGGGTGTGGTGATGGACTCAGACCTGAACCTCCAAAAGCATTTAAAGACAGTTACAAGGTCGGCTTTCTATCACCTGAAGAACATTTCCAGAATTAAAGGACTAATGTCTCAGCATGATCTGGAAAAACTAATCCATGCGTTTATTTTTAGTCGAATTGACTACTGCAACGGTGTTTTCACAGGTCTGCCTAAAAAGTGGATCAGACAGTTGCAGCTAATCCAGAACGCTGCTGCCCGTGTCCTCACTAAGACTAAGAAAGTAGAGCACATAACCCCAGTTCTAAAGTCATTACACTGGCTCCCTGTATCTCAGAGAATAGACTTTAAAATACTTCTGTTAGTCTATAAATCCCTGAATGGCCTAGCACCTAAATACATCACAGACTTGTTATCAGTGTATCAACCCTCCAGACCACTAAGGTCTTCTGGCTCCAGTCTTCTCTGCATACCTAGAACCAGAACCAAACACGGAGAAGCAGCATTTAGTTCCTATGCTCCACTTATCTGGAACAAACTTCCAGAAAACTGTAAAAGTGCGGAAAGCGTGAGTTCCTTTAAATCAAGATTAAAAACACATTTGTTTAGGACTGCCTTTGACTGCTCTAGTTAATCAGTTCTACTGAAACATCACTAGTTCAACTGTTTTTAATGTTCTATTTTGTTTCTACATTTTATTCCTACTTGCTTTTATTCTGTTTAATTTTCCTATATTTTAATCATGTAAAGCACTTTGCATTGTCTCTGTACAGAATTGTGCTATACAAATAAATTTGCCTTGCCTTGCCTTACATGTGCTGTTTAAAGCATAAGATGAGATAGGCTTTATTGATCTCACATTGGAGAAATTGACATGTCACAACGGCTCAATCATAATCAGAAGAAGGTGCCAAAAGTAGGACAAGGTGCATTGGTTATATACAGTGTGTCCTCGTTTATACAGTGGATCAAAAAAGGAAGTAGATTAGAAAAATAAGAATAAAAATACAAAATAGAAATAAGGCAGAGGATGTCTTATGTACATTCACGGTGACTTATATACATATGTATTGACATATATTGAGGTGGTAATAGCAGCAGAAGTCACTTCTTTCAGGATTATTGCACAGTGTATTGAATAGAAATGCACATTAGTTATTGCACGTTGGTTATTACATTTATAGTTACAGTTATGGTTACAGTTATAGTGCAGCATTGTATAATCTGATAGCAGCAGGAATGAATGACCTGCGGTAACGCTCCTTTTTACAGACAGGGTGTCTAAGTCTATCACTAAAGGAGCTGCTCAGCTCCTCTACAGTCTGGTGCAGGGGGTGGAAGGTGTTGTCCATGATGGATGTGAGCTTGAACAACACCCTCCTCTCAGCCACTTCCTCCACCGAGTCCAGAGAGCAGCCCAGGACAGAAGTGGCCTTCCTCACCAGCTTATTCAGCCTCTTTCTGTCCCGCTCTGCGCTACCAGGGGCCCAGCAGACAACAGCGTAGAGGAGGGCTGAGGCCACCACAGAGTCATAAAAGGTTTTTAGCAGAGGCCTGCTCACTCCAAAGGACCTCAGCCTCCTCAGGAGGTGGAGGCGGCTCTGGCCCTTCTTGTATAGAGCGTCTGTGTTATGAGTCCAGTCCAGTTTATTGTTGACGTGAACACCCAGGTATTTGAAACTCTCCACAGTTTCTATGTCCTGTCCCTGAATGTTCACAGGTGAGTGAGGTGGGGGTCTTCTCCTGAAGTCAATCCCCATCTCCTTGGTCTTGCTGGTGTTTAAGCAAAGATGGTTCTTCTCACACCAGTCCACAAAGTTCATGATGACCGACCGGTACTCCAGCTCGTTCCACTCAGACACACAGCCCACGATGGCCGAGTCATCAGAGAACTTCTGAAGATGGCAGCTGTCCGTGTTGTAAGTAAAGTCCGAGGTGTAGAGGGTGAAAAGGAATGGAGACAGAACGGTGCCCTTGGGGGCCCCGGTGCTGCAGAGTGCCACCTCTGACTGACAGCCGTGCAGCCGCACATGCTGAGGGCAGTCAGTGAGGTAGTCAATGGTCCAGTCAGCTAGATGTTTGTCCACTCCAGCGTCCTCCAGCTTCCCCCTCAGCAGGACCGGTTTGATGGTGTTGAAAGTGCTGGAGAAGTCAAAGAACATGACTCTCACAGCGCTCCCGGTGGTCTCCAGGTGGGTGAACGCCCGCTGCAGCAGGTAGATGATGGCGTCCTCTACTCCGATGTTGGGCCAGTAGGCAAACTGCAGCGGGTCCAGGGTGGGGCTCACCACGGTGCACAGGTGTGCTAGGATGAGGCGCTCCATGGTCTTCATCAGGTGGGAGGTCAGGGTGACTGGTCTAAAGTGGGCCGGTTCCCTGGCGTGCTGTGTTTTGGTAACCGGTACCACACAGGAGGTCTTCCACAGGGTGGGCACCACCCCCAGGCTGAGGCTCAGATTGTAGATGTAGCTGAGGACCTAACAGAGCTCCTCTGCACAGGTCCTCAGCAGGTCCTCAGCACCAGTGGAAAGTAGTGGGGGAGCAGGTAGACGAGGTTGTGATCCAAGCGTCTAAGTGGGGGGAGGGGGCGGAGGTGTAGGCGTCCTTAACATTTGCATAGAAGAGGTCCAGCGTTTTATTGTCCCTTGTAGCACACGTGACGTACTGGGTGAGCGTGGGGAGGGTGGGACGGAGGGAGTCAAGGTTGAAATCCCCTGTGATCAGCAGAAGAGAGCGGGGGTGCTGTGTCTGCAGTTTGTTTACCGCGCCGTGAATCCGCTCACACGCAGCGGCAGTGTCTGCGGAGGGAGGGATATAAACACAGAGCACGATCACGTGGCCAAACTCTCGCGGCAAGTAATAAGGTCTTAAACTCACTGCGAGAATTTCAACATCTGAGCAGCATATCTGCTGCTTCACGTGAACGTGAGCCGCTTTACACCATCTCTCGTTCACAAACACCGCCAGCCCCCCTCCCCTCTTTTTTCCGCTCTCCGCCAAAGTTCTGTTCGCGCGGATGAGTTTAAAGCCGTCTTGTGAGACCACCGAGTCCGGTACAGTTTCATTTAGCCACGTCTCCGAGAAGCACATAATACTACCTCTGTACCTCCTTTGGAAACGGTTAGTGCTGCGAGCTCCTCAGTTTTGTTGCGGAGAGATCTTACGTTTCCCATGACAACCGATGGTAAATAACTCTTCCTCCGCTTTGTCCTGCCGCCCCTGCAGCCTCTCCGTTTCCTCTGCATTTCAGCAGGTATCTCAGGTTTCTCAGCATGTTGATGAGCAGGGCTGCAGCGCGTAGAGTCACGTAGTCCGAGAAGCTGAGTCCGCGTATAAACAATGGGTTCGGAGTCGCGGACAAAGGGGTCTCCCCTTACCGCTTCAAAGAGTGTCAAAAATAGCAAAAAACTCAGCACTAGAGTCCCAAAAGTATGCCTCTTCGGTGCACATAATCCCGGAATGCCAGATACGGCATTCACTAATATTAAAACACTCCAAAAAACACTAGAAGAGAAAGTAGGGAAATAGAAGACACAGCCAAGGTGACTGGCAGCTGTCCGCGCAGCGCCATCTTGGATACATGATGTAGTTTCTCCAAATTATTTTTCCACAGTTTGATAATTATTTTTAGGGTGCGGGAAAATACACTTGACAAGAGTGAGTCAAATTATTACACGAGTCAAATCAGACATTGTGACAGGCAAAGTTTTTTTAAAGACAGATGTGGGTAGAACAGCAGGAGGAAGAACTTAGTTGGAGTAACAGCAAACAGGCTTAAATTGGAGGCAACCAGATTTCCAGGCATGGAAGTCCGCATGTTTTACAATTTCTTCTAAGCATTTCTAGTTTACTTGACAGAATTTGGACATTTTGTCAACTCACTTCTAGTTGGAGATGTCATGGTTTTTAAGTGTTTAGCCCACATGCAGATACAGACGGAAAGCAGGTAATATTTTAAGATGTTTATTAAGGGTTCAGGCTACAGAGATCGACACTGCTTGTGGGATCAGTCGAGGTCTGAACGTCAGTGCAGGAGTACTGCGGAAAGAAAGAGGAGAAGCGTTACGAGTGATCGAACCAGAGGGAAATTCCAGAAGCTGCGCCGCTTACCATTTAGTCGGGCTAACCTATCCGGGGAGAGTAATGACGAGGGGACTCTGTGACCGCAGCTCTCGGTAGATGGTAGGTGGCTAGCAGCTGGAGGGCGGACAGATGGTAAGCTGGCGAGAGATCCGGAGCGCACCACAATGGACAGGAGGGACAGACGGGATGACCAGAGTACAGGTGAACAAGCAGAATCCAGGGAAGGGGTCTCAGGCCCGGCTTGGTAAAACCACGGGAGTCTGAGGGGAATTCCAGAGCAACATCTGAGCGTCGGGGATTCTTAGGGTGCTGGTTCTTCGAGCAAGACGTCAAGGCGGATGAGTAAATCCAAGCACAAAACTACGAAAAAAAAGGAGACTCAATATTAGTCAAAAATCGGGATACGAAAAAAGACTCACAGGCACAGGTTTCAGGATCAGGTCAGAGGCCACGGCGTACCACGACTGTGTTAAGGCTCTGGCGTCTTCCATCGGTCTGGGTTCTCCTTAAGTATCCAGTGGAAGCCACTCCCAACGAGCCGCAGGTGTGGGCCACGCCCCCCAGCCAACTAGAGCCACCTGTGAAGCAGAGTTAGAGCACGGACCAAAACAGAGAACCCTGACAGGAGACAAATTTGGTGCTGAACTTGATGGGGGTGTACAGATCGCCCCTCTAATCTTTTGTATTTTCTCAGTAAAGAATTTAGCAAATTCGTTGCAAACCATGGTAGAGTGGAGTTCAGTCACAAGAGGGTTTCTTAACCTGTTGACTGTGGCAAATAAGGCACGAGCATTAATGTTTTTGCTGATCTCAGACAAGAACATTTTTCAGTTGTAAGTTATATGAGTAAAGTCTCTTTTTATAGGTGTCATAGTGAAGATAGAGGCCAGTCTTTCGCCAACTGCATTCAGCTTTTTCACACTACCTTTTTTCAGTTCTAACTGGTGGAACACTTCTCCACTGGAATTTATTTCTTCCCAGAAACAACCTTCACTTTAATTGGAGCAATGCACTCAATCTCTCAGATAGGAGACCATTAAAATCTTTTTGATAGTTTATTTTTGACTTAAGAGGCCTGTAAATATTCAAAAACATAGTTTGTACCGGGCTCTTTACCTGGAGAGCAAATTATTGTAAAGAGGAAAATTTGTCCAGAAACACATTTTAATGCTTTAGTGAATCGCTAAGCAAAGTGGTCACTCCTCCACCTATCATTTGCTGTCTGCTATCACAAAGAAAATTGTAGTTTGGATGTGTTGACTTTATCAGAGTAGCACCCGATAACATTTGGCGTAAACGAACAAGATCTCCGACCGACGAGCGAGGGAATCCGAGGACAGGAGCTGCTTTGGCCGGCCCGGAGAGGTTATCCGGCCTCTGGTACCCCGAATGGATTTTCAAGGGATGTGGAGGAGCTCCTGGTCTCTAAGCGTCTCTGGGGCGTCGGCGCGAAGATCCGAACCTTTCTTTCATGAGACGGTAAGGGGATTATTTTCCAGCTCTTTTAAAAAACAAATGCAATTGCTTAAAAATGCTTGCAAGCTTTTAAAATTCAAACCACAGTTAAAGAATACCTCAAGAAATTTTAAAAGTTAGAACTGTAAACCTAAAAAGGTAGTTATAATTAAAAGCCGGTATAAATAATAAATTATATTTAATCCTTAAGGCAAATAAAACAGGATTGGCAATAAAGAATGGTGACTAAGGTTTTAACATTAAACTAAAGTTCAAAATTTAATTAAAATACATTTTCAGCTGAAATACGGACTCTCCCGCTGGGAGAAGGAGGGGCAGAGCGATTTTCACCTGGAGAACGGGTGACCGGGCTGAGCGATTTGCAGCTGGTCAATTAAAGTCCTCTTGTCTTGGTTTGCACAAGAGGCTGCCCACTAGTGTAGTGGGTGAAAGCGGCAGGGATGCTTAAGTCCTTGACTGTTGCGAAGACGTTCGCAGCTTTGATAAGTGGGGACCCCGACCATTATACCAAAAAGCCGACCATCAGATGTAAGGCCTTTCATTTTAGTTGGTCGATCGTGCTAAGGACAAGTCGAAATAATAATAATAAAAAAAAATAGAAAAAAAGGGAAAAAAGTCTGGAAGCAGAGTAGTCCGTATAATGGGTCAAAGGTAGAGTTCCCAGGGTCAAGCCTTGCCCCAGGGTGAGACGTTCGATTTCATGTTGGAAAAGTAGGGGCCCAGAAGCATGTCATGCATAAATGATTGGATTAAACATGCAGATTTCCCACATAGAGGTTAACTTTTTTTATTACAGTACTGCTACTAAATAATAAAAATAAAATTAAGAATTAATAAAAAGAAAAGCCAAAATTTAAGAAAATGAATAGGGAAAAGAAACGGAAACGGAACTAAAAAGGCGTTGCACCGGGGAAGCGTTGTCTGCGAGACAAAGAGTTGTATCCTTGCGGGGCTGAAACGTAAAACCGCGTGTGGACGAAACATTCGGGGGTCGTAACCAGCGCACGCTCTCCACCTTTTAAACTAAGCGGGAACTTAACACATTGAAAACATATTTCGGTGTTGCCATAGACGTTTAAAAAATATGAAAAACACAGATCTGTGTAAGATAGTGAAAAAAAACCGGCCTGCGTGTGTTTGTCTGTCTGAATGTCATCTTCTGTAAGTAACTCTATGTATGTATATCTTATGTAACTTGAATGTCATCTTCTAACTGTGTGTATGTATATCGTATGTAATTAAATGTTCGTCTGTGTGAATTAATTCGGTTAAAATGATAAATATCATGGTTTCAAAAATGTTCATTTGTTTATGGAGACTGCAGCTCCGTAATTCAAATACATTTTGAAGCATGAAATAGGTTAAACTAAACTAGGGAAAAGAGAGACTTCAATAACAAAGTTTGTTTCCTTCCCACATTAAATATCTGGCCCAAATTAAATTGTTACACGGAGAGATTAACATGGCTTAAGTGAAAATATTTCAGCTTTGTTAGAAAATTGTAACTGGTAATAAGCCGTACATAAAGCTTGTTGAGTTTACTGTTTTACAACATTAGGCACAGATCCTATCACTTGTTTTTTTTGCCTAAAGTAATATAGAATTACTGAGATCTTATTGCTTGTAATAATAATAATGATTCATCACAAACCCGTCCATGTGAAGGAAGTTTAGATATACATGATCTTTGATTTAAATAGATGTAAAAACGGTGCTTTGGCTTTGTACAAAACTGTATGGAACTAAATATGGTTGCTTTTCTAAGGGTTTTCTATTCATTTATTTTATTTCTTTTTACTTGAAATTTGAATGCAACTAATGAGAAATTTTGAAAGGCGTCAGAATATCAGAAGGCCACATTAAATGCGTCATCAGTTACAAAATCATCTGATGTTGTCCAGTTTCGCTGAGCTAAGGCGAACCTCAGAGGGACAGTTTAACCTGAAACAGGACAAAAGATATGATAAACAAATCTGACCATGATGTAAACATCCGAATGTTTATGGCGAGGCTGGGTTCATTATGTTCTAGCCTGGGGGGGCACGAAAACTATGTCAGAGGGAAAAAATAAAATAAAGCCAGCTTCTGAAGGGTTAAATTCTAATTCTAATCTTGGGTTGTTTTGGGTAGCCTTCTCAATGTGCTTACGGGGAAAACTCTTATCATTTACAGAGAAACACTAGAAGTTAAAAAAAAACTAAAAGGGAAAAATCATTGCTTTAAAGTTTCACCCTTTACCAATTGAGATTTGGAAAGGTATATATAAATAAAAAGTATTACTAACAGCAAATACACATGGTCAAAGGACCACAAAGAAATCAAAAGTTGCAATAAGTTGATAAGGTATGACATATTGGAAAAGCCAATTTTTGTCTTTTTGTTTTTTTTCTTTTAGAGATGTTTTGAACAGAGTTTCAAAGGAGAAGTGAAGAATAGATACCTTCCCAGGATCATCAAAAAAAAAAAAAAGAAAGGAATGTTATAGGAATTGTTGGTGGAATTCTAAACAATAGTAACTGAGTTCCCATCTTTACTAAATGAGGAGACGGCGGTGATGACGTTCCAGCACTTTTATTGAGAAACAGAGCAGAGATCACATAGGGTCTGTCTCATTCCGAATACTTCCGTCAGTGCACTGCTAATGTGCACTGACCACTTACTGCCGTAGTGCCCACTTTCGATCGTTAGTATTGTTCCAAAAGGAACACATGTTAAAACGCTTACCGGAAATGACGGGATGACGTGACGAACGCAACACACGTGAACGTGAATTTTCATCCCGCCAAAAATATATGCCGCCGTTTGTTTACAAACACACACGTTCTTTAACCAATCGTTAACACTCACAGCATGTGGAAAATACATCGCCTCCGACGTCAACACAGGATCCTCCTACTATTGGCTGAACATGAGGTATGTATATCAGCTTCTGTCAGTGAGGGACATGTAAGTGATGCATTAGACGAGAGTACAATGCCTCGTATTACCACCATTACTTACATTTATATGATTGCGGTGTCGCAGCTCCGGCGGACTCGGCTGAATTGTCCGCCATTATTTTCAAAATGGGAACATCTTCCCGACGTCCCTAGTCCCTCCCTTTCCGCTTTGTAGTCAAGATGGCGTCCGTTTAGTGCGAGTAGGGTCCATCGTTACACACTGCATTTTGTGACCCTTTTTAGGGGGTCATCCGGGTACCTTCAGTGCACTGACTTTTTGTGTTATCTACACTATATACTTAAAACTAAGTGTTCGAAGTGTAGAAGTAGGCGGAATGAGACAGACCCATAGATGGAAAGTAATCGCAACCCAGGGTCCCGCTGCAGTCTGCGTCTGCCCTGTCTCTGCCTGTCTCGCTTTTCCGGCTTCCCCTAATACCGCACAGTGGCCTTGGCTTGAGACATGACAAAGACAGTCTATCATAGACAATAATCATTCTACGCAGCATTCAGCCTTGCACTCAGCAACAGTGGATCTTATACACAGACATCTAGTTTATGGCTTTTAATTATGATTGTTTATTACTGTTTGTTTGAATTCAATTATTTGTTAATAAATACTTTATTAATACCAAAGGGAAAATCCCAAATGGAAATTTAATGCAGATGTAACTCATAGGGCTGTATGACAGACCCCTTTCCATTAGCGGCCTGTCTTACAGCGGTTCTGGAGAAGCCTCTGACTGAAGACACTGTTGCGTAACAGTCTGGTGAAGAGGATGCTCAGGGTTATCCACAATTTTTCTTCATTTTATTAAGAATCCTTCTTTACATTGTCATCTCCAGAGGTACTAGAAGGGTCCCCTTCTTTATAAGCTTGTTGAACTTCTCTAGGTGAATTGCTTTGATTCTGCTATCCCAACAGATAATGGCAGAGGAGATCACACACTCAACAAAACACTTATGGAAGATCTGCAACATCGTACTGCATACCTTGAAAGATGTAAGCTTCCTCAGGATGTACAGTCTGCTCTGTCCCTCAACACAGTTGTGTCTCCAGTCCAACTTGTTGTCTACGTGAACACTGAGGTATATATAGTCCTCCAACACCTCCACTTCTTCTCCCGGGGTGGTAATAGTGTTGAACCTATTCCTGTTTCTCCTGAAATATATAACCACCTTCCTTGTTTGGTGTGAATGTGTGTGTGAATGGGTGAATGACTAAGACTGTAGTGTAAAGCGCTTTGGAGGTCGTCAAGACGAGTTAAAAGCGCTATACAAGTATAAGCCATTTACCATTTACCATTTGTTTTATTCACATTCAGGAGAAGATGATTGTTTCCACACCATGCCACAAAGTGATCCACCAGCTCCCTGAACTCAGCTTCCTGTCCATATCAAATGTGCCCAACAACTGCAGAGTCATCTGAGTATTTCTGCAGATGACTGGAGTATGTCTTGTATTGGAAGTCTGAGGTGTAAAAAGTACCTTGTGGTGCTCCTGTGCTGCTGACTACCTGGTTAGACACACAATCCTTCAGTCTCACAAACCGTGGTCTGTTTGTCCAGTCTTCTGGAGTTTCTGAACAAGCAAATCAGGCTAAATTGTGTTAAATGCACTAGAGAAATAAAGGAACAAGATCCTAGAGAAGTAAAGGAACAAGATTCTCACAGTGCTGTCTCCCTTGTCTAAATGTCAGTGGGCTTGTTGAAGCAAGTGTATGATAGCATCAATGTGGATCAATGTGTGCTTCTGTGCTTTTTTGTCTGTCTTGTTGTGTCTCTGCTCTGTCTTCTGTAACCCCCAGTCGGTCGAGGCAGATGACCGTTCATACTGAGCCCGGTTCTGCTGGAGGTTTTTCCTTCCCGCTAATGGGTGGTTTTTCTTTCCACTGTCGCTTCATGCTTGCTCAGTATGAGGGATTGCTGCAAAGCCATGGACAATGCAGACGACTCTCCCTGTAGCTCTACGCTTCTCCAGGAGTGAATGCTGCTTGTCGGGACTTTGAAGCAATCAACTGGTTCCCTTATATAGGAAATTTTTGACCAATCTGTATAATATGATTGATTTGACTTTGTAAAGTGCCTCGAGATGACATGTTTCATGAGTTGGCGCTATATAAATAAAATTGAATTGAATTGAATAGCATCTTTAACTTCAACTCCACGGCAATAAGCAAGGGGGTCCTGAGAGTTGCTTGTTTGCTTACTCAGGTGGGCCAACAGAATTCCCTCTAGGACATTCATGATGCCAGGGTAACAGTTCTAAAGTCATTGAAGACCAAGAGGTGAGTTCTCTGTTGGACTCGACCTAGACAGGAGATTCTCCACAACACTGAAACCTTCTCCTTGGTCAGACCAAGGTTGAAGAGGTGCTGAAGAATCCCAGGCAAGAAACATGATGCATCAGCCTTTAGGATTCCGGGGCAGACACTATCTGGACCAGCAGCCTTGTTCCAGTTCAGTCTCCCCAGCAGCTTCTTCACCTGACTTCTAGAGACAGAAAAGTGGAAGGAGGATGCAAAGGAGGCATCATCATCTTCTGATTTGGTTGAGAACACATACACAGAACCAGAACAAGGTTCTATGGCTAAGGTGGAAGATAAAACATCTGATGTGCAACATGGAAGATTTGGGTCAAAGAAGAGTGGCATGTCTGTTTGGCTGTGGGAAGGCGAGGAGGATGCTGAGATTATTCCATCCATCCATCCATCCATCTTCTTCCGCTTATCCGGGGTCGGGTCGCGGGGGTAGCAGCTTCAGTAGGGAGGCCCAGACGTCCCTCTCCCCAGCCACTTGGGCCAGCTCGTCCGGAGGAATCCCAAGGCGTTCCCAGGCCAGCCGGGAGACATAGTCCCTCCAACGTGTCCTGGGTCTTCCCCTGGGCATCCTCTCGGTGGGACGTGCCCGGAATACCTCACCAGGGAGGCGTCCGGAAGGCATCCTTACCAGATGCCCGAGCCACCTCAACTGGCTCCTCTCGACGTGGAGGAGCAGCGGCTCTACTCTGAGTCCTCCCCGGATGACTGAGCTCCTCACCCTATCTCTAAGGGAGAGCCCAGACACACTACGGAGAAAACTCATTTCGGCCGCTTGTATCCGGGATCTCTTTCTTTCAGTCACGACCCAAAGCTCGTGACCATAGATGAGGGTAGGAACATAGATTGACCGGTAAATCGAGAGCTTCGCCTTTTGGCTCAGCTCTCTCTTCACTACAACGGATCGGTACAGCGCCCGCTTCACAGCATACGCCGCACCAATCTGCCTGTCGATCTCCCGCTCCATCTTCTCCTCATTCGTGAACAAGACCCCAAGATACTTGAACTCCTCCACTAGGGGCAGCACATCCTCCCCAACCCGGAGAAGGCACTCTACCCTTTTCCGGTTCAAGACCATGGTCTCGGATTTGGAGGCACTGATTTTCATCCCGGCCGCTACGCACTCGGCTGCGAACCGCTCTAGTGAGAGCTGTAGATCACGCCCTGATGAAGCCAATAGGACCACGTCATCTGCAAATAGCAGAGACGCAATCCTAAGGCCACCAAAACGGATCCCCTCAACACCTTGGCTGCGCCTAGAAATTCTGTCCATAAAAGTTATGAACAGAATTGGTGACAAAGGGCAACCTTGGCGGAGTCCAACTCTCACCGGAAACGAGTTCGACTTACTGCCGGCAATGCGGACCAGACTCTGACACCGGTCGTACAGAGACCTGACAGCCCTTATTAAAGGGCCCGGTACTCCATACTCCCGGAGGACCCCCCACAGGATCCCACGAGGGACCCGGTCGAATGCCTTCTCCAGATCCACAAAACACATGTAGACTGGTTGGGCAAACTCCCATGTCCCCTCCAGGATCCTGCTGAGGGTGTAGAGCTGATCCAGTGTTCCACGGCCAGGACGAAAACCACACTGCTCTTCCTGAATCCGAGATTCGACTATCCGACGGACCCTCCTTTCCAGAACCCCTGAAGAGACCTTACCAGGGAGGCTTAAGAGTGTGATTCCTCTGTAATTGGAACACACCCTCCGGTCCCCCTTTTTAAATAGGGGGACCACCACCCCAGTCTGCCAATCCAGGGGAACTGCCCCCGATGTCCATGTGATTCTGCAGAGCCGCGTTAACCAACGCAGCCCCACAACATCCAGAGCCTTAAGGTACCCAGGGCGAATCTCATCCACCCCCGGGGCCTTGCCACCGAGGAGCTTTTTAACCACCTCGGCGACCTCAGCACCAGAGATGGGAGAACCCGACCCAGAGTCCCCAGGCTCTGCTTCCGCAATGGAAGACGCGTTGGTGGGATTAAGGAGGTCTTCGAAGTATTCCGCCCACCGATGCATGACGTCCCGTGTCGAGGTCAGCAGCACACCACCCCCACTGTAAACAGTGTTGGTACTGCACTGCTTCCCCCTCCTGAAACGCCGGATGGTGGACCAGAATCGCTTCGAAGCCGTACGGAAGTCTTTCTCCATTGCCTCTCCGAACTCTTCTGAGATTATTCCTGAATTGAATATGTTGAAGAATGTGTTCAGCTCATTGACTCTGTCCAGATGTCCATCTGTTCGGTCCTCCTTTTGCTTGAAGGCTGTAATCATCTTCATCCCTGACCACACATCTTTGATATTGTTCTGCTGGTGCTCGCTCTCCAGATTCTTCCTCTACACCGCTTTGCTGTCTCATAACTTGATGTTGAGTTGCTTTTGTATTCTCCTCAGTAATTCCCTGTACCCCTTCATGAAGGCTCCTTTTTCTTGTTTAGCAATTCCTCCAGGTCACTGGTGATCCAGGGTTTATTGTTGGGGAAGCATCTTACAGTTCTGGTGGGGATGGTGTTATCCACACAGACATTTATTCAATCATTCACACTCTCAGTCATGACATTGATGCCCTCTCCATGTGGCTGGCACAGTGCATCCTCAAGACAACCCTTAAGGGGTTCTTCGGCTTCCTGTGACCATCTTCTCACAGTTCTCTTTAATTCAATTCAATTCAATTTTCAATTCAATTTTATTTATATAGCGCCAATTCATGAAACATGTCATATCGAGGCACTTTACAAAGTCAAAATCAGTCAGATTATACAGATTGGTCAAAAATTTCCTATATAAGGGAACCAGTTGATTGCTTCAAAGTCCCGACAAGCAGCATTCACTCCTGGAGAAGCGTAGAGCTACAGGGAGAGTCGTCTGCATTGTCCATGGCTTTGCAGCAATCCTTCATACTGAGCAAGCATAAAGCGACAGTGGAAAGAAAAACCACCCATTAGCGGGAAGGAAAAACCTCCAGCAGAACCGGGCTCAGTATGAACGGTCATCTGCCTCGACCGACTGGGGGTTACAGAAGACAGAGCAGAGACACAACAAGACAGACAAAAAGCACAGAAGCACACATTGATCTAGTAATCTGTTCTACATTAGATGGTAATAGCGGGTGATCGGTTTTCCTTGGATGATGTCACAGTTAACGTCAGACCAGGTGTGCCTACTATGAAGAAAAAGAGAGAACAAAATGTTAAAAGCTGAAATGACGACAGTCATTTCAATGTAATACAATGCAAAACTGGAGAACAGTAGAAATCAGTAGAGTGAGAAAAATAGGCCCTGATGTCCTCCAGTAGCCTAAGCCTATCACAGCACAACTATAGAGGTAGCTCAGGGTCACATGAGCCACTCTAACTATAAGCTTTTTCAAAAAGGAAAGTTTTATGATTAGTCTTAAAAATAGACAGGGTGTCTGCCTCACTGACCAAAACTGGGAGTTGGTTCCACAGGAGAGGAGCCTGATAGCTAAAGGATCTGCCTCCCATTCTACTTTTAGAGACTCTAGGAACCACCAGCAGACCTGCAGTCTGAGAGCGAAGTGCTCTGTTAGGAACATACGGGGTAATCAGAGCTCTGATATATGATGGAGCTTGATTATTAAGGGCTTTATACGTTAGAAGGAGAATTTTAAATTCTATTCTTGATTTAATAGGAAGCCAATTAAGGGAAGCTAAAATTGGAGAAATATGATCCCTCTTGTTGATTTTCATCAGAACTCTTGCCGCAGCATTTTGGATCAGCTGAAGACTTCGAACTGCATTTTGTGGACTTCCTGATAGTAAAGAATTACAATAGTCCAGCCTTGAAGTAACAAATGCATGGACTAGTTTTTCAGCATTACCCCTGGACAGAATGTTTCTAATTTTGGCGATATTCCTGAGGTGAAAAAAGGAAACTCTGGAAACCTGTTTAATATGGGATTTAAATGACATGTCTTGGTCGAAAACAACACCAAGATTTTTAACTTTATTACCAGAGGCCAAGTTAATGCCATCCAGATTAAGTGATTGATTAAGAACTTTATTTTTTGAGGACTCTGGCCCAAAGATTACAACTTCTGTCTTGTCAGAATTTAAATGCAGGAAATCAGAAAGTCATCCAGCTTTTGATGTCATCAAGACATGACTGCAGTCGAAGTAATTGATTGGATTCATCAGGATTTATGGATAAATATAGCTGAGTGTCATCAGCATAACAGTGGAAATTAATCCCATGCTGTCTGATCATTTTGCCAATCGGAAGAATATATATAGTAAATAGAATTGGTCCAAGGACTGAACCCTGTGGTACTCCACAAGTGACTCTAGAGTTTGAGGAAGATTTATTATTAACATGAACAAACTGGAATCTGTCCGACAGATAAGATTTAAACCAGCCTAATGCTTTTCCCTTAATCCCTACAGTATGCTCAAGTCTTTGTAGGAGAATATTGTGATCAACTGTATCAAATGCAGCACTGAGATCTAGCAGGACAAGTATAGACACAAGTCCATTATCTGAGGCCATGAGAATGTCATTAGTGACCTTCACCAGAGCTTTTTCAGTGCTATGATGAGCTCTAAAGCCTGACTGAAACTCCTCAAGTAGGTCATTACTTTGTAAATGTTCACATAGTTGATTAGCAACTACTTTCTCAAGAATTTTAGATAAGAAAAGAAGATTAGATATAGGTCTGTAATTTACTAACTCATCTTGATCAAGAGATGGTTTTTTAAGTAAAGGTTTAATAACAGCTACTTTAAAAGCCTGTGGTACATATCCATTTACCAAGGATAGATTAATCATGTCTAAAATAGGAACACTGATCAGAGGGAATACCTCCTTAAACAACTTGGTTTGGATTGGGTCTAACATACAGGTAGAAGGTTTAGATGAAGCTAAAATTTTAGATAGCTCAGAAAGCTCTACTGCTTTTAAACAGTTCAGATACTGCGCAGGTTCTAAAGATTCCTCCAATGCTGCCTCACTTACTGAGGACGAGGTAATCATGTTTGGGAGGATGCCAATTATTTTATTTTTAATGAAATCAATTTTATTTATGAAGAATCCCATAAAATCATTACTGCTAAGAGCTAAGGGAATGGATGGATCAACAGAGCTATGACTCTGTGTAAGTTTGGCAACTGTACTGAAGAGAAATCTAGGATTATTCTTATTCTCCTCAATTAATGATGAAAAATATGCTGCTCTAACTCTGCGGAGGGTCTTGTTATACAACAATAGACTGTCCCTCCAGATTAGGTAGGATTCCTCTCGGTGTGTAGAGCGCCATTTCTCTCCAATTTCCTAACATTGTGCTTCAAGGAACGCAGCTCTGAATTAAACCAAGGAGCCAGCTTCCTGTGAATAATCACCTTCTTTTTCAAGGGAGCTACATTGTCTAATGCAGAACGCAATGACGAAGTCATACCGTTAACAAAGACATCTATTTGTGAATTGGAAGAAACAACATTGCTGCTATCTGCAGGGTATTTCTGCAATACTGACGATATTAAGAGGGGGACAGACTTTTTAAAGTTTGATGCAGCATTGTCCGATAAAGATCTACTATAATGGAACCCTCTTTTGGGGGTGGAGAACTAAGTTAGATTAAACTCAAATGTTATTAAAAAATGATCAGATAGGACAGGGTTGTGAGGAAATACTGTTAATTCTTCACAATCAATGCCATATGTCAGCACAAGGTCTAAAGTATGGAGCCAAGAGTGTGTCGGTTTATGCACATTTTGAGCAAAACCAATTGAATCTAGGATAGTTTTAAAGGCTACACTAAGGTTATCACATTCTGTGTCAATATGAATGTTAAAATCACCCACTATAATAACCTTGTCAGTGTTTATCACCAAATCAGATAAGAAGTCTGACAACTGATCCAAAAACTGAGAGCAAGGGCCTGGTGGACGATACAAAACAACAAACAGAAGAGGTTTTATTGCTTTGCAGTTTGGATGAGGGAAACTGAGGGTTAAATGTTCAAAAGAATTGTAGTTATTAATTGGCCTGGGACTAATTAATAAATCAGACTGATAGATGGTTGCCACTCCTCCTCCTCTTCCCACAGATCTGGGAATGTGGAAATTTTAATAATTGGAGGGAGTTGACTCATTTATACTAACGTAGTCCTCTTGTAGCCAGGTTTCTGTGAGACAAAATAAATCAATCTGTTTATCAGAAATCAATTCATTAACTAACAAAGTCTTTGGAGGGAGAGACCTTATATTTAATAGACCACATTTAATTGTTTTATTTTTAGGTTCAAGGTGAACCGTATTGATTTTTATTAGGTTTTTATGATTTGTTCCTTTTAGATCAGTTTTTGATCTGTTAAGTTTTGGCCGTGGGAATGACACCGTCTCAATAGGATAATGGGTGGGTAACAGTACAGAAGCTGCAGAGAGGTGTGTTAAACTACGGCTCTGCTTCCTGGTCTGGACCCTGGGTTGTCAGCATTTAGGAGAACTAATAAATCCGGCCAGATTTCTAGAAAGAAGAGCTGCACCATCCAAAGTAGGATGGATGCCGTCTCTCCGGATCAGACCAGGTTTTCCCCAGAAAGGTCGTCAGTTATCAATGTAGCCCACGTCGTTTTCAGGACACCACCTAGACAACCAGCGGTTGAATGATGACATGCGGCTAAACATGTCATCACTGGTCAGATCAGGCAGGGGACCAGAGAAAATTACGGAGTCCGACATTGTTTTAGCAAACTCACACACCGAAGCAACACCAACTTTAGTGACCTCCGATCGGCGTGACCGGGTGTCATTACCGGCAGCGTGAATAACAATCTTACTGTATTTACGCTTATCCTTAGCCAGCAGTTTCAGGTAAGATTCTATGTCGCCCGTTCTGGCCCCTGGCAGGCATTTAACTATGGTCCCTGGTGTCTCTAGTGCCACGTTTCTGACTATTGAGCTCCCAATCACCAGGATCGGCTTCTCAGCGGGTGTGTCGCTGAGTGGGGAAAATTTGTTAGAAAAAGCAGACGGGTTGGTGGTGAACTGGGGGCTGAAATCTAGAGCTATGCTTCCTACGAACCGTCACCCAGCCGGCCTGCTTACCCGGCTGCTCGGGTGCTTCTGGAGGACCACTAAGTGAAGTAACGCTAGGTCTATGTGGCTCCGCGCTAGCAAAAGGGGCGGCTATCAGCTGGTTTTTCTTTACTGCAGGCTTCCTCTGAAAAAGAGGCTTATATTCTTATTGAAATGAGTTCCATTGTCTGACCTGATTCTCCGAGGAACTCCAAATCTGGGAATTAATTCTGTCTGTAACCATTTGATTACTGTTTTACTGTCTTCTCTTCTAGTAGGGATTGCTTCTACCCACCTTGAGAATCTGTCCACCATTACCAACAAGTACCTTTTGCCTCCTACTGCATTCTCTGCGCTCATGCCATTAAAATCTATACTAATGTCCTGGAAGCAGGCAGTCGGAACCGGGAAAGCTCCTGTTGGTACGGTAAATGGCTTTTTCACGTTGTGGTCACCACACACTGTGCATTCAGCACAAAAGTGAGTCACTATACTGTCCATGTGTGGGTGCCACCATAATTGTCTCATGTTGTGCAAGGTTTGCTTTCTGCTCTCATGTGTTGGTCTGTGTGCTCCTGGTAGCAACATGTAGCACAGTTTTGCTGGTGCTACTACTTGTCCTTCATGAGATCTCCAGATCCCATCTTTGTCCGGAGTTGCTCCTCTTCTTCTCCATTCTGTCCATTCATAAGCTCCTGCTTTGCTTTGGATTTCTTTGATGTCTTCCAGTGTCAGTTCTGGTAATGGGTCAGGCCTCACAACCATGTTTTTTGAAATGTACCCACCTGCCTGTTTTGCTGCTGCATCTGCTGCATCATTTCCTCTGCTGATGCGTGTGTCTCCTGAATCATGCCCTTTGCATTTGATGATCGCAACAGCTTTAGGTTGTCTTATTGCTTCAACCAGATCTTTGATGGCTTTTTGATGTCTGATTGGTGCTCCTGCTGATGTGAGATAACCTCTTCTTTCCCACATAGGTGCATCCAAATGTGCAGCTCCATGTGCATAAGCTGAGTCTGTAAAAATGTTTACAGCTTTTCCTTGTGCAATTTTCAGAGCTGCTGTCAGAGCTGTGATCTCTGCAACTTGTGCTGAGGCTGGTTGTTCAATTGTTCCAGCCTCTAGAGTGCGATGTTCTCCATTTGGGGTTTGCTGAACTACTGCATATGAGGCTTTGTTCAATCCATTTTCCTGTTTATAGCAACAGCCATCTGTGTAGAGCCAGAGGTCTGCATCCATTATTGGCTCTGAGTGTAAGTCTTTTCTTACTTTGTTCTCTGTTACTGCTAGTTCTTCGCAGTTGTGGCTGTTACCCAGGTTGTCTTCAGAGTGTGCCATGTTTGTGGCCATGTTTCTTTCTGTTGTCACATAGGTGATATGTGGCTGTGTGCAAATTTGTTGCAGCTTTGTCTTTCTGGCTGTACTGTACGTAAATTCTCTGCTTGTCAAAAATGCAGTTACTCCATGACAGGTGTGTACCTGCACTGGATGGCACATGACGATGTGAGCCGTCTTCTCTAGCACTTTTGCTAGGGCGGCAATGTATCTTGCACATGTTGTCTGTCCTTGTTCAACTGTGTCCAGTCTTGAGGAGTAGTAGGCCAACACTCTCCTCTCCCCCTTTTGTTTCTGATAAAGCACTGCATTGAGAAATCCGTGCTTTTCAGAAACATCCAAATGAAATGGTTCAGAGTATGTGGGGGATGCTAATGCTGCTGCTTGAGCCAGGGCTTGTTTTAAGTCAGTAAATGCTTTCTCTGCTTCTGGTGTCCAACTGAGGGGAGCTGTGAGGTTTCTGTTTCCTGCTTCAGCAACCAACGCTCTCAATGGTGTTGTGCGGTTGATGTAGTCTGGGATATGAGATCTGCTGTATCCAGTAAGTCCAAGGAAAGACAGCATGTCGGACACAGTGAGTGGCAATGGATGATGAAGGATTGCATTGCGATGAGTGGTGGAGAGGCCTAATCCAGCTGATGAGACCTCTCTTCCCAGAAAGGTAACTTGTCTTCGTGCCATTTGTACCTTTTCCTTCTTGACTTTGTAGCCCTTTTGCGCTAGATGTTGTAACAGTGTCCTTGTTGCTTCCAGACAGGTCATTGCTGAGTCTGCCGCGAGCAGGAGATCATCTACATACTGAATGAGAACAACTCCTTGTGGCAGTTGATGTGTTTGCAAATGTTCCCTCAAAATTTTGTTAAAGATTCCAGGAGAGTCTCTGGAGCCTTGTGGAAGTCTGGAATAGGTGTATTGCTGTCCAGCAAATGTGAACGCAAAGTATGGCTGACACTGTGGGTGTAGTGGCACTGAGAAAAACGCATTTGCCAGGTCCACTACTGTGAAATGAGTCATTGTTGGAGAGAGTGATGCCAATGCTACATGAGGATCAGGTACGGGATGTACCACTGGTGTTGTTACATCATTGATTGGCCTGAAATCTTGAACCATTCTCCAGCCTTTTCCACCTGCTTTCGGCACTGGCAGGATAGGTGTGTTCCATGGAGACTGGGTTGGGTAAATTACTCCTGCTTGTAGGAGTCCATCAAGTGTAGGCTTGATTCCTTCCATCTGGTCTGGAGTAATCTTATATTGGGGTCTCCAAACTGGTCTATTGATTTCTGGCTTGATTTGAACCACAACAGGAGCTGTTTGCAGGTTTCCCACATCATGTGCTCCTGTTGTCCACAGTGTTTCTGGTATGTCTGATAGCACACTTGCTGCTGCTGGGTGGTCTGTTCCAGGTAAGCCATGCTCTCGTGGCAAGGGTAGGCACTCTGGAATGGTGTAATCAGTGGGGTTTGGACCTGGGAAGCACCACATATCTTGTTCTCTTGCTTTTAGCACTTCTGGGTCAGCTGTGGGTTCCCATGTCAGGCCTTCGGCTCTCCTGATCATTGGTCCCAATTGTCTTGCTTCTTGTCCAAATCCCACAGCTAGAGTCACATGAGGTGCTGCATTTGGGGCCAGGGTATACCAATGCATCTCCCATGCTGTCAAATTTACTTTGGCTGCAACACCTTCTTTCCCACAGTAGATTCCTTGGCAGACAACAGGTGGGCTTTGGTGAGCCATGTGTTCATTCCAATCATCATGGTAAGGTGTATCAGAGTCATCTGATACATTCAGAGTACGGTGCACATGTTCCAGTGGGGTTTTGTATGGATGCAGTGAGTCAATTTTGCTCTTCAGCTTCTGAAATTCATATTGGATTGCTGGTGTTTGGGGTCCTGTTGGTATCAACCTCAACCAGTACACCAGCTGGTGTGTTTTTGGTTGAGCTCTCATGGCCAGGACCCTCACCGGCCTGTCTGGGTTTTCTTGTGGTACTTCAGTGGACACTCCTATTTCTGTTGGTGTCATCCAAATAATCAGTCCCATTTGGCACATCAAATCTCTTCCCAACAGGTTTATGGGACAACTGCCTGATAATAGGAACTGGTGGAACAGGGTCTGCGAGCCTAATTGCACTAGCAGTGGTTGAGTGAAATATTGCACCACTGGTTGTCCTGTCACACCCACCACTGTTTGAGTTCGATTGGATCTTGGAAATTGGTCATCCTTGAGACAGGAAAATGTTGCTCCTGTATCCACCAGGAAGGTAATGTTTTGACTTTGTACATTGAGGGTCAACATAGGTTCTGCGGTTGCGGGGTACCTGCACTGTTTCTCTGTTGGAAGTCACTGGGGTGGTTGGAGCTCCATCCAGTGGGCCAGCGCTTGGTTCGCTGCGGCTGGGTAGGGTCCCGGACCTTGCGGTTGTGGCTCTGGTGGTATTGGTTGTGGTCCTGGAGCTGGAGCGGGCATCTGTTGTTGTCCATTTGGACATTCTCTGGCGAAGTGTCCCATCTGCCCTCAGCTATAGCAGTAGTAGCCTGGTGGCATGGTGTGACCTCCAGGTCTAGGACCCCTACCTCTTGGGAACCCCCTTCCTCTTCCTCTGTGGTATTGGTTACCTCTCCATTGCGGCCCCTGGCCTGGCCATGGTGGTGGTTGTGGCATTGGTCCCCACTGGCCTGGGTTCTGGAATAGGGGTCTTTGTGTCTGAGCCAGCATCTGCATCTGAGTCAGGGACTGTGTCAGGGCTGCCACAGTGGGATCCACGGTGGGTGTTGGTGCCGGTGTTGGTACAGCCGCAGGCTCAGTGACAGCCATCTGCTTAGTCTTTTCTTTCTTAGTGAGCTCCTCTAGCTGCTTCCTGAGCACCTTGGCTTTCAGGGCTTTTAGTTCTGACGTCTGAGAGTCAGTGGATCGCTGATGTTTGTTCACGTGGTGTCTCACCTGTTCTGCCCATTGGGTGAATAGGATTTTATTTAGGCCCACTATATTGTCCAGTGCTTGTTTCACTGGACCTGGTAGCCCCCTTTCGACACTTACTCTGAATAACTTCTCGTTTGCTGAACCGTCATTGTAAGCCGTTCTCATGCCCTTCTGCCAGGCTCTTTTGGCTCTGGTGAGGTATTCATCAAATGTCTCTCCTGGTTGCAATTGTAGTTCTTGGAGAGCCATGTCATCTCCTTCAGTGGGGTAGAGGGTGAACAACCTTCTCCATAGTTGTTTCTCGAACAGCGCGGCAGGTGTGCTCATTGGTCTTCCTACCAGGTCGAGGTCTGTCATCAGGTCTTTAGTTTGTTGGTATCCATGTTTCTTTGAGAGGATTGCAGTGTAATCCCCAAGACACATCAGGGTTCCTGCTGTTTCGGCTTTAAGTGCCTCCTTAAACCCTTCTGCTCCACTGGTAAGGGACGGCAGCTTAGCACACAGGGAGTCCAAATCCACGAAGGTGTATGGAGCATACTCCAAATTTCCAAATCCTCCAGGTGTTGGTCTCAGGGGCATCTGAGTGGGTGTGGGTGTGGCGTCATCGAATCTCAGCACATTCTCACCACCTTGCCAGTCTCCCGATAGGTCCATTTCCTGCTGTCTTTTTATCTCCCACTCCTCTCGTGCCGCCATTTCAGGCAGCATCTGCTCGTTTTCCAGTTTTCTTTGTCTTTCTGCCAGTCTGGCAGATCGTCTGATCGTCACCTCACTGTTCTTGGGGGTTGTAGGAGGCACAGCTTTCAGTTGTCCTTCCAATCTACCCTTGATGTCCCAGGTGCCTGTTTGCAGAAACGTTGTCAGTCCCTCTCCACTAAAATCATCCAGGTCTGATTGCAACCCTTCGCTCTGTGATTCTCTGTCAGAGTGGGAGCGCTCGGAGGGGGTTCTTCTTCCTCTCAGGTATTGTTCTGGTATTATCCATGTTCCCTCTGGGCAGGACAGATGTGCTGGGGCAGATGCGGTAGATGAGGGTCTGTTTTCATTACAAGGTGGGAATTCTGTGACTCCTCGTCTGCGATTGAGTTCTTCATCCACCTCTTGCAGGAATGTGTCTCTGAGGTGACCTTCCAGATTGGCCAGTCTGTGGCAAACATCATCCAGTGCAGCTTCACTACTTGCCTGCAGTGTTCCTTCTGATACATCCAGCACCACATGATCCACTTTTGCTGCCACTAGGGGAGCTTGCGTCACTGGAGCTTGTTTGAATGGGTTAGTTGACTTTGTGCTGCTGTACGGTGGAGGAGGGGCAGATGGCAGGGGTGGGTACAATGACAGTTGGGCTGGAGTGGGCGGCTCTGGTTGTGAGGACCTACCTTTTTTCTTCTCCTCCCCTTCGGGTCGGGCTGCATCTGACTTCCTCATTGCTGTCAGAAGCCTCCGAGTCAAGCAACGGTTCGCTTCCTCTTCTTCTCTCGCAGCTTTGTGTGGGTGAAAAACACTCCTACCTTTTTTCTCTTTTTCTTCTGCTGCTTGGGCCATTTTGAGCAGTCCCTCCTGGTGAGCCTCAATTCTTTGGAGCTGTTCTTCTGTTGGAGGATCACTTACCGGTATCCAGCCTGCCGCTTCCCAGGACACTACCAGCTTATGTCCCCTTTTTTTATGTTTCTTACTTCCCGCATCTTCTAATGCTTTCATCAGTTTCTTATCATATTCTGTTGCCATTTTCTGATCCTGCAATAAAACCTGTTTTAATCCCGTAAATGTGTCTGTAATTTATCTGTACTCTTAATTAATCTAGTGTAATATATATAAACTGCTAACATGCAAGCGTGTAACTAGTATGGACTGCAGTTTTAATGTCTGTATGGGGTGTGATGTCCGATCTGTATTCTCAGTCTAATATCTGAATTTTACTGTGCATAGTAGAACTATTGCCATTGAAACCCAGATACATACACAAATCATGAGCGCCCATTCAGTATATCTTAAACCTCTTTCCAAAGTGACAATTCTCTGTTCTAAAGTTCTGCGTGGAGGAAGTGTCAGGCTTGCACTGGAATCACCACTTTCCCCTTCTTCCGATACAGTTAAAACAAAATCCATTCACAAGCACAAAATATTCAAAATGACATGTTCTTTTAGCGCTTTTTGTCTCTTAAAACTTCTTAAAACTCTTAGATTCTCTTTTCTCTTTAAACTCTTTGACTCTTAGTTCTCTTAACCTCCCTTTTCTTACTGTTGCTTCTCATTCACACACTAAGTACCACGCCCCGGCCTTCCCCGATCAATGATCAGTTGATTGGTTTATTGAACCTCTCGCGGTGACCACCTTTTTGTGGTTTAAACTAACACATTCACGTCTCTCATTCATTATTTCACACACATACGGAATGTATTGCTCAAATCCCCAACAGTTTTAACATTAATAATTATCGAACAAACCTGTTCGTGCCCTCACTCGGTACTCCTGATCACAATTGTATGACTACATACAGTGCAGATTTAAATATAAATAGGCTCTGCTTACCTTATTTGTTGACCGCGGTCGTGATCAGTTTCCCAGGTGGAGGCTCGAACCGGCCTCCGTGTCCTTCCGCGCCGTGGGGTGGTTTGGACCGGACGTGGAGCGCTGTCCCCCTAGGCCCCAAAATCTCCTCTCTAATACGCGCAATGTGAAACCATCCTCTGCTACCAATTTTGTTGAGGAGATTTTGTGTTACCCCGCGCGAGAAAGTGAAAGTAAAAATCAAAGACTGGAAACTGAATAAGTTCGAAAAATAAAAAGCGTTTTATTCCTATTCTAAACAAAGCAATACATTCCGCACAGTTAAGCGTGCACGGTCCTGATGGAGCTCAGTTCTAATACCAAGCCCCCAAAAGGATGCTTTAACAATGGCGCACCTGGTATAAAAGGGTTCTCCTTAAGGGAGCCCAAACAGACCCTATTGGTCTGATCATAAGCTAAGGCAGCATCTTGGGCATAGTAACAGTTCATTTATTGGTTGACAGCATGGTGCGATGACCCTTGGCTCCTCCTTGGATGCAGCTCCGTTGCGCAACTTGTTTTTCCAGGATTTCAGGATGCGTCCTTGAACCATTTTTCGAGTTATCTTCTTAGGCTTTCTGATATCGGCTGCACCCTTCTGCACACACCAGCTGCAACTTCATTCTCCCACTGGGCCTCGAAAAACAAGCAAACAGAAAACATTAAGTGCACATGGTTTAAATACTTCATTAAACATTCTTTTTCCCTTCATTAGTCTATTTCCTCAATCCGTCCCGAATTAAACGCAGTAAAATTTAGCTCTCTAGCCTTTACGGTTGCGGAGATATGGGGAGTTGTTCGAGCCATGGTCCTGCTATTCATTTCCAATGAGGCAGCCAGAGACACAAAGTGTCTGCACGCAGGCCCTGCCAGGTGTGAGTGAGTTTCCATGGTGACGGAACTCTGATGGCCAGAGGCTTCTAAAGGGAGGGGCTCCATTGGCTTAACATTGGACCTTTAAGCGCCTACTGTGTGGGCTCTGATGCACGTAGGAAACTGATATTCGCACCGTTTATTTCTCTTAATGTGCTTTAATTTTCCTGTGAACATCAGGCGTCTTTCTTGTTTCTGTCCCTTTTTGGATTTGAAATTGTTTTGCTGTTGGGCCTTGGATTCCAACAGGACCTGGGAGGAGGCCCAGATACACCCACCAGCCTAACCAGCACCACCCACCTGAGTGAAATGGCACTACAACCCTTTTGGGTCAGATGTCGATGTTGACTTCTCCTCCTTTCTCTCTCTCGCTTGCTCCTTCTCTTCCTCTTTCTCTCTTTCTCCTCCTCTCTCTCTCTCCTTCTACTCCTCTCTCTCTCTTGCTCGCTTCTTATCCTCCTTTCTCTCGCTCTCTCTCTCGCTCCTTCTCGTCTCTCTCGCTCGCCCGCTCCTTCTTCTCCTCTCTCTCGCTCGCTCCTTCTCCTCCTCTCTGTCTCTCTCTCTCTCGCATCTCTCTCTCTCTCTCTCTCTCTCTCTCGCTCCTTCTCCTCCTCTCTCTCGCTCCTCCTTCTCTCTCGCTCTTTCTCCTAGGCTCCTTCTCCTTTCTCTCTCGTGCTCTTTCTTCTCCACTCATCCTTTCTCGCACACGCTCCTTCTCCTCCTCTCTCTCTCCCACTCTTTCTCTCGCTTGCTTCTTTCCTTCCTTTCTCTAGCTTGGTGGTTTTCTCATCAGCTTCTTCTCCTCTGCTCCTTCTGCTCCTTTCGCTCGTTAATTTGCTGTTTCTCTTCCTATTCTCTCTTTCTCCTCCCTCTGTTTTGACCTAACTTGTGACATCTCATAGTTTCTGTCTTTAAATAGTCTTTCTCTTTCATTCTATTTGAGTTTGAAATTCTACTTCAGCTTTGTTAAACAATTCAGTGTTTAGAATGAGTTAGAAAACGTTTGGTGCCATTCCCTCAATTTTTTCTTCTTCTAATCATTCAGCTATTGTTCTTTCATGTTCATATTGGGTCTTGTGTGATTTTAATGGGTTCATTACAGCTAGTTTTTTTCTCTTCTTCAAAGATCTTATGCGTCTTTTCCTCAATCATTCTGCAGGAAAGCATTCTCACTGCTGTTTCGCAGGAACAGCTTTTTCTAGTTTTAGTTAAGTTTCACTAGCCTTGTAGAGAGGACTGTTGACCATGTTGACTGAAATATAGTGTTAATGCAGATAAACAGCATTATATAGTGATGTTCTCTGGATGTTAATTTTATTTCTGTTAATAAATTCTTGAACTTGAAGATAAGTTGTCACTCCTTATTCTATGTGTGTGCAGAGTTTGCTGTTAAAAGATCGCCAGTGCTCGAATCATCCCTTTCAACTATTGTCCTGATATCAGCTACCGAGCTGATATTCACCGGACAATACCTAACAGGCAGAGAGTTATTTATTAAGCATTAAATAATTTTAAAACAGTGTATAATTGCACAACATTGTTGTATGGTTCACAGAATGTTGGAAATGAAGAGTTTTGCTCCTGACATATTTAGAGAGAAACTCTCAATAAACTGTCAAGAAAGTTCACAGACTTGGTAGCACATGCTTTTTTCAGACAGTTGTTGAGCTTCAGAAGACTCAAAAAAATCTCATCTCCACTATAAATGGGCACTAGAGGTCAGCTGAGAAACACCTTGACATTAAGAACTTTATTTAGCAGATGAATGAAATCCTCCTTCAATACTTGTACTTTATTTCATGATAAGACCACCCAAGGCTCCAGTGTATTATATTTTTTCCAGGGTCAGGCACTCTTTTATGATCTCTAGAATACTCTCTGAGAAAAAAGGAGACCAGATTAAGGCCAGAGATCATGATTTATGTGTTTTACTTGTTACAGAATTGTTTAATCCCATTCACTGCTGCATTGCATAATATTAAGGTTTGTGGCCCTGTGTCACACTTTCTGTGGCAGTGTAGGAGAAGACTGTTAAGAATGAAGATTGCTGTCATACCTTTGATTGTTGTCAGGACATTGATTATTTTCCTGGGTGGAAGTGGAGCAAAACTGTGTTGTAGTGGGATTCCAGTATTTCCAACTGGTTCACGCCTGTCATTTGTTGTGAGAACAGCCCGCTGCTTCCGTCTCCTTTTCCCTGGGGTAGTGGGGGCAGTTCTCTGTAATGTCGGCCAGTTCTCCTTAACTAAGTAAGGAGTTCTACCTTTAAGCCCCCTGCTTTGATCTTTTGGCCTTGTGCCCAGAGTTCTAGGGGAAGGGGGGGGGGGATTATCATTTCCATCAGTGTTCTGTTTATTGCTGTCAGTGTTTGGAATCATGGGCAGAGTCATACTATTACTTTTTACTTATACATACACTTATAAATAATATTTATATCCTGTATAGCACTTCTGGATAGATGCAAACCACATTTCATTGCTTTGTACTTGTGACAGTGCAATGACAATAAAGTTGAATTCTATTCTAAGTGTACAACAAAATGTGTTTAAGGGCTAAAAAAGTGGATTATTAGTGATATGTCTCCTGTAACTGTCATGATTTCGGCACTGTTGCCTGGTCTAATTTCTCTTATCACACACCTGCTTAGCTCCGCCTATTCCTCATCACCACAGATCTGTTCCACCTGCTCCCACTAGTATAAAACCGGCTTTTAGACCAGACAGCAGTGCCAGTTTATTTCGTCCTTGTGATCGACTTATACCAGCATTCTTTTCTCTGACTACCTGTTCTGCTCACCGACCTCTGCTTCCTGCTTGTCTACACGGTTCTGACCTTCTGCCTGTCCACCGATCATCACTTCCTCCGCATCTCGGACTGTCGGAGCTTCACAACCTGCCGCGTCTTGTTGGCAGCCCGCCAGCGGAAATCTCCTCCCGTCACCGGACCAGCACTGGACATTGAGACCAGGTTTGTTACCCGCACGTTTGTGTCTAATCACATCCAGACCAACGAGATCGCTAACCTGTTGTCTGCACCCACAGAGGTTCCAGCTGAGAGCACAGACGCCGCCCGCTCCGTTCCTATTCCTAATAAACTGTTTGTCCGTCTTGAATACTGGGTCCTTCTGTTCTGTGCTTGACAGTAACAAAAATGAAATACCAATAGTGGAACTCGTTATGGGCACTACCGTTCTTTTAAGTGAACTGAATCACTAGAATCAGTTCATTAAAATGATTCGTTCAAATGATTTATTCACCGAATCATTAAGTTCCTATTGTACATTTTCATTTCCTTACATTCAATTACGCAATTATTATGGCTTAGTGTGCTATTCATAGAGCTGTCACAGCATTATCTGTTCCTTTAAATTACAAATAGGGGATACACATGGCTTTAGTAACTCTAAGTGTGCAACTTATATAACTTTAACAGCTTATTTTGTTTCTTTATGGTTAAAACAAGTCATAAAGATGAGACGGACTTTTCAGGCTCTCTCCTTACCTATTTTGAAGTTCTAGTAGTCGGATGTCTAACAGCTCAGATCAAAAAATGAGAAAAAAAACACATCTCAAAATACAACTTTTGGATTTAAAAAACCACTGCGTCTGCCTCCTTCGTTCGGGCCGTGAACAAAGCAGCACAGTACTTTTATTAATATCATTAAAATGATAGCAGTACAGAAATTTTATATATTTTAAAATATGCATTTTAAAATATATATATATTAAATGTATATTTAAAATACATTTATTTTAAATATTTCATATTTTAAATATTTCATATTTAAAATATATATTTTAAAATTTTATGTTTTGTATAGCAAAACTTTTCATTTGTACTGCTATCATTTTAATGATATTAATAATAGTTTGTAGAGGTCATCAAAGGTCAGTGAACATATGTTCATGCTGAAACTGTGAATTTCATATAAATTATAAGTTGCTAACCTATTAAAAAGAATCATTTAATTTTAACCTGGAAAAAAATTATAGCGGCACAAACAAAATTGTTTGCTGCACAAACCAGCACAAATGTAGCACAGTTGATTGACACCAAATGTATTTATTTTTGCAAATGTGAGCAGGGCCACGGGAGTGGTTGACCTCTGATGACCCCTGGAGAACATTTTTCTTTATATCTTTAGAATGATAGGAGCACAAATGAAAATTTTTGCTGCACAAACCAGCACAAACATAGCCGAGGTGATTGACAACCAATTTTGTCTGATTTCATAAAAGTGGGGGGGCTGGTTGATCATTTGACCTTTAACCTTTCATTAATATCTTCAAAGTTAAAGCAGCACAAACGACATTTTTGCTGCACAAACCAGCACAAACGTAGCACAAACGTTTTACACCAATTCTGTTTGATTTTATAAAAGTGGAGGGGCTGGTTGACCTTTTGACCTTTACCTTTTCATTAATATCTTCAAAGCCAAAGTAGCACAAACAACAATTTTTGCTGCACAAACCAGCACAAACGGAGTCGAGTTAATTGACACTCATTTCGTCTGATTCGAAGAAGGTGGAGGGTAGGGTTGGGAATTGATAAGATTTTCACGATTCCGATTCCCTTATCGATTCTGTGAAACGATTCGAGTCCTTATCGATTCTCTTATCGATTCCAATTTGGGGAAGTTTTTTTAACCTCTTAAACAAAAATAGACATGGTATTAAGCATTTAAATTTAAAGTAATACTAATTTATCATTTTAGAGACATAAAAAGACAACAAATAAACATTAAAGTACGGTTTATAGGTTGGGTTCTGCAATGTTATAAGATGAGTATAAAACTCATCTTTAGAACCAATCTCTGCTCAATCCGCCTAATCTACTTTCAGCAGTTATCATCTGTTATTGCAACCGTAAACTGCAGAAAATACAGGCAGAGCAGCTCCTTCTGAGTTTACTCTCTGCTCCTGTCAGGATGAGCTCCAGTGCGTTATGAGGCGGAGGGATATTTCAGCGTCACTTAGTTTAGAGCCAAAACAAGCGACTTCACTTTCAGAAACAAGCCCAAAAAACTGCAACCCCACAACTCATGAAATTTACAAGCGACTTTAGAAAAAATAAGACCAAAGTCGCATAAAATAAGTGGGCTTCGCAACAGTGAGCATTCTTTTTAAGTCGTATCACTCCGCCCCTCTGGTCGGTAAACAAATGTTACGGCAAATTCTACATTATAAAAAAGAAAAACCTACCGAAAAGTCTCGCTCTCATGTCATCTTGAAGACCTTCTTCTTAGAAATGGTGGCTGCAGACGACGTGTTTTCTCTCTGGCCAGAAGTTCGATGGCAAGTTGGCAATCCAACAAAAGAGCCCGTGGTGGATCATGAATTTTTGTAGAGCGCAGTGCCTTACCGCGAGATTACGTCACAGGATGTGATGTCGGGCAATAATGGCCGCCCCCATACACAGTGATCGAGATTACAATTTATGCTTTTATTTTCTTATTTATTAACGCTAAATTCATTAAATCACCACGAACGTATTAGTTTTAGGTATAGCTAATGATCCACTGATTTTTCCTTGTTGACCGGACTTTCGATCGCTTTACCCGATGGGGCGCCATATTTTTTGTTTTGCTTTTCTAGACTTACGCCTGGTCACGTCGTACTTGCTTACTGAATGCCGTGTGCGTAACTTGCGTAAAAAACGTGACGTAAGTCGTGCTGCCCGGCTCTGGTGCTGCCTGGAATCGATAAGAGAATCGTTAAGCGAGCTGCCAAACGGTGCCATGGAATTGGAACACACGGAACCGGTTCTGAACAGGAACCAGTTTTCGATTCCCATCCCTAGTGGGGGGGCTGGTTGACCTTTGATGACCTCTAGAAATATTTCTTTATATCTTTAAAATGATAGCGGCACAAACGAAAATCTTTGCTGCACAAACCAGCACAAACGTAGCACAAACATTTGACACCAATTTTGTCTGATTTGAAGAAGGTGGGGGGGCCAACTTCACTCAGGTGTCAGACCTGAAGTGTTGGCTCCTTACCACCAAGGAAATGTAGAGCATATTTAGGCAATCTTTTAACAGCAAACTCTGCACACATAGAATAAGGAGTGACAACTTCTCTTCAAGTTCAAGAAACAATTAACAGAAATAGAATGAACATCCAGACAACATCACCAGTTAATGCTGTTTATCTAAATTAACACTATATTTCAATCTCAACAAATCCTCTCTTCCAGGCTAGTGAAACGTAACTAAAGCTACTAAGCAAAATGAACATAGAAATAAGAAACTATTTACACACAAAAAGAAACAAAAGACAAAACAAAGTGGTTGTTCATCATCATCAGCATCATCAGAATAATTCAGTGAATTCTGGTTCACTGCAGATCTGAGTTAAAGAACAAAAGTTCATCTTAAAAAACATGGAATGAGCTTAAATTATCTTAACTAATTCAGAACATTTGGTATGTGTTTCAACCCATTCGCAATGCAAATCCCGAGTCAAACAAAACATTATTTGATAAAATAACATTTTAAAGAATGATTTTCTCAGTAAGAATCTGTAAACTTTAGGAACGCTTGATTTTATTAATGTGATTATACCTCCGGGATGCTAGGGGTCGCTGTAGCGATCGGTCACTAAAATTGGTTACTTCTAAAGTTATACAAAACGCCTTTAAATCGACGTTAATATTCCGTATTAATGCTGTAATAACGCTCATAGCACTATCGAACGATAGTGGAGCAAAACAAAACAAACATTATATTTGAAATTATCCGTGTCAAGAGTTGAAAAAGATTATCCGATCGGCTCCTGACCGAAGAGATTTATCCAGCAAGCTATGAGACCCCAATATAACTGCAATTAGAGTTTAAATCCTTATTCCTTATCACCAATCCAATGATAATGTCTCTGTGTTTATGTCAGATGTTAACTCGAAAAGTAGGTAACTCTATATTCTGAAAGACCATGCAGCTCTGAATTGGAATGAACACAAACAATTACTACTATTTACTATTCCACACGTTGTAATTTATTGAAACAAACAATTCCCTGTTACAGTAATTATTCTAATTCAATAACTTAGGAAACTCTACTCACTACCAAACTAAACATGCAAAATTATATGAAAATAAACAAGTCAAAAATGGATTAAAAAGAGAGGTAGCAAAATCTTAGTTCAACTCAGTTGTTTAAACATCACATTCAAGACGTCGGCATTTAACGTAGTGGCATTGACAGACACAACAGCTCTGGGAACTGGATGGACGCTTCACTGTTCTAAAAGCTGTAGCTAGCTAACAGCTCAGCTACGCTGCACCCTTCCAAGATGGCGACTATGACGACACGTGACCTCCCCTTACGCATCACCTTGCGTGATGCGTAAGGGGAGGTCTTAATGACGTAACCAACGCTTACGTTGATGTGGGGTGGTACCTTGATTAAGTGGCGGCCTGAATGAGAAATTCGAGAGGAGACCGCGAACTGAGGTTTAACAAAGAGATTGAACTGATAAGGAGAAAGCAAGGAGAGAGGGAAAAAGATGGAAAAATCGGCTCTCGGCACTTATAAGAACCGCAAATCAACACAGGCAAAGTCACTTACAAAATGCATGCACATACAACAGAAAATGTTCAACAGTTAAAACAAACTCCATCTTGGAGTAAACAGCATTAAACCTAAAGTCCTAAATAGGTTTCTCTGTCCAGGCACACTTAGATCACCTTAAGGATGAAAAGAGAAATAAAAAAGGGGAATCTTTTCTTTACTCTGACGTTGTCCCGGCTGGGTCCGGGAGCACTCTGAGTCCGCGGATCTGGTTCAGCTCAGCGAGCCGGTGCGTCAGACAGCGGGGAAACGGGAGGAGAAGTTCCTTCGTCTCTCTGGGCGTTAGACGCTTTGTTCGGCCAAACAAAAGCGTGGTCCCTGTTACGATTACCGGGAGATGAACGGCTCTCAGTCTTCGATCGAAGTGGGTTAGGAAAAGTACTTTTTAGAGTCGACCTCCTGCATCAGCATTGCAGGGATGAAGTTGCTTCGGTAAATCTCAGTCCAGCGAGAAATCGAGCATGTGGCACGTGGGGAAAATCCCAACGGAGTGAAACAGCTGCGTGCCTTCCCGTACTGGCGGAGCGCCAAGAAGAAGGAAGATCTCAGTGCGTCCAGCGCTTTTAAACTTTCCCATAGTAACGTTATCTTTCTGTCCGTCGTTAGGGTCGGCGGCCATTTTGGGCCGTGTTGCATGAGGGGAGTTGGTGGCCATTTTGACCACATTGCATCATGGGAAATGCAGTCCGTCACGTTCTGAACTAATGCAGGCTGTCACGTCTTGACATGGCATAACAATAGCTAAAAGTCCTTCGTGAGCTGTCCGGACTGTTCATTTAACAATAGGAAAACTGTAAAAATAAAAAAGGAGAAAAGCTGGCGAAGCTAAGGTAGAGCTCATATTGTCGGATCTTGAAATATCGTTTCTAAAACTATACCTGTTCTCTGAGACAATATTCAGGACTGTGGTTATTCAGTTTTCCAGGCAACTTCATTCAAATTTCAAATATAACAGGGCCTTGCACTTTACTTGAGGTAAGGCTCTGTGTGTGTGTGAGTGTGTGTGTGTTTAGTCTCCTTAATGCTGCAGGGGGGATTCATTTCATCCTTTTCCTACCTCAAGGAGGACATTTCAAAGCGGGATGCCTCCAAGGAGAATGTCTGAAATCCACTCATACATACTCAGACACATTAGAAAATAAACATGTGGCAACCGTATCTGTTCCATCTTGCAGGGACACAGCCAACTTCAACCATGATCACAACCCCTGTGGGGTGATCCTGCCCCCTCTTGGTCAAATGTGAGAGGGCAGCTTATGCTACAAGATTACATTAACAATTTATGCTCCAAATTGCTGCTTCACTACATACAAGAGACATGTGGTTTACCCTAATTACTGTTTATAAATTGTTTTCGCTTCATCTCACCAGAAAGCTTGATCCACAGCAGGATGTGTGGAGGAAGGTAAAGTGCAATTACATCAAAGCTCACTCATGAAGGACACATGATTTTTTCATATTTATGTGCTTTTATTTGGCTGCATATACATTTAACTCTGCTAATGATGAAGTTTAGTGCATGTGTCTGCTGAAACAGTATACAATGTTAAAAATAAAATATATCAACTCATTTTATAAAGAATTTTCTTTGGTTGGTAAAATCGTTGTGTATTTCTTGTGATTTATATTGTTTACCATTTTTGTCAATTTAGTAATTAAACATTTTGTGACATTTTGCATTTATAGAAACAAAGAAATACATGAGATGGACATTTAAAAAGTCTAAGCGCAGCAAAAATAAATACAACAAACTGAACACACAGGAAAAATAGGAAATTAGATCTTCAACAAAAACATTACGTGCGCACAGCCCAACACAGACAACAATTGCCTGTGAAATGTGAACAGGCTAGGAAAAATCCATACTTTTTTTCTCTTTATGATCAATCGATGAATATACAAGAATGTTGTTTTTTTTTACAATATTCTAAAATGAAATCACTTATATCAGTATAAATATCAGTATCATGGAAATTTAGAAGTTATTAATCCTGCCAGAATTTCACAAAATGCAGTTTTAGTTAATTTCCTTGCCTAAAGCTTCTTATTGTGTCTTAAGATTCTTCCTTAAATGAGTTGAATTACCTGCCTATCTAGTTCTGAACTGGCCCTCTTCCCAACCCCCATTAATAACCAATCAGAATTTCACCTACATATTTACAAGCCAATCAAGTTTTTGAAGCAATTAATGAGAAGTTTTTCTTAAAGTGTATTAGTGGATCCAAATCCTCTATCTGGAAATAGATAGATTATGAATAAAAGTATTATGACTGGAAACAGATGCATTATGAACAAAGCTTCAAGTTGGATAAACAAATGCTATAAATCGATTATTAGTGGTGGTCATTTTCAAACATGTGACCACAATCAGAAATTAGCTTTGCCTGATGCCTACATGAACTTGAAATATCACTTAACTGTTAATCATTCCTCTGTTAGCTCATCTAGGGTCTTTATCTAAAATAGTTAATAGCTGTCTAAAATAGTCGCTGGACCTCTGGCTTACTCTTATTGATTTATTAATTATTTCACCAATTAACTAACTGTTACTGACCTTTTTCTAGACTCTGAACAACCCCAGCCTCCAAGTCAGCTGAATTGATCATTTGTTGAAACATCAGGGCTAAATAGATTACATTGTGTTTTATTGTCCTTGGTTCCTTAAACACTGTCCTTCCCTTGAAAGTAAAAAGATAGAACAAGACCATTAATATTAACTCCCATTATCTGCTAATGGCACATGACATGGTACATAATGCACCAAATTGGGCTGGCAGGAGTAATATTGTAAACATCTGTACACATCATAATCATTGTTGTTTGTCTTCTCTGTTTTCATTCATTTATTTAAAACACCAAAAGAAAAATGTATAGCTTTAATCAGGCACCTTTTAGAAATAGCTTCCAAATTTGAAATTATTAGTGTTTTGTTTTTCTAACTTCAGTCTTTGGTTCTCAAGTCCCTTCAACTTCTATTAATATTTTTTCTTTTGCTAATGATATTCATGTTATGAATCTTAACTCTAAATTCAGAAGGTCATTAAACATTCAGTCTAGATATGTTTAAATTAATGTGCATGTTTAAATCTGAACAGCACATATACATTCTTAAGTCTTTCCAATTGAAATAACAAAAGATCACAAAAAAAGAGGACAGCTGAAGCTTACTGTAGGACACAGTGGTGACTGTCACAGTTTAAAGGTTGCAGTAATGTCCTCTAATATCTGGAGGCATGAATCCAAGAGGATGCGCAAGTAAATAATAAAATGTGACCCCATCCCAGTCCAAACAGGACACACTGGCACTCTCAGACATCCAGAGTTAGGGAGCATTTGCTTCCTCAATGGATGTCAGTCACTATGCAACTAATAGCAAATGACATGGAACATAATGCACCAACTAGATATCGGGCTAGCAGGAGTAATGGCTCATAAATTCAGCTGCCCTGGAGCAGGAATCTGTCAAAACTCAGCAGTGCATTGTGGGTTAATGTTTTTCATACACTTCCCTACACCCTGTCATCTCTGCAGTGTGCCATTCATTGTGTATGTGGCTGAATGGCTCTATGTTTGCAACAACCCCTCCCCCTCTGTCTAACCATTGCCGAATCTGTCTGTGCAGCCAGCCATACTAAAAAACATTTTCTTTTTAATTAATCACATCAATACTATGAAGCCGCTTTGGTCAAGGGGAAGGCTCGATGCTTAAGCTCAAATCAATGGCGCAGGGTTGAGGGCTCAGGGATTGTCAATACTTTCCAAAGTGCAAAGAATGAAAGTCCTGGAGGTCCAGGATGCCCCAAATAATATGCCCTGGGGATGCAGGTGGCCCAAAAAGCCCCTGACTGCATTTAGCAGCTCTACCAGGCTGCCCCACTCTTTTGTTCCTGCCAGTTGAGAATAAAGAACGGATTGATAGGCAGTGAGCTACAAAGCTGGGTTCACAACATATCCCAATCTCGGAAATTGTAATTTACTTCTAGAAAGATATTAGTGAATACTTTTTTTTGAAAGACAGTTGACTTCAAATGTTGCTCACATAATAATTAGTTAATTACTTACAGTAATGATAGTGTAGATAGCTTCAAATGTATTCTTGAAACCGTTTTTTTTTTATAAACATTGCAAAACGCCATGAAAATCCTTTTGATAATATAGGACAGGCATCAGACTTTATAGATCCACATCTTGACTATAACTGCAGCAAATCATGACTGAATCAGCTGAAGCATATTTGTTCCACAAAGGTTTTAGTGGGCAGTGTGTCAGGCAAACCTATGATTTTGGCACAATTTAGCCAAATGTGCCAAAACTGTGCCAAATGTGTTTTTCACCTCATAAAATTTAATCTGGTCAAATAAAAGTGCTGATCTCCATTGTTGGACTCCTTCTGCATGAGACAAAGCATTTGGTCATAGCATTTTTCCTAACAACTGGATGCAAGGGAACCATACTTTTGACTGGAAATCAGTATTTCAAGTATAAAACTTTATTTAAGAAATTAAACGTGCATGTGTATTTTATGATAGAAATAAGATCTACTTTCTGTTTAACAAAGTTTGCTAAGCAGCTTGTCATAAAAATCAATGCAAATATTAAGGATCAAAAACTAAAGCTATATCTTGAGATACAAGCTAAAGCTAGCCTTGAGATTAATCATTTTTCCACCTATTATAAGATCTTTTAAAGCCTTGGTTGGGATTACAATCCTGGGATCTTAAGACATGTATATGATTCAATGCAAATACTCATTAGCAACCCAGTCTGCCCCTGTTCCTGTACATGGCACCATTATAAGGTGTTTGCGGTTCTACTTTCCTGCTCCTCCACATCTGTGTCTTTCACCTGTGACAGGCATTATATGGCCCTCTGCATCAACTCAACCACAACATGGGCCTCTCAGAAAAACGTCCATTGCTGATTATCCTATCAGAAGTTTCAATAAACATTTTTGTAGTTTATCCACACCTGTCTTTTTGCTAAATGTCTGGGTCGCCAATGTGTGTTCTTCTTTATCCGGATGTATGTATAGACTCACACTGATGCTGAAAAATGTTCTTCTTATTTTCCATCTGCTTTCTTGTATACAACTTAAAGTCTAACTCTTGGACTGAAAAGAAATCCTGCAAACCGTTGAATAACTTCCAGAACAAGGTAAACTTTGAATATTCATGTGTCAAAAGTGTTCAAATTAAGTTTAAATATGAAATATTGCGCATTTTCTACACCGATTTTGGTATTCCGAATTTGGTGCTTTCTTCGTTTACGATCGGCCATTTCCGACGTGTGACGTCAGTTCAAGAACACCGAGAATGCGCGCAGCGAACTTGCATAGAAACACACAGGCGTTTACGTTGTACAACCGGTACGGCGAACAAGGATATATGCATGTTTTCCAGTATCTTCTTTCACACACCAAATCTGCTGATCCACGTCTACTTTGAGCAAGCGCTTTTAAAAAAAAATCGCCGAACTAAGTCCACAATAAAATGCATTTTAGTGTCGCTTATAGACCAGTTCACTGCTATTGTTTTCATCCAGGTTTCCGCGCATGCGCGCCGGACTGGAAGGAAACTGACGAGTTCTCTGCGTATTTTTCTTCTTTAGATAACGTATCACAAGATAGTTTTAAGAGTAAGTTGATGGTTGATGGTATCATATTGCCAGATTTATACAGCAAAAGCCTGAAGGGACGGAGCGAGTCTGTGAAATGCTGGCCAAGGATTCCGTATACAGCTGCCTTATAAACACGGCAGGCAGCACACACGAGAGAGCATGGAAGCCATTTATATCAGCTTCAGCAACCCCCTCGACCCCATGAGGGATTAAGCGGGTCAGAAAATGGATGGATGGACGTTCAGGCATGTTTGTTTAACATCAGAAAGCGGGCACACAGCGGACACACAGCGCTTCAGCAGAGAGGACGACCGCCCGGTAGGTTAACCTACAAATGTTCACTAAGGATTATTTCGGTGTTTTTGTCCTATTAATCCTTTTCACAGACTCATGCCAGAGGGTTTGCATACATTGTACATGTACGTATATTAGAAAAAATCGCCGTAGTTAGTGGCTGTAGCGCAGACCACGGTGAAGTTGGCTTGACATTGGACATTCAAACTCCGCGGAGTCAGCGGGATCGAGCTCACGGTTGATCCGGTTGAAGGACTCCGATTTCGGCCAGCGTCTCTCAGCTGCTCCCTTCTCCCATACGCGGTGGGACCGTCAACAAATCTGATTAGATTTTTGTTTCTCAAGAGTGCTCGGCTGACTCCGCGGAGGTTGAATGTCCATGTCAAACCAACTTCACCGTGGTCTAGTGCAGGGCAGAAAGTAGCGCTACGTACTTGGCCGGTGGATCAAAAGGTCTGAAAGAAATGGGATAAATTTGTGAAAGAAACGCGAAAGGACTGGATTGCCGGCAGTGACAAAAGTGTTTTATGCAATTCACACTTCACGAGCGAGGATTGTGAGGGGTACTTATAATGGAGCATGGGCTCTATGTCTTAGGCAGCGTTAGATATAGTCTCCTCAGTTTCACCTTGTTCAAACTCCGTTTCTTCGTATATATATTCGGTATCGGAGTTGCCGATGCTTGAGGGGGAGTTTGAAGATGTATCAGACATTTTTTTATTTATTTTTTTGTACGTAGAGTAAGAGTTATTAATAAAATTGAACAAATCGGTGGCGAAAGACGTAGTATTTGCAGCCTGATGCACGGTACTGTCATGGTTTAGTTTTGATTCAGCTTTTGTTGCCATTGGTTTTCGGTTTTTCCACCTTGTTTTAGTTTTAGTTAGGGTTTCACTTTATTTATTGTTTTTAGTTTCTCCTTCCCCTCACTTCAGCCTTCCCTTCCACTGCAGTTAGTCACACCTGCCAGCCACTAATTAGCCAGACTCATTTCACCTGCCAGCCTCCCTACTTAAGCCTCACTCTTATGTCACTACTTTGCCGGTCCGTCATCGTTCTACACCCTCTCCATGCCAGTCCTCGTTTTTGCTTTGGAAGATTTGATTTGCTTTCTCATTTAAGGTCAGTCCTGCCAGTTTCTCTGAAAGACTTTGTTTATGTTGCTAGTTCCTGGTGAAGCTCTGCCTTTGTCCTGGTGTCTCCTGACAACTGCTAACCTGACTAGTCACTCTGAGAAAGCTCTGCCCAGTGCCAAGCCTCCCAGCTTCGTTTGGACTCTCTCTCCAGGCTGTCAGCTCCTGCCTTCATCTACACCCCTGTACCTGTGTATTCCTGGATTCCTGGATTCCTGGGTTACATCACCCACCATCCCATCAAACCTGTCAATAAAACTCCTCAACTTTAGTCCTGTGTGGTTCTGGGTTCATCAAAGACAAATCCTGACAGGTACTAGTTCTGTTTGTGACGTCGCATTCCGGAACTGCCCGAATGCAGAATGTTCGGGCACTTTCGCTTATACAGAAAGTTTTATCGAAATTACTTCCAAACGGCGCACATAATTCACATATAATATACATTTCTTTACTCTGGTGACTATTTGAATGCATCTGGCAAAAATTACATTCAGTCCAAGAGTTAGACTTTAAGCTTTCAGGTTAATAGTGACTGAAACTTTTTACACTTTTATCCACCTTGACAAAAACCCTTTAACATCCAAAGAAAAAGAACCCCAGACCATGATCCTGCCACCACCATTTTTTGCTGTGGGTACTACTCGTCAGCCTGGACATATGTAGAATACAGTAGACTGTTGTTTTAGGTAGAACACAACCAGTACTTGTGTGTCGCTGTCGGCCCATGGACAATTTCAATCTTGGCTTTTTATTAATTGTCTGGTTTTTGCAATGTCGATGTTGTCCCATCTTTTTCCAATTATTGATGACTGTCTTTACTTTGCCATGAAATATAAATATGTTGTGCCTCACAGCTATGAGAAATATAGAGAATCAGACTGTAATCTAACACCCTTTAAGACTTCCTTGGAAAGAAGGAGCCTCACGGCAAGACCTCCCCTGGGACCTACAAAGCCTTTGTCCAAACTAAAATTGATTGATTTTCCTGTGGAACACCCCAAGGTTAACACTAGGCAACTGCGCTGTCCATTTACTGGCCAAAACCAATAAACATTTATTCAAACCGGAATCAAACTTAAGTACAGTTTGTTCCTGCAAAATCAGCCATCGAAGCAGACTAGAATCGAGATCTCTGATTTTGCAGGAAGAAGTTGAACCAAAGACTCAGCTTAACAGACGTCTTCAAGACAGCATGCTGTTCCCCAGCGCTAGTCCGAGCTGTGACTGAAAGTAGCCTTCATAGACCCGATATGAGTACAGCGCAGAGTGCAGTACTACTGGAGACCGGGCAGGGCTTCCCCAGGGTGCCTGGATCCCAAAACAAGAGCCTTTTCCCAGCTTTGATCACCCAAGACAGAGTGCTCGGTAACTGCCCCTTGAAACAAGTCATCACCAGAACAGGATTAGGTTTGGCAGAGAAAACAAGGAGACTTATTTTGGGTATAGTTTATTTTTTTTCATTGTGTTTTACTATGTTTTAAAGCAAAAACATGAAGCTAAGCTACCTGCTAGTGCTCCTCTGAGTCTGATGCTAAAGTGTTTTGAGTTGTGTTTTAAGGTTATGACAAACTTTATTTCCGTGAGGGTTTTAAACTAACCTTGCTTGGAAGATGAATTATCAGGGTATTTGTGCGTTCACAAACACACAAGAATCAATCTTGTCCCGCTCTGGCTTCAGCCGTTTGTGTCTGAACCAAAAACGGTTTTGGCCAATCAAGTTGCAGTATTGAGATGTAAGTCAGAACATACTGGTGTGGCGAAAGCAAGAACGGTTGAGCCCCCAGTTGAACCAACATAAACATGGCAGTGCAGGAGGACGCATGCGTAGCTGCTGCTATCACATCCGTTTTGTAAGAATCCACAATTTCATTTTTGATAGTAGAACAGCAAGAAATGCATTGACTAGTTTACCTTCTTGTGGTTTCCCATAATGATTGGCTAAAACTGACCTTTGGTAGGCAGGCATTAAGTGTCGCTTCGCCCAATCAGCCTAGAGAGTTCTGCTGAAATTCCCTCCTTTCCCCAAACAGATTCAAATGAAGCAGTCCCAGATTGACAGTGTGCAGAGCTAGAGTGCTACACATTATCAATCTGGCTGACCAGGTTAGTTTTAAACACTGATAGGACGTTTTCTGATCCACTCATTACACTGAAGTATGACTAAAAGGTCCGTTTAAATAATTTCCCTGATGTCCGTTTGCTGCTAATAACCTAAACAAAAGTTAAACATAGATACAGTTTGAGTAAACATAACATTTGTTTTTGTTCGTTCCACAATTCAGTTTCTAGATGCTGATGTGCTTGAAATATAACTTCCAATTCGTTTGTCTTTTAAAGATTCCCCCCACCATCATTTCTTAATTATCTTTGAGAAATAATTACATTAATTAAATTCAAGCATCATAAAGGTTATTGAGTTTTAATTTAGTAAATCATTCTTTAAATATAATTTTCTCAAATAATGTTTTATCTAACTCTGACTCCATTGCTTTGTGAATTAGTTGAACATACGCCAATTGTTCTAAATTAGTGGAAGCAGAACCGAGTAACTTTTGGCCATTAGGGGGAGGTGGACCTGTAACTTTTAGGTTTAGCGCCTCTGAATGTCACTGGCAACACTTCACTGATGCAAAATTAAACAGTCTTTTGGAATCTGATAGCAGACTACTTTGGACCAGTAGGTTGGACCAGGGGGAGAGGGAGCTCAAAGAGCTGTGGGAGAAGAAGGAGCATACCACAGGCACAATCATCTGATTGTGAAAGGCTGCAGGAACTTCAAAATAGGAGAAGATTACAGGTGTGAATGCAATCCAAACGTGCTTTCAGCAAAGCATGACTTACAGCAATGTAGCAGCAAAGCATTACTTCCAGCAACAAATGTAGTACAACTTTTTTAATTGAAGAAGAACTTTTCAATTATCAAGTTAAAAGGTAAGTACTGGTTAACTACCCATTAGTACATAATTAGTTCCTAGGGTGTCTCCATAGTAGTTGATCAAATTTTGTGTACCACCAAAGTGGGCAGTTCCAAGAGACACAGCTAAGTGTGGGAATAAGCGGTGGGGATTTTAAGTGGGGCTCAGGAAGTGCGGTGGTCAGGATGAGGGAAAGTGACACGTTGAGACCTTTGCCACAGATCTCTCTTTTGAGGTGGAGGATTTTACACCCCCATCATCACTGGAGGTTGAAGGACCCCCAGGGCTAAGCCTTGTCAGTTTCACCTGCTAGTTCAAGGCGCTGACACAGCAATGCCCAAAGCCAGTGCTGCTGAGACTGTGGAGGATAGATAGGGTCCAGTTCCTGTATGCGAAAGTGATATTAGCAGCATCATTGCTGAAATGAGCAAATCTTCAAAGCAGTGCAAACGCTAAACACTATTGATCAATGCTCTCCATGCTCATGATTCCAACTCCTGAGTCTGAGTCGCCGGGGAGGGGGTTGGCGGGGCTTGTCTGATTGAGATGCTTTTATACCTGTGGTGATGAAAACATGTACCAGTGAAACACTTTTTTTATTAGTATTTATTAGTATTATTTTTAGTATTAGTATTTTTCAATGGATTTGAAAAGCATGTACCATTTGAACCAATACGAATTTCAAGTGCAATAGCCATAGGACGTTTCTCAAATGATGTCACATTTCGCGGGAGACAGCCCGGTTTCCCAAGTACAAACTACAATGGCAACAACCGCAATACCAACTATTTTGGAAGATGACAACATCCCACGAGCTTCATTTCAACATGCTTTAATTGAGAAACAGTGTAGAACAGCTTAAACGTTGGTTGAAATGTAGAGGTCTCAAAATGAGTGGAAAGAAAGCAGTATTAATATAGACGTAGGATCGCTGTCCTCTCGTCTCGCACAACGGATCAAACGTGAGGAAGAAACTTGCTGAATCTGCGTAGAATTACAGCTAATACAAAGCAAAAATGTATACACTATTACAGTCCTGTTTTAAATTGTTATAGGGCTTATTGCAAATAAGAGACATAAAAACAGTTTATTTTCTAAAGTTGCAAAGTCAATCATCCCGCTGTAATCAGACTCTCAGATCCTATCTCACCTTGAGACACACACACACACACACACACACACATGCTTGAATTCAATTGACCTTCCATTAATTTTTTTTGGTGGAGGGAAATCTTCAAAATGTTTGTAGGTGCACTTCACACTAGCAAAACACCAACACTATTTAATCACTTTTTAAGAACAGATTTGATCAAAGTTATTTGGAAAGGGGTAAGACATCTCATTGTTTTACTTTAAAGTCCTACATTTGTACAGTTAAATGATTATTAGTTTTCTTTTTGCCACATATTTTCATTTACCTTTGGTTTGCATGGTTTGCAACACATCTGTTCAGATATTATTACATAATTTTGTATAGATTTGTATCCAGTCATCTTTGTTTGCTTCCATACTCCTCTTTGTACACATAACAGTAGTTTTATCCATCTATCCATCGACTGCCGCTTATCCGGGGTCGGGTAAGCGGAAGACGATGGATGGTAGCAGCTTCAGTAGGGAGGCCCAGACGTCTCTCACCCCAGCCACTTGGGCCACTTGGGCCAACTCCTCCAAGGCGTTCCCAGGTCAGGCGAGAAACATAGTCCCTCCAGCGTGTCCTGGGTCTTCCCCTGGGCCTCCTCCTGGTGGGACGTGCCCTGAACACCTCACCAGGGAGGCGTCCAGGAGGCATCCTAACCAGATGCCCGATCCACTTCAACTGGCTCCTCTCGACGTGGAGGAGCAGCGGCTCTACTCTGAGTCCTCCCCGGATGACTGAGCTCCTCACCCTATCTCTAAGGGAGAGCCCAGACACACTACAGAGAAAACTCATTTCGGCCGCTTGTATCCGGGATCTCGTTCTTTCGGTCACGACCCAAAGCTCATGACCATAGATGAGGGTAGGAACGTAGATCGACCGGTAAATCGAGAGCTTCGCCTTTTGGCTCAGCTCTCTCTTCACTACAACGGATCGGTCATTAAAACAGTAGTTTTAATGAATATATATTTTAGAGACTGGAAATAATGTATTTTGCTTTCAGCAGTAATTATTTGTAATGTAGCAGAGACCAACATTTCACAGCTGCAAGCATACAGTAGGCAGTGGCGTATGGAGTAACATTATTATTATTATTAAAATTATTATTATTAGTAGTAGTAGTAGTAGTAGTCTATTTAGAACATTATCCTCACATCGGCATCAAGCTCAACAAATCTGTCATACAAGATGTTTTGGCTACTGTTAGGTAAATGTTTCCTAGTTATGTGGATCTAAAATGTGTCCACGTTGCTGCTAATTTTGTAGGATTTTGTAATCTGAAAGAATAGAACAATAAGACTCCTTTGAATGTTTTTCACCCCACATTTCCAGTATAATTCAATTAAAAAACTAAGGAATGTGTTAGGTGGACTAAAGTAGGTCTTAGTAACATTAATAGCAGAGTTGCCAACTTTTGAGTGGCATGAGACAGGGTTACAGGTGTGGTAAGTATTAAGTAAATGGGCTGTTCCTGATACGTACTTTTTATGAAGAAACAAACAGGAAATAATCTTTGGTCACCTGTGGCAACTTGGCAAAGCTAAAGATTCATTCACATGCTGCACCACTGGACTTCACAACCACAGCCATGTCTCTTTTTTTAACCGTAACAGGTTTCATTTCTACATTTCTTTACGTCTTAATATTTGCTCCAGGGTGGTACAAAAAAGTTAAATTAAAAACTTAACATTCATGCCTGAAATAAATAATCATGCAACATTACAATTGTTCTTACAGTTCAATAGATGAGAGAAACTATGTGTATTTACACTACTACATTTTTTAGATCACAAGTCACTTCTGGGATAAAAAAAATAACCTGATTGGAGAAAAACTTTATGGAAGGGATTGTCTTCTTAGTGCCATAAAATCCACATGAACAACCAGGAGAGCAAATAGTCCTATACTGCCATCTTGAGGTATATTTGAACAATGCATTCTAAATCTCTGACAACAATGCAGTTGGCCATTGCACTGAAACAATTTAAAATCAGTTTTATTTATATAGCGCCAATTCATGATACATGTCATCTCAAGGCACTTTAAGAAAGTCAAACATTAAATAGAATTGTGTGATTTAATGTACAACCCTTAAAATGCATGTTTTATTGGACTCCCTATGTAGTAAATAAAGGGCACTCTATTATTTACCTTTAATGCAAGATTTATCTATGCAAAATGTAGAACTGGAAACGAAGACCAGAAACATTTTTAAAAATTACTAATCAATTAGTAAAGGTGACGAGCTGCAGAACACTACAGTTCCAATCGTGTGTAGCTTTTTTTATTTCTTACACCATGCCACAAAGTGGTCCACAAGCTCTCTGCATTCTTTTGTTTATCTCTGACACACAGGTAAAATCAGGAGTCATGAGAGTACTTCTGCAGATGACACGACTGTATTGTACTGGAAGTCTGAGGGGTATAGAGTGAACAGGATGGGTAAGAATGGAGTCCCTTGTGGTGATCTTTTGCTGCCGCCCACCTGGTTAGACACATGACACCTCAGTCTTACAAACTGTGGTCTGTTTATCAGGCAATCCTTGATTCTTGTGATTGTTAAGGCTTGCATCTGATTCTGAAGTTTCTGACAAGGCAAATCATGTTGAATTGTGTAGAATGCACTTAAGGAACCAGACATGATCCTTACAGTTTTGCCTGCTTTGTCCATATGACAGTTGGTTTGTTTTAGCATGTGTGTGGTAATGTCTTCAAATCCAAGGAGATAAGCAAACTGCAAGGGGTCCTAATATGTTCTTGTTTGCTTACTCAGGTTGGCCAACAGTAGTTTCTCTAAAGAACATGTGTTGTTGACGCATGACCTTTTTCAGTTGCTCGCTAAAGTTAATAACAAAAGTGGTCAATTAAATAACAAATATAATTTGCCAGTTGGAGAAACTGGTCTAACCTTCCATCCAGTCAAAGTTGAAGATAGCCTACTTCCTCCTGAGATGAAACAACATTTGGCAACTAGCTGTCAATCAAACATTTTCACTGGGTTACTGTCTGTAATTGAAGCGGGTAAGATGGAGGTAGCAAATGAGGTAAACGAGACCCAAGGCTTAGAAATAGTGAAACCAGCAGAGTTTGGTCATGCCAGTTAGGCAAATAACATTTTATTTCCATTAGGGGTGGGGAACTGACTTTTTTTTCACAAAGATGAACAAGTGTGTGTGTTTAATCTGTGGTGTGAACCTTGAAGTCAGTAAAAAATGTAAAGTGGAGTAGCATTTCATCCAAGTTCACAGCAACATTCCAGCAGAAACTAACCGAAGACTAACACATCAATTGGGGCATTATTTTAAAGTGACGCACATCTTAACCAAACAAAACAATCTGCACTGATGGCAGGCTAATTAAAGAGGTGTTGTCTGCAATGTCAGATTCATTCACATGTGATGAGTCTGTGAACTGCAATGATACGGAACAGCTAGATGTTTTCAAGGAGATTGTGTTTGATGACTTTTCCATGAAAAGGGAGTTTCTGACATGTGCACCGCACATGGCAGCCCACTGCTCCCCAAGGGTGATGGGTTAAAAGCAGAGAACAAATTTCGTTGTAATGTATGTTTCAATGTATGTTTCAATGACAATAAAGATGATATTACTATTACTAGGATGGCAGGTGAACTGAGTCCGGGCTTGATTAAAAACGGCAGGTGGAACTGATGAGAAGGTGGAGTGAGGGACTGGGCTGTGTGGGAGGTGGAAAATGCCAGAAAAATTTCCATGGTGCAGTAGGCAAAGCTGCACCATGACATCCAGTCAGTAATTTCCCCCACGATTACATCGTCTACTGACCCAGACTTAGGGACCAATTATATGCTTTGGTGTTTTTAGTAAATTAGCTGATTTGGGTGCGACACCATGAGTTTCCATAAAAATTTGGGTTTCCATTATCTGTGAGCCATAGTCATCAAGATTACAAGAAAGAAAGGCTTGAAATATTTTACTCAATGTGTAATTAGTCTACATGAGTTTCACTTTCTGAAATGAGTTTATGAAAAATTATTTTGTTAAAAATACATTTGTAATATTTTTGTCAGTGCTCCTGAATTTTTCTCCTGGAACCTCCAAGTTGTCCATCTGAACTCTGTGCTTTGTCAACTTTTGGGCTGTCCACATTATCTGATCAACCTCAATGTTGCCCTCATATAATCTGTTTTGTTCCATGTGTTTTTAGTTTCTGTATCCACTTCTGTAGTAGGGTAGAAGTTCTGAAACTGTATTTACTTTAAGATCCCAAAATAATTTTTGGATAAAGTTGAAGGTCTGGAACAACTATGGATAAGAAACCCCAGTTAATTAAATTTGCTTACAACTTACAAAGAAAATATTTGGCATCACATACACAGTTGATGAATGAGAAAAATTTGAGATCAAAGAGCAAAATAAATTACAGTTACAGGGTTTTTTGTAGATCTAGAGAAAGCATATACACAAAAATATGATCATGTAGTACTTCACCTTCAAATGAGAGACGCTTCTCAAGACTAATGATCAAGCTTTGGAGGAACTGATTTGCTTCTATTGATGTTAGTTTAGCATTTAATACTAAGGGAACAGACCCAAAATGTCCCGAAGCCTGTGCTTCAATGGGTTCCACAGATTTTTCCCCTGGGGAGTCTTTGAAAGAACTCACCATGTGCATTTTAGTAATTGTTCTTCTTTTGAAAGATTGTGCTTGCAGCTGCTCGGACAAGTTTGACAGTTCAGAAAGTGCATCATACACTCAACAAAAATATAAACGCAACGCTTTTGCTCCCATTTTTATGAGATGAACTCAAAGATCTAAAACTTTTTCCACCATTTCTCTCAAATATTGTTCACAAACCAGTCTAAATCTGTGATAGTGAGCACTTCTCCTTTGCTGAGATAATCCATCCCACCTCACATGTGTGCCATATCAAGATGCTGATTAGACACCATGATTAGTGTTCAGGTGTGCCTTAGACTGCCCACAATAAAAGGCCACTCTGAAAGGTGCAGTTTTTTTTCATGGGGTGGGAGGGTGGGTCTGGGGAGTGGTCACACCAGTCAGTATCTGGTGTGACCACCATTTGCACCATTTGCCTCACGCAGTGCAACATATCTCCTTCGCATAGAGTTGATCAGGTTGTCAATTGTGGCCTGTGGAATGTTGGTCCACTCCCCTTTAATGGCTGTGCGAAGTTGCTGGATATTGGCAAGAACTGGTACACGCTGTCACATATGCCGATCCAGAGCATCCCAAACATGCTCAATGGGTGACATGTCTGGTGAGGTTGCTGGCCATGCAAGAACTGGGACGTTTTCAGCTTCCAAGAATTGTGTACAGATCCTTGCAACATGGGGCCGTGCATTATTCTGCTGTAACATGATGTGATGTTCTTGGATGTATGGCACAACAATGGGCCTCAGGATCTCGTCACGGTATCTCTGTGCATTCAAAATTCCATCAATAAAATGCACCAGTGTTCTTTGTCCATAACAGACCCCTGCCCATACCATAACCCCATAACCCCACCGCCACCATGGGCCACTCGATCCACAACATTGACACACGCTGTCTGCCATCTGCCCTGAACAGTGTAAACCGGGATTCATCCGTGAAGAAAACACCTCTCCAACGTGCCAGACACCAGCGAATGTGAGCATTCGCCCACTCAAGTCGGTTACGACGATGAACTGGGACCAGGTGGAAACCCAGTTGAAGACGACGAGCATGCATATGAGCTTCCCTGAGATGGTTTCTGATAGTTTGTGCTGAAATTCTTTGGTTATGTAAACTGATTGTTTCAGCAGCTGTCCGAGTGGCTGGTCTCAGATGATCTTGGAGGTGAACATGCTGGATATGGAGTTCCTGGGCTGGTGTGGTTACACGTGGTATGCGGTTGTGAGGCTGGTTGGATGTACTGCCAAATTCTCTGAATTCTGTTTGGAGACGGCTTATGGTAGAGAAATTAACATTCAATACACGAGCAACAGCTCTGGTTGACATTCCTGCTGTCAGCATGCGAATTGCACGCTCCCTCAAATCTTGCGACATTTGTGGCATTGTGCTGTGTGATAAAGCTGCACCTTTCAGAGTGGCCATTTATTGTGGGCAGTCTTTTTTTTTTCTTTTTTCTTTTTTTTCCAGTGTCCTGTCTAGCAATGTGGCAATAGGAATTGATGTCTCAATGCAAGATAGAGCTCGACAGATTTTGCTTTCACAAGTGGAGCGAACAGCTTTCGCCATAGTGCTCCGCTTGATTTATGCATGTAAATAGCTTTATTGTGATTCCTGCAGGGAGAATTTCAAATTATATGGACACTACAATGGGAGAGTAAAGGAAGAACAAGAAGGGGGAAAAAAAGAAAGGGGAGAGGTGAAAGAAAGAAGAGATAAAAGGGAGAAAATAATAAAACGTTCTCAGTCTGCTACATCACCTGGAAAGAGAGATGCAAAAAGAACAGCACAACCAACAGACATAAAGTAACAGATACAATTGAGTAACACCTTGATGCCATTGCTAAATCATATGTGTTATTATTTAAGCTGACATGTGTAAAGTGATACCTGAAAAAAGAAAGTGAAAGAAAATAAATAAATAAATAAATTACAGGCTTTCTGTATATAAGTGAACACTTAATACCTGGAACCCTGCAACTGTGGGAGTTTGTGAGAGTGCACTAGTTTAGGTGAAAATTATCCAGAAGGAAATAGCTCAATAGTGGTTGTGGTGAACCAAAGGCCCGCCTTCCCCGAGCACAGAGGCAGGGGTCAGGGGACCCATAATCCCGGACTCCCAAAGGGGCCCCCAAAGCAGGGCATCCAGGAGGGGCCAACACAGGAAATCTGCAACCCCCCCCCCCAATGAAAGAGGAGAGACGACCCCGAGGAAATCTCCCAGCCACCGCAATGTCGACGCCCCCAAGAGCCACGGGGACGAGCCCGTGGGCTCCGCTGAAGTTCAATTCAATTCAATTCAATTTTATTTATATAGCGCCAAATCATGAAACATGTCATCTCAAGGCACTTTACAAAATCAAGTTCAATCATATTATACAGACTGGGTCAGATTATACAGATTGGTCAAAATGTCCTATATAAGGAAACCAGTTGATTGCATCAAAGTCCCGACAAGCAGCATTCACTCCTGGGGAACCGTAGAGCCACAGGGAGAGTCGTCTGCATTGTACATGGCTTTGCTGCAATCCCTCATACTGAGCAAGCATGAAGCGACAGTGGGAAGAAAAACCACCCATTAACGGGAAAAAAAAACCTCCGGCAGAACCGGGCTCAGTATGAACGGTCATCTGCCTCGACCGACTGGGGTTACAGAAGACAGAGCAGAGACACAACAAGAGAGACAAAAAAGCACAGAAGCACACATTGATCTAGTAATCTGTTCTACATTAGATGGTAGTAACGGGTGAGCCTTCTTCTCTGGATGATGTCAAAGTTAACAGAACGCCAGACCAGGTGTACCTACTATGAAGAAAAAGAGAGAGAGCAAAAAGTTAAAAGCTGAAATGACGACAGTCATTTCAATGTAATACAATGCAAAACTGGAGAACCGTAGAATGAAGAACAGTAGAAATCAGTAGAGTGAGAAAATTAGACCCTGATGTCCTCCAGCAGCCTAGGCCTATCACAGCACAACTATAGAGATAGCTCAGGGTAACATGAGCCACTCTAACTATAAGCTTTGTCAAAAAGGAAAGTTTTAAGATTAGTCTTAAAAGTAGACAGAGTGTTTGCCTCACGGACCAAAACTGGGAGTTGGTTCCACAGGAGAGGAGCCTGATAGCTAAAGGATCTGCCTCCCATTCTACTTTTAGAGACTCTAGGAACCACCAGCAGACCTGCAGTCTGAGAGCGAAGTGCTCTGTTAGGAACATACGGGGTAATCAGAGCTCTGATATATGATGGAGCTTGGTTATTAAGGGCTTTATACGTTAGAAGAAGAATTTTAAATTCTATTCTTGATTTAACAGGAAGCCAATGAAGGGAAGCTAAAATTGGAGAAATATGATCCCTCTTGTTGATTTTCATCAGAACTCTTGCCGCAGCATTTTGGATCAGCTGAAGGCTTTGAACTGCATTTTGTGGACTTCCTGATAGTAAAGAATTACAATAGTCCAGCCTTGAAGTAACAAATGCATGGACTAGTTTTTCAGCATCACCCCTGGACAGAATGTTTCTAATTTTGGCGATATTCCGGAGGTGAAAAAAGGAAACTCTGGAAACCTGTTTAATATGGGATTTAAATGACATGTCTTGGTCGAAAACAACACCAAGATTTTTAACTTTATTACCAGAGGCCAAGTTAATGCCATCCAGATTAAGTGATTGATTAAGAAGTTTATTTTTTGAGGACTCTGGCCCAAAGATTACAACTTCTGTCTTGTCAGAATTTAAATGCAGGAAATTTAAAGTCATCCAGCTTTTGATGTCATCAAGACATGACTGCAGTCGAAGTAACTGATTGGATTCATCAGGATTTATGGATAAATATAGCTGAGTGTCATCAGCATAACAGTGGAAATTAATCCCATGCTGTCTGATAATTTTGCCAACCGGAAGCATATATATAGTAAATAGAATTGGTCCAAGGACTGAACCCTGTGGTACTCCACAGGTGACCCTAGAGTTTGAAGAAGATTTATTATTAACATGAACAAACTGGAATCTGTCCGACAGATAAGATTTAAACCAGCCTAATGCTTTTCCCTTAATCCCTACAGTATGCTCTAGTCTTTGTAGGAGAATATTGTGATCAACTGTGTCAAATGTAGCACTGAGATCTAACAGGACAAGTATAGACACAAGTCCATTATCTGAGGCCATGAGAATATCATTGGTGACCTTCACCAGAGCTGTTTCAGTGCTATGATGAGCTCTAAAGCCTGACTGAAACTCCTCAAGTAGGTCATTACTTTGTAAATGTTCACATAGTTGATTAGCAACTACTTTCTCAAGAATTTTAGATAAGAAAAGAAGATTAGATATAGGTCTGTAGTTTACTAGCTCATCTTGATCAAGAGAAGGTTTCTTAAGTAAAGGTTTAATAACTGTAACGTTCCTGGCACGGGAGCTGATACACAATTCAGCACACCTGCTCCACTCCTCTCGTTTCTGCAATTAGTCCTCACTGGTTCCACCTGTCTCACCTCCATATATACCCAGTCCAGATCAGCCCCCAGTGCCAGATTGTCTAAAGCCAAACCCTTGTTACTTTCCAGCGTTCCTGAAACCTGCCAGCTTTACCGTTATCCGACCTGATTCCACCACCGTTTTCCGAGCCTGCCAGACCCCTGAATTGTTCCTGTTCGCCCGCCTGTGTGCCCGACCTGATCAGCTTTCTGACCACCGATTCTGTCTCTGCCCTGGATAGCCTGCTTGTGTACCGGACCCCCGCTCAGTTTAAGTTTTCGAATCTGCCTGACCCCTTTTGCATCTCTGCCCACCAGTTAACAGACCTTGGAACGGACCTGGATTTCCCTGCTGGATTGCCCCTGTTTGCCTGCCGCTCAACGGCCTCACATTACTGTCCGCCGTCGGACCTCCGCCCCGGACCTGAACCGGACCCGAGCTCTGAATCCCTCTACCAGGGGGTTTCCAGTTGGAGAGCTGCCTGCTGTGCGCTCCCCGTGCCGTGCTGCCTGCGCGTTTTCCCCGATACGCTCAGAGCTCGAGTAAATAAAGCACTTAAAGGCTCATACCTGTTTGTGTGCATATTGGGTCCTTATTCCTGTACGTTACAGTACAATCTGGCCAAAGAAAATGGACTCTGCACCAAACGATCAGTGGCGACAGGGTGTCGAAAGATCCATTTCTGACTTAGAGACTGGAATGACCGAGATTCTAACTCTTCTTCGCAGCCAGGCAGCCCCGGCTCCGCCACTTCCGCAATCTCCTACTCCAGCTACGTCACGCATGGTGACGTCACTTCCTGAGCCGCGGCTCTCCCCGCCCGAGCTCTTTAAAGGTGATCCCGTCCAGTGCAGGGCATTTCTCACTCAATGTGAGATTCAGTTTGAGCTCCAACCTTCATCTTATCCCACTGACCGCTCTAGAGTGGCATATGTTATTTCTCTGCTGTCTGGAAAGGAGAGGTTGTGGGCCACATCTGAATGGCAGTCTGATTCCCCTCTGTGCTATTCTTATTTAGATTTTTCCCGTGAGCTAGTTAGAGTATTTAGCCCAGTACTGCCCTGCAGGGAGTCCACTAGGGGGCTTCTGGCTCTCAGGCAGGGAGATAAGTCTGTCTCCAATTATATCATAGATTTCCACCTTCTAGCAGCTGAGAGTCCCTGGAATGAGCCTGCTCTCATGGATGTCTTCATCTCGGGGTTGAACGACAGAATAAGGGACGAGCTCGCCACCAAGGATTATCCAGATTCCCTCAAACAACTAGAGGAATTGGTGACTCGTATTGACCTCCGTCTTATGGAACGGCGGAGGGAACGCCGTCCTGTTTCCTGGACCTCTTCCACACCAGCAGCACTACTGCCCCCTCCTGGTCCAGCTGCTCCTGAGCCTATGCAGCTAGGCAGAGCGCGACTGTCTGTCGAGGAGCGCCAGCGGAGGTTCCAGCAGAACCTCTGTCTTTATTGTGGGGGGGAGCGCCATCGTGCTAGCACCCGTCCGTTAAAAGACCAGGCTCAGTAGGGCGAGGGGAGTCCATACTGAGCCGGACCAAGGTCTCTGCCTCCTCTGAATTTTTGTTACCTGCTACAATTTTTGTGTCTGCCAAGCACCATAACCTGTCTGTGTTTGTGGATTCTGGGGCTGAGACCGAATTCATGGACGAGGGATTAGCCAGGAGGCTAAACATCAGACTCCACCTGGGTCCGTCTTCTCTCAGCATCCTGGCGCTGGACGGCCACAAGTTGCACCATTCCCATCTCGTCACAGAACCCGTCGATCTTCTCATTGGAGGTAATCATAGAGAGAGCCTAACCTTTATGATTATTAACTCCCCTCAGGTTCCAGTCGTCCTGGGCAGCTCTTGGCTGAGGAAACACAACCCCCTCATAGACTGGCGTAAGGGGGAGGTCACTGGTTGGGCTTCTTCTTGCTCTGTCTCCTGTTTAAGGTCTGCCCTACCTCTCCAGTCGCCTCAAGGAGAGCCGGATGAGATTTACCCCGACCTGTCCAAAGTTCCCTCCGACTACCACGACCTCAGAGAGGTATTTAATAAAGCTAAAGCCACCAGTCTACCTCCGCACCGTCCTTACGACTGCTGCATTGAGCTGCTTCCTGGGACTGCCCCTCCCAGAGGTCGCCTTTATTCCCTGTCTATCCCTGAGTCCGAGGCCATGCAGAGGTACATCGATGACTCTCTCAGGGCTGGCATTATCCGTCCTTCTTCCTCACCTGCTGGGGCAGGTTTTTTCTTTGTGGGTAAGAAGGACGGCTCACTCCGTCCCTGCATTGATTACAGGGGGTTGAATGACATTTCGGTGAAGAATCGTTACCCCATTCCCTTAATGAATACAGCCTTCGACCAGGTCAGGGGGGCCAAGCTGTTTACCAAGTTGGACCTCAGAAACGCTTACCACCTGGTTCGAATCAGGGAGGGGAATGAGTGGAAAACGGCCTTTAACACTCCCACGGGTCACTATGAATACCTGGTTATGCCGTTCGGGCTCACCAATGCCCCAGCCGTCTTCCAGAACCTCGTGAACGAAGTGCTTAGGGATATGATTGGGAGGTTCGTCTTTGTCTACCTCGATGACATCTTGATTTATTCAGAAGACCTCACGACCCATAAACAGCACGTACGTTCAGTCCTGCTTCGCCTGTTACAGAACCAGTTATATGTTAAGGTGGAAAAATGTGAATTTCATGTGTCCTCCACTAGTTTTCTTGGGTTTATCCTTGCTCCTGGTCAGATGGCCATGGATCCCGCCAAGGTCCGTTCAGTTATTGAGTGGCCCACACCTGCTGACCGGAGACAACTCCAGAGGTTTCTGGGGTTTGCCAACTTTTATCGACGTTTTATTAGGAATTATAGCCAAGTGGCATCTCCGCTCCACGCTCTGACCTCTGTAAAGACAAGGTTCGCCTGGAACGACCAGGCAGATAAAGCTTTTCGGCGGCTAAAACGCCTGTTTACCTCAGCCCCAGTACTGGTCGCCCCTGACCCTGAGAAACAGTTCATCGTGGAGGTTGATGCCTCTAGTTCTGGAGTAGGAGCAGTACTCAGCCAGAAAGTTGAACAGGGTCGGTTACACCCTTGCGCTTACTTCTCCAGAAAGTTATCTCCGGCAGAGCGCAACTACGACGTCGGAGACCGGGAGCTCTTGGCAGTCAAGTTGGCTCTGGAGGAGTGGAGGCACTGGCTGGAGGGGTCCAAACTTCCCTTCCTGGTGTGGACAGATCACAGGAATCTGGAGTATTTAAGGACAGCTAAGAGACTCAATCCTCGTCAAGCTAGATGGGCTCTTTTCTTCAGCCGTTTCAGTTTTTCCCTGTCTTTCAGGCCTGGCTCCAAGAACCTCAAGCCCGATGCTCTGTCCCGTATGTTTGAGGCAGAGAAGGAAGTCCCCTGAGCAGACGCAGGGATACATCCTCCCTGAGTCGGTCAGATGTGCGGTTACCCGGATCGGGTTGGAAACAGAGGTCAGGAACGCCCTCAATGGGGTACGTGTCCCCGAGGCTTGCCCCAAGAAGAGACTTTTCGTCCCTGACCCACTAAGAGGCAGGGTCCTCGAGTTCTGCCACAGCTCCCGTTTGTACTGTCACCCGGGCATCACCAAGACGCTACACATTGTACGCACCCAGTTCTGGTGGCCCACGCTGTCTAGGGACGTTAAGGAGTTTGTCTTGGCCTGTACCCACTGCAACCAGGCGAAGGTCTCACGAAAACCCCCGTCCGGTCTCCTCCGACCCCTGCCTGTTCCCTCCCGGCCGTGGTCCAGTCTGTCTATGGACTTTGTCACGGGCCTGCCTGTTTCCGAGGGCAACTCGGTCATCCTGACCATTGTAGACCGCTTCTCAAAGATGGTCCACTTGGTTCCCTTACCAAAACTCCCTTCGGCCAAGCAGATGGGCTTCATTCTGGCGAAGGAAGTGTTTCGGCTTCACGGGTTGCCCTCCGACATAGTTTCGGACAGGGGACCCCAGTTTGTGGCCCGTTACTGGCAAGAGTTCTGTGCCATGCTGGGGATCTCAGTTAGCCTCTCCTCTGGTTTCCATCCTCAGACTGACGGCCAGACGGAGAGGCTCAACCAAGAGGTGGAGGCTAAGCTCCGCCTGATCTGTGGGTCCGACTCCACCAAGTGGGCCAGTAACCTCCCTTGGGTGGAGCACGCCATCAATTCAACGCCCTCTAGCTCAACCGGGCTCTCCCCTTTTTACATTGTGTATGGGTTTCAACCACCGGTGTTTACCGTTGAGGAGAGAGAGGCCAGGGTTCCCTCGGCCCATTTGTCCGCCCTAAGATGTCAGTGAGCCTGGAGGAGGGCTAGAAGGGCCCTTCTCACCTCCTCCCAGTCCCAGGCGCGGGCTGCCAACCGCCGGCGGATCCCAGCCCCTCAGTATACACCCGGGGATAAAGTCTGGCTTTCTACCAGGAACCTTCCGCTTAAGGTGGATTGCAAGAAGCTGGCTCCTCGATTTGTTGGTCCCTTTCCTGTCTCCAAGGTAGTGAACCCGGTGGCGGTCCGTCTCCGCCTGCCTCCGTCTATGAGGGTTCATCCTACCTTCCATGTGTCCCAAGTTAAGCCGTTCAAGACTTCCTGCCTGTTGCCCGCCTCCACGCCCCCACCTCCCACCCGGCTCGTTGATGGTTTTCCTGCCTACACGGTGAGGCGCATTCTCAGGTCCAGAAGGTGGGGCCGAGGTACTCAGTATCTCATCGATTGGGAGGGTTATGGCCCAGAGGAGCGTCAATGGGTCTCGTCCCGGAACATATTTGATAAGTCCCTCATTAGGGACTTCCACAGAGCCCATCCAGACCAGCCTAGGGCGTCTGGAATCCGCCCTTAAGGGGGGGGCTCTGTAACGTTCCTGGCACGGGAGCTGATACACAATTCAGCACACCTGCTCCACTCCTCTCGTTTCTGCAATTAGTCCTCACTGGTTCCACCTGTCTCACCTCCATATATACCCAGTCCAGATCAGCCCCCAGTGCCAGATTGTCTCAAGCCAAACCCTTGTTACTTTCCAGCGTTCCTGAAACCTGCCAGCTTTACCGTTATCCGACCTGATTCCACCACCGTTTTCCGAGCCTGCCAGACCCCTGAATTGTTCCTGTTCGCCCGCCTGTGTGCCCGATCTGATCAGCTTTCTGACCACCGATTCTGTCTCTGCCCTGGATAGCCTGCTTGTGTACCGGACCCCCACTCAGTTTAAGTTTTCGAATCTGCCTGACCCCTTTTGCATCTCTGCCCACCAGTTAACAGACCTTGGAACGGACCTGGATTTCCCTGCTGGATTGCCCCTGTTTGCCTGCCGCTCAACGGCCTCACATTACTGTCCGCCGTCGGACCTCCGCCCCGGACCTGAACCGGACCCGAGCTCTGAATCCCTCTACCAGGGGGTTTCCAGTTGGAGAGCTGCCTGCTGTGCGCTCCCCGTGCTGCGCTGCCTGCGCGTTTTCCCCGATACGCTCAGAGCTCGAGTAAATAAAGCACTTAAAGGCTCATACCTGTTTGTGTGCATATTGGGTCCTTATTCCTGTACGTTACAATAACAGCTACTTTAAAAGCCTGTGGTACATATCCATTTACTAAGGATAGATTAATCATGTCTAAAATAGGACCACTGATCAGAGGGAATACCTCCTTAAACAACTTGGTTGGGATTGGGTCTAACATACAGGTAGAAGGTTTAGATGAAGCTAAAATTTTAGATAGCTCAGAAAGCTCTACTGCTTTTAAACAGTTCAGACACTGCACAGGTTCTAAGGATTCCTCCAATGCTGCCTCACTTACTGAGGACGAGGTAATCATGTTTGGGAGGATGCCAATTATTTTATTTTTAATGGAATCAATTTTATTTATGAAGAATCCCATAAAATCATTACTGCTAAGAGCTAAGGGGATGGCTGGATCAACAGAGCTGTGGCTCTGGGTAAGTTTGGCAACTGTATTGAAGAGAAATCTAGGATTATTCTTATTCTCCTCAATTAATGATGAAAAATATGATGCTCTAACTCTGCGAATGGTCTTGTTATACAACAATAGACTGTCCCTCCAGATTAGGTAGGATTCCTCTTGGTGTGTAGAGCGCCATTTTCTCTCCAATTTCCTAACATTGTGCTTCAAGGAATGCAGCTCTGAATTAAACCAAGGAGCCAGCTTCCTGTGAATAATCACCTTCTTTTTCAAGGGAGCTACATTGTCTAATGCAGAACGCAATGACAAAGTCATACCGTTTACAAAGACATCTATTTGTGAATTGGAAGAAACAACATTGCTGCCATCTACAGGGCATTTCTGCAATACGGAGGATATTAAAAAGGGGACAGACTCTTTAAGTTTTGATACAGCATTATCCGATAAAGATCTACTATAATGAAACCCTCTTTTGGGGGTGGAGAACTCCGTTAGATTAAACTCAAATGTTATTAAAAAATGATCAGATAGGACAGGGTTGTGAGGAAATACTGTTAATTCTTCACAATCAATGCTATATGTCAGCACAAGGTCTAAAGTATGGAGCCAAGAGTGCGTCGGTTTATGCACATTTTGTGCAAAACCAATTGAATCTAGGATAGTTTTAAAGGCTACACTAAGGTTATCACATTCTGTGTCAACATGGATGTTAAAATCACCCACTATAATAACCTTATCAGTATTTAACACCAAATCAGATAAGAAATCTGACAACTCATCCAAAAACTGAGTATAAGGGCCTGGTGGACGATACAAAACAACAAACAGAAGAGGTTTTATTGCTTTGCAGTTTGGATGAGGGAAACTGAGGGTTAAATGTTCAAAAGAACTGTAGTTATTAATTGGCCTGGGACTAATTAATAAATCAGACTGAAAGATGGCTGCCACTCCTCCTCCTCTTCCCACAGATATGGGAATGTGGAAATTTGAATAATTGGAGGGAGTTGACTCATTTATACTAACGTAGTCCTCTTGTAGCCAGGTTTCTGTGAGACAAAACAAATCAATCTGTTTATCAGAAATCAATTCGTTAACTAACAAAGTCTTTGGAAGGAGAGACATTATATTTAATAGACCACATTTAATTGTTTTATTTTTAGGTTCAAGGTGAACCGTATTGATTTTTATTAGGTTTTTATGATTTGTTCCTTTTAGATAAGTTTTTGATCTGTTAAGTTTTGGCCGTGGGAAAGACACCGTCTCAATAGGATAATGGGTGGGTAACAGTACAGAAGCTGCAGAGAGGTGTGTTAAACTACGGCTCTGCTTCCTGGTCTGGACCCTGGGTTGTCAGCATTTAGGAGAACTAATAAATCCAGCCAGATTTCTAGAAAGAAGAGCTGCACCATCCAAAGTGGGATGGATGCTGTCTCTCCGGATCAGACCAGGTTTTCCCCAGAAAGTTCGCCAGTTATCAATGTAGCCCACGTCGTTTTCAGGACACCACCTAGACAACCAGCGGTTGAATGATGACATGCGGCTAAACATGTCATCACTGGTCAGATCAGTGGTCCCGGCCATGGGCCCTGAGGGCCAGAGGCCCCAGGGGCGCCCCGCCCCTGCGGCGAGGGCCCTGGCTGCCCCCCGGGGGGCCAGGCCCCGCGAAGCAGCCACCGGGTATGGGCCGGCACCCGCCTGGGGACCCGCCCCAAACCCGAGGACCGTCAATGCGCCAGAGGGCCAAGGCGCCTGCCAGCGCAGCGGTGGAGGGCAGGACGTGGGGGGATGGGCTCCGTACCTAGCGGAAACTTGAGATGTTCTTGGGAGAGGGAGCGGACCGGACCCATACCTGGAAGAAAAAAAAAAGAAAAAAAAGGAAAAAACTCATTCACACCATCCCTCCCTAGTGCCCCACTCACCACACATAGACTTACAAAAAAGAGACGCTGTACACACATTCCCACATAACACTCGCACTCGCAGCCAACACTTACAAGTGAGGGGGTCACCACAATTCAACTATACGACTGCCTGTGCCCGACCCCAGGCCCCGCCCCCGGACCAGACGCCCCCCAGAGAGGGGGGGGGGCAACACGACCCATATGGGCCACCCAACCAGAACCCCCCCTCACCCCCTAAATACCTAATAAACCCCCTCCCCCTCCTATTGTGGGCAGTCTAAGGCACATCTGTGCACTAATAATGGTGTCTAATCGGCATCTTGATATGGCATACCTGTGAGGTGGGATGGATTATCTCACCAAAGGAGAAGTGCTCACTGTAACAGATTTAGACTGGTTTGTGAACAATATTTGAGGGAAATGGTGATATTGTGTATGTGGAAAAAGTTTTAGATCTTTGAGTTAATCTCATAAAAAATGGGAGCAAAACCAAAAGTGTTGCGTTTATATTTTTGTTGAGTGTAACAGGGTGTCAGGACAGGACCTGTGGTATTGTATGAAGTCTGGAGTAGCAGAGAAGTATGTTAGAGCGGTGCAGGACAATCCTGACAATTATATTCATGTACTATGTACGCTTGTTCACAGGTGCTGGGGCCAGATATGTGAAGACTTGTCAAAATGTCTGAGATTTAATATTTCACCTTCCTGCTCTGTTTGCTTGCTGGGTAACTTGGATGATAGCACTTTGGGAAATAAATCAGTTTGCATGGCTTTCACTGCCCTATGTATCGCTAAGAAAACTATCCTAATGAATTGGAAAAGTAAAAATATTCTCAGTATTGACATGTATAGAGATCTTTTGTTGGATGTTATAATAGTAATAATAATAATAACTAGAATCGTTCAACTTCTGAAGAAGTTGAAGAAGGCGCCCGCCTGGTGGTGGGCGTGACCTCAAAGGCAAAGCTTCCGAGTTCCTTGGTCGTAGGCTCTCATCGCTTGGGGATTTTAAATCAAACCTTCTGAGTGAAAAGGATTTGTCTTCATCAAAACCTGCCGACCGGGAAAACTCTGCGTCTGCATAGCTGCAAACTACGTATTTCGATCTGAGACGCAGCTAATGAGCTAATTGGCGACAGCCGACGGTCAACGTTTCCCATTCATTTGCTACGGTAGTCCTAAACCACTACTGACATAATACACTTTTTGGCCACAAGCGTCATTTTGGGGGCGTTGTTTCCACCTCTTCTCTTAGAGCCGTTTTTAATAGAAAGAAGAAAAGGCAAAAACGGTCCAAACAAAAGGTTGTAACGTTTACATTTGTAACCTCTGCCTTACATAAACACTAGAATTAAATCTTAATAAATAAAAGTATAGACAATTATTTCAGTAACTCAATTCAGTAAGTGAAATACAATATATACAGGGGTTGGACAATGAAACTGAAACACCTCTCACTTTAGTGTGGGAGGTTTCATGGCTAAATTGGACCAGCCTGGTGGCCAATCTTCATTAATTGCACATTGAACCAATAAGAGCAGAGTGTGAAGGTCCAATTAGCAGGGTAAGAGCACAGTTTTGCTCAAAATATTGCAATGCACACCACATTATGGGTGACATGGGTGAGTTCAAAGGAGGACAAATTGTTGGTGCACATCTTGCTGGATGTGTCAAAACTTTCTTCAATTGAATAAAAACAAAACTGAAGTAATAATATTTGGACCAATAGAGGAGAGATCAAAAGTTAGCACACAGCTTCAGTCGCTTCAGCTAGAAACCACTGATCAGGCCTGAAATCTGGTTGTAGTGATGGACTCAGACCTGAACCTCCAAAAGCATTTACAGACAGTGACAAGGTCGGCTTTCTATCACCTGAAGAATATTTCCAGGATTGAAGGACTGATGTCTCAGCAGGATCTGGAAAAACTAATCCATGCGTTTATATTTAGTAGAATTGATTACTGCAACGGTGTTTTCACAGGTTTGTCTAAAAAGTGGACCAGACAGCTGCAGCTGATCCAGAACGCTGCTGCACGCGTCCTCACCAAGACTAAGAAAGTAGAGAACATCACCCCAGTTCTAAAGTCCTTACTCTGGCTCCCTGTATCTCAGAGAATAGACTTTAAAATACTTCTGTTAGTTTATAAATCCCTAAATGGTTTAGCACCTAAATACATTACAGACTTGTTATCAGTGTATCAACTTTCCAGACCACTAAGGTCTTCTGGCTCCAGCCTACTCTGCATACCTAGAACCAGAACTAAACAAGGAGAAGCAGCATTTAGTTCCTATGCTCCACTTATCTGGAACAAACTTCCAGAAAACTGTAAAAGTGCGGAAAGCCTGAGTTCTTTTAAATCAAGATTAAAAACACATTTGTTTAAAATTGCCTTTGACTGTTCTAGTTAAACTGTTTTACTGTTTTTAATGTTCTTCTTTGTTTCTACATTCTATCTCTACTCGCTTTTATTCTATTTTCTATCTACATTTTATTCCTACTTGCGTTTATTTTGCTATATTTTAATCATGTAAAGCACTTTGTATTGTCTCTGTACTGAATTGTGCTATATAAATAAATGTCCCTTGCCTTGCCTTGCATCTGTGACCAAGACAGCAAGTGTTTGTGATGTATCAAGAGCCACGGTGTCCAGGGTAATGTGGACGAACCACATCCAACAGGATTAACTGTGGACGCACGAGGAAGCTGTCTGAAAGGGATGTTCGGGTGCTAACCCGGATTGTATCCAAAAAACATAAAACCACATAACTCTACTTATAACTAACTTTCCGAAATATAAACTAAAGGTCACCAATCAGTTCTAAAACATCTTTAGATGAACTCTTGTTGAGCCCTGGAGTATGGAGGACCAAGTCTTCCATATTTAAAAATAAATACAGAAATAAATAAATGCTCAATAAATAAATATGCATACAATTATGTGCCACCAAAAATACAATGCACAAATAAATGTAGATAGAAAATGAACTATACAGTGAGACAAAATGTATATATTTCCTTTAATTAGCCACTTTATTTATTAATTAGTATTTATTTAGTAGTAGTATTAGTATTTATTAGTATTTAGTAAGTATTTATTTATGTGCATGTTATAATATTTTTGTCTGTTTTATTCTTTCTTTGTATTTTTTTTGCCCTATTTATTTCTCCGAAGCTATTTATTTCTGTTTGTCCTTTTTACATTTCTGTTTCTCGTTTTTACATTTCTGTTTGTCCTTTTTACATTTCTGTTTCTCGTTTTTACATTTCTGCCTGTCATTTTTACATTTCTGCCAGTCCTTTTTACATTTCTGCCAGTCCTTTTTACATTTCTGTTTCTCGTTTTTACATTTCTGTTTGTCCTTTTTACATATCTGTTTCTCGTTTTTACATTTCTGTTTCTCGTTTTTACATTTCTATCTGTCCTTTTTACATTTCTGTTTGCCGTTTTTACATTTCTGTCTCTCCTTTTTACATTTCTGCCTGTCCTTTTTACATTTCTGTCTCTCCTTTTTACATTTCTGCCAGTCCTTTTTACATTTCTGTATGCATTTCTGCCTCATAATGCAAATGAGGAGGGCTGTGTCTTAAGGGCTCAACTTCTTCCCATTGGTTGGTTAGCATTTTACTGCGTCGGTCAAATCTACATGGCTTTCCCCCAACATGAAGCATTGTTTAATAATAACTCAGCAGGCAGACGTTCAGTGTCCGACCTCTTACGGGAAGCTGCTAATAGACTGGAAGAATTAGAACGCTGTACATTTGGGATCTGAAATGTTTTTCGGTGGTTTCAGATTCGGCTTTCCAGATCAATAACTCATCGGCGGATGATTTATTCTACAAAACAGACACTTCTCCGCAACCACCGCAAGGCAGACACTGAGCTACAACCGTAATTTCCTCAAAACGAGTCCGTGGGCAAGAATCTGTGGGACGTCTCCTTAAGAACTTTCGTATGAACTGTCAGACGGCAACTTTCTTGCACTTAGATAGGTTGCTACACATAGCAGTGATCTCAAAACACCAATAATCCCACGTTTTCACTTGCGCATTAATAAGTTATTGCTGATAAAAAATCTAAACTGTTGCGCTCCGGTCCGAGAGGTCACGTGATTCGATTTTTGCTGCTCAGCCAATCAGATCGCTGTATTGTCAGCTGAGTGCGTTCAATGTGTAAGGTGTTGTAAACATTTGTTTCCAGACGAAGAAAGCCCAATAATAGCATTTTCTGGCGCCAGTTGGCAAAGATCTTGATGGCAAGGAAAAAGAAATAGCCCAGACCATCCATCATCCATTTTTTAACACGTTTATCCCTGCTGCGTTCGGACCGATGCCGATCTCCAGCTGTCAACGGAACATTTGGGGATGGATGGCAAGGGAACTTTACAAAAATGGATATCAGTTCCAGACAATGGATGCCCTTCGTGAAGCCATCTTCAACACTTGGAGCAACGTTCCCACTAGCCTCCTCGAAACACTGGCATCGAGCATGCCTAAACGATTGTTTGAAGTCATCAACAAGAATGGTGGAGCTACTCATTACTGAGTCCTTTTTTTTGACATTTTGATTTCTGTTTTGGGGGGTTTTCGGGTTTTTTTGAGCTATGGTCTTAAACTTTTGATCAGCTGAAAAAATCATGTTTGCGTATAAATGCAGTTTTCAGACAATTCCCTGCTCAAATGTTCTTGTCTCTTGCACTGATTTGTCCTTTTAACATTGTGAAGCTCTACTTAGAACCTTCTTAAGATCCAATAGTGCAAAATGCAAATTCTTGCAATTTTTTGACTGGTCTTAAGATTTTGATCAGGAGTGTATTATCAGCAGCGCAACCAGCTACCGTAACACCTGTTAAATGTATCACTGTTATAGCTCTGAAGGTCCAGAAACTCATGTGTGCTATAGCGCAGCAACGCGGTGCAGTTTTGAAAGAAAAGATACCCAGTGTGGTGTTAGCTTTAGCCTAGCACGCACCCCCCTCCGCGGATCACAGGCTTTGTTTATGTTCCGGTCGCCGGCTGAGTTGCACTTCCACCCGGCCGGGAGAAGTCGGCAGGATCCAGTGTTCTGGAGATCTCTAGGATGACGGGAATATCGGCAATAATAAATGTATCACTGTTATAGCTCCGAAGGTCCAGAAATTCATGTGTGCTATTGCGCAGCAACGCGGTGCAGTTTTGGAAGAAAAAGTCCAGTGAAAAATAGATTAAAAAAAACTTCAGGAAAACTGTTGTTTTTTGATGTGAGACGGTGCAGAGCTGAAAAGTCCATATTGCGGCTGCTAATGAGCAGTAGTTCTTGCTGTTGCAATTTTTTTCATCATTCATTCATTTATATCAGTTCTTCAAATTATTTATTTGTTACTTGTAAAAAAATATATATATATATTGGGTACCCCCAGCGGGTTGCGAACCTGCGACCTTTGGTGGCCCAGACATACCAGAGTTCAAAAGAGAACAAATTGTTGGTGCACGTATTGCTGCCGCATCTGTGACCAAGACAGCAAGTCTTTGTGATGTATCAAGAGCCACGGTATCCAGGGTAATGTCAGCATACCACCAAGAAGGACGAACCACATCCAACAGGATTAACTGTGGACGCAAGAGGAAGCTGTCTGAAAGGGTTGTTCGGGTGCTAACCCGGATTGTATCCAAAAAACATAAAACCACTGCTCCCCAAATCACAGCAGAATTAAATGTGCACCTCAACTCTCCTATTTCCACCAAAACTGTTCGTCGGGAGCTCCACAGGGTCAATATCCACGGCCGGGCTGCTATAGCCAAACCTTTGGTCACTCGTGCCAATGCCAAACGTCGGTTTCAATGGTGCAAGGAGCGCAAATCTTGGGCTGTGGACAATTTGAAACATGTATTGTTCTCTGATGAGTCCACCTTTACTGTTTTCCCCACGGTGAGAGTTACGGTGTGGAGAAGCCCCAAAGAAGCGTACCACCCAGACTGTTGCATGCCCAGAGTGAAGCATGGGGGTGGCTCAGTGATGGTTTGGGCTGCCATATCATGGCATTCCCTTGGCCCCATACTTGTGCTAGATGGGCGCGTCACTGCCAAGGACTACCGAACCATTCTGAAGGACCATGTGCATCCAATGGTTCAAACATTGTATCCTGAAGGAGGTGCCGTGTATCAGGATGACAATGCACCCATACACACAGCAAGACTGGTGAAAGATTGGTTTGATGAACATGAAAGTGAAGTTGAACATCTCCCATGGCCTGCACAGTCACCAGATCTAAATATTATTGAGCCACTTTGGGGTGTTTTGGAGGAGCGAGTCAGGAAACAGTTTCCTCCACCAGCATCACGTCGTGACCTGGCCACTATCCTGCAAGAAGAATGGTTTAAAATCCCTCTGACCACTGTGCAGGACTTGTATATGTCATTCCCAAGACGAATTGATGCTGTATTGGCCGCAAAAGGAGGCCCTACACCATACTAATAAATTATTGTGGTCTAAAACCAGATGTCTCAGTTTCATTGTCCAACCCCTGTATATATATATATATATATATATATATATATATATATATATATATATATATATATATATATATATATATATACACTCACATATATATACACATACACACACACATATATATATATACACATACACACACACATATATATATATACACATACACACACACATATACATATACATATATATATATATATATATATATATATACACACACACACATTATATATATATATTGTCAACTTAAGAAAAAGCTAAAAAGTGCATTAAGAATTTGTAATCTTAAACAGCTGGTCAAACAACCAACTAGAATATTCTGTAATGAATTTGGGCATATGTCATCAACATGCATTGATCACATATTCACAAACCATAGCTCTAGGTGCTCTCAGGTAGTTTCTGTTCCAGTTGGTTTTTCAGATCACAATATAGTGGCTTTAGCCAGAAAGGGTAAAGCGCCTAAAAGTGGGCCAAAAATAATACTTAGAAGAAGCTATAAAAATTTTAAGGTGGAGGAATTCATCAGTGATTTGAAGGAGATAGATTGGAGCCTTGTGCTATGTACAAAAGATGTGGATATGGCTGTTAAATTATTCAGTGATTTGTTTCTCTCAGTTGTAAATAAGCATGCACCACTTAAAAAGTTTACAGTAAGAGCAAACAAAGCCCCATGGATTGATGATGAGCTTAGACAGAGCATGGCATATAGGGACTCCCTAAAAAACGAAGCCTGTGTTTTAGGCAAAGTGGCATTTCCTGTGAAATGGAAAGCTTATTGTAAAGAGAGAAATAAAGTGACTACGCTCAATAGAAAGAAAAAAAGGGATTATTATAGAAAGTCGATAGACCAAAAGAAAAATGATGGTAAACAACTGTGGAATACCTTAAATGAGTTAATGGGCAGAAGTAAAATTAAGACACCAGCATTTTTAGAAGTAAATGGACTTTTTTTAACAAAAGGTAAAGATATTGCAGACCATTTTGGTAAATATTATTATGATAAAATATATAAGTTAATGAATGATACAAAGTGTTACAGCAATCTGGGCACTTCATCTCAAATAATCAATGATTTGATTGTTAGAAAGTTAAAAGTCTGCTTCTAAGTTTACATGAAAACAAATCATCAGGAATGGATGAGATTGATGGCAAATTACTGAAAATGGCTGCAAGTGTGATAGCTTCACCAGTCTGCCATTTGTTTAATCTAAGCTTGACAGAAGGGGTCTTCCCTCAAATGTGGAAATCTGCTAAAATACTTCCTCTTTCAAAAACTACCAATGTTAGCCTCTCGGCAGTCAATAGTAGGCCCATTAGTATTCTGCCTATACTTAGTAAATTGCTGGAAAGGGTTGTTTTTGGACAGATTTCAACATATTTAAACTGTAACAAATTGATTTTTGAATCACAGCATGCATATAAGGAAAATCACTCGACATGTACAGCTCTTACAGAAATGACATAGAATTGGTTGTTTAGCATAGACAAAAAATTGATAGTTGGTGCAGTGTTTTTGGATTTTAGTGCTGCATTTGATTTAGTGCATCATCAAATGTTACTTGAAAAGTTATCGGCATACAGATTTGGTGCCACTCCTCTGAAATGGATACAAAATTATTTAACATCTAGATCACAATGTTTGTTTTTTAATGGAAGCTTTTCATCACCTCAACAAATGCAGTGTGGTGTACCACAAGGCAGTTGCCTAGGACCATTGCTGTTCTCGATTTTTATTAATGACATTCCATTTGTCCTAAAAAGGTGCAACATAACTCTTTATGCAGATGATTCTACACTTTACTTTGCAGCAACAAAGATATCAGAGTTAAAACAAACACTGCAGTTGGATTTGCAGGTGCTTCTGGCCTGGATTAATGAGAACAGCCTAACCTTGAATGTTTCAAAGACAAAGTGTATGTTATTTAAAGCTAGGAATAAAAAATGTGATGATAAACTTGATATTGTGCTAAAGGATATGGACATAGAACAGGTTCAAGAGGTGAAACTTCTTGGAGTAACATTTGATGAGCAGCTATCCTGGGCAAAACATGTAGATACGGTGGTGAAAAAGATGGGAAGAAATATGTCTTACATTAAAAGATTCAGATCTTTCATGACTTCAGCCTCTAGAATTTTGGTGATTAAATCATTAGTGCTGTCTCACCTGGACTACTGCTCTGTGGTATGGTCAGGTGCAGCTCAGAAACATCTGGCTAAACTACAAACCGCACAGAACAGAGCGGCCAGGCTGGCACTGGGACTGCCCTGTGTGTGGACTCAGAGCTCTGCTGAGCTGCATGTGCGTCTGTCGTGGCTCAGAGTAGAGGAGAGACTGAAATGTATTGTTTTGTGTTTCCTGAGGAATATTATTGTTTGTGGAAAACCTTCTCTTTTGTTCAGCTTGTTACATTATGTGAGAAATGAGCACAATTATTCAACCAGGCAGGCAGCTTTTGGTCATTTGACTCGAACCATTCCAAGAACAGAAGCAGTGTGCAGGTCTGTGCTGTTCAGAGCTGTGACTCTGTGGAACAAACTGCCACATAACATCTTGACTGCTACTACGAAAGGCGCATTTAAAACACTTTAAAAAAAATACTTTGTTGAAAGCCTTAATTATTTGAATAATTGTGTAACAGATTGTACTGTAATATGAAATAAGTTTAAATGTATAGTTGTTCTTATGATGTGATCATTTGATATTGTTTTATGAAATTCTATTCAGGATCGGGAGAGATCGGCAAACACAAATAAGGACTCAAACACTGTTTCTGTTAGAATATAAGGCACACATTTATTATTATTCCCCACAGAATACAGCACATTAAAACAACTAGCTCTTCACACGCGCAAAGTAGCAAGCATTAAAGCAACAAGCTTTCAAACAGACGTGACGCTCAACAGATTCTCAGAATCAGCCCTTACCATTGACACGAACTGGGAGCCCTCAGTCCTAGGTTAAGATCAGCGTTCACGATGCCGGTGTCCACACACGAACTCACGGCAGACTCTCCGGGCTAAGGGCAGTCTCCTCTCTATATACTTGTAAATAAAAAGTCAGGTGTGGAGTGAGAGTGGCCATCTCTCCCTCCACAGCCGCCCTCCTTTCCAAAACATGTTCCCAAACAGAACCCGTTCCCAGCATCTCAGCAGTGTGCGAAGCAAAACAATAGATAATAAAGCAAAATAAGGAATACAGAATCAGTCTTTCCCACCACAAGTTAAAACAAGTTATCTTAGTTTCATGTGAACCCAGGTGCGAACACCACAACAGCCATAATCAATGTGTGAACTGGCCAGTACCAGTCTTCCCATAATATCAAAAGTTAAAACAAGTTATAAAACCGAGCAGGTTATCCCATAATACATTGTTAAAGAGCAAAAATAATTCTTTCATATATCACTCCACCCCTTGGTCTTTGACAATCCTAATTTAGGGAAAACCTAATTTTAGTAAAACTGTCCCCAAGGTCTATTTTAAAGTTATTCTTTCCGTCCCAAAACCACTTTTGATTATACAGGTGCAAACATTACATAAGGTTAACACTATAATAACAATAATGAGCAAAAGCAAGGGAGGTACTACATAGTTTCGAGCAGTAAAAGACATTCCATTAAAAATGTCCCACCAATGATGTGCAGATGATTGCACCATTAACTTAGCCGCATGCAAAACCTGTCCTTGGGCCATAAATGTAGACACCTTTAAGCTGGAAATGTTGGACCTGTGTGATTCAGCTAAGCAATTTAGTTCCGTAGACTGATTCAATGCGCATTTGAACCAATCCAGGGAGATAGTGAAATTGGTTAATTGATAGGTCACGTTATTCCAACTTCAGATGAATACATCAAAACACCCAACGAAAGGCACCTGAGGTAATTGAGGATGACTCTTTATTGTTTCTCTAGCTGGTTCATGAGTCCAATCACATAACACCTCGTCTCCGGTTAAACATGGGTTAAGATGTCCTTGTTGTAGCATACATACCATCCCTTTATCAGTAGTCTCGCATAGATCCAGCTCATAGGTGTAGTTTGTCTGTGGGTCAAACCAATCACCATCCAGTTTCAAAAACCAATACCCCTGTACAGTCACTACGGGCAATATATAATAATGACAGACAGTAGTACTATCGGTAACATCATATTGTGTCCAATGTCCTTCACACATAGTAGCATTACAATAGGTCTTCTGCGGTTCTAGTTGTAACCAACCATTACTACTAATGTTCCATAGTTGTCTCCATTCCTGGAAATTTCCGGTAGTAACCACACGCTTAAACCGTTCTTGTTGCATGTGAGCGTGCATCATTTGTACGTTACATACCGTCCAGTTCAAAGCTACAGAAATGTTCGTTAACACTGCTGTTGTGTTCCACATTTTTAATTGCCAGTTCAGTTCTTTAAGGAAGATCTTTGCAGTTTCCTCCTGTGATGTTACAACAGTAGGCATCCATAATCCAACCTGATGAACAGCTCTTGATGCATGCTGTCCAGTGTTTAATAACATAGTTCTTGTTACTTTATTGTCAATAGTGTTAGAAACACCTAACACAGTACCTGTTCCACCAAGCAAAGTGTCCCACCATGCACGTTTCGTCCTAGTGCATGTTGGCAGAGGAGAAAAAAAAACAACACAAAAAAAACCTTTCCAGTGAACTTTAATTGTTATCGTCGATTGTGCCATTTGTTGACAAGTGTGTGCAGCAGGTGCAATTTGAGTGTGTGTCTTCTTACAGGCTCGTTAGATGATTCATATTGGCACAAACCTCTCCTTGAAACCACTTTAACGTTACATCCCTTGAAGACTACTGGCATGCTTCTTACATGCCACCGAGAGCATGTGTAGTCATCCTGGGTTCCGTTGCGCGTGCTGTCTCCCCATCACAGTTGATACGGCTGAACCACTTCTTTTAGGATCCGGCCTGGTGCTTCTGCCCAACAGAGGTGTGCCAGCAGGACCATGGCAGCGAGGACACGGAGGATGATGGTCCCAGATCCTGCACCAGCCCTGTGGTGCCTCCCACGGTTTGGGACGTCCGCCATCGCGCTGTCCCTCGGGTCGTCCAATCAGCAGATCCCACCGAAACATGGATCTGAAATCAAAATTAGTACTGCTATAAGACAAAAGAATTTGATTAGTTTTCTCTTACATAACATTTATCCATTTTTTTTTCTGAGTAAAATACTGACACTGTTGCATCACTCCCTTGTGAAATGATTTCAGCTGGTCTAGGTGGACCATTTTCTTGTCTCACCTAAACTTTGGCTCCTGGTTTATCTGTTGAGCCAAACCCCCCTGTACCTCTTACAGTGATGTTAGTGGGGGCAGCCACCCCTTGAACCTCTGTCATTTCACAGGGTTTCACTAGCAGTTGTGCTAGTTTTTCTTCTTTCTCAATTACCAGGGATTTTCTCCTTGATAATCCCCATCAATCACTTCAGCTTGTATTGTCATTAACAGCTGAGGCCTGCAACTGTACAGGCGCGGACATCATCTTTCCCAATTACACAGCTTGTTGTATGGCTTTCTTAGCCAAATCTAATGCTCTTTGCTGTGCTTCTTCCCACATAAAATTTTCTTTTTCAGACACTTTTCAAAATTGGAATGACCACATCCTTGTGCTATAAAATGATAAATTCTAGTCAATAATGCTGAAATATTTTTAACTCCTTTATTAAGCATTCACATATACATTAATACATTTTCCATTCAGATAAAATCACAAGTTTGATTGTTCATTTATTTTTACTCTCTTATACACACATAATCCTGAGCGGTTTCTCAGTTTGTCAAATGCAGAGACAGTAAGACTGCCCCTGGAGCAATTGGCCTCTTATTCAATTGGGCCACTGCTTGCATCAATTTAGGCTTCCAATCTGTTAAGTCATGATTATCAGACACATTTTTTTTTCAATATAACTGCCTTGACCAGCTGTTGTTTGCACGCAGAACGCTCTCCTGCGCGGAAAAAAAAACAACAACATACAAACATAAAAACTTCAATCTGTCCTCCCACGAATTTCCATGCTGCACAATCCTAGTTAAACTCCATCAGATCCGTCAGATCAGGGTACATGTTGCTCCTCCTTCTATCTTTGTTCTTTCTTTTCCTTTTTTTCACTCTCCTTACTTTCACTTCTTTGCCCGAGGATTCCTCAGACTCTGACACCTCAGTCTCAACCACCTTAGCAGGTTCTCTGCCCACAACAGACTCAGATTCTTCAGCAGGTGGAGCCGATGGTGTGGGATGAATCGCCTCTCGCAACAGCTGAATCAAAGAATTTAATGGGTCCAGCTCAGCACCAAATCCTGCAGTTAACTTTTAAGCCTCTCCTTTGACACATCTGTCTCAACTCATCAGTAGGTAATGCGTGTATCTCTGAAGCAGGCACCCCAGCATTAATCAGTGCTCTCCACAACATGTTACGTGGTGGACCCTGTTCATTTCTCCCCCGCTCCCTTTGCGGCCTGCGGACCGGAGTTTGTTGAACTCGTGGTCTGCATTCCTCCTGCTCGCCCCATTCTCCCAGATTCCAAAGCTCCATGATTCGAGCCTTAATGGTTTCCATCGGGGCATCTGGAGCTCCCAGCATCACAGTAAGCATAGCTGCCCGATAATGCTGTGGGGCAGTTTTAATCAACTGATCTCTCACCACCTTCGGAACAGCTCCTTGCTGATATCCAGCCACCATCCCCACTGGTAACAGATCACGCACACACAGCCTCGTCAGCCTCTGCACACACTCCTTTAATGTTAACCATGGTCCAGAGATTTCGGGCCAATCAGATACATTGGGACATGTTGCACGTACTGCCTCAGACCACACGTCAAACAATGATCTCGCCTGATCCCCCAAATTTCTCGCTTCTTGCCTATAATTAGCATTTACATTCCCATCAGTGCTCAGACCACAAAATGCCATGCCATCTCCGTGATCTATTTCAATCTGTTCTGCACCTTCATCCAGCAGTCGGGCCACCCATAGATCAGTGGGTTCGCCCGGATGCTGCTTTAGTTTTTTAGTGATATGAGCAACTTCATCCTGCGAGTAATCTTCTGTTATGGTCCGTGACACCGCCGGCGGCTGCGGCTGTTCCACCCATTCCATAACAGGTTGTCCCGCAGCATCAAGTACATCATTACCTTGAGCATCTATCCGCTGCCGGAAGGCTGCAGGTATATGCTGCTGCTCTCTCCTCCTTCGGACGACGGGTTTAACCCCCAATGGAGGGAAAGGACGTGGATCTGGAGGACCTCCAGAATCACTGTCCTCCTCATCGTCCCACATATTACCGTCCCAGCTCTCGGGATCCCACCCAGACCCCAATCCAGCTACAAACGAACGGACTTTTTTCAGAGGAAAACGGCGGGGTTTTTTCCAATGTTTTTTCCTTGTTAACACAGACACCTGGGCCACAGCTTTTTCTGCAACACTGGTCATCTGTTCCAGCTGATAAGTCAGCCTTTGCACATGCTGCCGGTACAGCGACTCAGCAGACTGCAGCTCAGTCATTGCCTGTCTGTCTTTTAACTGCTGAGTTTTTAATTGTTGGCCGGCTTCATACTGGATTTTCCACGCTGTAACACAGATCCACAAGCGCCTCTGTAATCCGTCCACCGGAGCCTTTTTTTGCACCTCAATTTTCTGCAACACTTTCAATAATTCTTCGGGTCCCGCTGCCTCCAGCGGGCCGCTCCACGGCTCCGGTCTGCCCCCACCATCGCGCAAACACAGCGCTATCTGCTTAGAATGAGGAAACTCCCATCCGGGAACTACCTCTTCCCTCTGAATTTTCTCATCAGAGTTCTTATTTCTCCTTTTAAACATATTTCTAAACATATTTGTGTATTGTAGTCTCTCCTCCAATCCTGCCGACAACGCCAAAATGTTTTATGAAATTCTATTCAGGATCGGGAGAGATCGGCAAACACAAATAAGGACTCAAACACTGTTTCTGTTAGAATATAAGGCACACATTTATTATTATTCCCCACAGAATACAGCACATTAAAACAACTAGCTCTTCACACACGCAAAGTAGCAAGCATTAAAGCAACAAGCTTTCAAACAGACGTGACGCTCAACAGATTCTCAGAATCAGCCCTTACCATTGACACGAACTGGGAGCCCTCAGTCCTAGGTTAAGATCAGCGTTCACGATGCCGGTATCCACACACGAACTCACGGCAGACTCTCCGGGCTAAGGGCAGTCTCCTCTCTATATACTTGTAAATAAAAAGTCAGGTGTGGAGTGAGAGTGGCCATCTCTCCCTCCACAGCCGCCCTCCTTTTCAAAACATGTTCCCAAACAGAACCCGTTCCCAGCATCTCAGCAGTGTGCGAAGCAAAACAATAGATAATAAAGGAAAATAAGGAATACAGAATCAGTCTTTCCCACCACAAGTTAAAACAAGTTATCTTAGTTTCATGTGAACCCAGGTGCGAACACCACAACAGCCATAATCAATGTGTGAACTGGCCAGTACCAGTCTTCCCATAATATCAAAAGTTAAAACAAGTTATAAAACCGAGCAGGTTTTCCCATAATACATTGTTAAAGAGCAAAAATAATTCTTTCATATATCAGATATGTTTTGTGTATTTGTATAATTTTAAAAGGACCCCAGGAAGAGTAGCTGTCAAATTACTGACAGCTAATGGGGATCCAAATAAATAAATAAACTATATATATATATATATATATATATATATATATATATATATATATATATATATATATATATATATATGTATATATATATATATATATATATATATATATATATATACATATATATACACAACTACATATATATATACACACACAACTACATATACATATACACACAACTACATATACATATATATATATATATATATATATATATATATATATATATATATATATTACCAGTATTGACTTGGGAGGTAATAAGGTCTGCATTTGACCATTAAAAACTCCACCTTCTGTGAGCAGTGACTGTCGGTAATCACTACATATTGAAAAGCTAAGAATGTTTACAAGCACTAAACTTATTCAGTGTAATTCAGTTGAATACAACCCTATGATTTGTGTTTAAATCTGCACACATATGCACAGATGTTATTGAAATGCATTTTATTTATATTAGACTTTCAAGAGATAAATTATGCCTAATTTTATTTTACATGCACTTTATTTTTTATTGTTTATTAAGAACAGTTTTCTACTTTAAGCACATTGCATTAACAAGTTTGTTTCTTTGCTCAGAAATGTGATGTTTCAGAAGTTTGTTTGAAAATAAATATTTTAAAAATGTCAACATTATATACAATCATTTGTGTCTTCAGAACTTTAAATCAATATCGAATCGAATCGCAACAGCAATAATCGAAATCGAATCGAATCGTGAGGTTCCTAACAATACCCAACCCTAGTGCCAATACTTAATGTCACCAAAGCTCACCAAAGGCCATGTGTCAGATCGGCCTCCTTTAGCAACTAAGCCTCACCAAAAAAAACAGCCGACAGGAGAAGGTCTGCATCCAAGCAGCATGGAAAATTGGTGTTATTAAAAAATGTACACACACATATATATATATATATATATATATATATATATATATATATATATATATATACACATACACACACACACACACTTATATATAATATGATATGAATAACATAAAATATTTCAGCACATAATTTTCTAGAAGTTGATAGTGTTAGTACATCCACTGACTGTAAAATTACATGTGAAACGTTTTCACATAGCCAGAGAACTGCTTGTTGTTGCAACCAAATCCTATGGGAAATCCTATGGGATTCTGTGAGAGTAGGGAGTAGCAAGATGGCGGCCAAATCCATTGGGATTCTGTGAGAGTAGGGAGTAGCAAGATGGCGGCCAGGGACTTCAGTTTTTCGGCAAAATCCGCACTCCAGTGTATAATCGAAATCAGTGAGACAGAACCAAGCAAACGGATTAACAAACGATCGAGCGCACAACTGGCGTTTAGCCTGGAAGGAGAGAAGGTTGCACACGCGAGCAAACAGAGCCGAGCGCGAGGGTAGTGTTTGAGCACAGTTTGAAAGTTGAGCGCGCATGTCATGTTTAAACGCTGAATACCTGTCTCGCTGCGCGCTCAGATTGGTTCCGACGCACTCAATTCAGAAGACTTCATATGCTACTATGCTAAACTGCAGTCTCCCCCCCTCCCAACCACCATATTATAAAGACCGCGGGGCGCCAGGCTTTTATTCCCCCCAAGACTCGGAGCAAAAGCAGTCCGGCTGTGAGCTACAGTGCGCATGCGCTTGCGACCGACAGACACACACACACACACACACACACACACACAGCGGAGGAGAGATCGCTGAAGTGACTTAAGTTATATATTTGTCCCCTAGTAAATAGGGCAGGTGGTAATTATTCTATAAATATTAAAATATAAAAGCTTTCAGCACATGCTGGGGCGGAGGGATATCACATCACATGTGGTATCCCTCCGCCCCTCTGGTCGGTAAAATCCCTGCAAATTCTAATGTAAAAATTTAAAATTTAAAAATAACTTACCGAAAATCCTTGCTCTCATGTCATGTTCAAAACATTCTTCTTCGAAATGGTCACTGCATATGACGTGTTTTCTCTCTGGCAAGCTCTCTTCAAGATGGCAATCCAGCTACGAGCCCGGTTAGCTCATGGAAAGTTGAAATAAGCAATGTTTTTTCCAATTTTACCAGTTGTGTTGGAACATCCAATGGCCATGTACGTGGGCATTGTTGCTTCAGCAATAGCTCCTGCGAATGTCAATGGTGCAGTCCTCTGGAAATCCGAAAAAATTGTTGATGATCAGCTGTGTAAAACGGCTCCAACTCGGCTGGTCAGATCGACGTCCCGATGACGTCATCATAAGGCAAATCCATCCAAAACAAACTGCCCGCGGTCCCCATTTGTTACAAATCAAATTTATTTTGTTAATTTACGGTTATTTTCCAGTAACTTAATCAAGACATGAAAACTTTTAACATATTTTTGGAATGCTTCTGTGGTAGTCTGACAATTTAATCGGTGATGTTGCCGGATCAAAGTTACATCTTAAGAGAAATTCCTTCCTCCAATTTTTTTTTTAAAGTTGTGAAGGGAAAATAAACCATAAATTCTTTTAATTTTTAATAAAAGTCTGCAGCCATTTTAATTTAATCACGGCATTAATCACTTTAAAATCAATAACGTTTGTTCCTCCTTTTTCTACTGATATTACTATGTTGTTCTGATCACATGTTTTTTATTATTCCAGAAGAGATTGTGATGAATTTGATTATGTTTTATTGTAGTATTTGGTATATTTAAGATATATGCTGGATAAATTAATCTGGCTAATGATTTAAATTAAAAAATCGTTTTTTAAAGCCAAAGGGAAATGAAATATTGGGTGAAAATGTAATTCTCTGAAATTGGCACAGCTTGGAGTCGAACCTACGATCTTCTGCTTTGCAGCCCGACACCTAACCCACTCCCCCATAACACCAGTGCCGTGCTCAGTCGCGCATTTTTGAAAGGTCAACTGTGTTGAAGAAGTGGTTTTTGGTGAATTTTGTTCCAACCGTAAGCCGAAACAGCGTCAAGTACAAAAAGCCCTGATCGCGGCGTCAAGACCAACGTTTCGATATATGGTATGTGGGGGTAGACCCTACGGTTCGGGCTGTATTAACGGTACTATAATAATAATAATAATAACTAGAAACGTTCAACTTCTGAAGAAGTTGAAGAAGGCGCCCGCCTGGTGGTGCGTATAACTGAAGTAATTTAATTGTTCTTGTAAAAAAAAAAAAAAAAAAAAAAAAAAAAAGAAATTTGGGGGCCCCCCCCATTGCTCCGGTGGGCCCAAGCGGCCCCTTAGTACGCCTATGGCTTTGACCAGCCCTGGCTGGCTGTCTGCAGGACGGAAAACAACTGCAGCTTACTCGCTCAACTTGGGGAGGGTTTGGGGTTGTTGCCGGTCTGAGGTGATTTGCGAAAAATCTATAAGTCCTACACCAATGTGGGTTACATTTCCTGAATCCAGACAAGAAGACCTACGTTCTGATGTATAATTTGTGTACGTACAGTGAAAATTGAGCGAGTAGGCTCAAGTTGTTCGTTGTTTTTTGCATAATTTTGACTTTGGAGTTGCTGTCGGTCTGAGGTGATTTGCGAAAAATCTATAAGACCTACACCAATGAGGGTTACATTTTCTGAATCCAGACAAAAAGACCTACGTTTTGATGTATAATTTGTCTACGTAGATTGAAAATTGAGCAAGTATGCTGAAGTTGTTTGGTCTTTTTCGCATAAGTTTGACTTTGGGGTTGTTGCCGGTCTGAGGTGATTTGCGAAAAATCTAAAACACCTACACCAATGAGGGTTACATTTCCTAAATCCAGGCAGAAATACCTACGTTTTGATGTATAATCTGTGCACGTAGAGTGAAAATTGAGCGAGTAGGCAAAAGTTGTTTGGTGTTTTTTGGAGAATTTTGTCACCATGGTAACTGAAAATGGCGTGATGAGAAAACGATAAAAGATATCCACATTCCATTTGCACTTCTGAATAGTTCAAAGATATATCTACAAACTGGAAGTTAAACAATGTTCGTAGGTGAAAGCATGAGGACACAGTAGAGCGTTGAAAATTGCCATTTTTCTGTGTTTTTTTGCAAATGTTGTTCCAACCGTAACTGGAAATGACGTCAAGTGCAAAAAGCCTGCATCGCGTCGTCGAGACGAACGTTTCGATATATAGTAAGTGGGGGTACACCCTACGGTTCGGCCTGTAAAAATTTGGGGGCCCCCCCATTGCACCGGTGGGCCCAAGCAGCCCCTTAGTACGCCTATGGCTTTGACCGGCCCTGGATGGATGGCTGCAGCAAAAAAAAACCCAAACAACTCGCTGAATTTGGGGAAGGTTTGGGGTTGTTGCCGGTCTGAGGTGATTTGCGAAAATTCTATAAGTCCTACACCAATGAGGGTTACATTTCCTGAATCCAGACAAGAAGACCTACGTTTTGATGTATAATTTGACTACGTAGAGTGAAAATTGAGCGAGTAGGCTCAAGTTGTTCGTTGTTTTTTGTATAATTTTGACTTTGGGGTTGCTGCCGGTCTGAGGTGATTTGCGAGAAATCTAAAAGACCTACACCAATGAGGGTTACATTTCCTGAATCCAGACAGAAATACCTATGTGTTGATGTATAATTTGTGCACGTAGAGTGAAAATTGAGCAAGTAGGCTAAAGTTGTTCTGTGTTTTTTGGAGAATTTTGTCACCATGGTAACTGAAAATGGCGTGATGAGAAAACGATAAAAGATATCCACATTCCGTTTTCACTTCTGAATAGTTCAAAGATATATCTACAAACTGGAAGTTAAACAATGTTCGTAGGTGAAAGCATGACGACACAGTAGAGTGTTGAAAATGACCATTTTTCGGTGGTTTTTTGCGAATTTTGTTCCAACCGTAAGTCGAAATAGCGTCAAGTACAAAAAGCCCTGATCGCGGCGTCGAGACGAACGTTTCGATATATAGTATGTGGGGGTAGACCCTACGGTTCGGGCTGTATTAACGGTGACGGAAGATTAATAAACAATAACTAGAAACGTTCAACTTCTGAAGAAGTTGAAGAAGGCGCCCGCCTGGTGGTGCGTATAACTGAAGTAATTTGATTATTACTTGTTAAAAAAAAAAAAAAAAAAGGAAAATTTGGGGGCCCCCCCCCATTTCACCGGTGGGCCCAAGCGGCCCCTTAGTACGCCTATGGCTTTGACCAGCCCTGGCTGGCTGTCTGCAGCACAAAAAAACCCCAAACAACTCGCTGAATTTGGGGAGGGTTTGGGGTTGTTGCCGGTCTGAGGTGATTTGCGAAAAATCTACAAGTCCTACACCAATGAGGGTTACATTTCCTGAATCCAGACAAGAAGTCCTACGTTTTGATGTATAATTTGTCTACGTAGAGTGAAAATTGAGCGAGTAGGCTAAAGTTGTTTGGTGTTTTTTGGAGAATTTTGACTTTGGGGTTGTTGCCGGTCTGAGGTGATTTGCAAGAAATCTAAAAGACCTACACCAATGAGGGTTACATTTCCTAAATACAGACAGAAATACCTACGTTTTGATGTATAATTTGTGCACGTAGAGTGAAAATTGAGCGAGTAGGCTAAAGTTGTTTGGTGTTTTTTGGAGAATTTTGTCACCATGGTAACTGAAAATGGCGTGATGAGAAAACGATAAAAGATATCCACATTCCGTTTGCACTTCTGAATAGTTCAAAGATATATCTACAAACTGGAAGTTAAACAATGTTCGTAGGTGAAAGCATGAGGACACAGTAGAGCGTTGAAAATTGCCATTTTCTGTGTTTTTTTGCAAATGTTGTTCCAACCGTAACTGGAAATGACGTCAAGTGCAAAAAGCCTGCATCGCGTCGTCGAGACGAACGTTTCGATATATAGTAAGTGGGGGTACACCCTACGGTTCGGCCTGTAAAAATTTGGGGGCCCCCCCATTGCACCAGTGGGCCCAAGCAGCCCCTTAGTACGCCTATGGCTTTCACCGGCCCTGGATGGATGGCTGCAGCAAAAAAAAAAAAAAAACCAACTCGCTGAATTTGGGGAAGGTTTGGGGTTGTTGCCGGTCTGAGGTGATTTGCGAAAATTCTATAAGTCCTACACCAATGAGGGTTACATTTCCTGAATCCAGACAAGAAGACCTACGTTTTGATGTATAATTTGTGCATGTAGAGTGAAAATTGAGCGAGTAGGCTCAAGTTGTTCGTTGGTTTTTGCATAATTTTGACTTTGGGGTTGCTGCCGGTCTGAGGTGATTTGCGAAAAATCTATAAGACGCACACCAATAAGGGTTACATTTCCTGATTCCAGACAAAACTACCTACGTTTTGATGTATAATTTGTGCATGTAGAGTGAAAATTGAGCAAGTAGGCTAAAGTTGTTTGTTGGTTTCTGGATAATTTTGTCACCAGGGTAGGTGAAAATGGCGTGATGAAAAAAATCTATAAGTCCTACAGCAATGAGGGTTACATTTTCTGAATCCAGACAAAAAGACCTATGTTTTGATGTATAATTTGTCTACGTAGAGTGTAAATTGAGCGAGAAGGCTAAAGTTGTTTGGTGTTTTTCGCATAAGTTTCACTTTGGGGTTGTTGCCGGTCTGAGGTGATTTGCAAGAAATCTAAAAGACCTACACCAATGAGGGTTACATTTCCTGAATCCAGACAGAAATACCTACATGTTGATGTATAATTTGTGCACGTAGAGTGACAATTGAGCGAGTGGGCTAAAGTTGTTTGGTTAATTTTGTCACCATGGTAACTTAAAATGGCGTGATTAGAAAACGATAAAAGATATCCACATACCGTTTGCACTTCTGAATAGTTCAAAGATATATCTACAAACTGGAAGTTAAACGATGTTCGTAGGTGAAAGCATGACGACACAGTAGAGTGTTGAAAATGACCATTTTTCGGTGGTTTTTTGCGAATTTTGTTCCAACCGTAAGTCGAAATGCCGTCAAGTACAAAAAGCCCTGATCGCGGCGTCGAGACGAACGTTTCGATATATAGTATGTGGGGGTACACCCTACGGTTCGGGCTGTATTAACGGTGACGGAAGATTAATAAACAATAATAATAATAACTAGAAACGTTCAACTTCTGAAGAAGTTGAAGAAGGCGCCCGCCTGGTGGTGCGTATAACTGAAGTAATTTAATTGTTACTTGTAAAAAAATAAAAAAATAAAAAAAATTTGGGGGCCCCCCCCCATTGCTCCGGTGGGCCCAAGCAGCCCCTTATTACGCCTATGGCTTTGACCGGCCCTGGCTGGCTGTCTGCAGGACGGAAAACAACTGCAGCTTACTCGCTCAACTTGGGGAGGGTTTGGGGTTGTTGCCGGTCTGAGGTGATTTGCGAAAAATCTATAAGTCCTACACCAATGTGGGTTACATTTACTGAATCCAGACAAGAAGACCTACGTTCTGATGTATAATTTGTGTACGTACAGTGAAAATTGAGCGAGTAGGCTCAAGTTGTTCGTTGTTTTTTGCATAATTTTGACTTTGGAGTTGCTGTCGGTCTGAGGTGATTTGCGAAAAATCTATAAGACCTACACCAATGAGGGTTACATATTCTGAATCCAGACAAAAAGACCTACGTTTTGATGTATAATTTGTCTACGTAGATTGAAAATTGAGCGAGTATGCTGAAGTTGTTTGGTCTTTTTCGCATAAGTTTGACTTTGGGGTTGTTGCCGGTCTGAGGTGATTTGCGAAAAATCTAAAACACCTACACCAATGAGGGTTACATTTCCTAAATCCAGGCAGAAATACCTACGTTTTGATGTATAATCTGTGCACGTAGAGTGAAAATTGAGCGAGTAGGCAAAAGTTGTTTGGTGTTTTTTGGAGAATTTTGTCACCATGGTAACTGAAAATGGCGTGATGAGAAAACGATAAAAGATATCCACATTCCGTTTGCACTTCTGAATAGTTCAAAGATATATCTACAAACTGGAAGTTAAACAATGTTCGTAGGTGAAAGCATGAGGACACAGTAGAGCGTTGAAAATTGCCATTTTTCTGTGTTTTTTTGCAAATGTTCCAATCGTAACTGGAAATGACGTCAAGTGCAAAAAGCCTGCATCGCGTCGTCGAGACGAACGTTTCGATATATAGTAAGTGGGGGTACAACCTACGGTTCGGCCTGTAAAAAATTGGGGGCCCCCCCATTGCTCCGGTGGGCCCAAGCGGCCCCTTAGTACGCCTATGGCTTTGACCGGCCCTGGCTGGCTGTCTGCAGGACGGAAAACAACTGCAGCTTACTCGCTCAACTTGGGGAGGGTTTGGGGTTGTTGCCGGTCTGAGGTGATTTGCGAAAAATCTATAAGTCCTACACCAATGTGGGTTACATTTCCTGAATCCAGACAAGAAGACCTACGTTCTGATGTATAATTTGTGTACGTACAGTGAAAATTGAGCGAGTAGGCTCAAGTTGTTCGTTGTTTTTTGCATAATTTTGACTTTGGAGTTGCTGTCGGTCTGAGGTGATTTGCGAAAAATCTATAAGACCTACACCAATGAGGGTTACATTTTCTGAATCCAGACAAAAAGACCTACGTTTTGATGTATAATTTGTCTACGTAGATTGAAAATTGAGCAAGTATGCTGAAGTTGTTTGATCTTTTTCGCATAAGTTTGACTTTGGGGTTGTTGCCGGTCTGAGGTGATTTGCGAAAAATCTAAAACACCTACACCAATGAGGGTTACATTTCCTAAATCCAGGCAGAAATACCTACGTTTTGATGTATAATCTGTGCACGTAGAGTGAAAATTGAGCGAGTAGGCAAAAGTTGTTTGGTGTTTTTTGGAGAATTTTGTCACCATGGTAACTGAAAATGGCGTGATGAGAAAACGATAAAAGATATCCACATTCCGTTTGCACTTCTGAATAGTTCAAAGATATATCTACAAACTGGAAGTTAAACAATGTTCGTAGGTGAAAGCATGAGGACACAGTAGAGCGTTGAAAATTGCCATTTTTCTGTGTTTTTTGCAAATGTTGTTCCAATCGTAACTGGAAATGACGTCAAGTGCAAAAAGCCTGCATCGCGTCGTCGAGACGAACGTTTCGATATATAGTAAGTGGGGGGTACACCCTACGGTTCGGCCTGTAAAAATTTGGGGGGCCCCCCATTGCACCGGTGGGCCCAAGCAGCCCCTTAGTACGCCTATGGCTTTGACCGGCTCTGGATGGATGGCTGCAGCACAAAAAAAACCCAAACAACTCGCTGAATTTGGGGAAGGTTTGGGGTTGTTGCCGGTCTGAGGTGTTTTGCGAAAATTCTATAAGTCCTACACCAATGAGGGTTACATTTCCTGAATCCAGACAAGAAGACCTACGTTTTGATGTATAATTTGTGCATGTAGAGTGAAAATTTAGCAAGTAGGCTAAAGTTGTTTGTTGGTTTCTGGATAATTTTGTCACCAGGGTAGGTGAAAATGGCGTGATGAAAAAAATCTATAAGTCCTACAGCAATGAGGGTTACATTTTCTGAATCCAGACAAAAAGACCTACGTTTTGATGTATAATTTGTCTACGTAGAGTGTAAATTGAGCGAGTAGGCTAAAGTTGTTTGGTGTTTTTCGCATAAGTTTCACTTTGGGGTTGTTGCCGGTCTGAGGTGATTTGCGAAAAATCTAAAACACCTACACCAATGAGGGTTACATTTCCTGAATCCAGACAGAAATACCTACGTGTTGATGTATAATTTGTGCACGTAGAATTGAGCAAGTAGGCTAAAGTTGTTCTGTGTTTTTTGGAGAATTTTGTCACCATGGTAACTGAAAATGGTGTGATGAGAAAACGATAAAAGATATCCACATTCCGTTTGCACTTCTGAATAGTTCAAAGATATATCTACAAACTGGAAGTTAAACGATGTTCGTAGGTGAAAGCATGACGACACAGTAGAGTGTTGAAAATGACAATTTTTCGGTGGTTTTTTGCAAATGTTGTTCCAACCGTAACTGGAAATGACGTCAAGTGCAAAAAGCCTGCATCGCGTCGTCGAGACGAACGTTTCGATATATAGTAAGTGGGGGTACACCCTACGGTTCGGCCTGTATAAATTTGGGGGCCCCCCCCATTGCACCGGTGGGCCCAAGCAGCCCCTTAGTACGCCTATGGCTTTGACCGGCCCTGGATGGATGGCTGCAGCAAAAAAAAAACCCAAACAACTCGCTGAATTTGGGGAAGGTTTGGGGTTGTTGCCGGTCTGAGGTGGTTTGCGAAAATTCTATAAGTCCTACACCAAGGAGGGTTACATTTCCTGAATCCAGACAAGAAGACCTACGTTTTGATGTATAATTTGACTACGTAGAGTGAAAATTGAGCGAGTAGGCTCAAGTTGTTCGTTGTTTTTTGTATAATTTTGACTTTGGGGTTGCTGCCGGTCTGAGGTGATTTGCGAAAAATCTATAAGACCTACACCAATAAGGGTTACATTTCCTGAATCCAGACAAAAAGACCTATGTTTTGATGTATAATTTGTGCATGTAGAGTGAAAATTGAGCAAGTAGGCTAAAGTTGTTTGTTGGTTTCTGGATAATTTTGTCACCAGGGTAGGTGAAAATGGCGTGATGAAAAAAATCTATAAGTCCTACAGCAATGAGGGTTACATTTTCTGAATCCAGACAAAAAGACCTACGTTTTGATGTATAATTTGTCTACGTAGAGTTTAAATTGAGCGAGTAGGCTAAAGTTGTTTGGTGTTTTTCGCATAAGTTTCACTTTGGGGTTGTTGCCGGTCTGAGGTGATTTGCAAGAAATCTAAAAGACCTACACCAATGAGGGTTACATTTCCTGAATCCAGACAGAAATACCTACGTGTTGATGTATAATTTGTGCACGTAGAGTGAAAATTGAGCAAGTAGGCTAAAGTTGTTCTGTGTTTTTTGGAGAATTTTGTCACCATGGTAACTGAAAATGGCGTGATGAGAAAACGATAAAAGATATCCACATTCCGTTTTCACTTCTGAATAGTTCAAAGATATATCTACAAACTGGAAGTTAAACGATGTTCGTAGGTGAAAGCATGACGACACAGTAGAGTGTTGAAAATGACCATTTTTCGGTGGTTTTTTGCGAATTTTGTTCCAACCGTAAGTCGAAATGGCGTCAAGTACAAAAAGCCCTGATCGCGGCGTCGAGACGAACGTTTCGATATATAGTATGTGGGGGTAGACCCTACGGTTCGGGCTGTATTAACGGTGACGGAAGATTAATAAACAATAATAAAGAAATAGGTGCATAACATAAGGCCTCCGCCATGCATTTTCAATGCATAGGCGGGCGCCTAATAATAAAGAAACCCTTATTAGGTGCATAGCATAAGGCCTCCGCCATGCATTTTCAATGCATAGGCGGGCGCCTAATAAAGAAATAGGTGCATAACATAAGGCCTCCGCCATGCATTTTCAATGCATAGGCGGGCGCCTAATAATAATAAAGAAACCCTTATTAGGTGCATAGCATAAGGCCTCCGCCATGCATTTTCAATGCATAGGCGGGCGCCTAATAAAGAAACCCTTATTAGGTGCATAGCATAAGGCCTCCGCCATGCATTTTCAATGCATAGGCGGGCGCCTAACTAGTAAAGCGGCACAGAGTAACCATAACAGAGCACTTCATAAAGCTGTTATCAACCAGAGAAATAAAATGTTATTTTTTGATTGTTTCACAGCGGTTACCTTCACCAGGTAAACAAGCCCAGGGCAACACACATCAACTCCCTGCTGCCCCACCGCTTGTTTCCCTGTTTGCATCTGAATACACACCATTTGTAGGCGCTGCGCGATCGATAGAGAGACATTCACTCTCGCCTGGTGGTGGGCGTGACCGTCAAAGGCAAAGCTTCCGAGTTCCTTGGTCGTAGGCTCTCATCGCTTGGGGATTTTAAAATCAAACCTTCTGAGTGAAAAGCATTTGTCTTGATCAAAACCTGCCGACCGGGAAAACTCTGCGTCTGCAGAGCTGCAAACTGCGTACTTCGATCTGAGACGCAGCAAATGAGCTAATTGGCGACAGCCGACGGTCAACGTGTCCCATTCATTTGCTACGGTAGTCCTAAACCACTACTGACATAATACACTTTTTGACCACAAGCGTCATTTTGGGGGCGTTGTTTCCACCTCTTCTCTTAGAGCCGTTTTTAATAGAAAGAAGAAAAGGCAAAAACGGTCCAAACAAAAGGTTGTAACGTTTACATTTGTAACCTCTGCCTTACATAAACACTAGAATTAAATCTTTATAAATAAAAGTATAGACAATTATTTCAGTAACTCGATTCAGTAAGAGAAATACAACATATACAGGGGTTGGACAATGAAACTGAAACACCTCTCATTTTAATGTGGGAGGTTTCATGGCTAAATTGGACCAGCCTGGTGGCCAATCATCATTAATTGCACATTGAACCAATAAGAGCAGAGTGTGAAGGTCGAATTAGCAGGGTAAGAGCACAGTTTTGCTCAAAATATTGCAATGCACACAACATTATGGGTGACATGGGTGAGTTCAAAGGAGGACAAATTGTTGGTGCACATCTTGCTGGATGTGTCAAAACTTTCTTCAATTGAATAAAAACCAAAACTGAAGTAATAATATTTGGACCAATAGAGGAGAGATCAAAAGTTAGCACAGCTTCAGTCGCTTCAGCTAGAAACCACTGATCAGGCCCGAAACCTTGGTGTAGTGATGGACTCAGACCTGAACCTCCAAAAGCATTTACAGACAGTGACAAGGTCGGCTTTCTATCACCTGAGGAACTTTTCCAGGATTAAAGGACTAATGTCTCAAAAGGATCTGGAAAAACTAATCCATGCGTTTATATTTAGTAGAATAGATTACTGCAACGGTGTTTTCACAGGTCTGCCTAAAAAGTGGACCATACAGCTGCAGCGGATCCAGAACGCTGCTGCACACGTCCTCACTAAGACTAAGAAAGTAGAGCACATAACCCCAGTTCTAAAGTCCTTACACTGGCTCCCTGTATCTCAGAGAATAGACTTTAAAATACTTCTGTTAGTTTATAAATCCCTAAATGGCTTAGCACCTAAATACATTGCAGACTTGTTATCAGTGTATCAACTTTCCAGACCACTAAGGTCTTCTGGCTCCAGCCTGCTCTGCATACCTAGAACCAGAACTAAACAAGGAGAAGCAGCATTTAGTTCCTATGCTCCACTTATCTGGAACAAACTTCCAGAAAACTGTAAAAGTGCAGAAAGCCTGAGTTCTTTTAAATCAAGATTACAAACACATTTGTTTAAAATTGCCTTTGACTGTTCTAGTTAAACTGTTTTACTGTTTTTAATGTTCTTCTTTGTTTCTACATTCTATCTCTACTTGCTTTTATTCTATTTTCTATCTACATTTTATTCCTACTTGCGTTTATTTTGCTATAACTTATTTTAATCATGTAAAGCACTTTGCATTGTCTCTGTACTGAATTGTGCTATATAAATAAATTTCCCTTGCCTTGCATCTGTGACCAAGACAGCAAGTGTTTGTGATGTATCAAGAGCCACGGTATCCAGGGTAATGTCAGCACACCACCAAGAAGGACGAACCACATCCAACAGGATCAACTGTGGACACACGAGGAAGCTGTCTGAAAGGGATGTTCGGGTGCTAACCCGGATTTATCCAAAAAACATAAAACCACGGCTCCCCAAGTCACAGCAGAATTAAATGTGCACCTCAACTCTCCTGTTTCCACCAAAACTGTCCGTTGGGAGCTCCACAGGGTCAATATCCACGGCCAGGCTGCTATAGCCAAACCTTTGGTTACTCGTGCCAATGCCAAACGTCGGTTTCAATGGTGCAAATCTTGGGCTGTGGACAATGTGAAACATGTATTGTTCTCTGATGAGTCCACCATTACTGTTTTCCCCACATCCGGGAGAGTTACGGTGTGGAGAAGCCCCAAAGAAGCGTACCACCCAGACTGTTGCATGCCCAGAGCGAAGCAGTGATGGTTTGGGCTGCCATATCATGGCATTCCCTTGGCCCCATACTTGTGCTAGATGGGTGCGTCACTGCGTGGACCTGTTGTTGATTTTTATAATAAAAAGATTTCCCTTTTACACAACATTATGAATAACCTCAGAGTTTAAGAAAAGTATTTGCAATTTCAACAGTACTTTTACTCAGTTAAACATTTATTTAAGTGCATTATACATAGGAACTGGTCACAGTGATTGTAAGATGTTGAAAAACATTTATTCACAGTTTTTGCAAATAATATAAGTTTTAATTTCGGCCGGTGACGTCACCACAGGCCGCCGCTGCAAAATAAAGCGCTACATTGTTATTCCTTTGCTGGTGCTGAGCTGGAGCCAAAGCAAACCAGAGTGGTCAACTTCTTTAGTGCTTTGTGCATGTTTGTGCCGTTAAAATTAACGTTTGTGCTACTTTGGTTTCGGAGATATTATGAATTTTAATTTCAGCCGATGACGTCATCCCAGACCGCCGTTTCAAAATAAAGTGCTACGTTTTTCTTTCTTTGCTGGTGCTGAGCTGGATCCAAAGCAAACCACAGTGGGCTATTTTTTCAGTGCTTTGTTTGTGCAAAAACAACCTTGGAATAAAATAAAATAAAGTTTTCATTAAGATTTGCAGCCCAATAGTTTTTGGGGAGCGTTAAGTTTTTAATATTTTGTGCTGAGCTCAATACACAACAAACCAAATTGGTCTATATTTTTAGGCATTTCTAATTCAATCTATATGCTTTATACTTTCAGCTGATAACACAGTCAATATATTCATAGTTGAACAATATTTCCCACTTCATGCATAAAGCCAATAAAAAGTGGAATGGTCCTTCAGCCTCATTAAAGGTTTAGCTTAGGTAGACAAAGGAACGTTTTAGGAGATCGTTCCTTACAGTGTTGTTATACTTTATAGGCTGACCAGTGTGATTTATTTTTTGCAGTTTTTCTGTTATTGATTTTAGTTTGGGTATGTTTTCTGCGTTATATAAGCCTGTATACTTTAATTGCCCTTTTGTTAGGTGCAGACACCCCCAAATCTCCCTATTGTAGAGCAATAAAGGTTTGCTATTCTAATTAATTCAGAGGAGTAATGAACTATGACTACTAAGATCAACTATAACCAAGTTACTGTTTGAAAATGTTATAAACATTATACTCTCGAAGAAGAATAAACCCTTCTGATTAGGAAAAATAGACTTTATGAAAACAGTTGAACAGTCTAATAAATGAAATGCCTTTTTTGGTGGCTCACTTGACATTGCTATCTAAAGTAAAGTTCTTTAAATGAGACAAAATAAATCATAATATTTATTCAGGAATAAAGTACAAAACAATATAACACACATTTTACAATAGCGGCTAAAACAACTTGCATGATAAAAGAAAAATATAAAATTAAAAACTGCTTTCTTGAGAAAAGTGTTGAGACCAAACGGTGGATCTGACCACATCTTCTTACACAATTGAGGAACATCATTAAGGACGCCAGCCATCCTGCACAGAGACTGTTCCAGCCTCTCCCCTCAGTCAGGAAACTAAAAAAACAAACAAAAACATGTTTCCCAATAGATCTTTGCCAATAAGCAGGAATATATAAATCATTTTATAAGAATGCTGTAGGGGGGGAGGCTCGGTAGATGACACAACTTCATAGTAATGTTAACGATTTATCAGTAGAAATATATTAAAAAGACTTACGTTTTTTCCAGTGTTGGTAATAACATATGATTTACCGTAGCACTTTATTTTGAAGCGGCGGGCTGGGATGACGTCATCGGTTGAAATTAAAATTCATAATATCTCCGAAACCAAAGCAGCACAAAGATAATTTTAACGGCACAAACCTGCACAAACGAAGCACTAAAAAAAGTAGCCCAGTTTGATCGGATTCGAAGGAAAATGGGGAGATGGTGAATTCTGGATGACCATAACAAATATTCTTTAATATCTTCAAAACCAAAACAGCACAAACGCTAATTTTAACGGCAAAAACCTGCACAAACGAAGCACTAACCATTCCGTCTATTTAACTGGGTTTTTTCTGTGGGTGGGGTGTCAGCTTCACGATCTCTCCTCCGCTGCAGCGGAGGAGAGATCGCGCTGCTGTTAGGCTTTTACTGCCATCCCTCCAGACTTCCATAGGCCATTGACAAATTTAATGAAAAGTAACTTAAAATTATCCTTAAAAGACAAAATGTTGAAAAGTCAAAGGGCTTATTTAACGCTTTGAGAACATATCTTGTATTCGGCCACAAAATCAACAATAGTAAAATGATCTTTTAAGCTTATAAGACCATTTTTAAGATGCCAATACGTGTAGCATATAGCTCAGTGGCGTGTAGACTAGCCACCGCATTTCTACCATAATATAAAACCGACATTAAATAAACGACTCACCGTCACGTAGTTGCAAGGAAAACACCCAATGGAACCCTTCGTCTGGGTTAATTGGACTTGATTCAACAATATCCTTCAGTAATTTAGGAAAAACGGCAGCACAGCACTGCAAGCATTAGCAGCCACAAGATGGAGGAGTTCACCTCTGACCCGGAACTCAAAGAGTACTGTTTGTTGTCTGCTCACACAGCGTCACTCGTGGACAGTATAGGAACTGCAGGAACGAAGTACGTCTTTTTCAGTAATCATTGTTGAATGATGATAATGCATTTGGCTGCCGCGTTTGACACCTCTGCTCTATACTATACTAATAAATGATTGTGGTCTAAAACCAGGTGTTTCAGTTTCATTGTCCAACCCCTGTAGATGACTTATTTTCTAGCGATGATTTCTGTCACGAGGACATAATGCAGTGTTGTGCTGGCAGCCATCCCAACTAATAAAAATAAGATTTTTGATGGTGCTGTGTGGTGTGTCACATACATACATATATATATACATATATATATATATATATATATATATATATATATATATATATATATACATATATATATATATATATATATATATATATATATATGTATGTGACACACCACACAGCACCATCAAATGGCAAAAGATGGCCTGGAACTGGCTGGAACAGGGGTTATTATTCCAGCCTCCTACAAGACACACAATCATATTAACATACTGTGTTTAAGAGCTCCTAAACTGATGTTGAGGCATGATACTTTCAGACAGGAGTAGTCTGTAAATTTGTGTCTGAAAAGGTGCAATCTCCGTATTTTGATCTGAGAGAGCTCCTAAACTGATGTTGAGGCATGATACTTTCAGACAGGCGTAGTCTGTAAATTTGTGTCTGAAAAGGTGCAATCTCAGTATTTTGATCTGAGACGCAGCCAATGAGGTGATTTCCAACAGCCGACAGTCAAGGGCAAAACTTCGTGTCTGCAAAGCTGCAAACTCTTGTTAGACGCTGCAGCGCTCCAAACTCCGTATTATGCCTGCTAATGAGCTAATTGCCAACAGCCGAGAGGAGAAGGTCTGCTGCAAACTCTTGTTAGACGCTGCAGCGCTCCAAACTCCGTATTGTGCCTGCTAATGAGCTAATTGTCAACAGCCGACAGGAGAAAGGTCTGAAGCTAAGCAGTATGGAAAATTGGTGTTATTAAAACATGATTAAATACTTGAATGTAGCATGATAAAATTAAATATGTGAATAAAAAAGTTAAAGGCATGAGGTGAACTGTATTGATTTAAATTGAAAAATCGTTTTTTAAAGCCAAGGGGAAATGAAATATTGGGTGACAATGTAATTCTCTAAAATTGGCACAGCTTGGATTCGAACTTTCGATCTTCTGCTTCGTAGCCCGACACCTAACCCACTCGACCAAAACACCAGTGCCGTGCTCAGCCGTGCATTATTGACACGTCAATTGTGTTAAGAAGTGTTTTTTGCGAATTTTGTTCCAACTGTAAGTCGAAACGGTGTCAAGTACAAAAAGCCCTGATCGCGGCGTCGAGACGAACGTTTCGATATATAGTATGTGGGGGTAGACCCTACGGTTCGGGCTGTATTAACGGTGACGGAAGATTAATAAACAATAACTAGAAACGTTCAACTTCTGAAGAAGTTGAAGAAGGCGCCCGCCTGGTGGTGCGGATAACTGAAGTAATTTAATTGTTACTTGTAAAAAAAAAAAAAAAAAAAAAAAAAAGGAAAATTTGGGGGGCCCCCCATTGCACCGGTGGGCCCAAGCGGCCCCTTAGTACGCCTATGGCTTTGACCGGCCCCAACAACTGCAGCTTACTCGCTCAATTTGGGGAGGGTTTGGGGTTGTTGCCGGTCTGAGGTGATTTGCGAAAAATCTGTAAGTTCTACACCAATGAGGGTTACATTTCCTGAATCCAGACAAAAAGACCTACGTTTTGATGTATAATTTGACTACGTAGAGTGAAAATTGAGCGAGTAGGCTCAAGTTGTTTGGTGTTTTTTGGAGAATTTTGTCACCATGGTAACTGAAAATGGCGTGATGAGAAAACAATAAAAGATATCCACATTCCGTTTGCACTTCTGAATAGTTCAAAGATATATCTACAAACTGGAAGTAATACAATGTTCATAGGTGAAAGCATGAGGACACAGTAGAGCGTTGAAAATTGCCATTTTTCTGTGTTTTTTTGCAAATGTTGTTCCAACCGTAACTGGAAATGACGTCAAGTGTAAAAAGCCTGCATCGCGTCGTCGAGACGAACGTTTCGATATATAGTAAGTGGGGGTACACCCTACGGTTCGGCCTGTAAAAATTTGGGGGCCCCCCCATTGCACCGGTGGGCCCAAGCAGCCCCTTAGTACGCCTATGGCTTTGACCGGCTCTGGATGGATGGCTGCAGCACAAAAAAAACCCAAACAACTCGCTGAATTTGGGGAAGGTTTGGGGTTGTTGCCGGTCTGAGGTGATTTGCGAAAATTCTATAAGTCCTACACCAATGAGGGTTACATTTCCTGAATCCAGACAAGAAGACCTAGGTTTTGATGTATAATTTGTGCATGTAGAGAGAAAATTGAGCGAGTAGGCTCAAGTTGTTCGTTGTTTTTTGCATAATTTTGACTTTAGGGTTGCTGCCGGTCTGAGGTGATTTGCAAGAAATCTAAAAGACCTACACCAATGAGGGTTACATTTCCTGAATCCAGACAGAAATACCTACGTGTTGATGTATAATTTGTTCTCGTAGAGTGAAAATTGAGCGAGTGGGCTAAAGTTGTTTGGTTAATTTTGTCACCATGGCAACTTAAAATGGCGTGATTAGAAAACGATAAAAGATATCCACATACCGTTTCACTTCTGAATAGTTCAAAGATATATCTACAAACTGGAAGTTAAACGATGTTCGTAGGTGAAAGCATGAGGACACAGTAGAGCGTTTAAAATGACCATTTTTCGGTGGTTTTTTGCGAATTTTGTTCCAACCGTAAGTCGAAATGGCGTCAAGTACAAAAAGCCCTGATCGCGGCATCGAGACGAACGTTTCGATATATAGTATGTGGGGGTAGACCCTACGGTTCGGGCTGTATTAACGGTGACGGAAGATTAATAAACAATAATAATAATAACTAGAAAATTTCTGAAGAAATTTAGCAAGGCGCCTGCCTCGTGGTGCGTACCGTACCGTATCAAATAGCAACAGGAAGTAACACTGCGAATTTCAGCTTCCTACGGTCTTCACAGCCCCCGCAGCGGCCGTTGAAAGATGCCATGTTAAGTCAATGGACCTCCTAGGAGCCTCTGGCTAGCAGTGTTGTCATGGAGACTCACTGACAGCTGCAGCCCTCTATCTGTTTGTAAAGGCAGAACAACCCTGGCTAAGCAAAAGTTGGTAGGAACTTCCTAGAGCTACTTCCGGTTAGCAATATGCTAACTGTTAGCCGCTAACATGGTTGTATTCGGTATCACTGGCTGATGGTACTCTGTTAGTTTGGTCCTAATCCTGTAATGGGAAGGGCCTAAAAAGGTTGAAAATCCTAAAATTCACCAAAGGTCATTTTCCCAGTCATTCCTATGGGAGTTTTTGGCTTCAGTTTCTGGGGTACTACGTTACCATGGTTACTGCCAGTGACAACAGAAGTAATAGCACACCTCGTGAGACCCAGCCGCACGTTTTGATGTATAGATTGTGGGGGTGGACGCTTCCGTTCGGGCCGCATTAATTTGCGAAGGTTGAAGTAAGTGCATAGTATATTTAACACTAGAAAATTTCTGAAGAAATTTAGCAAGGTGCCTGCCTCGTGGTGCGTACCGTACCGTATCAAATAGCAACAGGAAGTAACACTGCGAATTTCAGCTTCCTACGGTCTTCACAGCCCCCGCAGCGGCCGTTGAAAGATTCCATGTTAAGTCAATAGACCTCCTAGGAGCCTCTGGCTAGCAGTGTTGTCATGGAGACTCACTGACAGCTGCAGGCCTCTATCTGTCTGTAAAGGCAGAACAACCCTGGCTAAGCAGAAGTTGGTAGGACCTTCCTAAAGCTACTTCCGGTTAGCAACATGCTAACCGTTAGCCGCTAGCATGGTTGTGTTCGGTATCACTGGGTGATGTTACTCTGTTAGTTTGGTTGAAATCCTGTACTGAGAAGTGCCTAAAAAGGGAGAAAATTCTAAAATTCACCAAAGGTCATTTTCCCATTCATTCCTATGGGAGTTTGTGGCTTCAGTTTCTGGGGTATTACGTTACCATGGTTACTCCCAGTGACAACAGAAGTAATAGCACACCTCGTGAGACCCAGCCGCACGTTTTGATGTATAGATTGTGGGGGTGGACGCTTCCGTTTGGGCCGCATTAATTTGCGAAGGTTGAAGTAAGTGCATAGTATATTTAACACTAGAAAATTTCTGAAGAAATTTAGCAAGGTGCCTGCCTCGTGGTGCGTACCGTACCGTATCAAATAGCAACAGGAAGTAACACTGCGAATTTCAGCTTCCTACGGTCTTCACAGCCCCCGCAGCGGCCGTTGAAAGATGCCATGTTAAGTCAATAGACCTCCTAGGAGCCTCTGGCTAGCAGTGTTGTCATGGAGACTCACTGACAGCTGCAGGCCTCTATCTGTCTGTAAAGGCAGAACAACCCTGGCTAAGCAGAAGTTGGTAGGACCTTCCTAAAGCTACTTCCGGTTAGCAACATGCTAACCGTTAGCCGCTAGCATGGTTGTGTTCGGTATCACTGGGTGATGTTACTCTGTTAGTTTGGTTGAAATCCTGTACTGAGAAGTGCCTAAAAAGGGAGAAAATTCTAAAATTCACCAAAGGTCATTTTCCCATTCATTCCTATGGGAGTTTGTGGCTTCAGTTTCTGGGGTATTACGTTACCATGGTTACTCCCAGTGACAACAGAAGTAATAGCACACCTCGTGAGACCCAGCCGCACGTTTTGATGTATAGATTGTGGGGGTGGACGCTTCCGTTTGGGCCGCATTAATTTGCGAAGGTTGAAGTAAGTGCATAGTATATTTAACACTAGAAAATTTCTGAAGAAATTTAGCAAGGCGCCTGCCTCGTGGTGCGTACCGTAGCGTGTAGAATAGCAACAGGAAGTAACACTGCAAATTTCAGCTTCCTACGGTGTTCACAGCCCCCGCAGCGGCCGTGGTAAGGTGCCATGTTAAGTCAATGGACCTCCTAGGAGCCTCTGGCTAGCAGCGTTGTCATGGAGACTCCCTCACGGCTGTAGCCCTCTCTTTGTCTGTAAAGCCAGAACAACCCTGGCTAAGCAATAGTTCGTAGGACCTTCCTAGAGCTACTTCTGGTTAGCAACATGCTAACCATTAGCCGCTAACATGGTTGTGGTCAGTCTCACTGGGTGATGGTACTCTGTTAGCTTGGTTGAAATCCTATGCTGAAAAGTGCCTAAAAAGAGAGAAAATCCTAAAATTCACCAAAGGTCATTTTCCCATTCATTCCTATGGGAGTTTTTGGCTTCAGTTTCTGGGGTACTACGTTACCATGGTTACTGCCAGTGACAACAGAAGTAATAGCACACCTCGTGAGACCCAGCCGCACGTTTTGATATATAGATTGTGGGGGTAGATGCTTCCGTTCGGGCCGCATTAATTTGCGAAGGTTGAAGTAAGTGCATAGTATATTTAACACTAGAAAATTTCTGAAGAAATTTAGCAAGGCGCCTGCCTCGTGGTGCGTACCGTACCGCGTAACAAAGCAACAGGAAGTAACACCGCGAATTTCAGGTTCCTAAGGTGTTCACAGCCCCCGCAGCGGCCGTCCAAAGGTGCCATGTTAAGTCAATGGACCTCCTAGGAGCCTCTGGCTAGCAGCGTTGTCATGGAGACTCCCTTACAGCTGTAGCCCTCTGTCTTAATTATCATTACCTTTATCATGTGAGGTACTGAGGTGAATGTGTGATTTCAGTGTCTTTGGAGCATTTCTGCAGCATGTAACAGAGGCAAAGAGGGGTCAAAAATGGATGTTTGACACCTCATAAAATATACATGCTTTATCTGACATGGCCCAAATTTGTTGTAGAGCCTTCTCTCTAAAGGAAGTACAGACCCTGTGAAGCAAAAGTTTGTGCGAACTTCCTAGAGCTACTTCCGGTTAGCAACATGCTAACCGTTAGCCACTAACAAGGTTGTGTTCAAGATGACCAGGTGATGGTACTCTGTTAGTTTGGTCCATAACCTGTGCTGGGAAGTGCCTGAAAGAGGGAGAAAATTCGTTGTTTATTACGTCGCCATGGTAACTCAAAATGGCGGGTGGTCTTGGCCCATTGAAAAGCATTGAATATTTGACACCTCCTAACATGGAGATGCTTTATCCGACATGGCCAAAATTTGTTGTGGAGCTTTCTCTCTAAAGTAAGAACAGACTCTGTGAAGCAGAAGTTGGTGAGACTTTCCTAGAGCTACTTCCTGTTAGCAACATGCTAACCGTTAGCCGCTAACAAGGTTGTGTTCAGGATGACCGGGTGATGGTACTCTGTTAGTTTGGTCCAGAACCTGTGCTGGGAAGTGCCTCAAAGAGGGAGAAAATACGTTGTTTATTACGTCGCCATGGTAACTCAAAATGGCGGGTGGTCTTGGCCCATTGAAAAGCATTGAATATTTGACACCTCCTAACATGAAGATGCTTTATCCGACATGGCCAAAATTTGAAGTGGAGCTTTCTCTCTACAGTAAGAACAGACTCTGTGAAGCAGAAGTTAGTGAGACCTTCCTAGAGCTACTTCCTGTTAGCAACATGCTAACCGTTAGCCGCTAATATGGTTGTGTTCAGTATCACCGGGGGATTGTACTCTGTCAGTTTGGTCCAAATCCTGTACTGGGATGTGCTTCAAATAGGGAGAAAATACGTTTTTTATAACGTTGCCATGGTAACTCAAAATGGCGGGTGGTACAAAAAAATACTTCATAGGATCAGCACACATGTTTTGTTATACATACTGTGGGGATTATAATATAAAACTCTAAGTGTGCCACACCGGGATTCGATCCCATGACCTCTTGCATGCAAAGCCTGCACTTTCCATCTGAGCTATTCTGTAGCGCCATATATGGGCATGCAGTATTGGGACCATAAGGGGTTTGATCCCCCATTGAAAAGCATTGGATGTTTGACACCTCATAGCTTGGAGATGCTTTATGCGACGTAGCCCAAATTTCTTGTGGAGCTTTCTCTCTAGAGTAAGAACAGACTCTGTGAAGCAGAAGTTGGTGAGACCTTCCTAGAGCTACTTCCGGTTAGCAACATGCTAACAGTTAGCCGCTAACAGGGTTGTGTTCAGTATCACCAGGTGAGTGTACTCTGTCAGTTTGGTCCAAATCCTGTACTGGGAAGTGCCTCAAAAAGGGTGCCAATACTTAATGTCACCAAAGGTCACCAAAGCTCATGAGTCAGATTGGCCTCCTTTAGCAACTCAGCCTCACCACATCTGGGCCCAGAACTCAACATTTGACCAAAATGGTCAGTAGCGCCATTTCCCACATGTGGGTGGTGCTGTATTGGCCAATTATGTCGTGTCTGGGCATCATGCCAGATCCTGTTGGAAGCAAAGGCCCAATAGGAAAGCATGTGAAATCCAAAATGGGACAGAAAAGTGACACATGGCTGAAAGTCACTTGAAAATTTAAAAATGTTAAGAGGAAGTGACTGTGCGAATTTCAGATTCCTACATTAATCACAGCCGCTGCAGCGGGTGTCGAAAGTTGCCATTGTATCCCAATGGAGCTTCTCCCTCTGGGCCTCAGAGTTCCGTCGTCATGGAAACTCACTCACACCTCTGCTGCAGGCCAGTCTACCGAAGTGCAGAGACTTTGCTCACAATAAGTCCCATTGGATTATAATGGAGAACTTTGCCCCGAACAACGCTCCATATCTCCTGATCCGTAAATGGTAGAGACGTAATTTTTTCTGCGTTTATTTCGTAACGGATAGGGGAAGAAGACAGGCTATCGGTTTTTGCTGGAAAAAGTTTAATAAAGGCGTGAAAAATTATGATATAAAGGTGATTTTTATGGATTTTCAGAAATCCTCTAAAAACGTTCCCGAACAAATCGCTGTAGCTGAAAAAGTATAAGAGATATCAAAATAATTCTTTCACTATGAGTATCAGCAGGCTTTTGAGGACTATGGTGCCCATTTTCATGTTTGTACAAAAATCGGTGTAGGCACAGCGACGATGTAAAAAAGTGGATGATGTGGGAAAATGCAGCTGAAAAGCGTTTTCAGGGATTTGCACATTCGCTACTCCCGAACAAATTGTTCCTGCGGTAAAACCGTAACAGTTATCCAAACAATTCCTTTTTTATGAGTGCCAGAAGGGTCGGGACATTCATGTGTGAAAGTCTCATGCTTGTACATGAAACGGTTTAGGAGTAGCGACGATGCGAAAACATGTGATGTTTCGGATTTTCAGACGTCATTTTTCAAAACCGCTCCATAGGAAATGAATGGGGAGGATTTCGGGTTTGTGTCGCTCTGAGGTGATTTGCGAAAAATCTATAAATGCTACACCAATGAGGGTTACATTTCCTGAATCCAGACAAAAATACCTACGTTTTGATGTATAATTTGTCTACGTAGAGTGAAAATTGAGCGAGTAGGCGGAAGTTGTTCGGAGTTTTGAAATCTTTGAAAACGCTAGAGTGGCCCACTCTAGCGGTTGGAGAATTCCGTCATTGACTTTCATTATAAACGATGATTTCGCTGATTTTCGGACATGAGCTTTGAGGAGTAACTGTGAAGAGACGATAAAAGATATCCCCATCCCGTTTTCACTTCTGAGTAGTTCACAGATATGTCTACAAACTGGAAGTTAAACGGTGTTCGTAGGTGAAAGCATGACGACACAGTACAGCGTTGAAAATGGCCATTTGGAGGCTTTTTTGAGGCTTTCTTTCTACCCGACTCCATTCATTCCTATGGGTTTTTTTGGGGGTGGTTTTTCGTTAATTTCGTCGCCATGGTAACTCGAAACCCCAACAGAAGTAATAGCACACATCGGGTAATCGAGCCGGACGTTTTGGTACCTACTTTGTGGGGGTGCACGCTATGGTTCGGGCCGCATTAATCGTGAAGGAAGAATAATATAAGAAGTTTAATAATAATAATAAAGAGACGCCTTTAGAGGTGAATAGTAGTAGGTGCCTCCATGCATTTGCATGGGAGGCAGTGCTGTGCTTCGCACAGCACTGCCTCCTCATTGCAAATGCTTGGCAGGCACCTAACTAGAAAATTTCTGAAGAAATTTAGCAAGGTGCCTGCCTCGTGGTGCGTACCGTACCGTTGAAAATACTAACGGGAAGTAACACTGCGAATTTCAGCTTCCTACGGTCTTCACAGCCCCCGCAACGGCCGTCCAAAGGTGCCATGTTAAGTCAATGGACCTCCTAGGAGCCTCTGGCTAGCAGCGTTGTCATGGAGACTCCCTCACAGCTGTAGCCCTCTGTCTTAATTATCATTACCTTTATCATGTGAGGTACTGAGGTGAATGTGTGATTTCAGTGTCTTTGGAGCATTTCTGCAGCATGTAACAGAGGCAAAGAGGGGTCAAAAATGGATGTTTGACACCTCATAAAATAGACATGCTTTATCTGACATGGCCCAAATTTGTTGTAGAGCTTCCTCTCTAAAGGAAGTACAGACTCTGTGAAGCAAAAGTTTGTGCGAGCTTCCTAGAGCTACTTCCGGTTAGCAACACGCTAACCGTTAGCCGGTAACAAAGTTGTGTTCAGGATGACCAGGTGATGGTACTCTGTTAGTTTGGTCCATAACCTGTGCTGGGAAGTGCCTCAAAGAGGGAGAAAATACGTTGTTTATTACGTCGCCATGGTAACTCAAAATGGCGGGTGGTCTTGGCCCATTGAAAAGCATTGAATATTTGACACCTCCTAACATGGAGATGCTTTATCCGACATGGCCAAAATTTGTTGTGGAGCTTTCACTCTACAGTAAGAACAGACTCTGTGAAGCAGAAGTTGGTGAGACCTTCCTAGAGCTACTTCCTGTTAGCAACATGCTAACCGTTAGCCGCTAACATGGTTGTGTTCAGTATCACCGGGGGATTGTACTCTGTCAGTTTGGTCCAAATCCTGTACTGGGATGTGCTTCAAATAGGGAGAAAATACATTTTTTATAACGTTGCCATGGTAACTCAAAATGGCGGGTGGTACAAAAAAATACTTCATAGGATCAGCACACATGTTTTGTTATACATACTGTGGGGATTATAATATAAAACTCTAAGTGTCCCACACCGGGATTCGATCCCATGACCTCTTGCATGCAAAGCCTGCACTTTCCATCCGAGCTATACTGTAGCGCCATATATGGGCACGCAGTATTGGGACTATAAGGGGTTTGATACCCCATTGAAAAGCATTGGATGTTTGACACCTCATAGCTTGGAGATGCTTTATGCGACGTAGCCCAAATTTCTTGTGGAGCTTTCTCTCTAGAGTAAGAACAGACTCTGTGAAGCAGAAGTTGGTGAGACCTTCCTAGAGCTACTTCCGGTTAGCAACATGCTAACAGTTAGCAGCTAACAAGGTTGTGTTCAGGATGACCAGGTGATGGTACTCTGTTAGTTTGGTCCATAACCTGTGCTGGGAAGTCCCTCAAAAAGGGAGAAAATACGTTGTTTATTACGTCGCCATGGTAACTCAAAATGGCGGGTGGTCTTGGCCCATTGAAAAGCATTGAATATTTGACACCTCCTAACATGGAGATGCTTTATCCGACATGGCCAAAATTTGTTGTGGAGCTTTCTCTCTACAGTAAGAACAGACTGTGTGAAGCAGAAGTTGGTGAGACCTTCCTAGAGCTACTTCCGGTTAGCAACATGCTAACAGTTAGCCGCTAACAGGGTTGTGTTCAGTATCACCAGGTGAGTGTACTCTGTCAGTTTGGTCCAAATCCTGTACTGGAAAGTGCCTCAAATAGGGTGCCAATACTTAATGTCACCAAAAGTCACCAAAGGTCATGAGTCAGATTGGCCTCCTTTAGCAACTCAGCCTCACCACATCTGGGCCCAGAACTCAACATTTGACCAAAATGGTCAGTAGCGCCATTTCCCACATGTGGGTGGTGCTGTATTGGCCAATTATGTCGTGTCTGGGCATCATGCCAGATCCTGTTAGAAGCAAAGGCCCAATAGGAAAGCATGTGAAATCCAAAATGGGACAGAAAAGTGACACATGGCTGAAAGTCACTTGAAAATTTAAAAATGTTAAGAGGAAGTGACTGTGCGAATTTCAGATTCCTACATTAATCACAGCCGCTGCAGCGGGCGTCGAAAGTTGCCATTGTATCCCAATGGAGCTTCTCCCTCTGGCCCTCAGAGTTCCGTCGTCATGGAAACTCACTCACACCTCTGCTGCAGGCTTGAAAATTTAAAAATGTTAAGAGGAAGTGACTGTGCGAATTTCAGATTCCTACATTAATCACAGCCGCTGCAGCGGGCGTCGAAAGTTGCCATTGTATCCCAATGGAGCTTCTCCCCCTGGCCCTCAGAGTTCTGTCGTCATGGAAACTCACTCACACCTGCAGCGGGCCAGTCTACCGAAGTGCAGAGACTTTGCTCACAATAAGTCCCATTGGATTATAATGGAGAACTTTGCCCCGAACAACGCTCCATATCTCCTGATCCGTAAATGGTAGAGACGTAATTTTTTCTGCGTTTATTTCGTAACGGATAGGGGAAGAAGACAGGCTATCGGTTTTTGCTGGAAAAAGTTTAATAAAGGCGTGAAAAATTATGATATAAAGGTGATTTTTATGGATTTTTTGAAATCCTCTAAAAAAGGTCCCGAACAAATCGCTGTAGCTGAAAAAGTATAAGAGATATCAAAATAATTCTTTCACTATGAGTATCAGCAGGCTTTTGAGGACCATGGTGCTCATTTTCATGTTTGTACAAAAATCGGTGTAGGCACAGCGACGATGTAAAAAAGTGGATGATGTGGGAAAATGCAGCTGAAAAGCGTTTTCAGGAATTTGCACATTCGCTACTCCCGAACAAATTGTTCCTGCGGTAAAACCGTAACAGTTATCCAAACAATTCCTTTTTTATGAGTGCCAGAAGGGTCGGGACATTCATGTGTGAAAGTCTCATGCTTGTACATGAAACGGTTTAGGAGTAGCGACGATGCGAAAACATGTGATGTTTTGGATTTTCAGACGTCATTTTTCAAAACCTCTCCATAGGAAATGAATGGGGAGGATTTCGGGTTTGTGTCGGTCTGAGGTGATTTGCGAAAAATCTATAAATGCTACACCAATGAGGGTTACATTTCCTGAATCCAGACAAAAATACCTACGTTTTGATGTATAATTTGTCTACATAGAGTGAAAATTGAGCGAGTAGGCGGAAGTTGTTCGGAGTTTTGAAATCTTTGAAAACGCTAGAGTGGCCCACTCTAGCGGTTGGAGAATTCCGTCATTGACTTTCATTATAAACGATGATTTTGCTGATTTTCGGACATGAAGCTTTGAGGAGTAACTGTGAAGAGACGATAAAAGATATCCACATCCCGTTTTCACTTCTGAGTAGTTCACAGATATGTCTACAAACTGGAAGTTAAACGGTGTTCGTAGGTGAAAGCATGACGATACAGTACAGCTTTGAAAATGGCAATTTGGAGGCTTTTTTGGGGCTTTTTTTCTCCCCGACTCCATTGATTACTATGGGTTTTTTCGGGGGTGGTTTTTCGCTAATTGCGTTGCCATGGTAACTCGAAACCCCGATAAAAGTAATAGCACACTATTCCCGACCGAGCCGGACGTTTTGATGTATATATTGTGGGGGTGCACGCTACGGTTCGGGCCGCATTAATCGTCAAACAATTAAGAATATTAATAATAATAAATAAACCGTTTAGAGGTGAATAGTAGTAGGTGCCTCCATGCATTTGCATGGGAGGCAGTGCTGTGCTTCGCACAGCACTGCCTCCTCATTGCAAATGCTTGGCAGGCACCTAACTAGAAAATTTCTGAAGAAATTTAGCAAGGCGCCTGCCTCGTGGTGCGTACCGTACCGTCAAAAATACTAACGGGAAGTAACACCGCGAATTTCAGCTTCCTACGGTCTTCACAGCCCCCGCAGCGGCCGTCAAAAGGTGCCATGTTAAGTCAATGGACCTCCTAGGAGCCTCTGGCTAGCAGCGTTGTCATGGAGACTCCCTCACAGCTGTAGCCCTCTGTCTTAATTATCATTACCTTTATCATGTGATGTACTGAGGTGAATGTGTGATTTCAGTGTCTTTGGAGCATTTCTGCAGCATGTAACAGAGGCAAAGAGGGGTCAAAAATGGATGTTTGACACCTCATAAAATAGACATGCTTTATCTGACATGGCCCAAATTTGTTGTGGCGCTTTCTCTCTACAGTAAGAACAGACTCTGTGAAGCAGAAGTTAGTGAGACCTTCCTAGAGCTACTTCCTGTTAGCAACATGCTAACCGTTAGCCGCTAACAAGGTTGTGTTCAGGATGACCAGGTGATGGTACTCTGTTAGTTTGGTCCATACCCTGTGCTGGGAAGTGCCTCAAAGAGGGAGAAAATACGTAGTTTATTACGTCGCCATGGTAACTCAAAATGGCGGGTGGTCTTGGCCCATTGAAAAGCATTGAATATTTGACACCTTCTAACATGGAGATGCTTTATCCGACATGGCCAAAATTTGTTGTGGAGCTTTCTCTCTACAGTAAGAACAGACTCTGTGAGGCAGAAGTTGGTGAGACCTTCCTAGAGCTACTTCCTGTTAGCAACATGCTAACCGTTAGCCGCTAACATGGTTGTGTTCAGTATCACCGGGGGATTGTACTCTGTCAGTTTGGTCCAAATCCTGTACTGGGATGTGCTTCAAATAGGGAGAAAATACGTTTCTTATTACGTTGCCATGGTAACTCAAAATGGCGGGTGGTACAAAAAAATACTGCATAGGATCAGCACACATGTTTTGTTATACATATTGTGGGGATTATAACATAAAACTCTAAGTGTCCCACACCGGGATTCGATCCCATGACCTCTTGCATGCAAAGCCTGCACTTTCCATCTGAGCTATACTGTAGCGCCATATATGGGCATGCAGTATTGGGACTATAAGGGGTTTGATCCCCCATTGAAAAGCATTGGATGTTTGACACCTCATAGCTTGGAGATGCTTTATGCGACGTAGCCCAAATTTCTTGTGGAGCTTTCTCTCTAGAGTAAGAACAGACTCTGTGAAGCAGAAGTTGGTGAGACCTTCCTAGAGCTACTTCCGGTTAGCAACATGCTAACAGTTAGCCGCTAACAGGTTTGTGTTCAGTATCACCAGGTGAGTGTACTCTGTCAGTTTGGTCCAAATCCTGTACTGGGAAGTGCCTCAAAAAGGGTGCCAATACTTAATGTCACCAAAGGTCACCAAAGGTCATGAGTCAGATTGGCCTCCTTTAGCAACTCAGCCTCACCACATCTGGGCCCAGAACTCAACATTTGACCAAAATGGTCAGTAGCGCCATTTCCCACATGTGGGTGGTGCTGTATTGGCCAATTATGTCGTGTCTGGGCATCATGCCAGATCCTGTTAGAAGCAAAGGCCCAATAGGAAAGCATGTGAAATCCAAAATGGGACAGAAAAGTGACACATGGCTGAAAGTCACTTGAAAATTTAAAAATGTTAAGAGGAAGTGACTGTGCGAATTTCAGATTCCTACATTAATCACAGCCGCTGCAGCGGGCGTCGAAAGTTGCCATTGTATCCCAATGGAGCTTCTCCCCCTGGCCCTCAGAGTTCCGTCGTCATGGAAACTCACTCACACCTCTGCTGCAGGCCAGTCTCCCGAAGTGCAGAGACTTTGCTCAGAATAAGTCCCATTGGGTTATAATGGAGAACTTTGCCCCGAACAACGCTCCATATCTCCTGATCCGTAAATGGTAGAGACGTAACTTCTTCTGCGTTTATTTCGTAACGGATAGGGGAAGAAGACAGGCTATCGGTTGTTGCTGGAAAAAGTTTAATAAAGGCGTGAAAAATTATGATATAAAGGTGATTTTTATGGATTTTTAGAAATCCTCTAAAAACGGTCCCGAACAAATCGCTGTAGCTGAAAAAGTATAAGAGATATCAAAATAATTCTTTCACTATGAGTATCAGCAGGCTTTTGAGGACTATGGTATTCATTTTCATGTTTGTACAAAAAACGGTGTAGGCACAGCGACGATGTAAAAAAGTGGATGATATGGGAAAATGCAGCTGAAAAGCGTTTTCAGGAATTTGCACATTCGCTACTCCCGAACAAATTGTTCCTGCGGCAAAACCGTAACAGTTATCCCAACAATTTCTTTTTTATGAGTGCCAGAAGTGTCGGGAAATGCATGTGTGAAAATCTCATGCTTGTACATGAAACGGTTTAGGAGTAGCGACGATGCGAAAACACGTGATGTTTTGGATTTTCAGACGTCATTTTTCAAAACCGCTCCATAGGAAATGAATGGGGGAGGTTTCGGGTTTGTGTCGGTCTGAGGTGATTTGCGAAAAATCTATAAATGCTACACCAATGAGGGTTACATTTCCTGAATCCAGACAAAAATACCTACGTTTTGATGTATAATTTGTCTACGTAGAGTGAAAATTGAGCGAGTAGGCGGAAGTTGTTCGGAGTTTTGAAATCTTTGAAAACGCTAGAGTGGGCCACTCTAGCGGTTGGAGAATTCCGTCATTGACTTTCATTATAAACGATGATTTTGCTGATTTTCGGACATGAGCTTTGAGGAGTAACTGTGAAGAGACGATAAAAGATATCCACATCCCGTTTTCACTTCTGAGTAGTTCACAGATATGTCTACAAACTGGAAGTTAAACGGTGTTCGTAGGTGAAAGCATGACGATACAGTACAGCGTTGAAAATGGCAATTTGGAGGCTTTTTTGGGGCTTTTTTTCTCCCCGACTCCATTGATTACTATGGGTTTTTTCGGGGGTGGTTTTTCGCTAATTGCGTTGCCATGGTAACTCGAAACCCCGATAAAAGTAATAGCACACTATTCCCGACCGAGCCGGACGTTTTGATGTATATATTGTGGGGGTGCACGCTACGGTTCGGGCCGCATTAATCGTCAAACAATTAAGAATATTAATAATAATAAACTAGAAAATTTCTGAAGAAATTTAGCAAGGCGCCTGCCTCGTGCTGCATACCGTACCGTTAAAAATAGCAACAGGAAGTAACACCGCGAATTTCAGGTTCCTACGGTGTTCACAGCCCCCGCAGCGGCCGTCCAAAGGTGCCATGTTAAGTCAATGGACCTCCTAGGAGCCTCTGGCTAGCAGCGTTGTCATGGAGACTCTCTCACAGCTGTAGCCCTCTCTTTGTCTGTAAAGGCAGAACAACCCTGACTAAGCAGAAGTTGGTAGGACCTTCCTACAGCTACTTCCGGTTAGCAACATGCTAACCATTAGCCGCTAACAAGGTTGTGTTCAGTATCACCAGGTGAATGTACTCATTGAGTTTGGTCCAAATCCTGTACTGGAAAGTGCCTCAAATAGGGTGCCAATACTTAATGTCACCAAAGGTCATGGGTCAGATTGGCCTCCGCTAACAAGGTTGTGTTCAGTATCCCTGGGTGATGATACTCTGTGAGTTTGGTCCAAATCCTGTACTGGAAAGTGCGTCAAATAGGGTGCCAATACTTAATGTCACCAAAGGTCATGGGTCAGATCGGCCTCCGCTAACAAGGTTGTGTTCAGTATCACCAGGTGAATGTACTCTGTGAGTTTGGTCCAAATCCTGTACTGGAAAGTGCGTCAAATAGGGTGCCAATACTTAATGTCACCAAGGGTCATGGGTCAGATCGGCCTCCGCTAACAAGGTTGTGTTCAGTATCACCAGGTGAATGTACTCTGTGAGTTTGGTCCAAATCCTGTACTGGAAAGTGCGTCAAATAGGGTGCCAATACTTAATGTCACCAAGGGTCATGGGTCAGATCGGACTCCGCTAACAAGGTTGTGTTCAGTATCCCTGGGTGATGATACTCTGTGAGTTTGGTCCAAATCCTGTACTGGAAAGTGCGTCAAATAGGGGGCCAATACTTAATGTCACCAAGGGTCATGGGTCAGATCGGCCTCCGCTAAGAAGGTTGTGTTCAGTATCACCAGTTGATGGTTTTCTGTGAGTTTGGTCCAAATCCTGTACTGGAAAGTGCCTCAAATAGGGTGCCAATACTTAATGTCACCAAAGGTCATGGGTCAGATCGGCCTCCGCTAACAAGGTTGTGTTCAGTATCACCAGGTGAATGTACTCTGTGAGTTTGGTCCAAATCCTGTACTGGAAAGTGCGTCAAATAGGGTGCCAATACTTAATGTCACCAAGGGTCATGGGTCAGATCGGCCTCCGCTAACAAGGTTGTGTTCAGTATCCCTGGGTGATGATACTCTGTGAGTTTGGTCCAAATCCTGTACTGGAAAGTGCGTCAAATAGGGTGCCAATACTTAATGTCACCAAGGGTCATGGGTCAGATCGGCCTCCGCTAAGAAGGTTGTGTTCAGTATCACCAGTTGATGGTTTTCTTTGAGTTTGGTCCAAATCCTGTACTGGAAAGTGCCTCAAATAGGGTGCCAATACTTAATGTCACCAAGGGTCATGGGTCAGATCGGCCTCCGCTAACAAGGTTGTGTTCAGTATCCCTGGGTGATGATACTCTGTGAGTTTGGTCCAAATCCTGTACTGGAAAGTGCCTCAAATAGGGTGCCAATACTTAATGTCAGCAAAGGTCATGGGTCAGATCGGCCTCCGCTAACAAGGTTGTGTTCAGTATCCCTGGGTGATGATACTCTGTCAGTTTGGTGCAAATCCTGTACTGGTAAGTGCCTCAAATAGGGTGCCAATACTTAATGTCACCAAAGGTCATGAGTCAGATTGGGCTCCTTTAGCAACTCAGCCTCACCCTATCTGGGCCCAGAACTCAACATTTGACCAAAGTGGTGTGTAGCGCCATTTCCCACAGGTGGGTGGTGCTGTATTGGCCAATTGGGTCGTCTCTGGGCCTCATGCCAGGTCCTGTTGGAAGCAAAGGCCCAATAAGAAAGCATGTGAAATCCAAAATGGGACAGAAAAGTGACACATGGCTGAAAGTCACATGAAAATTTTAAAATGTTAAGAGGAAGTGACTGTGCGAATTTCAGATTCCTACATTAATCAGAGCCGCTGCAGTGAGCGTTGAAAGTTGCCATTCTATCCCATTGGAGCCTCTCTCTCTGGCCCTCAGAGTTCCGTCGTCATGGAAACTCACTCACACCTGCAGCGGGCCAGTCTACCGAAGTGCAGAGACTTTGCTTACAATAAGTCCCATTGGATTATAATGGAGAACTTTGCCCCGAACAACGCTCCATATCTCCTGATCCGTAAATGGTAGAGACGTAATTTTTTCTGCGTTTATTTCGTAACGGATAGGGGAAGAAGACAGGCTATCGGTTTTTGCTGGAAAAAGTTTAATAAAGGCGTGAAAAATGATGATATAAAGGTGATTTTTATCGACTTTTAGAAATCCTTTAAAAACGGTCCCGAACAAATCGCTGTAGCTGAAAAAGTATAAGAGATATCAAAATAATTCTTTCACTATGAGTATCAGCAGGCTTTTGAGGACTATGGTGCCCATTTTCATGTTTGTACAAAAATCGGTGTAGGCACAGCGACGATGTAAAAAAGTGGATGATGTGGGAAAATGCAGCTGAAAAGCGTTTTCAGGAATTTGCACATTCGCTACTCCCGAACAAATTGTTCCTGCGGTAAAACCGTAACAGTTATCCAAACAATTCCTTTTTTATGAGTGCCAGAAGGGTCGGGACATTCATGTGTGAAAGTCTCATGCTTGTACATGAAACAGTTTAGGAGTAGCGACGATGCGAAAACATGTGATGTTTTGGATTTTCAGACGTCATTTTTCAAAACCGCTCCATAGGAAATGAATGGGGGAGGTTTCGGGTTTGTGTCGCTCTGAGGTGATTTGCGAAAAATCTATAAATGCTACACCAATGAGGGTTACATTTCCTGAATCCAGACAAAAATACCTACGTTTTGATGTATAATTTGTCTACGTAGAGTGAAAATTGAGCGAGTAGGCTGAAGTTGTTCGGAGTTTTGAAATCTTTGAAAACGCTAGAGTGGCCCACTCTAGCGGTTGGAGAATTCCGTCATTGACTTTCATTATAAACGATGATTTCGCTGATTTTCGGACATGAGCTTTGAGGAGCACTTGTGAGGAGACGATAACAGATATCTACATCCCGTTTTCACTTCTGAGTAGTTCACAGATATATCTACAAACTGGAAGTTAAACGGTGTTCGTAGGTGAAAGCATGACGACACAGTACAGCGTTGAAAATGGTCATTTTGAGGCTTTTTTGAGGCTGTCTTTTTACCCGACTCCATTCATTCCAATGGGATTTTTGGGGGTGGTTTTTCGCTTATTGCGTTGCCATGGTAACTCGAAACCCCAACAGAAGTAATACCACACATCTCGAGACCGAGCCGGACGTTTTGATGTATATATTATGGGGGTGCACGCTACGGTTCGGGCCGCATTAATCGTGAAGTAAGAAAAATAAAGAATAACTAGAAAATTTCTGAAGAAATTTAGCAAGGCGCCTGCCTCGTGGTGCGTACCGTACCGTCAAAAATACTAACGGGAAGTAACACCGCGAATTTCAGCTTCCTACGGTCTTCACAGCCCCCGCAGCGGCCGTCAAAAGGTGCCATGTTAAGTCAATGGACCTCCTAGGAGCCTCTGGCTAGCAGCGTTGTCATGGAGACTCCCTCACAGCTGTAGCCCTCTGTCTTAATTATCATTACCTTTATCATGTGATGTACTGAGGTGAATGTGTGATTTCAGTGTCTTTGGAGCATTTCTGCAGCATGTAACAGAGGCAAAGAGGGGTCAAAAATGGATGTTTGACACCTCATAAAATAGACATGCTTTATCTGACATGGCCCAAATTTGTTGTGGCGCTTTCTCTCTACAGTAAGAACAGACTCTGTGAAGCAGAAGTTAGTGAGACCTTCCTAGAGCTACTTCCTGTTAGCAACATGCTAACCGTTAGCCGCTAACAAGGTTGTGTTCAGGATGACCAGGTGATGGTACTCTGTTAGTTTGGTCCATACCCTGTGCTGGGAAGTGCCTCAAAGAGGGAGAAAATACGTAGTTTATTACGTCGCCATGGTAACTCAAAATGGCGGGTGGTCTTGGCCCATTGAAAAGCATTGAATATTTGACACCTTCTAACATGGAGATGCTTTATCCGACATGGCCAAAATTTGTTGTGGAGCTTTCTCTCTACAGTAAGAACAGACTCTGTGAGGCAGAAGTTGGTGAGACCTTCCTAGAGCTACTTCCTGTTAGCAACATGCTAACCGTTAGCCGCTAACATGGTTGTGTTCAGTATCACCGGGGGATTGTACTCTGTCAGTTTGGTCCAAATCCTGTACTGGGATGTGCTTCAAATAGGGAGAAAATACGTTTCTTATTACGTTGCCATGGTAACTCAAAATGGCGGGTGGTACAAAAAAATACTGCATAGGATCAGCACACATGTTTTGTTATACATATTGTGGGGATTATAACATAAAACTCTAAGTGTCCCACACCGGGATTCGATCCCATGACCTCTTGCATGCAAAGCCTGCACTTTCCATCTGAGCTATACTGTAGCGCCATATATGGGCATGCAGTATTGGGACTATAAGGGGTTTGATCCCCCATTGAAAAGCATTGGATGTTTGACACCTCATAGCTTGGAGATGCTTTATGCGACGTAGCCCAAATTTCTTGTGGAGCTTTCTCTCTAGAGTAAGAACAGACTCTGTGAAGCAGAAGTTGGTGAGACCTTCCTAGAGCTACTTCCGGTTAGCAACATGCTAACAGTTAGCCGCTAACAGGTTTGTGTTCAGTATCACCAGGTGAGTGTACTCTGTCAGTTTGGTCCAAATCCTGTACTGGGAAGTGCCTCAAAAAGGGTGCCAATACTTAATGTCACCAAAGGTCACCAAAGGTCATGAGTCAGATTGGCCTCCTTTAGCAACTCAGCCTCACCACATCTGGGCCCAGAACTCAACATTTGACCAAAATGGTCAGTAGCGCCATTTCCCACATGTGGGTGGTGCTGTATTGGCCAATTATGTCGTGTCTGGGCATCATGCCAGATCCTGTTAGAAGCAAAGGCCCAATAGGAAAGCATGTGAAATCCAAAATGGGACAGAAAAGTGACACATGGCTGAAAGTCACTTGAAAATTTAAAAATGTTAAGAGGAAGTGACTGTGCGAATTTCAGATTCCTACATTAATCACAGCCGCTGCAGCGGGCGTCGAAAGTTGCCATTGTATCCCAATGGAGCTTCTCCCCCTGGCCCTCAGAGTTCCGTCGTCATGGAAACTCACTCACACCTCTGCTGCAGGCCAGTCTCCCGAAGTGCAGAGACTTTGCTCAGAATAAGTCCCATTGGGTTATAATGGAGAACTTTGCCCCGAACAACGCTCCATATCTCCTGATCCGTAAATGGTAGAGACGTAACTTCTTCTGCGTTTATTTCGTAACGGATAGGGGAAGAAGACAGGCTATCGGTTGTTGCTGGAAAAAGTTTAATAAAGGCGTGAAAAATTATGATATAAAGGTGATTTTTATGGATTTTTAGAAATCCTCTAAAAACGGTCCCGAACAAATCGCTGTAGCTGAAAAAGTATAAGAGATATCAAAATAATTCTTTCACTATGAGTATCAGCAGGCTTTTGAGGACTATGGTATTCATTTTCATGTTTGTACAAAAAACGGTGTAGGCACAGCGACGATGTAAAAAAGTGGATGATATGGGAAAATGCAGCTGAAAAGCGTTTTCAGGAATTTGCACATTCGCTACTCCCGAACAAATTGTTCCTGCGGCAAAACCGTAACAGTTATCCCAACAATTTCTTTTTTATGAGTGCCAGAAGTGTCGGGAAATGCATGTGTGAAAATCTCATGCTTGTACATGAAACGGTTTAGGAGTAGCGACGATGCGAAAACACGTGATGTTTTGGATTTTCAGACGTCATTTTTCAAAACCGCTCCATAGGAAATGAATGGGGGAGGTTTCGGGTTTGTGTCGGTCTGAGGTGATTTGCGAAAAATCTATAAATGCTACACCAATGAGGGTTACATTTCCTGAATCCAGACAAAAATACCTACGTTTTGATGTATAATTTGTCTACGTAGAGTGAAAATTGAGCGAGTAGGCGGAAGTTGTTCGGAGTTTTGAAATCTTTGAAAACGCTAGAGTGGGCCACTCTAGCGGTTGGAGAATTCCGTCATTGACTTTCATTATAAACGATGATTTTGCTGATTTTCGGACATGAGCTTTGAGGAGTAACTGTGAAGAGACGATAAAAGATATCCACATCCCGTTTTCACTTCTGAGTAGTTCACAGATATGTCTACAAACTGGAAGTTAAACGGTGTTCGTAGGTGAAAGCATGACGATACAGTACAGCGTTGAAAATGGCAATTTGGAGGCTTTTTTGGGGCTTTTTTTCTCCCCGACTCCATTGATTACTATGGGTTTTTTCGGGGGTGGTTTTTCGCTAATTGCGTTGCCATGGTAACTCGAAACCCCGATAAAAGTAATAGCACACTATTCCCGACCGAGCCGGACGTTTTGATGTATATATTGTGGGGGTGCACGCTACGGTTCGGGCCGCATTAATCGTCAAACAATTAAGAATATTAATAATAATAAATAAACCGTTTAGAGGTGAATAGTAGTAGGTGCCTCCATGCATTTGCATGGGAGGCAGTGCTGTGCTTCGCACAGCACTGCCTCCTCATTGCAAATGCTTGGCAGGCACCTAACTAGAAAATTTCTGAAGAAATTTAGCAAGGTGCCTGCCTCGTGGTGCGTACCGTACCTTATCAAATAGCAACAGGAAGTAACACTGCGAATTTCAGCTTCCTACGGTCTTCACAGCCCCCGCAGCGGCCGTTGAAAGATGCCATGTTAAGTCAATGGACCTCCTAGGAGCCTCTGGCTAGCAGTGTTGTCATGGAGACTCACTGACAGCTTCAGCTCTCTATCTGTCTGTAAAGGCAGAACAACCCTGGCTAAGCAGAAGTTAGTGAGACCTTCCTAGAGCTACTTCCTGTTAGCAACATGCTAACCGTTAGCCGCTAAACAGGTTGTGTTCAGGATGACCAGGTGATGGTACTCTGTTAGTTTGGTCCATAACCTGTGCTGGGAAGTGCCTCAAAGAGGGAGAAAATACGTAGTTTATTACGTCGCCATGGTAACTCAAAATGGCGGGTGGTCTTGGCCCATTGAAAAGCATTGAATATTTGACACCTCCTAACATGGAGATGCTTTATCCGACATGGCCAAAATTTGTTGTGGAGCTTTCTCTCTACAGTAAGAACAGACTCTGTGAAGCAGAAGTTGGTGAGACCTTCCTAGAGCTACTTCCGGTTAGCAACATGCTAACCGTTAGCCGCTAACAAGGTTGTGTTCAGGATGAACAGGTGATGGTACTCTGTTAGTTTGGTCCATAACCTGTGCTGGGAAGTGCCTCAAAGAGGGAGAAAATACGTAGTTTATTACGTCGCCATGGTAACTCAAAATGGCGGGTGGTCTTGGCCCATTGAAAAGCATTGAATATTTGACACCTCCTAACATGGAGATGCTTTATCCGACATGGCCAAAATTTGTTGTGGAGCTTTCTCTCTACAGTAAGAACAGACTCTGTGAAGCAGAAGTTGGTGAGACCTTCCTAGAGCTACTTCCTGTTAGCAACATGCTAACCGTTAGCCGCTAACATGGTTGTGTTCAGTATCACCGGAGGATTGTACTCTGTCAGTTTGGTCCAAATCCTGTACTGGGATGTGCTTCAAATAGGGAGAAAATACGTTTTTTTATAACGTTGCCATGGTAACTCAAAATGGCGGGTGGTACAAAAAATACTTCATAGGATCAGCACACATGTTTTGTTATACATACTGTGGGGATTATAATATAAAACTCTAAGTGTCCCACACCGGGATTCGATCCCATGACCTCTTGCATGCAGAGCCTGCACTTTCCAACTGAGCTATACTGTAGTGCCATATATGGGCATGCAGTATTGGGACCATAAGGGGTTTGATCCCCCATTGAAAAGCATTGGATGTTTGACACCTCATAGCTTGGAGATGCTTTATGCGACGTAGCCCAAATTTGTTGTGCAGCTTTCTCTCTAGAGTAACAACAGACTCTGTGAAGCAGAAGTTGGTGAGACCTTCCTAGAGCTACTTCCGGTTAGCAACATGCTAACAGTTAGCCGCTAACAGGGTTGTGTTCAGTATCACCAGGTGAGTGTACTCTGTCAGTTTGGTCCAAATCCTGTACTGGGAAGTGCCTCAAAAAGGGTGCCAATACTTAATGTCACCAAAGGTCATGAGTCAGATTGGCCTCCTTTAGCAACTCAGCCTCACCACATCTGGGCCCAGAACTCAACATTTCACCAAAATGGTCAGTAGCGCCATTTCCCACATGTGGGTGGTGCTGTATTGGCCAATTATGTCGTGTCTGGGCATCATGCCAGATCCTGTTGGAAGCAAAGGCCCAATAGGAAAGCATGTGAAATCCAAAATGGGACAGAGAAGTGACACATGGCTGAAAGTCACTTGAAAATTTAAAAATGTTAAGAGGAAGTGACTGTGCGAATTTCAGATTCCTACATTAATCACAGCCGCTGCAGCGGGCGTCGAAAGTTGCCATTGTATCCCAATGGAGCTTCTCCCTCTGGCCCTCAGAGTTCCGTCGTCATGGAAACTCACTCACACCTCTGCTGCAGGCCAGTCTACCGAAGTGCAGAGACTTTGCTCACAATAAGTCCCATTGGATTATAATGGAGAACTTTGCCCCGAACAACGCTCCATATCTCCTGATCCGTAAATGGTAGAGACGTACTTTTTTCTGCGTTTATTTCGTAACGGCTGGGGGAAGAAGACAGGCTATCGGTTTTTGCTGGAAAAAGTTTAATAAAGGCGTGAAAAATTATGATATAAAGGTGATTTTTATGGATTTTTTGAAATCCTCTAAAAAAGGTCCCGAACAAATCGCTGTAGCTGAAAAAGTATAAGAGATATCAAAATAATTCTTTCACTATGAGTATCAGCAGGCTTTTGAGGACTATGGTGCCCATTTTCATGTTTGTACAAAAATCGGTGTAGGCACAGCGACGATGTAAAAAAGTGGATGATGTGGGAAAATGCAGCTGAAAAGCGTTTTCAGGAATTTGCACATTCGCTACTCCCGAACAAATTGTTCCTGCGGTAAAACCGTAACAGTTATCCAAACAATTCCTTTTTTATGAGTGCCAGAAGGGTCGGGACATTCATGTGTGAAAGTCTCATGCTTGTACATGAAACGGTTTAGGAGTAGCGACGATGCGAAAACATGTGATGTTTTGGATTTTCAGACGTCATTTTTCAAAAGCGCTCCATAGGAAATGAATGGGGAGGATTTCGGGTTTGTGTCGCTCTGAGGTGATTTGCGAAAAATCTATAAATGCTACACCAATGAGGGTTACATTTCCTGAATCCAGACAAAAATACCTACGTTTTGATGTATAATTTGTCTACGTAGAGTGAAAATTGAGGGAGTAGGCTGAAGTTGTTCGGAGTTTTGAAATCTTTGAAAACGCTAGAGTGGCCCACTCTAGCGGTTGGAGAATTCCGTCATTGACTTTCATTATAAACGATGATTTCGCTGATTTTCGGACATGAGCTTTGAGGAGTAACTGTGAAGAGACGATAAAAGATATCCCCATCCCGTTTTCACTTCTGAGTAGTTCACAGATATGTCTACAAACTGGAAGTTAAACGGTGTTCGTAGGTGAAAGCATGAAGACACAGTACAGCGTTGAAAATGGCCATTTGGAGGCTTTTTTGAGGCTGTCTTTTTACCCGACTCCATTCATTCCTATGGGATTTTTTCGGGTGGTTTTTCGCTAATTTTGTCGCCATGGTAACTCGAAACCCCAATAAAAGTAATAGCACACATCTCGGAATCGAGCCGCACGTTTTGGTACCTACGGTTCGGGCCGCATTAATCGTGACGGAAGAAGAAGTAAAGAATATTAATATTAACTAGAAAATTTCTGAAGAAATTTAGCAAGGCGCCTGCCTCGTGCTGCGTACCATACCGTCAGAAATAATAACAGGAAGTAACACCGCGAATTTCAGCTTCCTACGGTGTTCACAGCCCCGGCAGCGGCCGTCCAAAGGTGCCATGTTAAGTCGATGGACCTCCTAGGAGACTCTGGCTAGCAGCGATGTCATGGAGACTCCCTCACAGCTGTAGCCCTCTCTTTGTCTGTAAAAGGCAGAACAACCCTGGCTAAGCAGAAGTTGATAGGACCCTCCTAGAGCTACTTCCGGTTAGCAACATGCTAACCATTAGCTGCTAACACGGTTGTGTTCATTATCACTGGCTGATGGTACTCTGTTAGTTTGGTCCAAATCCTGTACTGAGAAGTGCCTAAAAAGAGAGAAAATCGTAAAATTCACCAAAGGTCATTTTCCCATTAATTCCTATGGGAGTTTTTGGCTTCAGTTTCTGGGGTACTACGTTTCCATGGTTACTGCCAGTGACAACAGAAGTAATAGCACACCTCGTGAGACCCAGCCGCACGTTTTGATGTATAGATTGTGGGGGTGGACGCTTCAGTTCGGGCCGCATTAATTTGCGAATGTGGAAGTAAGTGCATAGTATATTTAACACTAGAAAATTTCTGAAGAAATTTAGCAAGGCGCCTGCCTCGTGGTGCGTACCGTACCGTCAAAAATACTAACAGGAAGTAACACTGCGAATTTCAGCTTCCTACGGTCTTCACAGCCCCCGCAACGGCCGTCCAAAGGTGCCATGTTAAGTCAATGGACTTCCTAGGAGCCTCTGGCTAGCAGCGTTGTCATGGAGACTCCCTCACAGCTGTAGCCCTCTGTCTTAATTATCATTACCTTTATCATGTGAGGTACTGAGGTGAATGTGTGATTTCAGTGTCTTTGGAGCATTTCTGCAGCATGTAACAGAGGCAAAGAGGGGTCAAAAATGGATGTTTGACACCTCATAAAATAGACATGCTTTATCTGACATGGCCCAAATTGGTTGTAGAGCCTTCTCTCTAAAGGAAGTACAGACTCTGTGAAGCAAAAGTTTGTGCGAGCTTCCTAGAGCTACTTCCGGTTAGCAACATGCTAACCATTAGCCGCTAACAAGGTTGTGTTCAGTATGACCGGGTGATGGTACTCTGTTAGTTTGGTCCATATCCTGTGCTGGGAAGTGCCTCAAAGAGGGAGAAAATATGTTGTTTATTACGTCGCATGGTAACTCAAAATGGCGGGTGGTCTTGGCCCATTGAAAAGCATTGAATATTTGACACCTCCTAACATGGAGATGCTTTATCCGACATGGCCAAAATTTGTTGTGGAGCTTTCTCTCTACAGTAAGAACAGACTCTGTGAAGCAGAAGTTAGTGAGACCTTCCTAGAGCTACTTCCTGTTAGCAACATGCTAACCGTTAGCCGCTAACAAGGTTGTGTTCAGGATGACCAGGTGATGGTACTCTGTTAGTTTGGTCCATAACCTGTGCTGGGAAGTGCCTCAAAGAGGGAGAAAATACGTAGTTTATTACGTTGCCATGGTAACTCAAAATGGCGGGTGGTACAAAAAAATACTGCATAGGATCAGCACACATGTTTTGTTATACATATTGTGGGGATTATAACATAAAACTCTAAGTGTCCCACACCGGGATTCGATCCCATGACCTCTTGCACGCAAAGCCTGCACTTTCCATCTGAGCTATACTGTAGCGCCATATATGGGCATGCAGTATTGGGACCATAAGGAGTTTGATCCCCCATTGAAAAGCATTGGATGTTTGACACCTCATAGCTTGGAGATGCTTTATGCGACGTAGCCCAAATTTCTTGTGGAGCTTTCTCTCTAGAGTAAGAACAGACTCTGTGAAGCCGAAGTTGGTGAGACCTTCCTAGAGCTACTTCCGGTTAGCAACATGCTAACAGTTAGCCGCTAACAGGGTTGTGTTCAGTATCACCAGGTGAGTGTAGTCTGTCAGTTTGGTCCAAATCCTGTACTGGGAAGTGCCTCAAAAAGGGTGCCAATACTTAATGTCACCAAAGGTCACCAAAGGTCATGAGTCAGATTGGCCTCCTTTAGCAACTCAGCCTCACCACATCTGGGCCCAGAACTCAACATTTGACCAAAATGGTCAGTAGCGCCATTTCCCACATGTGGGTGGTGCTGTATTGGCCAATTATGTCGTGTCTGGGCATCATGCCAGATCCTGTTAGAAGCAAAGGCCCAATAGGAAAGCATGTGAAATCCAAAATGGGACAGAAAAGTGACACATGGCTGAAAGTCATTTGAAAAGTTAAAAATGTTAAGAGGAAGTGACTGTGCGAATTTCAGATTCCTACACTAATCACAGCCGCTGCAGCGGGCGTCGAAAGTTGCCATTGTATCCCAATGGAGCTTCTCCCTCTCGCCCTCAGAGTTCCGTCGTCATGGAAACTCACTCACACCTCTGCTGCAGGCTTGAAAATTTAAAAATGTTAAGAGGAAGTGACTGTGCGAATTTCAGATTCCTACATTAATCACAGCCGCTGCAGCGGGCGTCGAAAGTTGCCATTGTATCCCAATGGAGCTTCTCCCCCTGGCCCTCAGAGTTCCGTCGTCATGGAAACTCACTCACACCTGCAGCGGGCCAGTCTACCGAAGTGCAGAGACTTTGCTCACAATAAGTCCCATTGGATTATAATGGAGAACTTTGCCCCGAACAACGCTCCATATCTCCTGATCCGTAAATGGTAGAGACGTAATTTTTTCTGCGTTTATTTCGTAACGGATAGGGGAAGAAGACAGGCTATCGGTTTTTGCTGGAAAAAGTTTAATAAAGGCGTGAAAAATTATGATATAAAGGTGATTTTTATGGATTTTTTGAAATCCTCTAAAAAAGGTCCCGAACAAATCGCTGTAGCTGAAAAAGTATAAGAGATATCAAAATAATTCTTTCACTATGAGTATCAGCAGGCTTTTGAGGACTATGGTGCCCATTTTCATGTTTGTACAAAAATCGGTGTAGGCACAGCGACGATGTAAAAAAGTGGATGATGTGGGAAAATGCAGCTTAAAAGCGTTTTCAGGAATTTGCACATTCGCTACTCCCGAACAAATTGTTCCTGCGGTAAAACCGTAACAGTTATCCAAACCATTCCTTTTTTATGAGTGCCAGAAGGGTCGGGACATTCATGTGTGAAAATCTCATGCTTGTACATGAAACGGTTTAGGAGTAGCGACGATGCGAAAACACGTGATGTTTTGGATTTTCAGACGTCATTTTTCAAAACCGCTCCATAGGAAATGAATGGGGGAGGTTTCGGGTTTGTGTCGGTCTGAGGTGATTTGCGAAAAATCTATAAATGCTACACCAATGAGGGTTACATTTCCTGAATCCAGACAAAAATACCTACGTTTTGATGTATAATTTGTCTATGTAGAGTGAAAATTGAGCGAGTAGGCTGAAGTTGTTCAGAGTTTTGAAATCTTTGAAAATGCTAGAGTGGCCCACTCTAGCGGTTGGAGAATTCCGTCATTGACTTTCATTATAAACGATGATTTCGCTGATTTTTGGACATGAGCTTTGAGGAGTAACTGTGAAGAGACGATAAAAGATATCCCCATCCCGTTTTCACTTCTGAGTAGTTCACAGACATGTCTACAAACTGGAAGTTAAACGGTGTTCGTAGGTGAAAGCATGACGACACAGTACAGCGTTGAAAATGGCCATTTGGAGGCTTTTTTGAGGCTTTCTTTCTACCCGACTCCATTCATTCCTATGGGATTTTTGGGGGTGGTTTTTCGCTAATTGCGTTGCCATGGTAACTCGAAACCCCAACAGAAGTAATAGCACACATCTCGAGACCGAGCCGGACGTTTTGATGTATATATTGTGGGGGTGCACGCTACGGTTCGGGCCGCATTAATCGTGAAGGAAGAAAAATAAAGAATATTAATAATAACTAGAAAATTTCTGAAGAAATTTAGCAAGGCGCCTGCCTCGTGGTGCGTACCGTACAATGTAAAATAGCAACAGGAAGTAACACCGCGAATTTCAGGTTCCTACGGTGTTCACAGCCCCCGCAGCGGCCGTCCAAAGGTGCCATGTTAAGTCAATGGACCTCCTAGGAGCCTCTGGCTAGCAGCGTTGTCATGGAGACTCCGTCACAGCTGTAGCCATCTATTTGTCCGTAAAGGCAGAACAACCCTGGCTAAGCAGAAGTTGGTAGGACTTTCCTAAAGCTGCTTCCGGTTAGCAACATGCTAACCATTAGCCGCTAGCATGGTTGTGTTCGGTATCACCGGGTGATGTTACTCTGTTAGTTTGGTTGAAATCCAGCACTGAGAAGTCCTAAAAAGGGAGAAAATTCTAAAATTCACCAAAGGTCATTTTCCCATTCATTCCTATGGGAGTTTGTGGCTTCAGTTTCTGGGGTATTACGTTACCATGGTTACTCCCAGTGACAACAGAAGTAATAGCACACCTTGTGAGACCCAGCCGCACGTTTTGATGTATAGATTGTGGGGGTGGACGCCTCCGTTCGGGCCGCATTAATTTGCGAAGGTTGAAGTAAGTGCATAGTATATTTAACACTAGAAAATTTCTGAAGAAATTTAGCAAGGTGCCTGCCTCGTGGTGCGTACCGTACCGTTGAAAATACTAACGGGAAGTAACACTGCGAATTTCAGCTTCCTACGGTCTTCACAGCCCCCGCAACGGCCGTCCAAAGGTGCCATGTTAAGTCAATGGACCTCCTAGGAGCCTCTGGCTAGCAGCGTTGTCATGTAGACTCCCTCACAGCTGTAGCCCTCTGTCTTAATTATCATTACCTTTATCATGTGAGGTACTGAGGTGAATGTGTGATTTCAGTGTCTTTGGAGCATTTCTGCAGCATGTAACAGAGGCAAAGAGGGGTCAAAAATGGATGTTTGACACCTCATAAAATAGACATGCTTTATCTGACATGGCCCAAATTTGTTGTAGAGCCTTCTCTGTACCCCCGCGACCCGACCCCGGATAAGCGGAAGAAGACGGACGGACGGACGGGCCTTCTCTGTAAAGGAAGTACAGACTCTGTGAAGCAAAAGTTTGTGCGAGCTTCCTAGAGCTACTTCCGGTTAGCAACATGCTAACCGTTAGCCGCTAACAAGGTTGTGTTCAGGATGACCAGGTGATGGTACTCTGTTAGTTTGGTCCATAACCTGTGCTGGGAAGTGCCTCAAAGAGGGAGAAAATACGTTGTTTATTACGTCGCCATGGTAACTCAAAATGGCGGGTGGTCTTGGCCCATTGAAAAGCATTGAATATTTGACACCTCCTAACATGGAGATGCTTTATCCGACATGGCCAAAATTTGTTGTGGAGCTTTCTCTCTACAGTAGGAACAGACTCTGTGAAGCAGAAGTTAGTGAGACCTTCCTAGAGCTACTTCCTGTTAGCAACATGCTAACCGTTAGCCGCTAACAAGGTTGTGTTCAGGATGACCAGGTGATGGTACTCTGTTAGTTTGGTCCATAACCTGTGCTGGGAAGTGCCTCAAAGAGGGAGAAAATACGTAGTTTATTACGTCGCCATGGTAACTCAAAATGGCAGGTGGTCTTGGCCCATTGAAAAGCATTGAATATTTGACACCTCCTAACATGGAGATGCTTTATCCGACATGGCCAAAATTTGTTGTGGAGCTTTCTCTCTACAGTAAGAACATACTCTGTGAAGCAGAAGTTAGTGAGACCTTCCTAGAGCTACTTCCTCTTAGCAACATGCTAACCATTAGCCGCTAACATGGTTGTGTTCAGTATCACCGGGGGATTGTACTCTGTCAGTTTGGTCCAAATCCTGTACTGGGATGTGCTTCAAATAGGGAGAAAATACGTTTTTTATAACGTTGCCATGGTAACTCAAAACGGCGGGTGGTACAAAAAAATACTTCATAGGATCAGCACACATGTTTTGTTATACATACTGTGGGGATTATAACATAAAACTCTAAGTGTCCCGCACCGGGATTCGATCCCATGACCTCTTGCATGCAAAGCCTGCACTTTCCATCTGAGCTATACTGTAGCACCATATATGGGCATGTAGTATCCGACATGGCCAAAATTTGTTGTTGACCAAAGGTCATGAGTCAGATTGGGCTCCTTTAGCAACTCAGCCTCACCACATCTGGGCCCAGAACTCAACATTTGACCAAAATGGTCAGTAGCGCCATTTCCCACATGTGGGTGGTGCTGTATTGGCCAATTATGTCGTGTCTGGGCATCATGCCAGATCCTGTTAGAAGCAAAGGCCCAATAGGAAAGCATGTGAAATCCAAAATGGGACAGAAAAGTGACACATGGCTGAAAGTCACTTGAAAATTTTAAAATGTTAAGAGGAAGTGACTGTGCGAATTTCAGATTCCTACATTAATCACAGCCGCTGCAGCGGGCGTCGAAAGTTGCCATTGTATCCCAATGGAGCTTCTCCCTCTGGCCCTCAGAGTTCCGTCGTCATGGAAACTCACTCACACCTCTGCTGCAGGCTTGAAAATTTAAAAATGTTAAGAGGAAGTGACTGTGCGAATTTCAGATTCCTACATTAATCACAGCCGCTGCAGCGGGCGTTGAAAGTTGCCATTGTATCCCAATGGAGCTTCTCCCCCTGGCCCTCAGAGTTCCGTCGTCATGGAAACTCACTCACACCTCTGCTGCAGGCCAGTCTACCGAAGTGCAGAGACTTTGCTCACGATAAGTCCCATTGGATTATAATGGAGAACTTTGCCCCGAACAACACTCCATATCTCCTGATCCGTAAATGGTAGAGACGTAATTTTTTCTGCGTTTATTTCGTAACGGATAGGGGAAGAAGACAGGCTATCGGTTTTTGCTGGAAAAAGTCTAATAAAGGCGTGAAAAATTATGATATAAAGGTGATTTTTATGGATTTTTTGAAATCCTCTAAAAAAGGTCCCGAACAAATCGCTGTAGGTGAAAAAGTATAAGAGATATCAAAATAATTCTTTCACTATGAGTATCAGCAGGCTTTTGAGGACTATGGTGCCCATTTTCATGTTTGTACAAAAATCGGTGTAGGCACAGCGACGATGTAAAAAAGTGGATGATGTGGGAAAATGCAGCTGAAAAGCGTTTTCAGGAATTTGCACATTCGCTACTCCCGAACAAATTGTTCCTGCGGTAAAACCGTAACAGTTATCCAAACAATTCCTTTTTTATGAGTGCCAGAAGGGTCGGGACATTCATGTGTGAAAGTCTCATGCTTGTACATGAAACGGTTTAGGAGTAGCGACGATGCGAAAACATGTGATGTTTTGGATTTTCAGACGTCATTTTTCAAAACCGCTCCATAGGAAATGAATGGGGAGGATTTCGGGTTTGTGTCGCTCTGAGGTGATTTGCGAAAAATCTATAAATGCTACACCAATGAGGGTTACATTTCCTGAATCCAGACAAAAATACCTACGTTTTGATGTATAATTTGTCTACGTAGAGTGAAAATTGAGCGAGTAGGCTGAAGTTGTTCGGAGTTTTGAAATCTTTGAAAACGCTAGAGTGGCCCACTCTAGCGGTTGGAGAATTCCGTCATTGACTTTCATTATAAACGATGATTTTGCTGATTTTCGGACATGAGCTTTGAGGAGTAACTGTGAAGAGACGATAAAAGATATCCACATCCCGTTTTCACTTCTGAGTAGTTCACAGATATGTCTACAAACTGGAAGTTAAACGGTGTTCGTAGGTGAAAGCATGACGATACAGTACAGCGTTGAAAATGGCAATTTGGAGGCTTTTTTGGGGCTTTTTTTCTCCCCGACTCCATTGATTACTATGGGTTTTTTCGGGGGTGGTTTTTCGCTAATTGCGTTGCCATGGTAACTCGAAACCCCGATAAAAGTAATAGCACACTATTCCCGACTGAGCCGGACGTTTTGATGTATATATTGTGGGGGTGCACGCTACGGTTCGGGCCGCATTAATCGTCAAACAATTAAGAATATTAATAATAATAAATAAACCGTTTAGAGGTGAATAGTAGTAGGTGCCTCCATGCATTTGCATGGGAGGCAGTGCTGTGCTTCGCACAGCACTGCCTCCTCATTGCAAATGCTTGGCAGGCACCTAACTAGAAAATTTCTGAAGAAATTTAGCAAGGCGCCTGCCTCGTGCTGCGTACCGTACCATCACAAATAGCAACAGGAAGTAACACTGCGAATTTCAGCTTCCTACAGTCTTCACAGCCCCCGCAGCGGCCGTCCAAAGGTGCCATGTTAAGTCAATGGAGCGTGTCCCTAGGAGCCTCTGGCTTGCAGCATTGTCATGGAGACTGTCTCACAGCTGAAGCCCTCTGTCTTAATTATCATTACCTTTATCATGTGAGGTACTGAGGTGAATGTGTGATTTCAGTGTCTTTGGAGCATTTCTGCAGCATGTAGCAGAGGCAAAGAGGGGTCAAAAATGGATGTTTGACACCTCATAAAATAGACATGCTTTATCTGACATGGACCAAATTTGTTGTGGAGCTTCCCCTCTAAGGCAAGTACGGACTCTGTCAAGCAAAAGTTGGTTGGACCTTCCTAGAGCTACTTCCGGTTAGCAACATGCTAACCGTTAGCGGCTAACAAGGTTGTGTTCAGTATCACCGGAGGATTGTACTCTGTCAGTTTGGTCCATATCCTGTGCTGGGAAGTGCCTCAAATAGGGAGAAAATACGTCGCCATGGTAACTCAAAATGGCGGGTGGTCTTGGCCCATTGAAAAGCATTGAATATTTGACACCTCCTAACATGGAGATGCTTTATCCGACATGGCCAAAATTTGTTGTGGAGCTTTCTCTCTACAGTAAGAACAGACTCTGTGAAGCAGAAGTTGGTGAGACCTTCCTAGAGCTACTTCCTGTTAGCAACATGCTAACCGTTAGCCGCTAACATGGTTGTGTTCAGTATCATGGGGGCATTGTACTCTGTCAGTTTGGTCCAAATCCTGTACTGGGATGTGCTTCAAATAGGGAGAAAATACGTTTTTTATAACGTTGCCATGGTAACTCAAAATGGCGGGTGGTACAAAAAAATACTTCATAGGATCAGCACACATGTTTTGTTATACATACTGTGGGGATTATAATATAAAACTCTAAGTGTGCCACACCGGGATTCGATCCCATGACCTCTTGCATGCAAAGCCTGCACTTTCCATCTGAGCTATACTGTAGCGCCATATATGGGCATGCAGTATTGGGACCATAAGGGGTTTGATACCCCATTGAAAAGCATTGGATGTTTGACACCTCATAGCTTGGAGATGCTTTATGCGACGTAGCCCAAATTTCTTGTGGAGCTTTCTCTCTAGAGTAAGAACAGACTCTGTGAAGCAGAAGTTGGTGAGACCTTCCTAGAGCTACTTCCAGTTAGCAACATGCTAACAGTTAGCAGCTAACAAGGTTGTGTTCAGGATGACCAGGTGATGGTACTCTGTTAGTTTGGTCCATAACCTGTGCTGGGAAGTCCCTCAAAAAGGGAGAAAATACGTTGTTTATTACGTCGCCATGGTAACTCAAAATGGCGGGTGGTCTTGGCCCATTGAAAAGCATTGAATATTTGACACCTCCTAACATGGAGATGCTTTATCCGACATGGCCAAAATTTGTTGTGGAGCTTTCTCTCTACAGTAAGAACAGACTCTGTGAAGCAGAAGTTGGTGAGACCTTCCTAGAGCTACTTCCGGTTAGCAACATGCTAACAGTTAGCCGCTAACAGGGTTGTGTTCAGTATCACGAGGTGAGTGTACTCTGTCAGTTTGGTCCAAATCCTGTACTGGGAAGTGCCTCAAAAAGGGTGCCAATACTTAATGTCACCAAAGGTCACCAAAGGTCATGAGTCAGATTGGCCTCCTTTAGCAACTCAGCCTCACCACATCTGGGCCCAAAACTCAACATTTGACCAAAATGGTCAGTAGCGGCATTTCCCACATGTGGGTGGTGCTGTATTGGCCAATTATGTCGTGTCTGGGCATCATGCCAGATCCTGTTGGAAGCAAAGGCCCAGTAGGAAAGCATGTGAAATCCAAAATGGGACAGAAAAGTGACACATGGCTGAAAGTCACTTGAAAATTTTAAAATGTTAAGAGGAAGTGACTGTGCGAATTTCAGATTCCTACATTAATCACAGCCGCTGCAGCGGGCGTCGAAAGTTGCCATTGTATCCCAATGGAGCTTCTCCCTCTGGCCCTCAGAGTTCCGTCGTCATGGAAACTCACTCACACCTCTGCTGCAGGCTTGAAAATTTAAAAATGTTAAGAGGAAGTGACTGTGCGAATTTCAGATTCCTACATTAATCACAGCCGCTGCAGCGGGCGTCGAAAGTTGCCATTGTATCCCAATGGAGCTTCTCCCTCTGGCCCTCAGAGTTCCGTCGTCATGGAAACTCACTCACACCTCTGCTGCAGGCCAGTCTACCGAAGTGCAGAGACTTTGCTCACAATAAGTCCCATTGGATTATAATGGAGAACTTTGCCCCAAACAACGCTCCATATCTCCTGATCCGTAAATGGTAGAGACGTAATTTTTTCTGCGTTTATTTCGTAACGGATAGGGGAAGAAGACAGGCTATCGGTTTTTGCTGGAAAAAGTTTAATAAAGGCGTGAAAAATTATGATATAAAGGTGATTTTTATCGACTTTTAGAAATCCTTTAAAAACGGTCCCGAACAAATCGCTGTAGCTGAAAAAGTATAAGAGATATCAAAATAATTCTTTCACTATGAGTATCAGCAGGCTTTTGAGGACTATGGTGCCCATTTTCATGTTTGTACAAAAATCGGTGTAGGCACAGCGACGATGTAAAAAAGTGGATGATGTGGGAAAATGCAGCTGAAAAGCGTTTTCAGGAATTTGCACATTCGCTACTCCCGAACAAATTGTTCCTGCGGTAAAACCGTAACAGTTATCCAAACAATTCCTTTTTTATGAGTGCCAGAAGGGTCGGGACATTCATGTGTGAAAGTCTCATGCTTGTACATGAAACGGTTTAGGAGTAGCGATGATGCGAAAACATGTGATGTTTTGGATTTTCAGACGTCATTTTTCAAAAGCGCTCCATAGGAAATGAATGGGGAGGATTTCGGGTTTGTGTCGCTCTGAGGTGATTTGCGAAAAATCTATAAATGCTACACCAATGAGGGTTACATTTCCTGAATCCAGACAAAAATACCTACGTTTTGATGTATAATTTGTCTACGTAGAGTGAAAATTGAGCGAGTAGGCTGAAGTTGTTCGGAGTTTTGAAATCTTTGAAAACGCTAGAGTGGCCCACTCTAGCGGTTGGAGAATTCCGTCATTGACTTTCATTATAAACGATGATTTCGCTGATTTTCGGACATGAGCTTTGAGGAGTAACTGTGAAGAGACGATAAAAGATATCCACATCCCGTTTTCACTTCTGAGTAGTTCACAGATATGTCTACAAACTGGAAGTTAAACGGTGTTCGTAGGTGAAAGCATGGCGACACAGTACAGCTTTGAAAATGGCCATTTGGAGGCTTTTTTGAGGCTTTCTTTCTACCCGACTCCATTCATTCCTATGGGGTTTTTGGGGGGGTGGTTTTTCGCTAATTGCGTTGCCATGGTAACTCGAAACCCCAATAAAAGTAATAGCACACATCTCGAGACCGAGCCGGACGTTTTGATGTATATATTGTGGGGGTGCACGCTACGGTTCGGGCCGCATTAATCGTGACGGAAGAAGAAGTAAAGAATATTAATAAAGAGACGCGTTTAGAGGTGAATAGTAGTAGGTGCCTCCATGCATTTGCATGGGAGGCAGTGCTGTGCTTCGCACAGCACTGCCTCCTCATTGCAAATGCTTGGCAGGCACCTAACTAGAAAATTTCTGAAGAAATTTAGCAAGGCGCCTGCCTCGTGGTGCGTACCGTACCGTCAAAAATACTAACGGGAAGTAACACCGCGAATTTCAGCTTCCTACGGTCTTCACAGCCCCCGCAGCGGCCGTCAAAAGGTGCCATGTTAAGTCAATGGACCTCCTAGGAGCCTCTGGCTAGCAGCGTTGTCATGGAGACTCCCTCACAGCTGTAGCCCTCTGTCTTAATTATCATTACCTTTATCATGTGATGTACTGAGGTGAATGTGTGATTTCAGTGTCTTTGGAGCATTTCTGCAGCATGTAACAGAGGCAAAGAGGGGTCAAAAATGGATGTTTGACACCTCATAAAATAGACATGCTTTATCTGACATGGCCCAAATTTGTTGTGGCGCTTTCTCTCTACAGTAAGAACAGACTCTGTGAAGCAGAAGTTAGTGAGACCTTCCTAGAGCTACTTCCTGTTAGCAACATGCTAACCGTTAGCCGCTAACAAGGTTGTGTTCAGGATGACCAGGTGATGGTACTCTGTTAGTTTGGTCCATACCCTGTGCTGGGAAGTGCCTCAAAGAGGGAGAAAATACGTAGTTTATTACGTCGCCATGGTAACTCAAAATGGCGGGTGGTCTTGGCCCATTGAAAAGCATTGAATATTTGACACCTTCTAACATGGAGATGCTTTATCCGACATGGCCAAAATTTGTTGTGGAGCTTTCTCTCTACAGTAAGAACAGACTCTGTGAGGCAGAAGTTGGTGAGACCTTCCTAGAGCTACTTCCTGTTAGCAACATGCTAACCGTTAGCCGCTAACATGGTTGTGTTCAGTATCACCGGGGGATTGTACTCTGTCAGTTTGGTCCAAATCCTGTACTGGGATGTGCTTCAAATAGGGAGAAAATACGTTTCTTATTACGTTGCCATGGTAACTCAAAATGGCGGGTGGTACAAAAAAATACTGCATAGGATCAGCACACATGTTTTGTTATACATATTGTGGGGATTATAACATAAAACTCTAAGTGTCCCACACCGGGATTCGATCCCATGACCTCTTGCATGCAAAGCCTGCACTTTCCATCTGAGCTATACTGTAGCGCCATATATGGGCATGCAGTATTGGGACTATAAGGGGTTTGATCCCCCATTGAAAAGCATTGGATGTTTGACACCTCATAGCTTGGAGATGCTTTATGCGACGTAGCCCAAATTTCTTGTGGAGCTTTCTCTCTAGAGTAAGAACAGACTCTGTGAAGCAGAAGTTGGTGAGACCTTCCTAGAGCTACTTCCGGTTAGCAACATGCTAACAGTTAGCCGCTAACAGGTTTGTGTTCAGTATCACCAGGTGAGTGTACTCTGTCAGTTTGGTCCAAATCCTGTACTGGGAAGTGCCTCAAAAAGGGTGCCAATACTTAATGTCACCAAAGGTCACCAAAGGTCATGAGTCAGATTGGCCTCCTTTAGCAACTCAGCCTCACCACATCTGGGCCCAGAACTCAACATTTGACCAAAATGGTCAGTAGCGCCATTTCCCACATGTGGGTGGTGCTGTATTGGCCAATTATGTCGTGTCTGGGCATCATGCCAGATCCTGTTAGAAGCAAAGGCCCAATAGGAAAGCATGTGAAATCCAAAATGGGACAGAAAAGTGACACATGGCTGAAAGTCACTTGAAAATTTAAAAATGTTAAGAGGAAGTGACTGTGCGAATTTCAGATTCCTACATTAATCACAGCCGCTGCAGCGGGCGTCGAAAGTTGCCATTGTATCCCAATGGAGCTTCTCCCCCTGGCCCTCAGAGTTCCGTCGTCATGGAAACTCACTCACACCTCTGCTGCAGGCCAGTCTCCCGAAGTGCAGAGACTTTGCTCAGAATAAGTCCCATTGGGTTATAATGGAGAACTTTGCCCCGAACAACGCTCCATATCTCCTGATCCGTAAATGGTAGAGACGTAATTTCTTCTGCGTTTATTTCGTAACGGATAGGGGAAGAAGACAGGCTATCGGTTGTTGCTGGAAAAAGTTTAATAAAGGCGTGAAAAATTATGATATAAAGGTGATTTTTATGGATTTTTAGAAATCCTCTAAAAACGGTCCCGAACAAATCGCTGTAGCTGAAAAAGTATAAGAGATATCAAAATAATTCTTTCACTATGAGTATCAGCAGGCTTTTGAGGACTATGGTATTCATTTTCATGTTTGTACAAAAAACGGTGTAGGCACAGCGACGATGTAAAAAAGTGGATGATATGGGAAAATGCAGCTGAAAAGCGTTTTCAGGAATTTGCACATTCGCTACTCCCGAACAAATTGTTCCTGCGGCAAAACCGTAACAGTTATCCCAACAATTTCTTTTTTATGAGTGCCAGAAGTGTCGGGAAATGCATGTGTGAAAATCTCATGCTTGTACATGAAACGGTTTAGGAGTAGCGACGATGCGAAAACACGTGATGTTTTGGATTTTCAGACGTCATTTTTCAAAACCGCTCCATAGGAAATGAATGGGGGAGGTTTCGGGTTTGTGTCGGTCTGAGGTGATTTGCGAAAAATCTATAAATGCTACACCAATGAGGGTTACATTTCCTGAATCCAGACAAAAATACCTACGTTTTGATGTATAATTTGTCTACGTAGAGTGAAAATTGAGCGAGTAGGCGGAAGTTGTTCGGAGTTTTGAAATCTTTGAAAACGCTAGAGTGGGCCACTCTAGCGGTTGGAGAATTCCGTCATTGACTTTCATTATAAACGATGATTTTGCTGATTTTCGGACATGAGCTTTGAGGAGTAACTGTGAAGAGACGATAAAAGATATCCACATCCCGTTTTCACTTCTGAGTAGTTCACAGATATGTCTACAAACTGGAAGTTAAACGGTGTTCGTAGGTGAAAGCATGACGATACAGTACAGCGTTGAAAATGGCAATTTGGAGGCTTTTTTGGGGCTTTTTTTCTCCCCGACTCCATTGATTACTATGGGTTTTTTCGGGGGTGGTTTTTCGCTAATTGCGTTGCCATGGTAACTCGAAACCCCGATAAAAGTAATAGCACACTATTCCCGACCGAGCCGGACGTTTTGATGTATATATTGTGGGGGTGCACGCTACGGTTCGGGCCGCATTAATCGTCAAACAATTAAGAATATTAATAATAATAAATAAACCGTTTAGAGGTGAATAGTAGTAGGTGCCTCCATGCATTTGCATGGGAGGCAGTGCTGTGCTTCGCACAGCACTGCCTCCTCATTGCAAATGCTTGGCAGGCACCTAACTAGAAAATTTCTGAAGAAATTTAGCAAGGCGCCTGCCTCGTGGTGCGTACCGTACTGTGTAAAAAAGCAACAGGAAGTAACACCGCGAATTTCAGCTTCCTACGGTCTTCACAGCCCCCGCAACGGCCGTCCAAAGGTGCCATGTTAAGTCAATGGACCTCCTAGGAGCCTCTGGCTAGCAGCGTTGTCATGGAGACTCCCTCACAGCTGTAGCCCTCTGTCTTAATTATCATTACCTTTATCATGTGAGGTACTGAGGTGAATGTGTGATTTCAGTGTCTTTGGAGCATTTCTGCAGCATGTAACAGAGGCAAAGAGGGGTCAAAAATGGATGTTTGACACCTCATAAAATAGACATGCTTTATCTGACATGGCCCAAATTTGTTGTAGAGCCTTCTCTCTAAAGGAAGTACAGACTCTGTGAAGCAAAAGTTTGTGCGAGCTTCCTAGAGCTACTTCCGGTTAGCAACATGCTAAGCGTTAGCCGCTAACAAGGTTGTGTTCAGTATGACCGGGTGATGGTACTCTGTTAGTTTGGTCCATATCCTGTGCTGGGAAGTGCCTCAAAGAGGGAGAAAATATGTTGTTTATTACGTCGCCATGGTAACTCAAAATGGCGGGTGGTCTTGGCCCATTGAAAAGCATTGAATATGTGACACCTCCTAACATGGAGATGCTTTATCCGACATGGCCAAAATTTGTTGTGGAGCTTTCTCTCTACAGTAAGAACAGACTCTGTGAAGGAGAAGTTAGTGAGACCTTCCTAGAGCTACTTCCTGTTAGCAACATGCTAACCGTTAGCCGCTAACAAGGTTGTGTTCAGGATGACCAGGTGATGGTACTCTGTTAGTTTGGTCCATAACCTGTGCTGGGAAGTGCCTCAAAGAGGGAGAAAATACGTAGTTTATTACGTCGCCATGGTAACTCAAAATGGCGGGTGGTCTTGGCCCATTGAAAAGCATTGAATATGTGACACCTCCTAACATGGAGATGCTTTATCCGACATGGCCAAAATTTGTTGTGGAGCTTTCTCTCTACAGTAAGAACAGACTCTGTGAAGCAGAAGTTAGTGAGACCTTCCTAGAGCTACTTCCTGTTAGCAACATGCTAACCGTTAGCCGCTAACAAGGTTGTGTTCAGGATGACCAGGTGATGGTACTCTGTTAGTTTGGTCCATAACCTGTGCTGGGAAGTGCCTCAAAGAGGGAGAAAATACGTAGTTTATTACGTCGCCATGGTAACTCAAAATGGCGGGTGGTCTTGGCCCATTGAAAAGCATTGAATATTTGACACCTCCTAACATGGAGATGCTTTATCCGACATGGCCAAAATTTGTTGTGGAGCTTTCTCTCTACAGTAAGAACAGACTCTGTGAAGCAGAAGTTGGTGAGACCTTCCTAGAGCTACTTCCTGTTAGCAACATGCTAACCGTTAGCCGCTAACAAGGTTGTGTTCAGGATGACCAGGTGATGGTACTCTGTCAGTTTGGTCCAAATCCTGTACTGGGGTGTGCTTCAAATAGGGAGAAAATATGTTTTTTATAACGTTGCCATGGTAACTCAAAATGGCGGGTGGTACAAAAAAATACTTCATAGGATCAGCACACATGTTTTGTTATACATACTGTGGGGATTATAATATGAAACTCTAAGTGTCCCACATCGGGATTCGATCCTATGACCTCTTGCATGCAAAGCCTGCACTTTCCATCTGAGCTATACTGTAGCGCCATATATGGGCATGCAGTATTGGGACCATAAGGGGTTTGATCCCCTATTGAAAAGCATTGGATGTTTGACACCTCATAGCTTGGAGATGCTTTATGCGACGGAGCCCAAATTTGTTGTGCAGCTTTCTCTCTAGAGTAAGAACAGACTCTGTGAAGCGGAAGTTGGTGAGACCTTCCTAGAGCTACTTCCGGTTAGCAACATGCTAACAGTTAGCCGCTAACAGGGTTGTGCTCAGTATCACCAGGTGAGTGTACTCTGTCAGTTTGGTCCAAATCCTGTACTGGGAAGTCCCTCAAACAGGGTGCCAATACTTAATGTGACCAAAGGTCACCAAAGGTCGTGAGTCAGATTGGCCTCCTTTAGCAACTCAGCCTCACCACATCTGGGCCCAGAACTCAACATTTGACCAAAATGGTCAGTAGCGCCATTTCCCACAGGTGGGTGGTGCTGTATTGGCCAATTGGGTCGTCTCTGGGCCTCATGCCAGGTCCTGTTGGAAGCAAAGGCCCAATAAGAAAGCATGTGAAATCCAAAATGGGACAGAAAAGTGACACATGGCTGAAAGTCACATGAAAATTTTAAAATGTTAAGAGGAAGTGACTGTGCGAATTTCAGATTCCTACATTAATCACAGCCGCTGCAGCGGGCGTCGAAAGTTGCCATTGTATCCCAATGGAGCTTCTCCCTCTGGCCCTCAGAGTTCCGTCGTCATGGAAACTCACTCACACCTCTGCTGCAGGCTTGAAAATTTTAAAATGTTAAGAGGAAGTGACTGTGCGAATTTCAGATTCCTACATTAATCACAGCCGCTGCAGCGGGCGTCGAAAGTTGCCATTGTATCCCAATGGAGCTTCCCCCTCTGGCCCTCAGAGTTCCGTCGTCATGGAAACTCACTCACACCTCTGCTGCAGGCCAGTCTACCGAAGTGCAGAGACTTTGCTCACAATAAGTCCCATTGGATTATAATGGGGAACTTTGCCCCGAACAACGCTCCATATCTCCTGATCCGTAAATGGTAGAGACGTAATTTTTTCTGCGTTTATTTCGTAACGGATAGGGGAAGAAGACAGGCTATCGGTTTTTGCTGGAAAAAGTTTAATAAAGGCGTGAAAAATTATGATATAAAGGTGATTTTTATGGAATTTTAGAAATCCTCTAAAACCGGTCCCGAACAAATCGCTGTAGCTGAAAAAGTATAAGAGATATCAAAATAATTCTTTCACTATGAGTATCAGCAGGCTTTTGAGGACTATGGTGCCCATTTTCATGTTTGTACAAAAATCGGTGTAGGCACAGCGACGATGTAAAAAAGTGGATGATGTGGGAAAATGCAGCTGAAAAGCGTTTTCAGGAATTTGCACATTCGCTACTCCCGAACAAATTGTTCCTGCGGCAAAACCGTAACAGTTATCCAAGCAATTCCTTTTTTATGAGTGCCAGAAGGGTCGGGACATTCATGTGTGAAAGTCTCATGCTTGTACATAAAACGGTTTAGGAGTAGCGACGATGCGAAAACATGTGACGTTTTGGATTTTCAGACGTCATTTTTCAAAACCGCTCCATAGGAAATGAATGGGGAGGATTTCGGGTTTGTGTCGGTCTGAGGTGATTTGCGAAAAATCTATAAATGCTACACCAATGAGGGTTACATTTCCTGAATCCAAACAAAAATACCTACGTTTTGATGTATAATTTGTCTACGTAGAGTGAAAATTGAGCGAGTAGGCTGAAGTTGTTCGGAGTTTTGAAATCTTTGAAAACGCTAGAGTGGCCCACTCTAGCGGTTGGAGAATTCCGTCATTGACTTTCATTATAAACGATGATTTCGCTGATTTTGGGACATGAGCTTTGAGGAGTAACTGTGAAGAGACGATAAAAGATATCCACATCCCGTTTTCACTTCTGAGTAGTTCACAGATATGTCTACAAACTGGAAGTTAAACGGTGTTCGTAGGTGAAAGCATGACGATACAGTACAGCGTTGAAAATGGCCATTTTGAGGCTTTTTTGAGGCGTTCTTTCTACCCGACTCCATTCATTCCTATGGGATTTTTGGGGGTGGTTTTTCGCTAATTGCGTTGCCATGGTAACTCGAAACCCCAACAGAAGTAATAGCACACATCTCGAGACCGAGCCGGACGTTTTGATGTATATATTGTGGGGGTGCACGCTACGGTTCGGGCCGCATTAATCGTGAAGGAAGAAAAATAAAGAATATTAATAATATTAATAATAAAGAAGTCCGTTTAGAGGTGAATAGTAGTAGGTGCCTCCATGCATTTGCATGGGAGGCAGTGCTGTGCTTCGCACAGCACTGCCTCCTCATTGCAAATGCTTGGCAGGCACCTAACTAGAAAATTTCTGAAGAAATTTAGCAAGGCGCCTGCCTCGTGGTGCGTACCGTACTGTGTAAAAAAGCAACAGGAAGTAACACCGCGAATTTCAGCTTCCTACGGTCTTCACAGCCCCCGCAACGGCCGTCCAAAGGTGCCATGTTAAGTCAATGGACCTCCTAGGAGCCTCTGGCTAGCAGCGTTGTCATGGAGACTCCCTCACAGCTGTAGCCCTCTGTCTTAATTATCATTACCTTTATCATGTGAGGTACTGAGGTGAATGTGTGATTTCAGTGTCTTTGGAGCATTTCTGCAGCATGTAACAGAGGCAAAGAGGGGTCAAAAATGGATGTTTGACACCTCATAAAATAGACATGCTTTATCTGACATGGCCCAAATTTGTTGTAGAGCCTTCTCTCTAAAGGAAGTACAGACTCTGTGAAGCAAAAGTTTGTGCGAGCTTCCTAGAGCTACTTCCGGTTAGCAACATGCTAAGCGTTAGCCGCTAACAAGGTTGTGTTCAGTATGACCGGGTGATGGTACTCTGTTAGTTTGGTCCATATCCTGTGCTGGGAAGTGCCTCAAAGAGGGAGAAAATATGTTGTTTATTACGTCGCCATGGTAACTCAAAATGGCGGGTGGTCTTGGCCCATTGAAAAGCATTGAATATGTGACACCTCCTAACATGGAGATGCTTTATCCGACATGGCCAAAATTTGTTGTGGAGCTTTCTCTCTACAGTAAGAACAGACTCTGTGAAGGAGAAGTTAGTGAGACCTTCCTAGAGCTACTTCCTGTTAGCAACATGCTAACCGTTAGCCGCTAACAAGGTTGTGTTCAGGATGACCAGGTGATGGTACTCTGTTAGTTTGGTCCATAACCTGTGCTGGGAAGTGCCTCAAAGAGGGAGAAAATACGTAGTTTATTACGTCGCCATGGTAACTCAAAATGGCGGGTGGTCTTGGCCCATTGAAAAGCATTGAATATGTGACACCTCCTAACATGGAGATGCTTTATCCGACATGGCCAAAATTTGTTGTGGAGCTTTCTCTCTACAGTAAGAACAGACTCTGTGAAGCAGAAGTTAGTGAGACCTTCCTAGAGCTACTTCCTGTTAGCAACATGCTAACCGTTAGCCGCTAACAAGGTTGTGTTCAGGATGACCAGGTGATGGTACTCTGTTAGTTTGGTCCATAACCTGTGCTGGGAAGTGCCTCAAAGAGGGAGAAAATACGTAGTTTATTACGTCGCCATGGTAACTCAAAATGGCGGGTGGTCTTGGCCCATTGAAAAGCATTGAATATTTGACACCTCCTAACATGGAGATGCTTTATCCGACATGGCCAAAATTTGTTGTGGAGCTTTCTCTCTACAGTAAGAACAGACTCTGTGAAGCAGAAGTTGGTGAGACCTTCCTAGAGCTACTTCCTGTTAGCAACATGCTAACCGTTAGCCGCTAACAAGGTTGTGTTCAGGATGACCAGGTGATGGTACTCTGTCAGTTTGGTCCAAATCCTGTACTGGGGTGTGCTTCAAATAGGGAGAAAATACGTTTTTTATAACGTTGCCATGGTAACTCAAAATGGCGGGTGGTACAAAAAAATACTTCATAGGATCAGCACACATGTTTTGTTATACATACTGTGGGGATTATAATATGAAACTCTAAGTGTCCCACATCGGGATTCGATCCTATGACCTCTTGCATGCAAAGCCTGCACTTTCCATCTGAGCTATACTGTAGCGCCATATATGGGCATGCAGTATTGGGACCATAAGGGGTTTGATCCCCTATTGAAAAGCATTGGATGTTTGACACCTCATAGCTTGGAGATGCTTTATGCGACGGAGCCCAAATTTGTTGTGCAGCTTTCTCTCTAGAGTAAGAACAGACTCTGTGAAGCGGAAGTTGGTGAGACCTTCCTAGAGCTACTTCCGGTTAGCAACATGCTAACAGTTAGCCGCTAACAGGGTTGTGCTCAGTATCACCAGGTGAGTGTACTCTGTCAGTTTGGTCCAAATCCTGTACTGGGAAGTCCCTCAAACAGGGTGCCAATACTTAATGTGACCAAAGGTCACCAAAGGTCGTGAGTCAGATTGGCCTCCTTTAGCAACTCAGCCTCACCACATCTGGGCCCAGAACTCAACATTTGACCAAAATGGTCAGTAGCGCCATTTCCCACAGGTGGGTGGTGCTGTATTGGCCAATTGGGTCGTCTCTGGGCCTCATGCCAGGTCCTGTTGGAAGCAAAGGCCCAATAAGAAAGCATGTGAAATCCAAAATGGGACAGAAAAGTGACACATGGCTGAAAGTCACATGAAAATTTTAAAATGTTAAGAGGAAGTGACTGTGCGAATTTCAGATTCCTACATTAATCACAGCCGCTGCAGCGGGCGTCGAAAGTTGCCATTGTATCCCAATGGAGCTTCTCCCTCTGGCCCTCAGAGTTCCGTCGTCATGGAAACTCACTCACACCTCTGCTGCAGGCTTGAAAATTTTAAAATGTTAAGAGGAAGTGACTGTGCGAATTTCAGATTCCTACATTAATCACAGCCGCTGCAGCGGGCGTCGAAAGTTGCCATTGTATCCCAATGGAGCTTCCCCCTCTGGCCCTCAGAGTTCCGTCGTCATGGAAACTCACTCACACCTCTGCTGCAGGCCAGTCTACCGAAGTGCAGAGACTTTGCTCACAATAAGTCCCATTGGATTATAATGGGGAACTTTGCCCCGAACAACGCTCCATATCTCCTGATCCGTAAATGGTAGAGACGTAATTTTTTCTGCGTTTATTTCGTAACGGATAGGGGAAGAAGACAGGCTATCGGTTTTTGCTGGAAAAAGTTTAATAAAGGCGTGAAAAATTATGATATAAAGGTGATTTTTATGGAATTTTAGAAATCCTCTAAAACCGGTCCCGAACAAATCGCTGTAGCTGAAAAAGTATAAGAGATATCAAAATAATTCTTTCACTATGAGTATCAGCAGGCTTTTGAGGACTATGGTGCCCATTTTCATGTTTGTACAAAAATCGGTGTAGGCACAGCGACGATGTAAAAAAGTGGATGATGTGGGAAAATGCAGCTGAAAAGCGTTTTCAGGAATTTGCACATTCGCTACTCCCGAACAAATTGTTCCTGCGGCAAAACCGTAACAGTTATCCAAGCAATTCCTTTTTTATGAGTGCCAGAAGGGTCGGGACATTCATGTGTGAAAGTCTCATGCTTGTACATAAAACGGTTTAGGAGTAGCGACGATGCGAAAACATGTGACGTTTTGGATTTTCAGACGTCATTTTTCAAAACCGCTCCATAGGAAATGAATGGGGAGGATTTCGGGTTTGTGTCGGTCTGAGGTGATTTGCGAAAAATCTATAAATGCTACACCAATGAGGGTTACATTTCCTGAATCCAAACAAAAATACCTACGTTTTGATGTATAATTTGTCTACGTAGAGTGAAAATTGAGCGAGTAGGCTGAAGTTGTTCGGAGTTTTGAAATCTTTGAAAACGCTAGAGTGGCCCACTCTAGCGGTTGGAGAATTCCGTCATTGACTTTCATTATAAACGATGATTTCGCTGATTTTGGGACATGAGCTTTGAGGAGTAACTGTGAAGAGACGATAAAAGATATCCACATCCCGTTTTCACTTCTGAGTAGTTCACAGATATGTCTACAAACTGGAAGTTAAACGGTGTTCGTAGGTGAAAGCATGACGATACAGTACAGCGTTGAAAATGGCCATTTTGAGGCTTTTTTGAGGCGTTCTTTCTACCCGACTCCATTCATTCCTATGGGATTTTTGGGGGTGGTTTTTCGCTAATTGCGTTGCCATGGTAACTCGAAACCCCAACAGAAGTAATAGCACACATCTCGAGACCGAGCCGGACGTTTTGATGTATATATTGTGGGGGTGCACGCTACGGTTCGGGCCGCATTAATCGTGAAGGAAGAAAAATAAAGAATATTAATAATATTAATAATAAAGAAGTCCGTTTAGAGGTGAATAGTAGTAGGTGCCTCCATGCATTTGCATGGGAGGCAGTGCTGTGCTTCGCACAGCACTGCCTCCTCATTGCAAATGCTTGGCAGGCACCTAACTAGAAAATTTCTGAAGAAATTTAGCAAGGCGCCTGCCTCGTGGTGCGTACCGTACTGTGTAAAAAAGCAACAGGAAGTAACACCGCGAATTTCAGCTTCCTACGGTCTTCACAGCCCCCGCAACGGCCGTCCAAAGGTGCCATGTTAAGTCAATGGACCTCCTAGGAGCCTCTGGCTAGCAGCGTTGTCATGGAGACTCCCTCACAGCTGTAGCCCTCTGTCTTAATTATCATTACCTTTATCATGTGAGGTACTGAGGTGAATGTGTGATTTCAGTGTCTTTGGAGCATTTCTGCAGCATGTAACAGAGGCAAAGAGGGGTCAAAAATGGATGTTTGACACCTCATAAAATAGACATGCTTTATCTGACATGGCCCAAATTTGTTGTAGAGCCTTCTCTCTAAAGGAAGTACAGACTCTGTGAAGCAAAAGTTTGTGCGAGCTTCCTAGAGCTACTTCCGGTTAGCAACATGCTAAGCGTTAGCCGCTAACAAGGTTGTGTTCAGTATGACCGGGTGATGGTACTCTGTTAGTTTGGTCCATATCCTGTGCTGGGAAGTGCCTCAAAGAGGGAGAAAATATGTTGTTTATTACGTCGCCATGGTAACTCAAAATGGCGGGTGGTCTTGGCCCATTGAAAAGCATTGAATATGTGACACCTCCTAACATGGAGATGCTTTATCCGACATGGCCAAAATTTGTTGTGGAGCTTTCTCTCTACAGTAAGAACAGACTCTGTGAAGGAGAAGTTAGTGAGACCTTCCTAGAGCTACTTCCTGTTAGCAACATGCTAACCGTTAGCCGCTAACAAGGTTGTGTTCAGGATGACCAGGTGATGGTACTCTGTTAGTTTGGTCCATAACCTGTGCTGGGAAGTGCCTCAAAGAGGGAGAAAATACGTAGTTTATTACGTCGCCATGGTAACTCAAAATGGCGGGTGGTCTTGGCCCATTGAAAAGCATTGAATATGTGACACCTCCTAACATGGAGATGCTTTATCCGACATGGCCAAAATTTGTTGTGGAGCTTTCTCTCTACAGTAAGAACAGACTCTGTGAAGCAGAAGTTAGTGAGACCTTCCTAGAGCTACTTCCTGTTAGCAACATGCTAACCGTTAGCCGCTAACAAGGTTGTGTTCAGGATGACCAGGTGATGGTACTCTGTTAGTTTGGTCCATAACCTGTGCTGGGAAGTGCCTCAAAGAGGGAGAAAATACGTAGTTTATTACGTCGCCATGGTAACTCAAAATGGCGGGTGGTCTTGGCCCATTGAAAAGCATTGAATATTTGACACCTCCTAACATGGAGATGCTTTATCCGACATGGCCAAAATTTGTTGTGGAGCTTTCTCTCTACAGTAAGAACAGACTCTGTGAAGCAGAAGTTGGTGAGACCTTCCTAGAGCTACTTCCTGTTAGCAACATGCTAACCGTTAGCCGCTAACAAGGTTGTGTTCAGGATGACCAGGTGATGGTACTCTGTCAGTTTGGTCCAAATCCTGTACTGGGGTGTGCTTCAAATAGGGAGAAAATACGTTTTTTATAACGTTGCCATGGTAACTCAAAATGGCGGGTGGTACAAAAAAATACTTCATAGGATCAGCACACATGTTTTGTTATACATACTGTGGGGATTATAATATGAAACTCTAAGTGTCCCACATCGGGATTCGATCCTATGACCTCTTGCATGCAAAGCCTGCACTTTCCATCTGAGCTATACTGTAGCGCCATATATGGGCATGCAGTATTGGGACCATAAGGGGTTTGATCCCCTATTGAAAAGCATTGGATGTTTGACACCTCATAGCTTGGAGATGCTTTATGCGACGGAGCCCAAATTTGTTGTGCAGCTTTCTCTCTAGAGTAAGAACAGACTCTGTGAAGCGGAAGTTGGTGAGACCTTCCTAGAGCTACTTCCGGTTAGCAACATGCTAACAGTTAGCCGCTAACAGGGTTGTGCTCAGTATCACCAGGTGAGTGTACTCTGTCAGTTTGGTCCAAATCCTGTACTGGGAAGTCCCTCAAACAGGGTGCCAATACTTAATGTGACCAAAGGTCACCAAAGGTCGTGAGTCAGATTGGCCTCCTTTAGCAACTCAGCCTCACCACATCTGGGCCCAGAACTCAACATTTGACCAAAATGGTCAGTAGCGCCATTTCCCACAGGTGGGTGGTGCTGTATTGGCCAATTGGGTCGTCTCTGGGCCTCATGCCAGGTCCTGTTGGAAGCAAAGGCCCAATAAGAAAGCATGTGAAATCCAAAATGGGACAGAAAAGTGACACATGGCTGAAAGTCACATGAAAATTTTAAAATGTTAAGAGGAAGTGACTGTGCGAATTTCAGATTCCTACATTAATCACAGCCGCTGCAGCGGGCGTCGAAAGTTGCCATTGTATCCCAATGGAGCTTCTCCCTCTGGCCCTCAGAGTTCCGTCGTCATGGAAACTCACTCACACCTCTGCTGCAGGCTTGAAAATTTTAAAATGTTAAGAGGAAGTGACTGTGCGAATTTCAGATTCCTACATTAATCACAGCCGCTGCAGCGGGCGTCGAAAGTTGCCATTGTATCCCAATGGAGCTTCCCCCTCTGGCCCTCAGAGTTCCGTCGTCATGGAAACTCACTCACACCTCTGCTGCAGGCCAGTCTACCGAAGTGCAGAGACTTTGCTCACAATAAGTCCCATTGGATTATAATGGGGAACTTTGCCCCGAACAACGCTCCATATCTCCTGATCCGTAAATGGTAGAGACGTAATTTTTTCTGCGTTTATTTCGTAACGGATAGGGGAAGAAGACAGGCTATCGGTTTTTGCTGGAAAAAGTTTAATAAAGGCGTGAAAAATTATGATATAAAGGTGATTTTTATGGAATTTTAGAAATCCTCTAAAACCGGTCCCGAACAAATCGCTGTAGCTGAAAAAGTATAAGAGATATCAAAATAATTCTTTCACTATGAGTATCAGCAGGCTTTTGAGGACTATGGTGCCCATTTTCATGTTTGTACAAAAATCGGTGTAGGCACAGCGACGATGTAAAAAAGTGGATGATGTGGGAAAATGCAGCTGAAAAGCGTTTTCAGGAATTTGCACATTCGCTACTCCCGAACAAATTGTTCCTGCGGCAAAACCGTAACAGTTATCCAAGCAATTCCTTTTTTATGAGTGCCAGAAGGGTCGGGACATTCATGTGTGAAAGTCTCATGCTTGTACATAAAACGGTTTAGGAGTAGCGACGATGCGAAAACATGTGACGTTTTGGATTTTCAGACGTCATTTTTCAAAACCGCTCCATAGGAAATGAATGGGGAGGATTTCGGGTTTGTGTCGGTCTGAGGTGATTTGCGAAAAATCTATAAATGCTACACCAATGAGGGTTACATTTCCTGAATCCAAACAAAAATACCTACGTTTTGATGTATAATTTGTCTACGTAGAGTGAAAATTGAGCGAGTAGGCTGAAGTTGTTCGGAGTTTTGAAATCTTTGAAAACGCTAGAGTGGCCCACTCTAGCGGTTGGAGAATTCCGTCATTGACTTTCATTATAAACGATGATTTCGCTGATTTTGGGACATGAGCTTTGAGGAGTAACTGTGAAGAGACGATAAAAGATATCCACATCCCGTTTTCACTTCTGAGTAGTTCACAGATATGTCTACAAACTGGAAGTTAAACGGTGTTCGTAGGTGAAAGCATGACGATACAGTACAGCGTTGAAAATGGCCATTTTGAGGCTTTTTTGAGGCGTTCTTTCTACCCGACTCCATTCATTCCTATGGGATTTTTGGGGGTGGTTTTTCGCTAATTGCGTTGCCATGGTAACTCGAAACCCCAACAGAAGTAATAGCACACATCTCGAGACCGAGCCGGACGTTTTGATGTATATATTGTGGGGGTGCACGCTACGGTTCGGGCCGCATTAATCGTGAAGGAAGAAAAATAAAGAATATTAATAATATTAATAATAAAGAAGTCCGTTTAGAGGTGAATAGTAGTAGGTGCCTCCATGCATTTGCATGGGAGGCAGTGCTGTGCTTCGCACAGCACTGCCTCCTCATTGCAAATGCTTGGCAGGCACCTAACTAGAAAATTTCTGAAGAAATTTAGCAAGGCGCCTGCCTCGTGGTGCATACCGTACTGTGTAAAATAGCAACAGGAAGTAACACCGCGAATTTCAGCTTCCTACGGTCTTCACAGCCCCCGCAACGGCCGTCCAAAGGTGCCATGTTAAGTCAATGGACCTCCTAGGAGCCTCTGGCTAGCAGCGTTGTCATGGAGACTCCCTCACAGCTGTAGCCCTCTCTTTGTCTGTAAAGCCAGAACAACCCTGGCTAAGCAGAAGTTCGTACGAGCTTCCTAGAGCTACTTCCGGTTAGCAACATGCTAACCATTAGCCGCTAACACGGTTGTGGTCAGGCTCACTGGGTGATGGAACTCTGTTAGCTTGGTTGAAATCCTATGCTGAGAAGTGCCTAAAAAGAGAGAAAATCCTAAAATTCACCAAAGGTCATTTTCCCATTCATTCCTATGGGAGTTTTTGGCTTCAGTTACTGGGGTACTACGTTACCATGGTTACTGCCAGTGACAACAGAAGTAATAGCACACCTCGTGAGACCCAGCCGCACGTTTTGATGTATAAATTGTGGGGGTGGACGCTTCTGTTCGGGCCGCATTAATTTGCAAAGGTTCAAGTAAGTGCATAGTATATTTAACACTAGAAAATTTCTGAAGAAATTTAGCAAGGTGCCTGCCTCGTGGTGCGTACCGTACCGTTGAAAATACTAACGGGAAGTAACACTGCGAATTTCAGCTTCCTACGGTCTTCACAGCCCCCGCAACGGCCGTCCAAAGGTGCCATGTTAAGTCAATGGACCTCCTAGGAGCCTCTGGCTAGCAGCGTTGTCATGGAGACTCCCTCACAGCTGTAGCCCTCTGTCTTAATTATCATTACCTTTATCATGTGAGGTACTGAGGTGAATGTGTGATTTCAGTGTCTTTGGAGCATTTCTGCAGCATGTAACAGAGGCAAATAGGGGTCAAAAATGGATGTTTGACACCTCATAAAATAGACATGCTTTATCTGACATGGCCCAAATTTGTTGTAGAGCTTCCTCTCTAAAGGAAGTACAGACTCTGTGAAGCAAAAGTTTGTGCGAGCTTGCTAGAGCTACTTCCGGTTAGCAACATGCTAACCGTTAGCCGCGAACAAGGTTGTGTTCAGGATGACCAGGTGATGGTACTCTGTTAGTTTGGTCCATAACCTGTGCTGGGAAGTGCCTCAAAGAGGGAGAAAATACGTTGTTTATTACGTCGCCATGGTAACTCAAAATGGCGGGTGGTCTTGGCCCATTGAAAAGCATTGAATATTTGACACCTCCTAACATGGAGATGCTTTATCCGACATGGCCAAAATTTGTTGTGGAGCTTTCACTCTACAGTAAGAACAGACTCTGTGAAGCAGAAGTTGGTGAGACCTTCCTAGAGCTACTTCCTGTTAGCAACATGCTAACCGTTAGCCGCTAACATGGTTGTGTTCAGTATCACCGGGGGATTGTACTCTGTCAGTTTGGTCCAAATCCTGTACTGGGATGTGCTTCAAATAGGGAGAAAATACGTTTTTTATAACGTTGCCATGGTAACTCAAAATGGCGGGTGGTACAAAAAAATACTTCATAGGATCAGCACACATGTTTTGTTATACATACTGTGGGGATTATAATATAAAACTCTAAGTGTGCCACACCGGGATTCGATCCCATGACCTCTTGCATGCAAAGCCTGCACTTTCCATCTGAGCTATACTGTAGCACCATATATGGGCATGCAGTATTGACCATAAGGGGTTTGATCCCCCATTGAAAAGCATTGGATGTTTGACACCTCATAGCTTGGAAATGCTTTATGCGACGTAGCCCAAATTTCTTGTGGAGCTTTCTCTCTAGAGTAAGAACAGACTCTGTGAAGCAGAAGTTGGTGAGACCTTCCTAGAGCTACTTCCGGTTAGCAACATGCTAACAGTTAGCCGCTAACAGGGTTGTGTTCAGTATCACCAGGTGAGTGTACTCTGTCAGTTTGGTCCAAATCCTGTACTGGGAAGTGCCTCAAAAAGGGTGCCAATACTTAATGTCACCAAAGGTCACCAAAGCTCATGAGTCAGATTGGCCTCCTTTAGCAACTCAGCCTCACCACATCTGGGCCCAGAACTCAACATTTGACCAAAATGGTCAGTAACGCCATTTCCCACATGTGGGTGGTGCTGTATTGGCCAATTATGTGGTGTCTGGGCATCATGCCAGATCCTGTTGGAAGCAAAGGCCCAATAGGAAAGCATGTGAAATCCAAAATGGGACAGAAAAGTGACACATGGCTGAAAGTCACTTGAAAATTTAAAAATGTTAAGAGGAAGTGACTGTGCGAATTTCAGATTCCTACATTAATCACAGCCGCTGCAGCGGGTGTCGAAAGTTGCCATTGTATCCCAATGGAGCTTCTCCCTCTGGGCCTCAGAGTTCCGTCGTCATGGAAACTCACTCACACCTCTGCTGCAGGCCAGTCTACCGAAGTGCAGAGACTTTGCTCACAATAAGTCCCATTGGATTATAATGGAGAACTTTGCCCCGAACAACGCTCCATATCTCCTGATCCGTAAATGGTAGAGACGTCATTTTTTCTGCGTTTATTTCGTAACGGATAGGGGAAGAAGACAGGCTATCGGTTTTTGCTGGAAAAAGTTTAATAAAGGCGTGAAAAATTATGATATAAAGGTGATTTTTATGGATTTTCAGAAATCCTCTAAAAACGTTCCCGAACAAATCGCTGTAGCTGAAAAAGTATAAGAGATATCAAAATAATTCTTTCACTATGAGTATCAGCAGGCTTTTGAGGACTATGGTGCCCATTTTCATGTTTGTACAAAAATCGGTGTAGGCACAGCGACGATGTAAAAAAGTGGATGATGTGGGAAAATGCAGCTGAAAAGCGTTTTCAGGGATTTGCACATTCGCTACTCCCGAACAAATTGTTCCTGCGGTAAAACCGTAACAGTTATCCAAACAATTCCTTTTTTATGAGTGCCAGAAGGGTCGGGACATTCATGTGTGAAAGTCTCATGCTTGTACATGAAACGGTTTAGGAGTAGCGACGATGCGAAAACATGTGATGTTTTTGATTTTCAGACGTCATTTTTCAAAACCGCTCCATAGGAAATGAATGGGGAGGATTTCGGGTTTGTGTCGCTCTGAGGTGATTTGCGAAAAATCTATAAATGCTACACCAATGAGGGTTACATTTCCTGAATCCAGACAAAAATACCTACGTTTTGATGTATAATTTGTCTACGTAGAGTGAAAATTGAGCGAGTAGGCTGAAGTTGTTCGGACTTTTGAAATCTTTGAAAACGCTAGAGTGGCCCACTCTAGCGGTTGGAGAATTCCGTCATTGACTTTCATTATAAACGATGATTTCGCTGATTTTCGGACATGATCTTTGAGGAGTAACTGTGAAGAGACGATAAAAGATATCCCCATCCCGTTTTCACTTCTGAGTGGTTCAAAGATATATCTACAAACTGGAAGTTAAACGGTGTTCGTAGGTGAAAGCATGGCGACACAGTACAGCTTTGAAAATGGCCATTTGGAGGCTTTTTTGAGGCTTTCTTTCTACCCGACTCCATTCATTCCTATGGGGTTTTTGGGGGGTGGTTTTTCGCTAATTGCGTTGCCATGGTAACTCGAAACCCCAATAAAAGTAATAGCACACATCTCGAGACCGAGCCGGACGTTTTGATGTATATATTGTGGGGGTGCACGCTACGGTTCGGGCCGCATTAATCGTGAAGGAAGAAAAATAAAGAATATTAATAAAGAGTCCGTTTAGAGGTGAATAGTAGTAGGTGCCTCCATGCATTTGCATGGGAGGCAGTGCTGTGCTTCGCACAGCACTGCCTCCTCATTGCAAATGCTTGGCAGGCACCTAATAAAGAAGTCCGTTTAGAGGTGAATAGTAGTAGGTGCCTCCATGCATTTGCATGGGAGGCAGTGCTGTGCTTCGCACAGCACTGCCTCCTCATTGCAAATGCTTGGCAGGCACCTAACTAGAAAATTTCTGAAGAAATTTAGCAAGGTGCCTGCCTCGTGGTGCGTACCGTACCGTTGAAAATACTAACGGGAAGTAACACTGCGAATTTCAGCTTCCTACGGTCTTCACAGCCCCCGCAACGGCCGTCCAAAGGTGCCATGTTAAGTCAATGGACCTCCTAGGAGCCTCTGGCTAGCAGCGTTGTCATGGAGACTCCCTCACAGCTGTAGCCCTCTGTCTTAATTATCATTACCTTTATCATGTGAGGTACTGAGGTGAATGTGTGATTTCAGTGTCTTTGAAGCATTTCTGCAGCATGTAACAGAGGCAAATAGGGGTCAAAAATGGATGTTTGACACCTCATAAAATAGACATGCTTTATCTGACATGGCCCAAATTTGTTGTAGAGCTTCCTCTCTAAAGGAAGTACAGACTCTGTGAAGCAAAAGTTTGTGCGAGCTTCCTAGAGCTACTTCCGGTTAGCAACATGCTAACCGTTAGCCGCTAACAAGGTTGTGTTCAGGATGACCAGGTGATGGTACTCTGTTAGTTTGGTCCATAACCTGTGCTGGGAAGTGCCTCAAAGAGGGAGTAAATACGTTTTTTATTACGTCGCCATGGTGACTCAAAATGGCGGGTGGTCTTGGCCCATTGAAAAGCATTGAATATTTGACACCTCCTAACATGGAGATGCTTTATTCGACATGGCCAAAATTTGTTGTGGAGCTTTCACTCTACAGTAAGAACAGACTCTGTGAAGCAGAAGTTGGTGAGACCTTCCTAGAGCTACTTCCTGTTAGCAACATGCTAACCGTTAGCCGCTAACATGGTTGTGTTCAGTATCACCGGGGGATTGTACTCTGTCAGTTTGGTCCAAATCCTGTACTGGGATGTGCTTCAAATAGGGAGAAAATACGTTTTTTATAACGTTGCCATGGTAACTCAAAATGGCGGGTGGTACAAAAAAATACTTCATAGGATCAGCACACATGTTTTGTTATACATACTGTGGGGATTATAATATAAAACTCTAAGTGTGCCACACCGGGATTCGATCCCATGACCTCTTGCATGCAAAGCCTGCACTTTCCATCTGAGCTATACGGTAGCGCCATATATGGGCATGCAGTATTGGGACCATAAGGGGTTTGATCCCCCATTGAAAAGCATTGGATGTTTGACACCTCATAGCTTGGAGATGCTTTATGCGACGTAGCCCAAATTTCTTGTGGAGCTTTCTCTCTAGAGTAAGAACAGACTCTGTGAAGCAGAAGTTGGTGAGACCTTCCTAGAGCTACTTCCGGTTAGCAACATGCTAACAGTTAGCCGCTAACAGGGTTGTGTTCAGTATCACCAGGTGAGTGTACTCTGTCAGTTTGGTCCAAATCCTGTACTGGGAAGTGCCTCAAAAAGGGTGCCAATACTTAATGTCACCAAAGGTCACCAAAGCTCATGAGTCAGATTGGCCTCCTTTAGCAACTCAGCCTCACCACATCTGGGCCCAGAACTCAACATTTGACCAAAATGGTCAGTAGCGCCATTTCCCACAGGTGGGTGGTGCTGTATTGGCCAATTGGGTCATGTCTGGTTATCAAGCCAGGTCCTGTTGGAAGCAAAGGCCCAATAGGAAAGCATGTGAAATCCAAAATGGGACAGAAAAGTGACACATGGCTGAAAGTCACTTGAAAATTTAAAGATGTTAAGAGGAAGTGACTGTGCGAATTTCAGATTCTTACATTAATCACAGCCGCTGCAGCGGGCGTCGAAAGTTGCCATTGTATCCCAATGGAGCTTCTCCCTCTGGCCCTCAGAGTTCCGTCGTCATGGAAACTCACTCACACCTCTGCTGCAGGCTTGAAAATTTAAAAATGTTAAGAGGAAGTGACTGTGCGAATTTCAGATTCCTACATTAATCACAGCCGCTGCAGCGGGCGTCGAAAGTTGCCATTGTATCCCATTGGAGCCTCTCTCTCTGGCCCTCAGAGTTCCGTCGTCATGGAAACTCACTCACACCTGCAGCGGGCCAGTCTACCGAAGTGCAGAGACTTTGCTCACAATAAGTCCCATTGGATTATAATGGAGAACTTTGCCCCGAACAACGCTCCATATCTCCTGATCCGTAAATGGTAGAGACGTAATTTTTTCTGCGTTTATTTCGTGACGGATAGGGGAAGAAGACAGGCTATCGGTTTTTGCTGGAAAAAGTTTAATAAAGGCGTGAAAAATTATGATATAAAGGGGATTTTTATCGACTTTTAGAAATCCTTTAAAAACGTTCCCGAACAAATCGATGTAGCCGAAAAAGTATAAGAGATATCAAAATGATTCTTTCACTATGAGTATCAGCAGGCTTTTGAGGACTATGGTGCCCATTTTCATGTTTGTACAAAAATCGGTGTAGGCACAGCGACGATGTAAAAAAGTGGATGATGTTGGAAAATGCAGCTGAAAAGCGTTTTCAGGAATTTGCACATTCGCTACTCCCGAACAAATTGTTCCTGCGGTAAAACCGTAACAGTTATCCAAACAATTCCTTTTTTATGAGTGCCAGAAGGGTCGGGACATTCATGTGTGAAAGTCTCATGCTTGTACATGAAACGGTTTAGGAGTAGCGACGATGCGAAAACATGTGACGTTTTGGATTTTCAGACGTCATTTTTCAAAAGTGCTCCATAGGAAATGAATGGGGAGGATTTCGGGTTTGTGTCGCTCTGAGGTGATTTGCGAAAAATCTATAAATGCTACACCAATGAGGGTTACATTTCCTGAATCCAGACAAAAATACCTACGTTTTGATGTATAATTTGTCTACGTAGAGTGAAAATTGAGCGAGTAGGCTGAAGTTGTTCGGAGTTTTGAAATCTTTGAAAACGCTAGAGTGGCCCACTCTAGCGGTTGGAGAATTCCGTCATTGACTTTCATTATAAACGATGATTTTGCTGATTTTCGGACATGAGCTTTGAGGAGTAACTGTGAAGAGACGATAAAAGATATCCACATCCCGTTTTCACTTCTGAGTAGTTCACAGATATGTCTACAAACTGGAAGTTAAACGGTGTTCGTAGGTGAAAGCATGACGACACAGTACAGCGTTGAAAATGGTAATTTTGAGACTTTTTTTAGGCTTTCTTTCTACCCGACTCCATTGGTTACTATGGGTTTTTTCGGGGGTGGTTTTTCGCTAATTGCGTTGCCATGGTAACTCGAAACCCCGATAAAAGTAATAGCACACTATTCCCGACCGAGCCGGACGTTTTGATACCTACATTGTGGGGGTGCACGCTACGGTTCGGGCCGCATTAATCGTCAAACAATTAAGAATATTAATAATAAATAAACCGTTTAGAGGTGAATAGTAGTAGGTGCCTCCATGCATTTGCATGGGAGGCAGTGCTGTGCTTCGCACAGCACTGCCTCCTCATTGCAAATGCTTGGCAGGCACCTAACTAGAAAATTTCTGAAGAAATTTAGCAAGGCGCCTGCCTCGTGGTGCGTACCGTAGCGTGTAGAATAGCAACAGGAAGTAACACCGCAAATTTCAGCTTCCTACGGTGTTCACAGCCCCCGCAATGGCCGTCCAAAGGTGCCATGTTAAGTCAATGGACCTCCTAGGAGCCTCTGGCTAGCAGCGTTGTCATGGAGACTCCCTCACAGCTGTAGCCCTCTCTTTGTATGCAAAGGCAGATCAAACCTGGCTAAGCAGAAGTTGGTAGGACCTTCCTAAAGCTACTTCTGGTTAGCAACATGCTAACCGTTAGCTGCTAGCATGGTTGTGTTCAGTATCATCGGGTGATGTTACTCTGTTAGTTTAGTCCAAATCCTGTACTGAGAAGTGCCTAAAAAGAGAAAAAATGCTAAAAGTCACCATAGGCCATTTTCCCATTCATTCCTATGGGAGTTTTTGGCTTCAGTTTCTGGGGTACTACGTTACCATGGTTACTACCAGTGACAACAGAAGTAATAGCACACCTCGTGAGACCCAGCCGCACGTTTTGATATATAGATTGTGGGGGTGGACGCTTCCGTTCGGGCCGCATTAATTTGCGAAGGTTGAAGTAAGTGCATAGTATATTTAACACTAGAAAATTTCTGAAGAAATTTAGCAAGGCGCCTGCCTCGTGGTGCGTACCGTACCGTGTAAAATAGCAACAGGAAGTAACACCGCGAATTTCAGATTCCTACGGTCTTCACAGCCCCCGCAACGGCCGTCCAAAGGTGCCATGTTAAGTCAATGGACCTCCTAGGAGCCTCTGGCTAGCAGCATTGTCATGGAGACTCCCTCACAGCTGTAGCCCTCTGTCTTAATTATCATTACCTTTATCATGAGGTACTGAGGTGAATTTGTGATTTCAGTGTCTTTGGAGCATTTCTGCAGCAGGTAGCACAGGCAAAGAGGGGTCAAAAATGGATGTTTGACACCTCATAAAATATACATGCTTTATCTGACATGGACCAAATTTGTTGTAGAGCTTCCTCTCTAAGGCAAGTACGGACTCTGTGAAGCAAATGTTGGTAGGAACTTCCTAGAGCTACTTCCGGTTAGCAACATGCTAACCGTTAGCCGCTAACAAGGGTGTGTTCAGGATGACCAGGTGATGGTACTCTGTTAGTTTGGTCCATAACCTGTGCTGGGAAGTGCCTCAAAGAGGGAGAAAATACGTTGTTTATTACGTCGCCATGGTAACTCAAAATGGCGGGTGGTCTTGGCCCATTGAAAAGCATTGAATATTTGACACCTCCTAACATGGAGATGCTTTATCCGACATGGCCAAAATTTGTTGTGGAGCTTTCTCTCTACAGTAAGAACAGACTCTGTGAAGCAGAAGTTGGTGAGACCTTCCTAGAGCTACTTCCTGTTAGCAACATGCTAACCGTTAGCCGCTAACATGGTTGTGTTCAGTATCACCGGGGGATTGTACTCTGTCAGTTTGGTCCAAATCCTGTACTGGGATGTGCTTCAAATAGGGAGAAAATACGTTTTTTATAACGTTGCCATGGTAACTCAAAATGGCGGGTGGTACAAAAAAATACTTCATAGGATCAGCACACATGTTTTGTTATACATACTGTGGGGATTATAATATAAAACTCTAAGTGTCCCATGACCTCTTGCATGCAAAGCCTGCACTTTCCATCTGAGCTATACTGTAGCGCCATATATGGGCATGCAGTATTGGGACCATAAGGGGTTTGATCCCCCATTGAAAAGCATTGGATGTTTGACACCTCATAGCTTGGAGATGCTTTATGCGACGTAGGCCAAATTTCTTGTGGAGCTTTCTCTCTAGAGTAAGAACAGACTGTGTGAAGCAGAAGTTGGTGAGACCTTCCTAGAGCTACTTCCGGTTAGCAACATGCTAACAGTTAGCCGCTAACAGGGTTGTGTTCAGTATCACCAGGTGAGTGTACTCTGTCAGTTTGGTCCAAATCCTGTACTGGAAAGTGCCTCAAATAGGGTGCCAATACTTAATGTCACCAAAAGTCACCAAAGGTCATGAGTCAGATTGGCCTCCTTTAGCAACTCAGCCTCACCACATCTGGGCCCAGAACTCAACATTTGACCAAAATGGTCAGTAGCGCCATTTCCCACATGTGGGTGGTGCTGTATTGGCCAATTATGTCGTGTCTGGGCATCATGCCAGATCCTGTTAGAAGCAAAGGCCCAATAGGAAAGCATGTGAAATCCAAAATGGGACAGAAAAGTGACACATGGCTGAAAGTCACTTGAAAATTTAAAAATGTTAAGAGGAAGTGACTGTGCGAATTTCAGATTCCTACATTAATCACAGCCGCTGCAGCGGGCGTCGAAAGTTGCCATTGTATCCCAATGGAGCTTCTCCCTCTGGCCCTCAGAGTTCCGTCGTCATGGAAACTCACTCACACCTCTGCTGCAGGCTTGAAAATTTAAAAATGTTAAGAGGAAGTGACTGTGCGAATTTCAGATTCCTACATTAATCACAGCCGCTGCAGCGGGCGTCGAAAGTTGCCATTGTATCCCAATGGAGCTTCTCCCCCTGGCCCTCAGAGTTCTGTCGTCATGGAAACTCACTCACACCTGCAGCGGGCCAGTCTACCGAAGTGCAGAGACTTTGCTCACAATAAGTCCCATTGGATTATAATGGAGAACTTTGCCCCGAACAACGCTCCATATCTCCTGATCCGTAAATGGTAGAGACGTAATTTTTTCTGCGTTTATTTCGTAACGGATAGGGGAAGAAGACAGGCTATCGGTTTTTGCTGGAAAAAGTTTAATAAAGGCGTGAAAAATTATGATATAAAGGTGATTTTTATGGATTTTTTGAAATCCTCTAAAAAAGGTCCCGAACAAATCGCTGTAGCTGAAAAAGTATAAGAGATATCAAAATAATTCTTTCACTATGAGTATCAGCAGGCTTTTGAGGACCATGGTGCTCATTTTCATGTTTGTACAAAAATCGGTGTAGGCACAGCGACGATGTAAAAAAGTGGATGATGTGGGAAAATGCAGCTGAAAAGCGTTTTCAGGAATTTGCACATTCGCTACTCCCGAACAAATTGTTCCTGCGGTAAAACCGTAACAGTTATCCAAACAATTCCTTTTTTATGAGTGCCAGAAGGGTCGGGACATTCATGTGTGAAAGTCTCATGCTTGTACATGAAACGGTTTAGGAGTAGCGACGATGCGAAAACATGTGATGTTTTGGATTTTCAGACGTCATTTTTCAAAACCTCTCCATAGGAAATGAATGGGGAGGATTTCGGGTTTGTGTCGGTCTGAGGTGATTTGCGAAAAATCTATAAATGCTACACCAATGAGGGTTACATTTCCTGAATCCAGACAAAAATACCTACGTTTTGATGTATAATTTGTCTACATAGAGTGAAAATTGAGCGAGTAGGCGGAAGTTGTTCGGAGTTTTGAAATCTTTGAAAACGCTAGAGTGGCCCACTCTAGCGGTTGGAGAATTCCGTCATTGACTTTCATTATAAACGATGATTTTGCTGATTTTCGGACATGAAGCTTTGAGGAGTAACTGTGAAGAGACGATAAAAGATATCCACATCCCGTTTTCACTTCTGAGTAGTTCACAGATATGTCTACAAACTGGAAGTTAAACGGTGTTCGTAGGTGAAAGCATGACGACACAGTACAGCGTTGAAAATGGTAATTTTGAGACTTTTTTTAGGCTTTCTTTCTACCCGACTCCATTGGTTACTATGGGTTTTTTCGGGGGTGGTTTTTCGCTAATTGCGTTGCCATGGTAACTCGAAACCCCGATAAAAGTAATAGCACACTATTCCCGACCGAGCCGGACGTTTTGATACCTACATTGTGGGGGTGCACGCTACGGTTCGGGCCGCATTAATCGTCAAACAATTAAGAATATTAATAATAAATAAACCGTTTAGAGGTGAATAGTAGTAGGTGCCTCCATGCATTTGCATGGGAGGCAGTGCTGTGCTTCGCACAGCACTGCCTCCTCATTGCAAATGCTTGGCAGGCACCTAACTAGAAAATTTCTGAAGAAATTTAGCAAGGCGCCTGCCTCGTGGTGCGTACCGTAGCGTGTAGAATAGCAACAGGAAGTAACACCGCAAATTTCAGCTTCCTACGGTGTTCACAGCCCCCGCAATGGCCGTCCAAAGGTGCCATGTTAAGTCAATGGACCTCCTAGGAGCCTCTGGCTAGCAGCGTTGTCATGGAGACTCCCTCACAGCTGTAGCCCTCTCTTTGTATGCAAAGGCAGATCAAACCTGGCTAAGCAGAAGTTGGTAGGACCTTCCTAAAGCTACTTCTGGTTAGCAACATGCTAACCGTTAGCTGCTAGCATGGTTGTGTTCAGTATCATCGGGTGATGTTACTCTGTTAGTTTAGTCCAAATCCTGTACTGAGAAGTGCCTAAAAAGAGAAAAAATGCTAAAAGTCACCATAGGCCATTTTCCCATTCATTCCTATGGGAGTTTTTGGCTTCAGTTTCTGGGGTACTACGTTACCATGGTTACTACCAGTGACAACAGAAGTAATAGCACACCTCGTGAGACCCAGCCGCACGTTTTGATATATAGATTGTGGGGGTGGACGCTTCCGTTCGGGCCGCATTAATTTGCGAAGGTTGAAGTAAGTGCATAGTATATTTAACACTAGAAAATTTCTGAAGAAATTTAGCAAGGCGCCTGCCTCGTGGTGCGTACCGTACTGTGTAAAATAGCAACAGGAAGTAACACCGCAAATTTCAGGTTCCTACGGTGTTCACAGCCCCCGCAGCGGCCGTCGAAAGATGCAATGTTAAGTCAATGGACCTCCTAGGAGCCTCTGGCTAGCAGCGTTGTCATGGAGACTCTCTCACAGCTGTAGCCCTCTCTTTGTCTGTAAAGGCAGAACAACCCTGGCTAAGCAGAAGTTCGTATGAGCTTCCTAGAGCTACTTCCGGTTAGCAACATGCTAACCATTAGCCGCTAACATGGTTGTGGTCAGTCTCACCCGGTGATGGTACTCTGTTAGTTTGGTTGAAATCCTGTACTGAGAAGTGCCTAAAAATGGAGAAAATTCTAAAATTCACCAAAGGTCATTTTCCCATTCATTCCTATGGGAGTTTGTGGCTTCAGTTTCTGGGGTATTACGTTACCATGGTTACTCCCAGTGACAACAGAAGTAATAGCACACCTCGTGAGACCCAGCCGCACGTTTTGATGTATAGATTGTTGGGGTGGACGCTTCCGTTCGGGCCGCATTAATTTGCGAAGGTTGAAGTAAGTGCATAGTATATTTAACACTAGAAAATTTCTGAAGAAATTTAGCAAGGCGCCTGCCTCGTGGTGCGTACCGTACCGTTGAAAATACTAACGGGAAGTAACACTGCGAATTTCAGCTTCCTACGGTCTTCACAGCCCCCGCAACGGCCGTCCAAAGGTGCCATGTTAAGTCAATGGACCTCCTAGGAGCCTCTGGCTAGCAGCGTTGTCATGGAGACTCCCTCACAGCTGTAGCCCTCTGTCTTAATTATCATTACCTTTATCATGTGAGGTACTGAGGTGAATGTGTGATTTCAGTGTCTTTGGAGCATTTCTGCAGCATGTAACAGAGGCAAAGAGGGGTCAAAAATGGATGTTTGACACCTCATAAAATAGACATGCTTTATCTGACATGGCCCAAATTTGTTGTGGAGCTTTCTCTCTACAGTAAGAACAGACTCTGTGAAGCAGAAGTTAGTGAGACCTTCCTAGAGCTACTTCCTGTTAGCAACATGCTAACCGTTAGCCGCTAACAAGGTTGTGTTCAGGATGACCGGGTGATGGTACTCTGTTAGTTTGGTCCATAACCTGTGCTGGGAAGTGCCTCAAAGAGGGAGAAAATACGTTGTTTATTACGTCGCCATGGTAACTCAAAATGGCGGGTGGTCTTGGCCCATTGAAAAGCATTGAATATTTGACACCTCCTAATATGGAGATGCTTTATCCGACATGGCCAGAATTTGTTGTGGAGCTTTCTCTCTAAAGTAAGAACAGCCTCTGTGAAGCAGAAGTTGGTGAGACCTTCCTAGAGCTACTTCCTGTTAGCAACATGCTAACCGTTAGCCGCTAACATGGTTGTGTTCAGTATCACCGGGGGATTGTACTCTGTCAGTTTGGTCCAAATCCTGTACTGGGATGTGCTTCAAATAGGGAGAAAATACGTTTTTTATAACGTTGCCATGGTAACTCAAAATGGCGGGTGGTACAAAAAAATACTTCATAGGATCAGCACACATGTTTTGTTATACATACTGTGAGGATTATAATATAAAACTCTAAGTGTCCCACACCGGGATTCGATCCCATGACCTCTTGCATGCAAAGCCTGCACTTTCCATCTGAGCTATACTGTAGCACCATATATGGGCATGCAGTATCGGGACCATAAGGGGTTTGATCCCCCATTGAAAAGCATTGGATGTTTGACACCTCATAGCTTGGAGATGCTTTATGCGACGTAGCCCAAATTTGTTGTGCAGCTTTCTCTCTAGAGTAAGAACAGACTCTGTGAAGCAGAAGTTGGTGAGACCTTCCTAGAGCTACTTCCGGTTAGCAACATGCTAACAGTTAGCCGCTAACAGGGTTGTGCTCAGTATCACCAGGTGAGTGTACTCTGTCAGTTTGGTCCAAATCCTGTACTGGGAAGTGCCTCAAACAGGGTGCCAATACTTAATGTCACCAAAGGTCACCAAAGGTTGTGAGTCAGATTGGCCTCCTTTAGCAACTCAGCCTCACCACATCTGGGCCCAGAACTCAACATTTCACCAAAATGGTCAGTAGCACCATTTCCCACATGTGGGTGGTGCTGTATTGGCCAATTATGTCGTGTCTGGGCATCATGCCAGATCCTGTTGGAAGCAAAGGCCCAATAGGAAAGCATGTGAAATCCAAAATGGGACAGAAAAGTGACACATGGCTGAAAGTCACATGAAAATTTTAAAATGTTAAGAGGAAGTGACTGTGCGAATTTCAGATTCCTACATTAATCACAGCCACTGCAGTGAGCGTCGAAAGTTGCCATTCTATCCCAATGAAGAGTGTCCCTCTGGCCCTCAGAGTTCCGTCGTCATGGAAACTCACTCACACCTGCAGCGGGCCAGTCTACCGAAGTGCAGAGACTTTACTCACAATAAGTCCCATTGGATTATAATGGAGAACTTTGCCCCGAACAACGCTCCATATCTCCTGATCCGTAAATGCTAGAGACGTAATCTTTTCTGCGTTTATTTCGTAACGGATAGGGGAAGAACACAGGCTATCGGTTTTTGCTGGAAAAAGTTTAATAAAGGCGTGAAAAATTATGATATAAAGGTGATTTTTATGGATTTTTTGAAATCCTCTAAAAAAGGTCCCGAACAAATCGCTGTAGCTGAAAAAGTATAAGAGATATCAAAATAATTCTTTCACTATGAGTATCAGCAGGCTTTTGAGGACTATGGTGCCCATTTTCATGTTTGTACAAAAATCGGTGTAGGCACAGCGACGATGTAAAAAAGTGGGTGATGAGGGAAAATGCAGCTGAAAAGCGTTTTCAGGAATTTGCACATTCGCTACTCCCGAACAAATTGTTCCTGCGGTAAAACCGTAACAGTTATCCAAACAATTCCTTTTTTATGAGTGCCAGAAGGGTCGGGACATTCATGTGTGAAAGTCTCATGCTTGTACATGAAACGGTTTAGGAGTAGCGACGATGCGAAAACATAGGATGTTTTGGATTTTCAGACGTCATTTTTCAAAACCGCTCCATAGGAAATGAATGGGGAGGATTTCGGGTTTGTGTCGCTCTGAGGTGATTTGCGAAAAATCTATAAATGCTACACCAATTAGGGTTACATTTCCTGAATCCAGACAAAAATACCTACGTTTTGATGTATAATTTGTCTACGTAGAGTGAAATTTGAGCGAGTAGGCGGAAGTTGTTCGGAGTTTTGAAATCTTTGAAAACGCTAGAGTGGGCCACTCTAGCGGTTGGAGAATTCCGTCATTGACTTTCATTATAAACGATGATTTCGCTGATTTTCGGACATGAGCTTTGAGGAGCACTTCTGAGGAGACGATAACAGATATCCACATCCCGTTTTCACTTCTGAGTAGTTCACAGATATATCTACAAACTGGAATTTAAACGGTGTTCGTAGGTGAAAGCATGACGATACAGTACAGCGTTGAAAATGGCCATTTGGAGGCTTTTTTGAGGCGTTCTTTCTACCCGACTCCATTCATTCCTATGGGATTTTTGGGGGTGGTTTTTCGCTAATTGCGTTGCCATGGTAACTCGAAACCCCAACAGAAGTAATAGCACACATCTCGAGACCGAGCCGGACGTTTTGATGTATATATTGTGGGGGTGCACGCTACGGTTCGGGCCGCATTAATCGTGAAGGAAGAAAAATAAAGAATATTAATAATAACTAGAAAATTTCTGAAGAAATTTAGCAAGGCGCCTGCCTCGTGGTGCGTACCGTAGCGTGTAGAATAGCAACAGGAAGTAACACTGCAAATTTCAGCTTCCTACGGTGTTCACAGCCCCCGCAGCGGCCGTGGTAAGGTGCCATGTTAAGTCAATGGACCTCCTAGGAGCCTCTGGCTAGCAGCGTTGTCATGGAGACTCCCTCACGGCTGTAGCCCTCTCTTTGTCTGTAAAGCCAGAACAACCCTGGCTAAGCAATAGTTCGTAGGACCTTCCTAGAGCTACTTCTGGTTAGCAACATGCTAACCATTAGCCGCTAACATGGTTGTGGTCAGTCTCACTGGGTGATGGTACTCTGTTAGCTTGGTTGAAATCCTATGCTGAAAAGTGCCTAAAAAGAGAGAAAATCCTAAAATTCACCAAAGGTCATTTTCCCATTCATTCCTATGGGAGTTTTTGGCTTCAGTTTCTGGGGTACTACGTTACCATGGTTACTGCCAGTGACAACAGAAGTAATAGCACACCTCGTGAGACCCAGCCGCACGTTTTGATATATAGATTGTGGGGGTAGATGCTTCCGTTCGGGCCGCATTAATTTGCGAAGGTTGAAGTAAGTGCATAGTATATTTAACACTAGAAAATTTCTGAAGAAATTTAGCAAGGTGCCTGCCTCGTGGTGCGTACCGTACCGTATCAAATAGCAACAGGAAGTAACACTGCGAATTTCAGCTTCCTACGGTCTTCACAGCCCCCGCAGCGGCCGTTGAAAGATGCCATGTTAAGTCAATAGACCTCCTAGGAGCCTCTGGCTAGCAGTGTTGTCATGGAGACTCACTGACAGCTGCAGGCCTCTATCTGTCTGTAAAGGCAGAACAACCCTGGCTAAGCAGAAGTTGGTAGGACCTTCCTAAAGCTACTTCCGGTTAGCAACATGCTAACCGTTAGCCGCTAGCATGGTTGTGTTCGGTATCACTGGGTGATGTTACTCTGTTAGTTTGGTTGAAATCCTGTACTGAGAAGTGCCTAAAAAGGGAGAAAATTCTAAAATTCACCAAAGGTCATTTTCCCATTCATTCCTATGGGAGTTTGTGGCTTCAGTTTCTGGGGTATTACGTTACCATGGTTACTCCCAGTGACAACAGAAGTAATAGCACACCTCGTGAGACCCAGCCGCACGTTTTGATGTATAGATTGTGGGGGTGGACGCTTCCGTTTGGGCCGCATTAATTTGCGAAGGTTGAAGTAAGTGCATAGTATATTTAACACTAGAAAATTTCTGAAGAAATTTAGCAAGGCGCCTGCCTCGTGGTGCGTACCGTAGCGTGTAGAATAGCAACAGGAAGTAACACTGCAAATTTCAGCTTCCTACGGTGTTCACAGCCCCCGCAGCGGCCGTGGTAAGGTGCCATGTTAAGTCAATGGACCTCCTAGGAGCCTCTGGCTAGCAGCGTTGTCATGGAGACTCCCTCACGGCTGTAGCCCTCTCTTTGTCTGTAAAGCCAGAACAACCCTGGCTAAGCAATAGTTCGTAGGACCTTCCTAGAGCTACTTCTGGTTAGCAACATGCTAACCATTAGCCGCTAACATGGTTGTGGTCAGTCTCACTGGGTGATGGTACTCTGTTAGCTTGGTTGAAATCCTATGCTGAAAAGTGCCTAAAAAGAGAGAAAATCCTAAAATTCACCAAAGGTCATTTTCCCATTCATTCCTATGGGAGTTTTTGGCTTCAGTTTCTGGGGTACTACGTTACCATGGTTACTGCCAGTGACAACAGAAGTAATAGCACACCTCGTGAGACCCAGCCGCACGTTTTGATATATAGATTGTGGGGGTAGATGCTTCCGTTCGGGCCGCATTAATTTGCGAAGGTTGAAGTAAGTGCATAGTATATTTAACACTAGAAAATTTCTGAAGAAATTTAGCAAGGTGCCTGCCTCGTGGTGCGTACCGTACCGTTGAAAATACTAACGGGAAGTAACACTGCGAATTTCAGCTTCCTACGGTCTTCACAGCCCCCGCAACGGCCGTCCAAAGGTGCCATGTTAAGTCAATGGACCTCCTAGGAGCCTCTGGCTAGCAGCGTTGTCATGGAGACTCCCTCACAGCTGTAGCCCTCTGTCTTAATTATCATTACCTTTATCATGTGAGGTACTGAGGTGAATGTGTGATTTCAGTGTCTTTGGAGCATTTCTGCAGCATGTAACAGAGGCAAAGAGGGGTCAAAAATGGATGTTTGACACCTCATAAAATAGACATGCTTTATCTGACATGGCCCAAATTTGTTGTAGAGCTTCCTCTCTAAAGGAAGTACAGACTCTGTGAAGCAAAAGTTTGTGCGAGCTTCCTAGAGCTACTTCCGGTTAGCAACACGCTAACCGTTAGCCGGTAACAAAGTTGTGTTCAGGATGACCAGGTGATGGTACTCTGTTAGTTTGGTCCATAACCTGTGCTGGGAAGTGCCTCAAAGAGGGAGAAAATACGTTGTTTATTACGTCGCCATGGTAACTCAAAATGGCGGGTGGTCTTGGCCCATTGAAAAGCATTGAATATTTGACACCTCCTAACATGGAGATGCTTTATCCGACATGGCCAAAATTTGTTGTGGAGCTTTCACTCTACAGTAAGAACAGACTCTGTGAAGCAGAAGTTGGTGAGACCTTCCTAGAGCTACTTCCTGTTAGCAACATGCTAACCGTTAGCCGCTAACATGGTTGTGTTCAGTATCACCGGGGGATTGTACTCTGTCAGTTTGGTCCAAATCCTGTACTGGGATGTGCTTCAAATAGGGAGAAAATACATTTTTTATAACGTTGCCATGGTAACTCAAAATGGCGGGTGGTACAAAAAAATACTTCATTGGATCAGCACACATGTTTTGTTATACATACTGTGGGGATTATAATATAAAACTCTAAGTGTCCCACACCGGGATTCGATCCCATGACCTCTTGCATGCAAAGCCTGCACTTTCCATCCGAGCTATACTGTAGCGCCATATATGGGCACGCAGTATTGGGACTATAAGGGGTTTGATACCCCATTGAAAAGCATTGGATGTTTGACACCTCATAGCTTGGAGATGCTTTATGCGACGTAGCCCAAATTTCTTGTGGAGCTTTCTCTCTAGAGTAAGAACAGACTCTGTGAAGCAGAAGTTGGTGAGACCTTCCTAGAGCTACTTCCGGTTAGCAACATGCTAACAGTTAGCAGCTAACAAGGTTGTGTTCAGGATGACCAGGTGATGGTACTCTGTTAGTTTGGTCCATAACCTGTGCTGGGAAGTCCCTCAAAAAGGGAGAAAATACGTTGTTTATTACGTCGCCATGGTAACTCAAAATGGCGGGTGGTCTTGGCCCATTGAAAAGCATTGAATATTTGACACCTCCTAACATGGAGATGCTTTATCCGACATGGCCAAAATTTGTTGTGGAGCTTTCTCTCTACAGTAAGAACAGACTGTGTGAAGCAGAAGTTGGTGAGACCTTCCTAGAGCTACTTCCGGTTAGCAACATGCTAACAGTTAGCCGCTAACAGGGTTGTGTTCAGTATCACCAGGTGAGTGTACTCTGTCAGTTTGGTCCAAATCCTGTACTGGAAAGTGCCTCAAATAGGGTGCCAATACTTAATGTCACCAAAAGTCACCAAAGGTCATGAGTCAGATTGGCCTCCTTTAGCAACTCAGCCTCACCACATCTGGGCCCAGAACTCAACATTTGACCAAAATGGTCAGTAGCGCCATTTCCCACATGTGGGTGGTGCTGTATTGGCCAATTATGTCGTGTCTGGGCATCATGCCAGATCCTGTTAGAAGCAAAGGCCCAATAGGAAAGCATGTGAAATCCAAAATGGGACAGAAAAGTGACACATGGCTGAAAGTCACTTGAAAATTTAAAAATGTTAAGAGGAAGTGACTGTGCGAATTTCAGATTCCTACATTAATCACAGCCGCTGCAGCGGGCGTCGAAAGTTGCCATTGTATCCCAATGGAGCTTCTCCCTCTGGCCCTCAGAGTTCCGTCGTCATGGAAACTCACTCACACCTCTGCTGCAGGCTTGAAAATTTAAAAATGTTAAGAGGAAGTGACTGTGCGAATTTCAGATTCCTACATTAATCACAGCCGCTGCAGCGGGCGTCGAAAGTTGCCATTGTATCCCAATGGAGCTTCTCCCCCTGGCCCTCAGAGTTCTGTCGTCATGGAAACTCACTCACACCTGCAGCGGGCCAGTCTACCGAAGTGCAGAGACTTTGCTCACAATAAGTCCCATTGGATTATAATGGAGAACTTTGCCCCGAACAACGCTCCATATCTCCTGATCCGTAAATGGTAGAGACGTAATTTTTTCTGCGTTTATTTCGTAACGGATAGGGGAAGAAGACAGGCTATCGGTTTTTGCTGGAAAAAGTTTAATAAAGGCGTGAAAAATTATGATATAAAGGTGATTTTTATGGATTTTTTGAAATCCTCTAAAAAAGGTCCCGAACAAATCGCTGTAGCTGAAAAAGTATAAGAGATATCAAAATAATTCTTTCACTATGAGTATCAGCAGGCTTTTGAGGACCATGGTGCTCATTTTCATGTTTGTACAAAAATCGGTGTAGGCACAGCGACGATGTAAAAAAGTGGATGATGTGGGAAAATGCAGCTGAAAAGCGTTTTCAGGAATTTGCACATTCGCTACTCCCGAACAAATTGTTCCTGCGGTAAAACCGTAACAGTTATCCAAACAATTCCTTTTTTATGAGTGCCAGAAGGGTCGGGACATTCATGTGTGAAAGTCTCATGCTTGTACATGAAACGGTTTAGGAGTAGCGACGATGCGAAAACATGTGATGTTTTGGATTTTCAGACGTCATTTTTCAAAACCTCTCCATAGGAAATGAATGGGGAGGATTTCGGGTTTGTGTCGGTCTGAGGTGATTTGCGAAAAATCTATAAATGCTACACCAATGAGGGTTACATTTCCTGAATCCAGACAAAAATACCTACGTTTTGATGTATAATTTGTCTACATAGAGTGAAAATTGAGCGAGTAGGCGGAAGTTGTTCGGAGTTTTGAAATCTTTGAAAACGCTAGAGTGGCCCACTCTAGCGGTTGGAGAATTCCGTCATTGACTTTCATTATAAACGATGATTTTGCTGATTTTCGGACATGAAGCTTTGAGGAGTAACTGTGAAGAGACGATAAAAGATATCCACATCCCGTTTTCACTTCTGAGTAGTTCACAGATATGTCTACAAACTGGAAGTTAAACGGTGTTCGTAGGTGAAAGCATGACGATACAGTACAGCTTTGAAAATGGCAATTTGGAGGCTTTTTTGGGGCTTTTTTTCTCCCCGACTCCATTGATTACTATGGGTTTTTTCGGGGGTGGTTTTTCGCTAATTGCGTTGCCATGGTAACTCGAAACCCCGATAAAAGTAATAGCACACTATTCCCGACCGAGCCGGACGTTTTGATGTATATATTGTGGGGGTGCACGCTACGGTTCGGGCCGCATTAATCGTCAAACAATTAAGAATATTAATAATAATAAATAAACCGTTTAGAGGTGAATAGTAGTAGGTGCCTCCATGCATTTGCATGGGAGGCAGTGCTGTGCTTCGCACAGCACTGCCTCCTCATTGCAAATGCTTGGCAGGCACCTAACTAGAAAATTTCTGAAGAAATTTAGCAAGGTGCCTGCCTCGTGGTGCGTACCGTACCGTATCAAATAGCAACAGGAAGTAACACTGCGAATTTCAGCTTCCTACGGTCTTCACAGCCCCCGCAGCGGCCGTTGAAAGATGCCATGTTAAGTCAATAGACCTCCTAGGAGCCTCTGGCTAGCAGTGTTGTCATGGAGACTCACTGACAGCTGCAGGCCTCTATCTGTCTGTAAAGGCAGAACAACCCTGGCTAAGCAGAAGTTGGTAGGACCTTCCTAAAGCTACTTCCGGTTAGCAACATGCTAACCGTTAGCCGCTAGCATGGTTGTGTTCGGTATCACTGGGTGATGTTACTCTGTTAGTTTGGTTGAAATCCTGTACTGAGAAGTGCCTAAAAAGGGAGAAAATTCTAAAATTCACCAAAGGTCATTTTCCCATTCATTCCTATGGGAGTTTGTGGCTTCAGTTTCTGGGGTATTACGTTACCATGGTTACTCCCAGTGACAACAGAAGTAATAGCACACCTCGTGAGACCCAGCCGCACGTTTTGATGTATAGATTGTGGGGGTGGACGCTTCCGTTTGGGCCGCATTAATTTGCGAAGGTTGAAGTAAGTGCATAGTATATTTAACACTAGAAAATTTCTGAAGAAATTTAGCAAGGCGCCTGCCTCGTGGTGCGTACCGTAGCGTGTAGAATAGCAACAGGAAGTAACACTGCAAATTTCAGCTTCCTACGGTGTTCACAGCCCCCGCAGCGGCCGTGGTAAGGTGCCATGTTAAGTCAATGGACCTCCTAGGAGCCTCTGGCTAGCAGCGTTGTCATGGAGACTCCCTCACGGCTGTAGCCCTCTCTTTGTCTGTAAAGCCAGAACAACCCTGGCTAAGCAATAGTTCGTAGGACCTTCCTAGAGCTACTTCTGGTTAGCAACATGCTAACCATTAGCCGCTAACATGGTTGTGGTCAGTCTCACTGGGTGATGGTACTCTGTTAGCTTGGTTGAAATCCTATGCTGAAAAGTGCCTAAAAAGAGAGAAAATCCTAAAATTCACCAAAGGTCATTTTCCCATTCATTCCTATGGGAGTTTTTGGCTTCAGTTTCTGGGGTACTACGTTACCATGGTTACTGCCAGTGACAACAGAAGTAATAGCACACCTCGTGAGACCCAGCCGCACGTTTTGATATATAGATTGTGGGGGTAGATGCTTCCGTTCGGGCCGCATTAATTTGCGAAGGTTGAAGTAAGTGCATAGTATATTTAACACTAGAAAATTTCTGAAGAAATTTAGCAAGGTGCCTGCCTCGTGGTGCGTACCGTACCGTTGAAAATACTAACGGGAAGTAACACTGCGAATTTCAGCTTCCTACGGTCTTCACAGCCCCCGCAACGGCCGTCCAAAGGTGCCATGTTAAGTCAATGGACCTCCTAGGAGCCTCTGGCTAGCAGCGTTGTCATGGAGACTCCCTCACAGCTGTAGCCCTCTGTCTTAATTATCATTACCTTTATCATGTGAGGTACTGAGGTGAATGTGTGATTTCAGTGTCTTTGGAGCATTTCTGCAGCATGTAACAGAGGCAAAGAGGGGTCAAAAATGGATGTTTGACACCTCATAAAATAGACATGCTTTATCTGACATGGCCCAAATTTGTTGTAGAGCTTCCTCTCTAAAGGAAGTACAGACTCTGTGAAGCAAAAGTTTGTGCGAGCTTCCTAGAGCTACTTCCGGTTAGCAACACGCTAACCGTTAGCCGGTAACAAAGTTGTGTTCAGGATGACCAGGTGATGGTACTCTGTTAGTTTGGTCCATAACCTGTGCTGGGAAGTGCCTCAAAGAGGGAGAAAATACGTTGTTTATTACGTCGCCATGGTAACTCAAAATGGCGGGTGGTCTTGGCCCATTGAAAAGCATTGAATATTTGACACCTCCTAACATGGAGATGCTTTATCCGACATGGCCAAAATTTGTTGTGGAGCTTTCACTCTACAGTAAGAACAGACTCTGTGAAGCAGAAGTTGGTGAGACCTTCCTAGAGCTACTTCCTGTTAGCAACATGCTAACCGTTAGCCGCTAACATGGTTGTGTTCAGTATCACCGGGGGATTGTACTCTGTCAGTTTGGTCCAAATCCTGTACTGGGATGTGCTTCAAATAGGGAGAAAATACATTTTTTATAACGTTGCCATGGTAACTCAAAATGGCGGGTGGTACAAAAAAATACTTCATTGGATCAGCACACATGTTTTGTTATACATACTGTGGGGATTATAATATAAAACTCTAAGTGTCCCACACCGGGATTCGATCCCATGACCTCTTGCATGCAAAGCCTGCACTTTCCATCCGAGCTATACTGTAGCGCCATATATGGGCACGCAGTATTGGGACTATAAGGGGTTTGATACCCCATTGAAAAGCATTGGATGTTTGACACCTCATAGCTTGGAGATGCTTTATGCGACGTAGCCCAAATTTCTTGTGGAGCTTTCTCTCTAGAGTAAGAACAGACTCTGTGAAGCAGAAGTTGGTGAGACCTTCCTAGAGCTACTTCCGGTTAGCAACATGCTAACAGTTAGCAGCTAACAAGGTTGTGTTCAGGATGACCAGGTGATGGTACTCTGTTAGTTTGGTCCATAACCTGTGCTGGGAAGTCCCTCAAAAAGGGAGAAAATACGTTGTTTATTACGTCGCCATGGTAACTCAAAATGGCGGGTGGTCTTGGCCCATTGAAAAGCATTGAATATTTGACACCTCCTAACATGGAGATGCTTTATCCGACATGGCCAAAATTTGTTGTGGAGCTTTCTCTCTACAGTAAGAACAGACTGTGTGAAGCAGAAGTTGGTGAGACCTTCCTAGAGCTACTTCCGGTTAGCAACATGCTAACAGTTAGCCGCTAACAGGGTTGTGTTCAGTATCACCAGGTGAGTGTACTCTGTCAGTTTGGTCCAAATCCTGTACTGGAAAGTGCCTCAAATAGGGTGCCAATACTTAATGTCACCAAAAGTCACCAAAGGTCATGAGTCAGATTGGCCTCCTTTAGCAACTCAGCCTCACCACATCTGGGCCCAGAACTCAACATTTGACCAAAATGGTCAGTAGCGCCATTTCCCACATGTGGGTGGTGCTGTATTGGCCAATTATGTCGTGTCTGGGCATCATGCCAGATCCTGTTAGAAGCAAAGGCCCAATAGGAAAGCATGTGAAATCCAAAATGGGACAGAAAAGTGACACATGGCTGAAAGTCACTTGAAAATTTAAAAATGTTAAGAGGAAGTGACTGTGCGAATTTCAGATTCCTACATTAATCACAGCCGCTGCAGCGGGCGTCGAAAGTTGCCATTGTATCCCAATGGAGCTTCTCCCTCTGGCCCTCAGAGTTCCGTCGTCATGGAAACTCACTCACACCTCTGCTGCAGGCTTGAAAATTTAAAAATGTTAAGAGGAAGTGACTGTGCGAATTTCAGATTCCTACATTAATCACAGCCGCTGCAGCGGGCGTCGAAAGTTGCCATTGTATCCCAATGGAGCTTCTCCCCCTGGCCCTCAGAGTTCTGTCGTCATGGAAACTCACTCACACCTGCAGCGGGCCAGTCTACCGAAGTGCAGAGACTTTGCTCACAATAAGTCCCATTGGATTATAATGGAGAACTTTGCCCCGAACAACGCTCCATATCTCCTGATCCGTAAATGGTAGAGACGTAATTTTTTCTGCGTTTATTTCGTAACGGATAGGGGAAGAAGACAGGCTATCGGTTTTTGCTGGAAAAAGTTTAATAAAGGCGTGAAAAATTATGATATAAAGGTGATTTTTATGGATTTTTTGAAATCCTCTAAAAAAGGTCCCGAACAAATCGCTGTAGCTGAAAAAGTATAAGAGATATCAAAATAATTCTTTCACTATGAGTATCAGCAGGCTTTTGAGGACCATGGTGCTCATTTTCATGTTTGTACAAAAATCGGTGTAGGCACAGCGACGATGTAAAAAAGTGGATGATGTGGGAAAATGCAGCTGAAAAGCGTTTTCAGGAATTTGCACATTCGCTACTCCCGAACAAATTGTTCCTGCGGTAAAACCGTAACAGTTATCCAAACAATTCCTTTTTTATGAGTGCCAGAAGGGTCGGGACATTCATGTGTGAAAGTCTCATGCTTGTACATGAAACGGTTTAGGAGTAGCGACGATGCGAAAACATGTGATGTTTTGGATTTTCAGACGTCATTTTTCAAAACCTCTCCATAGGAAATGAATGGGGAGGATTTCGGGTTTGTGTCGGTCTGAGGTGATTTGCGAAAAATCTATAAATGCTACACCAATGAGGGTTACATTTCCTGAATCCAGACAAAAATACCTACGTTTTGATGTATAATTTGTCTACATAGAGTGAAAATTGAGCGAGTAGGCGGAAGTTGTTCGGAGTTTTGAAATCTTTGAAAACGCTAGAGTGGCCCACTCTAGCGGTTGGAGAATTCCGTCATTGACTTTCATTATAAACGATGATTTTGCTGATTTTCGGACATGAAGCTTTGAGGAGTAACTGTGAAGAGACGATAAAAGATATCCACATCCCGTTTTCACTTCTGAGTAGTTCACAGATATGTCTACAAACTGGAAGTTAAACGGTGTTCGTAGGTGAAAGCATGACGATACAGTACAGCTTTGAAAATGGCAATTTGGAGGCTTTTTTGGGGCTTTTTTTCTCCCCGACTCCATTGATTACTATGGGTTTTTTCGGGGGTGGTTTTTCGCTAATTGCGTTGCCATGGTAACTCGAAACCCCGATAAAAGTAATAGCACACTATTCCCGACCGAGCCGGACGTTTTGATGTATATATTGTGGGGGTGCACGCTACGGTTCGGGCCGCATTAATCGTCAAACAATTAAGAATATTAATAATAATAAATAAACCGTTTAGAGGTGAATAGTAGTAGGTGCCTCCATGCATTTGCATGGGAGGCAGTGCTGTGCTTCGCACAGCACTGCCTCCTCATTGCAAATGCTTGGCAGGCACCTAACTAGAAAATTTCTGAAGAAATTTAGCAAGGCGCCTGCCTCGTGCTGCGTACCGTAGCGTGTAGAATAGCAACAGGAAGTAACACCGCAAATTTCAGCTTCCTACGGTCTTCACAGCCCCCGCAGCGGCAGTCGAAAGGTGCCATGTTAAGTCAATGGACCTCCTAGGAGCCTCTGGCTAGCAGCGTTGTCATGGAGACTCCCTCACAGCTGTAGCCCTCTGTTTGACTGTAAAGGCAGAACAACCTTGGCTAAGGAGAAGTTGGTAGGACCTTCCTAGAGCTACTTCCGGTTAGCAACATGCTAACCGTTAGCCGCTAACATGGTTGTGGTCAGTCTCACCGGGTGATGTTACTCTGTTAGTTTAGTCCAAATCCTGTACTGAGAAGTGCCTAAAAAGAGAAAAAATGCTAAAAGTCACCATAGGCCATTTTCCCATTCATTCCTATGGGAGTTTTTGGCTTCAGTTTCTGGGGTACTACATTACAATGGTTACTGCCAGTGACAACAGAAGTAATAGCACACCTCGTGAAACCCAGCCGCACGTTTTGATATATAGATTGTGGGGGTGGACGCTTCCGTTCGGGCCGCATTAATTTGCGAAGCTTGAAGTAAGTGCATAGTATATTTAACACTAGAAAATTTCTGAAGAAATTTAGCAAGGTGCCTGCCTCGTGGTGCGTACCGTACCGTATCAAATAGCAACAGGAAGTAACACTGCGAATTTCAGCTTCCTACGGTCTTCACAGCCCCCGCAGCGGCCGTTGAAAGATGCCATGTTAAGTCAATAGACCTCCTAGGAGCCTCTGGCTAGCAGTGTTGTCATGGAGACTCACTGACAGCTGCAGGCCTCTATCTGTCTGTAAAGGCAGAACAACCCTGGCTAAGCAGAAGTTGGTAGGACCTTCCTAAAGCTACTTCCGGTTAGCAACATGCTAACCGTTAGCCGCTAGCATGGTTGTGTTCGGTATCACTGGGTGATGTTACTCTGTTAGTTTGGTTGAAATCCTGTACTGAGAAGTGCCTAAAAAGGGAGAAAATTCTAAAATTCACCAAAGGTCATTTTCCCATTCATTCCTATGGGAGTTTGTGGCTTCAGTTTCTGGGGTATTACGTTACCATGGTTACTCCCAGTGACAACAGAAGTAATAGCACACCTCGTGAGACCCAGCCGCACGTTTTGATGTATAGATTGTGGGGGTGGACGCTTCCGTTTGGGCCGCATTAATTTGCGAAGGTTGAAGTAAGTGCATAGTATATTTAACACTAGAAAATTTCTGAAGAAATTTAGCAAGGCGCCTGCCTCGTGGTGCGTACCGTAGCGTGTAGAATAGCAACAGGAAGTAACACTGCAAATTTCAGCTTCCTACGGTGTTCACAGCCCCCGCAGCGGCCGTGGTAAGGTGCCATGTTAAGTCAATGGACCTCCTAGGAGCCTCTGGCTAGCAGCGTTGTCATGGAGACTCCCTCACGGCTGTAGCCCTCTCTTTGTCTGTAAAGCCAGAACAACCCTGGCTAAGCAATAGTTCGTAGGACCTTCCTAGAGCTACTTCTGGTTAGCAACATGCTAACCATTAGCCGCTAACATGGTTGTGGTCAGTCTCACTGGGTGATGGTACTCTGTTAGCTTGGTTGAAATCCTATGCTGAAAAGTGCCTAAAAAGAGAGAAAATCCTAAAATTCACCAAAGGTCATTTTCCCATTCATTCCTATGGGAGTTTTTGGCTTCAGTTTCTGGGGTACTACGTTACCATGGTTACTGCCAGTGACAACAGAAGTAATAGCACACCTCGTGAGACCCAGCCGCACGTTTTGATATATAGATTGTGGGGGTAGATGCTTCCGTTCGGGCCGCATTAATTTGCGAAGGTTGAAGTAAGTGCATAGTATATTTAACACTAGAAAATTTCTGAAGAAATTTAGCAAGGTGCCTGCCTCGTGGTGCGTACCGTACCGTTGAAAATACTAACGGGAAGTAACACTGCGAATTTCAGCTTCCTACGGTCTTCACAGCCCCCGCAACGGCCGTCCAAAGGTGCCATGTTAAGTCAATGGACCTCCTAGGAGCCTCTGGCTAGCAGCGTTGTCATGGAGACTCCCTCACAGCTGTAGCCCTCTGTCTTAATTATCATTACCTTTATCATGTGAGGTACTGAGGTGAATGTGTGATTTCAGTGTCTTTGGAGCATTTCTGCAGCATGTAACAGAGGCAAAGAGGGGTCAAAAATGGATGTTTGACACCTCATAAAATAGACATGCTTTATCTGACATGGCCCAAATTTGTTGTAGAGCTTCCTCTCTAAAGGAAGTACAGACTCTGTGAAGCAAAAGTTTGTGCGAGCTTCCTAGAGCTACTTCCGGTTAGCAACACGCTAACCGTTAGCCGGTAACAAAGTTGTGTTCAGGATGACCAGGTGATGGTACTCTGTTAGTTTGGTCCATAACCTGTGCTGGGAAGTGCCTCAAAGAGGGAGAAAATACGTTGTTTATTACGTCGCCATGGTAACTCAAAATGGCGGGTGGTCTTGGCCCATTGAAAAGCATTGAATATTTGACACCTCCTAACATGGAGATGCTTTATCCGACATGGCCAAAATTTGTTGTGGAGCTTTCACTCTACAGTAAGAACAGACTCTGTGAAGCAGAAGTTGGTGAGACCTTCCTAGAGCTACTTCCTGTTAGCAACATGCTAACCGTTAGCCGCTAACATGGTTGTGTTCAGTATCACCGGGGGATTGTACTCTGTCAGTTTGGTCCAAATCCTGTACTGGGATGTGCTTCAAATAGGGAGAAAATACATTTTTTATAACGTTGCCATGGTAACTCAAAATGGCGGGTGGTACAAAAAAATACTTCATTGGATCAGCACACATGTTTTGTTATACATACTGTGGGGATTATAATATAAAACTCTAAGTGTCCCACACCGGGATTCGATCCCATGACCTCTTGCATGCAAAGCCTGCACTTTCCATCCGAGCTATACTGTAGCGCCATATATGGGCACGCAGTATTGGGACTATAAGGGGTTTGATACCCCATTGAAAAGCATTGGATGTTTGACACCTCATAGCTTGGAGATGCTTTATGCGACGTAGCCCAAATTTCTTGTGGAGCTTTCTCTCTAGAGTAAGAACAGACTCTGTGAAGCAGAAGTTGGTGAGACCTTCCTAGAGCTACTTCCGGTTAGCAACATGCTAACAGTTAGCAGCTAACAAGGTTGTGTTCAGGATGACCAGGTGATGGTACTCTGTTAGTTTGGTCCATAACCTGTGCTGGGAAGTCCCTCAAAAAGGGAGAAAATACGTTGTTTATTACGTCGCCATGGTAACTCAAAATGGCGGGTGGTCTTGGCCCATTGAAAAGCATTGAATATTTGACACCTCCTAACATGGAGATGCTTTATCCGACATGGCCAAAATTTGTTGTGGAGCTTTCTCTCTACAGTAAGAACAGACTGTGTGAAGCAGAAGTTGGTGAGACCTTCCTAGAGCTACTTCCGGTTAGCAACATGCTAACAGTTAGCCGCTAACAGGGTTGTGTTCAGTATCACCAGGTGAGTGTACTCTGTCAGTTTGGTCCAAATCCTGTACTGGAAAGTGCCTCAAATAGGGTGCCAATACTTAATGTCACCAAAAGTCACCAAAGGTCATGAGTCAGATTGGCCTCCTTTAGCAACTCAGCCTCACCACATCTGGGCCCAGAACTCAACATTTGACCAAAATGGTCAGTAGCGCCATTTCCCACATGTGGGTGGTGCTGTATTGGCCAATTATGTCGTGTCTGGGCATCATGCCAGATCCTGTTAGAAGCAAAGGCCCAATAGGAAAGCATGTGAAATCCAAAATGGGACAGAAAAGTGACACATGGCTGAAAGTCACTTGAAAATTTAAAAATGTTAAGAGGAAGTGACTGTGCGAATTTCAGATTCCTACATTAATCACAGCCGCTGCAGCGGGCGTCGAAAGTTGCCATTGTATCCCAATGGAGCTTCTCCCTCTGGCCCTCAGAGTTCCGTCGTCATGGAAACTCACTCACACCTCTGCTGCAGGCTTGAAAATTTAAAAATGTTAAGAGGAAGTGACTGTGCGAATTTCAGATTCCTACATTAATCACAGCCGCTGCAGCGGGCGTCGAAAGTTGCCATTGTATCCCAATGGAGCTTCTCCCCCTGGCCCTCAGAGTTCTGTCGTCATGGAAACTCACTCACACCTGCAGCGGGCCAGTCTACCGAAGTGCAGAGACTTTGCTCACAATAAGTCCCATTGGATTATAATGGAGAACTTTGCCCCGAACAACGCTCCATATCTCCTGATCCGTAAATGGTAGAGACGTAATTTTTTCTGCGTTTATTTCGTAACGGATAGGGGAAGAAGACAGGCTATCGGTTTTTGCTGGAAAAAGTTTAATAAAGGCGTGAAAAATTATGATATAAAGGTGATTTTTATGGATTTTTTGAAATCCTCTAAAAAAGGTCCCGAACAAATCGCTGTAGCTGAAAAAGTATAAGAGATATCAAAATAATTCTTTCACTATGAGTATCAGCAGGCTTTTGAGGACCATGGTGCTCATTTTCATGTTTGTACAAAAATCGGTGTAGGCACAGCGACGATGTAAAAAAGTGGATGATGTGGGAAAATGCAGCTGAAAAGCGTTTTCAGGAATTTGCACATTCGCTACTCCCGAACAAATTGTTCCTGCGGTAAAACCGTAACAGTTATCCAAACAATTCCTTTTTTATGAGTGCCAGAAGGGTCGGGACATTCATGTGTGAAAGTCTCATGCTTGTACATGAAACGGTTTAGGAGTAGCGACGATGCGAAAACATGTGATGTTTTGGATTTTCAGACGTCATTTTTCAAAACCTCTCCATAGGAAATGAATGGGGAGGATTTCGGGTTTGTGTCGGTCTGAGGTGATTTGCGAAAAATCTATAAATGCTACACCAATGAGGGTTACATTTCCTGAATCCAGACAAAAATACCTACGTTTTGATGTATAATTTGTCTACATAGAGTGAAAATTGAGCGAGTAGGCGGAAGTTGTTCGGAGTTTTGAAATCTTTGAAAACGCTAGAGTGGCCCACTCTAGCGGTTGGAGAATTCCGTCATTGACTTTCATTATAAACGATGATTTTGCTGATTTTCGGACATGAAGCTTTGAGGAGTAACTGTGAAGAGACGATAAAAGATATCCACATCCCGTTTTCACTTCTGAGTAGTTCACAGATATGTCTACAAACTGGAAGTTAAACGGTGTTCGTAGGTGAAAGCATGACGATACAGTACAGCTTTGAAAATGGCAATTTGGAGGCTTTTTTGGGGCTTTTTTTCTCCCCGACTCCATTGATTACTATGGGTTTTTTCGGGGGTGGTTTTTCGCTAATTGCGTTGCCATGGTAACTCGAAACCCCGATAAAAGTAATAGCACACTATTCCCGACCGAGCCGGACGTTTTGATGTATATATTGTGGGGGTGCACGCTACGGTTCGGGCCGCATTAATCGTCAAACAATTAAGAATATTAATAATAATAAATAAACCGTTTAGAGGTGAATAGTAGTAGGTGCCTCCATGCATTTGCATGGGAGGCAGTGCTGTGCTTCGCACAGCACTGCCTCCTCATTGCAAATGCTTGGCAGGCACCTAACTAGAAAATTTCTGAAGAAATTTAGCAAGGCGCCTGCCTCGTGGTGCGTACCGTACCGTCAAAAATACTAACAGGAAGTAACACTGCGACTTTCAGCTTCCTACGGTCTTCACAGCCCCCGCAACGGCCGTCCAAAGGTGCCATGTTAAGTCAATGGACCTCCTAGGAGCCTCTGGCTAGCAGCGTTGTCATGGAGACTCCCTCACAGCTGTAGCCCTCTGTCTTAATTATCATTACCTTTATCATGTGAGGTACTGAGGTGAATGTGTGATTTCAGTGTCTTTGGAGCATTTCTGCAGCATGTAACAGAGGCAAAGAGGGGTCAAAAATGGATGTTTGACACCTCATAAAATAGACATGCTTTATCTGACATGGCCCAAATTTGTTGTAGAGCCTTCTCTCTAAAGGAAGTACAGACTCTGTGAAGCAAAAGTTTGTGCGAGCTTCCTAGAGCTACTTCCGGTTAGCAACATGCTAAGCGTTAGCCGCTAACAAGGTTGTGTTCAGTATGACCGGGTGATGGTACTCTGTTAGTTTGGTCCATATCCTGTGCTGGGAAGTGCCTCAAAGAGGGAGAAAATATGTTGTTTATTACGTCGCCATGGTAACTCAAAATGGCGGGTGGTCTTGGCCCATTGAAAAGCATTGAATATTTGACACCTCCTAACATGGAGATGCTTTATCCGACATGGCCAAAATTTGTTGTGGAGCTTTCTCTCTACAGTAAGAACAGACTCTGTGAAGGAGAAGTTAGTGAGACCTTCCTAGAGCTACTTCCTGTTAGCAACATGCTAACCGTTAGCCGCTAACAAGGTTGTGTTCAAGATGACCAGGTGATGGTACTCTGTTAGTTTGGTCCATAACCTGTGCTGGGAAGTGCCTCAAAGAGGGAGAAAATACGTAGTTTATTACGTCGCCATGGTAACTCAAAATGGCGGGTGGTCTTGGCCCATTGAAAAGCATTGAATATGTGACACCTCCTAACATGGAGATGCTTTATCCGACATGGCCAAAATTTGTTGTGGAGCTTTCTCTCTACAGTAAGAACAGACTCTGTGAAGCAGAAGTTAGTGAGACCTTCCTAGAGCTACTTCCTGTTAGCAACATGCTAACCGTTAGCCGCTAACAAGGTTGTGTTCAGGATGACCAGGTGATGGTACTCTGTTAGTTTGGTCCATAACCTGTGCTGGGAAGTGCCTCAAAGAGGGAGAAAATACGTAGTTTATTACGTCGCCATGGTAACTCAAAATGGCGGGTGGTCCTGGCCCATTGAAAAGCATTGAATATTTGACACCTCCTAACATGGAGATGCTTTATCCGACATGGCCAAAATTTGTTGTGGAGCTTTCTCTCTACAGTAAGAACAGACTCTGTGAAGCAGAAGTTGGTGAGACCTTCCTAGAGCTACTTCCTGTTAGCAACATGCTAACCGTTAGCCGCTAACAAGGTTGTGTTCAGGATGACCAGGTGATGGTACTCTGTCAGTTTGGTCCAAATCCTGTACTGGGGTGTGCTTCAAATAGGGAGAAAATACGTTTTTTATAACGTTGCCATGGTAACTCAAAATGGCGGGTGGTACAAAAAAATACTTCATAGGATCAGCACACATGTTTTGTTATACATACTGTGGGGATTATAATATGAAACTCTAAGTGTCCCACATCGGGATTCGATCCTATGACCTCTTGCATGCAAAGCCTGCACTTTCCATCTGAGCTATACTGTAGCGCCATATATGGGCATGCAGTATTGGGACCATAAGGGGTTTGATCCCCCATTGAAAAGCATTGGATGTTTGACACCTCATAGCTTGGAGATGCTTTATGCGACGTAGCCCAAATTTCTTGTGGAGCTTTCTCTCTAGAGTAAGAACAGACTCTGTGAAGCGGAAGTTGGTGAGACCTTCCTAGAGCTACTTCCGGTTAGCAACATGCTAACAGTTAGCCGCTAACAGGGTTGTGCTCAGTATCACCAGGTGAGTGTACTCTGTCAGTTTGGTCCAAATCCTGTACTGGGAAGTGCCTCAAACAGGGTGCCAATACTTAATGTGACCAAAGGTCACCAAAGGTCGTGAGTCAGATTGGCCTCCTTTAGCAACTCAGCCTCACCACATCTGGGCCCAGAACTCAACATTTGACCAAAATGGTCAGTAGCGCCATTTCCCACAGGTGGGTGGTGCTGTATTGGCCAATTGGGTCGTCTCTGGGCCTCATGCCAGGTCCTGTTGGAAGCAAAGGCCCAATAAGAAAGCATGTGAAATCCAAAATGGGACAGAAAAGTGACACATGGCTGAAAGTCACATGAAAATTTTAAAATGTTAAGAGGAAGTGACTGTGCGAATTTCAGATTCCTACATTAATCACAGCCGCCGCAGCGGGCGTCGAAAGTTGCCATTGTATCCCAATGGAGCTTCTCCCTCTGGCCCTCAGAGTTCCGTCGTCATGGAAACTCACTCACACCTCTGCTGCAGGCTTGAAAATTTAAAAATGTTAAGAGGAAGTGACTGTGCGAATTTCAGATTCCTACATTAATCACAGCCGCTGCAGCGGGCGTCGAAAGTTGCCATTGTATCCCAATGGAGCTTCCCCCTCTGGCCCTCAGAGTTCCGTCGTCATGGAAACTCACTCACACCTCTGCTGCAGGCCAGTCTACCGAAGTGCAGAGACTTTGCTCACAATAAGTCCCATTGGATTATAATGGAGAACTTTGCCCTGAACAACGCTCCATATCTCCTGATCCGTAAATGGTAGAGACGTAATTTTTTCTGTGTTTATTTCGTAACGGATAGGGGAAGAAGACAGGCTATCGGTTTTTGCTGGAAAAAGTTTAATAAAGGCGTGAAAAATTATGATATAAAGGTGATTTTTATGGATATTCAGAAATCCTCTAAAACCGGTCCCGAACAAATCGCTGTAGCTGAAAAAGTATAAGAGATATCAAAATAATTCTTTCACTATGAGTATCAGCAGGCTTTTGAGGACTATGGTGCCCATTTTCATGTTTGTACAAAAATCGGTGTAGGCACAGCGACGATGTAAAAAAGTGGATGATGTGGGAAAATGCAGCTGAAAAGCGTTTTCAGGAATTTGCACATTCGCTACTCCCGAACAAATTGTTCCTGCGGCAAAACCGTAACAGTTATCCAAGCAATTCCTTTTTTATGAGTGCCAGAAGGGTCGGGACATTCATGTGTGAAAGTCTCATGCTTGTACATAAAACGGTTTAGGAGTAGCGACGATGCGAAAACATGTGACGTTTTGGATTTTCAGACGTCATTTTTCAAAACCGCTCCATAGGAAATGAATGGGGAGGATTTCGGGTTTGTGTCGCTCTGAGGTGATTTGCGAAAAATCTATAAATGCTACACCAATGAGGGTTACATTTCCTGAATCCAGACAAAAATACCTACGTTTTGATGTATAATTTGTCTACGTAGAGTGAAAATTGAGCGAGTAGGCTGAAGTTGTTCGGAGTTTTGAAATCTTTGAAAACGCTAGAGTGGCCCACTCTAGCGGTTGGAGAATTCCGTCATTGACTTTCATTATAAACGATGATTTCGCTGATTTTGGGACATGAGCTTTGAGGAGTAACTGTGAAGAGACGATAAAAGATATCCACATCCCGTTTTCACTTCTGAGTAGTTCACAGATATATCTACAAACTGGAATTTAAACGGTGTTCATAGGTGAAAGCATGACGATACAGTACAGCGTTGAAAATGGCCATTTGGAGGCTTTTTTGAGGCGTTCTTTCTACCCGACTCCATTCATTCCTATGGGATTTTTGGGGGTGGTTTTTCGCTAATTGCGTTGCCATGGTAACTCGAAACCCCAACAGAAGTAATAGCACACATCTCGAGACCGAGCCGGACGTTTTGATGTATATATTGTGGGGGTGCACGCTACGGTTCGGGCCGCATTAATCGTGAAGGAAGAAAAATAAAGAATATTAATAATAACTAGAAAATTTCTGAAGAAATTTAGCAAGGCGCCTGCCTCGTGGTGCGTACCGTACAATGTAAAATAGCAACAGGAAGTAACACCGCGAATTTCAGGTTCCTACGGTGTTCACAGCCCCCGCAGCGGCCGTCCAAAGGTGCCATGTTAAGTCAATGGACCTCCTAGGAGCCTCTGGCTAGCAGCGTTGTCATGGAGACTCCGTCACAGCTGTAGCCATCTATTTGTCCGTAAAGGCAGAACAACCCTGGCTAAGCAGAAGTTGGTAGGACTTTCCTAAAGCTGCTTCCGGTTAGCAACATGCTAACCATTAGCCGCTAGCATGGTTGTGTTCGGTATCACCGGGTGATGTTACTCTGTTAGTTTGGTTGAAATCCAGCACTGAGAAGTCCTAAAAAGGGAGAAAATTCTAAAATTCACCAAAGGTCATTTTCCCATTCATTCCTATGGGAGTTTGTGGCTTCAGTTTCTGGGGTATTACGTTACCATGGTTACTCCCAGTGACAACAGAAGTAATAGCACACCTTGTGAGACCCAGCCGCACGTTTTGATGTATAGATTGTGGGGGTGGACGCCTCCGTTCGGGCCGCATTAATTTGCGAAGGTTGAAGTAAGTGCATAGTATATTTAACACTAGAAAATTTCTGAAGAAATTTAGCAAGGTGCCTGCCTCGTGGTGCGTACCGTACCGTTGAAAATACTAACGGGAAGTAACACTGCGAATTTCAGCTTCCTACGGTCTTCACAGCCCCCGCAACGGCCGTCCAAAGGTGCCATGTTAAGTCAATGGACCTCCTAGGAGCCTCTGGCTAGCAGCGTTGTCATGTAGACTCCCTCACAGCTGTAGCCCTCTGTCTTAATTATCATTACCTTTATCATGTGAGGTACTGAGGTGAATGTGTGATTTCAGTGTCTTTGGAGCATTTCTGCAGCATGTAACAGAGGCAAAGAGGGGTCAAAAATGGATGTTTGACACCTCATAAAATAGACATGCTTTATCTGACATGGCCCAAATTTGTTGTAGAGCCTTCTCTGTACCCCCGCGACCCGACCCCGGATAAGCGGAAGAAGACGGACGGACGGACGGGCCTTCTCTGTAAAGGAAGTACAGACTCTGTGAAGCAAAAGTTTGTGCGAGCTTCCTAGAGCTACTTCCGGTTAGCAACATGCTAACCGTTAGCCGCTAACAAGGTTGTGTTCAGGATGACCAGGTGATGGTACTCTGTTAGTTTGGTCCATAACCTGTGCTGGGAAGTGCCTCAAAGAGGGAGAAAATACGTTGTTTATTACGTCGCCATGGTAACTCAAAATGGCGGGTGGTCTTGGCCCATTGAAAAGCATTGAATATTTGACACCTCCTAACATGGAGATGCTTTATCCGACATGGCCAAAATTTGTTGTGGAGCTTTCTCTCTACAGTAGGAACAGACTCTGTGAAGCAGAAGTTAGTGAGACCTTCCTAGAGCTACTTCCTGTTAGCAACATGCTAACCGTTAGCCGCTAACAAGGTTGTGTTCAGGATGACCAGGTGATGGTACTCTGTTAGTTTGGTCCATAACCTGTGCTGGGAAGTGCCTCAAAGAGGGAGAAAATACGTAGTTTATTACGTCGCCATGGTAACTCAAAATGGCAGGTGGTCTTGGCCCATTGAAAAGCATTGAATATTTGACACCTCCTAACATGGAGATGCTTTATCCGACATGGCCAAAATTTGTTGTGGAGCTTTCTCTCTACAGTAAGAACATACTCTGTGAAGCAGAAGTTAGTGAGACCTTCCTAGAGCTACTTCCTCTTAGCAACATGCTAACCATTAGCCGCTAACATGGTTGTGTTCAGTATCACCGGGGGATTGTACTCTGTCAGTTTGGTCCAAATCCTGTACTGGGATGTGCTTCAAATAGGGAGAAAATACGTTTTTTATAACGTTGCCATGGTAACTCAAAACGGCGGGTGGTACAAAAAAATACTTCATAGGATCAGCACACATGTTTTGTTATACATACTGTGGGGATTATAACATAAAACTCTAAGTGTCCCGCACCGGGATTCGATCCCATGACCTCTTGCATGCAAAGCCTGCACTTTCCATCTGAGCTATACTGTAGCACCATATATGGGCATGTAGTATCCGACATGGCCAAAATTTGTTGTTGACCAAAGGTCATGAGTCAGATTGGGCTCCTTTAGCAACTCAGCCTCACCACATCTGGGCCCAGAACTCAACATTTGACCAAAATGGTCAGTAGCGCCATTTCCCACATGTGGGTGGTGCTGTATTGGCCAATTATGTCGTGTCTGGGCATCATGCCAGATCCTGTTAGAAGCAAAGGCCCAATAGGAAAGCATGTGAAATCCAAAATGGGACAGAAAAGTGACACATGGCTGAAAGTCACTTGAAAATTTTAAAATGTTAAGAGGAAGTGACTGTGCGAATTTCAGATTCCTACATTAATCACAGCCGCTGCAGCGGGCGTCGAAAGTTGCCATTGTATCCCAATGGAGCTTCTCCCTCTGGCCCTCAGAGTTCCGTCGTCATGGAAACTCACTCACACCTCTGCTGCAGGCTTGAAAATTTAAAAATGTTAAGAGGAAGTGACTGTGCGAATTTCAGATTCCTACATTAATCACAGCCGCTGCAGCGGGCGTTGAAAGTTGCCATTGTATCCCAATGGAGCTTCTCCCCCTGGCCCTCAGAGTTCCGTCGTCATGGAAACTCACTCACACCTCTGCTGCAGGCCAGTCTACCGAAGTGCAGAGACTTTGCTCACGATAAGTCCCATTGGATTATAATGGAGAACTTTGCCCCGAACAACACTCCATATCTCCTGATCCGTAAATGGTAGAGACGTAATTTTTTCTGCGTTTATTTCGTAACGGATAGGGGAAGAAGACAGGCTATCGGTTTTTGCTGGAAAAAGTCTAATAAAGGCGTGAAAAATTATGATATAAAGGTGATTTTTATGGATTTTTTGAAATCCTCTAAAAAAGGTCCCGAACAAATCGCTGTAGGTGAAAAAGTATAAGAGATATCAAAATAATTCTTTCACTATGAGTATCAGCAGGCTTTTGAGGACTATGGTGCCCATTTTCATGTTTGTACAAAAATCGGTGTAGGCACAGCGACGATGTAAAAAAGTGGATGATGTGGGAAAATGCAGCTGAAAAGCGTTTTCAGGAATTTGCACATTCGCTACTCCCGAACAAATTGTTCCTGCGGTAAAACCGTAACAGTTATCCAAACAATTCCTTTTTTATGAGTGCCAGAAGGGTCGGGACATTCATGTGTGAAAGTCTCATGCTTGTACATGAAACGGTTTAGGAGTAGCGACGATGCGAAAACATGTGATGTTTTGGATTTTCAGACGTCATTTTTCAAAACCGCTCCATAGGAAATGAATGGGGAGGATTTCGGGTTTGTGTCGCTCTGAGGTGATTTGCGAAAAATCTATAAATGCTACACCAATGAGGGTTACATTTCCTGAATCCAGACAAAAATACCTACGTTTTGATGTATAATTTGTCTACGTAGAGTGAAAATTGAGCGAGTAGGCTGAAGTTGTTCGGAGTTTTGAAATCTTTGAAAACGCTAGAGTGGCCCACTCTAGCGGTTGGAGAATTCCGTCATTGACTTTCATTATAAACGATGATTTTGCTGATTTTCGGACATGAGCTTTGAGGAGTAACTGTGAAGAGACGATAAAAGATATCCACATCCCGTTTTCACTTCTGAGTAGTTCACAGATATGTCTACAAACTGGAAGTTAAACGGTGTTCGTAGGTGAAAGCATGACGATACAGTACAGCGTTGAAAATGGCAATTTGGAGGCTTTTTTGGGGCTTTTTTTCTCCCCGACTCCATTGATTACTATGGGTTTTTTCGGGGGTGGTTTTTCGCTAATTGCGTTGCCATGGTAACTCGAAACCCCGATAAAAGTAATAGCACACTATTCCCGACCGAGCCGGACGTTTTGATGTATATATTGTGGGGGTGCACGCTACGGTTCGGGCCGCATTAATCGTCAAACAATTAAGAATATTAATAATAATAAATAAACCGTTTAGAGGTGAATAGTAGTAGGTGCCTCCATGCATTTGCATGGGAGGCAGTGCTGTGCTTCGCACAGCACTGCCTCCTCATTGCAAATGCTTGGCAGGCACCTAATAATATTAATAAAGAAGTCCGTTTAGAGGTGAATAGTAATAGGTGCCTCCATGCATTTGCATGGGAGGCAGTGCTGTGCTTCGCACAGCACTGCCTCCTCATTGCAAATGCCATGGCAGGCGCCTAATAAAGAGTCCGTTTAGAGGTGAATAGTAGTAGGTGCCTCCATGCATTTGCATGGGAGGCAGTGCTGTGCTTCGCACAGCACTGCCTCCTCATTGCAAATGCTTGGCAGGCACCTAATAAACCGTTTAGAGGTGAATAGTAGTAGGTGCCTCCATGCATTTGCATGGGAGGCAGTGCTGTGCTTCGCACAGCACTGCCTCCTCATTGCAAATGCTTGGCAGGCACCTAATTAATAAAGAAGTCCGTTTAGAGGTGAATAGTAGTAGGTGCCTCCATGCATTTGCATGGGAGGCAGTGCTGTGCTTCGCACAGCACTGCCTCCTCATTGCAAATGCTTGGCAGGCACCTAATTAATAATAAAGAAGTCCGTTTAGAGGTGAATAGTAATAGGTGCCTCCATGCATTTGCATTGGAGGCAGTGCTGTGCTTCGCACAGCACTGCCTCCTCATTGCAAATGCCATGGCAGGCGCCTAACTAGAAAATTTCTGAAGAAATTTAGCAAGGTGCCTGCCTCGTGTTGCATACCGTACCGTTGAAAATACTAACGGGAAGTAACACTGCGAATTTCAGCTTCCTACGGTCTTCACAGCCCCCGCAACGGCCGTCCAAAGGTGCCATGTTAAGTCAATGGACCTCCTAGGAGCCTCTGGCTAGCAGCGTTGTCATGGAGACTCCCTCACAGCTGTAGCCCTCTGTCTTAATTATCATTACCTTTATCATGTGAGGTACTGAGGTGAATGTGTGATTTCAGTGTCTTTGGAGCATTTCTGCAGCATGTAACAGAGGCAAAGAGGGGTCAAAAATGGATGTTTGACACCTCATAAAATAGACATGCTTTATCTGACATGGCCCAAATTTGTTGTAGAGCTTCCTCTCTAAAGGAAGTACAGACTCTGTGAAGCAAAAGTTTGTGCGAGCTTCCTAGAGCTACTTCCGGTTAGCAACATGCTAACCGTTAGCTGCTAACAAGGTTGTGTTCAGGATGACCAGGTGATGGTACTCTGTTAGTTTGGTCCATAACCTGTGCTGGGAAGTGCCTCAAAGAGGGAGAAAATACGTTGTTTATTACGTCGCCATGGTAACTCAAAATGGCGGGTGGTCTTGGCCCATTGAAAAGCATTGAATATTTGACACCTCCTAACATGGAGATGCTTTATCCGACATGGCCAAAATTTGTTGTGGAGCTTTCACTCTACAGTAAGAACAGACTCTGTGAAGCAGAAGTTGGTGAGACCTTCCTAGAGCTACTTCCTGTTAGCAACATGCTAACCATTAGCCGCTAACATGGTTGTGTTCAGTATCACCGGGGGATTGTACTCTGTCAGTTTGGTCCAAATCCTGTACTGGGATGTGCTTCAAATAGGGAGAAAATACATTTTTTATAACGTTGCCATGGTAACTCAAAATGGCGGGTGGTACAAAAAAATACTTCATAGGATCAGCACACATGTTTTGTTATACATACTGTGGGGATTATAATATAAAACTCTAAGCGTCCCACACCGGGATTCGATTCCATGACCTCTTGCATGCAAAGCCTGCACTTTCCATCCGAGCTATACTGTAGCACCATATATGGGCACGCAGTATTGGGACTATAAGGGGTTTGATCCCCCATTGAAAAGCATTGGATGTTTGACACCTCATAGCTTGGAGATGCTTTATGCGACGTAGCCCAAATTTCTTGTGGAGCTTTCTCTCTAGAGTAAGAACAGACTCTGTGAAGCAGAAGTTGGTGAGACCTTCCTAGAGCTACTTCCAGTTAGCAACATGCTAACAGTTAGCAGCTAACAAGGTTGTGTTCAGGATGACCAGGTGATGGTACTCTGTTAGTTTGGTCCATAACCTGTGCTGGGAAGTCCCTCAAAAAGGGAGAAAATACGTTGTTTATTACGTCGCCATGGTAACTCAAAATGGCGGGTGGTCTTGGCCCATTGAAAAGCATTGAATATTTGACACCTCCTAACATGGAGATGCTTTATCCGACATGGCCAAAATTTGTTGTGGAGCTTTCTCTCTACAGTAAGAACAGACTCTGTGAAGCAGAAGTTGGTGAGACCTTCCTAGAGCTACTTCCGGTTAGCAACATGCTAACAGTTAGCCGCTAACAGGGTTGTGTTCAGTATCACCAGGTGAGTGTACTCTGTCAGTTTGGTCCAAATCCTGTACTGGGAAGTGCCTCAAAAAGGGTGCCAATACTTAATGTCACCAAAGGTCACCAAAGGTCATGAGTCAGATTGGCCTCCTTTAGCAACTCAGCCTCACCACATCTGGGCCCAGAACTCAACATTTGACCAAAATGGTCAGTAGCGGCATTTCCCACATGTGGGTGGTGCTGTATTGGCCAATTGGGTCGTCTCTGGGCCTCATGCCAGGTCCTCTTGGAAGCAAAGGCCCAATAGGAAAGCATGTGAAATCCAAAATGGGACAGAAAAGTGACACATGGCTGAAAGTCACTTGAAAATTTAAAAATGTTAAGAGGAAGTGACTGTGCGAATTTCAGATTCCTACATTAATCACAGCCACTGCAGTGAGCGTCGAAAGTTGCCATTCTATCCCATTGGAGCCTCTCTCTCTGGCCCTCAGAGTTGCGTCGTCATGGAAACTCACTCACACCTCTGCTGCAGGCCAGTCTAATGAAGTGCAGAGACTTTGCTCACAATAAGTCCCATTGGATTATAATGGAGAACTTTGCCCCGAACAACGCTCCATATCTCCTGATCCGTAAATGGTAGAGACGTAATTTTTTCTGCGTTTATTTCGTAACGGATAGGGGAAGAAGACAGGCTATCGGTTTTTGCTGGAAAAAGTTTAATAAAGGCGTGAAAAATTATGATATAAAGGTTATTTTTATGGATTTTTAGAAATCCTCTAAAAACGGTCCCGAACAAATCGCTGTAGCTGAAAAAGTATAAGAGATATCAAAATAATTCTTTCACTATGAGTATCAGCAGGCTTTTGAGGACTATGGTGCCCATTTTCATGTTTGTACAAAAATCGGTGTAGGCACAGCGACGATGTAAAAAAGTGGATGATGTGGGAAAATGCAGCTGAAAAGCGTTTTCAGGAATTTGCACATTCGCTACTCCCGAACAAATTGTTCCTGCGGTAAAACCGTAACAGTTATCCAAACAATTCCTTTTTTATGAGTGGCAGAAGGGTCGGGACATTCATGTGTGAAAGTCTCATGCTTGTACATGAAACGGTTTAGGAGTAGCGACGATGCGAAAACATGTGATGTTTTGGATTTTCAGACGTCATTTTTCAAAACCGCTCCATAGGAAATGAATGGGGGAGGTTTCGGGTTTGTGTCGCTCTGAGGTGATTTGCGAAAAATTTATAAATGCTACACCAATGAGGGTTACATTTCCTGAATCCAGACAAAAATACCTACGTTTTGATGTATAATTTGTCTACGTAGAGTGAAAATTGAGCGAGTAGGCTGAAGTTGTTCGGAGTTTTGAAATCTTTGAAAACGCTAGAGTGGCCCACTCTAAGAGTCTGAGAATTCCGTCATTGACTTTCATTATAAACGATGATTTCGCTGATTTTTGGACATGAGCTTTGAGGAGTAACTGTAAAGAGACGATAAAAGATATCCACATCCCGTTTTCACTTCTGAGTAGTTCAAAGATATGTCTACAAACTGGAAGTTAAACGGTGTTCGTAGGTGAAAGCATGACGACACAGTACAGCGTTGAAAATGGCCATTTGGAGGCTTTTTTGAGGCTTTCTTTCTACCCGACTCCATTCATTCCTATGGGTTTTTTGGGGGTGGTTTTTCGCTAATTGCGTTGCCATGGTAACTCGAAACCCCAATAAAAGTAATACCACACATCTCGAGACCGAGCCGGACGTTTTGATGTATATATTATGGGGGTGCACGCTACGGTTCGGGCCGCATTAATCGTGAAGTAAGAAAAATAAAGAATAACTAGAAAATTTCTGAAGAAATTTAGCAAGGCGCCTGCCTCGTGGTGCGTACCGTACAATGTAAAATAGCAACAGGAAGTAACACCGCGAATTTCAGGTTCCTACGGTGTTCACAGCCCCCGCAGCGGCCGTCCAAAGGTGCCATGTTAAGTCAATGGACCTCCTAGGAGCCTCTGGCTAGCAGCGTTGTCATGGAGACTCCGTCACAGCTGTAGCCATCTATTTGTCCGTAAAGGCAGAACAACCCTGGCTAAGCAGAAGTTGGTAGGACTTTCCTAAAGCTGCTTCCGGTTAGCAACATGCTAACCATTAGCCGCTAGCATGGTTGTGTTCGGTATCACCGGGTGATGTTACTCTGTTAGTTTGGTTGAAATCCAGCACTGAGAAGTCCTAAAAAGGGAGAAAATTCTAAAATTCACCAAAGGTCATTTTCCCATTCATTCCTATGGGAGTTTGTGGCTTCAGTTTCTGGGGTATTACGTTACCATGGTTACTCCCAGTGACAACAGAAGTAATAGCACACCTTGTGAGACCCAGCCGCACGTTTTGATGTATAGATTGTGGGGGTGGACGCCTCCGTTCGGGCCGCATTAATTTGCGAAGGTTGAAGTAAGTGCATAGTATATTTAACACTAGAAAATTTCTGAAGAAATTTAGCAAGGTGCCTGCCTCGTGGTGCGTACCGTACCGTTGAAAATACTAACGGGAAGTAACACTGCGAATTTCAGCTTCCTACGGTCTTCACAGCCCCCGCAACGGCCGTCCAAAGGTGCCATGTTAAGTCAATGGACCTCCTAGGAGCCTCTGGCTAGCAGCGTTGTCATGTAGACTCCCTCACAGCTGTAGCCCTCTGTCTTAATTATCATTACCTTTATCATGTGAGGTACTGAGGTGAATGTGTGATTTCAGTGTCTTTGGAGCATTTCTGCAGCATGTAACAGAGGCAAAGAGGGGTCAAAAATGGATGTTTGACACCTCATAAAATAGACATGCTTTATCTGACATGGCCCAAATTTGTTGTAGAGCCTTCTCTGTACCCCCGCGACCCGACCCCGGATAAGCGGAAGAAGACGGACGGACGGACGGGCCTTCTCTGTAAAGGAAGTACAGACTCTGTGAAGCAAAAGTTTGTGCGAGCTTCCTAGAGCTACTTCCGGTTAGCAACATGCTAACCGTTAGCCGCTAACAAGGTTGTGTTCAGGATGACCAGGTGATGGTACTCTGTTAGTTTGGTCCATAACCTGTGCTGGGAAGTGCCTCAAAGAGGGAGAAAATACGTTGTTTATTACGTCGCCATGGTAACTCAAAATGGCGGGTGGTCTTGGCCCATTGAAAAGCATTGAATATTTGACACCTCCTAACATGGAGATGCTTTATCCGACATGGCCAAAATTTGTTGTGGAGCTTTCTCTCTACAGTAGGAACAGACTCTGTGAAGCAGAAGTTAGTGAGACCTTCCTAGAGCTACTTCCTGTTAGCAACATGCTAACCGTTAGCCGCTAACAAGGTTGTGTTCAGGATGACCAGGTGATGGTACTCTGTTAGTTTGGTCCATAACCTGTGCTGGGAAGTGCCTCAAAGAGGGAGAAAATACGTAGTTTATTACGTCGCCATGGTAACTCAAAATGGCAGGTGGTCTTGGCCCATTGAAAAGCATTGAATATTTGACACCTCCTAACATGGAGATGCTTTATCCGACATGGCCAAAATTTGTTGTGGAGCTTTCTCTCTACAGTAAGAACATACTCTGTGAAGCAGAAGTTAGTGAGACCTTCCTAGAGCTACTTCCTCTTAGCAACATGCTAACCATTAGCCGCTAACATGGTTGTGTTCAGTATCACCGGGGGATTGTACTCTGTCAGTTTGGTCCAAATCCTGTACTGGGATGTGCTTCAAATAGGGAGAAAATACGTTTTTTATAACGTTGCCATGGTAACTCAAAACGGCGGGTGGTACAAAAAAATACTTCATAGGATCAGCACACATGTTTTGTTATACATACTGTGGGGATTATAACATAAAACTCTAAGTGTCCCGCACCGGGATTCGATCCCATGACCTCTTGCATGCAAAGCCTGCACTTTCCATCTGAGCTATACTGTAGCACCATATATGGGCATGTAGTATCCGACATGGCCAAAATTTGTTGTTGACCAAAGGTCATGAGTCAGATTGGGCTCCTTTAGCAACTCAGCCTCACCACATCTGGGCCCAGAACTCAACATTTGACCAAAATGGTCAGTAGCGCCATTTCCCACATGTGGGTGGTGCTGTATTGGCCAATTATGTCGTGTCTGGGCATCATGCCAGATCCTGTTAGAAGCAAAGGCCCAATAGGAAAGCATGTGAAATCCAAAATGGGACAGAAAAGTGACACATGGCTGAAAGTCACTTGAAAATTTTAAAATGTTAAGAGGAAGTGACTGTGCGAATTTCAGATTCCTACATTAATCACAGCCGCTGCAGCGGGCGTCGAAAGTTGCCATTGTATCCCAATGGAGCTTCTCCCTCTGGCCCTCAGAGTTCCGTCGTCATGGAAACTCACTCACACCTCTGCTGCAGGCTTGAAAATTTAAAAATGTTAAGAGGAAGTGACTGTGCGAATTTCAGATTCCTACATTAATCACAGCCGCTGCAGCGGGCGTTGAAAGTTGCCATTGTATCCCAATGGAGCTTCTCCCCCTGGCCCTCAGAGTTCCGTCGTCATGGAAACTCACTCACACCTCTGCTGCAGGCCAGTCTACCGAAGTGCAGAGACTTTGCTCACGATAAGTCCCATTGGATTATAATGGAGAACTTTGCCCCGAACAACACTCCATATCTCCTGATCCGTAAATGGTAGAGACGTAATTTTTTCTGCGTTTATTTCGTAACGGATAGGGGAAGAAGACAGGCTATCGGTTTTTGCTGGAAAAAGTCTAATAAAGGCGTGAAAAATTATGATATAAAGGTGATTTTTATGGATTTTTTGAAATCCTCTAAAAAAGGTCCCGAACAAATCGCTGTAGGTGAAAAAGTATAAGAGATATCAAAATAATTCTTTCACTATGAGTATCAGCAGGCTTTTGAGGACTATGGTGCCCATTTTCATGTTTGTACAAAAATCGGTGTAGGCACAGCGACGATGTAAAAAAGTGGATGATGTGGGAAAATGCAGCTGAAAAGCGTTTTCAGGAATTTGCACATTCGCTACTCCCGAACAAATTGTTCCTGCGGTAAAACCGTAACAGTTATCCAAACAATTCCTTTTTTATGAGTGCCAGAAGGGTCGGGACATTCATGTGTGAAAGTCTCATGCTTGTACATGAAACGGTTTAGGAGTAGCGACGATGCGAAAACATGTGATGTTTTGGATTTTCAGACGTCATTTTTCAAAACCGCTCCATAGGAAATGAATGGGGAGGATTTCGGGTTTGTGTCGCTCTGAGGTGATTTGCGAAAAATCTATAAATGCTACACCAATGAGGGTTACATTTCCTGAATCCAGACAAAAATACCTACGTTTTGATGTATAATTTGTCTACGTAGAGTGAAAATTGAGCGAGTAGGCTGAAGTTGTTCGGAGTTTTGAAATCTTTGAAAACGCTAGAGTGGCCCACTCTAGCGGTTGGAGAATTCCGTCATTGACTTTCATTATAAACGATGATTTTGCTGATTTTCGGACATGAGCTTTGAGGAGTAACTGTGAAGAGACGATAAAAGATATCCACATCCCGTTTTCACTTCTGAGTAGTTCACAGATATGTCTACAAACTGGAAGTTAAACGGTGTTCGTAGGTGAAAGCATGACGATACAGTACAGCGTTGAAAATGGCAATTTGGAGGCTTTTTTGGGGCTTTTTTTCTCCCCGACTCCATTGATTACTATGGGTTTTTTCGGGGGTGGTTTTTCGCTAATTGCGTTGCCATGGTAACTCGAAACCCCGATAAAAGTAATAGCACACTATTCCCGACCGAGCCGGACGTTTTGATGTATATATTGTGGGGGTGCACGCTACGGTTCGGGCCGCATTAATCGTCAAACAATTAAGAATATTAATAATAATAAATAAACCGTTTAGAGGTGAATAGTAGTAGGTGCCTCCATGCATTTGCATGGGAGGCAGTGCTGTGCTTCGCACAGCACTGCCTCCTCATTGCAAATGCTTGGCAGGCACCTAACTAGAAAATTTCTGAAGAAATTTAGCAAGGTGCCTGCCTCGTGGTGCGTACCGTACCGTTGAAAATACTAACGGGAAGTAACACCGCGAATTTCAGCTTCCTACGGTCTTCACAGCCCCCGCAGCGGCCGTCAAAAGGTGCCATGTTAAGTCAATGGACCTCCTAGGAGCCTCTGGCTAGCAGCGTTGTCATGGAGACTCACTGACAGCTGCAGCCCTCTATTTGTCTGTAAAGGCAGAACAACCCTGGCTAAGCAGAAGTTGGTAGGACCTTCCTAGAGCTACTTCCAGTTAGCAACATGCTAACCATTAGCCGCTAACATGGTCGTGGTCAGTCTCACCGGGTGATGGTACTCTGTTAGTTTGGTTATAATCCTGTACTGAGAAGTGCCTAAAAAGGGTAAAAATCCTAAAATTCACCAAAGGTCATTTTCCCATTCATTCCTATGGGAGTTTTTGGCTTCAGTTTCTGGGGTACTACGTTACCATGGTTACTGCCAGTGACAACACAAGTAATAGCACACCTCGTGAAACCCAGCCGCACGTTTTGATATATAGATTGTGGGGGTGGACGCTTCCGTTCGGGCCGCATTAATTTGCAAAGGTTGAAGTAAGTGCATAGTATATTTAACACTAGAAAATTTCTGAAGAAATTTAGCAAGGCGCCTGCCTCGTGGTGCGTACCGTACCGTTGAAAATACTAACGGGAAGTAACACTGCGAATTTCAGCTTCCTACGGTCTTCACAGCCCCCGCAACGGCCGTCCAAAGGTGCCATGTTAAGTCAATGGACCTCCTAGGAGCCTCTGGCTAGCAGCGTTGTCATGGATACTCCCTCACAGCTGTAGCCCTCTGTCTTAATTATCATTACCTTTATCATGTGAGGTACTGAGGTGAATGTGTGATTTCAGTGTCTTTGGAGCATTTCTGCAGCATGTAACAGAGGCAAAGAGGGGTCAAAAATGGATGTTTGACACCTCATAAAATAGACATGCTTTATCTGACATGGCCCAAATTTGTTGTAGAGCCTTCTCTCTAAAGGAAGTACAGACTCTGTGAAGCAAAAGTTTGTGCGAGCTTCCTAGAGCTACTTCCGGTTAGCAACATGCTAAGCGTTAGCCGCTAACAAGGTTGTGTTCAGTATGACCGGGTGATGGTACTCTGTTAGTTTGGTCCATATCCTGTGCTGGGAAGTGCCTCAAAGAGGGAGAAAATATGTTGTTTATTACGTCGCCATGGTAACTCAAAATGGCGGGTGGTCTTGGCCCATTGAAAAGCATTGAATATGTGATACCTCCTAACATGGAGATGCTTTATCCGACATGGCCAAAATTTGTTGTGGAGCTTTCTCTCTACAGTAAGAACAGACTCTGTGAAGGAGAAGTTAGTGAGACCTTCCTAGAGCTACTTCCTGTTAGCAACATGCTAACCGTTAGCCGCTAACAAGGTTGTGTTCAAGATGACCAGGTGATGGTACTCTGTTAGTTTGGTCCATAACCTGTGCTGGGAAGTGCCTCAAAGAGGGAGAAAATACGTAGTTTATTACGTCGCCATGGTAACTCAAAATGGCGGGTGGTCTTGGCCCATTGAAAAGCATTGAATATGTGACACCTCCTAACATGGAGATGCTTTATCCGACATGGCCAAAATTTGTTGTGGAGCTTTCTCTCTACAGTAAGAACAGACTCTGTGAAGCAGAAGTTAGTGAGACCTTCCTAGAGCTACTTCCTGTTAGCAACATGCTAACCGTTAGCCGCTAACAAGGTTGTGTTCAGGATGACCAGGTGATGGTACTCTGTTAGTTTGGTCCATAACCTGTGCTGGGAAGTGCCTCAAAGAGGGAGAAAATACGTAGTTTATTACGTCGCCATGGTAACTCAAAATGGCGGGTGGTCCTGGCCCATTGAAAAGCATTGAATATTTGACACCTCCTAACATGGAGATGCTTTATCCGACATGGCCAAAATTTGTTGTGGAGCTTTCTCTCTACAGTAAGAACAGACTCTGTGAAGCAGAAGTTGGTGAGACCTTCCTAGAGCTACTTCCTGTTAGCAACATGCTAACCGTTAGCCGCTAACAAGGTTGTGTTCAGGATGACCAGGTGATGGTACTCTGTCAGTTTGGTCCAAATCCTGTACTGGGGTGTGCTTCAAATAGGGAGAAAATACGTTTTTTATAACGTTGCCATGGTAACTCAAAATGGCGGGTGGTACAAAAAAATACTTCATAGGATCAGCACACATGTTTTGTTATACATACTGTGGGGATTATAATATGAAACTCTAAGTGTCCCACATCGGGATTCGATCCTATGACCTCTTGCATGCAAAGCCTGCACTTTCCATCTGAGCTATACTGTAGCGCCATATATGGGCATGCAGTATTGGGACCATAAGGGGTTTGATCCCCCATTGAAAAGCATTGGATGTTTGACACCTCATAGCTTGGAGATGCTTTATGCGACGTAGCCCAAATTTCTTGTGGAGCTTTCTCTCTAGAGTAAGAACAGACTCTGTGAAGCGGAAGTTGGTGAGACCTTCCTAGAGCTACTTCCGGTTAGCAACATGCTAACAGTTAGCCGCTAACAGGGTTGTGCTCAGTATCACCAGGTGAGTGTACTCTGTCAGTTTGGTCCAAATCCTGTACTGGGAAGTGCCTCAAACAGGGTGCCAATACTTAATGTGACCAAAGGTCACCAAAGGTCGTGAGTCAGATTGGCCTCCTTTAGCAACTCAGCCTCACCACATCTGGGCCCAGAACTCAACATTTGACCAAAATGGTCAGTAGCGCCATTTCCCACAGGTGGGTGGTGCTGTATTGGCCAATTGGGTCGTCTCTGGGCCTCATGCCAGGTCCTGTTGGAAGCAAAGGCCCAATAAGAAAGCATGTGAAATCCAAAATGGGACAGAAAAGTGACACATGGCTGAAAGTCACATGAAAATTTTAAAATGTTAAGAGGAAGTGACTGTGCGAATTTCAGATTCCTACATTAATCACAGCCGCTGCAGCGGGCGTCGAAAGTTGCCATTGTATCCCAATGGAGCTTCTCCCTCTGGCCCTCAGAGTTCCGTCGTCATGGAAACTCACTCACACCTCTGCTGCAGGCTTGAAAATTTAAAAATGTTAAGAGGAAGTGACTGTGCGAATTTCAGATTCCTACATTAATCACAGCCGCTGCAGCGGGCGTCGAAAGTTGCCATTGTATCCCAATGGAGCTTCCCCCTCTGGCCCTCAGAGTTCCGTCGTCATGGAAACTCACTCACACCTCTGCTGCAGGCCAGTCTACCGAAGTGCAGAGACTTTGCTCACAATAAGTCCCATTGGATTATAATGGAGAACTTTGCCCTGAACAACGCTCCATATCTCCTGATCCGTAAATGGTAGAGACGTAATTTTTTCTGCGTTTATTTCGTAACGGATAGGGGAAGAAGACAGGCTATCGGTTTTTGCTGGAAAAAGTTTAATAAAGGCGTGAAAAATTATGATATAAAGGTGATTTTTATGGATATTCAGAAATCCTCTAAAACCGGTCCCGAACAAATCGCTGTAGCTGAAAAAGTATAAGAGATATCAAAATAATTCTTTCACTATGAGTATCAGCAGGCTTTTGAGGACTATGGTGCCCATTTTCATGTTTGTACAAAAATCGGTGTAGGCACAGCGACGATGTAAAAAAGTGGATGATGTGGGAAAATGCAGCTGAAAAGCGTTTTCAGGAATTTGCACATTCGCTACTCCCGAACAAATTGTTCCTGCGGCAAAACCGTAACAGTTATCCAAGCAATTCCTTTTTTATGAGTGCCAGAAGGGTCGGGACATTCATGTGTGAAAGTCTCATGCTTGTACATAAAACGGTTTAGGAGTAGCGACGATGCGAAAACATGTGACGTTTTGGATTTTCAGACGTCATTTTTCAAAACCGCTCCATAGGAAATGAATGGGGAGGATTTCGGGTTTGTGTCGGTCTGAGGTGATTTGCGAAAAATCTATAAATGCTACACCAATGAGGGTTACATTTCCTGAATCCAGACAAAAATACCTACGTTTTGATGTATAATTTGTCTACGTAGAGTGAAAATTGAGCGAGTAGGCTGAAGTTGTTCGGAGTTTTGAAATCTTTGAAAACGCTAGAGTGGCCCACTCTAGCGGTTGGAGAATTCCGTCATTGACTTTCATTATAAACGATGATTTCGCTGATTTTGGGACATGAGCTTTGAGGAGTAACTGTGAAGAGACGATAAAAGATATCCACATCCCGTTTTCACTTCTGAGTAGTTCACAGATATATCTACAAACTGGAATTTAAACGGTGTTCGTAGGTGAAAGCATGACGATACAGTACAGCGTTGAAAATGGCCATTTGGAGGCTTTTTTGAGGCGTTCTTTCTACCCGACTCCATTCATTCCTATGGGATTTTTGGGGGTGGTTTTTCGCTAATTGCGTTGCCATGGTAACTCGAAACCCCAACAGAAGTAATAGCACACATCTCGAGACCGAGCCGGACGTTTTGATGTATATATTGTGGGGGTGCACGCTACGGTTCGGGCCGCATTAATCGTGAAGGAAGAAAAATAAAGAATATTAATAATAAAGAAGTCCGTTTAGAGGTGAATAGTAATAGGTGCCTCCATGCATTTGCATGGGAGGCAGTGCTGTGCTTCGCACAGCACTGCCTCCTCATTGCAAATGCCATGGCAGGCGCCTAACTAGAAAATTTCTGAAGAAATTTAGCAAGGCGCCTGCCTCGTGGTGCGTACCGTACCGTTGAAAATACTAACGGGAAGTAACACTGCGAATTTCAGCTTCCTACGGTCTTCACAGCCCCCGCAACGGCCGTCCAAAGGTGCCATGTTAAGTCAATGGACCTCCTAGGAGCCTCTGGCTAGCAGCGTTGTCATGGAGACTCCCTCACAGCTGTAGCCCTCTGTCTTAATTATCATTACCTTTATCATGTGAGGTACTGAGGTGAATGTGTGATTTCAGTGTCTTTGGAGCATTTCTGCAGCATGTAACAGAGGCAAAGAGGGGTCAAAAATGGATGTTTGACACCTCATAAAATAGACATGCTTTATCTGACATGGCCCAAATTTGTTGTAGAGCCTTCTCTCTAAAGGAAGTACAGACTCTGTGAAGCGAAAGTTTGTGCGAGCTTCCTAGAGCTACTTCCGGTTAGCAACATGCTAAGCGTTAGCCGCTAACAAGGTTGTGTTCAGTATGACCGGGTGATGGTACTCTGTTAGTTTGGTCCATATCCTGTGCTGGGAAGTGCCTCAAAGAGGGAGAAAATATGTTGTTTATTACGTCGCCATGGTAACTCAAAATGGCGGGTGGTCTTGGCCCATTGAAAAGCATTGAATATGTGACACCTCCTAACATGGAGATGCTTTATCCGACATGGCCAAAATTTGTTGTGGAGCTTTCTCTCTACAGTAAGAACAGACTCTGTGAAGGAGAAGTTAGTGAGACCTTCCTAGAGCTACTTCCTGTTAGCAACATGCTAACCATTAGCCGCTAACAAGGTTGTGTTCAGGATGACCAGGTGATGGTACTCTGTTAGTTTGGTCCATAACCTGTGCTGGGAAGTGCCTCAAAGAGGGAGAAAATACGTAGTTTATTACGTCGCCATGGTAACTCAAAATGGCGGGTGGTCTTGGCCCATTGAAAAGCATTGAATATGTGACACCTCCTAACATGGAGATGCTTTATCCGACATGGCCAAAATTTGTTGTGGAGCTTTCTCTCTACAGTAAGAACAGACTCTGTGAAGCAGAAGTTAGTGAGACCTTCCTAGAGCTACTTCCTGTTAGCAACATGCTAACCGTTAGCCGCTAACAAGGTTGTGTTCAGGATGACCAGGTGATGGTACTCTGTTAGTTTGGTCCATAACCTGTGCTGGGAAGTGCCTCAAAGAGGGAGAAAATACGTAGTTTATTACGTCGCCATGGTAACTCAAAATGGCGGGTGGTCTTGGCCCATTGAAAAGCATTGAATATTTGACACCTCCTAACATGGAGATGCTTTATCCGACATGGCCAAAATTTGTTGTGGAGCTTTCTCTCTACAGTAAGAACAGACTCTGTGAAGCAGAAGTTGGTGAGACCTTCCTAGAGCTACTTCCTGTTAGCAACATGCTAACCGTTAGCCGCTAACAAGGTTGTGTTCAGGATGACCAGGTGATGGTACTCTGTCAGTTTGGTCCAAATCCTGTACTGGGGTGTGCTTCAAATAGGGAGAAAATACGTTTTTTATAACGTTGCCATGGTAACTCAAAATGGCGGGTGGTACAAAAAAATACTTCATAGGATCAGCACACATGTTTTGTTATACATACTGTGGGGATTATAATATGAAACTCTAAGTGTCCCACATCGGGATTCGATCCTATCACCTCTTGCATGCAAAGCCTGCACTTTCCATCTGAGCTATACTGTAGCGCCATATATGGGCATGCAGTATTGGGACCATAAGGGGTTTGATCCCCTATTGAAAAGCATTGGATGTTTGACACCTCATAGCTTGGAGATGCTTTATGCGACGGAGCCCAAATTTGTTGTGCAGCTTTCTCTCTAGAGTAAGAACAGACTCTGTGAAGCGGAAGTTGGTGAGACCTTCCTAGAGCTACTTCCGGTTAGCAACATGCTAACAGTTAGCCGCTAACAGGGTTGTGCTCAGTATCACCAGGTGAGTGTACTCTGTCAGTTTGGTCCAAATCCTGTACTGGGAAGTGCCTCAAACAGGGTGCCAATACTTAATGTGACCAAAGGTCACCAAAGGTCGTGAGTCAGATTGGCCTCCTTTAGCAACTCAGCCTCACCACATCTGGGCCCAGAACTCAACATTTGACCAAAATGGTCAGTAGCGCCATTTCCCACAGGTGGGTGGTGCTGTATTGGCCAATTGGGTCGTCTCTGGGCCTCATGCCAGGTCCTGTTGGAAGCAAAGGCCCAATAAGAAAGCATGTGAAATCCAAAATGGGACAGAAAAGTGACACATGGCTGAAAGTCACATGAAAATTTTAAAATGTTAAGAGGAAGTGACTGTGCGAATTTCAGATTCCTACATTAATCACAGCCGCTGCAGCGGGCGTCGAAAGTTGCCATTGTATCCCAATGGAGCTTCTCCCTCTGGCCCTCAGAGTTCCGTCGTCATGGAAACTCACTCACACCTCTGCTGCAGGCTTGAAAATTTAAAAATGTTAAGAGGAAGTGACTGTGCGAATTTCAGATTCCTACATTAATCACAGCCGCTGCAGCGGGCGTCGAAAGTTGCCATTGTATCCCAATGGAGCTTCCCCCTCTGGCCCTCAGAGTTCCGTCGTCATGGAAACTCACTCACACCTCTGCTGCAGGCCAGTCTACCGAAGTGCAGAGACTTTGCTCACAATAAGTCCCATTGGATTATAATGGAGAACTTTGCCCCGAACAACGCTCCATATCTCCTGATCCGTAAATGGTAGAGACGTAATTTTTTCTGCGTTTATTTCGTAACGGATAGGGGAAGAAGACAGGCTATCGGTTTTTGCTGGAAAAAGTTTAATAAAGGCGTGAAAAATTATGATATAAAGGTGATTTTTATGGATTTTTTGAAATCCTCTAAAAAAGGTCCCGAACAAATCGCTGTAGCTGAAAAAGTATAAGAGATATCAAAATAATTCTTTCACTATGAGTATCAGCAGGCTTTTGAGGACTATGGTGCCCATTTTCATGTTTGTACAAAAATCGGTGTAGGCACAGCGACGATGTAAAAAAGTGGATGATGTGGGAAAATGCAGCTGAAAAGCGTTTTCAGGAATTTGCACATTCGCTACTCCCGAACAAATTGTTCCTGCGGCAAAACCGTAACAGTTATCCAAGCAATTCCTTTTTTATGAGTGCCAGAAGGGTCGGGACATTCATGTGTGAAAGTCTCATGATTGTACATAAAACGGTTTAGGAGTAGCGACGATGCGAAAACATGTGACGTTTTGGATTTTCAGACGTCATTTTTCAAAACCGCTCCATATGAAATGAATGGGGAGGATTTCGGGTTTGTGTCGGTCTGAGGTGATTTGCGAAAAATCTATAAATGCTACACCAATGAGGGTTACATTTCCTGAATCCAGACAAAAATACCTACGTTTTGATGTATAATTTGTCTACGTAGAGTGAAAATTGAGCGAGTAGGCTGAAGTTGTTCGGAGTTTTGAAATCTTTGAAAACGCTAGAGTGGCCCACTCTAGCGGTTGGAGAATTCCGTCATTGACTTTCATTATAAACGATGATTTCGCTGATTTTGGGACATGAGCTTTGAGGAGTAACTGTGAAGAGACGATAAAAGATATCCACATCCCGTTTTCACTTCTGAGTAGTTCACAGATATATCTACAAACTGGAATTTAAACGGTGTTCGTAGGTGAAAGCATGACGATACAGTACAGCGTTGAAAATGGCCATTTGGAGGCTTTTTTGAGCCTTTCTTTCTACCCGACTCCATTCATTCCTATGGGTTTTTTTGGGGGTGGTTTTTCGTTAATTGCGTCGCCATGGTAACTCGAAACCCCAATAAAAGTAATAGCACACATCGGGTAATCGAGCCGGACGTTTTGGTACCTACTTTGTGGGGGTGCACGCTATGGTTCGGGCCGCATTAATCGTGAAGGAAGAATAATATAAGAAGTTTAATAATAATAATAAAGAGACGCCTTTAGAGGTGAATAGTAATAGGTGCCTCCATGCATTTGCATGGGAGGCAGTGCTGTGCTTCGCACAGCACTGCCTCCTCATTGCAAATGCCATGGCAGGCGCCTAACTAGAAAATTTCTGAAGAAATTTAGCAAGGTGCCTGCCTCGTGGTGCGTACCGTACCGTTGAAAATACTAACGGGAAGTAACACTGCGAATTTCAGCTTCCTACCGTCTTCACAGCCCCCGCAGCGGCCGTTGAAAGATGCCATGTTAAGTCAATGGACCTCCTAGGAGCCTCTGGCTAGCAGTGTTGTCATGCAGACTCACTGACAGCTGCAGCCATCTATCTGTCTGTAAAGGCAGAACAACCCTGGCTAAGCAGAAGTTGGTAGGACTTTCCTAGAGCTACTTCTGGTTAGCAATATGCTAACTGTTAGCCGCTAACATGGTTGTATTCGGTATCACTGGCTGATGGTACTCTGTTAGTTTGGTCCTAATCCTGTAATGGGAAGGGCCTAAAAAGGTTGAAAATCCTAAAATTCACCAAAGGTCATTTTCCCATTCATTCCTATGGGAGTTTATGGCTTCAGTTTCTGGGGTACGATGTTACCATGGTTACTGTGAGTGACACCAGAAGTAATAGCACACATCGTGAGACCCAGCCGCACGTTTTGATGTATAGATTGTGGGGTTGGACGCTTCCGTTCGGGCCGCATTAATTTGCGAAGGTGGAAGTAAGTGCATAGTATATTTAACACTAGAAAATTTCTGAAGAAATTTAGCAAGGTGCCTGCCTCGTGGTGCGTACCGTACCGTTGAAAATACTAACGGGAAGTAACACTGCGAATTTCAGCTTCCTACGGTCTTCACAGCCCCCGCAACGGCCGTCCAAAGGTGCCATGTTAAGTCAATGGACCTCCTAGGAGCCTCTGGCTAGCAGCGTTGTCATGGAGACTCCCTCACAGCTGTAGCCCTCTGTCTTAATTATCATTACCTTTATCATGTGAGGTACTGAGGTGAATGTGTGATTTCAGTGTCTTTGGAGCATTTCTGCAGCATGTAACAGAGGCAAAGAGGGGTCAAAAATGGATGTTTGACACCTCATAAAATAGACATGCTTTATCTGATATGGCCCAAATTTGTTGTAGAGCCTTCTCTCTAAAGGAAGTACAGACTCTGTGAAGCAAAAGTTTGTGCGAGCTTCCTAGAGCTACTTCCGGTTAGCAACATGCTAAGCGTTAGCCGCTAACAAGGTTGTGTTCAGTATGACCGGGTGATGGTACTCTGTTAGTTTGGTCCATATCCTGTGCTGGGAAGTGCCTCAAAGAGGGAGAAAATATGTTGTTTATTACGTCGCCATGGTAACTCAAAATGGCGGGTGGTCTTGGCCCATTGAAAAGCATTGAATATGTGACACCTCCTAACATGGAGATGCTTTATCCGACATGGCCAAAATTTGTTGTGGAGCTTTCTCTCTACAGTAAGAACAGACTCTGTGAAGGAGAAGTTAGTGAGACCTTCCTAGAGCTACTTCCTGTTAGCAACATGCTAACCGTTAGCCGCTAACAAGGTTGTGTTCAGGATGACCAGGTGATGGTACTCTGTTAGTTTGGTCCATAACCTGTGCTGGGAAGTGCCTCAAAGAGGGAGAAAATACGTTTTTTATTACGTCGCCATGGTAACTCAAAATGGCGGGTGGTCTTGGCCCATTGAAAAGCATTGAATATTTGACACCTCCTAACATGGAGATGCTTTATCCGACATGGCCAAAATTTGTTGTGGAGCTTTCACTCTACAGTAAGAACAGACTCTGTGAAGCAGAAGTTGGTGAGACCTTCCTAGAGCTACTTCCTGTTAGCAACATGCTAACCGTTAGCCGCTAACATGGTTGTGTTCAGTATCACCGGGGGATTGTACTCTGTCAGTTTGGTCCAAATCCTGTACTGGGATGTGCTTCAAATAGGGAGAAAATACGTTTTTTATAACGTTGCCATGGTAACTCAAAATGGCGGGTGGTACAAAAAAATACTTCATAGGATCAGCACACATGTTTTGTTATACATACTGTGGGGATTATAATATAAAACTCTAAGTGTGCCACACCGGGATTCGATCCCATGACCTCTTGCATGCAAAGCCTGCACTTTCCATCTGAGCTATACTGTAGCTCCATATATGGGCATGCAGTATTGGGACCATAAGGGGTTTGATCCCCCATTGAAAAGCATTGGATGTTTGACACCTCATAGCTTGGAGAGGCTTTATGCGACGTAGCCCAAATTTGTTGTGGAGCTTTCTCTCTACAGTAAGAACAGACTCTGTGAAGCAGAACTTGGTGAGACCTTCCTAGAGCTACTTCCGGTTAGCAACATGCTAACAGTTAGCCGCTAACAGGGTTGTGTTCAGTATCACCAGGTGAGTGTACTCTGTCAGTTTGGTCCAAATCCTGTACTGGGAAGTGCCTCAAAAAGGGTGCCAATACTTAATGTCACCAAAGGTCACCAAAGCTCATGAGTCAGATTGGCCTCCTTTAGCAACTCAGCCTCACCACATCTGGGCCCAGAACTCAACATTTGACCAAAATGGTCAGTAACGCCATTTCCCACATGTGGGTGGTGCTGTATTGGCCAATTATGTCGTGTCTGGGCATCATGCCAGATCCTGTTAGAAGCAAAGGCCCAATAGGAAAGCATGTGAAATCCAAAATGGGACAGAAAAGTGACACATGGCTGAAAGTCACTTGAAAATTTAACAATGTTAAGAGGAAGTGACTGTGCGAATTTCAGATTCCTACATTAATCACAGCCGCTGCAGCGGGCGTCGAAAGTTGCCATTGTATCCCAATGGAGCTTCTCCCTCTGGCCCTCAGAGTTCCGTCGTCATGGAAACTCACTCACACCTGCAGCGGGCTTGAAAATTTAAAAATGTTAAGAGGAAGTGACTGTGCGAATTTCAGATTCCTACATTAATCACAGCCGCTGCAGCGGGCGTCGAAAGTTGCCATTGTATCCCAATGGAGCTTCTCCCTCTGGCCCTCAGAGTTCCGTCGTCATGGAAACTCACTCACACCTCTGCTGCAGGCCAGTCTACCGAAGTGCAGAGACTTTGCTCACAATAAGTCCCATTGGATTATAATGGAGAACTTTGCCCCGAACAACGCTCCATATCTCCTGATCCGTAAATGGTAGAGACGTAATTTTTTCTGCGTTTATTTCGTAACGGATAGGGGAAGAAGACAGGCTATCGGTTTTTACTGGAAAAAGTTTAATAAAGGCGTGAAAAATTATGATATAAAGGTGATTTTTATGGATTTTTTGAAATCCTCTAAAAAAGGTCCCGAACAAATCGCTGTAGCTGAAAAAGTATAAGAGATATCAAAATAATTCTTTCACTATGAGTATCAGCAGGCTTTTGAGGACTATGGTGCCCATTTTCATGTTTGTACAAAAATCGGTGTAGGCACAGCGACGATGTAAAAAAGTGGATGATGTGGGAAAATGCAGCTGAAAAGCGTTTTCAGGAATTTGCACATTCGCTACTCCCGAACAAATTGTTCCTGCGGTAAAACCGTAACAGTTATCCAAACAATTCCTTTTTTATGAGTGCCAGAAGGGTCGGGACATTCATGTGTGAAAGTCTCATGCTTGTACATGAAACGGTTTAGGAGTAGCGACGATGCGAAAACATGTGATGTTTTGGATTTTCAGACGTCATTTTTCAAAACCGCTCCATAGGAAATGAATGGGGAGGATTTCGGGTTTGTGTCGCTCTGAGGTGATTTGCGAAAAATCTATAAATGCTACACCAATGAGGGTTACATTTCCTGAATCCAGACAAAAATACCTACGTTTTGATGTATAATTTGTCTACGTAGAGTGAAAATTGAGCGAGTAGGCTGAAGTTGTTCGGAGTTTTGAAATCTTTGAAAACGCTAGAGTGGGCCACTCTAGCGGTTGGAGAATTCCGTCATTGACTTTCATTATAAACGATGATTTTGCTGATTTTCGGACATGAGCTTTGAGGAGTAACTGTGAAGAGACGATAAAAGATATCCACATCCCGTTTTCACTTCTGAGTAGTTCACAGATATGTCTACAAACTGGAAGTTAAACGGTGTTCGTAGGTGAAAGCATGACGATACAGTACAGCGTTGAAAATGGCAATTTGGAGGCTTTTTTGGGGCTTTTTTTCTCCCCGACTCCATTGATTACTATGGGTTTTTTCGGGGGTGGTTTTTCGCTAATTGCGTTGCCATGGTAACTCGAAACCCCAATAAAAGTAATAGCACACTATTCCCGACCGAGCCGGACGTTTTGATGTATATATTGTGGGGGTGCACGCTACGGTTCGGGCCGCATTAATCGTCAAACAATTAAGAATATTAATAATAATAAATAAACCGTTTAGAGGTGAATAGTAGTAGGTGCCTCCATGCATTTGCATGGGAGGCAGTGCTGTGCTTCCTAGAAAATTTCTGAAGAAATTTAGCAAGGCGCCTGCCTCGTGGTGCGTACCGTCCTAACCGTAAGAGTTAGCCTTGCGAATCAGAGGTTTGATACAAGTGTTTGAAAAAAAAGAGTTGTGTGCAGGAAAGCAAAATGTGTATGTCCTCTATCCAAACTGTTGACTGTAAAGGCACATCAGAAAACAACACAGGCAAGGCACTTAACAAACCAATCGCATCAGAGCGCTGTCACTGTGGAAGTTGAGACAAATATCCCAATATTTTAGTATTTAACCATTTGCCACAAGTCAACACTTAACACAGGAACCTACCTCCTTCATCAGCGCTCCTAAGAGGCTACTTGGATTAGGCACTGAGCCCAGACAGGACAGTCTGCAGCCATTTCAGCACTGGACAGTTCCGCACCAGATTCAAAGGAGTAAGGGTGACACATGACAAAAAGATGTGTTCAACATAAAATTTAAACATGTTCACGTGACACAAACAAAATCTACACGTTCTGGAAGATGTAGCAATCACACACTTAGCAAGCAACAAACTTATGTTTACATTTTCAATGTTTGCTGTTTTATTCTGCTTGGGAGGTTCTCCTGTGCATTGCAGTGGAATTGTGGAGCCCTGAAACCCTTTACAAGCATTGTTTAAAAGTTGGCAACATTTTTAAAAGAAGCCTTTTTCCATCAATGTGCACTTGTGAAATAATCTCCTAGTTTAATTAAATACTTGCACTGCTTTTTATGTTTGGTACGTTTGTTGTTTTTCATTTTTAACGTTGCTTTCCTTTTTCTTTTCCTACAATTTAGCATCTGTTTTCCATATATAATTAATGCATTCTTTGCAATGCAGTGCTGTGGATCACAGGTCAACAGCTCTGATTCTTTTGTCTTTTGTCACAAAAAGGCACTTCTGACATTGAGTCTGGTTTGGAAGTGTCCTGACACAGAGTATTCCACATTTTAAGTCCATACCTGGTACATGTTTGTACGTAGGTGCTCTTGATCCACCAACTCCGTCTTAAGTCTTCTCCTTGGGAAGCTTTCCCCAAATTATTGAACAGATTCTTCTTGGCAATCCTCACAAACCAGCAGTTCTTTCTGTTGCTGGTGCACTGTTTAACACTAAATGTTTTCCTTTTACTCAACTTTGTTTAACATGCCTGTACAGACAACAACCAGTTTCGTCAGAATTACCTTTTGTGAAATATATACCTATGAAGGGGGTCCATGATTGTCCTCTGGACATCCATACAGTCAGCAGTATTCTCCATAATTATGACATTTGCAAAAGAGGCTTAAAATATATCACTGTGTGTAATGATTCCCTGTCTGAGTTTCACTTAACTTTCTGAAATGACTGGGAAAAACTATGCATGATTAATATTTGAGATATACTTCTTGGGAGCAATGATATATCTCCAAAAATTTTGGGTCAACTTCGGTGCTCCACATTTATATGACCTGAAATTTTTTTTCATTAAATATTTCCAATATATCAAGATATATTTGAAGTTCACCATAAAGAAAAAGGTACAGCTAATGTTAGTGCAGTCATGTTAAACCATGTATTAGTTACCATTGTCATGTATACAAATAAACAGACATTAGTATATTGACAATGAACACATTTATTAACTAAAAAAACAGAACTAACTTCAAAGAGGCAATAATTGATAAAAGTACAAGTACAACATGCTCTCGGACAGTGAGAGACCAAACAAAGTGAACTAAAATACATTTGAGGTCATGTGTAATGGGCATCGCCTGCAAGAAACAGATCAGCTGTGTCTTACAGGCGATGCCATTTACACATGTCATTGTTTTCTGTGTCCTGTATGGGGGCAGCTGTGGTATCTTCTAAAACCAAATGGCCAATTTAAAATAAACAAAATACATAAGCTTACACACAGTCCACAGTTCAAGCATTTTATCTACAATTTAGGGTTCAACTATTTGAGCTAGGCCTGTTTTAGGTTCCTATGCGCACATTATTTTAAATTTACATTAGACTAGGTAGGCTAAGACTGTACAGTAACGAAGGTCAAATCTGTCTACTCTACCTCCACCCCAAGAAACCTCATACTTGGTCCTCCACTTTCCATTCCCATGGACAAACATCCATCACTCTCAAACCTTACAAATCCAAGAGTACCAGTAGGGGGCATCACAGGGCGGGCTGGGCCTCCATCAGAAAAACGCCACCTCGTAAGAAATGGTAAAAAACCGATGCAGCCCAGTCAAGGGTAATCCCGCTCTGGGCCAATCTGAGCGAGAAGACACCCCGTATAGAATCTAAAAATTAGCCTTACTGAGTAATTTATGGATCTGTGATACTCATCAGATCCTGGCTCTCTATATAACAAAGCAAAAAGATTGCAAGAACTGTAAATCTTGGTGTGTGTGTTCTCTAGCGTGTTTCTCCTAAACTTCTTCTTTTCTTGTTCCTCTGCTTGGACAAAACGATTTAGTTGGATGTAATGAGTGTTCGGTCCTCTGTGAAGGTGGTTGGCAGACACCAGGCCTTGTTTACTGTTGAGGAACAAAAACAAGGATGTAAGTAGTGTTCTTATCAAGACTCTCAATCTTTTGTCTTTTACCTTCTTCAATCACTTTCATATCCAGATATTCCTGCTCAAAATTATCGTGTTCTTAGCTTAACCTCCTGCACTGTAATCATTAGATCTTGCATAGCTCCTATATTAAAAGGAGAAATCTTTAAAGTTTGTCTTTATCAGCAGCGGTTTTTCTCTGTAGTTGTTAACGAAATTTCTCCCATGTGTCTCTTATCTTACAATGTCTGACAGTTGAAAGTTCTCTGCAACATAGATTTATCATCTTATTACTTCATGGCCACTCTGTCAATGTTTATCACAGTTCATTTAACACACTATGTCACAACAAGTAATTGTATTAAACCTTTCAGAGACTTCTTGCAGAACCGGCCTTAAAATACTTCACCTTTTTCTAAAAACCCAAACATAAAAACCCTTTAGTTTGTAAAAGAAAGCTTTACTATATAAAAAGGATGGACAAGGAAAAAGGTGAGAAAAGGCATCAACATCCATCGTGGGGAGCACTGTCCTTGGCAGGCGATCTCTGTCAGAGCTAAATCCACATTAAAAAAATAAAAATTCAAATGGCAACTTTTAATTTTGTGCAAAGTATGAAGTACAGCTGTTTATAAATTCTGTGTGGGTGGGATGGAGAGGTCCAGCAGGTCTCCCTTTAACACAAAGTAATGCTTAGAATGGTTTCATCCATATATTGACACACAATGTTTAGCTGAGAAACTAATTTAAACATAACTCTTGGTCAACCATCCTCCATGTGGAGCGTGGGGACCCATCTTGTGCAATGTCTGTAATTCAATCCATCCATCCATCCATCCATTTTCTAAAACACTTAATCCCTCATGGGGTCGCGGGGGTTGCTGGTGCCTATCTCCAGTGTCACTGGGGGAGAGGTGGGGTACACCCTGGACAGGTCGCCAGAGGGCTACTAAAGTGTATAATTCAATACAGTTTATCTATATAGCGTCAATTCACAACAAATGACACGATGAGAGAGAGGAAAGCCACAAAGACAGGCCAGCGAGGCATAACTCCATTAATATTTTTCTAAATCAGGCCCGTGCATTCAGTATCATTTAATGTTAGAGATAACAATTTGAGACCATTTGTGTAATCATATATGAGGCTTAAAACAGTTTCGCACCTGCTCCTGTGGTCTTTGCTTGGAGGGATTGGGTACCGAACAGCGTCTCGCACTGGCCTTCTAATGAAAGTCAAAATTGAAATGAAATGTTTGTTAAACCATCTGTGGGACATGAAATTGAAATGATCATCCAAAAAATATACATAAATATAATGAATACCTTCTTCCCCCTTGGAGAAGATGTAGGTAGCGGAGTGACACAGCCAGAGGCAGGAACGATCAGGTCCATTTCCTTCAGCAACTTTGGGCTGAACCACACATGATTCAATGGGATGGCCAATCTGAAATAATATACAAAAGCTTACTTAAGGCCTTTTATGTCCTCAGTGACATTTGTGATTTCAACGGAATACAAATATACCTTCTTGTCTACAGCGTGGGTTGGCAAACCCAACTGAAGACTACGGCCAGTCACAGGGCAATCTGGTCACTCCTTCAGTCCACGGCAATACTCAGTCCAGTGCAAATTCTAACAGAAACCATGATATACAAGAAAGCGTTTGAGATTTTAACATAAGCATCCTACAGATTTTAGCTACATACATTTTAAGTATATACCTACACAAAAGCTTTAAATGTTGAGACAGAACTCTTCCTGATAGACCTCAGCACCCAACATGACCTAAAAACACAATCATGAGACTGTTGAAATGGCAGAATGATAGAGTGATGGAAAAATTGTAACAAAATATTTGTTAGGTTTTGCCATGTGTAATTTGGATACCTTGCTGCAAATGGTGGGTTGTCTACCAGGTTAATCTTCACGTTCTCCAAGCACCAACCCATGCACACCTTGCGCAACCTGCAAAACATACTAAAACTTTGGGGGAAAAGAGACAGGGACAAGAGGCTGAAGCATGCACAAGGGGGAAAACAGAGATAGGGAGAAGAGCATGCACAAGGCGGAAAGCAGAGATAGGGAGAAGAGGCTGAAGCATGCACAAGGCGGAAAGTAGAGAAAGCAGATAGGAGGAGAAAAGTCTGCAGCAGAGATGAGGAAAAAACGTCTGCAGCAGAGATAGGAGAAAAGTCTGCAGCAGAGATGAGGAAAAAAGTCTGCAGCAGAGATAGGAGAAAAATCTGCAGCAGAGATGAGGAAAAAAGTCTGCAGCAAAGATAGGAGAAAAGTCTGCAGCAGAAATGAGGAGAAAAGTCTGCAGCAGAGATAGGAGAAAGTCTGCAGCAGAGATAGAGAAAAGTCTGCAGCAGAGATGAAGGGGAAACGTTTGCAGGAGATAGGAGAGAAATCTGCAGCAGAGATGAGGAGAAAAGTCTGCAGCAGAGATAGGAGAAAAGTCTGCAGCAGAGATGAGGAGAAAAGTCTGCAGCAGAGATAGGAGAAATGTCTGCAGCAGAGATAGGAGAAGATTCTGCAGCAGACAAAGGATGAGAAGACTCTAAAGATGAGAAATAATTACACATTCCCAGATATAAAACGGAGTGGAAAATGGCCATTCTGGAACACGGTGCTCTGCATAGCTCTGTACAAGTAGTGGCTCATGAACAACAACAATAACAACAACAACAACCACCAAAGGAAAGTCTAATGGGAGCACTGCTAAGAAAGAGAAACAAATTGTGCCATAAAACATATTGAGAGCAGTCATTCCTCAGCAGAAAGTTGCACAAGTGCAGGCTCATGGTTAGACTCAAACTATTAAGAGGGCCTTAACAGTAAACTGTGCTATGTGATTGGGGGCTATTAAATCAAGAACAAAGCAACACAGTCCTGCCCAATCACATTTTCCACCTCACAAAGTCAAGGAGAGGCAGCAGCTGAGAAAGAAGACAAAATACAGTATACCGGGTTGTGGTAACTGTAATACGTCTGCAACACACCTGACTGGACACAATATTCTGGGCGAGATATGTAAATATGATCAATCAGGGTGCGCTTTTCCGTTGTTGGATCCGAGATAAGCTGAGTGAACCCTTTGCTTTCAAACAAGTCCTTGATTGCTTTTCTTCCCGGAGAGAGAAGATCCTCATTGAAGTCTCCCAATACAACAACCGGCTGAATATCAAAAGAATTAAGACCATCCAAGAAGCTCTGAATGTTTTTCAAGAAGCTGGCAAGATCATAACTGGGTGGCCTGTAAACCGTGGCAACAAGGACTGATATCGGAGCGTCCAATCTAATCACATTGTACTCAAGATCTGTAACATTGTGAAAGTATCTCCGTTCCTCAGGTTGGAGAATGCTCCTGCAGTAAGTTGCTACTCCCCCCCCTTCCTTGGTAGCAATGTCAGCTCTGCTAGAGTAGGAGACATGTCTGTTGCGCGCAAACAAACAATAACCCTCCATATGCAAAGAAGCTGGACAAGAAGATCCAAACAAATGACTTTCCGTAAGACAGAGAATATCGGCCAATCCCAGTTCATGATGGTGCTTCATGTCCTCATAGTGACACACAAGACCTTCGACATTGTGGTGGACGATTTTCAACGTAGTGTGCTGAGGACTTGATGGGAAATGCAGCAGGGGGCTGGTGTTCAAGAACGATGCTCGCCTCATCGTATCCATAGCTGCTGTGATACTTTCATCAGCGTAGATCTTCTTCTCATCAAAGTCGATGATTTTAAGCCCTTCCAAAGAAGTGGTACGGCTTAATGCCACATATGCCATGCCAGGTTCAAAGATACGCTTTAAAGAAACAACTGCCGACTGCATGGTCATCCCCTGTACTTTGTGTGCCGTACACCCAAAGGCCAATTTAAGTGGAAACTGCCGTCGCACCACTCCTTTTATGCTGCTTTGCTCCTCGAATCTCTCAACGTATACCAAGTCGTCCGGTTTACCACGCATCCTTTTGGTCCGTCCAGCCGTGGAATTGTCCAGTCTCAGTCCGATCAGTTTCACAGTTAGCGTTCCGTCTATGGTGTCCGTAACGATGTCGGCTATCGTTCCAAAGGTTCCATTCACCAGGCCATCCTCTACATCCAGGTTCCTCGTTATCATAACTCTAATACCCAATCCAGCTTGTATGTGGTCGCGCAAATCTCGACTTTTGCCCCTAACACAACTGCCCAAACTAACCATGTTTCCTGTTTTGGTTTCTCTCCTGTAGTCCTCTGCGTGAACATCCACAATCGCTGTACCTAAAGAGGCAACCACTGCAGCGTTGTGTGCGTCCACCTGTTTGTTGGTTGCAAATATGTGCAACACATCCAAGGGACAATCCTTGGGATCTGCAACACACCGCGTCAGCAAAGCTCTGTCCTGTTCACTGAGATCATCAGCTTTCCTTTTGACGCGAAGCCGGTTAAGCAGCTCAGCAAAGACTTTGTCATCCTTCTGCCGCATGATTTCGGTTAGACTTACTAGGCAGAAATTCTCATTCCAGAGATCAAGTACACCATCCTCCATGACACAAAGAGGTCTTGAAGCTCCCAAGGGGGGCAGTTGGTGAAAGTCTCCCACCGCAAGAACACAGACCCCACCAAACGGCCTTGTGTTCCCTTTGATCTGCTGAAATCTCCAGTGAACGTATGCCAATAGTTCTTTAGAAACCATGGAGATTTCATCAATAATCAAGATTTCCACATTGGAAAGAACTGCTCTGACCTCATCCAGGGCATTTCCAAGTCCCTTATAAGGTGGCTTCAAGCTTTTGGGGAGCTTCAAGATGGAATGCAAAGTCTTGCCTGAAATGTTGTATGCCGCAGTCCCAGTGAAAGCGGTGAGGAGCACAGTGGGCTGAGACATGTCACCGACATCCCGCAATCTAGGAAGCTGACGCAAAAGCTTAGTTGCCTCCTGGTAAACGCATTTGATGACATGCGATTTACCACACCCGGCTCCTCCCGTCAAGAAGTAAAAGAAGGGTTCTGGGTTCTGACCCCAGACACGCTGCAGGCACCAATGACGAACGGCATAGAAAATGGAAGACTGAGTCTGGTTTAAACTGCGGAACATTTGTCGCACAAAGTCAGGGCTCAGTTTAGGTACTTCAATAGCCGGCAGGGTTACATCCATTTGGTATTCGGGAACCGGGTCCTGCTCTTCATCTTGTTCCACCACTGGTCGCTGCGCAACACATTCCAAACGTTCGACTTCAACCTCGGGCGCAAAAGTGTTCCAAGCATTCCGAACTGGTCCTTGCTTCTTCATTTTCTCCATGATCTTGTCGATTTTTTTCCCTTGTCCTTCATACCTCTTCCGATTAAAGTCTACCCATTGTTTGACACTCCACCTACGGTGACGTCCATTGTTGTAAAAGGCTTCGTAAGATGGGTGTTCCTGACTTTTGAGTTCCTCGTCGCTCCTGTGTGGGAAGTACAACTTTAGGAGCCGCCTGTAAAATTTTTCCGGCTGTTTCTTTTCAGAGAAACGAGTGAATCTAATGACGGCTGGCTTCCCCACTGTTCTCTTCTGGATGTAGCCGGCTTCGTTTAAGAGAGGGATTGCATTGGGTCCTTCAATTTGCCTACCATACAGGACCCTGTATTCAGATACAAATACAGCCAAACACATGTCTTCAAATTCCACATTTTGAGGTCTGTTGACGTATTTGTCTGGCAATCCTTTCATCCAGATATCCTCCTCATCTGGGCCCATGTTCATGAGTCTGCTCATTGGAAGACTCATTTTCACAGCGTCTTCACCCGTTTGAATGAAAATGACACTACGTGACGACTTCTTAAGAGGTAGACTGCAGGTGCGGGCTACAGACTCCTGAGCACTGACCTCTCGTTGTTTTGAATAAGCCTGCATGATCTTCTTCATCTCATCCTGCTGGTTGACATTTGACTTCTTCAGATCCTCAACGACAGACTTGAGGAACTGTGCCATTTCTTGCTCTGGCTTGGCTATGTAGGACATCATGTACTCGATGCAGCTGTACTCATCAAGCACATACTGAATGTCCATGTTGGCATTCCACGCACGGAGGAGATCTGGATTGAACCCGTTTACCCAAGCGTCCCTGGGGCTCCGCTTCATCATTACCACCATCCCAGAAGTGAGAGCGTCAACATAGTACCTGTATTCTTGTCTGGTCATGTTACAAGCCTGGAGTAGCTCCGACAAATCCTTGAAAGATGATTTTTCGTCCATAAGTAAATCCCTTACAGGCTTCAGCTTCTTCTTAGCCTCGGTTTGTAGTGCAGAGATGATTCTGGATCTGGATTTTTTGGACTTCTTCCGACCTTTCTTTTCCTTTACTTGCTCTGCTTTTTTCTCGTCATCTTCCAAATCCAAATCGAATTGAGGGACGGTGATCGTGGTTCTTTCCATCGGTAGTTTGGGGAATCCAAATCGGCATTGGACGTTTCCTTTCTTGCACGATTTTGAATGCTTTCTGCTGTGCATCTGAACCTCCTTGACAATTTTATGGAGCTCGGGGTCTGCGGTTTCATCGGGCAGTTGACAGCATATGTAGCGGTCGATGAAATTTATGACTCCATCGCAACATGCCGGGTCTTCCATCTCGGGTGCATCCTTAATCCAAATCACAGCATGTATATGAGGTGAACCCCTTGCCTGAAACTCCACACGATAAAAGTAATCCTCAACAGGTCCAAGAGGCTGTGCCGGGGAAAGAATGAGGTCTGTGAAAAGCGCGTCCACTCTCTTCTCAAACATGCGCATGACAGTGACCGGATTGCTTCTAAGAATATCGCACTTTGCATTCCAGTCAAGATCTGAAAACTCTACCTGTTCTCCATGCTGAGCTTTGATAGCCTCAATGAACTCTGGCCATCTCATTTCAGCCGCGGAGAAGGTCACAAAGAAGGTAGGTTTTCCAAGCTGCCGAACCATGGCGTGCAAATCACGGAGGCCTTTTTCCCAATAAGCCGGAGTGCCTCGTAACGGTTGCATGAAACGAGTGGCCTCTTTATTCTGGATCAGCGTTTCCACCTCTTCTTTATCCTGGAGCATTTTACTGGAAATGTTCCGACCATCTTTGGTCGTCGGTTTCCCTTTCCGTGTTTGGATAGACATGCTGTTGTTGGCCATGTGGGTCTCAGTGACAAACTGAGCAAAGAAAAGATAGCTCTGGTCTGCCGCAAACCTAGTGTCTACCGAGAAAAGACGTACATTGAAATACATACTTGGAGACAGCTTGACTCGCCTGGCTTCATCCAAGGTGTTTCTTCCAGTGGGGAATTGGACTGGGTAAGCCATGGATTCAAGCCTGGGAACACTGAAGAAGGAAACAGGTTGGTTTCCTTGAGCAGGAGCGATGCTGAAAATTCCATCTCCATAAGAGAGGACCTCCTGTGCCAGGTCGGGGGGCTGCATACAGGTGTCCAAGACTAAACCAGGCCGAAGCGCCTGATGCTCTTCCCCTATGTGCTCAGGTTGTTGTTCCGTTGCCGCATCCGAATCATTGTCAGCTTCAGGGATAGACTCCTCGGTTGGCTCATCCTCTTGAAAATCAAAGGCAGCACTGTCGTTTACAGTAACATCCCTGTAATCGGGATGGGTCCGTTTAAGTGTGGCCAGACCAGCCAGCACATTCTTCATGTTGACCGTGTAAAAGTACTGATGTCCTTTGAATTTTATTTTTCTCTTCAGCTTGACCTGTAAGAGCTGGGCCTCTGTGTTGGGCCGTGGGAGACTGTTGACAGTTGTTTCCATCTCAGAAGGAACACATACAACAGCTCCATGTACTGCTTTTTGCTGTCCTTTTGGCAAAGAAACGATCTTTGCAAATGGGATAATTTTGGATATTAGCTGCCTTTCCAGTACATTCAGCTCAGCAAGCTCCGGGGGAATGGGTGACAGATGCAAGCCATTTGCAGCAGCGATGGGTGGCATCCCTCCCCTAAATAGGTGGTTGTCACATGTGAAGCAGATCCATTCCTGCATCCTCTCCTCAGGGAAAGAACATGGGGCAGAGCATGCTGATCCACAGACGTGTACATGAGTACCCGTTAAGCACTCAGCCACCACTTTCATGTTCTTTTTATATTTACCCCTGTTACAATGCTTCACTTGACATGGGAAGAGAGTTCTGTGGCACACTGTGCAGACATATGTGGGTCCATGGCGAATTTTGTCCTGGAATTTCTTTATTGCTGCGTTCATTTCTGGGCTGATCTGAGGCTTTGGAGCTTCCTGGTGGTGGGCAAAGTTCCTCCTGTATTTCCTACGGATTCGCAGAGAACACCGCATTGTCCAATCTTTGGAAAGCGCTTCCTTTGACAGCCTTAGTTTGTTGTTGATGGCACATTTTTTAATATGTTGAACCCGGAATGCTAAGTTGGTGCGATACTTTTCTCTGATATACTTCCTCATGAGTGTTTTCTGTCTGGCTCTGAAGTTGGGATCTTCGTATCTTAACTTGATATAATTCTTTTGTCGGCTTCTGTAGGCAGGATTGCTGCTGTATTGTTGAGTCACGTATTTCTTCTTTCGGCTTCGGTAGGTGGGATTGTTGCTGTATTGTTCCGTCACGTATTTCTTCTGTCGGCTTCGGTAGGTGGGATTGTTGCTGTATTGTTCCGTCAGGTATTTTTTCTGTCGGCTTCGGAAGGTGGGATCGTTGCTGTAACGTGTCCTAATATATCCGCTTTTTCTGCTTTGGTAGAAAGGATCCTTGTGGTATTTTTGTCTTACATAGCTCCCTATGTACGTTTTCTGTCTTGTCCTGAAGGTGTGATCAGTTTTGTATCTTTCCTTTACATAATTAATCTCTCTGCAACGAAAGGCAGGATCATTCTTGTATCTGTCCCTCCTGTGCTCTTGTTGCCGAAAATATCTTTTTTTCAAGGCTTGTAGCTTACTTAAGTTGAATGTTGGACGGGCATCATACCTTTCTTTTTCGGATGTACTGTCTTTGTACTGTGCTTGGATCCTTTGTTGTACCTTTCGCCTCCTGGATTTTGGCATTTTGGACACATCTGGGACTGTTGGGAAGGTTTCCTCTACAATGTTGCCTACATCACAAAGCCAAGGTGGCATTTCCTCTTTGTCAGAAGTGCTCTCTGATTTTTGGACATCCGGTCTTGCTTCTGTGGGTCCTGGTGAAATATTCACAGAGTCCAAGATGGGAGGAGGGGCATCATCAAAATCGTTGACAAACCCAACTGGGACAAACTCATAAGTAGCACGTGGGCCACGGTTTTGAAAGAGTTTGTAAAGATGCTGAACCATGAGTGTCAAGTTGCTAAAAGTCTTCATTATTGCTGTTCCGTTGGGGTGGGGGAGGCCTACTGAATTCCGTGAGTGAGAATCAAAAACTCCAAACCTACCGTCTCTGTCACGAAAAACCGCAATGAACTCTGGAGTGACCAGAAGGAAAGCATGGGTGACATTTTCAGACAGGCACTCCAGTTGTGAGGCAAGATCCAAACCCAACCGTCGTGATGTTGGAGGGCTGTCATTATGACGAAAGACAAAACCAACTCTAATACCTGTTGTGTGTACAGTGTAGATGTTCCTGTCTGTCAATACTTGCTTGGGCATCTCTTCCACTGTCAAGTGATTGTCAGCAAACGTACCATCAAACATGAGCTGCCGTTTTGTGCCAACATACAGTGCATCTCCCTTTTCAAGCACTCTGTCAAGTAACACTGTGTCAAACTGCGACCCCTCATTGTGATAAGCCAAAAAGGTCAGAGCCATGCATGCACACTGATGGTTACGTGAAAAAGTACCATATTTCCTGTCCGCCTGGGAATGTGTAGCCCTCACAGACCGGACTGGTGAACCGCAAACGGCAGGTTCCAACGCACAGTCCTGTGTGAACGTCAGAAAAAGGGTGCATATTAATTTTTGGTCAATAACATTTAGGTACTGAAAATGTACAAATATCTTTTCCTACATATGATCAGAAATATTGTAGGAGCCAGGCAGGGTTGAAACATTTGTGTTTATTAGAATGGAGTGTGCATGCAATGTAACTGGCTGCTCCCCTCTAGAGGGAAGGCAGAGGACATAGCTGGGGCACCTACCTCGGTCGTTGGGACTTCTCTCCTTGGCTGGTGATGGACGGGCCTTGTCTTCTCAGGCAGCGTTTCCTCGGCCTAAACATGTCCACAACATCCATCAACATTTAACATTAAGCTTAAATTTTGAAGGAGATTTTAACATTGACATAGAACTAATAATCTACTATCTGCATGAAGTGAAAATAAACAAAAAACATTCAGTAGAACTGTAACCATAGAAAAAAAAATATTTTTGCAAAGATATATGAAAAGTAAGAAAGAGGGTCACACCTGCTGCTCCTCCAGTGTGTCTTTTACAACAAATGATATAGTTGTTACTAGGGCTGTCAAAATAACGCGTTAATTTCGATTAATTAATTTAAAAAAAATTAACGGATTAAAAAAAATAACGCAGAATAATCAATGTCGTATAGGGGTTTTCAATAGGTGAGGCGCGCCTCCCCTGGGGGGCGCCAAAGAGTCACAGGGGAGGCGCATGAAGACAGAGAAGAAGACAGCGCTGTCGCTCAACTCTGTGAAACTATGTAGCAATATTTGTGCCTTCTGTTTGAGTGCGCAGGAACCAATCCAAGCGCGCAGTGAAACAACTGTCAAAACCGGTCTGGCACGGTCTGAAAAACTCTTCTCAACCCGCTGTCCTCGCGGTGAGTTCCATCTCTGCTTGCGCGCTACTTTGCTCGCGCACACCTGCTCGTTTCACACTCAACACCAGCTGTGCACTCGCTCGGCTGTTAAAGCCAATCACAGACAGTTTTTTTTCCCATTCAATCAGAGTATGGCTTGGAAATACTGCATTCAGATGAATTAAATCAAAATGCTGCAGCCTTTGGCAGAAATTACTAAACATCACCGAGGGATTGAAGAAAAAAAAAAATTTTAGCCTAAAATATTTAGGCTAAAGTATTTAGACTAAAATATTGGAGTTACTAAGTGAGCTGTGAAAAATGTTTTTGTCTCTTTTCTTTCCAGCTTCTGGGAGGTTATGCAAAGTTTATTCTGATCATAATCATCATGAATGTCATTATTATTTAAAGAGCACTTTAACACGAGGTAAAACAAAGTGCCAAACATCAGAAATACATCAGATAAGAGATAACTAATAAAATGCTTGTTTGTTAAAATAGCACTAGGTCTAAATTATGTATAATTAGCCTAAAAGGTAGATTGGAATATGGAATATGTTGACGTCTGTTAAATTCAGGTTATCTTTTTTATTATCATTTCAGTTGACGTTTCCTGTTGACGTGAGTTCAGTTTGACATTGGCATCTGTTTAGTTCAATTTGACTGCTGTCGAAAACAGCACTTTAATGCATCTAATGCTGATTATTCATTGAAACATTTGAATTTAAATATTTTAAATACTTTCACAGCCAAAATTATATGCGATTAATTTAGATTAATTAATTACAGAGTCTGAATTAATTAGATTAATTTTTTTAATCGATTGACAGCCCTAGTTGTTACATAAACCTTGGTGGTAGGAGAAAAAAATATCAGAAACACCTTCTTCCCCTTCGGACCACAAGTGGGTTCCAGGAAGTCACAGCCAGACGAGGGGACGATCTGATCCATCTCCTCCAGCAACGCCGGGCTGAACCACACAGGATTTGGAGGAATGGAAGAGTCCAGCAGGTCTCCCTTTTGAACAAAAATATGCTTAAAATACATTCATGCGTACATTAAGTGCAGACAGGGATTTAGTTAAAGATTAGCCAGTACTGACCTGTTGGTCAACCATCCTCCTGCTGGAGTGTGGACGGATGTAATCACCCTGGACCTGCCGCTTCATGGATGTTTGAAACCACAAATCACTCAGAGGCACAAATGTGCTAAAGCATATATAGCTAAAAAGGAAAATTAGGTCAAATAAATAAGTCATTACCTTCTGGACACCTTCCACGAGTGTCCATTCGAAGGGGTTGGAAGGACGTGGAGACGCCACCTTGCCGACCACCACCAGCCTAGGAGGAGGGGAACGTCTGACCGGGGGAGGGGAAGCCGTCACAGGAGCTGGAGATTTTGGTTCACTTGCTTCCAGCTGCGTGTAGGTGGCAACCCACAGCAGCTGGGCAAGAACCTCCATCCCAGGACTGTCGCTCAGGTGAACCTGCCACAGACGATCAAACATGAGCACATCAAAACATTTACAGTAAGCATTCATTAGCATTTTTACAGTGATATGTTTAACATACGCCATCCTTGCTCCACAGCTCCAGACGACTCAGAGGGAAGTACTCTTCAACAGAAAGGTACCGAACACCTCAGAGACAAAAAAAAAGAAAACAAAGTTGTCATTTTTTAATTCCTGTCAGTCCAACATCACATAACATAACTGTAATGTGTAGATAACGTCAAAACATAGGAGGCATGAAAAGCAGTATTTGAAACATAAGATTTTGGTTGCACCATTATCACTGAGATGACAACTTTAAATAATGACCGTAATAAACAGAGGTGGGTAAATGTTGCTTCAGAAAGTTAAATCTTTGTCTGGTTTTCCTTCATGCCGTTAACTTGAGCAACTGATTTTAAACCAGTGGTCTCCAACTGAAATCCTTGGGGGCTGTTGTCGTGCAGCTTTCAGATTTGTCTGTTGTCCTACACATGTATTAATTCCATTGTATGTTAATAACATGCACATACAATGGTGTCTGTGACTTTCTCCTGCATTGTTTACATTTCAATAGTTTTTATACTGTATTTTAAATCTATTGTTTACTTTTAAATCTCTGCTGCACCTAAAACTGTTATTTAACTTTTATTGCAATTTACAAGCTGTATGCAACAGAATTTCGTTCTGTACGCACTCTGTGCATACAAAATGACAAATAAAGTTGTCTAAGTCTAATGCAGTCCAGGGGTCCGTTCTTCGTACGTCGCTAACTCAGTTAGCAGGATTTCATTGTTGACGATTTGGCATGATCTTGGATCGTTTGGTTCTTTGAAAGACATCCTGCACTACTTGTCATAGCAACATATGCGCCAGCTTAAGCCTGCTCGAGAGCAGGCTTATTTCATGTAAACAAGATTAGATCACGGCTGTATAAGCGGAGGAGATAGGGAAGTCTGCCGTAGCCGTGTCCATTTTTACGACTGCAACCTGTTGCGGAAGGTGCAAGAATAATTTGCAGAGTTTTTCGAATTAATCGCGTATTGCACAATAGACAGGATCCTTGAGCGCAGCGCGACAGTGTAATTGTAGAGAGATTTTCTTGGTGGCTGTTATAAACAGACAAACATCATTTAACAGTGGCTTTTAAAGAGGAAAAAGTGGTGTTGGAGCCATAAATCTAAAATATTTAAGTTATTTGTATGATGGTTTGTTTTTTTATTTTTATCCTATTCAGTAAGATGATTTGTTCGGGCCATTTTATTGTGAAGTTTAGTTTACTTTGAAAGGCTTGCTTCCTGTCGAGCCGTATATTGTATTAGAAAAAACTAAAAGACACGGAGCAATACAGTTTTACCGTGTAAACTGTGGATGACTTGGAAAAGGAAAATGGTAATTTTTTATGGATAAAGATTTTTTTTGTTTTGTTAAAAATCCCAGTTTGCATGCGTCCTTTACTTCCCGTGTCTAAGGAATGACACTGAAATTTGGATCTCTTGACATAACAAGTGCCTTTTTAAAATAAAGTATAATAATTAAAGGCTACCATTTTGTAGAATATTCTTGTATTTCACTTTTACTTGCCCCCATGTTCTAGTGGGTCCCGTGGAGGCTCTGACATAAAAGAACAAAGTAAATATGAGATTATTAAAATGCAAAAATACATACTGTAGAAAGTGATAGAAACATCTACCATGGACAGTATTTACGCATTAATTTGTCTGCTGCTTTTTGCCAGCCCTCTCTCCTGGCTTTAACAGATTTTGAGGTGTTTTAATTAATGATTGAAATTCGGCATAACCTTCCAATAAAAGCTGTTGTTGTGCTTGGGAGAAAAACTGTGGGCGTTCTTTGGCCATGCTGAACAGCCAATAGCAGCGTTGCTGATCAATGTTTCTACTATCGATACATTTCCCCTTTTAAACAAACGCATGAACACGCAGTTGTCTCAGATAACTCAATCCAGCGATACTAATGCTAAACAACAGGTGTGTTCAAAGAACCCAATTAGCCGGATCATGATTAGCCGGATGAAATCATCTTGGATGTGTCATTTGATCTTGGATGTTTTAAGCAACGTACGAAGAACGGACCCCAGCTCTGCTAATGAGCTCCTATCAAAGTGAGGTGTGTTGATTGAGAGAAAAATGTAAAAGTTGCAGGACACCAGCCCTGGAGGACTGCAGTTGGAGACCACTGTTTAAACATTAGTCCCTCTCTGTTTCATGGAGCAGGACATGCTTAGAACTAATCTCTGCAGAGACGTTTTACTTTCTGAACCAGGATTTCCCCCCTCTGACCATTACCAAACGCTATCAGTCATCAGCAAAACAACATGAACAGTAGTTTCAGTGTAAAGAAAAGCTCAGCAAACCACTTACTTCTCCGAGCAGCCACTCGGTGGTATGCCTGCCGCAGCAGAAGCTGCAGGCTTTCCTCCACAACAAGACGTGGAGGAAAGTCCACCACAACCACCTGCATTTTGAATCCAGAGACAGAATAGGATGAAATAAATTAACAGAACTTCACCTAAATGGCATTTAATGTACATTTAGTTGACAATATATAAATACAGTCTTAATGAAACGTACATTAGGCCAGCGGCTGCAGATGGTGGCCAGCAAGTCGTCAAAGTCCACAGCTGCCTCCTCCGGTGTCCTGCTGGCGGTCAAGTTGTTGCTGGGTGCTAACAGACAGACTACCTCGGGAGTCCGGGGTAGAACTGCCTTCTGCACCTCACGCCTCAACTGAGCTGCAGAGGCCCCAGGGGTTGCAAGGAACCCAAAGGAGAACTTGCCCTCCTGCATGGTGACAAAGCCATCTACGATAGCACGTAAATGGGAGTCACCAACCAACAGAGCAAACTAAAAAAGAACAAAAAAAAGGATTAATGATTGTGTTCTTAAATTGATGTTTTGATGTTTGTGGATAAAGTAGAATGGAAAACTACCTTCTTCTCCGGAGTCTCGGCTGGGAGGACCAACTTGTGACTGAGCCCAGTCACATCGGAGCGCGGCCACTGCTTCACCCGATGACGATGGCCCGTCCCCCGGCCTGTTTAGAGAAGCACAGACAACAGGATGAAATTTAGAAGCTTTGGCAAAGTAAAAAGGCACAAATGTAGGGATTTTTAACTACATACCTGACCGAAGAAAGGTCAATGGCTCACGGGGCTCCTCCTGGAACGCCGTGGCACTCGACAACGCCTAAGTTTTAACAAAAACTTTCGTTTAACTACAATCAAAAACAGCATTAATGTTGGAAATAAATTAAATGCAGTTGGCATGTACTTACCTCGTCAGGAGACTCTAGCAGCCTGGACATCTAACAGCAAACATAAATCAAATGAGAAAAGAACATAAATGATGGACAAGTAAGTTGCTGAAAAGGAAAAATCATAGCTGTACCTTAAGCAGCGGAGACTTCGTGGGGGACCAAACCCGCGAGGTGGTGGGTGGCGTCCCGGGCTAAAAAGACACAATTCCATCAGAACATTCATAAGTGCAAATTTTGCAAAAGGTTACTTTAAGTAATACATAAAAGCCAAACGTTATTTTTGTATTCTACTATCATCTATATCTTACCTTGGTGCTATCCGATGAGGTGGACTGCAGATCCTCCTGGTCCAGACGCCTCCATCTCCTCTTGGCCCGCTCCGAGCGGCGTCCCCTCCGTGGCATCGTTAAAGCCTGAAGAAAGAGTAAAACTTGGAAGGAAAGTTATGTTATCCAAAAAGCAGACAAAAAAATATGCCTTAAATATGTATTGTACAACAGTTGTATTTGTAGGGTGCTGTGCTGTGTATATGTGTCAGTAAGTGTGTGTGTGTGTGTGTGTGTGTGTGGGGGGGGGGGGGGGGGGGTTTGTGTTGTAATTGAATATGCAAATGAGGGATGCGGTTTGTCAATGAAGGGATTCTGATGTAAGGTGTCTTTAATGTGTTGATAGAGAATAGAAATGTGTGTGGTGTAATTTGTAACAGCGCTGGTAGCACAAGCAAATTTCCAAACTGCAGAAGTCTCGCACAAGTGGAAAGCTGTAATGAAAAGCAAGGAAAACTGGAATTAATGTTACTGAAAGAATTAATAATTAAAAAAAAAACATTGTAGTAAAACAACCAAATGAAGTGTAAGGGTCAGAAATTCCACACAGTAGTGCTGGCCACTTCAACAGGCAAACATGCTTTAAACTTTATAATAATCGGTTGTTGACACCTTTATGGGTGATAATATCAGCTGGTTTAGATGTATTAGATAATAGGCCGGTAGCTGTAATCTGTTGTGTTCACTTTCGTTCCTGTATCCATGGAACTACTATGTTGTTGTCTTAATTGATATATTATATATTCAAAAGCATAGAATAAAAAGTTCTCCATAGAAAACCGTGCACAAGACAAGTTATAGGCAGTTGAAAATGAGAAAATTGTGCAATATTATGGTCATGACAGGATGCTGCTCAGGCAATCAGATGACAGTTAAATAGGTCATGACGTCAGCAAACAACATGGCTGGGCCCAAGTTAAACATTTGTTTATCTGGGATATAAAGAAAATTGAGCAGAATCATCGCAGTTAGGGAAATTAGATGCTTTACGTATGTTGCCGGGACTGAAGGAGAACATAGAGAACCATTTACTCGAACAAGGTGGGAAACTTTTCGTAGATGTTGCCGTGTTTGCACTGATTTAGCCGGTGATGAAAGGATGATTGCCGATAAGTCGCTTGCCCTCTTCTTAGAAAGTGACGACATACCACACCAGATTGGCTACCACCCGACCTGTTATCCTGGATTTACCAACAAGAAGCGAATAAATGCTGGCCATAAACGAAAGGACAAGTCTGTATGTGATGAAGAGGACATTAATAATGTACCTGATTTCCAATCACCAAAACGACTGAGATCAAGAAAAAGAAACGCCCATGGGATTTGACCCTCTTCAACAACATAATCCAAAAGCTAGTCATAGCCAGGCAAGAAAACATGTGCTGGCAGCTGTCTCCATTATATATATGTATATATATAAAAAAGAGAAGTTTGAGACTGTCAGGAATGCTTTCTTTCATATCTATTGTTTAATTTTTACTTAAATTAAGTGGATGTATGTCTTGTCTCTGTCTTTAGCTATGCAGATATACACTGTAGATACATATTTAGGCCTATAGGAAAGAGGGTTAATAATGTCATGTTTGTTTGTCTGTGCTATGTTGATAAATACAATTTCCTGAGGAAAATTGTATTTATCTTAGGAAATGCAATGATGCCCCACTGTATACATTTTTTGTAAATATGTGCCATGATGCGGTTTATATCGACACATCGTATAATAAATATTTTATATATTTCTATGATTGTTGCAAAAAGAGGCAGAAGAAGGATGAGAGTGTGCTTGTACACCTAAGAGATAAGGACTGTGTAGCTCTTGAGGTCTCCTATGACAGAGCCTGCTATGCATCATACACAAAATTCTTGACACACTTAATCAGAAAGGTAAATGATGGGAAAAAAGATTGTAAACTGGCAGGTCAGAAGTGTGGGACAATCCACTGTAATGCATGTTGCCTACTAAAGCAAGCTGTAAAATTGTCAACCATCAGATCTAGTAACTGAATGCAGTAATTTTATCACATGGTTTTGATATTTTTTATTTCCACACTTTTTCCAGGGCTGACTACTTGAAGGACAAATTGAGAAAGGACCCCAACTTTAATTTCATCGCCCATCTAGGAAAAACCTAAGTGAAATTATTGAGATTATTAAATTGTTATATGCATGTACATGTAAGTACATACATATATACACAAACATACACACACACACCCATATACATATATATATATATATATATATATATACATATATACATATATATATATACATATACATATACATATATATATATATATATATACATACACACACACACACACACACACACACACACATATACATATATACACATACATATATATATATACATACATACATATATTTCATCTGAATAACATGTAAAATATTTCAGCACCTAATTTCCTAGTAGTTAATAGTGTTAGTACATCCACTGACTGTAGAATTACCTATGAAACGTTTTCACACAGCCAGAAAACTGCTTGTTGTTGCAACCAAATGTTATGGGATTCAGTGAGAGTAGGGAGTAGCAAGATGGCGGCCAGTGACTTCAGTTTTTCGGCAAAATCAGCACTCCAGTGTATGATATAGCTCAGTGACCTCCACCCGTTTTTTCTTCATAAAAATGGCTTCCTTTAGGCCTCTCTCAAACCAATGTTCTTCCCTATCAAGGATGAGAACATCTTCGGACATAAGAAAGATGTTCCCATTCTTGAAAAGGAAGAACGTTCTGGTAAAAGCAACTGTCTTTAGCATGCAGATCTAGCTGTGGGTACAAGCTAATTCAAATCAGGCTAGCAAGTACAGTTAAACAGGCAAAGACAGAAAAAAAACCCACCAATTTCAAAGCACACACCTAGTCTATCATCCATAAACAATTTTAATCATATTTAAGTCAGAAAAAGCAACGAAACAGCATGTTTTACGTAGAGAGCAAAAAGACGTCTTACCTCAACCAAAGCAGAATCGGAAAGGGACGTTGGCCCAGAACTACCGACAATGTAGCCAATCAGAGAGCTCTGTTTGTCACCGGATGTGACGCATCACTTCACAGATAAAATACATATTTAAAAAAATAAAGTATTAAAGTAAATAACTGTAATGACATACTTACACAATAAAAACCCCGCAAAACGTATAAAAAGAAAGTTTAAAAGGCGTCGACAGGTGTATCTGTGATAGCTTGCTAGTTTGTAGCTTAGCTCAGAAGCTAAGGCTGAAATAACATGCGTAGCTGGGTGAGCAGATGTCCCCGATTTCCGTGACCGTTTTGGACCACCTGTCCCCGGCTAAAGCTGTCCCCGATTTTAACATTTTATGATTGTGGGAGAAAATGTTGCGGCTAGGCTGTTTTACGGTAGAAAGAGCGCGTCAGCATATTGCGCTCAGAAACAGGTTTTACGGTAGCCGTTTGTTCAAGCGTTAACATAAAGACGAGGAACAGAGCGCACCACTTGTTAGCCGATAATAACCCTTTCAGATGTTAGCTGCCATTAAAACACAAAAAAAAAACAATAAGAAGAGCGTAGCACTTTTAAAACAGAATAAGTCCGGCCGTGCAGTACTGGCTCAGCGGGCAGACGCGGCCCCAATGCTCGCAGCATGCTGTGGTTTGAGGAGGGATCGAGATGTTTTATTTGCTTATCATTAGCAGGCAGAGAAATCAGCATTTGAAACAGTAACATGCTTTCTTTGTACAAGTAAAGACGTGGGTGTTGGCGTGGTAAAAGAATGCTGTTCACAGCAAGTGTTCACGAAGACTTATGTTTGTAACCCAGCGGATGCGGAAACCGAAGATCTTACCGTATTTCAGACGTGAAGTTATGAATCCACACAGAGCGAAACAGCAACGTCATATCCCACCTTGTTTGCGATACAATCAATGGTTGTCATATATGTTGTGAGTGATAATGTTAAATGGTCGCTGGCCGTTTGTTTGTATAAGCCGAGGAGCGCTGGTTCCTCACTGTCGGTCATCTGTTCGAAAAGAGACAGCGGAAGCTGGAAGCGGAAGGACATCAGTTGCCGTTGAACTGTTAAGACAGTTCTGTTGTGTATTAAACAATGAAGTACGCCAGCAAAATAACATATGGTAGGAAGACAAAGTTATATTGAAACGAAGAAACATACGCCGCCGATCAGCCGGTCGGTCTGGCACGCAAGCGCAGAAATGCCTTCTACTTCCGTGTTTAGGTCCCTAAAGCATCATGGGAAAGTGAGTTCTATAACATCAGTGCCGGTGCGGTTCTGGAAGCACAAACTTTGTGTTGCACCTCACCAGACAAACATGATGTTTGTTGAAATTGTTTCTTCGTGCTTTGGACATGACTTTTTAAAGTGTGTGTTTATTAGGTTGGCTGTATTGACTTTAATTTAGTGCAGTAGGTTACAACTAATTCAAATTTGTTAGAAAAAAACAGTACATAAGACAATATAGTAATTGTTTTTGAGCTACTTATTATCCAGTCCCTAAATAAGAGATTAAAAATCTCTTTTTTAAGATTGACCTGGCCAATACAGCAGCATAAAAAGCAAATATAATAAAAAAATGAAAAGCAGGTAATTATTTAAGAAAAAGTGAAATATTTAAACAATTAAAAAAGTTCTAATATATATGCAAGCGACATAGAAGTAACGTCATAAAAGAGTGTTCAATATCAGATGTATTCAGATTCATGTGGCCAAAATTAATCTCCACAGCCAGGATTCGAACCAGGGTCTCCCACATGAGAGGCGTAGACACTAACCAATGTACTAACAGGGTCTGACGTGAAGTCCTAGGAAAATGTCGAACAGATTGAGCTGCTGACATAGACATTATAAACGCCCTATTGGACGCTGCCGGCCGCTAGGCCGACATGCCTACAGGTTGTACTCCGCCTCTCGCCCATTGACAGCTGGAGATCGGCACCGGCACCCCTCGCAAACCCAGCAGACATAAGCGTGTTAGAAAATGGATGGATGGATGAACTGGGCTATTTATTTTCTCCTTGCCATCAAGATCTCTGCCAACTGCCACCAGAAGTTTGTATTATTGGGCTTTATTCGTCTGGAAACAGATGCATACAACACGTTACGTGCGCAGCCATGATGAACTGGTTGAAGCTAAACAGCTGATAATACAGCGATCTGATTGGCTGAGCAGCAAAACTGGATGAGACATATGCACACAGTTATATATTTTGCAGTTACATATTAATATAATAAACACACAAACTACTCACCTCTCTCTCTCTCTCTCTCTCTCTCTCTCTCTCTATAAACAGTGTGTGCAAAATAGGGGGTGTATCTACATTAATATATCTATTAATGTACTAAAAATGTAGAAAAATGTAGAAACATTTATATACAGTACAGACCAAGAGTTGTCTTTATTTTCATGGCTATGAAAATTGAAGATTCACACTGAATGTGAAAGAAATTGGCTGACATGAGGAGTGCCCCAGGAAAGGAAGAGCAATAGTCACCTCTGCTGCGGAGGATAAGTTAATTCAAGTCACCAGGCTCAGAAATAGCAGGTTAAGAGCAGCTCAAATTAGAGAGCAGGTCAATGCAACACAGAGTTCTAGCAGCAGACATATCTGTAGAACAACTGTTAAGAGGAGACTGTGGGAATCAGGCCTTCATGGTAAAATAGCTGCAATAGCTGCAAGACACCCCCAGGCTGCGTAAGGGCTATTTGACCAAGAAGGAGAGTGACCTGGCCCCCAAAACCACGGGACCTGAACCCAATCAAGATGGTTTTGGGTGAGGTGGACCTCAGACTGAAGGCAAAAGGGCCAAGAAGTGCTAAGCATCTCAGGGAAGTCCTTCAAGACTGTTGGAAGACCATTTCAGGTGCCTACATGTTGAGGCTCATCAGTGGAAATGGCAAGAGTGTGCAAAGCAGTAATCAAAGCAAAAGGTGGCTACTTTGATGAACCTAGAATATAAGAGATATTTTCAGTTGTTTCACACTTTTTTGTTAAATATATAACTACACATGTGTTTATTCATAGTTTTCATGCCTGCAGTGTGAATGTACAATGTTCATAGTCATGAAAATAAAGAAAACGAGAAGGTGTGGGTAAGATGGGCCTCCTTTAGCAACTCAGCCTCACCAAATCTGGGCCCAGAACTCAACATTTGACCAAAATGGTGTGTAGTGCCATTTCCCACAGGTGGGTGGTGCTGTATTGGCCAATTGGGTCGTGTCTGGCAGTCATGCCAGGTCCTGTTGGAAGCAAACGCCCAATAGGAAAGCATGTGAAATCCAAAATGGGACAGAAAAGTGACACATGGCTGAAAGTCACTTGAAAATTTTAAAATGTTAAGAGGAAGTGACTGTGCGAATTTCAGATTCCTACATTAATCACAGCCGCTGCAGTGAGCGTTGAAAGTTGCCATTCTATCCCGATGGAGCGTCTCCCTCTGGGCCTCAGAGTTCCGTCGTCATGGAAACTCACTCACACCTCTGCTGCAGGCCAGTCTACCGAAGTGCAGAGACTTTGCTCAAGCTATGTTCCATTGGGTTATAATGGAGAACTTTGCCTTGAACAACGCTCCATATCTCCTGATCCGTAAATGGTAGAGACGTAATTGTTTCTGCGTTTATTTCGTAACGGATAGGGGAAGAAGACAGGCTATCGGTTTTTGCTGGAAAAAGTTTAATAAAGGCATGAAAAATTATGATATAAAGGTGATTTTTATGGATTTTTAGAAATCCTCTAAAAGCGGTCCCGAACAAATTGCTGTAGCTGAAAAAGTATAAGAGATATCAAAATAATTCTTTCACTATGAGTATCAGCAGGCTTTTGAGGACTATGGGGCTCATTTTCATGTTTGTACAAAAATCGGTGTAGGCACAGCGACGATGTAAAAAAGTGGATGATGTGGGAAAATGCAGCTGAAAAGCGTTTTCAGGAATTTGCACATTCGCTACTCCCGAACAAATTGTTCCTGCGGCAAAACCGTAACAGTTATCCCAACAATTTCTTTTTTATGAGTGCCAGAAGGGTCGGGACATTCATGTGTGAAAATCTCATGCTTTTACATGAAACGGTTTAGGAGTAGCGACGATGCGAAAACATGTGATGTTTTGGATTTTCAGAGGTCATTTTTCAAAACCGCTCCATAGGAAATGAATGGGGAGGATTTCGGGTTTGTGTCGCTCTGAGGTGATTTGCGAAAAATCTATAAATGCTACAGCAATGAGGGTTACATTTCCTGAATCCAGACAAAAATACCTACGTTTTGATGTATAATTTGTCTACGTAGAGTGAAAATTGAGCGAGCAGGCTGAAGTTGTTCGGAGTTTTGAAATCTTTGAAAACGCTAGAGTGGGCCACTCTAGCGGTTGGAGAATTCCGTCATTGACTTTCATTATAAACGATGATTTCGCTGATTTTCGGACATGAGCTTTGAGGAGTGACTGTGAAGAGACGATAAAAGATATCCACATCCCGTTTTCACTTCTGAGTAGTTCACAGATATGTCTACAAACTGGAAGTTAAACGGTGTTCGTAGGTGAAAGCATGACGACACAGTACAGCGTTGAAAATGGCCATTTGGAGGCTTTTTTGAGGCTTTCTTTCTACCCGACTCCATTGGTTACTATGGGTTTTTTGGGGGTGGTTTTTCGCTAATTTCGTCGCCATGGTAACTCGAAACCCCAATAAAAGTAATAGCACACCATTCCCGACCGAACCGCACGTTTTGATACCTACATTGTGGGGGTGCACGCTACGGTTCGGGCCGCATTAATCGTCAAACAATTAAGAATATTAATAATAATAAATAAACCGTTTAGAGGTGAATAGTAGTAGGTGCCTCCATGCATTTGCATGGGAGGCAGTGCTGTGCTTCGCACAGCACTGCCTCCTCATTGCAAATGCCATGGCAGGCACCTAATTAATAAAGAAGTCCGTTTAGAGGTGAATAGTAGTAGGTGCCTCCATGCATTTGCATGGGAGGCAGTGCTGTGCTTCGCACAGCACTGCCTCCTCATTGCAAATGCTTGGCAGGCACCTAACTAGAAAATTTCTGAAGAAATTTAGCAAGGCGCCTGCCTCGTGGTGCGTACCGTACCGTGTAAAATAGCAACAGGAAGTAACACCGCGAATTTCAGGTTCCTACGGTGTTCACAGCCCCCGCAGCGGCCGTCGAAAGGTGCCATGTTAAGTCAATGGACCTCCTAGGAGCCTCTGGCTAGCAGTGTTGTCATGGAGACTCCCTCACAGCTGTAGCCCTCTCTTTGTCTGTAAAGGCAGAACAACCCTGATTAAGCAGAAGTTGGTAGGACCTTCCTAAAGCTACTTCCGGTTAGCAACATGCTAACCATTAGCCGCTAGCATGGTTGTGTTCAATATCACCGGGTGATGTTACTCTGTTAGTTTGGTTTAAATCCTGTCCTGAGAAGTGCCTAAAAAGAGAGAAAATCCTAAAAGTCACCATAGGTCATTTCCCCATTCATTCCTATGGGAGTTTTAGGCTTCAGTTTCTGGGGTATTATGTTACCATGGTTACTCTCAGTGACAACAGAAGTAATAGCACACATCGTGAGACCCAGCCGCAAGTTTTGATGTATAGATTGTGGGGGTGGAAACTTCCGTTCGGGCCGCATTAATTTGCGAAGGTTGAAGTAAGTGCATAGTATATTTAACACTAGAAACGTTCAACTTCTGAAGAAGTTGAAGAAGGCGCCCGCCTGGTGGTGCGGATAACTGAAGTAATTTAATTGTTACTTGTAAAAAAAAAAAAAAAAAAAAAAAAAAAGGAAAATTTGGGGGGCCCCCCATTGCACCGGTGGGCCCAAGCGGCCCCTTAGTACGCCTATGGCTTTGACCGGCCCCAACAACTGCAGCTTACTCGCTCAATTTGGGGAGGGTTTGGGGTTGTTGCCGGTCTGAGGTGATTTGCGAAAAATCTGTAAGTTCTACACCAATGAGGGTTACATTTCCTGAATCCAGACAAAAAGACCTACGTTTTGATGTATAATTTGACTACGTAGAGTGAAAATTGAGCGAGTAGGCTCAAGTTGTTTGGTGTTTTTTGGAGAATTTTGTCACCATGGTAACTGAAAATGGCGTGATGAGAAAACAATAAAAGATATCCACATTCCGTTTGCACTTCTGAATAGTTCAAAGATATATCTACAAACTGGAAGTAATACAATGTTCATAGGTGAAAGCATGAGGACACAGTAGAGCGTTGAAAATTGCCATTTTTCTGTGTTTTTTTGCAAATGTTGTTCCAACCGTAACTGGAAATGACGTCAAGTGTAAAAAGCCTGCATCGCGTCGTCGAGACGAACGTTTCGATATATAGTAAGTGGGGGTACACCCTACGGTTCGGCCTGTAAAAATTTGGGGGCCCCCCCATTGCACCGGTGGGCCCAAGCAGCCCCTTAGTACGCCTATGGCTTTGACCGGCTCTGGATGGATGGCTGCAGCACAAAAAAAACCCAAACAACTCGCTGAATTTGGGGAAGGTTTGGGGTTGTTGCCGGTCTGAGGTGATTTGCGAAAATTCTATAAGTCCTACACCAATGAGGGTTACATTTCCTGAATCCAGACAAGAAGACCTAGGTTTTGATGTATAATTTGTGCATGTAGAGAGAAAATTGAGCGAGTAGGCTCAAGTTGTTCGTTGTTTTTTGCATAATTTTGACTTTAGGGTTGCTGCCGGTCTGAGGTGATTTGCAAGAAATCTAAAAGACCTACACCAATGAGGGTTACATTTCCTGAATCCAGACAGAAATACCTACGTGTTGATGTATAATTTGTTCTCGTAGAGTGAAAATTGAGCGAGTGGGCTAAAGTTGTTTGGTTAATTTTGTCACCATGGCAACTTAAAATGGCGTGATTAGAAAACGATAAAAGATATCCACATACCGTTTCACTTCTGAATAGTTCAAAGATATATCTACAAACTGGAAGTTAAACGATGTTCGTAGGTGAAAGCATGAGGACACAGTAGAGCGTTTAAAATGACCATTTTTCGGTGGTTTTTTGCGAATTTTGTTCCAACCGTAAGTCGAAATGGCGTCAAGTACAAAAAGCCCTGATCGCGGCATCGAGACGAACGTTTCGATATATAGTATGTGGGGGTAGACCCTACGGTTCGGGCTGTATTAACGGTGACGGAAGATTAATAAACAATAATAATAATAACTAGAAAATTTCTGAAGAAATTTAGCAAGGCGCCTGCCTCGTGGTGCGTACCGTACCGTATCAAATAGCAACAGGAAGTAACACTGCGAATTTCAGCTTCCTACGGTCTTCACAGCCCCCGCAGCGGCCGTTGAAAGATGCCATGTTAAGTCAATGGACCTCCTAGGAGCCTCTGGCTAGCAGTGTTGTCATGGAGACTCACTGACAGCTGCAGCCCTCTATCTGTTTGTAAAGGCAGAACAACCCTGGCTAAGCAAAAGTTGGTAGGAACTTCCTAGAGCTACTTCCGGTTAGCAATATGCTAACTGTTAGCCGCTAACATGGTTGTATTCGGTATCACTGGCTGATGGTACTCTGTTAGTTTGGTCCTAATCCTGTAATGGGAAGGGCCTAAAAAGGTTGAAAATCCTAAAATTCACCAAAGGTCATTTTCCCAGTCATTCCTATAGGAGTTTTTGGCTTCAGTTTCTGGGGTACTACGTTACCATGGTTACTGCCAGTGACAACAGAAGTAATAGCACACCTCGTGAGACCCAGCCGCACGTTTTGATGTATAGATTGTGGGGGTGGACGCTTCCGTTCGGGCCGCATTAATTTGCGAAGGTTGAAGTAAGTGCATAGTATATTTAACACTAGAAAATTTCTGAAGAAATTTAGCAAGGTGCCTGCCTCGTGGTGCGTACCGTGCCGTTGAAAATACTAACGGGAAGTAACACTGCGAATTTCAGCTTCCTACGGTGTTCACAGCCCCCGCAACGGCCGTCCAAAGGTGCCATGTTAAGTCAATGGACCTCCTAGGAGCCTCTGGCTAGCAGCGTTGTCATGGAGACTCCCTCACAGCTGTAGCCCTCTGTCTTAATTATCATTACCTTTATCATGTGAGGTACTGAGGTGAATGTGTGATTTCAGTGTCTTTGGAGCATTTCTGCAGCATGTAACAGAGGCAAAGAGGGGTCAAAAATGGATGTTTGACACCTCATAAAATAGACATGCTTTATCTGACATGGCCCAAATTTGTTGTAGAGCCTTCTCTGTAAAGGAAGTACAGACTCTGTGAAGCAAAAGTTTGTGCGAGCTTCCTAGAGCTACTTCCGGTTAGCAACATGCTAACCGTTAGCCGCTAACAAGGTTGTGTTCAGGATGACCAGGTGATGGTACTCTGTTAGTTTGGTCCATAACCTGTGCTGGGAAGTGCCTCAAAGAGGGTGAAAATACGTAGTTTATTACGTCGCCATGGTAACTCAAAATGGCGGGTGGTCTTGGCCCATTGAAAAGCATTGAATATTTGACACCTCCTAACATGGAGATGCTTTATCCGACATGGCCAAAATTTGTTGTGGAGCTTTCTCTCTACAGTAAGAACAGACTCTGTGAAGCAGAAGTTGGTGAGACCTTCCTAGAGCTACTTCCTGTTAGCAACATGCTAACCGTTAGCCGCTAACAAGGTTGTGTTCAGGATGACCAGGTGATGGTACTCTGTTAGTTTGGTCCATAACCTGTGCTGGGAAGTGCCTCAAAGAGGGAGAAAATACGTTGTTTATTACGTCGCCATGGTAACTCAAAATGGCGGGTGGTCTTGGCCCATTGAAAAGCATTGAATATTTGACACCTCCTAACATGGAGATGCTTTATCCGACATGGCCAAAATTTGTTGTGGAGCTTTCTCTCTACAGTAAGAACAGACTCTGTGAAGCAGAAGTTGGTGAGACCTTCCTAGAGCTACTTCCTGTTAGCAACATGCTAACCGTTAGCCGCTAACATGGTTGTGTTCAGTATCACCGGGGGATTGTACTCTGTCAGTTTGGTCCAAATCCTGTACTGGGATGTGCTTCAAATAGGGAGAAAATACGTTTTTTATAACGTTGCCATGGTAACTAAAAATGGCGGGTGGTACAAAAAAATACTTCATAGGATCAGCACACATGTTTTGTTATACATACTGTGGGGATTATAATATAAAACTCTAAGTGTGCCACACCGGGATTCGATCCCATGACCTCTTGCATGCAAAGCCTGCACTTTCCATCTGAGCTATACTGTAGCGCCATATATGGGCATGCAGTATTGGGACCATAAGGGGTTTGATCCCCCATTGAAAAGCATTGGATGTTTGACACCTCATAGCTCGGAGATGCTTTATGCGACGTAGCCCAAATTTCTTGTGGAGCTTTCTCTCTAGAGTAAGAACAGACTCTGTGAAGCAGAAGTTGGTGAGGCCTTCCTAGAGCTACTTCCGGTTAGCAACATGCTAACAGTTAGCCGCTAACAGGGTTGTGTTCAGTATCACCAGGTGAGTGTACTCTGTCAGTTTGGTCAAAATTCTGTACTGGGAAGTGCCTCAAAAAGGGTGCCAATACTTAATGTCACCAAAGGTCACCATGAGTCATGAGTCAGATTGGCCTCCTTTAGCAACTCAGCCTCACCACATCTGGGCCCAGAACTCAACATTTGACCAAAATGGTCAGTAGCGCCATTTCCCACATGTGGGTGGTGCTGTATTGGCCAATTATGTCGTGTCTGGGCATCATGCCAGATCCTGTTGGAAGCAAAGGCCCAATAGGAAAGCATGTGAAATCCAAAATGGGACAGAAAAGTGACACATGGCTGAAAGTCACTTGAAAATTTAAAAATGTTAAGAGGAAGTGACTGTGCGAATTTCAGATTCCTACATTGATCACAGCCGCTGCAGCGGGCGTCGAAAGTTGCCATTGTATCCCAATGGAGCTTCTCCCTCTGGCCCTCAGAGTTCCGTCGTCATGGAAACTCACTCACACCTGCAGCGGGCTTAAAAATTTAAAAATGTTAAGAGGAAGTGACTGTGCGAATTTCAGATTCCTACATTAATCACAGCCGCTGCAGCGGGCGTCGAAAGTTGCCATTGTATCCCAATGGAGCTTCTCCCTCTGGCCCTCAGAGTTCCGTCGTCATGGAAACTCACTCACACCTGCAGGGGGCCAGTCTACGGAAGTGCAGAGACTTTGCTCACAATAAGTCCCATTGGATTATAATGGAGAACTTTGCCCCGAACAACGCTCAATATCTCCTGATCCGTAAATGGTAGAGACGTAATTTTTTCTGCGTTTATTTCGTAACGGATAGGGGAAGAAGACAGGCTATCGGTTTTTGCTGAAAAAAGTTTAATAAAGGCGTGAAAAATTATGATATAAAGGTGATTTTTATGGATTTGTAGAAACCCTCTAAAAACGGTCCCGAACAAATCGCTGTAGCTGAAAAAGTATAAGAGATATCAAAATAATTCTTTCACTATGAGTATCAGCAGGCTTTTGAGGACTATGGTGCTCATTTTCATGTTTGTACAAAAATCGGTGTCGGCACAGCGACGATGTAAAAAAGTGGATGATGTGGGAAAATGCAGCTGAAAAGCGTTTTCAGGAATTTGCACATTCGCTACTCCCGAACAAATTGTTCCTGCGGCAAAACCGTAACAGTTATCCAAACAATTTCTTTTTTATGAGTGCCAGAAGGGTCGGGACATTCATGTGTGAAAATGTCATGCTTGTACATGAAACGGTTTAGGAGTAGCGACGATGCGAAAACATGTGATGTTTTGGATTTTCAGACGTCATTTTTCAAAACCGCTCCATAGGAAATGAATGGGGAGGATTTCGGGTTTGTGTCGGTCTGAGGTGATTTGCGAAAAATCTATAAATGCTACACCAATGAGGGTTACATTTCCTGAATCCAGACAAAAATACCTACGTTTTGATGTATAATTTGTCTACGTAGAGTGAAAATTGAGCGAGTAGGCGGAAGTTGTTCGGAGTTTTGAAATCTTTGAAAACGCTAGAGTGGGCCACTCTAGCGGTTGGAGAATTCCGTCATTGACTTTCATTATAAACGATGATTTCGCTGATTTTCGGACATGAGCTTTGAGGAGCACTTGTGAGGAGACGATAACAGATATCCACATCCCGTTTTCACTTCTGAGTAGTTCACAGATATATCTACAAACTGAAAGTTAAACGGTGTTCGTAGGTGAAAGCATGACGACACAGTACAGCGTTGAAAATGGCCATTTGGAGGCTTTTTTGAGGCTTTCTTTCTCCCCGACTCTATTCATTCCTATGGGTTTTTTTGGGGGTGGTTTTTCGTTAATTTCGTCGCCATGGTAACTCGAAACCCCAATAAAAGTAATAGCACACATCGGGTAATCGAGCCGAACGTTTTGGTACCTACTTTGTGGGGGTGCACGCTATGGTTCGGGCCGCATTAATCGTGAAGGAAGAATAATATAAGAAGTTTAATAATAAAGAGACGCCTTTAGAGGTGAATAGTAGTAGGTGCCTCCATGCATTTGCATGGGAGGCAGTGCTGTGCTTCGCACAGCACTGCCTCCTCATTGCAAATGCTTGGCAGGCACCTAACTAGAAAATTTCTGAAGAAATTTAGCAAGGTGCCTGCCTCGTGGTGCGTACCGTACCTTATCAAATAGCAACAGGAAGTAACACTGCGAATTTCAGCTTCCTACGGTCTTCACAGCCCCCGCAGCGGCCGTTGAAAGATGCCATGTTAAGTCAATGGACCTCCTAGGAGCCTCTGGCTAGCAGTGTTGTCATGGAGACTCACTGACAGCTTCAGCTCTCTATCTGTCTGTAAAGGCAGAACAACCCTGGCTAAGCAGAAGTTAGTGAGACCTTCCTAGAGCTACTTCCTGTTAGCAACATGCTAACCGTTAGCCGCTAAACAGGTTGTGTTCAGGATGACCAGGTGATGGTACTCTGTTAGTTTGGTCCATAACCTGTGCTGGGAAGTGCCTCAAAGAGGGAGAAAATACGTAGTTTATTACGTCGCCATGGTAACTCAAAATGCCGGGTGGTCTTGGCCCATTGAAAAGCATTGAATATTTGACACCTCCTAACATGGAGATGCTTTATCCGACATGGCCAAAATTTGTTGTGGAGCTTTCTCTCTACAGTAAGAACAGACTCTGTGAAGCAGAAGTTGGTGAGACCTTCCTAGAGCTACTTCCGGTTAGCAACATGCTAACCGTTAGCCGCTAACAAGGTTGTGTTCAGGATGAACAGGTGATGGTACTCTGTTAGTTTGGTCCATAACCTGTGCTGGGAAGTGCCTCAAAGAGGGAGAAAATACGTAGTTTATTACGTCGCCATGGTAACTCAAAATGGCGGGTGGTCTTGGCCCATTGAAAAGCATTGAATATTTGACACCTCCTAACATGGAGATGCTTTATCCGACATGGCCAAAATTTGTTGTGGAGCTTTCTCTCTACAGTAAGAACAGACTCTGTGAAGCAGAAGTTGGTGAGACCTTCCTAGAGCTACTTCCTGTTAGCAACATGCTAACCGTTAGCCGCTAACATGGTTGTGTTCAGTATCACCGGAGGATTGTACTCTGTCAGTTTGGTCCAAATCCTGTACTGGGATGTGCCTCAAAGAGGGAGAAAATACGTTGTTTATTACGTCGCCATGGTAACTCAAAATGGCGGGTGGTCTTGGCCCATTGAAAAGCATTGAATATTTGACACCTCCTAACATGGAGATGCTTTATCCGACATGGCCAAAATTTGTTGTGGAGCTTTCTCTCTACAGTAAGAACAGACTCTGTGAAGCAGAAGTTGGTGAGACCTTCCTAGAGCTACTTCCGGTTAGCAACATGCTAACAGTTAGCCGCTAACAGGGTTGTGTTCAGTATCACCAGGTGAGTGTACTCTGTCAGTTTGGTCCAAATCCTGTACTGGGAAGTGCCTCAAAAAGGGTGCCAATACTTAATGTCACCAAAGGTCATGAGTCAGATTGGCCTCCTTTAGCAACTCAGCCTCACCACATCTGGGCCCAGAACTCAACATTTCACCAAAATGGTCAGTAGCGCCATTTCCCACATGTGGGTGGTGCTGTATTGGCCAATTATGTCGTGTCTGGGCATCATGCCAGATCCTGTTGGAAGCAAAGGCCCAATAGGAAAGCATGTGAAATCCAAAATGGGACAGAAAAGTGACACATGGCTGAAAGTCACTTGAAAATTTAAAAATGTTAAGAGGAAGTGACTGTGCGAATTTCAGATTCCTACATTAATCACAGCCGCTGCAGCGGGTGTCGAAAGTTGCCATTGTATCCCAATGGAGCTTCTCCCTCTGGCCCTCAGAGTTCCGTCGTCATGGAAACTCACTCACACCTCTGCTGCAGGCTTGAAAATTTAAAAATGTTAAGAGGAAGTGACTGTGCGAATTTCAGATTCCTACATTAATCACAGCCGCTGCAGCGGGCGTCGAAAGTTGCCATTGTATCCCAATGGAGCTTCTCCCCCTGGCCCTCAGAGTTCCGTCGTCATGGAAACTCACTCACACCTGCAGCGGGCCAGTCTACCGAAGTGCAGAGACTTTGCTCACAATAAGTCCCATTGGATTATAATGGAGAACTTTGCCCCGAACAACGCTCCATATCTCCTGATCCGTAAATGGTAGAGACGTAATTTTTTCTGCGTTTATTTCGTAACGGATAGGGGAAGAAGACAGGCTATCGGTTTTTGCTGGAAAAAGTTTAATAAAGGCGTGAAAAATTATGATATAAAGGTGATTTTTATGGATTTTCAGAAATCCTCTAAAACCGGTCCCGAACAAATCGCTGTACCTGAAAAAGTATAAGAGATATCAAAATAATTCTTTCACTATGAGTATCAGCAGGCTTTTGAGGACTATGGTGCCCATTTTCATGTTTGTACAAAAATCGGTGTAGGCACAGCGACGATGTAAAAAAGTGGATGATGTGGGAAAATGCAGCTGAAAAGCGTTTTTAGGAATTTGCACATTCGCTACTCCCGAACAAATTGTTCCTGCGGTAAAACCGTAACAGTTATCCAAACAATTCCTTTTTTATGAGTGCCAGAAGGGTCAGGACATTCATGTGTGAAAGTCTCATGCTTGTACATGAAACGGTTTAGGAGTAGCGATGATGCGAAAACACGTGATGTTTTGGATTTTCAGACGTCATTTTTCAAAACCGCTCCATAGGAAATGAATGGGGGAGGTTTCGGGTTTGTGTCGGTCTGAGGTGATTTGCGAAAAATCTATAAATGCTACACCAATGAGGGTTACATTTCCTGAATCCAGACAAAAATACCTACGTTTTGATGTATAATTTGTCTATGTAGAGTGAAAATTGAGCGAGTAGGCTGAAGTTGTTCGGAGTTTTGAAATCTTTGAAAACGCTAGAGTGGCCCACTCTAGCGGTTGGAGAATTCCGTCATTGACTTTCATTATAAACGATGATTTCGCAGATTTTCGGACATGAGCTTTGAGGAGTAACTGTGAAGAGACGATAAAAGATATCCCCATCCCGTTTTCACTTCTAAGTAGTTCACAGATATGTCTACAAACTGGGAGTTAAACGGTGTTCGTAGGTGAAAGCATGACGACACAGTACAGCATTGAAAATGGGCATTTGGAGGCTTTTTTGAGGCTTTCTTTCTACCCGATTCCATTGATTACTATGGGTTTTTTCGGGGGTGGTTTTTCGCTAATTGCGTTGCCATGGTAACTCGAAACCCCAACAGAAGTAATAGCACACATCTCGAGACCGAGCCGGACGTTTTGATGTATATATTGTGGGGGTGCACGCTACGGTTCGGGCCGCATTAATCGTGAAGGAAGAAAAATAAAGAATATTAATAATAATATTAATAATAAAGAAGTCCGTTTAGAGGTGAATAGTAGTAGGTGCCTCCATGCATTTGCATGGGAGGCAGTGCTGTGCTTCGCACAGCACTGCCTCCTCATTGCAAATGCTTGGCAGGCACCTAACTAGAAAATTTCTGAAGAAATTTAGCAAGGCGCCTGCCTCGTGGTGCGTACCGTACCGTTGAAAATACTAACGGGAAGTAACACTGCGAATTTCAGCTTCCTACGGTCTTCACAGCCCCCGCAACGGCCGTCCAAAGGTGCCATGTTAAGTCAATGGACCTCCTAGGAGCCTCTGGCTAGCAGCGTTGTCATGGAGACTCCCTCACAGCTGTAGCCCTCTGTCTTAATTATCATTACCTTTATCATGTGAGGTACTGAGGTGAATGTGTGATTTCAGTGTCTTTGGAGCATTTCTGCAGCATGTAACAGAGGCAAAGAGGGGTCAAAAATGGATGTTTGACACCTCATAAAATAGACATGCTTTATCTGACATGGCCCAAATTTGTTGTAGAGCCTTCTCTCTAAAGGACGTACAGACTCTGTGAAGCAAAAGTTTGTGCGAGCTTCCTAGAGCTACTTCCGGTTAGCAACATGCTAAGCGTTAGCCGCTAACAAGGTTGTGTTCAATATGACCGGGTGATGGTACTCTGTTAGTTTGGTCCATATCCTGTGCTGGGAAGTGCCTCAAAGAGGGAGAAAATATGTTGTTTATTACGTCGCCATGGTAACTCAAAATGGCGGGTGGTCTTGGCCCATTGAAAAGCATTGAATATGTGACACCTCCTAACATGGAGATGCTTTATCCGACATGGCCAAAATTTGTTGTGGAGCTTTCTCTCTACAGTAAGAACAGACTCTGTGAAGGAGAAGTTAGTGAGACCTTCCTAGAGCTACTTCCTGTTAGCAACATGCTAACCGTTAGCCGCTAACAAGGTTGTGTTCAAGATGACCAGGTGATGGTACTCTGTTAGTTTGGTCCATAACCTGTGCTGGGAAGTGCCTCAAAGAGGGAGAAAATACGTAGTTTATTACGTCGCCATGGTAACTCAAAATGGCGGGTGGTCTTGGCCCATTGAAAAGCATTGAATATGTGACACCTCCTAACATGGAGATGCTTTATCCGACATGGCCAAAATTTGTTGTGGAGCTTTCTCTCTACAGTAAGAACAGACTCTGTGAAGCAGAAGTTAGTGAGACCTTCCTAGAGCTACTTCCTGTTAGCAACATGCTAACCGTTAGCCGCTAACAAGGTTGTGTTCAGGATGACCAGGTGATGGTACTCTGTTAGTTTGGTCCATAACCTGTGCTGGGAAGTGCCTCAAAGAGGGAGAAAATACGTAGTTTATTACGTCGCCATGGTAACTCAAAATGGCGGGTGGTCCTGGCCCATTGAAAAGCATTGAATATTTGACACCTCCTAACATGGAGATGCTTTATCCGACATGGCCAAAATTTGTTGTGGAGCTTTCTCTCTACAGTAAGAACAGACTCTGTGAAGCAGAAGTTGGTGAGACCTTCCTAGAGCTACTTCCTGTTAGCAACATGCTAACCGTTAGCCGCTAACAAGGTTGTGTTCAGGATGACCAGGTGATGGTACTCTGTCAGTTTGGTCCAAATCCTGTACTGGGGTGTGCTTCAAATAGGGAGAAAATACGTTTTTTATAACGTTGCCATGGTAACTCAAAATGGCGGGTGGTACAAAAAAATACTTCATAGGATCAGCACACATGTTTTGTTATACATACTGTGTGGATTATAATATGAAACTCTAAGTGTCCCACATCGGGATTCGATCCTATGACCTCTTGCATGCAAAGCCTGCACTTTCCATCTGAGCTATACTGTAGCGCCATATATGGGCATGCAGTATTGGGACCATAAGGGGTTTGATCCCCCATTGAAAAGCATTGGATGTTTGACACCTCATAGCTTGGAGATGCTTTATGCGACGTAGCCCAAATTTCTTGTGGAGCTTTCTCTCTAGAGTAAGAACAGACTCTGTGAAGCGGAAGTTGGTGAGACCTTCCTAGAGCTACTTCCGGTTAGCAACATGCTAACAGTTAGCGGCTAACAGGGTTGTGCTCAGTATCACCAGGTGAGTGTACTCTGTCAGTTTGGTCCAAATCCTGTACTGGGAAGTGCCCCAAACAGGGTGCCAATACTTAATGTGACCAAAGGTCACCAAAGGTCGTGAGTCAGATTGGCCTCCTTTAGCAACTCAGCCTCACCACATCTGGGCCCAGAACTCAACATTTGACCAAAATGGTCAGTAGCGCCATTTCCCACAGGTGGGTGGTGCTGTATTGGCCAATTGGGTCGTCTCTGGGCCTCATGCCAGGTCCTGTTGGAAGCAAAGGCCCAATAAGAAAGCATGTGAAATCCAAAATGGGACAGAAAAGTGACACATGGCTGAAAGTCACATGAAAATTTTAAAATGTTAAGAGGAAGTGACTGTGCGAATTTCAGATTCCTACATTAATCACAGCCGCTGCAGCGGGCGTCGAAAGTTGCCATTGTATCCCAATGGAGCTTCTCCCTCTGGCCCTCAGAGTTCCGTCGTCATGGAAACTCACTCACACCTCTGCTGCAGGCTTGAAAATTTAAAAATGTTAAGAGGAAGTGACTGTGCGAATTTCAGATTCCTACATTAATCACAGCCGCTGCAGCGGGCGTCGAAAGTTGCCATTGTATCCCAATGGAGCTTCCCCCTCTGGCCCTCAGAGTTCCGTCGTCATGGAAACTCACTCACACCTCTGCTGCAGGCCAGTCTACCGAAGTGCAGAGACTTTGCTCACAATAAGTCCCATTGGATTATAATGGAGAACTTTGCCCTGAACAACGCTCCATATCTCCTGATCCGTAAATGGTAGAGACGTAATTTTTTCTGCGTTTATTTCGTAACGGATAGGGGAAGAAGACAGGCTATCGGTTTTTGCTGGAAAAAGTTTAATAAAGGCGTGAAAAATTATGATATAAAGGTGATTTTTATGGATATTCAGAAATCCTCTAAAACCGGTCCCGAACAAATCGCTGTAGCTGAAAAAGTATAAGAGATATCAAAATAATTCTTTCACTATGAGTATCAGCAGGCTTTTGAGGACTATGGTGCCCATTTTCATGTTTGTACAAAAATCGGTGTAGGCACAGCGACGATGTAAAAAAGTGGATGATGTGGGAAAATGCAGCTGAAAAGCGTTTTCAGGAATTTGCACATTCGCTACTCCCGAACAAATTGTTCCTGCGGCAAAACCGTAACAGTTATCCAAACAATTCCTGTTTTGTGAGTGCCAGAAGGGTCGGGACATTCATGTGTGAAAGTCTCATGCTTGTACATAAAACGGTTTAGGAGTAGCGACGATGCGAAAACATGTGACGTTTTGGATTTTCAGACGTCATTTTTCAAAACCGCTCCATAGGAAATGAATGGGGAGGATTTCGGGTTTGTGTCGGTCTGAGGTGATTTGCGAAAAATCTATAAATGCTACACCAATGAGGGTTACATTTCCTGAATCCAGACAAAAATACCTACGTTTTGATGTATAATTTGTCTACGTAGAGTGAAAATTGAGCGAGTAGGCTGAAGTTGTTCGGAGTTTTGAAATCTTTGAAAACGCTAGAGTGGCCCACTCTAGCGGTTGGAGAATTCCGTCATTGAATTTCATTATAAACGATGATTTCGCTGATTTTGGGACATGAGCTTTGAGGAGTAACTGTGAAGAGACGATAAAAGATATCCACATCCCGTTTTCACTTCTGAGTAGTTCACAGATATATCTACAAACTGGAATTTAAACGGTGTTCGTAGGTGAAAGCATGACGATACAGTACAGCGTTGAAAATGGCCATTTGGAGGCTTTTTTGAGGCGTTCTTTCTACCCGACTCCATTCATTCCTATGGGATTTTTGGGGGTGGTTTTTCGCTAATTGCGTTGCCATGGTAACTCGAAACCCCAACAGAAGTAATAGCACACATCTCGAGACCGAGCCGGACGTTTTGATGTATATATTGTGGGGGTGCACGCTACGGTTCGGGCCGCATTAATCGTGAAGGAAGAAAAATAAAGAATATTAATAATAACTAGAAAATTTCTGAAGAAATTTAGCAAGGTGCCTGCCTCGTGGTGCGTACCGTACTGTGTAACATAGCAACAGGAAGTAACACTGCAAATTTCAGGTTCCTACGGTGTTCACAGCCCCCGCAGTGGCCATTGAAAGGTACCATGTTAAGTCAATGGACCTCCTAGGAGCCTCTGGCTAGCAGCGTTGTCATGGAGACTCCCTCACATCTGTAGCCCTCTCTTTGTCTGTAAAGACAAATCAACCCTGGCTAAGCAGAAGTTGGTAGGACCTTCCTAAAGCTACGTCCGGTTAGCAAGATGCTAACCATTAGCTGCTAGCATGGTTGTGTTCAGTGTCATCGGGTGATGTTACTCTGTTAGTTTAGTCCAAATCCTGTACTGAGAAGTGCCTAAAAAGAGAAAAAATGCTAAAAGTCACCATAGGCAATTTTCCCATTCATTCCTATGGGAGTTTTTGGCTTCGGTTTCTGGGGTACTACGTTACCATGGTTACTACCAGTGACAACAGAAGTAATAGCACACCTCGTGAGACCCAGCCGCACGTTTTGATGTATAGATTGTGGGGGTGGACGCTTCTGTTCGGGCCGCATTAATTTCCGAAGGTTGAAGTAAGTGCATAGTATATTTAACACTAGAAAATTTCTGAAGAAATTTAGCAAGGCGCCTGCCTCGTGGTGCGTACCGTACCGTGTACAATAGCAACAGGAAGTAACACCGCGAATTTCAGCTTCCTACGGTCTTCACAGCCCCCGCAGCGGCCGTCCAAAGGTGCCATGTTAAGTCAATGGACCTCCTAGGAGCCTCTGGCTAGCAGCGTTGTCATGGAGACTCCCTCACAGCTGTAGCCCTCTGTCTTAATTATCATTACCTTTATCATGTGAGGTACTGAGGTGAATGTGTGATTTCAGTGTCTTTGGAGCATTTCTGCAGCATGTAGCAGAGGCAAAGAGGGGTCAAAAATGGATGTTTGACACCTCATAAAATAGACATGCTTTATCTGACATGGCCCAAATTTGTTGTAGAGCCTTCTCTCTAAAGGAAGTACAGACTCTGTGAAGCAAAAGTTTGTGCGAGCTTGCTAGAGCTACTTCCGGTTAGCAACATGCTAACCGTTAGCCGCTAACAAGGTTGTGTTCAGGATGACCAGGTGATGGTACTCTGTTAGTTTGGTCCATAACCTGTGCTGGGAAGTGCCTCAAAGAGGGAGAAAATACGTTGTTTATTACGTCGCCATGGTAACTCAAAATGGCGGGTGGTCTTGGCCCATTGAAAAGCATTGAATATTTGACACCTCCTAACATGGAGATGCTTTATCCGACATGGCCAAAATTTGTTGTGTAGCTTTCTCTCTACAGTAAGAACAGACTCTGTGAGGCAGAAGTTGGTGAGACCTTCCTAGAGCTACTTCCTGTTAGCAACATGCTAACCGTTAGCCGCTAACATGGTTGTGTTCAGTATCACCGGGGGATTGTACTCTGTCAGTTTGGTCCAAATCCTGTACTGGGATGTGCTTCAAATAGGGAGAAAATACGTTTCTTATTACGTTGCCATGGTAACTCAAAATGGCGGGTGGTACAAAAAAATACTGCATAGGATCAGCACACATGTTTTGTTATACATATTGTGGGGATTATAACATAGAACTCTAAGTGTCCCACACCGGGATTCGATCCCATGACCTCTTGCATGCAAAGCCTGCACTTTCCATCTGAGCTATACTGTAGCGCCATATATGGGCATGCAGTATTGGGACCATAAGGGGTTTGATCCCCCATTGAAAAGCATTGGATGTTTGACACCTCATAGCTTGGAGATGCTTTATGCGACGTAGCCCAAATTTCTTGTGGAGCTTTCTCTCTAGAGTAAGAACAGACTCTGTGAAGCAGAAGTTGGTGAGACCTTCCTAGAGCTACTTCCGGTTAGCAACATGCTAACAGTTAGCCGCTAACAGGTTTGTGTTCAGTATCACCAGGTGAGTGTACTCTGTCAGTTTGGTCCAAATCCTGTACTGGGAAGTGCCTCAAAAAGGGTGCCAATACTTAATGTCACCAAAGGTCACCAAAGGTCATGAGTCAGATTGGCCTCCTTTAGCAACTCAGCCTCACCACATCTGGGCCCAGAACTCAACATTTGACCAAAATGGTCAGTAGCGCCATTTCCCACATGTGGGTGGTGCTGTATTGGCCAATTATGTCGTGTCTGGGCATCATGCCAGATCCTGTTAGAAGCAAAGGCCCAATAGGAAAGCATGTGAAATCCAAAATGGGACAGAAAAGTGACACATGGCTGAAAGTCACTTGAAAATTTAAAAATGTTAAGAGGAAGTGACTGTGCGAATTTCAGATTCCTACATTAATCACAGCCGCTGCAGCGGGCGTCCAAAGTTGCCATTGTATCCCAATGGAGCTTCTCCCTCTGGCCCTCAGAGTTCCGTCGTCATGGAAACTCACTCACACCTGCAGCAGGCCAGTCTACCGAAGTGCAGAGACTTTGCTCACAATAAGTCCCATTGGATTATAATGGAGAACTTTGCCCCGAACAACGCTCCATATCTCCTGATCCGTAAATGGTAGAGACGTAATTTTTTCTGCGTTTATTTCGTAACGGATAGGGGAAGAAGACAGGCTATCGGTTTTTGCTGAAAAAAGTTTAATAAAGGCGTGAAAAATTATGATATAAAGGTGATTTTTATGGATTTGTAGAAATCCTCTAAAAACGGTCCCGAACAAATCGCTGTAGCTGAAAAAGTATAAGAGATATCAAAATAATTCTTTCAGTATGAGTATCAGCAGGCTTTTGAGGACTATGGTGCCCATTTCCATGTTTATACAAAAATCGGTGTAGGCACAGCGACGATGTAAAAAAGTGGATGATGTGGGAAAATGCAGCTGAAAAGCGTTTTCAGGAATTTGCACATTCGCTACTCCCGAACAAATTGTTCCTGCGGTAAAACCGTAACAGTTATCCAAACAATTCCTTTTTTATGAGTGCCAGAAGGGTCGGGACATTCATGTGTGAAAGTCTCATGCTTGTACATGAAACGGTTTAGGAGTAGCGACGATGCGAAAACATGTGATGTTTTGGATTTTCAGACGTCATTTTTCAAAACCGCTCCATAGGAAATGAATGGGGGAGGTTTCGGGTTTGTGTCGCTCTGAGGTGATTTGCGAAAAATCTATAAATGCTACAGCAATGAGGGTTACATTTCCTGAATCCAGACAAAAATACCTACGTTTTGATGTATAATTTGTCTACGTAGAGTGAAAATTGAGCGAGTAGGCTGAAGTTGTTCGGAGTTTTGAAATCTTTGAAAACGCTAGAGTGGCCCACTCTAGCGGTTGGAGAATTCCGTCATTGACTTTCATTATAAACGATGATTTCGCTGATTTTCGGACATGAGCTTTGAGGAGCACTTGTGAGGAGACGATAACAGATATCCACATCCCGTTTTCACTTCTGAGTAGTTCACAGATATATCTACAAACTGGAATTTAAACGGTGTTCGTAGGTGAAAGCATGACGATACAGTACAGCGTTGAAAATGGCCATTTGGAGGCTTTTTTGAGGCGTTCTTTCTACCCGACTCCATTCATTCCTATGGGATTTTTGGGGGTGGTTTTTCGCTAATTGCGTTGCCATGGTAACTCGAAACCCCAACAGAAGTAATAGCACACATCTCGAGACCGAGCCGGACGTTTTGATGTATATATTGTGGGGGTGCACGCTACGGTTCGGGCCGCATTAATCGTGAAGGAAGAAAAATAAAGAATATTAATAACTAGAAAATTTCTGAAGAAATTTAGCAAGGCGCCTGCCTCGTGGTGCGTACCGTACCGTATCAAATAGCAACAGGAAGTAACACTGCGAATTTCAGCTTCCTACGGTCTTCACAGCCCCCGCAGCGGCCGTTGAAAGATGCCATGTTAAGTCAATGGACCTCCTAGGAGCCTCTGGCTAGCAGTGTTGTCATGGAGACTCACTGACAGCTGCAGCCCTCTATCTGTCTGTAAAGGCAGAACAACCCTGGCTAAGCAGAAGTTGGTAGGACCTTCCTAGAGCTACTTCCGGTTAGCAACATGCTAACCATTAGCCGCTAACAGGGTTGTGATCAGTCTCACCAGGTGAATGTACTCTGTGAGTTTGGTCCAAATTCTGTACTGGAAAGTGCCTCAAATAGGGTGCCAATACTTAATGTCACCAAAGGTCATGGGTCAGATCGGCCTCCGCTAACAAGGTTGTGTTCAGTATCACCAGGTGAATGTACTCTGTGAGTTTGGTCCAAATCCTGTACTGGAAAGTGCGTCAAATAGGGTGCCAATACTTAATGTCACCAAGGGTCATGGGTCAGATCGGCCTTTGCTAACAAGGTTGTGTTCAGTATCACCAGTTGATGGTACTCTGTGAGTTTGGTCCAAATCCTTTACTGGAAAGTGCCTCAAATAGGGTGCCAATACTTAATGTCACCAAAGGTCATGGGTCAGATCGGCCTCTGCTAACAAGGTTGTGTTCAGTATCACCAGGTGAATGTACTCTGTGAGTTTGGTCCAAATCCTGTACTGGAAAGTGCCTCAAATAGGGTGCCAATACTTAATGTCACCAAGGGTCATGGGTCAGATCGGCCTCCGCTAACAAGGTTGTGTTCAGTATCACCAGTTGATGGTACTCTGTGAGTTTGGTCCAAATCCTGTACTGGAAAGTGGCTCAAATAGGGTGCCAATACTTAATGTCACCAAGGGTCATGGGTCAGATCTGCCTCTGCTAACAAGGTTGTGTTCAGTATCACCAGTTGATGGTACTGTGTGAGTTTGGTCCAAATACTGTACTGGAAAGTGCCTCAAATAGGGTGCCAATACTTAATGTCACCAAAGGTCATGGGTCAGATCGGCCTCCGCTAACAAGGTTGTGTTCAGTATCCCTGGGTGATGATACTCTGTGAGTTTGGTCCAAATCCTGTACTGGAAAGTGCCTCAAATAGGGTGCCAATACTTAATGTCACCAAAGGTCATGGGTCAGATCGGCCTCCGCTAACAAGGTTGTGTTCAGTATCCCTGGGTGATGATACTCTGTCAGTTTGGTGCAAATCCTGTACTGGTAAGTGCCTGAAATAGGGTGCCAATACTTAATGTCACCAAAGGTCATGAGTCAGATCGGCCTCCTTTAGCAACTCAGCCTCACCCTATCTGGGCCCAGAACTCAACATTTGACCAAAGTTGTGTGTAGCGCCATTTCCCACAGGTGGGTGGTGCTGTATTGGCCAATTGGGTCGTCTCTGGGCCTCATGCCAGGTCCTCTTGGAAGCAAAGGCCCAATAGGAAAGCATGTGAAATCCAAAATGGGACAGAAAAGTGACACATGGCTGAAAGTCACATGAAAATTTTAAAATGTTAAGAGGAAGTGACTGTGCGAATTTCAGATTCCTACATTAATCACAGCCACTGCAGTGAGCGTTGAAAGTTGCCATTCTATCCCAATGGAGCTTCTCCCTCTGGCCCTCAGAGTTCCGTCGTCATGGAAACTCACTCACACCTCTGCTGCAGGCCAGTCTACCGAAGTGCAGAGACTTTGCTCACAATAAGTCCCATTGGATTATAATGGAGAACTTTGCCCCGAACAACGCTCCATATATCCTGATCCGTAAATGGTAGAGACGTAATTTTTTCTGCGTTTATTTCGTAACGGATAGGGGAAGAAGACAGGCTATCGGTTTTTGCTGGAAAAAGTTTAATAAAGGTGTGAAAAATTATGATATAAAGGTGATTTTTATGGAATTTTAGAAATCCTCTAAAACCGGTCCCGAACAAATCGCTGTAGCTGAAAAAGTATAAGAGATATCAAAATAATTCTTTCACTATGAGTATCAGCAGGCTTTTGAGGACTATGGTGCCCATTTTCATGTTTGTACAAAAATCGGTGTAGGCACAGCGACAATGTAAAAAAGTGGATGATGTGGGAAAATGCAGCTGAAAAGCGTTTTCAGGAATTTGCACATTTGCTACTCCCGAACAAATTGTTCCTGCGGTAAAACCGTAACAGTTATCCAAACAATTCCTTTTTTATGAGTGCCAGAAGGGTCGGGACATTCATGTGTGAAAGTCTCATGCTTGTACATGAAACGGTTTAGGAGTAGCGACGATGCGAAAACATGTGATGTTTTGGATTTTCAGACGTCATTTTTCAAAAGCGCTCCATAGGAAATGAATGGGGAGGATTTCGGGTTTGTGTCGCTCTGAGGTGATTTGCGAAAAATCTATAAATGCTACACCAATGAGGGTTACATTTCCTGAATCCAGACAAAAATACCTACGTTTTGATGTATAATTTGTCTACGTAGAGTGAAAATTGAGCGAGTAGGCGGAAGTTGTTCGGAGTTTTGAAATCTTTGAAAACGCTAGAGTGGGCCACTCTAAGAGTCTGAGAATTCCGTCATTGACTTTCATTATAAACGATGATTTTGCTGATTTTTGGACATGAGCTTTGAGGAGTAACTGTGAAAAGACGATAAAAGATATCCCCATCCCGTTTTCACTTCTGAGTAGTTCACAGATATGTCTACAAACTGGAAGTTAAACGGTGTTCGTAGGTGAAAGCATGACGACACAGTACAGCGTTGAAAATGGCCATTTGGAGGCTTTTTTGAGGCTTTCTTTCTCCCCGACTCCATGCATTCCTATGGGGTTTTTTGGGGGTGGTTTTTGGTTAATTTCGTCGCCATGGTAACTCGAAACCCCAATAAAAGTAATAGCACACATCGGGTAATCGAGCCGGACGTTTTGATACCTATTTTGTGGGGGTGCACGCTACGGTTCGGGCCGCATTAATCGTGAAGGAAGAATAATATAAGAAGTTTAATAATAAAGAGACGCCTTTAGAGGTGAATAGTAGTAGGTGCCTCCATGCATTTGCATGGGAGGCAGTGCTGTGCTTCGCACAGCACTGCCTCCTCATTGCAAATGCTTGGCAGGCACCTAACTAGAAAATTTCTGAAGAAATTTAGCAAGGCGCCTGCCTCGTGCTGCATACCGTACCGTTAAAAATAGCAACAGGAAGTAACACCGCGAATTTCAGGTTCCTACGGTGTTCACAGCCCCCGCAGCGGCCGTCCAAAGGTGCCATGTTAAGTCAATGGACCTCCTAGGAGCCTCTGGCTAGCAGCGTTGTCATGGAGACTCTCTCACAGCTGTAGCCCTCTCTTTGTCTGTAAAGGCAGAACAACCCTGACTAAGCAGAAGTTGGTAGGACCTTCCTACAGCTACTTCCGGTTAGCAACATGCTAACCATTAGCCGCTAACAAGGTTGTGTTCAGTATCACCAGGTGAATGTACTCATTGAGTTTGGTCCAAATCCTGTACTGGAAAGTGCCTCAAATAGGGTGCCAATACTTAATGTCACCAAAGGTCATGGGTCAGATTGGCCTCCGCTAACAAGGTTGTGTTCAGTATCCCTGGGTGATGATACTCTGTGAGTTTGGTCCAAATCCTGTACTGGAAAGTGCGTCAAATAGGGTGCCAATACTTAATGTCACCAAAGGTCATGGGTCAGATCGGCCTCCGCTAACAAGGTTGTGTTCAGTATCACCAGGTGAATGTACTCTGTGAGTTTGGTCCAAATCCTGTACTGGAAAGTGCGTCAAATAGGGTGCCAATACTTAATGTCACCAAGGGTCATGGGTCAGATCGGCCTCCGCTAACAAGGTTGTGTTCAGTATCACCAGGTGAATGTACTCTGTGAGTTTGGTCCAAATCCTGTACTGGAAAGTGCGTCAAATAGGGTGCCAATACTTAATGTCACCAAGGGTCATGGGTCAGATCGGACTCCGCTAACAAGGTTGTGTTCAGTATCCCTGGGTGATGATACTCTGTGAGTTTGGTCCAAATCCTGTACTGGAAAGTGCGTCAAATAGGGGGCCAATACTTAATGTCACCAAGGGTCATGGGTCAGATCGGCCTCCGCTAAGAAGGTTGTGTTCAGTATCACCAGTTGATGGTTTTCTGTGAGTTTGGTCCAAATCCTGTACTGGAAAGTGCCTCAAATAGGGTGCCAATACTTAATGTCACCAAAGGTCATGGGTCAGATCGGCCTCCGCTAACAAGGTTGTGTTCAGTATCACCAGGTGAATGTACTCTGTGAGTTTGGTCCAAATCCTGTACTGGAAAGTGCGTCAAATAGGGTGCCAATACTTAATGTCACCAAGGGTCATGGGTCAGATCGGCCTCCGCTAACAAGGTTGTGTTCAGTATCCCTGGGTGATGATACTCTGTGAGTTTGGTCCAAATCCTGTACTGGAAAGTGCGTCAAATAGGGTGCCAATACTTAATGTCACCAAGGGTCATGGGTCAGATCGGCCTCCGCTAAGAAGGTTGTGTTCAGTATCACCAGTTGATGGTTTTCTTTGAGTTTGGTCCAAATCCTGTACTGGAAAGTGCCTCAAATAGGGTGCCAATACTTAATGTCACCAAGGGTCATGGGTCAGATCGGCCTCCGCTAACAAGGTTGTGTTCAGTATCCCTGGGTGATGATACTCTGTGAGTTTGGTCCAAATCCTGTACTGGAAAGTGCCTCAAATAGGGTGCCAATACTTAATGTCAGCAAAGGTCATGGGTCAGATCGGCCTCCGCTAACAAGGTTGTGTTCAGTATCCCTGGGTGATGATACTCTGTCAGTTTGGTGCAAATCCTGTACTGGTAAGTGCCTCAAATAGGGTGCCAATACTTAATGTCACCAAAGGTCATGAGTCAGATTGGGCTCCTTTAGCAACTCAGCCTCACCCTATCTGGGCCCAGAACTCAACATTTGACCAAAGTGGTGTGTAGCGCCATTTCCCACAGGTGGGTGGTGCTGTATTGGCCAATTGGGTCGTCTCTGGGCCTCATGCCAGGTCCTGTTGGAAGCAAAGGCCCAATAAGAAAGCATGTGAAATCCAAAATGGGACAGAAAAGTGACACATGGCTGAAAGTCACATGAAAATTTTAAAATGTTAAGAGGAAGTGACTGTGCGAATTTCAGATTCCTACATTAATCAGAGCCGCTGCAGTGAGCGTTGAAAGTTGCCATTCTATCCCATTGGAGCCTCTCTCTCTGGCCCTCAGAGTTCCGTCGTCATGGAAACTCACTCACACCTGCAGCGGGCCAGTCTACCGAAGTGCAGAGACTTTGCTTACAATAAGTCCCATTGGATTATAATGGAGAACTTTGCCCCGAACAACGCTCCATATCTCCTGATCCGTAAATGGTAGAGACGTAATTTTTTCTGCGTTTATTTCGTAACGGATAGGGGAAGAAGACAGGCTATCGGTTTTTGCTGGAAAAAGTTTAATAAAGGCGTGAAAAATGATGATATAAAGGTGATTTTTATCGACTTTTAGAAATCCTTTAAAAACGGTCCCGAACAAATCGCTGTAGCTGAAAAAGTATAAGAGATATCAAAATAATTCTTTCACTATGAGTATCAGCAGGCTTTTGAGGACTATGGTGCCCATTTTCATGTTTGTACAAAAATCGGTGTAGGCACAGCGACGATGTAAAAAAGTGGATGATGTGGGAAAATGCAGCTGAAAAGCGTTTTCAGGAATTTGCACATTCGCTACTCCCGAACAAATTGTTCCTGCGGTAAAACCGTAACAGTTATCCAAACAATTCCTTTTTTATGAGTGCCAGAAGGGTCGGGACATTCATGTGTGAAAGTCTCATGCTTGTACATGAAACAGTTTAGGAGTAGCGACGATGCGAAAACATGTGATGTTTTGGATTTTCAGACGTCATTTTTCAAAACCGCTCCATAGGAAATGAATGGGGGAGGTTTCGGGTTTGTGTCGCTCTGAGGTGATTTGCGAAAAATCTATAAATGCTACACCAATGAGGGTTACATTTCCTGAATCCAGACAAAAATACCTACGTTTTGATGTATAATTTGTCTACGTAGAGTGAAAATTGAGCGAGTAGGCTGAAGTTGTTCGGAGTTTTGAAATCTTTGAAAACGCTAGAGTGGCCCACTCTAGCGGTTGGAGAATTCCGTCATTGACTTTCATTATAAACGATGATTTCGCTGATTTTCGGACATGAGCTTTGAGGAGCACTTGTGAGGAGACGATAACAGATATCTACATCCCGTTTTCACTTCTGAGTAGTTCACAGATATATCTACAAACTGGAAGTTAAACGGTGTTCGTAGGTGAAAGCATGACGACACAGTACAGCGTTGAAAATGGTCATTTTGAGGCTTTTTTGAGGCTGTCTTTTTACCCGACTCCATTCATTCCAATGGGATTTTTGGGGGTGGTTTTTCGCTTATTGCGTTGCCATGGTAACTCGAAACCCCAACAGAAGTAATACCACACATCTCGAGACCGAGCCGGACGTTTTGATGTATATATTATGGGGGTGCACGCTACGGTTCGGGCCGCATTAATCGTGAAGTAAGAAAAATAAAGAATAACTAGAAAATTTCTGAAGAAATTTAGCAAGGCGCCTGCCTCGTGGTGCGTACCGTACCGTCAAAAATACTAACGGGAAGTAACACCGCGAATTTCAGCTTCCTACGGTCTTCACAGCCCCCGCAGCGGCCGTCAAAAGGTGCCATGTTAAGTCAATGGACCTCCTAGGAGCCTCTGGCTAGCAGCGTTGTCATGGAGACTCCCTCACAGCTGTAGCCCTCTGTCTTAATTATCATTACCTTTATCATGTGATGTACTGAGGTGAATGTGTGATTTCAGTGTCTTTGGAGCATTTCTGCAGCATGTAACAGAGGCAAAGAGGGGTCAAAAATGGATGTTTGACACCTCATAAAATAGACATGCTTTATCTGACATGGCCCAAATTTGTTGTGGCGCTTTCTCTCTACAGTAAGAACAGACTCTGTGAAGCAGAAGTTAGTGAGACCTTCCTAGAGCTACTTCCTGTTAGCAACATGCTAACCGTTAGCCGCTAACAAGGTTGTGTTCAGGATGACCAGGTGATGGTACTCTGTTAGTTTGGTCCATACCCTGTGCTGGGAAGTGCCTCAAAGAGGGAGAAAATACGTAGTTTATTACGTCGCCATGGTAACTCAAAATGGCGGGTGGTCTTGGCCCATTGAAAAGCATTGAATATTTGACACCTTCTAACATGGAGATGCTTTATCCGACATGGCCAAAATTTGTTGTGGAGCTTTCTCTCTACAGTAAGAACAGACTCTGTGAGGCAGAAGTTGGTGAGACCTTCCTAGAGCTACTTCCTGTTAGCAACATGCTAACCGTTAGCCGCTAACATGGTTGTGTTCAGTATCACCGGGGGATTGTACTCTGTCAGTTTGGTCCAAATCCTGTACTGGGATGTGCTTCAAATAGGGAGAAAATACGTTTCTTATTACGTTGCCATGGTAACTCAAAATGGCGGGTGGTACAAAAAAATACTGCATAGGATCAGCACACATGTTTTGTTATACATATTGTGGGGATTATAACATAAAACTCTAAGTGTCCCACACCGGGATTCGATCCCATGACCTCTTGCATGCAAAGCCTGCACTTTCCATCTGAGCTATACTGTAGCGCCATATATGGGCATGCAGTATTGGGACTATAAGGGGTTTGATCCCCCATTGAAAAGCATTGGATGTTTGACACCTCATAGCTTGGAGATGCTTTATGCGACGTAGCCCAAATTTCTTGTGGAGCTTTCTCTCTAGAGTAAGAACAGACTCTGTGAAGCAGAAGTTGGTGAGACCTTCCTAGAGCTACTTCCGGTTAGCAACATGCTAACAGTTAGCCGCTAACAGGTTTGTGTTCAGTATCACCAGGTGAGTGTACTCTGTCAGTTTGGTCCAAATCCTGTACTGGGAAGTGCCTCAAAAAGGGTGCCAATACTTAATGTCACCAAAGGTCACCAAAGGTCATGAGTCAGATTGGCCTCCTTTAGCAACTCAGCCTCACCACATCTGGGCCCAGAACTCAACATTTGACCAAAATGGTCAGTAGCGCCATTTCCCACATGTGGGTGGTGCTGTATTGGCCAATTATGTCGTGTCTGGGCATCATGCCAGATCCTGTTAGAAGCAAAGGCCCAATAGGAAAGCTTGTGAAATCCAAAATGGGACAGAAAAGTGACACATGGCTGAAAGTCACTTGAAAATTTAAAAATGTTAAGAGGAAGTGACTGTGCGAATTTCAGATTCCTACATTAATCACAGCCGCTGCAGCGGGCGTCGAAAGTTGCCATTGTATCCCAATGGAGCTTCTCCCCCTGGCCCTCAGAGTTCCGTCGTCATGGAAACTCACTCACACCTCTGCTGCAGGCCAGTCTCCCGAAGTGCAGAGACTTTGCTCAGAATAAGTCCCATTGGGTTATAATGGAGAACTTTGCCCCGAACAACGCTCCATATCTCCTGATCCGTAAATGGTAGAGACGTAATTTCTTCTGCGTTTATTTCGTAACGGATAGGGGAAGAAGACAGGCTATCGGTTGTTGCTGGAAAAAGTTTAATAAAGGCGTGAAAAATTATGATATAAAGGTGATTTTTATGGATTTTTAGAAATCCTCTAAAAACGGTCCCGAACAAATCGCTGTAGCTGAAAAAGTATAAGAGATATCAAAATAATTCTTTCACTATGAGTATCAGCAGGCTTTTGAGGACTATGGTATTCATTTTCATGTTTGTACAAAAAACGGTGTAGGCACAGCGACGATGTAAAAAAGTGGATGATATGGGAAAATGCAGCTGAAAAGCGTTTTCAGGAATTTGCACATTCGCTACTCCCGAACAAATTGTTCCTGCGGCAAAACCGTAACAGTTATCCCAACAATTTCTTTTTTATGAGTGCCAGAAGTGTCGGGAAATGCATGTGTGAAAATCTCATGCTTGTACATGAAACGGTTTAGGAGTAGCGACGATGCGAAAACACGTGATGTTTTGGATTTTCAGACGTCATTTTTCAAAACCGCTCCATAGGAAATGAATGGGGGAGGTTTCGGGTTTGTGTCGGTCTGAGGTGATTTGCGAAAAATCTATAAATGCTACACCAATGAGGGTTACATTTCCTGAATCCAGACAAAAATACCTACGTTTTGATGTATAATTTGTCTACGTAGAGTGAAAATTGAGCGAGTAGGCGGAAGTTGTTCGGAGTTTTGAAATCTTTGAAAACGCTAGAGTGGGCCACTCTAGCGGTTGGAGAATTCCGTCATTGACTTTCATTATAAACGATGATTTTGCTGATTTTCGGACATGAGCTTTGAGGAGTAACTGTGAAGAGACGATAAAAGATATCCACATCCCGTTTTCACTTCTGAGTAGTTCACAGATATGTCTACAAACTGGAAGTTAAACGGTGTTCGTAGGTGAAAGCATGACGATACAGTACAGCGTTGAAAATGGCAATTTGGAGGCTTTTTTGGGGCTTTTTTTCTCCCCGACTCCATTGATTACTATGGGTTTTTTCGGGGGTGGTTTTTCGCTAATTGCGTTGCCATGGTAACTCGAAACCCCGATAAAAGTAATAGCACACTATTCCCGACCGAGCCGGACGTTTTGATGTATATATTGTGGGGGTGCACGCTACGGTTCGGGCCGCATTAATCGTCAAACAATTAAGAATATTAATAATAATAAATAAACCGTTTACAGGTGAATAGTAGTAGGTGCCTCCATGCATTTGCATGGGAGGCAGTGCTGTGCTTCGCACAGCACTGCCTCCTCATTGCAAATGCTTGGCAGGCACCTAACTAGAAAATTTCTGAAGAAATTTAGCAAGGTGCCTGCCTCGTGGTGCGTACCGTATGGTGTAAAATAGCAACAGGAAGTAACACCGCAAAAAATTCAGGTTGCTACGGTGTTCACAGCCCCCGCAGCGGCCGTCCAAAGCTGCCATGTTAAGTCAAGGGACCTCCTAGGAGCCTCTGGCTAGCAGCATTGTCATGGAGACTCCCTCATAGCTGTAGCCCTCTGTCTTAATTATCATTACCTTTATCATGTGAGGTACTGAGGTGAATGTGTGATTTCAGTGTCTTTGGAGCATTTCTGCAGCATGTAACAGAGGCAAAGAGGGGTCAAAAATGGATGTTTGACACCTCATAAAATAGACATGCTTTATCTGACATGGCCCAAATTTGTTGTAGAGCCTTCTCTCTAAAGGAAGTACAGACTCTGTGAAGCAAAAGTTTGTGCGAGCTTCCTAGAGCTACTTCCGGTTAGCAACATGCTAACCGTTAGCCGCTAAAAAGGTTGTGTTCAGGATGACCAGGTGATGGTACTCCTTTAGTTTGGTCCATAACCTGTGCTGGGAAGTGGCTAAAAGAGGGAGAAAATGCGTTGTTTATTACGTCGCCATAGTAACTCAAAATGGCGGGTGGTCTTGGCCCATTGAAAAGCATTGAATATTTGACACCTCCTAACATGGAGATGCTTTATCCGACATGGCCAAAATTTGTTGTGGAGCTTTCTCTCTAAAGTCAGAACAGACTCTGTGAAGCAGAAGTTGGTGAGACCTTCCTAGAGCTACTTCCTGTTAGCAACATGCTAACCGTTAGCCGCTAACATGGTTGTGTTCAGTATCACCGGGGGATTGTACTCTGTCAGTTTGGTCCAAATCCTGTACTGGGATGTGCTTCAAATAGGGAGAAAATACGTTTTTTATAACGTTGCCATGGTAACTCAAAATGGCGGGTGGTACAAAAAAATACTTCATAGGATCAGCACACATGTTTTGTTATACATACTGTGGGGATTATAATATAAAACTCTAAGTGTCCCACACCGGGATTCGATCCCATGACCTCTTGCATGCAAAGCCTGCACTTTCCATCTGAGCTATACTGTAGCGCCATATATGGGCATGCAGTATTGGGACCATAAGGGGTTTGATCCCCCATTGAAAAGCATTGGATGTTTGACACCTCATAGCTTGGAGATGCTTTATGCGACGTAGCCCAAATTTCTTGTGGAGCTTTCTCTCTAGAGTAAGAACAGACTCTGTGAAGCAGAAGTTGGTGAGACCTTCCTAGAGCTACTTCCGGTTAGCAACATGCTAACAGTTAGCCGCTAACAGGGTTGTGTTCAGTATCACCAGGTGAGTGTACTCTGTCAGTTTGGTCCAAATTCTGTACTGGGAAGTGCCTCAAAAAGGGTGCCAATACTTAATGTCACCAAAGGTCACCATGAGTCATGAGTCAGATTGGCCTCCTTTAGCAACTCAGCCTCACCACATCTGGGCCCAGAACTCAACATTTGACCAAAATGGTCAGTAGCGCCATTTCCCACATGTGGGTGGTGCTGTATTGGCCAATTATGTCGTGTCTGGGCATCATGCCAGATCCTGTTGGAAGCAAAGGCCCAATAGGAAAGCATGTGAAATCCAAAATGGGACAGAAAACTGACACATGGCTGAAAGTCACTTGAAAATTTAAAAATGTTAAGAGGAAGTGACTGTGCGAATTTCAGATTCCTACATTAATCACAGCCGCTGCAGCGGGCGTCGAAAGTTGCCATTGTATCCCAATGGAGCTTCTCCCTCTGGCCCTCAGAGTTCCGTCGTCATGGAAACTCACTCACACCTGCAGCGGGCTTGAAAATTTAAAAATGTTAAGAGGAAGTGACTGTGCGAATTTCAGATTCCTACATTAATCACAGCCGCTGCAGCGGGCGTCGAAAGTTGCCATTGTATCCCAATGGAGCTTCTCCCTCTGGCCCTCAGAGTTCCGTCGTCATGGAAACTCACTCACACCTCTGCTGCAGGCCAGTCTACCGAAGTGCAGAGACTTTGCTCACAATAAGTCCCATTGGATTATAATGGAGAACTTTGCCCCGAACAACGCTCCATATCTCCTGATCCGTAAATGGTAGAGACGTAATTTTTTCTGCGTTTATTTCGTAACGGATAGGGGAAGAAGACAGGCTATCGGTTTTTGCTTGAAAAAGTTTAATAAAGGCGTGAAAAATTATGATATAAAGGTGATTTTTATGGATTTTCAGAAATCCTCTAAAACCGGTCCCGAACAAATCGCTGTAGCTGAAAAAGTATAAGAGATATCAAAATAATTCTTTCACTATGAGTATCAGCAGGCTTTTGAGGACTATGGTGCCCATTTTCATGTTTGTACAAAAATCGGTGTAGGCACAGCGACGATGTAAAAAAGTGGATGATGTGGGAAAATGCAGCTGAAAAGCGTTTTCAGGAATTTGCACATTCGCTACTCCCGAACAAATTGTTCCTGCGGTAAAACCGTAACAGTTATCCAAAAAATTCCTTTTTTATGAGTGCCAGAAGGGTCGGGACATTCATGTGTGAAAGTCTCATGCTTGTACATGAAACGGTTTAGGAGTAGCGACGATGCGAAAACATGTGATGTTTTGGATTTTCAGACGTCATTTTTCAAAACCGCTCCATAGGAAATGAATGGGGAGGATTTCGGGTTTGTGTCGCTCTGAGGTGATTTGCGAAAAATCTATAAATGCTACACCAATGAGGGTTACATTTCCTGAATCCAGACAAAAATACCTACGATTTGATGTATAATTTGTCTACGTAGAGTGAAAATTGAGCGAGTAGGCTGAAGTTGTTCGGAGTTTTGAAATCTTTGAAAACGCTAGAGTGGCCCACTCTAGCGGTTGGAGAATTCCGTCATTGACTTTCATTATAAACGATGATTTCGCTGATTTTCGGACATGAGCTTTGAGGAGTAACTGTGAAGAGACGATAAAAGATATCCCCATCCCGTTTTCACTTCTGAGTAGTTCACAGATATGTCTACAAACTGGAAGTTAAACGGTGTTCGTAGGTGAAAGCATGACGACACAGTACAGCGTTGAAAATGGGCATTTGGAGGCTTTTTTGAGGCTTTCTTTCTACCCGATTCCATTGATTCCTATGGGATTTTTGGGGGTGGTTTTTCGCTAATTGCGTTGCCATGGTAACTCGAAACCCCAACAGAAGTAATAGCACACATCTCGAGACCGAGCCGGACGTTTTGATGTATATATTGTGGGGGTGCACGCTACGGTTCGGGCCGCATTAATCGTGAAGGAAGAAAAATAAAGAATATTAATAATAATATTAATATTAATAAAGAAGTCCGTTTAGAGGTGAATAGTAGTAGGTGCCTCCATGCATTTGCATGGGAGGCAGTGCTGTGCTTCGCACAGCACTGCCTCCTCATTGCAAATGCTTGGCAGGCACCTAACTAGAAAATTTCTGAAGAAATTTAGCAAGGCGCCTGCCTCGTGGTGCGTACCGTACCGTTGAAAATACTAACGGGAAGTAACACTGCGAATTTCAGCTTCCTACGGTCTTCACAGCCCCCGCAACGGCCGTCCAAAGGTGCCATGTTAAGTCAATGGACCTCCTAGGAGCCTCTGGCTAGCAGCGTTGTCATGGAGACTCCCTCACAGCTGTAGCCCTCTGTCTTAATTATCATTACCTTTATCATGTGAGGTACTGAGGTGAATGTGTGATTTCAGTGTCTTTGGAGCATTTCTGCAGCATGTAACAGAGGCAAAGAGGGGTCAAAAATGGATGTTTGACACCTCATAAAATAGACATGCTTTATCTGACATGGCCCAAATTTGTTGTAGAGCCTTCTCTCTAAAGGAAGTACAGACTCTGTGAAGCAAAAGTTTGTGCGAGCTTCCTAGAGCTACTTCCGGTTAGCAACATGCTAAGCGTTAGCCGCTAACAAGGTTGTGTTCAGTATGACCGGGTGATGGTACTCTGTTAGTTTGGTCCATATCCTGTGCTGGGAAGTGCCTCAAAGAGGGAGAAAATATGTTGTTTATTACGTCGCCATGGTAACTCAAAATGGCGGGTGGTCTTGGCCCATTGAAAAGCATTGAATATGTGACACCTCCTAACATGGAGATGCTTTATCCGACATGGCCAAAATTTGTTGTGGAGCTTTCTCTCTACAGTAAGAACAGACTCTGTGAAGGAGAAGTTAGTGAGACCTTCCTAGAGCTACTTCCTGTTAGCAACATGCTAACCGTTAGCCGCTAACAAGGTTGTGTTCAGGATGACCAGGTGATGGTACTCTGTTAGTTTGGTCCATAACCTGTGCTGGGAAGTGCCTCAAAGAGGGAGAAAATACGTAGTTTATTACGTCGCCATGGTAACTCAAATGGGCGGGTGGTCTTGGACGATTGAAAAGCATTGAATATGTGACACCTCCTAACATGGAGATGCTTTATCCGACATGGCCAAAATTTGTTGTGGAGCTTTCTCTCTACAGTAAGAACAGACTCTGTGAAGCAGAAGTTAGTGAGACCTTCCTAGAGCTACTTCCTGTTAGCAACATGCTAACCGTTAGCCGCTAACAAGGTTGTGTTCAGGATGACCAGGTGATGGTACTCTGTTAGTTTGGTCCATAACCTGTGCTGGGAAGTGCCTCAAAGAGGGAGAAAATACGTAGTTTATTACGTCGCCATGGTAACTCAAAATGGCGGGTGGTCTTGGCCCATTGAAAAGCATTGAATATTTGACACCTCCTAACATGGAGATGCTTTATCCGACATGGCCAAAATTTGTTGTGGAGCTTTCTCTCTACAGTAAGAACAGACTCTGTGAAGCAGAAGTTGGTGAGACCTTCCTAGAGCTACTTCCTGTTAGCAACATGCTAACCGTTAGCCGCTAACAAGGTTGTGTTCAGGATGACCAGGTGATGGTACTCTGTCAGTTTGGTCCAAATCCTGTACTGGGGTGTGCTTCAAATAGGGAGAAAATACGTTTTTTATAACGTTGCCATGGTAACTCAAAATGGCGGGTGGTACAAAAAAATACTTCATAGGATCAGCACACATGTTTTGTTATACATACTGTGGGGATTATAATATGAAACTCTAAGTGTCCCACATCGGGATTCGATCCTATGACCTCTTGCATGCAAAGCCTGCACTTTCCATCTGAGCTATACTGTAGCGCCATATATGGGCATGCAGTATTGGGACCATAAGGGGTTTGATCCCCTATTGAAAAGCATTGGATGTTTGACACCTCATAGCTTGGAGATGCTTTATGCGACGGAGCCCAAATTTGTTGTGCAGCTTTCTCTCTAGAGTAAGAACAGACTCTGTGAAGCGGAAGTTGGTGAGACCTTCCTAGAGCTACTTCCGGTTAGCAACATGCTAACAGTTAGCCGCTAACAGGGTTGTGCTCAGTATCACCAGGTGAGTGTACTCTGTCAGTTTGGTCCAAATCCTGTACTGGGAAGTGCCTCAAACAGGGTGCCAATACTTAATGTGACCAAAGGTCACCAAAGGTCGTGAGTCAGATTGGCCTCCTTTAGCAACTCAGCCTCACCACATCTGGGCCCAGAACTCAACATTTGACCAAAATGGTCAGTAGCGCCATTTCCCACAGGTGGGTGGTGCTGTATTGGCCAATTGGGTCGTCTCTGGGCCTCATGCCAGGTCCTGTTGGAAGCAAAGGCCCAATAAGAAAGCATGTGAAATCCAAAATGGGACAGAAAAGTGACACATGGCTGAAAGTCACATGAAAATTTTAAAATGTTAAGAGGAAGTGACTGTGCGAATTTCAGATTCCTACATTAATCACAGCCGCTGCAGCGGGCGTCGAAAGTTGCCATTGTATCCCAATGGAGCTTCTCCCTCTGGCCCTCAGAGTTCCGTCGTCATGGAAACTCACTCACACCTCTGCTGCAGGCTTGAAAATTTAAAAATGTTAAGAGGAAGTGACTGTGCGAATTTCAGATTCCTACATTAATCACAGCCGCTGCAGCGGGCGTCGAAAGTTGCCATTGTATCCCAATGGAGCTTCCCCCTCTGGCCCTCAGAGTTCCGTCGTCATGGAAACTCACTCACACCTCTGCTGCAGGCCAGTCTACCGAAGTGCAGAGACTTTGCTCACAATAAGTCCCATTGGATTATAATGGAGAACTTTGCCCTGAACAACGCTCCATATCTCCTGATCCGTAAATGGTAGAGACGTAATTTTTTCTGCGTTTATTTCGTAACGGATAGGGGAAGAAGACAGGCTATCGGTTTTTGCTGGAAAAAGTTTAATAAAGGCGTGAAAAATTATGATATAAAGGTGATTTTTATGGATATTCAGAAATCCTCTAAAACCGGTCCCGAACAAATCGCTGTAGCTGAAAAAGTATAAGAGATATCAAAATAATTCTTTCACTATGAGTATCAGCAGGCTTTTGAGGACTATGGTGCCCATTTTCATGTTTGTACAAAAATCGGTGTAGGCACAGCGACGATGTAAAAAAGTGGATGATGTGGGAAAATGCAGCTGAAAAGCGTTTTCAGGAATTTGCACATTCGCTACTCCCGAACAAATTGTTCCTGCGGCAAAACCGTAACAGTTATCCAAACAATTCCTGTTTTGTGAGTGCCAGAAGGGTCGGGACATTCATGTGTGAAAGTCTCATGCTTGTACATAAAACGGTTTAGGAGTAGCGACGATGCGAAAACATGTGACGTTTTGGATTTTCAGACGTCATTTTTCAAAACCGCTCCATAGGAAATGAATGGGGAGGATTTCGGGTTTGTGTCGGTCTGAGGTGATTTGCGAAAAATCTATAAATGCTACACCAATGAGGGTTACATTTCCTGAATCCAGACAAAAATACCTACGTTTTGATGTATAATTTGTCTACGTAGAGTGAAAATTGAGCGAGTAGGCTGAAGTTGTTCGGAGTTTTGAAATCTTTGAAAACGCTAGAGTGGCCCACTCTAGCGGTTGGAGAATTCCGTCATTGAATTTCATTATAAACGATGATTTCGCTGATTTTGGGACATGAGCTTTGAGGAGTAACTGTGAAGAGACGATAAAAGATATCCACATCCCGTTTTCACTTCTGAGTAGTTCACAGATATATCTACAAACTGGAATTTAAACGGTGTTCGTAGGTGAAAGCATGACGATACAGTACAGCGTTGAAAATGGCCATTTGGAGGCTTTTTTGAGGCGTTCTTTCTACCCGACTCCATTCATTCCTATGGGATTTTTGGGGGTGGTTTTTCGCTAATTGCGTTGCCATGGTAACTCGAAACCCCAACAGAAGTAATAGCACACATCTCGAGACCGAGCCGGACGTTTTGATGTATATATTGTGGGGGTGCACGCTACGGTTCGGGCCGCATTAATCGTGAAGGAAGAAAAATAAAGAATATTAATAATAATAATAATATTAATAATAAAGAAGTCCGTTTAGAGGTGAATAGTAATAGGTGCCTCCATGCATTTGCATGGGAGGCAGTGCTGTGCTTCGCACAGCACTGCCTCCTCATTGCAAATGCCATGGCAGGCGCCTAACTAGAAAATTTCTGAAGAAATTTAGCAAGGCGCCTGCCTCGTGGTGCGTACCGTACTGTGTAACGTAGCAACAGGAAGTAACACTGCAAATTTCAGGTTCCTACGGTGTTCACAGCCCCCGCAGTGGCCATTGAAAGGTACCATGTTAAGTCAATGGACCTCCTAGGAGCCTCTGGCTAGCAGCGTTGTCATGGAGACTCTCTCACAGCTGTAGCCCTCTCTTTGTCTGTAAAGGCAGAACAACCCTGGCTAAGCAGAAGTTCATATGAGCTTCCTAGAGCTTATTCCGGTTAGCAACATGCTAACCATTAGCCGCTAACATGGTTGTGGTCAGTCTCACCCGGTGATTGTACTCTGTTAGTTTGGTTGAAATCCTATGCTGAGAAGTGCCTAAAAAGAGAGAAAATCCTAAAATTCACCAAAGGTCATTTTCCCATTCATTCCTATGGGAGTTTTTGGCTTCAGTTTCTGGGGTACTACGTTACCATGGTTACTGCCAGTGACAACAGAAGTAATAGCACACCTCGTGAGACCCAGCCGCACGTTTTGATGTATAGATTGTGGGGGTGGACGCTTCCGTTCGGGCCGCATTAATTTGCGAAGGTGGAAGTAAGTGCATAGTATATTTAACACTAGAAAATTTCTGAAGAAATTTAGCAAGGCGCCTGCCTCGTGGTGCGTACCGTAGCGTTGAAAATACTAACGGGAAGTAACACTGCGAATTTCAGCTTCCTACGGTCTTCACAGCCCCCGCAACGGCCGTCCAAAGGTGCCATGTTAAGTCAATGGACCTCCTAGGAGCCTCTGGCTAGCAGCGTTGTCATGGAGACTCCCTCACAGCTGTAGCCCTCTGTCTTAATTATCATTACCTTTATCATGTGAGGTACTGAGGTGAATGTGTGATTTCAGTGTCTTTGGAGCATTTCTGCAGCATGTAACAGAGGCAAAGAGGGGTCAAAAATGGATGTTTGACACCTCATAAAATAGACATGCTTTATCTGACATGGCCCAAATTTGTTGTAGAGCCTTCTCTGTAAAGGAAGTACAGACTCTGTGAAGCAAAAGTTTGTGCGAGCTTCCTAGAGCTACTTCCGGTTAGCAACATGCTAACCGTTAGCCGCTAAAAAGGTTGTGTTCAGGATGACCAGGTGATGGTACTCTGTTAGTTTGGTCCATAACCTGTGCTGGGAAGTGCCTCAAAGAGGGAGAAAATACGTTGTTTATTACGTCGCCATGGTAACTCAAAATGGCGGGTGGTCTTGGCCCATTGAAAAGCATTGAATATTTGACACCTCCTAAAATGAAGATGCTTTATCCAACATGGCCAAAATTTGTTGTGGAGCTTTCTCTCTACAGTAAGAACAGACTCTGTGAAGCAGAAGTTGGTGAGACCTTCCTAGAGCTACTTCCTGTTAGCAACATGCTAACCGTTAGCCGCTAACATGGTTGTGTTCAGGATGACCAGGTGAGGGTACTCTGTTAGTTTGGTCCATAACCTGTGCTGGGAAGTGCCTCAAAGAGGGAGAAAATACGTTGTTTATTACGTCGCCATGGTAACTCAAAATGGCGGGTGGTCTTGGCCCATTGAAAAGCATTGAATATTTGACACCTCCTAAAATGAAGATGCTTTATCCAACATGACCAAAATTTGTTGTGGAGCTTTCTCTCTACAGTAAGAACAGACTCTGTGAAGCAGAAGTTGTTGAGAGCTTCCTAGAGCTACTTCCTGTTAGCAACATGCTAACCGTTAGCCGCTAACATGGTTGTGTTCAGTATCACCGGGGGATTGTACTCTGTCAGTTTGGTCCAAATCCTGTGCTGGGATGTGCTTCAAATAGGGAGAAAATACATTGTTTATTACGTCGCCATGGTAACTCAAAATGGCGGGTGGTCTTGGCCCATTGAAAAGCATTGAATATTTGACACCTCCTAACATGGAGATGCTTTATCCGACATGGCCAAAATTTGTTGTGGAGCTTTCTCTCTACAGGAAGAACAGACTCTGTGAAGCAGAATTTGGTGAGACCTTCCTAGAGCTACTTCCGGTTAGCAACATGCTAACAGTTAGCCGCTAACAGGGTTGTGTTCAGTATCACCAGGTGAGTGTACTCTGTCAGTTTGGTCCAAATCCTGTACTGGGAAGTGCCTCAAAAAGGGTGCCAATACTAAATGTCACCAAAGGTCACCAAAGGTCATGAGTCAGATTGGCCTCCTTTAGCAACTCAGCCTCACAACATCTGGGCCCAGAACTCAACATTTGACCAAAATGGTCAGTAGCGCCATTTCCCACATGTGGGTGGTGCTGTATTGGCCAATTATGTCGTGTCTGGGCATCATGCCAGATCCTGTTGGAAGCAAAGGCCCAGTAGGAAAGCATGTGAAATCCAAAATGGGACAGAAAAGTGACACATGGCTGAAAGTCACTTGAAAATTTAAAAATGTTAAGAGGAAGTGACTGTGCGAATTTCAGATTCCTACATTAATCACAGCCGCTGCAGCGGGCGTCGAAAGTTGCCATTGTATCCCAATGGAGCTTCTCCCTCTGGCCCTCAGAGTTCCGTCGTCATGGAAACTCACTCACACCTCTGCTGCAGGCTTGAAAATTTAAAAATGTTAAGAGGAAGTGACTGTGCGAATTTCAGATTCCTACATTAATCACAGCCGCTGCAGCGGGCGTCGAAAGTTGCCATTGTATCCCTTTGGAGCCTCTCTCTCTGGCCCTCAGAGTTCCGTCGTCATGGAAACTCACTCACACCTGCAGCGGGCCAGTCTACCGAAGTGCAGAGACTTTGCTCACAATAAGTCCCATTGGATTATAATGGAGAACTTTGCCCCGAACAACGCTCCATATCTCCTGATCCGTAAATGGTAGAGACGTAATTTTTTCTGCGTTTATTTCGTAACGGATAGGGGAAGAAGACAGGCTATCGGTTTTTGCTGGAAAAAGTTTAATAAAGGCGTGAAAAATTATGATATAAAGGTGATTTTTATGGATTTTTAGAAATCCTCTAAAAACGGTCCCGAACAAATCGCTGTAGCTGAAAAAGTATAAGAGATATCAAAATAATTCTTTCACTATGAGTATCAGCAGGCTTTTGAGGACTATGGTGCCCATTTTCATGTTTGTACAAAAATCGGTGTGGGCACAGCGACGATGTAAAAAAGTGGATGATGTGGGAAAATGCAGCTGAAAAGCGTTTTCAGGAATTTGCACATTCGCTACTCCCGAACAAATTGTTCCTGCGGCAAAACCGTAACAGTTATCCAAACAATTTCTTTTTTATGAGTGCCAGAAGGGTCGGGACATTCATGTGTGAAAATGTCATGCTTGTACATGAAACGGTTTAGGAGTAGCGACGATGCGAAAACATGTGATGTTTTGGATTTTCAGACGTCATTTTTCAAAACCGCTCCATAGGAAATGAATGGGGAGGATTTCGGGTTTGTGTCGCTCTGAGGTGATTTGCGAAAAATCTATAAATGCTACACCAATGAGGGTTCCATTTCCTGAATCCAGACAAAAATACCTACGTTTTGATGTATAATTTGTCTACGTAGAGTGAAAATTGAGCGAGTAGGGGGAAGTTGTTCGGAGTTTTGAAATCTTTGAAAACGCTAGAGTGGCCCACTCTAGCGGTTGGAGAATTCTGTCATTGACTTTCATTATAAACGATGATTTCGCTGATTTTCGGACATGAGCTTTGAGGAGTAACTGTGAAGAGACGATAAAAGATATCCCCATCCCGTTTTCACTTCTGAGTAGTTCACAGATATGTCTACAAACTGGAAGTTAAACGGTGTTCGTAGGTGAAAGCATGACGACACAGTACAGCTTTGAAAATGGCCATTTGGAGGCTTTTTTGAGGCTTTCTTTCTACCCGACTCCATTCATTCCTATGGGGTTTTTGGGGGGTGGTTTTTCGCTAATTGCGTTGCCATGGTAACTCGAAACCCCAATAAAAGTAATAGCACACATCTCGAGACCGAGCCGGACGTTTTGATGTATATATTGTGGGGGTGCACGCTACGGTTCGGGCCGCATTAATCGTGAAGGAAGAAAAATAAAGAATATTAATAAAGAGTCCGTTTAGAGGTGAATAGTAGTAGGTGCCTCCATGCATTTGCATGGGAGGCAGTGCTGTGCTTCGCACAGCACTGCCTCCTCATTGCAAATGCTTGGCAGGCACCTAACTAGAAAATTTCTGAAGAAATTTAGCAAGGCGCCTGCCTCGTGCTGCATACCGTACCGTTAAAAATAGCAACAGGAAGTAACACCGCGAATTTCAGGTTCCTACGGTGTTCACAGCCCCCGCAGCGGCCGTCCAAAGGTGCCATGTTAAGTCAATGGACCTCCTAGGAGCCTCTGGCTAGCAGCGTTGTCATGGAGACTCTCTCACAGCTGTAGCCCTCTCTTTGTCTGTAAAGGCAGAACAACCCTGACTAAGCAGAAGTTGGTAGGACCTTCCTACAGCTACTTCCGGTTAGCAACATGCTAACCATTAGCCGCTAACAAGGTTGTGTTCAGTATCACCAGGTGAATGTACTCATTGAGTTTGGTCCAAATCCTGTACTGGAAAGTGCCTCAAATAGGGTGCCAATACTTAATGTCACCAAAGGTCATGGGTCAGATTGGCCTCCGCTAACAAGGTTGTGTTCAGTATCCCTGGGTGATGATACTCTGTGAGTTTGGTCCAAATCCTGTACTGGAAAGTGCGTCAAATAGGGTGCCAATACTTAATGTCACCAAAGGTCATGGGTCAGATCGGCCTCCGCTAACAAGGTTGTGTTCAGTATCACCAGGTGAATGTACTCTGTGAGTTTGGTCCAAATCCTGTACTGGAAAGTGCGTCAAATAGGGTGCCAATACTTAATGTCACCAAGGGTCATGGGTCAGATCGGCCTCCGCTAACAAGGTTGTGTTCAGTATCACCAGGTGAATGTACTCTGTGAGTTTGGTCCAAATCCTGTACTGGAAAGTGCGTCAAATAGGGTGCCAATACTTAATGTCACCAAGGGTCATGGGTCAGATCGGACTCCGCTAACAAGGTTGTGTTCAGTATCCCTGGGTGATGATACTCTGTGAGTTTGGTCCAAATCCTGTACTGGAAAGTGCGTCAAATAGGGGGCCAATACTTAATGTCACCAAGGGTCATGGGTCAGATCGGCCTCCGCTAAGAAGGTTGTGTTCAGTATCACCAGTTGATGGTTTTCTGTGAGTTTGGTCCAAATCCTGTACTGGAAAGTGCCTCAAATAGGGTGCCAATACTTAATGTCACCAAAGGTCATGGGTCAGATCGGCCTCCGCTAACAAGGTTGTGTTCAGTATCACCAGGTGAATGTACTCTGTGAGTTTGGTCCAAATCCTGTACTGGAAAGTGCGTCAAATAGGGTGCCAATACTTAATGTCACCAAGGGTCATGGGTCAGATCGGCCTCCGCTAACAAGGTTGTGTTCAGTATCCCTGGGTGATGATACTCTGTGAGTTTGGTCCAAATCCTGTACTGGAAAGTGCGTCAAATAGGGTGCCAATACTTAATGTCACCAAGGGTCATGGGTCAGATCGGCCTCCGCTAAGAAGGTTGTGTTCAGTATCACCAGTTGATGGTTTTCTTTGAGTTTGGTCCAAATCCTGTACTGGAAAGTGCCTCAAATAGGGTGCCAATACTTAATGTCACCAAGGGTCATGGGTCAGATCGGCCTCCGCTAACAAGGTTGTGTTCAGTATCCCTGGGTGATGATACTCTGTGAGTTTGGTCCAAATCCTGTACTGGAAAGTGCCTCAAATAGGGTGCCAATACTTAATGTCAGCAAAGGTCATGGGTCAGATCGGCCTCCGCTAACAAGGTTGTGTTCAGTATCCCTGGGTGATGATACTCTGTCAGTTTGGTGCAAATCCTGTACTGGTAAGTGCCTCAAATAGGGTGCCAATACTTAATGTCACCAAAGGTCATGAGTCAGATTGGGCTCCTTTAGCAACTCAGCCTCACCCTATCTGGGCCCAGAACTCAACATTTGACCAAAGTGGTGTGTAGCGCCATTTCCCACAGGTGGGTGGTGCTGTATTGGCCAATTGGGTCGTCTCTGGGCCTCATGCCAGGTCCTGTTGGAAGCAAAGGCCCAATAAGAAAGCATGTGAAATCCAAAATGGGACAGAAAAGTGACACATGGCTGAAAGTCACATGAAAATTTTAAAATGTTAAGAGGAAGTGACTGTGCGAATTTCAGATTCCTACATTAATCAGAGCCGCTGCAGTGAGCGTTGAAAGTTGCCATTCTATCCCATTGGAGCCTCTCTCTCTGGCCCTCAGAGTTCCGTCGTCATGGAAACTCACTCACACCTGCAGCGGGCCAGTCTACCGAAGTGCAGAGACTTTGCTCACAATAAGTCCCATTGGATTATAATGGAGAACTTTGCCCCGAACAACGCTCCATATCTCCTGATCCGTAAATGGTAGAGACGTAATTTTTTCTGCGTTTATTTCGTAACGGATAGGGGAAGAAGACAGGCTATCGGTTTTTGCTGGAAAAAGTTTAATAAAGGCGTGAAAAATGATGATATAAAGGTGATTTTTATCGACTTTTAGAAATCCTTTAAAAACGGTCCCGAACAAATCGCTGTAGCTGAAAAAGTATAAGAGATATCAAAATAATTCTTTCACTATGAGTATCAGCAGGCTTTTGAGGACTATGGTGCCCATTTTCATGTTTGTACAAAAATCGGTGTAGGCACAGCGACGATGTAAAAAAGTGGATGATGTGGGAAAATGCAGCTGAAAAGCGTTTTCAGGAATTTGCACATTCGCTACTCCCGAACAAATTGTTCCTGCGGTAAAACCGTAACAGTTATCCAAACAATTCCTTTTTTATGAGTGCCAGAAGGGTCGGGACATTCATGTGTGAAAGTCTCATGCTTGTACATGAAACAGTTTAGGAGTAGCGACGATGCGAAAACATGTGATGTTTTGGATTTTCAGACGTCATTTTTCAAAACCGCTCCATAGGAAATGAATGGGGGAGGTTTCGGGTTTGTGTCGCTCTGAGGTGATTTGCGAAAAATCTATAAATGCTACACCAATGAGGGTTACATTTCCTGAATCCAGACAAAAATACCTACGTTTTGATGTATAATTTGTCTACGTAGAGTGAAAATTGAGCGAGTAGGCTGAAGTTGTTCGGAGTTTTGAAATCTTTGAAAACGCTAGAGTGGCCCACTCTAGCGGTTGGAGAATTCCGTCATTGACTTTCATTATAAACGATGATTTCGCTGATTTTCGGACATGAGCTTTGAGGAGCACTTGTGAGGAGACGATAACAGATATCTACATCCCGTTTTCACTTCTGAGTAGTTCACAGATATATCTACAAACTGGAAGTTAAACGGTGTTCGTAGGTGAAAGCATGACGACACAGTACAGCGTTGAAAATGGTCATTTTGAGGCTTTTTTGAGGCTGTCTTTTTACCCGACTCCATTCATTCCAATGGGATTTTTGGGGGTGGTTTTTCGCTTATTGCGTTGCCATGGTAACTCGAAACCCCAACAGAAGTAATACCACACATCTCGAGACCGAGCCGGACGTTTTGATGTATATATTATGGGGGTGCACGCTACGGTTCGGGCCGCATTAATCGTGAAGTAAGAAAAATAAAGAATAACTAGAAAAGGCTGTTCCTGCGAAACAGCAGTGAGAATGCTAATCTGCAGAATGATTGAGCAGAAGATGCAGAAAACATTGAAATCAGAATTAAAGAATTTGAAGATATTTGAAGAATTTGAAGAAATAGAAGAATTTGAAAAATGTAAACAAATTTGAAGAATTTGAAATATTTGAAGAAATTTGAAGAATTTGAAAAATTTGAAGAATTTGAAATATTTGAAGAAATTTGAAGAATTTAAAAAATTTGAAGAAATTTGGAGAATTTGAAATATTTGAAGGAATTTAAAGAATTTTGAAAAATTGGAAAATTTGCAAAAAAATTGCAAAAAATTTGAAGGAATTTGAAAAAACTTGAACGAATTTGAAAAATTTGAAGAATTTGAAAATTTTGAAGAAATTTGGAGATTTTGAAAAAAATTGAAGGAATTTGAAAAATTTGAAAAATTTAAAAGAATTGAAGAATTTGAAGATTAAGAACAACTATAAAATTTCTGAAGAAATCTAGCAAGGCGCCTGCCTCGTGGTATCATCAAAAATACAAACGGCAAGTAACACTGCGAATTTCAGCTTCCTACGGTCTTCACAGCACCCGCAGTGGCCATCGAAAGGTGCCATGTTAAGTCAATGGACCTCCTAGAAGCCTCTGGCTAGAAGCGTTGTCATGGAGACTCCCTCACAGCTGTAGCCCTCTATTTGTCTGTAAAGGCAGAACAACCCCAGCTAAGCAGAAGTTGGTAGGACCTTCCTAAAGCTACTTCTGGTTACCAACATGCTAACCATTAGCCGCTAGCATAGTTGTGTTCAGTATCACCGTGTGATTGTACTCTGTCAGTTTGGTCCAAATCCTGTACTGGGATGTGCCTCAAATAGGGAGAAAATACGTTGTTTATAACATTGCCATGGTAACTCAAAATGGCTGGTGGTACAAAAAATACTTCATGGGATCAGCACACATGTTTTGTTAGACACACTGTGGGGATTATAATCCAAAACTCTAAATCTCCCACACCGGGATTCGATCCCATGACCTCTTGCATGCAAAGCCCGAACTTTCCATCAGAGCTATACTGTAGCAATATATGGGCATGCATTTCTGGGAGCATAAGGGCTTTGGTCCCCCATTGAAAAGCATTGGATGTTTGATACCTCATAGCTTGGAGATGCTTTATGCGACATAGCCCAAATTTCTTGTGGAGCTTTCTCTTTAAAGGAAGTATAAACTCTGTTAAGTAGATGTTTGTACGAGCTTCCTAGAGCTACTTCCGGTTAGCAACATGCTAACCGTTAGCCGCTAGGATGGTTGTGTTCAGTATCACCGGGTGATTGTACTCTGTCAGTTTGGTCCAAATCCTGTACTGGGAAGTGCCTCAAAAAGGGGTGCCAATACTTTATGTCACCAAACGTGACCAAAGTTCATGGGTTAGATTGGCCTCCTTTAGCAACTCAGCCTCACCACATCTGGGCCCAGAACTCAACATTTGACCAAAACGGTCAGTAGCGCCATTTCCCACAGGTGGGTGGTGCTGTATTGGCCAATTGGGTTGTGTCTGGGCATCATGCCAGGTCCTGTTGGAAGCAAAGGCCCAATAGCAAAGCATGTGAAATCCAAAATGGGACAGAAAAGTGACACATGGCTGAAAGTCACTTGAAAATTTTAAAATGTCAAGAGGAAGTGACTGTGCGAATTTCAGATTCCTACATTAATCACAGCAACTGCAGTGAGCGTCGAAAGTTGCCATTCTTTCTCAATGGAGCCTCTCCCTCTGGCTCGCAGAGTTCCGTCGTCATGGAAACTCACTCACACACCTGCAGCGGGCCAGTCTACCGAAGAGCAGACACTTTGCGTCAGTCTGCCTATTGGGTTATAATGGAGAACTTTGCCTCGAACAACGCTCCATATCTCCTGATCCGTAAATGGTAGAGACGTAATTTTTTCTGCGTTTATTTCGTAACGGATAGGGGAAGAAGATAAGCTATCGGATTTTGCTGGAAAAAGTTTAATAAAGGCGTAAGAAATTATGAAATAAAGGGAATTTTTAGCGAATTTCAGAAATCCTCTAAAAAGGTCCCCGAACAAATCGCTGTAGCTGAAAAAGTATAAGAGATATCAAAATAATTCTTTCACTGTGAGTATCAGCAGGCTCTTGAGGACTATGGAGCTCATTTTTATGTTTGTACAAAAATCGGTGTAGGCACAGCGACGATGTAAAAAAGTGGATGATGTGGAAGAATGAAGCTCCAAAGCGTTTTCGGGATGTTGCACATTCGCTGCTCCCGAACAAATTGTTCCTGCGGCAAAACCGTAACAGCTATCGACAAAATTCTTTTTTTATGAGTGCCAGAAGGGTCTGGACATTAATGTGTGAAAGTCTCATGCCTATACATCAAACAGTTTAGGAGTAGCGACGATGTAGAAAAGTGCCTCATTTGGCGGGATGGAAGTTTGATCCTGTTTAAGCATTTTTCCAAAACGCTACTCCCGAACAAATTGTTCCTGCGGCAAAACCGTAACATTTATCAACAAAATTCCTTTTATATGAGCGCCAGAAGGGATTGGACATGAATGTGTGAAAGTCTCATACCTGTACATCAAACGGTTTAAGAGTAGCGACGATGCGAAAACATGTGATGTTTTAGATTTTCAGGTGTCATTTTTGAAAACCGCTCCATAGGAAATGAATGGGGAAGGTTTGGGGTTAGTGTCGCTCTGAGGTGATTTGCGAAAAACCTATAAATCCCACACCAATGATGGTTACATTTCCAGAATCCAGACAAGAATTCCTACGTTTTGATGTATAATTTATGTGGATAGGTTGAAAATTGAGCGAGTGAGAAGAAGTTGTTTGGAGAAGAAGAATTTGTTGAATTTCTAGAGTGCGCACTCTACCAACTGCCACTTGACGACCATAGCAACGCATGTTATTTGCTGAATTTCTTGAAAAGCCAAAATTATTTTAAGGAGGTACTATATGAAAATGGTAAAAGATATGAAAAAGCTGAAGTATATCATAATAGCTGAAAGATATCACTACATTTTAAAAGTTGAATGGCGTTTCTAGCTGAAAGTAGGCTGAAGCAGTAAGCTGTCAAAAAGCTGAAAAATTTGAAGAATTTGAAGGATTCTCCATTCATTTTCAATGAGAGAAAAAACTCACAAAAAGTTGAATATTTTAAATATTATAAATGTTATAATTACCAAAAGTCATAGCAGTAATGTCCTGAAGGAGCTGAACGTTTTGATACCAGAATGGTTGAAATCGGTTGAAAAATGCGGAACAAGAAAGGCGTCGAAAAACGTACGGAATAATAATAATAATAAAAATAAAGAAAAACAGGAAAACAATAAGTGAGAATGCTGTATAGCATTCTCACTTGATAAATAAGCCGTTTAGAGGTGAATAGTAATAGGTGCCTCCATGCATTTGCATGGGAGGCAGTGCTGTGCTTCGCACAGCACTGCCTCCTCATTGCAAATGACATGGCAGGCGCCTAACTAGAAAATTTCTGAAGAAATTTAGCAAGGTGCCTGCCTCGTGGTGCATACCGTACCGTTGAAAATACTAACGGGAAGTAACACTGCGAATTTCAGCTTCCTACGGTCTTCACAGCCCCCGCAACGGCCGTCCAAAGGTGCCATGTTAAGTCAATGGACCTCCTAGGAGCCTCTGGCTAGCAGCGTTGTCATGGAGACTCCCTCACAGCTGTAGCCCTCTGTCTTAATTATCATTACCTTTATCATGTGAGGTACTGAGGTGAATGTGTGATTTCAGTGTCTTTGGAGCATTTCTGCAGCATGTAACAGAGGCAAAGAGGGGTCAAAAATGGATGTTTGACACCTCATAAAATAGACATGCTTTATCTGACATGGCCCAAATTTGTTGTAGAGCTTCCTCTCTAAAGGAAGTACAGACTCTGTGAAGCAAAAGTTAGTGAGACCTTCCTAGAGCTACTTCCTGTTAGCAACATGCTAACCGTTAGCCGCTAACAAGGTTGTGTTCAGGATGACCAGGTGATGGTACTCTGTTAGTTTGGTCCATAACCTGTGCTGGGAAGTGCCTCAAAGAGGGAGAAAATACGTAGTTTATTACGTCGCCATGGTAACTCAAAATGGTGGGTGGTCTTGGCCCATTGAAAAGCATTGAATATTTGACACCTCCTAACATGGAGATGCTTTATCCGACATGGCCAAAATTTGTTGTGGAGCTTTCTCTCTACAGTAAGAACAGACTCCGTGAAGCAGAAGTTGGTGAGACCTTCCTAGAGCTACTTCCTGTTAGCAACATGCTAACCGTTAGCCGCTAACAAGGTTGTGTTCAGGATGACCAGGTGATGGTACTCTGTCAGTTTGGTCCAAATCCTGTACTGGGGTGTGCTTCAAATAGGGAGAAAATACATTTTTTATAACGTTGCCATGGTAACTCAAAATGGCGGGTGGTACAAAAAAATACTTCATAGGATCAGCACACATGTTTTGTTATACATACTGTGGGGATTATAATATGAAACTCTAAGTGTCCCACATCGGGATTCGATCCTATGACCTCTTGCATGCAAAGCCTGCACTTTCCATCTGAGCTATACTGTAGCGCCATATATGGTCATGCAGTATTGGGACCATAAGGGGTTTGATCCCCCATTGAAAAGCATTGGATGTTTGACACCTCATAGCTTGGAGATGCTTTATGCGACGTAGCCCAAATTTCTTGTGGAGCTTTCTCTCTAGAGTAAGAACAGACTCTGTGAAGCGGAAGTTGGTGAGACCTTCCTAGAGCTACTTCCGGTTAGCAACATGCTAACAGTTAGCCGCTAACAGGGTTGTGCTCAGTATCACCAGGTGAGTGTACTCTGTCAGTTTGGTCCAAATCCTGTACTGGGAAGTGCCTCAAACAGGGTGCCAATACTTAATGTGACCAAAGGTCACCAAAGGTCGTGAGTCAGATTGGCCTCCTTTAGCAACTCAGCCTCACCACATCTGGGCCCAGAACTCAACATTTGACCAAAATGGTCAGTAGCGCCATTTCCCACAGGTGGGTGGTGCTGTATTGGCCAATTGGGTCATCTCTGGGCCTCATGCCAGGTCCTGTTGGAAGCAAAGGCCCAATAAGAAAGCATGTGAAATCCAAAATGGGACAGAAAAGTGACACATGGCTGAAAGTCACTTGAAAATTTTAAAATGTTAAGAGGAAGTGACTGTGCGAATTTCAGATTCCTAAATTAATCACAGCCGCTGCAGCGGGCGTCGAAAGTTGCCATTGTATCCCAATGGAGCTTCTCCCTCTGGCCCTCAGAGTTCCGTCGTCATGGAAACTCACTCACACCTCTGCTGCAGGCTTGAAAATTTAAAAATGTTAAGAGGAAGTGACTGTGCGAATTTCAGATTCCTACATTAATCACAGCCGCTGCAGCGGGCGTCGAAAGTTGCCATTGTATCCCAATGGAGCTTCCCCCTCTGGCCCTCAGAGTTCCGTCGTCATGGAAACTCACTCACACCTCTGCTGCAGGCCAGTCTACCGAAGTGCAGAGACTTTGCTCACAATAAGTCCCATTGGATTATAATGGAGAACTTTGCCCCGAACAACGCTCCATATCTCCTGATCCGTAAATGGTAGAGACGTAATTTTTTCTGCGTTTATTTCGTAACGGATAGGGGAAGAAGACAGGCTATCGGTTTTTGCTGGAAAAAGTTTAATAAAGGCGTGAAAAATTATGATATAAAGGTGATTTTTATGGATTTTTTGAAATCCTCTAAAAAAGGTCCCGAACAAATCGCTGTAGCTGAAAAAGTATAAGAGATATCAAAATAATTCTTTCACTATGAGTATCAGCTTTTGAGGACTATGGTGCCCATTTTCATGTTTGTACAAAAATCGGTGTAGGCACAGCGACGATGTAAAAAAGTGGATGATGTGGGAAAATGCAGCTGAAAAGCGTTTTCAGGAATTTGCACATTCGCTACTCCCGAACAAATTGTTCCTGCGGCAAAACCGTAACAGTTATCCAAGCAATTCCTTTTTTATGAGTGCCAGAAGGGTCGGGACATTCATGTGTGAAAATGTCATGCTTGTACATGAAACGGTTTAGGAGTAGCGACGATGCGAAAACATGTGGTGTTTTGGATTTTCAGACGTCATTTTTCAAAACTGCTCCATAGGAAATGAATGGGGGAGGTTTCGGGTTTGTGTCGCTCTGAGGTGATTTGCGAAAAATCTATAAATGCTACACCAATGAGGGTTACATTTCCTGAATCCAGACAAAAATACCTACGTTTTGATGTATAATTTGTCTACGTAGAGTGAAAATTGAGCGAGTAGGCTGAAGTTGTTCGGAGTTTTGAAATCTTTGAAAACGCTAGAGTGGCCCACTCTAGCGGTTGGAGAATTCCGTCATTGACTTTCATTATAAACGATGATTTCGCTGATTTTCGGACATGAGCTTTGAGGAGCACTTGTGAGGAGACGATAACAGATATCCACATCCCGTTTTCACTTCTGAGTAGTTCACAGATATATCTACAAACTGGAAGTTAAACGGTGTTCGTAGGTGAAAGCATGACGACACAGTACACCGTTGAAAATGGCCATTTGGAGGCTTTTTTGAGGCTGTCTTTTTACCCGACTCCATTCATTCCTATGGGATTTTTTCGGGTGGTTTTTCGCTAATTTTGTCGCCATGGTAACTCGAAACCCCAATAAAAGTAATAGCACACATCTCGGAATCGAGCCGCACGTTTTGGTACCTATATAATGCGGCCCGAACCGTAGGTTCGGGCCGCATTAATCGTGACGGAAGAAGAAGTAAAGAATATTAATATTAATAATAAAGAGTCCGTTTAGAGGTGAATAGTAGTAGGTGCCTCCATGCATTTGCATGGGAGGCAGTGCTGTGCTTCGCACAGCACTGCCTCCTCATTGCAAATGCTTGGCAGGCACCTAATAATAAAGAGTCCGTTTAGAGGTGAATAGTAGTAGGTGCCTCCATGCATTTGCATGGGAGGCAGTGCTGTGCTTCGCACAGCACTGCCTCCTCATTGCAAATGCTTGGCAGGCACCTAATAATAAAGAGTCCGTTTAGAGGTGAATAGTAGTAGGTGCCTCCATGCATTTGCATGGGAGGCAGTGCTGTGCTTCGCACAGCACTGCCTCCTCATTGCAAATGCTTGGCAGGCACCTAACTAGAAAATTTCTGAAGAAATTTAGCAAGGTGCCTGCCTCGTGGTGCGTACCGTACCTTATCAAATAGCAACAGGAAGTAACACTGCGAATTTCAGCTTCCTACGGTCTTCACAGCCCCCGCAGCGGCCGTTGAAAGATGCCATGTTAAGTCAATGGACCTCCTAGGAGCCTCTGGCTAGCAGTGTTGTCATGGAGACTCACTGACAGCTGCAGCTCTCTATCTGTCTGTAAAGGCAGAACAACCCTGGCTAAGCAGAAGTTAGTGAGACCTTCCTAGAGCTACTTCCTGTTAGCAACATGCTAACCGTTAGCCGCTAACAAGGTTGTGTTCAGGATGACCAGGTGATGGTACTCTGTTAGTTTGGTCCATAACCTGTGCTGGGAAGTGCCTCAAAGAGGGAGAAAATACGTAGTTTATTACGTCGCCATGGTAACTCAAAATGGCGGGTGGTCTTGGCCCATTGAAAAGCATTGAATATTTGAAACCTCCTAACATGGAGATGCTTTATCCGACATGGCCAAAATTTGTTGTGGAGCTTTCTCTCTACAGTAAGAACAGACTCTGTGAAGCAGAAGTTGGTGAGACCTTCCTAGAGCTACTTCCGGTTAGCAACATGCTAACCGTTACCCGCTAACAAGGTTGTGTTCAAGATGACCAGGTGATGGTACTCTGTTAGTTTGGTCCATAACCTGTGCTGGGAAGTGCCTCAAAGAGGGAGAAAATACGTAGTTTATTACGTCGCCATGGTAACTCAAAATGGCGGGTGGTCTTGGCCCATTGAAAAGCATTGAATATTTGACACCTCCTAACATGGAGATGCTTTATCCGACATGGCCAAAATTTGTTGTGGAGCTTTCTCTCTACAGTAAGAACAGACTCTGTGAAGCAGAAGTTGGTGAGACCTTCCTAGAGCTACTTCCTGTTAGCAACATGCTAACCGTTAGCCGCTAACATGGTTGTGTTCAGTATCACCGGAGGATTGTACTCTGTCAGTTTGGTCCAAATCCTGTACTGGGATGTGCTTCAAATAGGGAGAAAATACGTTTTTTATAACGTTGCCATGGTAACTCAAAATGGCGGGTGGTACAAAAAATACTTCATAGGATCAGCACACATGTTTTGTTATACATACTGTGGGGATTATAATATAAAACTCTAAGTGTCCCACACCGGGATTCGATCCCATGACCTCTTGCATGCAGAGCCTGCACTTTCCATCTGAGCTATACTGTAGTGCCATATATGGGCATGCAGTATTGGGACCATAAGGGGTTTGATCCCCCATTGAAAAGCATTGGATGTTTGACACCTCATAGCTTTGAGATGCTTTATGCGACGTAGCCCAAATTTCTTGTGGAGCTTTCTCTCTAGAGTAAGAACAGACTCTGTGAAGCAGAAGTTGGTGAGACCTTCCTAGAGCTACTTCCGGTTAGCAACATGCTAACAGTTAGCCGCTAACAGGGTTGTGTTCAGTATCACCAGGTGAGTGTACTCTGTCAGTTTGGTCCAAATCCTGTACTGGGAAGTGCCTCAAAAAGGGTGCCAATACTTAATGTCACCAAAGGTCACCAAAGGTCATGAGTCAGATTGGCCTCCTTTAGCAACTCAGCCTCACCACATCTGGGCCCAGAACTCAACATTTGACCAAAATGGTCAGTAGCGGCATTTCCCACATGTGGGTGGTGCTGTATTGGCCAATTATGTGGTGTCTGGGCATCATGCCAGATCCTGTTGGAAGCAAAGGCCCAATAGGAAAGCATGTGAAATCCAAAATGGGACAGAAAAGTGACACATGGCTGAAAGTCACTTGAAAATTTAAAAATGTTAAGAGGAAGTGACTGTGCGAATTTCAGATTCCTACATTAATCACAGCCGCTGCAGCGGGCGTCGAAAGTTGCCATTGTACCCCAATGGAGCTTCTCCCTCTGGCCCTCAGAGTTCCGTCGTCATGGAAACTCACTCACACCTGCAGCGGGCTTGAAAATTTAAAAATGTTAAGAGGAAGTGACTGTGCGAATTTCAGATTCCTACATTAATCACAGCCGCTGCAGCGGGCGTCGAAAGTTGCCATTGTATCCCAATGGAGCTTCTCCCTCTGGCCCTCAGAGTTCCGTCGTCATGGAAACTCACTCACACCTCTGCTGCAGGCCAGTCTACCGAAGTGCAGAGACTTTGCTCACAATAAGTCCCATTGGATTATAATGGAGAACTTTGCCCCGAACAACGCTCCATATCTCCTGATCCGTAAATGGTAGAGACGTAATTTTTTCTGCGTTTATTTCGTAACGGATAGGGGAAGAAGACAGGCTATCGGTTTTTGCTGGAAAAAGTTTAATAAAGGCGTGAAAAATTATGATATAAAGGTGATTTTTATGGATTTTTTGAAATCCTCTAAAAAAGGTCCCGAACAAATCGCTGTAGCTGAAAAAGTATAAGAGATATCAAAATAATTCTTTCACTATGAGTATCAGCAGGCTTTTGAGGACTATGGTGCCCATTTTCATGTTTGTACAAAAATCGGTGTAGGCACAGCGACGATGTAAAAAAGTGGATGATGTGGGAAAATGCAGCTGAAAAGCGTTTTCAGGAATTTGCACATTCGCTACTCCCGAACAAATTGTTCCTGCGGTAAAACCGTAACAGTTATCCAAACAATTCCTTTTTTATGAGTGCCAGAAGGGTCGGGACATTCATGTGTGAAAGTCTCATGCTTGTACATGAAACGGTTTAGGAGTAGCGACGATGCGAAAACATGTGATGTTTTGGATTTTCAGACGTCATTTTTCAAAAGCGCTCCATAGGAAATGAATGGGGAGGATTTCGGGTTTGTGTCGCTCTGAGGTGATTTGCGAAAAATCTATAAATGCTACACCAATGAGGGTTACATTTCCTGAATCCAGACAAAAATACCTACGTTTTGATGTATAATTTGTCTACGTAGAGTGAAAATTGAGGGAGTAGGCTGAAGTTGTTCGGAGTTTTGAAATCTTTGAAAACGCTAGAGTGGCCCACTCTAGCGGTTGGAGAATTCCGTCATTGACTTTCATTATAAACGATGATTTCGCTGATTTTCGGACATGAGCTTTGAGGAGTAACTGTGAAGAGACGATAAAAGATATCCCCATCCCGTTTTCACTTCTGAGTAGTTCACAGATATGTCTACAAACTGGAAGTTAAACGGTGTTCGTAGGTGAAAGCATGAAGACACAGTACAGCGTTGAAAATGGCCATTTGGAGGCTTTTTTGAGGCTGTCTTTTTACCCGACTCCATTCATTCCTATGGGATTTTTTCGGGTGGTTTTTCGCTAATTTTGTCGCCATGGTAACTCGAAACCCCAATAAAAGTAATAGCACACATCTCGGAATCGAGCCGCACGTTTTGGTACCTATATAATGCGGCCCGAACCGTAGGTTCGGGCCGCATTAATCGTGACGGAAGAAGAAGTAAAGAATATTAATATTAACTAGAAAATTTCTGAAGAAATTTAGCAAGGCGCCTGCCTCGTGGTGCGTACCGTACCGTGTAAAATAGCAACAGGAAGTAACACCGCGAATTTCAGGTTCCTACGGTGTTCACAGCCCCCGCAGCGGCCGTCGAAAGGTGCCATGTTAAGTCAATGGACCTCCTAGGAGCCTCTGGCTAGCAGTGTTGTCATGGAGACTCCCTCACAGCTGTAGCCCTCTCTTTGTCTGTAAAGGCAGAACAACCCTGATTAAGCAGAAGTTGGTAGGACCTTCCTAAAGCTACTTCCGGTTAGCAACATGCTAACCATTAGCCGCTAGCATGGTTGTGTTCAATATCACCGGGTGATGTTACTCTGTTAGTTTGGTTTAAATCCTGTCCTGAGAAGTGCCTAAAAAGAGAGAAAATCCTAAAAGTCACCATAGGTCATTTCCCCATTCATTCCTATGGGAGTTTTAGGCTTCAGTTTCTGGGGTATTATGTTACCATGGTTACTCTCAGTGACAACAGAAGTAATAGCACACATCGTGAGACCCAGCCGCACGTTTTGATGTATAGATTGTGGGGGTGGACACTTCCGTTCGGGCCGCATTAATTTGCGAAGGTTGAAGTAAGTGCATAGTATATTTAACACTAGAAAATTTCTGAAGAAATTTAGCAAGGCGCCTGCCTCGTGCTGCATACCGTACCGTTAAAAATAGCAACAGGAAGTAACACCGCGAATTTCAGGTTCCTACGGTGTTCACAGCCCCCGCAGCGGCCGTCCAAAGGTGCCATGTTAAGTCAATGGACCTCCTAGGAGCCTCTGGCTAGCAGCGTTGTCATGGAGACTCTCTCACAGCTGTAGCCCTCTCTTTGTCTGTAAAGGCAGAACAACCCTGACTAAGCAGAAGTTGGTAGGACCTTCCTACAGCTACTTCCGGTTAGCAACATGCTAACCATTAGCCGCTAACAAGGTTGTGTTCAGTATCACCAGGTGAATGTACTCATTGAGTTTGGTCCAAATCCTGTACTGGAAAGTGCCTCAAATAGGGTGCCAATACTTAATGTCACCAAAGGTCATGGGTCAGATTGGCCTCCGCTAACAAGGTTGTGTTCAGTATCCCTGGGTGATGATACTCTGTGAGTTTGGTCCAAATCCTGTACTGGAAAGTGCGTCAAATAGGGTGCCAATACTTAATGTCACCAAAGGTCATGGGTCAGATCGGCCTCCGCTAACAAGGTTGTGTTCAGTATCACCAGGTGAATGTACTCTGTGAGTTTGGTCCAAATCCTGTACTGGAAAGTGCGTCAAATAGGGTGCCAATACTTAATGTCACCAAGGGTCATGGGTCAGATCGGCCTCCGCTAACAAGGTTGTGTTCAGTATCACCAGGTGAATGTACTCTGTGAGTTTGGTCCAAATCCTGTACTGGAAAGTGCGTCAAATAGGGTGCCAATACTTAATGTCACCAAGGGTCATGGGTCAGATCGGACTCCGCTAACAAGGTTGTGTTCAGTATCCCTGGGTGATGATACTCTGTGAGTTTGGTCCAAATCCTGTACTGGAAAGTGCGTCAAATAGGGGGCCAATACTTAATGTCACCAAGGGTCATGGGTCAGATCGGCCTCCGCTAAGAAGGTTGTGTTCAGTATCACCAGTTGATGGTTTTCTGTGAGTTTGGTCCAAATCCTGTACTGGAAAGTGCCTCAAATAGGGTGCCAATACTTAATGTCACCAAAGGTCATGGGTCAGATCGGCCTCCGCTAACAAGGTTGTGTTCAGTATCACCAGGTGAATGTACTCTGTGAGTTTGGTCCAAATCCTGTACTGGAAAGTGCGTCAAATAGGGTGCCAATACTTAATGTCACCAAGGGTCATGGGTCAGATCGGCCTCCGCTAACAAGGTTGTGTTCAGTATCCCTGGGTGATGATACTCTGTGAGTTTGGTCCAAATCCTGTACTGGAAAGTGCGTCAAATAGGGTGCCAATACTTAATGTCACCAAGGGTCATGGGTCAGATCGGCCTCCGCTAAGAAGGTTGTGTTCAGTATCACCAGTTGATGGTTTTCTTTGAGTTTGGTCCAAATCCTGTACTGGAAAGTGCCTCAAATAGGGTGCCAATACTTAATGTCACCAAGGGTCATGGGTCAGATCGGCCTCCGCTAACAAGGTTGTGTTCAGTATCCCTGGGTGATGATACTCTGTGAGTTTGGTCCAAATCCTGTACTGGAAAGTGCCTCAAATAGGGTGCCAATACTTAATGTCAGCAAAGGTCATGGGTCAGATCGGCCTCCGCTAACAAGGTTGTGTTCAGTATCCCTGGGTGATGATACTCTGTCAGTTTGGTGCAAATCCTGTACTGGTAAGTGCCTCAAATAGGGTGCCAATACTTAATGTCACCAAAGGTCATGAGTCAGATTGGGCTCCTTTAGCAACTCAGCCTCACCCTATCTGGGCCCAGAACTCAACATTTGACCAAAGTGGTGTGTAGCGCCATTTCCCACAGGTGGGTGGTGCTGTATTGGCCAATTGGGTCGTCTCTGGGCCTCATGCCAGGTCCTGTTGGAAGCAAAGGCCCAATAAGAAAGCATGTGAAATCCAAAATGGGACAGAAAAGTGACACATGGCTGAAAGTCACATGAAAATTTTAAAATGTTAAGAGGAAGTGACTGTGCGAATTTCAGATTCCTACATTAATCAGAGCCGCTGCAGTGAGCGTTGAAAGTTGCCATTCTATCCCATTGGAGCCTCTCTCTCTGGCCCTCAGAGTTCCGTCGTCATGGAAACTCACTCACACCTGCAGCGGGCCAGTCTACCGAAGTGCAGAGACTTTGCTCACAATAAGTCCCATTGGATTATAATGGAGAACTTTGCCCCGAACAACGCTCCATATCTCCTGATCCGTAAATGGTAGAGACGTAATTTTTTCTGCGTTTATTTCGTAACGGATAGGGGAAGAAGACAGGCTATCGGTTTTTGCTGGAAAAAGTTTAATAAAGGCGTGAAAAATGATGATATAAAGGTGATTTTTATCGACTTTTAGAAATCCTTTAAAAACGGTCCCGAACAAATCGCTGTAGCTGAAAAAGTATAAGAGATATCAAAATAATTCTTTCACTATGAGTATCAGCAGGCTTTTGAGGACTATGGTGCCCATTTTCATGTTTGTACAAAAATCGGTGTAGGCACAGCGACGATGTAAAAAAGTGGATGATGTGGGAAAATGCAGCTGAAAAGCGTTTTCAGGAATTTGCACATTCGCTACTCCCGAACAAATTGTTCCTGCGGTAAAACCGTAACAGTTATCCAAACAATTCCTTTTTTATGAGTGCCAGAAGGGTCGGGACATTCATGTGTGAAAGTCTCATGCTTGTACATGAAACAGTTTAGGAGTAGCGACGATGCGAAAACATGTGATGTTTTGGATTTTCAGACGTCATTTTTCAAAACCGCTCCATAGGAAATGAATGGGGGAGGTTTCGGGTTTGTGTCGCTCTGAGGTGATTTGCGAAAAATCTATAAATGCTACACCAATGAGGGTTACATTTCCTGAATCCAGACAAAAATACCTACGTTTTGATGTATAATTTGTCTACGTAGAGTGAAAATTGAGCGAGTAGGCTGAAGTTGTTCGGAGTTTTGAAATCTTTGAAAACGCTAGAGTGGCCCACTCTAGCGGTTGGAGAATTCCGTCATTGACTTTCATTATAAACGATGATTTCGCTGATTTTCGGACATGAGCTTTGAGGAGCACTTGTGAGGAGACGATAACAGATATCTACATCCCGTTTTCACTTCTGAGTAGTTCACAGATATATCTACAAACTGGAAGTTAAACGGTGTTCGTAGGTGAAAGCATGACGACACAGTACAGCGTTGAAAATGGTCATTTTGAGGCTTTTTTGAGGCTGTCTTTTTACCCGACTCCATTCATTCCAATGGGATTTTTGGGGGTGGTTTTTCGCTTATTGCGTTGCCATGGTAACTCGAAACCCCAACAGAAGTAATACCACACATCTCGAGACCGAGCCGGACGTTTTGATGTATATATTATGGGGGTGCACGCTACGGTTCGGGCCGCATTAATCGTGAAGTAAGAAAAATAAAGAATAACTAGAAAATTTCTGAAGAAATTTAGCAAGGCGCCTGCCTCGTGGTGCGTACCGTACCGTCAAAAATACTAACGGGAAGTAACACCGCGAATTTCAGCTTCCTACGGTCTTCACAGCCCCCGCAGCGGCCGTCAAAAGGTGCCATGTTAAGTCAATGGACCTCCTAGGAGCCTCTGGCTAGCAGCGTTGTCATGGAGACTCCCTCACAGCTGTAGCCCTCTGTCTTAATTATCATTACCTTTATCATGTGATGTACTGAGGTGAATGTGTGATTTCAGTGTCTTTGGAGCATTTCTGCAGCATGTAACAGAGGCAAAGAGGGGTCAAAAATGGATGTTTGACACCTCATAAAATAGACATGCTTTATCTGACATGGCCCAAATTTGTTGTGGCGCTTTCTCTCTACAGTAAGAACAGACTCTGTGAAGCAGAAGTTAGTGAGACCTTCCTAGAGCTACTTCCTGTTAGCAACATGCTAACCGTTAGCCGCTAACAAGGTTGTGTTCAGGATGACCAGGTGATGGTACTCTGTTAGTTTGGTCCATACCCTGTGCTGGGAAGTGCCTCAAAGAGGGAGAAAATACGTAGTTTATTACGTCGCCATGGTAACTCAAAATGGCGGGTGGTCTTGGCCCATTGAAAAGCATTGAATATTTGACACCTTCTAACATGGAGATGCTTTATCCGACATGGCCAAAATTTGTTGTGGAGCTTTCTCTCTACAGTAAGAACAGACTCTGTGAGGCAGAAGTTGGTGAGACCTTCCTAGAGCTACTTCCTGTTAGCAACATGCTAACCGTTAGCCGCTAACATGGTTGTGTTCAGTATCACCGGGGGATTGTACTCTGTCAGTTTGGTCCAAATCCTGTACTGGGATGTGCTTCAAATAGGGAGAAAATACGTTTCTTATTACGTTGCCATGGTAACTCAAAATGGCGGGTGGTACAAAAAAATACTGCATAGGATCAGCACACATGTTTTGTTATACATATTGTGGGGATTATAACATAAAACTCTAAGTGTCCCACACCGGGATTCGATCCCATGACCTCTTGCATGCAAAGCCTGCACTTTCCATCTGAGCTATACTGTAGCGCCATATATGGGCATGCAGTATTGGGACTATAAGGGGTTTGATCCCCCATTGAAAAGCATTGGATGTTTGACACCTCATAGCTTGGAGATGCTTTATGCGACGTAGCCCAAATTTCTTGTGGAGCTTTCTCTCTAGAGTAAGAACAGACTCTGTGAAGCAGAAGTTGGTGAGACCTTCCTAGAGCTACTTCCGGTTAGCAACATGCTAACAGTTAGCCGCTAACAGGTTTGTGTTCAGTATCACCAGGTGAGTGTACTCTGTCAGTTTGGTCCAAATCCTGTACTGGGAAGTGCCTCAAAAAGGGTGCCAATACTTAATGTCACCAAAGGTCACCAAAGGTCATGAGTCAGATTGGCCTCCTTTAGCAACTCAGCCTCACCACATCTGGGCCCAGAACTCAACATTTGACCAAAATGGTCAGTAGCGCCATTTCCCACATGTGGGTGGTGCTGTATTGGCCAATTATGTCGTGTCTGGGCATCATGCCAGATCCTGTTAGAAGCAAAGGCCCAATAGGAAAGCATGTGAAATCCAAAATGGGACAGAAAAGTGACACATGGCTGAAAGTCACTTGAAAATTTAAAAATGTTAAGAGGAAGTGACTGTGCGAATTTCAGATTCCTACATTAATCACAGCCGCTGCAGCGGGCGTCGAAAGTTGCCATTGTATCCCAATGGAGCTTCTCCCCCTGGCCCTCAGAGTTCCGTCGTCATGGAAACTCACTCACACCTCTGCTGCAGGCCAGTCTCCCGAAGTGCAGAGACTTTGCTCAGAATAAGTCCCATTGGGTTATAATGGAGAACTTTGCCCCGAACAACGCTCCATATCTCCTGATCCGTAAATGGTAGAGACGTAATTTCTTCTGCGTTTATTTCGTAACGGATAGGGGAAGAAGACAGGCTATCGGTTGTTGCTGGAAAAAGTTTAATAAAGGCGTGAAAAATTATGATATAAAGGTGATTTTTATGGATTTTTAGAAATCCTCTAAAAACGGTCCCGAACAAATCGCTGTAGCTGAAAAAGTATAAGAGATATCAAAATAATTCTTTCACTATGAGTATCAGCAGGCTTTTGAGGACTATGGTATTCATTTTCATGTTTGTACAAAAAACGGTGTAGGCACAGCGACGATGTAAAAAAGTGGATGATATGGGAAAATGCAGCTGAAAAGCGTTTTCAGGAATTTGCACATTCGCTACTCCCGAACAAATTGTTCCTGCGGCAAAACCGTAACAGTTATCCCAACAATTTCTTTTTTATGAGTGCCAGAAGTGTCGGGAAATGCATGTGTGAAAATCTCATGCTTGTACATGAAACGGTTTAGGAGTAGCGACGATGCGAAAACACGTGATGTTTTGGATTTTCAGACGTCATTTTTCAAAACCGCTCCATAGGAAATGAATGGGGGAGGTTTCGGGTTTGTGTCGGTCTGAGGTGATTTGCGAAAAATCTATAAATGCTACACCAATGAGGGTTACATTTCCTGAATCCAGACAAAAATACCTACGTTTTGATGTATAATTTGTCTACGTAGAGTGAAAATTGAGCGAGTAGGCGGAAGTTGTTCGGAGTTTTGAAATCTTTGAAAACGCTAGAGTGGGCCACTCTAGCGGTTGGAGAATTCCGTCATTGACTTTCATTATAAACGATGATTTTGCTGATTTTCGGACATGAGCTTTGAGGAGTAACTGTGAAGAGACGATAAAAGATATCCACATCCCGTTTTCACTTCTGAGTAGTTCACAGATATGTCTACAAACTGGAAGTTAAACGGTGTTCGTAGGTGAAAGCATGACGATACAGTACAGCGTTGAAAATGGCAATTTGGAGGCTTTTTTGGGGCTTTTTTTCTCCCCGACTCCATTGATTACTATGGGTTTTTTCGGGGGTGGTTTTTCGCTAATTGCGTTGCCATGGTAACTCGAAACCCCGATAAAAGTAATAGCACACTATTCCCGACCGAGCCGGACGTTTTGATGTATATATTGTGGGGGTGCACGCTACGGTTCGGGCCGCATTAATCGTCAAACAATTAAGAATATTAATAATAATAAATAAACCGTTTAGAGGTGAATAGTAGTAGGTGCCTCCATGCATTTGCATGGGAGGCAGTGCTGTGCTTCGCACAGCACTGCCTCCTCATTGCAAATGCTTGGCAGGCACCTAACTAGAAAATTTCTGAAGAAATTTAGCAAGGCGCCTGCCTCGTGGTGCGTACCGTAGCGTGTAGAATAGCAACAGGAAGTAACACTGCAAATTTCAGCTTCCTACGGTGTTCACAGCCCCCGCAGCGGCCGTGGTAAGGTGCCATGTTAAGTCAATGGACCTCCTAGGAGCCTCTGGCTAGCAGCGTTGTCATGGAGACTCCCTCACGGCTGTAGCCCTCTCTTTGTCTGTAAAGCCAGAACAACCCTGGCTAAGCAATAGTTCGTAGGACCTTCCTAGAGCTACTTCTGGTTAGCAACATGCTAACCATTAGCCGCTAACATGGTTGTGGTCAGTCTCACTGGGTGATGGTACTCTGTTAGCTTGGTTGAAATCCTATGCTGAGAAGTGCCTAAAAAGAGAGAAAATCCTAAAATTCACCAAAGGTCATTTTCCCATTCATTCCTATGGGAGTTTTTGGCTTCAGTTTCTGGGGTACTACGTTACCATGGTTACTGCCAGTGACAACAGAAGTAATAGCACACCTCGTGAGACCCAGCCGCACGTTTTGATATATAGATTGTGGGGGTAGATGCTTCCGTTCGGGCCGCATTAATTTGCGAAGGTTGAAGTAAGTGCATAGTATATTTAACACTAGAAAATTTCTGAAGAAATTTAGCAAGGCGCCTGCCTCATGGTGCGTACCGTACCATCAAAAATGCTAACAGGAAGTAACACTGCGAATTTCAGCTTCCTAGAGTCTTCACAGCCCCCGCAGCGGCCGTTGAAAGGTGCCATGTTAAGTCAATGGACGTACTAGGAGCCTCTGGCTAGCTGCGTTGTCATGGAGACTCACTGACAGCTGCAGTCCACTCTGTCTGTAAAGGCAGAACAACCCTGGCTAAGCAGAAGTTGGTAGGACCTTACTAAAGCTACTTCCGGTTAGCGTCATGCTAACCGTTAGCCGCTAGCATGGTTGTGGTCAGTCTCACCAGGTGAATGTACTCTGTGAGTTTGGTCCAAATTCTGTACTGGAAAGTGCCTCAAATAGGGTGCCAATACTTAATGTCACCAAAGGTCATGGGTCAGATCGGCCTCCGCTAACAAGGTTGTGTTCAGTATCACCAGGTGAATGTACTCTGTGAGTTTGGTCCAAATACTGTACTGGAAAGTGCCTCAAATAGGGTGCCAATACTTAATGTCACCAAGGGTCATGGGTCAGATCGGCCTCTGCTAACAAGGTTGTGTTCAGTATCACCAGTTGATGGTACTCTGTGAGTTTGGTCCAAATCCTGTACTGGAAAGTGGCTCAAATAGGGTGCCAATACTTAATGTCACCAAGGGTCATGGGTCAGATCGGCCTCTGCTAACAAGGTTGTGTTCAGTATCACCAGTTGATGGTACTCTGTGAGTTTGGTCCAAATACTGTACTGGAAAGTGCCTCAAATAGGGTGCCAATACTTAATGTCACCAAAGGTCATGGGTCAGATCGGCCTCCGCTAACAAGGTTGTGTTCAGTATCCCTGGGTGATGATACTCTGTGAGTTTGGTCCAAATCCTGTACTGGAAAGTGCCTCAAATAGGGTGCCAATACTTAATGTCACCAAAGGTCATGGGTCAGATCGGCCTCCGCTAACAAGGTTGTGTTCAGTATCACCAGGTGAATGTACTCTGTGAGTTTGGTCCAAATCCTGTACTGGAAAGTGCCTCAAATAGGGTGCCAATACTTAATGTCACCAAAGGACATGGGTCAGATTGGCCTCCTTTAGCAACTCAGCCTCACCCTATCTGGGCCCAGAACTCAACATTTGACCAAAGTGTTGTGTAGCACCATTTCCCACAGGTGGGTGGTGCTGTATTGGCCAATTGGGTCGTCTCTGGGCCTCATGCCAGGTCCTCTTGGAAGCAAAGGCCCAATAGGAAAGCATGTGAAATCCAAAATGGGACAGAAAAGTGACACATGGCTGAAAGTCACATGAAAATTTTAAAATGTTAAGAGGAAGTGACTGTGCGAATTTCAGATTCCTACATTAATCACAGCCACTGCAGTGAGCGTTGAAAGTTGCCATTCTATCCCAATGAAGAGTGTCCCTCTGGCCCTCAGAGTTCCGTCGTCATGGAAACTCACTCACACCTGCAGCGGGCCAGTCTACCGAAGTGCAGAGACTTTGCTCACAATAAATCCCATTGGATTATAATGGAGAACTTTGCCCCGAACAACGCTCCATATCTCCTGATCCGTAAATGGTAGAGACGTAATTTTTTCTGCGTTTATTTCGTAACGGATAGGGGAAGAAGACAGGCTATCGGTTTTTGCTGGAAAAAGTTTAATAAAGGCGTGAAAAATTATGATATAAAGGTGATTTTTATGGATTTTTTGAAATCCTCTAAAAAAGGTCCCGAACAAATCGCTGTAGCTGAAAAAGTATAAGAGATATCAAAATAATTCTTTCACTATGAGTATCAGCAGGCTTTTGAGGACTATGGTGCCCATTTTCATGTTTGTACAAAAATCGGTGTAGGCACAGCGACGATGTAAAAAAGTGGATGATGTGGGAAAATGCAGCTGAAAAGCGTTTTCAGGAATTTGCACATTCGCTACTCCCGAACAAATTGTTCCTGCGGCAAAACCGTAACAGTTATCCAAACAATTTCTTTTTTATGAGTGCCAGAAGGGTCGGGACATTCATGTGTGAAAGTCTCATGCTTGTACATGAAACGGTTTAGGAGTAGCGACGATGCGAAAACATGTGATGTTTTGGATTTTCAGACGTCATTTTTCAAAACCGCTCCATAGGAAATGAATGGGGAGGATTTCGGGTTTGTGTCGCTCTGAGGTGATTTGCGAAAAATCTATAAATGCTACACCAATGAAGGTTACATTTCCTGAATCCTGACAAAAATACCTACGTTTTGATGTATAATTTGTCTACGTAGAGTGAAAATTGAGCGAGTAAGCTCAAGTTGTTCGGAGTTTTGAAATCTTTAAAAAAGCTAGAGTGGGCCACTCTAGCGGATGGAGAATTCCGTCATTGACTTTCATTGTAAACGATGATTTCGCTGATTTTTGGACATGTGCTTTGAGGAGTAACTGTGAAGAGACGATAAAAGATATCCACATCCCGTTTTCACTTCTGAGTAGTTCACAGATATGTCTACAAACTGGAAGTTAAACGGTGTTCGTAGGTGAAAGCATGACGACACAGTACAGCGTTGAAAATGGCCATTTGGAGGCTTTTTTGAGGCTTTCTTTCTACCCGATTCCATTGATTCCTCTGGGATTTTTGGGGGTGGTTTTTCGCTAATTGCGTTGCCATGGTAACTCGAAACCCCAATAAAAGTAATAGCACACCATTCCCGACCGAACCGCACGTTTTGATACCTATATTGTGGGGGTGCACGCTACGGTTCGGGCCGCATTAATCGTCAAACAATTAAGAATATTAATAATAAATAAACCGTTTAGAGGTGAATAGTAGTAGGTGCCTCCATGCATTTGCATGGGAGGCAGTGCTGTGCTTCGCACAGCACTGCCTCCTCATTGCAAATGCTTGGCAGGCACCTAACTAGAAAATTTCTGAAGAAATTTAGCAAGGTGCCTGCCTCGTGGTGCGTACCGTATGGTGTAAAATAGCAACAGGAAGTAACACCGCAAATTTCAGGTTGCTACGGTGTTCACAGCCCCCGCAGCGGCCGTCCAAAGCTGCCATGTTAAGTCAATGGACCTCCTAGGAGCCTCTGGCTAGCAGCATTGTCATGGAGACTCCCTCATAGCTGTAGCCCTCTGTCTTAATTACCATTACCTTTATCATGTGAGGTACTGAGGTGAATGTGTGATTTCAGTGTCTTTGGAGCATTTCTGCAGCATGTAACAGAGGCAAAGAGGGGTCAAAAATGGATGTTTGACACCTCATAAAATAGACATGCTTTATCTGACATGGCCCAAATTTGTTGGAGAGCCTTCTCTCTAAAGGAAGTACAGACTCTGTGAAGCAAAAGTTTGTGCGAGCTTCCTAGAGCTACTTCCGGTTAGCAACATGCTAACCGTTAGCCGCTAACAAGGTTGTGTTCAGGATGACCAGGTGATGGTACTCTGTTAGTTTGGTCCACAACCTGTGCTGGGAAGTGCCTCAAAGAGGGAGAAAATACGTAGTTTATTACGTCGCCATGGTAACTCAAAATGGCGGGTGGTCTTGGCCCATTGAAAAGCATTGAATATTTGACACCTCCTAACATGGAGATGCTTTATCCGACATGGCCAAAATTTGTTGTGGAGCTTTCTCTCTACAGTAAGAACAGACTCTGTGAAGCAGAAGTTGGTGAGACCTTCCTAGAGCTACTTCCTGTTAGCAACATGCTAACCATTAGCCGCTAACATGGTTGTGTTCAGTATCACCGGGGGATTGTACTCTGTCAGTTTGGTCCAAATCCTGTACTGGGATGTGCTTCAAATAGGGAGAAAATACGTTTTTTATAACGTTGCCATGGTAACTCAAAATGGCGGGTGGTAAAAAAAATACTTCATAGGATCAGCACACATGTTGTGTTATACATACTGTGGGGATTATAATATAAAACTCTAAGTGTCCACACCGGGATTCGATCCCATGACCTCTTGCATGCAAAGCCTGCACTTTCCATCTGAGCTATACTGTAGCGCCATATATGGGCATTTAGTATTGGGACCATAAGGGGTTTTATCCCCCATTGAAAAGCATTGGATGTTTGACACCTCATAGCTTGGAGATGCTTTATGCGACGTAGCCCAAATTTCTTGTGGACCTTTCTCTCTAGTGTATGAACAGACTCTGTGAAGCAGAAGTTGGTGAGACCTTCCTAGAGCTACTTCCGGTTAGCAACATGCTAACAGTTAGCCGCTAGCAGGGTTGTGTTCAGTATCACCAGTTGAGTGTACTCCTTCAGTTTGGTCCAAATCCTGTACTGGGAAGTGCCTCAGAAAGGGTGCCAATACTTAATGTCACCAAAGGTCACCAAAGGTCATGAGTCAGATTGGCCTCCTTTAGCAACTCAGCCTCACCACATCTGGGCCCAGAACTCAACATTTGACCAAAATGGTCAGTAGCGCCATTTCCCACATGTGGGTGGTGCTGTATTGGCCAATTATGTCGTGTCTGGGCATCATGCCAGATCCTGTTGGAAGCAAAGGCCCAATAGGAAAGCATGTGAAATCCAAAATGGGACAGAAAAGTGACACATGAATGAAAGTCACTTGAAAATTTAAAAATGTTAAGAGGAAGTGACTGTGCGAATTTCAGATTCCTACATTAATCACAGCCGCTGCAGCGGGCGTCGAAAGTTGCCATTGTATCCCAATGGAGCTTCTCCCTCTGGCCCTCAGAGTTCCGTCGTCATGGAAACTCACTCACACCTCTGCTGCAGGCTTGAAAATTTAAAAATGTTAAGAGGAAGTGACTGTGCGAATTTCAGATTCCTACATTAATCACAGCCGCTGCAGCGGGCGTCGAAAGTTGCCATTGTATCCCAATGGAGCTTCTCCCTCTGGCCCTCAGAGTTCCGTCGTCATGGAAACTCACTCACACCTCTGCTGCAGGCCAGTCTACCGAAGTGCAGAGACTTTGCTCACAATAAGTCCCATTGGATTATAATGGAGAACTTTGCCCCGAACAACGCTCCATATCTCCTGATCCGTAAATGGTAGAGACGTAATTTTTTCTGCGTTTATTTCGTAACGGATAGGGGAAGAAGACAGGCTATCGGTTTTTGCTGGAAAAAGTTTAATAAAGGCGTGAAAAATGATGATATAAAGGTGATTTTTATCGACTTTTAGAAATCCTTTAAAAACGGTCCCGAACAAATCGCTGTAGCTGAAAAAGTATAAGAGATATCAAAATAATTCTTTCACTATGAGTATCAGCAGGCTTTTGAGGACTATGGTGCCCATTTTCATGTTTGTACAAAAATCGGTGTAGGCACAGCGACGATGTAAAAAATTGGATGATGTGGGAAAATGCAGCTGAAAAGCGTTTTCAGGAATTTGCACATTCGCTACTCCCGAACAAATTGTTCCTGCGGTAAAACCATAACAGTTATCCAAACAATTCCTTTTTTATGAGTGCCAGAAGGGTCGGGACATTCATGTGTGAAAGTCTCATGCTTGTACATGAAACGGTTTAGGAGTAGCGACGATGCGAAAACATGTGATGTTTTGGATTTTCAGATGCCATTTTTCAAAAGCGCTCCATAGGAAATGAATGGGGAGGATTTCGGGTTTGTGTCGCTCTGAGGTGATTTGCGAAAAATCTATAAATGCTACACCAATGAGGGTTACATTTCCTGAATCCAGACAAAAATACCTACGTTTTGATGTATAATTTGTCTACGTAGAGTGAAAATTGAGCGAGTAGGCTGAAGTTGTTCGGAGTTTTGAAATCTTTGAAAACGCTAGAGTGGCCCACTCTAGCGGTTGGAGAATTCCGTCATTGACTTTCATTATAAACGATGATTTCGCTGATTTTCGGACATGAGCTTTGAGGAGCACTTGTGAGGAGACGATAACAGATATCCACATCCCGTTTTCACTTCTGAGTAGTTCACAGATATATCTACAAACTGGAATTTAAACGGTGTTCGTAGGTGAAAGCATGACGATACAGTACAGCGTTGAAAATGGCCATTTGGAGGCTTTTTTGAGGCGTTCTTTCTACCCGACTCCATTCATTCCTATGGGATTTTTGGGGGTGGTTTTTCGCTAATTGCGTTGCCATGGTAACTCGAAACCCCAACAGAAGTAATAGCACACATCTCGAGACCGAGCCGGACGTTTTGATGTATATATTGTGGGGGTGCACGCTACGGTTCGGGCCGCATTAATCGTGAAGGAAGAAAAATAAAGAATATTAATATTAATAAAGAAGTCAGTTTAGAGGTGAATAGTAATAGGTGCCTCCATGCATTTGCATGGGAGGCAGTGCTGTGCTTCGCACAGCACTGCCTCCTCATTGCAAATGCTTGGCAGGCACCTAACTAGAAAATTTCTGAAGAAATTTAGCAAGGCGCCTGCCTCGTGGTGCGTACCGTACCGTGTACAATAGCAACAGGAAGTAACACCGCGAATTTCAGCTTCCTACGGTCTTCACAGCCCCCGCAGCGGCCGTCCAAAGGTGCCATGTTAAGTCAATGGACCTCCTAGGAGCCTCTGGCTAGCAGCGTTGTCATGGAGACTCCCTCACAGCTGTAGCCCTCTGTCTTAATTATCATTACCTTTATCATGTGAGGTACTGAGGTGAATGTGTGATTTCAGTGTCTTTGGAGCATTTCTGCAGCATGTAGCAGAGGCAAAGAGGGGTCAAAAATGGATGTTTGACACCTCATAAAATAGACATGCTTTATCTGACATGGCCCAAATTTGTTGTAGAGCCTTCTCTCTAAAGGAAGTACAGACTCTGTGAAGCAAAAGTTTGTGCGAGCTTGCTAGAGCTACTTCCGGTTAGCAACATGCTAACCGTTAGCCGCTAACAAGGTTGTGTTCAGGATGACCAGGTGATGGTACTCTGTTAGTTTGGTCCATAACCTGTGCTGGGAAGTGCCTCAAAGAGGGAGAAAATACGTTGTTTATTACGTCGCCATGGTAACTCAAAATGGCGGGTGGTCTTGGCCCATTGAAAAGCATTGAATATTTGACACCTCCTAACATGGAGATGCTTTATCCGACATGGCCAAAATTTGTTGTGTAGCTTTCTCTCTACAGTAAGAACAGACTCTGTGAGGCAGAAGTTGGTGAGACCTTCCTAGAGCTACTTCCTGTTAGCAACATGCTAACCGTTAGCCGCTAACATGGTTGTGTTCAGTATCACCGGGGGATTGTACTCTGTCAGTTTGGTCCAAATCCTGTACTGGGATGTGCTTCAAATAGGGAGAAAATACGTTTCTTATTACGTTGCCATGGTAACTCAAAATGGCGGGTGGTACAAAAAAATACTGCATAGGATCAGCACACATGTTTTGTTATACATATTGTGGGGATTATAACATAGAACTCTAAGTGTCCCACACCGGGATTCGATCCCATGACCTCTTGCATGCAAAGCCTGCACTTTCCATCTGAGCTATACTGTAGCGCCATATATGGGCATGCAGTATTGGGACCATAAGGGGTTTGATCCCCCATTGAAAAGCATTGGATGTTTGACACCTCATAGCTTGGAGATGCTTTATGCGACGTAGCCCAAATTTCTTGTGGAGCTTTCTCTCTAGAGTAAGAACAGACTCTGTGAAGCAGAAGTTGGTGAGACCTTCCTAGAGCTACTTCCGGTTAGCAACATGCTAACAGTTAGCCGCTAACAGGTTTGTGTTCAGTATCACCAGGTGAGTGTACTCTGTCAGTTTGGTCCAAATCCTGTACTGGGAAGTGCCTCAAAAAGGGTGCCAATACTTAATGTCACCAAAGGTCACCAAAGGTCATGAGTCAGATTGGCCTCCTTTAGCAACTCAGCCTCACCACATCTGGGCCCAGAACTCAACATTTGACCAAAATGGTCAGTAGCGCCATTTCCCACATGTGGGTGGTGCTGTATTGGCCAATTATGTCGTGTCTGGGCATCATGCCAGATCCTGTTAGAAGCAAAGGCCCAATAGGAAAGCATGTGAAATCCAAAATGGGACAGAAAAGTGACACATGGCTGAAAGTCACTTGAAAATTTAAAAATGTTAAGAGGAAGTGACTGTGCGAATTTCAGATTCCTACATTAATCACAGCCGCTGCAGCGGGCGTCCAAAGTTGCCATTGTATCCCAATGGAGCTTCTCCCTCTGGCCCTCAGAGTTCCGTCGTCATGGAAACTCACTCACACCTGCAGCAGGCCAGTCTACCGAAGTGCAGAGACTTTGCTCACAATAAGTCCCATTGGATTATAATGGAGAACTTTGCCCCGAACAACGCTCCATATCTCCTGATCCGTAAATGGTAGAGACGTAATTTTTTCTGCGTTTATTTCGTAACGGATAGGGGAAGAAGACAGGCTATCGGTTTTTGCTGAAAAAAGTTTAATAAAGGCGTGAAAAATTATGATATAAAGGTGATTTTTATGGATTTGTAGAAATCCTCTAAAAACGGTCCCGAACAAATCGCTGTAGCTGAAAAAGTATAAGAGATATCAAAATAATTCTTTCAGTATGAGTATCAGCAGGCTTTTGAGGACTATGGTGCCCATTTCCATGTTTATACAAAAATCGGTGTAGGCACAGCGACGATGTAAAAAAGTGGATGATGTGGGAAAATGCAGCTGAAAAGCGTTTTCAGGAATTTGCACATTCGCTACTCCCGAACAAATTGTTCCTGCGGTAAAACCGTAACAGTTATCCAAACAATTCCTTTTTTATGAGTGCCAGAAGGGTCGGGACATTCATGTGTGAAAGTCTCATGCTTGTACATGAAACGGTTTAGGAGTAGCGACGATGCGAAAACATGTGATGTTTTGGATTTTCAGACGTCATTTTTCAAAACCGCTCCATAGGAAATGAATGGGGGAGGTTTCGGGTTTGTGTCGCTCTGAGGTGATTTGCGAAAAATCTATAAATGCTACAGCAATGAGGGTTACATTTCCTGAATCCAGACAAAAATACCTACGTTTTGATGTATAATTTGTCTACGTAGAGTGAAAATTGAGCGAGTAGGCTGAAGTTGTTCGGAGTTTTGAAATCTTTGAAAACGCTAGAGTGGCCCACTCTAGCGGTTGGAGAATTCCGTCATTGACTTTCATTATAAACGATGATTTCGCTGATTTTCGGACATGAGCTTTGAGGAGCACTTGTGAGGAGACGATAACAGATATCCACATCCCGTTTTCACTTCTGAGTAGTTCACAGATATATCTACAAACTGGAATTTAAACGGTGTTCGTAGGTGAAAGCATGACGATACAGTACAGCGTTGAAAATGGCCATTTGGAGGCTTTTTTGAGGCGTTCTTTCTACCCGACTCCATTCATTCCTATGGGATTTTTGGGGGTGGTTTTTCGCTAATTGCGTTGCCATGGTAACTCGAAACCCCAACAGAAGTAATAGCACACATCTCGAGACCGAGCCGGACGTTTTGATGTATATATTGTGGGGGTGCACGCTACGGTTCGGGCCGCATTAATCGTGAAGGAAGAAAAATAAAGAATATTAATAACTAGAAAATTTCTGAAGAAATTTAGCAAGGCGCCTGCCTCGTGGTGCGTACCGTACCGTATCAAATAGCAACAGGAAGTAACACTGCGAATTTCAGCTTCCTACGGTCTTCACAGCCCCCGCAGCGGCCGTTGAAAGATGCCATGTTAAGTCAATGGACCTCCTAGGAGCCTCTGGCTAGCAGTGTTGTCATGGAGACTCACTGACAGCTGCAGCCCTCTATCTGTCTGTAAAGGCAGAACAACCCTGGCTAAGCAGAAGTTGGTAGGACCTTCCTAGAGCTACTTCCGGTTAGCAACATGCTAACCATTAGCCGCTAACAGGGTTGTGATCAGTCTCACCAGGTGAATGTACTCTGTGAGTTTGGTCCAAATTCTGTACTGGAAAGTGCCTCAAATAGGGTGCCAATACTTAATGTCACCAAAGGTCATGGGTCAGATCGGCCTCCGCTAACAAGGTTGTGTTCAGTATCACCAGGTGAATGTACTCTGTGAGTTTGGTCCAAATCCTGTACTGGAAAGTGCGTCAAATAGGGTGCCAATACTTAATGTCACCAAGGGTCATGGGTCAGATCGGCCTTTGCTAACAAGGTTGTGTTCAGTATCACCAGTTGATGGTACTCTGTGAGTTTGGTCCAAATCCTTTACTGGAAAGTGCCTCAAATAGGGTGCCAATACTTAATGTCACCAAAGGTCATGGGTCAGATCGGCCTCTGCTAACAAGGTTGTGTTCAGTATCACCAGGTGAATGTACTCTGTGAGTTTGGTCCAAATCCTGTACTGGAAAGTGCCTCAAATAGGGTGCCAATACTTAATGTCACCAAGGGTCATGGGTCAGATCGGCCTCCGCTAACAAGGTTGTGTTCAGTATCACCAGTTGATGGTACTCTGTGAGTTTGGTCCAAATCCTGTACTGGAAAGTGGCTCAAATAGGGTGCCAATACTTAATGTCACCAAGGGTCATGGGTCAGATCTGCCTCTGCTAACAAGGTTGTGTTCAGTATCACCAGTTGATGGTACTGTGTGAGTTTGGTCCAAATACTGTACTGGAAAGTGCCTCAAATAGGGTGCCAATACTTAATGTCACCAAAGGTCATGGGTCAGATCGGCCTCCGCTAACAAGGTTGTGTTCAGTATCCCTGGGTGATGATACTCTGTGAGTTTGGTCCAAATCCTGTACTGGAAAGTGCCTCAAATAGGGTGCCAATACTTAATGTCACCAAAGGTCATGGGTCAGATCGGCCTCCGCTAACAAGGTTGTGTTCAGTATCCCTGGGTGATGATACTCTGTCAGTTTGGTGCAAATCCTGTACTGGTAAGTGCCTGAAATAGGGTGCCAATACTTAATGTCACCAAAGGTCATGAGTCAGATCGGCCTCCTTTAGCAACTCAGCCTCACCCTATCTGGGCCCAGAACTCAACATTTGACCAAAGTTGTGTGTAGCGCCATTTCCCACAGGTGGGTGGTGCTGTATTGGCCAATTGGGTCGTCTCTGGGCCTCATGCCAGGTCCTCTTGGAAGCAAAGGCCCAATAGGAAAGCATGTGAAATCCAAAATGGGACAGAAAAGTGACACATGGCTGAAAGTCACATGAAAATTTTAAAATGTTAAGAGGAAGTGACTGTGCGAATTTCAGATTCCTACATTAATCACAGCCACTGCAGTGAGCGTTGAAAGTTGCCATTCTATCCCAATGGAGCTTCTCCCTCTGGCCCTCAGAGTTCCGTCGTCATGGAAACTCACTCACACCTCTGCTGCAGGCCAGTCTACCGAAGTGCAGAGACTTTGCTCACAATAAGTCCCATTGGATTATAATGGAGAACTTTGCCCCGAACAACGCTCCATATATCCTGATCCGTAAATGGTAGAGACGTAATTTTTTCTGCGTTTATTTCGTAACGGATAGGGGAAGAAGACAGGCTATCGGTTTTTGCTGGAAAAAGTTTAATAAAGGTGTGAAAAATTATGATATAAAGGTGATTTTTATGGAATTTTAGAAATCCTCTAAAACCGGTCCCGAACAAATCGCTGTAGCTGAAAAAGTATAAGAGATATCAAAATAATTCTTTCACTATGAGTATCAGCAGGCTTTTGAGGACTATGGTGCCCATTTTCATGTTTGTACAAAAATCGGTGTAGGCACAGCGACAATGTAAAAAAGTGGATGATGTGGGAAAATGCAGCTGAAAAGCGTTTTCAGGAATTTGCACATTTGCTACTCCCGAACAAATTGTTCCTGCGGTAAAACCGTAACAGTTATCCAAACAATTCCTTTTTTATGAGTGCCAGAAGGGTCGGGACATTCATGTGTGAAAGTCTCATGCTTGTACATGAAACGGTTTAGGAGTAGCGACGATGCGAAAACATGTGATGTTTTGGATTTTCAGACGTCATTTTTCAAAAGCGCTCCATAGGAAATGAATGGGGAGGATTTCGGGTTTGTGTCGCTCTGAGGTGATTTGCGAAAAATCTATAAATGCTACACCAATGAGGGTTACATTTCCTGAATCCAGACAAAAATACCTACGTTTTGATGTATAATTTGTCTACGTAGAGTGAAAATTGAGCGAGTAGGCGGAAGTTGTTCGGAGTTTTGAAATCTTTGAAAACGCTAGAGTGGGCCACTCTAAGAGTCTGAGAATTCCGTCATTGACTTTCATTATAAACGATGATTTTGCTGATTTTTGGACATGAGCTTTGAGGAGTAACTGTGAAAAGACGATAAAAGATATCCCCATCCCGTTTTCACTTCTGAGTAGTTCACAGATATGTCTACAAACTGGAAGTTAAACGGTGTTCGTAGGTGAAAGCATGACGACACAGTACAGCGTTGAAAATGGCCATTTGGAGGCTTTTTTGAGGCTTTCTTTCTCCCCGACTCCATGCATTCCTATGGGGTTTTTTGGGGGTGGTTTTTGGTTAATTTCGTCGCCATGGTAACTCGAAACCCCAATAAAAGTAATAGCACACATCGGGTAATCGAGCCGGACGTTTTGATACCTATTTTGTGGGGGTGCACGCTACGGTTCGGGCCGCATTAATCGTGAAGGAAGAATAATATAAGAAGTTTAATAATAAAGAGACGCCTTTAGAGGTGAATAGTAGTAGGTGCCTCCATGCATTTGCATGGGAGGCAGTGCTGTGCTTCGCACAGCACTGCCTCCTCATTGCAAATGCTTGGCAGGCACCTAACTAGAAAATTTCTGAAGAAATTTAGCAAGGCGCCTGCCTCGTGCTGCATACCGTACCGTTAAAAATAGCAACAGGAAGTAACACCGCGAATTTCAGGTTCCTACGGTGTTCACAGCCCCCGCAGCGGCCGTCCAAAGGTGCCATGTTAAGTCAATGGACCTCCTAGGAGCCTCTGGCTAGCAGCGTTGTCATGGAGACTCTCTCACAGCTGTAGCCCTCTCTTTGTCTGTAAAGGCAGAACAACCCTGACTAAGCAGAAGTTGGTAGGACCTTCCTACAGCTACTTCCGGTTAGCAACATGCTAACCATTAGCCGCTAACAAGGTTGTGTTCAGTATCACCAGGTGAATGTACTCATTGAGTTTGGTCCAAATCCTGTACTGGAAAGTGCCTCAAATAGGGTGCCAATACTTAATGTCACCAAAGGTCATGGGTCAGATTGGCCTCCGCTAACAAGGTTGTGTTCAGTATCCCTGGGTGATGATACTCTGTGAGTTTGGTCCAAATCCTGTACTGGAAAGTGCGTCAAATAGGGTGCCAATACTTAATGTCACCAAAGGTCATGGGTCAGATCGGCCTCCGCTAACAAGGTTGTGTTCAGTATCACCAGGTGAATGTACTCTGTGAGTTTGGTCCAAATCCTGTACTGGAAAGTGCGTCAAATAGGGTGCCAATACTTAATGTCACCAAGGGTCATGGGTCAGATCGGCCTCCGCTAACAAGGTTGTGTTCAGTATCACCAGGTGAATGTACTCTGTGAGTTTGGTCCAAATCCTGTACTGGAAAGTGCGTCAAATAGGGTGCCAATACTTAATGTCACCAAGGGTCATGGGTCAGATCGGACTCCGCTAACAAGGTTGTGTTCAGTATCCCTGGGTGATGATACTCTGTGAGTTTGGTCCAAATCCTGTACTGGAAAGTGCGTCAAATAGGGGGCCAATACTTAATGTCACCAAGGGTCATGGGTCAGATCGGCCTCCGCTAAGAAGGTTGTGTTCAGTATCACCAGTTGATGGTTTTCTGTGAGTTTGGTCCAAATCCTGTACTGGAAAGTGCCTCAAATAGGGTGCCAATACTTAATGTCACCAAAGGTCATGGGTCAGATCGGCCTCCGCTAACAAGGTTGTGTTCAGTATCACCAGGTGAATGTACTCTGTGAGTTTGGTCCAAATCCTGTACTGGAAAGTGCGTCAAATAGGGTGCCAATACTTAATGTCACCAAGGGTCATGGGTCAGATCGGCCTCCGCTAACAAGGTTGTGTTCAGTATCCCTGGGTGATGATACTCTGTGAGTTTGGTCCAAATCCTGTACTGGAAAGTGCGTCAAATAGGGTGCCAATACTTAATGTCACCAAGGGTCATGGGTCAGATCGGCCTCCGCTAAGAAGGTTGTGTTCAGTATCACCAGTTGATGGTTTTCTTTGAGTTTGGTCCAAATCCTGTACTGGAAAGTGCCTCAAATAGGGTGCCAATACTTAATGTCACCAAGGGTCATGGGTCAGATCGGCCTCCGCTAACAAGGTTGTGTTCAGTATCCCTGGGTGATGATACTCTGTGAGTTTGGTCCAAATCCTGTACTGGAAAGTGCCTCAAATAGGGTGCCAATACTTAATGTCAGCAAAGGTCATGGGTCAGATCGGCCTCCGCTAACAAGGTTGTGTTCAGTATCCCTGGGTGATGATACTCTGTCAGTTTGGTGCAAATCCTGTACTGGTAAGTGCCTCAAATAGGGTGCCAATACTTAATGTCACCAAAGGTCATGAGTCAGATTGGGCTCCTTTAGCAACTCAGCCTCACCCTATCTGGGCCCAGAACTCAACATTTGACCAAAGTGGTGTGTAGCGCCATTTCCCACAGGTGGGTGGTGCTGTATTGGCCAATTGGGTCGTCTCTGGGCCTCATGCCAGGTCCTGTTGGAAGCAAAGGCCCAATAAGAAAGCATGTGAAATCCAAAATGGGACAGAAAAGTGACACATGGCTGAAAGTCACATGAAAATTTTAAAATGTTAAGAGGAAGTGACTGTGCGAATTTCAGATTCCTACATTAATCAGAGCCGCTGCAGTGAGCGTTGAAAGTTGCCATTCTATCCCATTGGAGCCTCTCTCTCTGGCCCTCAGAGTTCCGTCGTCATGGAAACTCACTCACACCTGCAGCGGGCCAGTCTACCGAAGTGCAGAGACTTTGCTCACAATAAGTCCCATTGGATTATAATGGAGAACTTTGCCCCGAACAACGCTCCATATCTCCTGATCCGTAAATGGTAGAGACGTAATTTTTTCTGCGTTTATTTCGTAACGGATAGGGGAAGAAGACAGGCTATCGGTTTTTGCTGGAAAAAGTTTAATAAAGGCGTGAAAAATGATGATATAAAGGTGATTTTTATCGACTTTTAGAAATCCTTTAAAAACGGTCCCGAACAAATCGCTGTAGCTGAAAAAGTATAAGAGATATCAAAATAATTCTTTCACTATGAGTATCAGCAGGCTTTTGAGGACTATGGTGCCCATTTTCATGTTTGTACAAAAATCGGTGTAGGCACAGCGACGATGTAAAAAAGTGGATGATGTGGGAAAATGCAGCTGAAAAGCGTTTTCAGGAATTTGCACATTCGCTACTCCCGAACAAATTGTTCCTGCGGTAAAACCGTAACAGTTATCCAAACAATTCCTTTTTTATGAGTGCCAGAAGGGTCGGGACATTCATGTGTGAAAGTCTCATGCTTGTACATGAAACAGTTTAGGAGTAGCGACGATGCGAAAACATGTGATGTTTTGGATTTTCAGACGTCATTTTTCAAAACCGCTCCATAGGAAATGAATGGGGGAGGTTTCGGGTTTGTGTCGCTCTGAGGTGATTTGCGAAAAATCTATAAATGCTACACCAATGAGGGTTACATTTCCTGAATCCAGACAAAAATACCTACGTTTTGATGTATAATTTGTCTACGTAGAGTGAAAATTGAGCGAGTAGGCTGAAGTTGTTCGGAGTTTTGAAATCTTTGAAAACGCTAGAGTGGCCCACTCTAGCGGTTGGAGAATTCCGTCATTGACTTTCATTATAAACGATGATTTCGCTGATTTTCGGACATGAGCTTTGAGGAGCACTTGTGAGGAGACGATAACAGATATCTACATCCCGTTTTCACTTCTGAGTAGTTCACAGATATATCTACAAACTGGAAGTTAAACGGTGTTCGTAGGTGAAAGCATGACGACACAGTACAGCGTTGAAAATGGTCATTTTGAGGCTTTTTTGAGGCTGTCTTTTTACCCGACTCCATTCATTCCAATGGGATTTTTGGGGGTGGTTTTTCGCTTATTGCGTTGCCATGGTAACTCGAAACCCCAACAGAAGTAATACCACACATCTCGAGACCGAGCCGGACGTTTTGATGTATATATTATGGGGGTGCACGCTACGGTTCGGGCCGCATTAATCGTGAAGTAAGAAAAATAAAGAATAACTAGAAAATTTCTGAAGAAATTTAGCAAGGCGCCTGCCTCGTGGTGCGTACCGTACCGTCAAAAATACTAACGGGAAGTAACACCGCGAATTTCAGCTTCCTACGGTCTTCACAGCCCCCGCAGCGGCCGTCAAAAGGTGCCATGTTAAGTCAATGGACCTCCTAGGAGCCTCTGGCTAGCAGCGTTGTCATGGAGACTCCCTCACAGCTGTAGCCCTCTGTCTTAATTATCATTACCTTTATCATGTGATGTACTGAGGTGAATGTGTGATTTCAGTGTCTTTGGAGCATTTCTGCAGCATGTAACAGAGGCAAAGAGGGGTCAAAAATGGATGTTTGACACCTCATAAAATAGACATGCTTTATCTGACATGGCCCAAATTTGTTGTGGCGCTTTCTCTCTACAGTAAGAACAGACTCTGTGAAGCAGAAGTTAGTGAGACCTTCCTAGAGCTACTTCCTGTTAGCAACATGCTAACCGTTAGCCGCTAACAAGGTTGTGTTCAGGATGACCAGGTGATGGTACTCTGTTAGTTTGGTCCATACCCTGTGCTGGGAAGTGCCTCAAAGAGGGAGAAAATACGTAGTTTATTACGTCGCCATGGTAACTCAAAATGGCGGGTGGTCTTGGCCCATTGAAAAGCATTGAATATTTGACACCTTCTAACATGGAGATGCTTTATCCGACATGGCCAAAATTTGTTGTGGAGCTTTCTCTCTACAGTAAGAACAGACTCTGTGAGGCAGAAGTTGGTGAGACCTTCCTAGAGCTACTTCCTGTTAGCAACATGCTAACCGTTAGCCGCTAACATGGTTGTGTTCAGTATCACCGGGGGATTGTACTCTGTCAGTTTGGTCCAAATCCTGTACTGGGATGTGCTTCAAATAGGGAGAAAATACGTTTCTTATTACGTTGCCATGGTAACTCAAAATGGCGGGTGGTACAAAAAAATACTGCATAGGATCAGCACACATGTTTTGTTATACATATTGTGGGGATTATAACATAAAACTCTAAGTGTCCCACACCGGGATTCGATCCCATGACCTCTTGCATGCAAAGCCTGCACTTTCCATCTGAGCTATACTGTAGCGCCATATATGGGCATGCAGTATTGGGACTATAAGGGGTTTGATCCCCCATTGAAAAGCATTGGATGTTTGACACCTCATAGCTTGGAGATGCTTTATGCGACGTAGCCCAAATTTCTTGTGGAGCTTTCTCTCTAGAGTAAGAACAGACTCTGTGAAGCAGAAGTTGGTGAGACCTTCCTAGAGCTACTTCCGGTTAGCAACATGCTAACAGTTAGCCGCTAACAGGTTTGTGTTCAGTATCACCAGGTGAGTGTACTCTGTCAGTTTGGTCCAAATCCTGTACTGGGAAGTGCCTCAAAAAGGGTGCCAATACTTAATGTCACCAAAGGTCACCAAAGGTCATGAGTCAGATTGGCCTCCTTTAGCAACTCAGCCTCACCACATCTGGGCCCAGAACTCAACATTTGACCAAAATGGTCAGTAGCGCCATTTCCCACATGTGGGTGGTGCTGTATTGGCCAATTATGTCGTGTCTGGGCATCATGCCAGATCCTGTTAGAAGCAAAGGCCCAATAGGAAAGCATGTGAAATCCAAAATGGGACAGAAAAGTGACACATGGCTGAAAGTCACTTGAAAATTTAAAAATGTTAAGAGGAAGTGACTGTGCGAATTTCAGATTCCTACATTAATCACAGCCGCTGCAGCGGGCGTCGAAAGTTGCCATTGTATCCCAATGGAGCTTCTCCCCCTGGCCCTCAGAGTTCCGTCGTCATGGAAACTCACTCACACCTCTGCTGCAGGCCAGTCTCCCGAAGTGCAGAGACTTTGCTCAGAATAAGTCCCATTGGGTTATAATGGAGAACTTTGCCCCGAACAACGCTCCATATCTCCTGATCCGTAAATGGTAGAGACGTAATTTCTTCTGCGTTTATTTCGTAACGGATAGGGGAAGAAGACAGGCTATCGGTTGTTGCTGGAAAAAGTTTAATAAAGGCGTGAAAAATTATGATATAAAGGTGATTTTTATGGATTTTTAGAAATCCTCTAAAAACGGTCCCGAACAAATCGCTGTAGCTGAAAAAGTATAAGAGATATCAAAATAATTCTTTCACTATGAGTATCAGCAGGCTTTTGAGGACTATGGTATTCATTTTCATGTTTGTACAAAAAACGGTGTAGGCACAGCGACGATGTAAAAAAGTGGATGATATGGGAAAATGCAGCTGAAAAGCGTTTTCAGGAATTTGCACATTCGCTACTCCCGAACAAATTGTTCCTGCGGCAAAACCGTAACAGTTATCCCAACAATTTCTTTTTTATGAGTGCCAGAAGTGTCGGGAAATGCATGTGTGAAAATCTCATGCTTGTACATGAAACGGTTTAGGAGTAGCGACGATGCGAAAACACGTGATGTTTTGGATTTTCAGACGTCATTTTTCAAAACCGCTCCATAGGAAATGAATGGGGGAGGTTTCGGGTTTGTGTCGGTCTGAGGTGATTTGCGAAAAATCTATAAATGCTACACCAATGAGGGTTACATTTCCTGAATCCAGACAAAAATACCTACGTTTTGATGTATAATTTGTCTACGTAGAGTGAAAATTGAGCGAGTAGGCGGAAGTTGTTCGGAGTTTTGAAATCTTTGAAAACGCTAGAGTGGGCCACTCTAGCGGTTGGAGAATTCCGTCATTGACTTTCATTATAAACGATGATTTTGCTGATTTTCGGACATGAGCTTTGAGGAGTAACTGTGAAGAGACGATAAAAGATATCCACATCCCGTTTTCACTTCTGAGTAGTTCACAGATATGTCTACAAACTGGAAGTTAAACGGTGTTCGTAGGTGAAAGCATGACGATACAGTACAGCGTTGAAAATGGCAATTTGGAGGCTTTTTTGGGGCTTTTTTTCTCCCCGACTCCATTGATTACTATGGGTTTTTTCGGGGGTGGTTTTTCGCTAATTGCGTTGCCATGGTAACTCGAAACCCCGATAAAAGTAATAGCACACTATTCCCGACCGAGCCGGACGTTTTGATGTATATATTGTGGGGGTGCACGCTACGGTTCGGGCCGCATTAATCGTCAAACAATTAAGAATATTAATAATAATAAATAAACCGTTTAGAGGTGAATAGTAGTAGGTGCCTCCATGCATTTGCATGGGAGGCAGTGCTGTGCTTCGCACAGCACTGCCTCCTCATTGCAAATGCTTGGCAGGCACCTAATAAATAAGCCGTTTAGAGGTGAATAGTAATAGGTGCCTCCATGCATTTGCATGGGAGGCAGTGCTGTGCTTCGCACAGCACTGCCTCCTCATTGCAAATGACATGGCAGGCGCCTAATAATAAAGAGTCCGTTTAGAGGTGAATAGTAGTAGGTGCCTCCATGCATTTGCATGGGAGGCAGTGCTGTGCTTCGCACAGCACTGCCTCCTCATTGCAAATGCTTGGCAGGCACCTAATAAATAAGCCGTTTAGAGGTGAATAGTAGTAGGTGCCTCCATGCATTTGCATGGGAGGCAGTGCTGTGCTTCGCACAGCACTGCCTCCTCATTGCAAATGCTTGGCAGGCACCTAATAAATAGACGCCTTTAGAGGTGAATAGTAGTAGGTGCCTCCATGCATTTGCATGGGAGGCAGTGCTGTGCTTCGCACAGCACTGCCTCCTCATTGCAAATGCTTGGCAGGCACCTAATAATAAAGAAATCCTTATTAGGTGCATAACATAAGGCCTCCGCCATGCATTTTCAATGCATAGGCGGGCGCCTAATAATAACTAGAATCGTTCAACTTCTGAAGAAGTTGAAGAAGGCGCCCGCCTGGTGGTGCGCGTGACCGTCAAAGGCAAAGCTTCCGAGTTCCTTGGTCGTAGGCTCTCATCGCTTGGGGATTTTAAATCAAACCTTCTGAGTGAAAAGGATTTGTCTTCATCAAAACCTGCCGACCGGGAAAACTCTGCGTCTGCAGAGCTGCAAACTGCGTACTTCGATCTGAGACGCAGCTAATGAGCTAATTGGCGACAGCCGACGGTCAACGTTTCCCATTCATTTGCTACGGTAGTCCTAAACCACTACTGACGTAATACAGTTTTTGACCACAAGCGTCATTTTGGGGGCGTTGTTTCCACCTCTTCTCTTAGAGCGGTTTTTAATAGTAAGAAGAAAAGGCAAAAACGGTCCAAACAAAAGGTTGTAACGTTTACATTTCTAACCTCTGCCTTACATAAACACGAGAATTAAATCTTAATAAATAAAAGTATAGACAATTATTTCAGTAACTCGATTCAGTAAGAGAAATACAATATATACAGGGGTTGGACAATGAAACTGAAACACCTCTCATTTTAATGTGGGAGGTTTCATGGCTAAATTGGACCAGCCTGGTGGCCAATCATCATTAATTGCACATTGAACCAATAAGAGCAGAGTGTGAAGGTCGAATTAGCAGGGTAAGAGCAGAGTTTTGCTCAAAATATTGCAATGCACACATTATGGGTGACATGGGTGAGTTCAAAGGAGGACAAATTGTTGGTGCACATCTTGCTGGATGTGTCAAAACTTTCTTCAATTAAATAAAAACAAAACTGAAGTAATAATATTTGGACCAATAGAGGAGAGATCAAAAGTTAGCACAGCTTCAGTCGCTTCAGCTAGAAACCACTGATCAGGCCCGAAACCTTGGTGTAGTGATGGACTCAGACCTGAACCTCCAAAAGCATTTACAGACAGTGACAAGGTCGGCTTTCTATCACCTCAGGAACTTTTCCAGGATTAAAGGACTAATGTCTCAAAAGGATCTGGAAAAACTAATCCATGCGTTTATATTTAGTAGAATAGATTACTGCAACGGTGTTTTCACAGGTCTGCCTAAAAAGTGGACCATACAGCTGCAGCGGATCCAGAACGCTGCTGCACACGTCCTCACTAAGACTAAGAAAGTAGAGCACATAACCCCAGTTCTAAAGTCCTTACACTGGCTCCCTGTATCTCAGAGAATAGACTTTAAAATACTTCTGTTAGTTTATAAATCCCTAAATGGCTTAGCACCTAAATACATTGCAGACTTGTTATCAGTGTATCAACTTTCCAGACCACTAAGGTCTTCTGGCTCCAGCCTGCTCTGCATACCTAGAACCAGAACTAAACAAGGAGAAGCAGCATTTAGTTCCTATGCTCCGCTTATCTGGAACAAACTTCCAGAAAACTGTAAAAGTGCAGAAAGCCTGAGTTCTTTTAAATCAAGATTACAAACACATTTGTTTAAAATTGCCTTTGACTGTTCTAGTTAAACTGTTTTACTGTTTTTAATGTTCTTCTTTGTTTCTACATTCTATCTCTACTTGCTTTTATTCTATTTTCTATCTACATTTTATTCCTACTTGCGTTTATTTTGCTATATTTTAATCATGTAAAGCACTTTGCATTGTCTCTGTACTGAATTGTGCTATATAAATAAATTTCCCTTGCCTTGCATCTGTGACCAAGACAGCAAGTGTTTGTGATGTATCAAGAGCCACGGGGTCCAGGGTAATGTCAGCACACCACCAAGAAGGACGAACCACATCCAACAGGAATAACTGTGGACACACGAGGAAGCTGTCTGAAAGGGATGTTCGGGTGCTAACCCGGATTTATCCAAAAAACATAAAACCACGGCTCCCCAAGTCACAGCAGAATTAAATGTGCACCTCAACTCTCCTGTTTCCACCAAAACTGTCCGTTGGGAGCTCCACAGGGTCAATATACACAGCCGTGCTACTATAGCCAAACCTTTGGTTACTCGTACCAATGTCAAACGTCAGTTTCAATGGTGCAAATCTTCGGCTGTGGACAATGTGAAACATGTATTGTTCTCTGATGAGTCCACCATTACTGTTTTCCCCACATCCGGGAGAGTTACGGTGTGGAGAAGCCCCAAAGAAGCGTACCACTCAGACTGTTGCATGCCCAGAGCGAAGCAGTGATGGTTTGGGCTGCCATATCATGGCATTCCCTTGGCCCCATACTTGTGCTAGATGGGTGCGTCACTGCGTGGACTTGTTGTTGATTTTTATAATAAAAAGATTTCCCTTTTACACAACATTATGAATAACCTCAGAGTTTAAGAAAAGTATTTGCAATTTCTACAGTACTTTTACTCAGTTAAACATTTATTTAAGTGCATTATACATAGGAACTGGTCACAGTGATTGTAAGATGTTGAAAAACATTTATTCACAGTTTTTGCAAATAATATAAGTTTTAATTTCGGCCGGTGACGTCACCACAGGCCGCCGCTGCAAAATAAAGCGCTACATTGTTATTCCTTTGCTGGTGCTGAGCTGGAGCCAAAGCAAACCAGAGTGGTCAACTTCTTTAGTGCTTTGTGCATGTTTGTGCCGTTAAAATTAACGTTTGTGCGACTTTGGTTTCGGAGATATTATGAATTTTAATTTCAGCCGATGACGTCATCCCAGACCGCCGCTTCAAAATAAAGTGCTACGTTTTTCTTTCTTTGCTGGTGCTGAGCTGGATCCAAAGCAAACCACAGTGGGCTACTTTTTCAGTGCTTTGTTTGTGCAAAAACAACCTTGGAATAAAATAAAATAAAGTTTTCATTAAGATTTGCAGCCCAATAGTTTTTGGGGAGCGTTAAGTTTTTAATATTTTGTGCTGAGCTCAATACACAACAAATCAAATTGGTCTATATTTTTAGGCATTTCTAATTCAATCTATATGCTTTATACTTTCAGCTGATAACACAGTCAATATATTCATAGTTGAACAATATTTCCCACTTCATGCATAAAGCCAATAAAAAGTGGAATGGTCCTTCAGCCTCATTAAAGGTTTAGCTTAGGTGGACAAAGGAACGTTTTAGGAGATCGTTCCTTACAGTGTTGTTATACTTTATAGGCTGACCAGTGTGATTTATTTTTTGCAGTTTTTCTGTTATTGATTTTAGTTTGGGTATGTTTTCTGCGTTATATAAGCCTGTATACTTTAATTGCCCTTTTGTTAGGTGCAGACACCCCCAAAACTCCCTATTGTAGAGCAATAAAGGTTTGCTATTCTAATTAATTCAGAGGAGTAATGAACTATGACTACTAAGATCAACTATAACCAAGTTATTGTTTGAAAATGTTATAAACATTATACTCTCGAAACAGAATAAACCCTTCTGATTAGGAAAAATAGACTTTATGAAAACAGTTGAACATTCTAATAAATGAAATGCCTTTTTTGGTGGCTCACTTGACATTGCTATCTAAAGTAAAGTTCTTTAAATGAGACAAAATAAATCGTAATATTTATTCAGGAATAAAGTACAAAACAATATAACACATTTTACAATAGCGGCTAAAACAACTTGCATGATAAAAGAAAAATATAAAATTAAAAACTGCTTTCTTGAGAAAAGTGTTGAGACCAAACGGTAGATCTGACCACATCTTCTTACACAATTGAGGAACATCATTAAGGACGCCAGCCATCCTGCACAGAGACTGTTCCAGCCTCTCCCCTCAGTCAGGAAACTAAAAAAACAAACAAAAACATGTTTCCCAATAGATCTTTGCCAATAAGCAGGAATATATAAATCATTTTATAAGAATGCTGTAGGGGGGGGAGGCTCGGTAGATGACACAACTTCATAGTAATGTTAACGATTTATCAGTAGAAATATATTAAAAAGACTTACGTTTTTTCCAGTGTTGGTAATAACATATGATTTACCGTAGCACTTTATTTTGAAGCGGCGGGCTGGGATGACGTCATCGGTTGAAATTAAAATTCATAATATCTCCGAAACCAAAGCAGCACAAAGATAATTTTAACGGCACAAACCTGCACAAACGAAGCACTAAAAAAAGTAGCCCAGTTTGATCGGATTCGAAGGAAAATGGGGAGATGGTGAATTCTGGATGACCATAACAAATATTCTTTAATATCTTCAAAACCAAAACAGCACAAACGCTAATTTTAACGGCAAAAACCTGCACAAACGAAGCACTAACCATTCCGTCTATTTAACTGGGTTTTTTCTGTGGGTGGGGTGTCAGCTTCACGATCTCTCCTCCGCTGCAGCGGAGGAGAGATCGCGCTGCTGTTAGGCTTTTACTGCCATCCCTCCAGACTTCCATAGGCCATTGACAAATTTAATGAAAAGTAACTTAAAATTATCCTTAAAAGACAAAATGTTGAAAAGTCAAAGGGCTTATTTAACGCTTTGAGAACATATCTTGTATTCGGCCACAAAATCAACAATAGTAAAATGATCTTTTAAGCTTATAAGACCATTTTTAAGATGCCAATACGTGTAGCATATAGCTCAGTGGCGTGTAGACTAGCCACCGCATTTCTACCATAATATAAAACCGACATTAAATAAACGACTCACCGTCACGTAGTTGCAAGGAAAACACCCAATGGAACCCTTCGTCTGGGTTAATTGGACTTGATTCAACAATATCCTTCAGTAATTTAGGAAAAACGGCAGCACAGCACTGCAAGCATTAGCAGCCACAAGATGGAGGAGTTCACCTCTGACCCGGAACTCAAAGAGTACTGTTTGTTGTTTGCTCACACAGCGTCACTCGTGGACAGTATAGGAACTGCAGGAACGAAGTACGTCTTTTTCAGTAATCATTGTTGAATGATGATAATGCATTTGGCTGCCGCGTTTGACACCTCTGCTCTATACTATACTAATAAATGATTGTGGTCTAAAACCAGGTGTTTCAGTTTCATTGTCCAACCCCTGTAGATGACTTATTTTCTAGCGATGATTTCTGTCACGAGGACATAATGCAGTGTTGTGCTGGCAGCCATCCCAACTAATAAAAATAAGATTTAAGATTAAAATAGTACATTATAGTAGTAAAATAAATACAATTATTGTGGTTTAAGGACAAGTTTGGTACCTGCATTAAGGTTAATTTCAAAAGGTACTTGTCATTTTCAGACTAAAAAACATTCTAAAAAGATGTTCTAATTCAGTGAATATGACTGGATATTTAAACAGAAAATAATAATGAAATTAATTATTCTTTCAACTAGCAGTTTTTGAGTATGACTAAAATTCGAGGCAGTGAAGGAGGGTAACTGATAAGTGATGGCTGATGGTGGAGAGCTTGCAGGCCTGGCTTCGGTGGAGAAGCAGCAAACAACTGTGGCAGGAAATGTGACTTTCATTTCAATGCAATGCAATGCAAAACTGGAGAACAGTAGAAATCAGTAGAGTGAGAAAAACTGGCCCTGATGTCCTCCAGTAGCCTAAGCCTGATTGTAGGATGTCCCTGAACTCTCGTTACATTACAAAGTTTACAATAATAAGGAGAGCCAGCGAAATGCTTGAGGCAGGATTTGACAGGAAAAGGAGGAGATTAAGTATTAATATAAAATAAATTAATAAACAATACATAAAATACTTTAATGTTTTCTTAAAATGTCTGAATACAAACTGTCCCAAAACATGTTAAATAAATTCCTTTATCATCATTCATTTATACCAGTTGTTCAAGTTATTTGATTGTTACTTGTAAAAAAAAATTATTATTGTAAATTAGAAATGTCCCATTCTCCTGAAGGCACCATAGTTTTCTGACGCTCGCGAACGCATCACACTGGTCTGAGAACGCAGCGCTGTGTAGAGGCATGTTTCTGCTTAAGACAAAGCTTTGCCGTTTGTAAAACTCATGTCGGCTGGCACGGTTTATTGTTCTGTGTGAATGACAAGAGACCACAACAAATGAGCCTGCTAATGAGCCAACAGCCAACAGGAGAAGGTCTGCATCGAAGCAGCATGGAAAAGTGGTGTTATTAAAACATGATTAAATACTTCAATGTAGCATGAAAAAATAAAATATGTGAATAAAAAAGTTAAAGGCATGAGATGAACTGTATTGATTTAAATACCTAGAGTGAAAATTGAGTGAATAGGCTGAAGTTTTTCGGTCTTTTTTACATTATTTTGACTTTGGGGTTGTTGCCGGTCTGAGGTGATTTGCGAAAAATCTATAAGACCTACAGCAATGAGGGTTACATTTCCTGAATCCAGACAGAAATACCTACGTTTTGATGTATAATTTGTCTACGTAGAGTGAAAATTGAGCGAGTAGGCTCAAGTTGTTTGGTGTTTTTTGGAGAATTTTGTCACCATGGTAACTGAAAATGGCGTGATGAGAAAACGATAAAAGATATCCACATTCCGTTTGCACTTCTGAATAGATCAAAGATATATCTACAAACTGGAAGTTAAACGATGTTCGTAGGTGAAAGCATGAGGACACAGTAGAGCGTTGAAAATAGCCATTTTTCCGTGTTTTTTTGCAAATTTTGTTCCAACCGTAACTGGAAATGACATCAAGTACAAAAAGCCTGCAGCGCATCGTCGAGACGAACGTTTCGATATATAGTAAGTTGGGGTACACCCTACGGTTCGGCCTGTAAAAATTTGGGGGCCCCCCCATTGCACCGGTGGGCCCAAGCGGCCCCTTAGTACGCCTATGGCTTTGACCGGCTCTGTCTGGCTGGCTGTCTGCAGCACAAAAAAACCCCAAACAACTTGCTGAATTTGGGGAGGGTTTGGGGTTGTTGCCGGTCTAAGGTGATTTGCGAAAAATCTATAAGTCCTACACCAATGAGGGTTACATTTCCTGAATCCAGACAAGAAGACCTACGTTTTGATGTATAATTTGTGCATGTAGAGTGAAAATTGAGCGAGTAGGCTCAAGTTGTTCGTTGTTTTTTGCATAATTTTGACTTTGGGGTTGCTGCCGGTCTGAGGTGATTTGCGAAAAATCTATAAGACCTACACCAATAAGGGTTACATTTCCTGATTCCAGACAAAACTACCTACGTTTTGATGTATAATTTGTGCATGTAGAGTGAAAATTGAGCAAGTAGGCTAAAGTTGTTTGTTGGTTTTTGGATAATTTTGTCACCAGGGTAGGTGAAAATGGCGTGATGAAAAAAATCTATAAGTCCTACAGCAATGAGGGTTACATTTTCTTAATCCAGACGAAAAGACCTACGTTTTGATGTATGATTTGTCTACGTAGAGTGTAAATTGAGCGAGTAGGCTAAAGTTGTTTGGTCTTTTTCGCATAAGTTTGACTTTGGGGTTGTTGCCGGTCTGAGGTGATTTGCGAAAAATCTAAAACACCTACACCAATGAGGGTTACATTTCCTAAATCCAGGCAGAAATACCTACGTTTTGATGTATAATCTGTCCACGTAGAGTGAAAATTGAGCGAGTAGGCAAAAGTTGTTTGGTGTTTTTTGGAGAATTTTGTCACCATGGTAACTGAAAATGGCGTGATGAGAAAACGATAAAAGATATCCACATTCCGTTTGCACTTCAGAAAAGTTCAAAGATATATCTACAAACTGGAAGTTAAACAATGTTCGTAGGTGAAAGCATGAGGACACAGTAGAGCGTTGAAAATTGCCATTTTTCTGTGTTTTTTTGCAAATGTTGTTCCAACCGTAACTGGAAATGACGTCAAGTGCAAAAAGCCTGCATCGCGTCGTCGAGACAAACGTTTCGATATATAGTAAGTGGGGGTACACCCTACGGTTCGGCCTGTAAAAATTTGGGGGGCCCCCCATTGCACCGGTGGGCCCAAGCAGCCCCTTAGTACGCCTATGGCTTTGACCGGCTCTGGATGGATGGCTGCAGCACAAAAAAAAAACCCAAACAACTCGCTGAATTTGGGGAAGGTTTGGGGTTGTTGCCGGTCTGAGGTGATTTGCGAAAATTCTATAAGTCCTACACCAATGAGGGTTACATTTCCTGAATCCAGACAAGAAGACCTACGTTTTGATGTAAAATTTGTGCATGTAGAGTGAAAACTGAGCGAGTAGGCTCAAGTTGTTCGGTGTTTTTTGCATAATTTTGACTTTGGGGTTGTTGCCGGTCTGAGGTGATTTGCAAAAAAACTATAAGACCTACACCAATAAGGGTTACATTTCCTGATTCCAGACAAAACTACCTACGTTTTGATGTATAATTTGTGCATGTAGAGTGAAAATTTAGCAAGTAGGCTAAAGTTGTTTGTTGGTTTCTGGATAATTTTGTCACCAGGGTAGGTGAAAATGGCATGATGAAAAAAATCTATAAGTCCTACAGCAATGAGGGTTACATTTTCTGAATCCAGACAAAAAGACCTACGTTTTGATGTATAATTTTTCTACGTAGAGTGTAAATTGAGCGAGTAGGCTAAAGTTGTTTGGTGTTTTTCGCATAAGTTTCACTTTGGGGTTGTTGCCGGTCTGAGGTGATTTGCGAAAAATCTAAAACACCTACACCAATGAGGGTTACATTTCCTAAATCCAGGAAGAAATACCTACGTTTTGATGTATAATTTGTGCACGTAGAGTAAAAATTGAGCAAGTAGGCCAAAGTTGTTTGGTGTTTTTTGGAGAATTTTGTCACCATGGTAACTGAAAATGGCGTGATGAGAAAACGATAAAAGATATCCACATTCCGTTTGCACTTCTGAATAGTTCAAAGATATATCTACAAACTGGAAGTTAAACAATGTTCGTAGGTGAAAGCATGACGACACAGTAGAGCGTTGAAAATGACCATTTTTCTGTGTTTTTTTGCAAATGTTGTTCCAACCGTAACTGGAAATGACGTCAAGTGCAAAAAGCCTGCATCGCGTCGTCGAGATGAACGTTTCGATATATAGTAAGTGGGGGTACACCCTACGGTTCGGCCTGTAAAAATTTGGGGGCCCCCCCATTGCACCGGTGGGCCCAAGCGGCCCCTTAGTACGCCTATGGCTTTGACCGGCCCTGGATGGATGGCTGCAGCACAAAAAAACCCAAACAACTCGCTGAAATTGGGGAAGGTTTGGGGTTGTTGCCGGTCTGAGGTGATTTGCGAAAATTCTATAAGTCCTACACCAATGAGGGTTACATTTCCTGAATCCAGACAAGAAGACCTACGTTTTGATGTATAATTTGTGCATGTAGAGTGAAAATTTAGCAAGTAGGCTAAAGTTGTTTGTTGGTTTCTGGATAATTTTGTCACCAGGGTAAGTGAAAATGGCGTGATGAAAAAAATCTATAAGTCCTACAGCAATGAGGGTTACATTTTCCGAATCCAGATAAAAAGACCTACGTTTCGATGTATAATTTGTCTACGTAGAGTGTAAATTGAGCGAGTAGGCTAAAGTTGTTTGGTGTTTTTCACATAAGTTTCACTTTGGGGTTGTTGCCGGTCTGAGGTGATTTGCGAAAAATCTAAAACACCTACACCAATGAGGGTTACATTTCCTAAATCCAGGCAGAAATACCTACGTTTTGATGTATAATTTGTGCACGTAGAGTGAAAATTGAGCGAGTAGGCAAAAGTTGTTTGGTGTTTTTTGGAGAATTTTGTCACCATGGTAACTGAAAATGGCGTGATGAGAAAACGATAAAAGATATCCACATTCCGTTTGCACTTCTGAATAGTTCAAAGATATATCTACAAACTGGAAGTTAAACAATGTTCGTAGGTGAACGCATGACGACACAGTAGAGCGTTGAAAATGGCCATTTTTCGGTGTTTTTTTGCAAATGTTGTTCCAACCGTAACTGGAAATGACGTCAAGTGCAAAAAGCCTGCATCGCGTCGTCGAGACGAACGTTTCCATATATAGTAAGTGGGGGTACACCCTACGGTTCGGCCTGTAAAAATTTGGGGGCCCCCCCATTGCACCGGAGGGCCCAAGCAGCCCCTTAGTACGCCTATGGCTTTGACCGGCCCTGGATGGATGGCTGCAGCACAAAAAACCCCCAAACAACTCGCTGAATTTGGGGAAGGTTTTGGGTTGTTGTCGGTCTGAGGTGATTTGCGAAAATTCTATAAGTCCTACACCAATGAGGGTTACATTTCCTGAATCCAGACAAGAAGGCCTACGTTTTGATGTATAATTTGTGCATGTAGAGTGAAAATTGAGCGGGTAGGCTCAAGTTGTTCGTTGTTTTTTGCATAATTTTGACTTTGGGGTTGCTGCCGGTCTGAGGTGATTTGCGAAAAATCTATAAGACCTACACCAATAAGGGTTACATTTCCTGATTCCAGACAAAACTACCTACGTTTTGATGTATAAGTTGTGCACGTAGAGTGAAAATTGAGCAAGTAGGCTAAAGTTGTTCTGTGTTTTTTGGAGAATTTTGTCACCATGGTAACTGAAAATGGCGTGATGAGAAAACGATAAAAGATATGCACGTTCCGTTTTCACTTCTGAATAGTTCAAAGATATATCTACAAACTGGAAGTTAAACATTGTTCGTAGGTGAAAGCATGACGACACAGTAGAGTGTTGAAAATGACAATTTTTCGGTGGTTTTTTTGCGAATTTTGTTCCAACCGTAAGTCGAAATGGTGTCAAGTACAAAAAGCCCTGATCGCGGCGTCGAGACGAACGTTTCGATATATAGTATGTGGGGGTAGACCCTACGGTTCGGGCTGTATTAACGGTGACGGAAGATTAATAAACAATAACTAGAAACGTTCAACTTCTGAAGAAGTTGAAGAAGGCGCCCGCCTGGTGGTGCGTATAACTGAAGTAATTTAATTGTTACTTGTAAAAAAAAAAAAAAAAAAAAAAAAAAAAATTTGGGGGCCCCCCCCCATTGCTCCGGTGGGCCCAAGCGGCCCCTTAGTACGCCTATGGCTTTGACCGGCCCTGGCTGGCTGTCTGCAGGACGGAAAACAACTGCAGCTTACTCGCTCAACTTGGGGAGGGTTTGGGGTTGTTGCCGGTCTGAGGTGATTTGCAAAAGATCTATAAGACCTACACCAATGAGGGTTACATTTTCTGAATCCAGACAAAAAGACCTACATTTTGATGTATAATTTGTCTACGTAGAGTGAAAATTGAGCGAGTATGCTGAAGTTGTTTGGTCTTTTTCGCATAAGTTTGACTTTGGGGTTGTTGCCGGTCTGAGGTGATTTGCGAAAAATCTAAAACACCTACACCAATGAGGGTTACATTTCCTAAATCCAGGCAGAAATACCTACGTTTTGATGTATAATTTGTGCACGTAGAGTGAAAATTGAGCAAGTAGGCAAAAATTGTTTGGTGTTTTTTGGAGAATTTTGTCACCATGGTAACTGAAAATGGCGTGATGAGAAAACGATAAAAGATATCCACATTCCGTTTGCACTTCTGAAAAGTTCAAAGATATATCTACAAACTGGAAGTTAAACAATGTTCGTAGGTGAAAGCATGAGGACACAGTAGAGCGTTGAAAATTGCCATTTTTCTGTGTTTTTTTGCAAATGTTGTTCCAACCGTAACTGGAAATGACGTCAAGTGCAAAAAGCCTGCATCGCGTCGTCAAGACGAACGTTTCGATATATAGTAAGTGGGGGTACACCCTACGGTTCGGCCTGTAAAAATTTGGGGGCCCCCCCATTGCACCGGTGGGCCCAAGCAGCCCCTTAGTACGCCTATGTTTTTGACCAGCTCTGGATGGATGGCTGCAGCACAAAAAAACCCCAAACAACTCGCTGAATTTGGGGAAGGTTTGGGGTTGTTGCCGGTCTGAGGTGATTTGCGAAAATTCTATAATTCCTACACCAATGAGGGTTACATTTCCTGAATCCAGACAAGAAGACCTACGTTTTGATGTATAATTTGTGCATGTAGAGTGACAATTGAGCGAGTAGGCTCAAGTTGTTCGTTGTTTTTTGCATAATTTTGACTTTGGGGTTGCTGCCGGTCTGAGGTGATTTGCGAAAAATCTATAAGACCTACACCAATAAGGGTTACATTTCCTGATTCCAGACAAAACTACCTACGTTTTGATGTATAATTTGTGGATGTAGAGTGAAAATTGAGCAAGTAGGCTAAAGTTGTTTGTTGGTTTCTGGATAATTTTGTCACCAGGGTAGGTGAAAATGGCGTGATGAAAAAAATCTATAAGTCCTACAGCAATGAGGGTTACATTTTCTGAATCCAGACAAAAAGACCTACGTTTTGATGTATAATTTGTCTACGTAGAGTGTAAATTGAGCGAGTAGGCTAAAGTTGTTTGGTGTTATTCGCATAAGTTTCACTTTGGGGTTGTTGCCGGTCTGAGGTGATTTGCAAGAAATCTAAAAGACCTACACCAATGAGGGTTACATTTCCTGAATCCAGACAGAAATACCTACGTGTTGATGTATAATTTGTGCACGTAGAGTGAAAATTGAGCGAGTGGGCTAAAGTTGTTTGGTTAATTTTGTCACCATGGCAACTTAAAATGGCGTGATGAGAAAACGATAAAAGATATGCACATTCCGTTTTCACTTCTGAATAGTTCAAAGATATATCTACAAACTGGAAGTTAAACGATGTTTGTAGGTGAAAGCATGACGACACAGTAGAGTGTTGAAAATGACCATTTTTCGGTGGTTTTTTGCGAATTTTGTTCCAACCGTAAGTCGAAATGCCGTCAAGTACAAAAAGCCCTGATCGCGGCATCGAGACGAACGTTTCGATATATAGTATGTGGGGGTACACCCTACGGTTCGGGCTGTATTAACGGTACTATAATAATAATAATAACTAGAAACGTTCAACTTCTGAAGAAGTTGAAGAAGGCGCCCGCCTGGTGGTGCGTATAACTGAAGTAATTTAATCGTTACTTGTAAAAAAAGAAAAAAGAAAATTTGGGGGCCCCCCCATTGCTCCGGTGGGCCCAAGCGGCCCCATAGTACGCCTATGGCTTTGACCGGCCCTGGCTGGCTGTCTGCAGGACGGAAAACAACTGCAGCTTACTCGCTCAACTTGGGGAGGGTTTGGGGTTGTTGCCGGTCTGAGGTGATTTGCGAAAAATCTATAAGACCTACACCAATGTGGGTTACATTTCCTGAATCCAGACAAGAAGACCTACGTTCTGATGTATAATTTGTGTACGTACAGTGAAAATTGAGCGAGTAGGCTCAAGTTGTTCGTTGTTTTTTGCATAATTTTGACTTTGGAGTTGCTGTCGGTCTGAGGTGATTTGCGAAAAATCTATAAGACCTACAGCAATGAGGGTTACATTTTCTGAATCCAGACAAAAGGACCTACATTTTGATGTATAATTTGTCTACGTAGAGTGTAAATTGAGCGAGTAGGCTAAAGTTGTTTGGTGTTTTTCACATAAGTTTCACTTTGGGGTTGTTGCCGGTCTGAGGTGATTTGCGAAAAATCTAAAACACCTACACCAATGAGGGTTACATTTCCTAAATCCAGGCAGAAATACCTACGTTTTGATGTATAATTTGTGCATGTAGAGTGAAAATTGAGCAAGTAGGCTAAAGTTGTTTGTTGGTTTCTGGATAATTTTGTCACCAGGGTAGGTGAAAATGGCGTGATGAAAAAAATCTATAAGTCCTACAGCAATGAGGGTTACATTTTCTGAATCCAGACAAAAAGACCTACGTTTTGATGTATAATTTGTCTACGTAGAGTGTAAATTGAGCGAGTAGGCTAAAGTTGTTTGGTGTTATTCGCATAAGTTTCACTTTGGGGTTGTTGCCGGTCTGAGGTGATTTGCAAGAAATCTAAAAGACCTACACCAATGAGGGTTACATTTCCTGAATCCAGACAGAAATACCTACGTGTTGATGTATAATTTGTGCACGTAGAGTGAAAATTGAGCGAGTGGGCTAAAGTTGTTTGGTTAATTTTGTCACCATGGCAACTTAAAATGGCGTGATGAGAAAACGATAAAAGATATGCACATTCCGTTTTCACTTCTGAATAGTTCAAAGATATATCTACAAACTGGAAGTTAAACGATGTTCGTAGGTGAAAGCATGACGACACAGTAGAGTGTTGAAAATGACCATTTTTCGGTGGTTTTTTGCGAATTTTGTTCCAACCGTAAGTCGAAATGCCGTCAAGTACAAAAAGCCCTGATCGCGGCGTCGAGACGAACGTTTCGATATATAGTATGTGGGGGTACACCCTACGGTTCGGGCTGTATTAACGGTACTATAATAATAATAATAATAACTAGAAACGTTCAACTTCTGAAGAAGTTGAAGAAGGCGCCCGCCTGGTGGTGCGTATAACTGAAGTAATTTAATCGTTACTTGTAAAAAAAGAAAAAAGAAAATTTGGGGGCCCCCCCATTGCTCCGGTGGGCCCAAGCGGCCCCATAGTACGCCTATGGCTTTGACCGGCCCTGGCTGGCTGTCTGCAGGACGGAAAACAACTGCAGCTTACTCGCTCAACTTGGGGAGGGTTTGGGGTTGTTGCCGGTCTGAGGTGATTTGCGAAAAATCTATAAGACCTACACCAATGTGGGTTACATTTCCTGAATCCAGACAAGAAGACCTACGTTCTGATGTATAATTTGTGTACGTACAGTGAAAATTGAGCGAGTAGGCTCAAGTTGTTCGTTGTTTTTTGCATAATTTTGACTTTGGAGTTGCTGTCGGTCTGAGGTGATTTGCGAAAAATCTATAAGACCTACAGCAATGAGGGTTACATTTTCTGAATCCAGACAAAAGGACCTACATTTTGATGTATAATTTGTCTACGTAGAGTGTAAATTGAGCGAGTAGGCTAAAGTTGTTTGGTGTTTTTCACATAAGTTTCACTTTGGGGTTGTTGCCGGTCTGAGGTGATTTGCGAAAAATCTAAAACACCTACACCAATGAGGGTTACATTTCCTAAATCCAGGCAGAAATACCTACGTTTTGATGTATAATTTGTGCATGTAGAGTGAAAATTGAGCAAGTAGGCTAAAGTTGTTTGTTGGTTTCTGGATAATTTTGTCACCAGGGTAGGTGAAAATGGCGTGATGAAAAAAATCTATAAGTCCTACAGCAATGAGGGTTACATTTTCTGAATCCAGACAAAAAGACCTATGTTTTGATGTATAATTTGTCTACGTAGAGTGTAAATTGAGCGAGAAGGCTAAAGTTGTTTGGTGTTTTTCGCATAAGTTTCACTTTGGGGATGTTGCCGGTCTGAGGTGATTTGCAAGAAATCTAAAAGACCTACACCAATGAGGGTTACATTTCCTGAATCCAGACAGAAATACCTACATGTTGATGTATAATTTGTGCACGTAGAGTGACAATTGAGCGAGTGGGCTAAAGTTGTTTGGTTAATTTTGTCACCATGGTAACTTAAAATGGCGTGATTAGAAAACGATAAAAGATATCCACATACCGTTTGCACTTCTGAATAGTTCAAAGATATATCTACAAACTGGAAGTTAAACGATGTTCGTAGGTGAAAGCATGACGACACAGTAGAGTGTTGAAAATGACCATTTTTCGGTGGTTTTTTGCGAATTTTGTTCCAACCGTAACTGGAAATTACGTCAAGTGCAAAAAGCCTGCATCGCGTCGTCGAGACGAACGTTTCCATATATAGTAAGTGGGGGTACACCCTACGGTTCGGCCTGTAAAAATTTGGGGGCCCCCCCATTGCACCGGTGGGCCCAAGCAGCCCCTTAGTACGCCTATGGCTTTGACCGGCCCTGGATGGATGGCTGCAGCACAAAAAAACCCCAAACAACTCGCTGAATTTGGGGAAGGTTTGGGGTTGTTGCCGGTCTGAGGTGATTTGTGAAAATTCTATAAGTCCTACACCAATGAGAGTTACATTTCCTGAATCCAGACAAGAAGACCTACGTTTTGATGTATAATTTGTGCATGTAAAGTGAAAATTGAGCGAGTAGGCTAAAGTTGTTCGTTGTTTTTTGCATAATTTTGACTTTGGGGTTGCTGCCGGTCTGAGGTGATTTGCGAAAAATCTATAAGACCTACACCAATGAGGGTTACATTTTCTGAATCCAGACCAAAAGACCTACGTTTTGATGTATAATTTGTCTACGTAGAGTGTAAATTGAGCGAGTATGCTGAAGTTCTTTGGTCTTTTTCGCATAAGTTTGACTTTGGGGTTGTTGCCGGTCTGAGGTGATTTGCGAAAAATCTAAAACACCTACACCAATGAGGGTTACATTTCCTAAATCCAGGCAGAAATACCTACGTTTCGATGTATAATTTGTGCACGTAGAGTGAAAATTGAGCGAGTAGGCTAAAGTTGTTTGGTGTTTTTTGGAGAATTTTGTCACCATGGTAACTGAAAATGGCGTGATGAGTAAACGATAAAAGATATCCACATTCCGTTTTCACTTCTGAATAGTTCAAAGATATATCTACAAACTGGAAGTTAAACAATGTTCGTAGGTGAAAGCATGACAACACAGTAGAGTGTTGAAAATGACCATTTTTCGGTGTTTTTTTGCAAATGTTGTTCCAACCGTAACTGGAAATGACGTCAAGTGCAAAAAGCCTGCATCGCGTCGTCGAGACGAACGTTTCGATATATAGTAAGTGGGGGTACACCCTACGGTTCGGCCTGTAAAAATTTGGGGGCCCCCCCATTGCACCGGTGGGCCCAAGCAGCCCCTAAGTACGCCTATGGCTTTCACCGGCCCTGGATGGATGGCTGCAGCACAAAAAAAAAAACCAAACAACTCGCTGAATTTGGGGAAGGTTTGGGGTTGTTGCCGGTCTGAGGTGATTTGCGAAAATTCTATAAGTCCTACACCAATGAGGGTTACATTTCCTGAATCCAGACAAGAAGACCTACGTTTTGATGTATAATTTGTGCATGTAGAGTGAAAATTGAGCGAGTAGGCTCAAGTTGTTCGTTGGTTTTTGCATAATTTTGACTTTGGGGTTGCTGCCGGTCTGAGGTGATTTGCGAAAAATCTATAAGACCTACACCAATAAGGGTTACATTTCCTGATTCCAGACAAAACTACCTACGTTTTGATGTATAATTTGTGCATCTAAAGTTGTTTGTTGGTTTCTGGATAATTTTGTCACCAGGGTAGGTGAAAATGGCGTGATGAAAAAAATCTATAAGTCCTACAGCAATGAGGGTTACATTTTCTGAATCCAGACAAAAAGACCTATGTTTTGATGTATAATTTGTCTACGTAGAGTGTAAATTGAGCGAGAAGGCTAAAGTTGTTTGGTGTTTTTCGCATAAGTTTCACTTTGGGGTTGTTGCCGGTCTGAGGTGATTTGCAAGAAATCTAAAAGACCTACACCAATGAGGGTTACATTTCCTGAATCCAGACAGAAATACCTACATGTTGATGTATAATTTGTGCATGTAGAGTGACAATTGAGAGAGTGGGCTAAAGTTGTTTGGTTAATTTTGTCACCATGGTAACTTAAAATGGCGTGATTAGAAAACGATAAAAGATATCCACATACCGTTTGCACTTCTGAATAGTTCAAAGATATATCTACAAACTGGAAGTTAAACTATGTTCGTAGGTGAAAGCATGACGACACAGTAGAGTGTTGAAAATGACAATTTTTCGGTGTTTTTTTGCGAATTTTGTTCCAACCGTAAGTCGAAATGCCGTCAAGTACAAAAAGCCTTGATCGCGGCGTCGAGACAAACGTTTCGATATATAGTATGTGGGGGTAGACCCTACGGTTCGGGCTGTATTAACGGTGACGGAAGATTAATAAACAATAATAATAATAATAAAGAAATCCTTATTAGGTGCATAGCATAAGGCCTCCGCCATGCATTTTCAATGCATAGGCGGGCGCCTAATAATAACTAGAATCGTTCAACTTCTGAAGAAGTTGAAGAAGGCGCCCGCCTGGTGGCGGGCGTGACCGTCAAAGGCAAAGCTTTTGAGTTCCTTGGTCGTAGGCTCTCATCGCTTGGGGATTTTAAAATCAAACCTTCTGAGTGAAAAGCATTTGTCTTCATCAATCCTGCCGACCGGGAAAACTTTGCGTCTGCAGAGCTGCAAACTGCGTATTTCGATCTGAGACGCAGCTAATGAGCTAATTGGCGACAGCCGACGGTCAACGTTTCCCATTCATTTGCTACGGTAGTCCTAAACCACTACTGACATAATACACTTTTTGGCCACAAGCGTCATTTTGGGGGCGTTGTTTCCACCTCTTCTCTTAGAGCCGTTTTTAGTAGAAAGAAGAAAAGGCAAAAATGGTCCAAACAAAAGGTTGTAACGTTTACATTTGTAACCTCTGCCTTACATAAACACTAGAATTAAATCTTAATAAATAAAAGTATAGACAATTATTTCAGTAACTCAATTCAGTAAGTGAAATACAATATATACAGGGGTTGGACAATGAAACTGAAACACCTCTCACTTTAGTGTGGGAGGTTTCATGGCTAAATTGGACCAGCCTGGTGGCCAATCTTCATTAATTGCACATTGAACCAATAAGAGCAGAGTGTGAAGGTCCAATTAGCAGGGTAAGAGCACAGTTTTGCTCAAAATATTGCAATGCACACAACATTATGGGTGACATGGGTGAGTTCAAAGGAGGACAAATTGTTGGTGCACATCTTGCTGGATGTGTCAAAACTTTCTTCAATTGAATAAAAACAAAACTGAAGTAATAATATTTGGACCAATAGAGGAGAGAAAAGTTAGCACAGCTTCAGTCGCTTCAGCTAGAAACCACTGATCAGGCCCGAAACCTTGGTGTAGTGATGGACTCAGACCTGAACCTCCAAAAGCATTTACAGACAGTGACAAGGTCGGCTTTCTATCACCTGAGGAACTTTTCCAGGATTAAAGGACTAATGTCTCAAAAGGATCTGGAAAAACTAATCCATGCGTTTATATTTAGTAGAATAGATTACTGCAACGGTGTTTTCACAGGTCTGCCTAAAAAGTGGACCATACAGCTGCAGCGGATCCAGAACGCTGCTGCACACGTCCTCACTAAGACTAAGAACGTAGAGAACATAACCCCAGTTCTAAAGTCATTACACTGGCTCCCTGTATCTCAGAGAATAGACTTTAAAATACTTCTGTTAGTTTATAAATCCCTAAATGGCTTAGCACCTAAATACATTGCAGACTTGTTATCAGTGTATCAACTTTCCAGACCACTAAGGTCTTCTGGCTCCAGCCTGCTCTGCATACCTAGAACCAGAACTAAACAAGGAGAAGCAGCATTTAGTTCCTATGCTCCATTGATCTGGAACAAACTTCCAGAAAACTGTAAAAGTGCAGAAAGCCTGAGTTCTTTTAAATCAAGATTACAAACACATTTGTTTAAAATTGCCTTTGACTGTTCTAGTTAAACTGTTTTACTGTTTTTAATGTTCTTCTTTGTTTCTACATTCTATCTCTACTTGCTTTTATTCTATTTTCTATCTACATTTTATTCCTACTTGCGTTTATTTTGCTATATTTTAATCATGTAAAGCACTTTGCATTGTCTCTGTACTGAATTGTGCTATATAAATAAATTTCCCTTGCCTTGCATCTGTGACCAAGACAGCAAGTGTTTGTGATGTATCAAGAGCCACGGTATCCAGGGTAATGTCAGCACACCACCAAGAAGGACGAACCACATCCAACAGGATCAACTGTGGACACACGAGGAAGCTGTCTGAAAGGGATGTTCGGGTGCTAACCCGGATTTATCCAAAAAACATAAAACCACTGCTCCCCAAGTCACAGCAGAATTAAATGTGCACCTCAACTCTCCTGTTTCCACCAAAACTGTCCGTTGGGAGCTCCACAGGGTCAATATCCACGGCCAGGCTGCTATAGCCAAACCTTTGGTTACTCGTGCCAATGCCAAACGTCGGTTTCAATGGTGCAAATCTTGGGCTGTGGACAATGTGAAACATGTATTGTTCTCTGATGAGTCCACCATTACTGTTTTCCCCACATCCGGGAGAGTTACGGTGTGGAGAAGCCCCAAAGAAGCGTACCACTCAGACTGTTGCATGCCCAGAGCGAAGCAGTGATGGTTTGGGCTGCCATATCATGGCATTCCCTTGGCCCCATACTTGTGCTAGATGGGTGCGTCACTGCGTGGACTTGTTGTTGATTTTTATAATAAAAAGATTTCCCTTTTACACAACATTATGAATAACCTCAGAGTTTAAGAAAAGTATTTGCAATTTCAACAGTACTTTTACTCAGTTAAACATTTATTTAAGTGCATTATACATAGGAACTGGTCACAGTGATTGTAAGATGTTGAAAAACATTTATTCACAGTTTTTGCAAATAATATAAGTTTTAATTTCGGCCGGTGACGTCACCACAGGCCGCCGCTGCAAAATAAAGCGCTACATTGTTATTCCTTTGCTGGTGCTGAGCTGGAGCCAAAGCAAACCAGAGTGGTCAACTTCTTTAGTGCTTTGTGCATGTTTGTGCCGTTAAAATTAACGTTTGTGCTACTTTGGTTTCGGAGATATTATGAATTTTAATTTCAGCCGATGACGTGATCCCAGACCGCCGTTTCAAAATAAAGTGCTACGTTTTTCTTTCTTTGCTGGTGCTGAGCTGGATCCAAAGCAAACCACAGTGGGCTATTTTTTCAGTGCTTTGTTTGTGCAAAAACAACCTTGGAATAAAATAAAATAAAGTTTTCATTAAGATTTGCAGCCCAATAGTTTTTGGGGAGCGTTAAGTTTTTAATATTTTGTGCTGAGCTCAATACACAACAAACCAAATTGGTCTATATTTTTAGGCATTTCTAATTCAATCTATATGCTTTATACTTTCAGCTGATAACACAGTCAATATATTCATAGTTGAACAATATTTCCCACCTCATGCATAAAGCCAATAAAAAGTGGAATGGTCCTTCAGCCTCATTAAAGGTTTAGCTTAGGTGGACAAAGGAACGTTTTAGGAGATCGTTCCTTACAGTGTTGTTATACTTTATAGCCTGACCAGTGTGATTTATTTTTTGCAGTTTTTCTGTTATTGATTTTAGTTTGGGTATGTTTTCTGCGTTATATAAGCCTGTATACTTTAATTGCCCTTTTGTTAGGTGCAGAAACCCCCAAATCTCCCTATTGTAGAGCAATAAAGGTTTGCTATTCTAATTAATTCAGAGGAGTAATGAACTATGACTACTAAGATCAACTATAACCAAGTTACTGTTTGAAAATGTTATAAACATTATACTCTCGAAGAAGAATAAACCCTTCTGATTAGGAAAAATAGACTTTATGAAAACAGTTGAACATTCTAATAAATGAAATGCCTTTTTTGGTGGCTCACTTGACATTGCTATCTAAAGTAAAGTTCTTTAAATGAGACAAAATAAATCATAATATTTATTCAGGAATAAAGTACAAAACAATATAACACACATTTTACAATAGCGGCTAAAACAACTTGCATGATAAAAGAAAAATATAAAATTAAAAACTGCTTTCTTGAAAAAAGTGTTGAGACCAAACGGTAGATCTGACCACATCTTCTTACACAATTGAGGAACATCATTAAGGACGCCAGCCATCCTGCACAGAGACTGTTCCAGCCTCTCCCCTCAGTCAGGAAACTAAAAAAACAAACAAAAACATGTTTCCCAATAGATCTTTGCCAATAAGCAGGAATATATAAATCATTTTATAAGAATGCTGTGGGGGGGGGAGGGGGGGGAGGCTCAGTAGATGACACAACTTCATAGTAATGTTAATGATTTATCAGTAGAAATATATTAAAAAGACTTACGTTTTTTCCAGTGTTGGCAATAACATATGATTTACCGTAGCACTTTATTTTGAAGCGGCGGGCTGGGATGACGTCATCGGTTGAAATTAAAATTCATAATATCTCCGAAACCAAAGCAGCAAAGATAATTTTAACGGCACAAACCTGCACAAACGAAGCACTAAAAAAAGTAGACCAGATTGATCGGATTTGAAGGAAAATGGGGAGATGGTGAATTCTGGATGACCATAACAAATATTCTTTAATATCTTCAAAACCAAAACAGCACAAACGCTAATTTTAACGGCAAAAACCTGCACAAACGAAGCACTAACCATTCCGTCTATTTAACTGGGTTTTTTCTGTGGGTGGGGTGTCAGCTTCACGATCTCTCCTCCGCTGCAGCGGAGGAGAGATCGCGCTGCTGTTAGGCTTTTACTGCCATCCCTCCAGACTTCCATAGGCCATTGACAAATTTAATGAAAAGTAACTTAAAATTATCCTTAAAAGACAAAATGTTGAAAAGTCAAAGGGCTTATTTAACGCTTTGAGAACATATCTTGTATTCGGCCACAAAATCAACAATAGTAAAATGATCTTTTAAGCTTATAAGACCATTTTTAAGATGCCAATACGTGTAGCATATAGCTCAGTGGCGTGTAGACTAGCCACCGCATTTCTACCATAATATAAAACCGACATTAAATAAACGACTCACCGTCACGTAGTTGCAAAGAAAAAACGCAATGGAACCCTTCGTCTGGGTTAATTGGACTTGATTCAACAATATCCTTCAGTAATTTAGGAAAAACGGCAGCACTAGCACTGCAAGCATTAGCAGCCACAAGATGGAGGAGTTCACCTCTGACCCGGAACTCAAAGAGTACTGCTTGTTGTCTGCTCACACAGCGCCACTCGTGGACAGTATAGGAACTGCAGGAACGAAGTACGTCTTTTTCAGTAATCATTGTTGAATGATGATAATGCATTTGGCTGCCGCGTTTGACACCTCTGCTCTATACCATACTAATAAAATGATTGTGGTCTAAAACCAGGTGTTTCAGTTTCATTGTCCAACCCCTGTAGATGACTTATTTTCTAGCGATGATTTCTGTCACGAGGACATAATGCAGTGTTGTGCTGGCAGCCATCCCAACTAATAAAAATAAGATTTTTGATGGTGCTGTGTGGTGTCACATATATATATATATATATATATATATATATATATATATATATATATATATGTATGTGACACCACACAGCACCATCAAATGGCAAAAGATGGCCTGGAACTGGCTGGAACAGGGGTTATTATTCCAGCCTCCTACAAGACACACAATCATATTAACATACTGTGTTTAAGAGCTCCTAAACTGATGTTGAGGCATGATACTTTCAGACAGGAGTAGTCTGTAAATTTGTGTCTGAAAAGGTGCAATCTCCGTATTTTGATCTGAGAGAGCTCCTTAACTGATGTTGAGGCATGATACTTTCAGACAGGCGTAGTCTGTAAATTTGTGTCTGAAAAGGTGCAATCTCAGTATTTTGATCTGAGACGCAGCCAATGAGGTGATTTCCAACAGCCGACAGTCAAGGGCAAAACTTCGTGTCTGCAAAGCTGCAAACTCTTGTTAGACGCTGCAGCGCTCCAAACTCCGTATTATGCCTGCTAATGAGCTAATTGCCAACAGCCGAGAGGAGAAGGTCTGCTGCAAACTCTTGTTAGACGCTGCAGCGCTCCAAACTCCGTATTGTGCCTGCTAATGAGCTAATTGTCAACAGCCGACAGGAGAAAGGTCTGAAGCGAAGCAGTATGGAAAATTGGTGTTATTAAAACATGATTAAATACTTGAATGTAGCATGATAAAATTAAATATGTGAATAAAAAAGTTAAAGGCATGAGGTGAACTGTATTGATTTAAATTGAAAAATCGTTTTTTAAAGCCAAGGGGAAATGAAATATTGGGTGACAATGTAATTCTCTGAAATTGGCACAGCTTGGAGTCGAACCTACGATCTTCTGCTTTGCAGCCCGACACCTAACCCACTCCCCCATAACACCAGTGCCGTGCTCAGCCGCGCATTTTTGAAAGGTCAACTGTGTTGAAGAAGTGGTTTTTCGTGAATTTTGTTCCAACCGTAAGCCGAAACGGCGTCAAGTACAAAAAGCCCTGATCGCGGCGTCGAGACCAACGTTTCGATATATGGTATGTGGGGGTAGACCCTACGGTTCGGGCTGTATTAACGGTACTATAATAATAATAATAATAACTAGAAACGTTCAACTTCTGAAGAAGTTGAAGAAGGCGCCCGCCTGGTGGTGCGTATAACTGAAGTAATTTAATTGTTACTTGTAAAAAAAAAAAAAAAAAAAAAAAAAAAAAAATTTGGGGGCCCCCCCATTGCTCCGGTGGGCCCAAGCGGCCCCTTAGTACGCCTATGGCTTTGACCGGCCCTGGCTGGCTGTCTACAGGACGGAAAACAACAGCAGCTTAGTCGCTCAACTTGGGGAGGGTTTGGGGTTGTTGCCGGTCTGAGGTGATTTGCGAAAAATCTAAAACACCTACACCAATGAGGGTTACATTTCCTAAATCCAGGCAGAAATACCTACGTTTTGATGTATAATTTGTGCACGTAGAGTGAAAATTGAGCGAGTAGGCAAAAATTGTTTGGTGTTTTTTGGAGAATTTTGTCACCATGGTAACTGAAAATGGCGTGATGAGAAAACGATAAAAGATATCCACATTCCGTTTGCACTTCGGTTCGGCCTGTAAAAATTTGGGGGGCCCCCCATTGCACCGGTGGGCCCAAGCAGCCCCTTAGTACGCCTATGTCTTTGACCAGCTCTGGATGGATGGCTGCAGCACAAAAAAAACCCAAACAACTCGCTGAATTTGGGGAAGGTTTGGGGTTGTTGCCGGTCTGAGGTGATTTGCGAAAATTCTATAATTCCTACACCAATGAGGGTTACATTTCCTGAATCCAGACAAGAAGACCTACGTTTTGATGTATAATTTGTGCATGTAGAGTGAAAATTGAGCGAGTAGGCTCAAGTTGTTCGTTGTTTTTTGCATAATTTTGACTTTGGGGTTGCTGCCGGTCTGAGGTGATTTGCGAAAAATCTATAAGACCTACACCAATAAGGGTTACATTTCCTGATTCCAGACAAAACTACCTACGTTTTGATGTATAATTTGTGCATGTAGAGTGAAAATTGAGCAAGTAGGCTAAAGTTGTTTGTTGGTTTCTGGATAATTTTGTCACCAGGGTAGGTGAAAATGGCGTGATGAAAAAAATCTATAAGTCCTACAGCAATGAGGGTTACATTTTCTGAATCCAGACAAAAAGACCTACGTTTTGATGTATAATTTGTCTACGTAGAGTGTAAATTGAGCGAGTAGGCTAAAGTTGTTTGGTGTTTTTTGCATAAGTTTCACTTTGGGGTTGTTGCCGGTCTGAGGTGATTTGCAAGAAATCTAAAAGACCTACACCAATGAGGGTTACATTTCCTGAATCCAGACAGAAATACCTACGTGTTGATGTATAATTTGTGCACGTAGAGTGAAAATTGAGCGAGTGGGCTAAAGTTGTTTGGTTAATTTTGTCACCATGGCAACTTAAAATGGCGTGATGAGAAAACGATAAAAGATATGCACATTCCGTTTTCACTTCTGAATAGTTCAAAGATATATCTACAAACTGGAAGTTAAACGATGTTCGTAGGTGAAAGCATGACGACACAGTAGAGTGTTGAAAATGACCATTTTTCGGTGGTTTTTTGCGAATTTTGTTCCAACCGTAAGTCGAAATGCCGTCAAGTACAAAAAGCCCTGATCGCGGCGTCGAGACGAACGTTTCGATATATAGTATGTGGGGGTACACCCTACGGTTCGGGCTGTATTAACGGTACTATAATAATAATAATAATAACTAGAAACGTTCAACTTCTGAAGAAGTTGAAGAAGGCGCCCGCCTGGTGGTGCGTATAACTGAAGTAATTTAATTGTTACTTGTAAAAAAAAAAAAAAATTGAGCGAGTATGCTGAAGTTGTTTGGTCTTTTTCGCATAAGTTTGACTTTGGGGTTGTTGCCGGTCTGAGGTGATTTGCGAAAAATCTAAAACACCTACACCAATGAGGGTTACATTTCCTAAATCCAGGCAGAAATACCTACGTTTTGATGTATAATTTGTGCAGGTAGAGTGAAAATTGAGCGAGTAGGCAAAAGTTGTTTGTTGGTTTCTGGATAATTTTGTCACCAGGGTAGGTGAAAATGGCGTGATGAAAAAAATCTATAAGTCCTACAGCAATGAGGGTTACATTTTCTGAATCCAGACAAAAATACCTACGTTTTGATGTATAATTTGTCTACGTAGAGTGTAAATTGAGCGAGTAGGCTAAAGTTGTTTGGTGTTTTTCGCATAAGTTTGACTTTGGGGTTGCTGCCGGTCTGAGGTGATTTGCGAAAATTCTATAAGTCCTACACCAATGAGGGTTACATTTCCTGAATCCAGACAAGAAGACCTACGTTTTGATGTATAATTTGTGCATGTAGAGTAAAAATTTAGCAAGTAGGCTAAAGTTGTTTGTTGGTTTCTGGATAATTTTGTCACCAGGGTAGGTGAAAATGGCGTGATGAAAAAAATCTATAAGTCCTACAGCAATGAGGGTTACATTTTCTGAATCCAGACAAAAATACCTACGTTTTGATGTATAATTTGTCTACGTAGAGTGTAAATTGAGCGAGTAGGCTAAAGTTGTTTGGTGTTTTTCGCATAAGTTTGACTTTGGGGTTGTTGCCGGTCTGAGGTGATTTGCGAAAAATCTAAAACACCTACACCAATGAGGGTTACATTTCCTAAATCCAGGCAGAAATACCTACGTTTTGATGTATAATTTGTGCACGTAGAGTGAAAATTGAGCAAGTAGGCAAAAGTTGTTTGGTGTTTTTTGGAGAATTTTGTCACCATGGTAACTGAAAATGGCGTGATGAGAAAACGATAAAAGATATCCACATTCCGTTTGCACTTCTGAATAGTTCAAAGATATATCTACAAACTGGAAGTTAAACAATGTTCATAGGTGATTTGCGAAAATTCTATAAGTCCTACACCAATGAGGGTTACATTTCCTAAATCCAGACAAAAGGACCTACGTTTTGATGTATAATTTGTCTACGTAGAGTGTAAATTGAGCGAGTAGGCTAAAGTTGTTTGGTGTTTTTCGCATAAGTTTCACTTTGGGGTTGTTGCCGGTCTGAGGTGATTTGCAAGAAATCTAAAAGACCTACACCAATGAGGGTTACATTTCCTGAATCCAGACAGAAATACCTACGTGTTGATGTATAATTTGTGCACGTAGAGTGAAAATTGAGCAAGTAGGCTAAAGTTGTTCTGTGTTTTTTGGAGAATTTTGTCACCATGGTAACTGAAAATGGCGTGATGAGAAAACGATAAAAGATATCCACATTCCGTTTTCACTTCTGAATAGTTCAAAGATATATCTACAAACTGGAAGTTAAACGATGTTCGTAGGTGAAAGCATGACGACACAGTAGAGTGTTGAATATGACCATTTTTCGGTGGTTTTTTGCAAATGTTGTTCCAACCGTAACTGGAAATGACGTCAAGTACAAAAAGCCTGCATCGCGTCGTCGAGACGAACGTTTCGATATATAGTAAGTGGGGGTACACCCTACGGTTCGGCCTGTAAAAATTTGGGGGCCCCCCCATTGCCCCGGTGGGCCCAAGCAGCCCCTTAGTACGCCTATGTCTTTGACCGGCTCTGGATGGATGGCTGCAGCACAAAAAAACCCCAAACAACTCGCTGAATTTGGGGAAGGTTTGGGGTTGTTGCCGGTCTGAGGTGATTTGCGAAAATTCTATAAGTCCTACACCAATGAGGGTTACATTTCCTGAATCCAGACAAGAAGACCTACGTTTTGATGTATAATTTGTGCATGTAGAGTGAAAATTGAGCGAGTAGGCTCAAGTTGTTCGTTGTTTTTTGCATAATTTTGACTTTGGGGTTGCTGGCGGTCTGAGGTGATTTGCAAGAAATCTAAAAGACCTACACCAATGAGGGTTACATTTCCTGAATCCAGACAGAAATACCTACGTGTTGATGTATAATTTGTGCACGTAGAGTGAAAATTGAGCGAGTGGCCTAAAGTTGTTTGGTTAATTTTGTCACCATGGCAACTTAAAATGGCGTGATGAGAAAACGATAAAAGATATGCACATTCCGTTTTCACTTCTGAATAGTTCAAAGATATATCTACAAACTGGAAGTTAAACGATGTTCGTAGGTGAAAGCATGACGACACAGTAGAGTGTTGAAAATAACCATTTTTCGGTGGTTTTTTGCGAATTTTGTTCCAACCGTAAGTCGAAATGCCGTCAAGTACAAAAAGCCCTGATCGCGGCGTCGAGACGAACGTTTCGATATATAGTATGTGGGGGTAGACCCTACGGTTCGGGCTGTATTAACGGTACTATAATAATAATAATAATAATAATAAAGAAACCCTTATTAGGTGCATAGCATAAGGCCTCCGCCATGCATTTTCAATGCATAGGCGGGCGCCTAACTAGAAACGTTCAACTTCTGAAGAAGTTGAAGAAGGCGCCCGCCTGGTGGTGCGTATAACTGAAGTAATTTAATTGTTACTTGTAAAAAAAAAAAAAAAAAAAAAAAAAAAAAAAATTGGGGGCCCCCCCATTGCTCCGGTGGGCCCAAGCGGCCCCTTAGTACGCCTATGGCTTTGACCGGCCCTGGCTGGCTGTCTGCAGGACGGAAAACAACTGCAGCTTACTCGCTCAACTTGGGGAGGGTTTGGGGTTGTTGCCGGTCTGAGGTGATTTGCGAAAGATCTATAAGACCTACACCAATGAGGGTTACATTTTCTGAATCCAGACAAAAAGACCTACATTTTGATGTATAATTTGTCTACGTAGAGTGAAAATTGAGCGAGTATGCTGAAGTTGTTTGGTCTTTTTCGCATAAGTTTGACTTTGGGGTTGTTGCCGGTCTGAGGTGATTTGCGAAAAATCTAAAACACCTACACCAATGAGGGTTACATTTCCTAAATCCAGGCAGAAATACCTACGTTTTGATGTATAATTTGTGCACGTAGAGTGAAAATTGAGCAAGTAGGCAAAAGTTGTTTGGTGTTTTTTGGAGAATTTTGTCACCATGGTAACTGAAAATGGCGTGATGAGAAAACGATAAAAGATATCCACATTCCGTTTGCACTTCTGAATAGTTCAAAGATATATCTACAAACTGGAAGTTAAACAATGTTCGTAGGTGAAAGCATGAGGACACAGAGCGTTGAAAATTGCCATTTTTCTGTGTTTTTTTGCAAATGTTGTTCCAACCGTAACTGGAAATGACGTCAAGTGCAAAAAGCCTGCATCGCGTCGTCGAGACGAACGTTTCGATATATAGTAAGTGGGGGTACACCCTATGGTTCGGCCTGTAAAAATTTGGGGGCCCCCCCATTGTACCGGTGGGCCCAAACAGCCCCTTAGTACGCCTATGGCTTTGACCGGCTCTGGATGGATGGCTGCAGCACAAAAAAAAAACCAAACAACTCGCTGAATTTGGGGAAGGTTTGGGGTTGTTGCCGGTCTGAGGTGATTTGCGAAAATTCTATAAGTCCTACACCAATGAGGGTTACATTTCCTGAATCCAGACAAGAAGACCTACATTTTAATGTATAATTTGACTACGTAGAGTGAAAAGTGAGCGAGTAGGCTCAAGTTGTTCGTTGTATTTTGCATAATTTTTACTTTGGGGTTGCTGCCGGTCTGAGGTGATTTGCGAAAAATCTATAAGACCTACACCAATAAGGGTTACATTTCCTGATTCCAGACAAAACTACCTACGTTTTGATGTATAATTTGTGCATGTAGAGTGAAAATTGAGCAAGTAGGCTAAAGTTGTTTGTTGGTTTCTGGATAATTTTGTCACCAGGGTAGGTGAAAATGGCATGATGAAAAAAATCTATAAGTCCTACAGCAATGAGGGTTACATTTTCTGAATCCAGACAAAAAGACCTACGTTTTGATGTATAATTTGTCTACGTAGAGTTTAAATTGAGCGAGTAGGCTAAAGTTGTTTGGTGTTTTTCGCATAAGTTTCACTTTGGGGTTGTTGCCGGTCTGAGGTGATTTGCAAGAAATCTAAAAGACCTACACCAATGAGGGTTACATTTCCTGAATCCAGACAGAAATACCTACGTGTTGATGTATAATTTGTGCACGTAGAGTGAAAATTGAGCAAGTAGGCTAAAGTTGTTCTGTGTTTTTTGGAGAATTTTGTCACCATGGTAACTGAAAATGGCGTGATGAGAAAACGATAAAAGATATCCACATTCCGTTTTCACTTCTGAATAGTTCAAAGATATATCTACAAACTGGAAGTTAAACGATGTTCGTAGGTGAAAGCATGACGACACAGTAGAGTGTTGAATGACCATTTTTCGGTGGTTTTTTGCGAATTTTGTTCCAACCGTAAGTCGAAATGGCGTCAAGTACAAAAAGCCCTGATCGCGGCGTCGAGACGAACGTTTCGATATATAGTATGTGGGGGTAGACCCTACGGTTCGGGCTGTATTAACGGTGACGGAAGATTAATAAACAATAATAATAACTAGAAACGTTCAACTTCTGAAGAAGTTGAAGAAGGCGCCCGCCTGGTGGTGCGTATAACTGAAGTAATTTAATTGTTACTTGTAAAAAAAAAAAAAAAAAAAAAAAAAAAATTTGGGGGCCCCCCCATTGCTCCGGTGGGCCCAAGCGGCCCCTTAGTACGCCTATGGCTTTGACCGGCCCTGGCTGGCTGTCTGCAGGATGGAAAACAACTGCAGCTTACTCGCTCAACTTGGGGAGGGTTTGGGGTTGTTGCCGGTCTGAGGTGATTTGCGAAAAATCTATAAGAACTACACCAATGAGGGTTACATTTTCTGAATCCAGACAAAAAGACCTACATTTTGATGTATAATTTGTCTACGTAGAGTGAAAATTGAGCGAGTAGGCTGAAGTTGTTTGGTCTTTTTCGCATAAGTTTGACTTTGGGGTTGTTGCCGGTCTGAGGTGATTTGCGAAAAATCTAAAACACCTACACCAATGAGGGTTACATTTCCTAAATCCAGGCAGAAATACCTACGTTTTGATGTATAATTTGTGCAGGTAGAGTGAAAATTGAGCGAGTAGGCAAATGTTGTTTGGTGTTTTTTGGAGAATTTTGTCACCATGGTAATTGAAAATGGCGTGATGAGAAAACGATAAAAGATATCCACGTTCCGTTTGCACTTCTGAAAAGTTCAAAGATATATCTACAAACTGGAAGTTAAACAATGTTCGTAGGTGAAAGCATGAGGACACAGTAGAGCATTGAAAATTGCCATTTTTCTGTGTTTTTTTGCAAATGTTGTTCCAACCGTAACTGGAAATGACGTCAAGAGTGAAAACTGAGCGAGTAGGCTCAAGTTGTTCGTTGTTTTTTGCATAATTTTGACTTTGGGGTTGCTGCCGGTCTGAGGTGATTTGCGAAAATTCTATAAGTCCTACACCAATGAGGGTTACATTTCCTGAATCCAGACAAGAAGACCTACGTTTTGATGTATAATTTGTGCATGTAGAGTGAAAATTTAGCAAGTAGGCTAAAGTTGTTTGTTGGTTTCTGGATAATTTTGTCACCAGGGTAGGTGAAAATGGCGTGATGAAAAAAATCTATAAGTCCTACAGCAATGAGGGTTACATTTTCTGAATCCAGACAAAAATACCTACGTTTTGATGTATAATTTGTCTACGTAGAGTGTAAATTGAGCGAGTAGGCTAAAGTTGTTTGGTGTTTTTTGGAGAATTTTGTCACCATGGTAACTGAAAATGGCGTGATGAGAAAACGATAAAAGATATCCACATTCCGTTTTCACTTCTGAATAGTTCAAAGATATATCTACAAACTGGAAGTTAAACGATGTTCGTAGGTGAAAGCATGACGACACAGTAGAGTGTTGAATGACCATTTTTCGGTGGTTTTTTGCGAATTTTGTTCCAACCGTAAGTCGAAATGGCGTCAAGTACAAAAAGCCCTGATCGCGGCGTCGAGACGAACGTTTCGATATATAGTATGTGGGGGTAGACCCTACGGTTCGGGCTGTATTAACGGTGACGGAAGATTAATAAACAATAATAATAACTAGAAACGTTCAACTTCTGAAGAAGTTGAAGAAGGCGCCCGCCTGGTGGTGCGTATAACTGAAGTAATTTAATTGTTACTTGTAAAAAAAAAAAAAAAAAAAAAAAAAAAATTTGGGGGCCCCCCCATTGCTCCGGTGGGCCCAAGCGGCCCCTTAGTACGCCTATGGCTTTGACCGGCCCTGGCTGGCTGTCTGCAGGATGGAAAACAACTGCAGCTTACTCGCTCAACTTGGGGAGGGTTTGGGGTTGTTGCCGGTCTGAGGTGATTTGCGAAAAATCTATAAGAACTACACCAATGAGGGTTACATTTTCTGAATCCAGACAAAAAGACCTACATTTTGATGTATAATTTGTCTACGTAGAGTGAAAATTGAGCGAGTAGGCTGAAGTTGTTTGGTCTTTTTCGCATAAGTTTGACTTTGGGGTTGTTGCCGGTCTGAGGTGATTTGCGAAAAATCTAAAACACCTACACCAATGAGGGTTACATTTCCTAAATCCAGGCAGAAATACCTACGTTTTGATGTATAATTTGTGCACGTAGAGTGAAAATTGAGCAAGTAGGCAAAAGTTGTTTGGTGTTTTTTGGAGAATTTTGTCACCATGGTAACTGAAAATGGCGTGATGAGAAAACGATAAAAGATATCCACATTCCGTTTGCACTTCTGAATAGTTCAAAGATATATCTACAAACTGGAAGTTAAACAATGTTCATAGGTGATTTGCGAAAATTCTATAAGTCCTACACCAATGAGGGTTACATTTCCTAAATCCAGACAAAAGGACCTACGTTTTGATGTATAATTTGTCTACGTAGAGTGTAAATTGAGCGAGTAGGCTAAAGTTGTTTGGTGTTTTTCGCATAAGTTTCACTTTGGGGTTGTTGCCGGTCTGAGGTGATTTGCAAGAAATCTAAAAGACCTACACCAATGAGGGTTACATTTCCTGAATCCAGACAGAAATACCTACGTGTTGATGTATAATTTGTGCACGTAGAGTGAAAATTGAGCAAGTAGGCTAAAGTTGTTCTGTGTTTTTTGGAGAATTTTGTCACCATGGTAACTGAAAATGGCGTGATGAGAAAACGATAAAAGATATCCACATTCCGTTTTCACTTCTGAATAGTTCAAAGATATATCTACAAACTGGAAGTTAAACGATGTTCGTAGGTGAAAGCATGACGACACAGTAGAGTGTTGAATATGACCATTTTTCGGTGGTTTTTTGCAAATGTTGTTCCAACCGTAACTGGAAATGACGTCAAGTACAAAAAGCCTGCATCGCGTCGTCGAGACGAACGTTTCGATATATAGTAAGTGGGGGTACACCCTACGGTTCGGCCTGTAAAAATTTGGGGGCCCCCCCATTGCACCGGTGGGCCCAAGCAGCCCCTTAGTACGCCTATGTCTTTGACCGGCTCTGGATGGATGGCTGCAGCACAAAAAAACCCCAAACAACTCGCTGAATTTGGGGAAGGTTTGGGGTTGTTGCCGGTCTGAGGTGATTTGCGAAAATTCTATAAGTCCTACACCAATGAGGGTTACATTTCCTGAATCCAGACAAGAAGACCTACGTTTTGATGTATAATTTGTGCATGTAGAGTGAAAATTGAGCGAGTAGGCTCAAGTTGTTCGTTGTTTTTTGCATAATTTTGACTTTGGGGTTGCTGGCGGTCTGAGGTGATTTGCAAGAAATCTAAAAGACCTACACCAATGAGGGTTACATTTCCTGAATCCAGACAGAAATACCTACGTGTTGATGTATAATTTGTGCACGTAGAGTGAAAATTGAGCGAGTGGCCTAAAGTTGTTTGGTTAATTTTGTCACCATGGCAACTTAAAATGGCGTGATGAGAAAACGATAAAAGATATGCACATTCCGTTTTCACTTCTGAATAGTTCAAAGATATATCTACAAACTGGAAGTTAAACGATGTCCGTAGGTGAAAGCATGACGACACAGTAGAGTGTTGAAAATAACCATTTTTCGGTGGTTTTTTGCGAATTTTGTTCCAACCGTAAGTCGAAATGCCGTCAAGTACAAAAAGCCCTGATCGCGGCGTCGAGACGAACGTTTCGATATATAGTATGTGGGGGTAGACCCTACGGTTCGGGCTGTATTAACGGTACTATAATAATAATAATAATAATAATAAAGAAACCCTTATTAGGTGCATAGCATAAGGCCTCCGCCATGCATTTTCAATGCATAGGCGGGCGCCTAACTAGAAACGTTCAACTTCTGAAGAAGTTGAAGAAGGCGCCCGCCTGGTGGTGCGTATAACTGAAGTAATTTAATTGTTACTTGTAAAAAAAAAAAAAAAAAAAAAAAAAAAAAAAATTGGGGGCCCCCCCATTGCTCCGGTGGGCCCAAGCGGCCCCTTAGTACGCCTATGGCTTTGACCGGCCCTGGCTGGCTGTCTGCAGGACGGAAAACAACTGCAGCTTACTCGCTCAACTTGGGGAGGGTTTGGGGTTGTTGCCGGTCTGAGGTGATTTGCGAAAGATCTATAAGACCTACACCAATGAGGGTTACATTTTCTGAATCCAGACAAAAAGACCTACATTTTGATGTATAATTTGTCTACGTAGAGTGAAAATTGAGCGAGTATGCTGAAGTTGTTTGGTCTTTTTCGCATAAGTTTGACTTTGGGGTTGTTGCCGGTCTGAGGTGATTTGCGAAAAATCTAAAACACCTACACCAATGAGGGTTACATTTCCTAAATCCAGGCAGAAATACCTACGTTTTGATGTATAATTTGTGCACGTAGAGTGAAAATTGAGCAAGTAGGCAAAAGTTGTTTGGTGTTTTTTGGAGAATTTTGTCACCATGGTAACTGAAAATGGCGTGATGAGAAAACGATAAAAGATATCCACATTCCGTTTGCACTTCTGAATAGTTCAAAGATATATCTACAAACTGGAAGTTAAACAATGTTCGTAGGTGAAAGCATGAGGACACAGAGCGTTGAAAATTGCCATTTTTCTGTGTTTTTTTGCAAATGTTGTTCCAACCGTAACTGGAAATGACGTCAAGTGCAAAAAGCCTGCATCGCGTCGTCGAGACGAACGTTTCGATATATAGTAAGTGGGGGTACACCCTATGGTTCGGCCTGTAAAAATTTGGGGGCCCCCCCATTGTACCGGTGGGCCCAAACAGCCCCTTAGTACGCCTATGGCTTTGACCGGCTCTGGATGGATGGCTGCAGCACAAAAAAAAAACCAAACAACTCGCTGAATTTGGGGAAGGTTTGGGGTTGTTGCCGGTCTGAGGTGATTTGCGAAAATTCTATAAGTCCTACACCAATGAGGGTTACATTTCCTGAATCCAGACAAGAAGACCTACATTTTAATGTATAATTTGACTACGTAGAGTGAAAATTGAGCGAGTAGGCTCAAGTTGTTCGTTGTATTTTGCATAATTTTTACTTTGGGGTTGCTGCCGGTCTGAGGTGATTTGCGAAAAATCTATAAGACCTACACCAATAAGGGTTACATTTCCTGATTCCAGACAAAACTACCTACGTTTTGATGTATAATTTGTGCATGTAGAGTGAAAATTGAGCAAGTAGGCTAAAGTTGTTTGTTGGTTTCTGGATAATTTTGTCACCAGGGTAGGTGAAAATGGCATGATGAAAAAAATCTATAAGTCCTACAGCAATGAGGGTTACATTTTCTGAATCCAGACAAAAAGACCTACGTTTTGATGTATAATTTGTCTACGTAGAGTTTAAATTGAGCGAGTAGGCTAAAGTTGTTTGGTGTTTTTCGCATAAGTTTCACTTTGGGGTTGTTGCCGGTCTGAGGTGATTTGCAAGAAATCTAAAAGACCTACACCAATGAGGGTTACATTTCCTGAATCCAGACAGAAATACCTACGTGTTGATGTATAATTTGTGCACGTAGAGTGAAAATTGAGCAAGTAGGCTAAAGTTGTTCTGTGTTTTTTGGAGAATTTTGTCACCATGGTAACTGAAAATGGCGTGATGAGAAAACGATAAAAGATATCCACATTCCGTTTTCACTTCTGAATAGTTCAAAGATATATCTACAAACTGGAAGTTAAACGATGTTCGTAGGTGAAAGCATGACGACACAGTAGAGTGTTGAATGACCATTTTTCGGTGGTTTTTTGCGAATTTTGTTCCAACCGTAAGTCGAAATGGCGTCAAGTACAAAAAGCCCTGATCGCGGCGTCGAGACGAACGTTTCGATATATAGTATGTGGGGGTAGACCCTACGGTTCGGGCTGTATTAACGGTGACGGAAGATTAATAAACAATAATAATAACTAGAAACGTTCAACTTCTGAAGAAGTTGAAGAAGGCGCCCGCCTGGTGGTGCGTATAACTGAAGTAATTTAATTGTTACTTGTAAAAAAAAAAAAAAAAAAAAAAAAAAAAATTTGGGGGCCCCCCCATTGCTCCGGTGGGCCCAAGCGGCCCCTTAGTACGCCTATGGCTTTGACCGGCCCTGGCTGGCTGTCTGCAGGATGGAAAACAACTGCAGCTTACTCGCTCAACTTGGGGAGGGTTTGGGGTTGTTGCCGGTCTGAGGTGATTTGCGAAAAATCTATAAGAACTACACCAATGAGGGTTACATTTTCTGAATCCAGACAAAAAGACCTACATTTTGATGTATAATTTGTCTACGTAGAGTGAAAATTGAGCGAGTAGGCTGAAGTTGTTTGGTCTTTTTCGCATAAGTTTGACTTTGGGGTTGTTGCCGGTCTGAGGTGATTTGCGAAAAATCTAAAACACCTACACCAATGAGGGTTACATTTCCTAAATCCAGGCAGAAATACCTACGTTTTGATGTATAATTTGTGCAGGTAGAGTGAAAATTGAGCGAGTAGGCAAATGTTGTTTGGTGTTTTTTGGAGAATTTTGTCACCATGGTAATTGAAAATGGCGTGATGAGAAAACGATAAAAGATATCCACGTTCCGTTTGCACTTCTGAAAAGTTCAAAGATATATCTACAAACTGGAAGTTAAACAATGTTCGTAGGTGAAAGCATGAGGACACAGTAGAGCATTGAAAATTGCCATTTTTCTGTGTTTTTTTGCAAATGTTGTTCCAACCGTAACTGGAAATGACGTCAAGAGTGAAAACTGAGCGAGTAGGCTCAAGTTGTTCGTTGTTTTTTGCATAATTTTGACTTTGGGGTTGCTGCCGGTCTGAGGTGATTTGCGAAAATTCTATAAGTCCTACACCAATGAGGGTTACATTTCCTGAATCCAGACAAGAAGACCTACGTTTTGATGTATAATTTGTGCATGTAGAGTGAAAATTTAGCAAGTAGGCTAAAGTTGTTTGTTGGTTTCTGGATAATTTTGTCACCAGGGTAGGTGAAAATGGCGTGATGAAAAAAATCTATAAGTCCTACAGCAATGAGGGTTACATTTTCTGAATCCAGACAAAAATACCTACGTTTTGATGTATAATTTGTCTACGTAGAGTGTAAATTGAGCGAGTAGGCTAAAGTTGTTTGGTGTTTTTCGCATAAGTTTGACTTTGGGGTTGCTGCCGGTCTGAGGTGATTTGCGAAAATTCTATAAGTCCTACACCAATGAGGGTTACATTTCCTGAATCCAGACAAGAAGACCTACGTTTTGATGTATAATTTGTGCATGTAGAGTGAAAATTTAGCAAGTAGGCTAAAGTTGTTTGTTGGTTTCTGGATAATTTTGTCACCAGGGTAGGTGAAAATGGCGTGATGAAAAAAATCTATAAGTCCTACAGCAATGAGGGTTACATTTTCTGAATCCAGACAAAAATACCTACGTTTTGATGTATAATTTGTCTACGTAGAGTGTAAATTGAGCGAGTAGGCTAAAGTTGTTTGGTGTTTTTCGCATAAGTTTGACTTTGGGGTTGTTGCCGGTCTGAGGTGATTTGCGAAAAATCTAAAACACCTACACCAATGAGGGTTACATTTCCTAAATCCAGGCAGAAATACCTACGTTTTGATGTATAATTTGTGCACGTAGAGTGAAAATTGAGCAAGTAGGCAAAAGTTGTTTGGTGTTTTTTGGAGAATTTTGTCACCATGGTAACTGAAAATGGCGTGATGAGAAAACGATAAAAGATATCCACATTCCGTTTGCACTTCTGAATAGTTCAAAGATATATCTACAAACTGGAAGTTAAACAATGTTCATAGGTGATTTGCGAAAATTCTATAAGTCCTACACCAATGAGGGTTACATTTCCTAAATCCAGACAAAAGGACCTACGTTTTGATGTATAATTTGTCTACGTAGAGTGTAAATTGAGCGAGTAGGCTAAAGTTGTTTGGTGTTTTTCGCATAAGTTTCACTTTGGGGTTGTTGCCGGTCTGAGGTGATTTGCAAGAAATCTAAAAGACCTACACCAATGAGGGTTACATTTCCTGAATCCAGACAGAAATACCTACGTGTTGATGTATAATTTGTGCACGTAGAGTGAAAATTGAGCAAGTAGGCTAAAGTTGTTCTGTGTTTTATTGAGAATTTTGTCACCATGGTAACTGAAAATGGCGTGATGAGAAAACGATAAAAGATATCCACATTCCGTTTTCACTTCTGAATAGTTCAAAGATATATCTACAAACTGGAAGTTAAACGATGTTCGTAGGTGAAAGCATGACGACACAGTAGAGTGTTGAATATGACCATTTTTCGGTGGTTTTTTGCAAATGTTGTTCCAACCGTAACTGGAAATGACGTCAAGTGCAAAAAGCCTGCATCACGTCGTCGAGACGAACGTTTCGATATATAGTAAGTGGGGGTACACCCTACAATTCGGCCTGTAAAAATTTGGGGGCCCCCCCATTGCACCGGTGGGCCCAAGCAGCCCCTTAGTACGCCTAAGGCTTTGACCGGCTCTGGATGGATGGCTGCAGCACAAAAAAACCCCAAACAACTCGCTGAATTTGGGGAAGGTTTGGGGTTGTTGCCGGTCTGAGGTGATTTGCGAAAATTCTATAAGTCCTACACCAATGAGGGTTACATTTCCTAAATCCAGACAAGAAGACCTACGTTTTGATGTAAAATTTGTGCATGTAGAGTGACAACTGAGCGAGTAGGCTCAAGTTGTTCGTTGTTTTTTGCATAATTTTGACTTTGGGGTTGCTGCCGGTCTGAGGTGATTTGCGAAAATTCTATAAGTCCTACACCAATGAGGGTTACATTTCCTGAATCCAGACAAGAAGACCTACGTTTTGATGTATAATTTGTGCATGTAGAGTGAAAATTTAGTAAGTAGGCTAAAGTTGTTTGTTGGTTTCTGGATAATTTTGTCACCAGGGTAGGTGAAAATGGCGTGATGAAAAAAATCTATAAGTCCTACAGCAATGAGGGTTACATTTTCTGAATCCAGACAAAAATACCTACGTTTTGATGTATAATTTGTCTACGTAGAGTGTAAATTGAGCGAGTAGGCTAAAGTTGTTTGGTGTTTTTCGCATAAGTTTGACTTTGGGGTTGTTGCCGGTCTGAGGTGATTTGCGAAAAATCTAAAACACCTACACCAATGAGGGTTACATTTCTTAAATCCAGGCAGAAATACCTACGTTTTGATGTATAATTTGTGCACGTAGAGTGAAAATTGAGCAAGTAGGCAAAAGTTGTTTGGTGTTTTTTGGAGAATTTTGTCACCATGGTAACTGAAAATGGCGTGATGAGAAAACGATAAAAGATATCCACATTCCGTTTGCACTTCTGAATAGTTCAAAGATATATCTACAAACTGGAAGCTAAACAATGTTCGTAGGTGAAAGCATGAGGACACAGTAGAGCGTTGAAAATTGCCATTTTTCTGTCTTTTTTTGCAAATGTTGTTCCAACCGTAACTGGAAATGACGTCAAGTGCAAAAAGCCTGCATCGCGTCGTCGAGACGAACGTTTCGATATATAGTAAGTGGGGGTACACCCTACGGTTCGGCCTGTAAAAATTTGGGGGGCCCCCCATTGCACCGGTGGGCCCAAGCAGCCCCTTAGTACGCCTATGGCTTTGACCGGCTCTGGATGGATGGCTGCAGCACAAAAAAAACCCAAACAACTCGCTGAATTTGGGGAAGGTTTGGGGTTGTTGCCGGTTTGAGGTGATGTGCGAAAATTCTATAAGTCCTACACCAATGAGGGTTACATTTCCTGAATCCAGACAAGAAGACCTACGTTTTGATGTATAATTTGTGCATGTAGAGTGAAAATTTAGCAAGTAGGCTAAAGTTGTTTGTTGGTTTCTGGATAATTTTGTCACCAGGGTAGGTGAAAATGGCGTGATGAAAAAAATCTATAAGTCCTACAGCAATGAGGGTTACATTTTCTGAATCCAGACAAAAGGACCTACGTTTTGATGTATAATTTGTCTACGTAGAGTGTAAATTGAGCGAGTAGGCTAAAGTTGTTTGGTGTTTTTCGCATAAGTTTCACTTTGGGGTTGTTGCCAGTCTGAGGTGATTTGCAAGAAATCTAAAAGACCTACACCAATGAGGGTTACATTTCCTGAATCCAGACAGAAATACCTACGTGTTGATGTATAATTTGTGCATGTAGAGTGAAAATTGAGCAAGTAGGCTAAAGTTGTTCTGTGTTTTTTGGAGAATTTTGTCACCATGGTAACTGAAAATGGCGTGATGAGAAAACGATAAAAGATATTCACATTCCGTTTTCACTTCTGAATAGTTCAAAGATATATCTACAAACTGGAAGTTAAACGATGTTCGTAGGTGAAAGCATGACGACACAGTAGAGTGTTGAAAATGACCATTTTTCTGTGGTTTTTTGCGAATTGTGTTCCAACCGTAAGTCGAAATGGCGTCAAGTACAAAAAGCCCTGATCGCGGCGTCGAGACGAACGTTTCGATATATAGTATGTGGGGGTAGACCCTACGGTTCGGGCTGTATTAACGGTGACGGAAGATTAATAAACAATAATAATAAAGAAATCCTTATTAGGTGCATAACATAAGGCCTCCGCCATGCATTTTCAATGCATAGGCGGGCGCCTAACTAGAAACGTTCAACTTCTGAAGAAGTTGAAGAAGGCGCCCGCCTGGTGGTGCGTATAACTGAAGTAATTTAATTGTTACTTGTGAAAAAAAAAATAAAAAAATAAATAAATTTGGGGGCCCCCCCATTGCTCCGGTGGGCCCAAGCGGCCCCTTAGTACGCCTATGGCTTTGACCGGCCCTGGCTGGCTGTCTACAGGACGGAAAACAACAGCAGCTTAGTCGCTCAACTTGGGGAGGGTTTGGGGTTGTTGCCGGTCTGAGGTGATTTGCGAAAAATCTATAAGACCTACACCAATGAGGGTTACATTTTCTGAATCCAGACAAAAAGACCTACATTTTGATGCATAATTTGTCTACGTAGAGTGAAAATTGAGCGAGTATGCTGAAGTTGTTTGGTCTTTTTCGCATAAGTTTGACTTTGGGGTTGTTGCCGGTCTGAGGTGATTTGCGAAAAATCTAAAACACCTACACCAATGAGGGTTACATTTCCTAAATCCAGGTAGAAATACCTACGTTTTGATGTATAATTTGTGCACGTAGAGTGAAAATTGAGCGAGTAGGCAAAAATTGTTTGGTGTTTTTTGGAGAATTTTGTCACCATGGTAACTGAAAATGGCGTGATGAGAAAATGATAAAAGATATCCACATTCCGTTTGCACTTCTGAAAAGTTCAAAGATCTATCTACAAACTGGAAGTTAAACAATGTTCGTAGGTGAAAGCATGAGGACACAGTAGAGCGTTGAAAATTGCCATTTTTCTGTGTTTTTTTGCAAATGTTGTTCCAACCGTAACTGGAAATGACGTCAAGTGCAAAAAGCCTGCATCGCGTCGTCGAGACGAACGTTTCGATATATAGTAAGTGGGGGTACACCCTACGGTTCGGCCTGTAAAAATTTGGGGCCCCCCCATTGCACCGGTGGGCCCAAGCAGCCCCTTAGTACGCCTATGTCTTTGACCGGCCCTGGATGGATGGCTGCAGCACAAAAAAACCCAAACAACTCGCTGAATTTGGGGAAGGTTTGGGGTTGTTGCCGGTCTGAGGTGATTTGCGAAAATTCTATAAGTCCTACACCAATGAGGGTTACATTTCCTGAATCCAGACAAGAAGACCTACGTTTTGATGTATAATTTGTGCATGTAGAGTGAAAATTTAGTAAGTAGGCTAAAGTTGTTTGTTGGTTTCTGGATAATTTTGTCACCAGGGTAGGTGAAAATGGCGTGATGAAAAAAATCTATAAGTCCTACAGCAATGAGGGTTACATTTTCTGAATCCAGACAAAAATACCTACGTTTTGATGTATAATTTGTCTACGTAGAGTGTAAATTGAGCGAGTAGGCTAAAGTTGTTTGGTGTTTTTCGCATAAGTTTGACTTTGGGGTTGTTGCCGGTCTGAGGTGATTTGCGAAAAATCTAAAACACCTACACCAATGAGGGTTACATTTCTTAAATCCAGGCAGAAATACCTACGTTTTGATGTATAATTTGTGCACGTAGAGTGAAAATTGAGCAAGTAGGCAAAAGTTGTTTGGTGTTTTTTGGAGAATTTTGTCACCATGGTAACTGAAAATGGCGTGATGAGAAAACGATAAAAGATATCCACATTCCGTTTGCACTTCTGAATAGTTCAAAGATATATCTACAAACTGGAAGTTAAACAATGTTCGTAGGTGAAAGCATGAGGACACAGTAGAGCGTTGAAAATTGCCATTTTTCTGTCTTTTTTTGCAAATGTTGTTCCAACCGTAACTGGAAATGACGTCAAGTGCAAAAAGCCTGCATCGCGTCGTCGAGACGAACGTTTCGATATATAGTAAGTGGGGGTACACCCTACGGTTCGGCCTGTAAAAATTTGGGGGGCCCCCCATTGCACCGGTGGGCCCAAGCAGCCCCTTAGTACGCCTATGGCTTTGACCGGCTCTGGATGGATGGCTGCAGCACAAAAAAAACCCAAACAACTCGCTGAATTTGGGGAAGGTTTGGGGTTGTTGCCGGTTTGAGGTGATGTGCGAAAATTCTATAAGTCCTACACCAATGAGGGTTACATTTCCTGAATCCAGACAAGAAGACCTACGTTTTGATGTATAATTTGTGCATGTAGAGTGAAAATTTAGCAAGTAGGCTAAAGTTGTTTGTTGGTTTCTGGATAATTTTGTCACCAGGGTAGGTGAAAATGGCGTGATGAAAAAAATCTATAAGTCCTACAGCAATGAGGGTTACATTTTCTGAATCCAGACAAAAGGACCTACGTTTTGATGTATAATTTGTCTACGTAGAGTGTAAATTGAGCGAGTAGGCTAAAGTTGTTTGGTGTTTTTCGCATAAGTTTCACTTTGGGGTTGTTGCCGGTCTGAGGTGATTTGCAAGAAATCTAAAAGACCTACACCAATGAGGGTTACATTTCCTGAATCCAGACAGAAATACCTACGTGTTGATGTATAATTTGTGCATGTAGAGTGAAAATTGAGCAAGTAGGCTAAAGTTGTTCTGTGTTTTTTGGAGAATTTTGTCACCATGGTAACTGAAAATGGCGTGATGAGAAAACGATAAAAGATATTCACATTCCGTTTTCACTTCTGAATAGTTCAAAGATATATCTACAAACTGGAAGTTAAACGATGTTCGTAGGTGAAAGCATGACGACACAGTAGAGTGTTGAAAATGACCATTTTTCTGTGGTTTTTTGCGAATTGTGTTCCAACCGTAAGTCGAAATGGCGTCAAGTACAAAAAGCCCTGATCGCGGCGTCGAGACGAACGTTTCGATATATAGTATGTGGGGGTAGACCCTACGGTTCGGGCTGTATTAACGGTGACGGAAGATTAATAAACAATAATAATAAAGAAATCCTTATTAGGTGCATAGCATAAGGCCTCCGCCATGCATTTTCAATGCATAGGCGGGCGCCTAACTAGAAACGTTCAACTTCTGAAGAAGTTGAAGAAGGCGCCCGCCTGGTGGTGCGTATAACTGAAGTAATTTAATTGTTACTTGTAAAAAAAAAAAAAAAAAAAAAAAAAAAAAAAATTGGGGGCCCCCCCATTGCTCCGGTGGGCCCAAGCGGCCCCTTAGTACGCCTATGGCTTTGACCGGCCCTGGCTGGCTGTCTGCAGGACGGAAAACAACTGCAGCTTACTCGCTCAACTTGGGGAGGGTTTGGGGTTGTTGCCGGTCTGAGGTGATTTGCGAAAGATCTATAAGACCTACACCAATGAGGGTTACATTTTCTGAATCCAGACAAAAAGACCTACATTTTGATGTATAATTTGTCTACGTAGAGTGAAAATTGAGCGAGTATGCTGAAGTTGTTTGGTCTTTTTCGCATAAGTTTGACTTTGGGGTTGTTGCCGGTCTGAGGTGATTTGCGAAAAATCTAAAACACCTACACCAATGAGGGTTACATTTCCTAAATCCAGGCAGAAATACCTACGTTTTGATGTATAATTTGTGCACGTAGAGTGAAAATTGAGCAAGTAGGCAAAAGTTGTTTGGTGTTTTTTGGAGAATTTTGTCACCATGGTAACTGAAAATGGCGTGATGAGAAAACGATAAAAGATATCCACATTCCGTTTGCACTTCTGAATAGTTCAAAGATATATCTACAAACTGGAAGTTAAACAATGTTCGTAGGTGAAAGCATGAGGACACAGAGCGTTGAAAATTGCCATTTTTCTGTGTTTTTTTGCAAATGTTGTTCCAACCGTAACTGGAAATGACGTCAAGTGCAAAAAGCCTGCATCGCGTCGTCGAGACGAACGTTTCGATATATAGTAAGTGGGGGTACACCCTATGGTTCGGCCTGTAAAAATTTGGGGGCCCCCCCATTGTACCGGTGGGCCCAAACAGCCCCTTAGTACGCCTATGGCTTTGACCGGCTCTGGATGGATGGCTGCAGCACAAAAAAAAAACCAAACAACTCGCTGAATTTGGGGAAGGTTTGGGGTTGTTGCCGGTCTGAGGTGATTTGCGAAAATTCTATAAGTCCTACACCAATGAGGGTTACATTTCCTGAATCCAGACAAGAAGACCTACATTTTAATGTATAATTTGACTACGTAGAGTGAAAATTGAGCGAGTAGGCTCAAGTTGTTCGTTGTATTTTGCATAATTTTTACTTTGGGGTTGCTGCCGGTCTGAGGTGATTTGCGAAAAATCTATAAGACCTACACCAATAAGGGTTACATTTCCTGATTCCAGACAAAACTACCTACGTTTTGATGTATAATTTGTGCATGTAGAGTGAAAATTGAGCAAGTAGGCTAAAGTTGTTTGTTGGTTTCTGGATAATTTTGTCACCAGGGTAGGTGAAAATGGCATGATGAAAAAAATCTATAAGTCCTACAGCAATGAGGGTTACATTTTCTGAATCCAGACAAAAAGACCTACGTTTTGATGTATAATTTGTCTACGTAGAGTTTAAATTGAGCGAGTAGGCTAAAGTTGTTTGGTGTTTTTCGCATAAGTTTCACTTTGGGGTTGTTGCCGGTCTGAGGTGATTTGCAAGAAATCTAAAAGACCTACACCAATGAGGGTTACATTTCCTGAATCCAGACAGAAATACCTACGTGTTGATGTATAATTTGTGCACGTAGAGTGAAAATTGAGCAAGTAGGCTAAAGTTGTTCTGTGTTTTTTGGAGAATTTTGTCACCATGGTAACTGAAAATGGCGTGATGAGAAAACGATAAAAGATATCCACATTCCGTTTTCACTTCTGAATAGTTCAAAGATATATCTACAAACTGGAAGTTAAACGATGTTCGTAGGTGAAAGCATGACGACACAGTAGAGTGTTGAATGACCATTTTTCGGTGGTTTTTTGCGAATTTTGTTCCAACCGTAAGTCGAAATGGCGTCAAGTACAAAAAGCCCTGATCGCGGCGTCGAGACGAACGTTTCGATATATAGTATGTGGGGGTAGACCCTACGGTTCGGGCTGTATTAACGGTGACGGAAGATTAATAAACAATAATAATAACTAGAAACGTTCAACTTCTGAAGAAGTTGAAGAAGGCGCCCGCCTGGTGGTGCGTATAACTGAAGTAATTTAATTGTTACTTGTAAAAAAAAAAAAAAAAAAAAAAAAAAAAATTTGGGGGCCCCCCCATTGCTCCGGTGGGCCCAAGCGGCCCCTTAGTACGCCTATGGCTTTGACCGGCCCTGGCTGGCTGTCTGCAGGATGGAAAACAACTGCAGCTTACTCGCTCAACTTGGGGAGGGTTTGGGGTTGTTGCCGGTCTGAGGTGATTTGCGAAAAATCTATAAGAACTACACCAATGAGGGTTACATTTTCTGAATCCAGACAAAAAGACCTACATTTTGATGTATAATTTGTCTACGTAGAGTGAAAATTGAGCGAGTAGGCTGAAGTTGTTTGGTCTTTTTCGCATAAGTTTGACTTTGGGGTTGTTGCCGGTCTGAGGTGATTTGCGAAAAATCTAAAACACCTACACCAATGAGGGTTACATTTCCTAAATCCAGGCAGAAATACCTACGTTTTGATGTATAATTTGTGCAGGTAGAGTGAAAATTGAGCGAGTAGGCAAATGTTGTTTGGTGTTTTTTGGAGAATTTTGTCACCATGGTAATTGAAAATGGCGTGATGAGAAAACGATAAAAGATATCCACGTTCCGTTTGCACTTCTGAAAAGTTCAAAGATATATCTACAAACTGGAAGTTAAACAATGTTCGTAGGTGAAAGCATGAGGACACAGTAGAGCATTGAAAATTGCCATTTTTCTGTGTTTTTTTGCAAATGTTGTTCCAACCGTAACTGGAAATGACGTCAAGAGTGAAAACTGAGCGAGTAGGCTCAAGTTGTTCGTTGTTTTTTGCATAATTTTGACTTTGGGGTTGCTGCCGGTCTGAGGTGATTTGCGAAAATTCTATAAGTCCTACACCAATGAGGGTTACATTTCCTGAATCCAGACAAGAAGACCTACGTTTTGATGTATAATTTGTGCATGTAGAGTGAAAATTTAGCAAGTAGGCTAAAGTTGTTTGTTGGTTTCTGGATAATTTTGTCACCAGGGTAGGTGAAAATGGCGTGATGAAAAAAATCTATAAGTCCTACAGCAATGAGGGTTACATTTTCTGAATCCAGACAAAAATACCTACGTTTTGATGTATAATTTGTCTACGTAGAGTGTAAATTGAGCGAGTAGGCTAAAGTTGTTTGGTGTTTTTCGCATAAGTTTGACTTTGGGGTTGCTGCCGGTCTGAGGTGATTTGCGAAAATTCTATAAGTCCTACACCAATGAGGGTTACATTTCCTGAATCCAGACAAGAAGACCTACGTTTTGATGTATAATTTGTGCATGTAGAGTGAAAATTTAGCAAGTAGGCTAAAGTTGTTTGTTGGTTTCTGGATAATTTTGTCACCAGGGTAGGTGAAAATGGCGTGATGAAAAAAATCTATAAGTCCTACAGCAATGAGGGTTACATTTTCTGAATCCAGACAAAAATACCTACGTTTTGATGTATAATTTGTCTACGTAGAGTGTAAATTGAGCGAGTAGGCTAAAGTTGTTTGGTGTTTTTCGCATAAGTTTGACTTTGGGGTTGTTGCCGGTCTGAGGTGATTTGCGAAAAATCTAAAACACCTACACCAATGAGGGTTACATTTCCTAAATCCAGGCAGAAATACCTACGTTTTGATGTATAATTTGTGCACGTAGAGTGAAAATTGAGCAAGTAGGCAAAAGTTGTTTGGTGTTTTTTGGAGAATTTTGTCACCATGGTAACTGAAAATGGCGTGATGAGAAAACGATAAAAGATATCCACATTCCGTTTGCACTTCTGAATAGTTCAAAGATATATCTACAAACTGGAAGTTAAACAATGTTCATAGGTGATTTGCGAAAATTCTATAAGTCCTACACCAATGAGGGTTACATTTCCTAAATCCAGACAAAAGGACCTACGTTTTGATGTATAATTTGTCTACGTAGAGTGTAAATTGAGCGAGTAGGCTAAAGTTGTTTGGTGTTTTTCGCATAAGTTTCACTTTGGGGTTGTTGCCGGTCTGAGGTGATTTGCAAGAAATCTAAAAGACCTACACCAATGAGGGTTACATTTCCTGAATCCAGACAGAAATACCTACGTGTTGATGTATAATTTGTGCACGTAGAGTGAAAATTGAGCAAGTAGGCTAAAGTTGTTCTGTGTTTTATTGAGAATTTTGTCACCATGGTAACTGAAAATGGCGTGATGAGAAAACGATAAAAGATATCCACATTCCGTTTTCACTTCTGAATAGTTCAAAGATATATCTACAAACTGGAAGTTAAACGATGTTCGTAGGTGAAAGCATGACGACACAGTAGAGTGTTGAATATGACCATTTTTCGGTGGTTTTTTGCAAATGTTGTTCCAACCGTAACTGGAAATGACGTCAAGTGCAAAAAGCCTGCATCACGTCGTCGAGACGAACGTTTCGATATATAGTAAGTGGGGGTACACCCTACAATTCGGCCTGTAAAAATTTGGGGGCCCCCCCATTGCACCGGTGGGCCCAAGCAGCCCCTTAGTACGCCTAAGGCTTTGACCGGCTCTGGATGGATGGCTGCAGCACAAAAAAACCCCAAACAACTCGCTGAATTTGGGGAAGGTTTGGGGTTGTTGCCGGTCTGAGGTGATTTGCGAAAATTCTATAAGTCCTACACCAATGAGGGTTACATTTCCTAAATCCAGACAAGAAGACCTACGTTTTGATGTAAAATTTGTGCATGTAGAGTGACAACTGAGCGAGTAGGCTCAAGTTGTTCGTTGTTTTTTGCATAATTTTGACTTTGGGGTTGCTGCCGGTCTGAGGTGATTTGCGAAAATTCTATAAGTCCTACACCAATGAGGGTTACATTTCCTGAATCCAGACAAGAAGACCTACGTTTTGATGTATAATTTGTGCATGTAGAGTGAAAATTTAGTAAGTAGGCTAAAGTTGTTTGTTGGTTTCTGGATAATTTTGTCACCAGGGTAGGTGAAAATGGCGTGATGAAAAAAATCTATAAGTCCTACAGCAATGAGGGTTACATTTTCTGAATCCAGACAAAAATACCTACGTTTTGATGTATAATTTGTCTACGTAGAGTGTAAATTGAGCGAGTAGGCTAAAGTTGTTTGGTGTTTTTCGCATAAGTTTGACTTTGGGGTTGTTGCCGGTCTGAGGTGATTTGCGAAAAATCTAAAACACCTACACCAATGAGGGTTACATTTCTTAAATCCAGGCAGAAATACCTACGTTTTGATGTATAATTTGTGCACGTAGAGTGAAAATTGAGCAAGTAGGCAAAAGTTGTTTGGTGTTTTTTGGAGAATTTTGTCACCATGGTAACTGAAAATGGCGTGATGAGAAAACGATAAAAGATATCCACATTCCGTTTGCACTTCTGAATAGTTCAAAGATATATCTACAAACTGGAAGCTAAACAATGTTCGTAGGTGAAAGCATGAGGACACAGTAGAGCGTTGAAAATTGCCATTTTTCTGTCTTTTTTTGCAAATGTTGTTCCAACTGTAACTGGAAATGACGTCAAGTGCAAAAAGCCTGCATCGCGTCGTCGAGACGAACGTTTCGATATATAGTAAGTGGGGGTACACCCTACGGTTCGGCCTGTAAAAATTTGGGGGGCCCCCCATTGCACCGGTGGGCCCAAGCAGCCCCTTAGTACGCCTATGGCTTTGACCGGCTCTGGATGGATGGCTGCAGCACAAAAAAAACCCAAACAACTCGCTGAATTTGGGGAAGGTTTGGGGTTGTTGCCGGTTTGAGGTGATGTGCGAAAATTCTATAAGTCCTACACCAATGAGGGTTACATTTCCTGAATCCAGACAAGAAGACCTACGTTTTGATGTATAATTTGTGCATGTAGAGTGAAAATTTAGCAAGTAGGCTAAAGTTGTTTGTTGGTTTCTGGATAATTTTGTCACCAGGGTAGGTGAAAATGGCGTGATGAAAAAAATCTATAAGTCCTACAGCAATGAGGGTTACATTTTCTGAATCCAGACAAAAGGACCTACGTTTTGATGTATAATTTGTCTACGTAGAGTGTAAATTGAGCGAGTAGGCTAAAGTTGTTTGGTGTTTTTCGCATAAGTTTCACTTTGGGGTTGTTGCCGGTCTGAGGTGATTTGCAAGAAATCTAAAAGACCTACACCAATGAGGGTTACATTTCCTGAATCCAGACAGAAATACCTACGTGTTGATGTATAATTTGTGCATGTAGAGTGAAAATTGAGCAAGTAGGCTAAAGTTGTTCTGTGTTTTTTGGAGAATTTTGTCACCATGGTAACTGAAAATGGCGTGATGAGAAAACGATAAAAGATATTCACATTCCGTTTTCACTTCTGAATAGTTCAAAGATATATCTACAAACTGGAAGTTAAACGATGTTCGTAGGTGAAAGCATGACGACACAGTAGAGTGTTGAAAATGACCATTTTTCTGTGGTTTTTTGCGAATTGTGTTCCAACCGTAAGTCGAAATGGCGTCAAGTACAAAAAGCCCTGATCGCGGCGTCGAGACGAACGTTTCGATATATAGTATGTGGGGGTAGACCCTACGGTTCGGGCTGTATTAACGGTGACGGAAGATTAATAAACAATAATAATAAAGAAATCCTTATTAGGTGCATAACATAAGGCCTCCGCCATGCATTTTCAATGCATAGGCGGGCGCCTAACTAGAAACGTTCAACTTCTGAAGAAGTTGAAGAAGGCGCCCGCCTGGTGGTGCGTATAACTGAAGTAATTTAATTGTTACTTGTGAAAAAAAAAATAAAAAAATAAATAAATTTGGGGGCCCCCCCATTGCTCCGGTGGGCCCAAGCGGCCCCTTAGTACGCCTATGGCTTTGACCGGCCCTGGCTGGCTGTCTACAGGACGGAAAACAACAGCAGCTTAGTCGCTCAACTTGGGGAGGGTTTGGGGTTGTTGCCGGTCTGAGGTGATTTGCGAAAAATCTATAAGACCTACACCAATGAGGGTTACATTTTCTGAATCCAGACAAAAAGACCTACATTTTGATGCATAATTTGTCTACGTAGAGTGAAAATTGAGCGAGTATGCTGAAGTTGTTTGGTCTTTTTCGCATAAGTTTGACTTTGGGGTTGTTGCCGGTCTGAGGTGATTTGCGAAAAATCTAAAACACCTACACCAATGAGGGTTACATTTCCTAAATCCAGGTAGAAATACCTACGTTTTGATGTATAATTTGTGCACGTAGAGTGAAAATTGAGCGAGTAGGCAAAAATTGTTTGGTGTTTTTTGGAGAATTTTGTCACCATGGTAACTGAAAATGGCGTGATGAGAAAATGATAAAAGATATCCACATTCCGTTTGCACTTCTGAAAAGTTCAAAGATCTATCTACAAACTGGAAGTTAAACAATGTTCGTAGGTGAAAGCATGAGGACACAGTAGAGCGTTGAAAATTGCCATTTTTCTGTGTTTTTTTGCAAATGTTGTTCCAACCGTAACTGGAAATGACGTCAAGTGCAAAAAGCCTGCATCGCGTCGTCGAGACGAACGTTTCGATATATAGTAAGTGGGGGTACACCCTACGGTTCGGCCTGTAAAAATTTGGGGCCCCCCCATTGCACCGGTGGGCCCAAGCAGCCCCTTAGTACGCCTATGTCTTTGACCGGCCCTGGATGGATGGCTGCAGCACAAAAAAACCCAAACAACTCGCTGAATTTGGGGAAGGTTTGGGGTTGTTGCCGGTCTGAGGTGATTTGCGAAAATTCTATAAGTCCTACACCAATGAGGGTTACATTTCCTGAATCCAGACAAGAAGACCTACGTTTTGATGTATAATTTGTGCATGTAGAGTGAAAATTTAGTAAGTAGGCTAAAGTTGTTTGTTGGTTTCTGGATAATTTTGTCACCAGGGTAGGTGAAAATGGCGTGATGAAAAAAATCTATAAGTCCTACAGCAATGAGGGTTACATTTTCTGAATCCAGACAAAAATACCTACGTTTTGATGTATAATTTGTCTACGTAGAGTGTAAATTGAGCGAGTAGGCTAAAGTTGTTTGGTGTTTTTCGCATAAGTTTGACTTTGGGGTTGTTGCCGGTCTGAGGTGATTTGCGAAAAATCTAAAACACCTACACCAATGAGGGTTACATTTCTTAAATCCAGGCAGAAATACCTACGTTTTGATGTATAATTTGTGCACGTAGAGTGAAAATTGAGCAAGTAGGCAAAAGTTGTTTGGTGTTTTTTGGAGAATTTTGTCACCATGGTAACTGAAAATGGCGTGATGAGAAAACGATAAAAGATATCCACATTCCGTTTGCACTTCTGAATAGTTCAAAGATATATCTACAAACTGGAAGTTAAACAATGTTCGTAGGTGAAAGCATGAGGACACAGTAGAGCGTTGAAAATTGCCATTTTTCTGTCTTTTTTTGCAAATGTTGTTCCAACCGTAACTGGAAATGACGTCAAGTGCAAAAAGCCTGCATCGCGTCGTCGAGACGAACGTTTCGATATATAGTAAGTGGGGGTACACCCTACGGTTCGGCCTGTAAAAATTTGGGGGGCCCCCCATTGCACCGGTGGGCCCAAGCAGCCCCTTAGTACGCCTATGGCTTTGACCGGCTCTGGATGGATGGCTGCAGCACAAAAAAAACCCAAACAACTCGCTGAATTTGGGGAAGGTTTGGGGTTGTTGCCGGTTTGAGGTGATGTGCGAAAATTCTATAAGTCCTACACCAATGAGGGTTACATTTCCTGAATCCAGACAAGAAGACCTACGTTTTGATGTATAATTTGTCTACGTAGAGTGTAAATTGAGCGAGTAGGCTAAAGTTGTTTGGTGTTTTTCGCATAAGTTTCACTTTGGGGTTGTTGCCGGTCTGAGGTGATTTGCAAGAAATCTAAAAGACCTACACCAATGAGGGTTACATTTCCTGAATCCAGACAGAAATACCTACGTGTTGATGTATAATTTGTGCATGTAGAGTGAAAATTGAGCAAGTAGGCTAAAGTTGTTCTGTGTTTTTTGGAGAATTTTGTCACCATGGTAACTGAAAATGGCGTGATGAGAAAACGATAAAAGATATTCACATTCCGTTTTCACTTCTGAATAGTTCAAAGATATATCTACAAACTGGAAGTTAAACGATGTTCGTAGGTGAAAGCATGACGACACAGTAGAGTGTTGAAAATGACCATTTTTCTGTGGTTTTTTGCGAATTGTGTTCCAACCGTAAGTCGAAATGGCGTCAAGTACAAAAAGCCCTGATCGCGGCGTCGAGACGAACGTTTCGATATATAGTATGTGGGGGTAGACCCTACGGTTCGGGCTGTATTAACGGTGACGGAAGATTAATAAACAATAATAATAAAGAAATCCTTATTAGGTGCATAACATAAGGCCTCCGCCATGCATTTTCAATGCATAGGCGGGCGCCTAACTAGAAACGTTCAACTTCTGAAGAAGTTGAAGAAGGCGCCCGCCTGGTGGTGCGTATAACTGAAGTAATTTAATTGTTACTTGTGAAAAAAAAAATAAATAAATAAATAAATTTGGGGGCCCCCCCATTGCTCCGGTGGGCCCAAGCGGCCCCTTAGTACGCCTATGGCTTTGACCGGCCCTGGCTGGCTGTCTACAGGACGGAAAACAACAGCAGCTTAGTCGCTCAACTTGGGGAGGGTTTGGGGTTGTTGCCGGTCTGAGGTGATTTGCGAAAGATCTATAAGACCTACACCAATGAGGGTTACATTTTCTGAATCCAGACAAAAAGACCTACATTTTGATGTATAATTTGTCTACGTAGAGTGAAAATTGAGCGAGTATGCTGAAGTTGTTTGGTCTTTTTCGCATAAGTTTGACTTTGGGGTTGTTGCCGGTCTGAGGTGATTTGCGAAAAATCTAAAACACCTACACCAATGAGGGTTACATTTCCTAAATCCAGGTAGAAATACCTACGTTTTGATGTATAATTTGTGCACGTAGAGTGAAAATTGAGCGAGTAGGCAAAAATTGTTTGGTGTTTTTTGGAGAATTTTGTCACCATGGTAACTGAAAATGGCGTGATGAGAAAACGATAAAAGATATCCACATTCCGTTTGCACTTCTGAAAAGTTCAAAGATCTATCTACAAACTGGAAGTTAAACAATGTTCGTAGGTGAAAGCATGAGGACACAGTAGAGCGTTGAAAATTGCCATTTTTCTGTGTTTTTTTGCAAATGTTGTTCCAACCGTAACTGGAAATGACGTCAAGTGCAAAAAGCCTGCATCGCGTCGTCGAGACGAACGTTTCGATATATAGTAAGTAGGGGTACACCCTACGGTTCGGCCTGTAAAAATTTGGGGGCCCCCCCATTGCACCGGTGGGCCCAAGCAGCCCCTTAGTACGCCTATGTCTTTGACCGGCCCTGGATGGATGGCTGCAGCACAAAAAAACCCAAACAACTCGCTGAATTTGGGGAAGGTTTGGGGTTGTTGCCGGTCTGAGGTGATTTGCGAAAATTCTATCATTCCTACACCAATGAGGGTTACATTTCCTGAATCCAGACAAGAAGACCTACGTTTTGATGTATAATTTGTGCATGTAGAGTGAAAATTGAGCGAGTAGGCTCAAGTTGTTCGTTGTTTTTTGCATAATTTTGACTTTGGGGTTGCTGCCGGTCTGAGGTGATTTGCGAAAAATCTATAAGACCTACACCAATAAGGGTTACATTTCCTGATTCCAGACAAAACTACCTACGTTTTGATGTATAATTTGTGCATGTAGAGTGAAAATTGAGCAAGTAGGCTAAAGTTGTTTGTTGGTTTCTGGATAATTTTGTCACCAGGGTAGGTGAAAATGGCGTGATGAAAAAAATCTATAAGTCCTACAGCAATGAGGGTTACATTTTCTGAATCCAGACAAAAAGACCTACGTTTTGATGTATAATTTGTCTACGTAGAGTGTAAATTGAGCGAGTAGGCTAAAGTTGTTTGGTGTTTTTCGCATAAGTTTCACTTTGGGGTTGTTGCCGGTCTGAGGTGATTTGCAAGAAATCTAAAAGACCTACACCAATGAGGGTTACATTTCCTGAATCCAGACAGAAATACCTACGTGTTGATGTATAATTTGTGCACGTAGAGTGAAAATTGAGCGAGTGGGCTAAAGTTGTTTGGTTAATTTTGTCACCATGGCAACTTAAAATGGCGTGATGAGAAAACGATAAAAGATATGCACATTCCGTTTTCACTTCTGAATAGTTCAAAGATATATCTACAAACTGGAAGTTAAACGATGTTCGTAGGTGAAAGCATGACGACACAGTAGAGTGTTGAAAATGACCATTTTTCGGTGTTTTTTTGCGAATTTTGTTCCAACCGTAAGTCGAAATGCCGTCAAGTACAAAAAGCCCTGATCGCGGCGTCGAGACAAACGTTTCGATATATAGTATGTGGGGGTACACCCTACGGTTCGGGCTGTATTAACGGTACTATAATAATAATAATAATAATAATAAAGAAACCCTTATTAGGTGCATAGCATAAGGCCTCCACCATGCATTTTCAATGCATAGGCGGGCGCCTAATAATAAAGAAATCCTTATTAGGTGCATAACATAAGGCCTCCGCCATGCATTTTCAATGCATAGGCGGGCGCCTAATAATAATAATAATAAAGAAACCCTTATTAGGTGCATAGCATAAGGCCTCCGCCATGCATTTTCAATGCATAGGCGGGCGCCTAATAATAAAGAAACCCTTATTAGGTGCATAGCATAAGGCCTCCGCCATGCATTTTCAATGCATAGGCGGGCGCCTAATAAAGAAATCCTTATTAGGTGCATAACATAAGGCCTCCGCCATGCATTTTCAATGCATAGGCGGGCGCCTAACTAGAATCATTCAACTTCTGAAGAAGTTGAAGAAGGCGCCCGCCTGGTGGTGGGCGTGACCGTCAAAGGCAAAGCTTCCGAGTTCCTTGGTCGTAGGCTCTCATCGCTTGGGGATTTTAAATCAAACCTTCTGAGTGAAAAGGATTTGTCTTCATCAAAACCTGCCGACCGGGAAAACTCTGCGTCTGCAGAGCTACAAACTGCGTATTTCGATCTGAGACGCAGCTAATGAGCTAATTGGCGACAGCCGACGGTCAACGTTTCCCATTCATTTGCTACGGTAGTCCTAAACCACTACTGACATAATACACTTTTTGGCCACAAGCGTCATTTTGGGGGCGTTATTTCCACCTCTTCTCTTAGAGCCGTTTTTAATAGAAAGAAGAAAAGGCAAAAACGGTCCAAACAAAAGGTTGTAACGTTTACATTTGTAACCTCTGCCTTACATAAACACTACAATTAAATCTTAATAAATAAAAGTATAGACAATTATTTCAGTAACTCAATTCAGTAAGTGAAATACAATATATACAGGGGTTGGACAATGAAACTGAAACACCTCTCATTTTAGTGTGGGAGGTTTCATGGCTAAATTGGACCAGCCTGGTGGCCAATCTTCATTAATTGCACATTGAACCAATAAGAGCAGAGTGTGAAGGTCCAATTAGCAGGGTAAGAGCACAGTTTTGCTCTAAATATTGCAATGCACACAACATTATGGGTGACATGGTTGAGTTCAAAGGAGGACAAATTGTTGGTGCACATCTTGCTGGATGTGTCAAAACTTTCTTCAATTGAATAAAAACAAAACTGAAGTAATAATATTTGGACCAATAGAGGAGAGATCAAAAGTTAGCACACAGCTTCAGTCGCTTCAGCTAGAAACCACTGATCAGGCCCGAAATCTGGTTGTAGTGATGGACTCAGACCTGAATCTCCAAAAGCATTTACAGACAGTGACAAGGTCGGCTTTCTATCACCTGAAGAATATTTCCAGGATTAAAGGACTGATGTCTCAGCAGGATCTGGAAAAACTAATCCATGCGTTTATATTTAGTAGAATTGATTACTGCAACGGTGTTTTCACAGGTTTGTCTAAAAAGTGGACCAGACAGCTGCAGCTGATCCAGAACGCTGCTGCACGCGTCCTCACCAAGACTAAGAAAGTAGAGAACATCACCCCAGTTCTAAAGTCCTTACACTGGCTCCCTGTATCTCAGAGAATAGACTTTAAAATACTTCTGTTAGTTTATAAATCCCTAAATGGCTTAGCACCTAAATACATTACAGACTTGTTATCAGTGTATCAACTTTCCAGACCACTAAGGTCTTCTGGCTCCAGCCTGCATACCTAGAACCAGAACTAAACAAGGAGAAGCAGCATTTAGTTCCTATGCTCCACTTATCTGGAACAAACTTCCAGAAAACTGTAACAGTTCGGAAAGCCTGAGTTCATTTAAATCAAGATTAAAAACACATTTGTTTAAAATTGCCTTTGACTGTTCTAGTTAAACTGTTTTACTGTTTTTAATGTTCTTCTTTGTTTCTACATTCTATCTCTACTTGCTTTTATTCTATTTTCTATCTACATTTTATTCCTACTTGCGTTTATTTTGCTATATTTTAATCATGTAAAGCACTTTGTATTGTCTCTGTACTGAATTGTGCTATATAAATAAATTTCCCTTGCCTTGCCTTGCATCTGTGACCAAGACAGCAAGTGTTTGTGATGTATCAAGAGCCACGGTGTCCAGGGTAATGTGGACGAACCACATCCAACAGGATTAACTGTGGACGCACGAGGAAGCTGTCTGAAAGGGATGTTCGGGTGCTAACCCGGATTGTATCCAAAAAACATAAAACCACATAACTCTACTTATAACTAACTTTCTGAAATATAAACTAAAGGTCACCAATCAGTTCTAAAACATCTTTAGATGAACTCTTGTTGAGCCCTGGAGTATGGAAGACCAAGTCTTCCATATTTTAAAATAAATACAGAAATAAATAAATGCTCAATAAATAAATATGCATACAATTATGTGCCACCAAAAATACAATGCACAAATAAATGTGCCTCATTATGCAAATGAGGAGGGCTGTGTCTTAAGGGCTCAACTTCTTCCCATTGGTTGGTTAGCATTTTACTGCGTCGGTCAAATCTACATGGCTTTTCCCCGACATGAAGCATTGTTTAATAATGTCAAACTCAGCAGGCAAACGTTCAGTGGCCGACCTCTTACGGGAAGCTGCTAATAGACTGGAAGAATTGGAACGCTGTACATTTGGGATCTGAAATGTTTTTCGGTGGTTTCAGATTCGGCTTTCCAGATCAATAACTCATCGGCGGATGATTTATTCTACAAAACAGACCACCGCAACCACCGCAACCACCGCAAGGCAGACACTGAGCTACAACCGTAGTTTCCTCAAAACGAGTCCGTGGGCCAGAATCTGTGGGACGTTTCCTTAAGAACTTTCGTATGAACTGTCAGACGGCAACTTTCTTGCACTTAGATAAGTTGCTACACATAGCAGTGATCTCAAAACACCAATGTTCCCACGTTTTCACTTGCACATTATATTAATAAGTTATTGCTGATAAAAAATCTAAACTGTTGCGCTCCGGTCCGAGAGGTCACGTTATTCGATTTTTGCTGCTCAGCCAATCAGATCGCTGTATTGTCAGCTGAGTGCGTTCAATGTGTAAGGTGTTGTAAACATTTATTTCCAGACGAAGAAAGCCCAATAATAGCATTTTCTGGCGCCAGTTGGCAAAGATCTTGATGGCAAGGAAAAGGAAATAGCCCAGACCATCCATCATCCATTTTCTAACACGTTTATCCCTGCTGGGTTCGGACCGGTGCTGATCTCCAGCTGTCAATGGGCGAGAGGCGGGGTAGACCCTGGACAGGTCGGCAGTCCATCACAGGGCAGAAATAGCCCAGACTTTTGCTCATTTTACTGTGATATCACCAAGACCTGCTGCGCTAGGATAGCACAGCCAAACGACTTATCCCCGGCAGAATTTGTATCCCCTGCATCGGGAGAGTGTTTGAAATCAATAAAACTTTTAACCTCCAGCTTTGTGAAGTCTAAATATTTTTAAACATCACATTCTAATAAAATGAAATAGCCCACATTCTTGAGTCTTGGCACATAAACACCACTTATAATCACAAACAACTGTAGAAAATTTGAAGCTGTTAGCTCTTTAAATGAAGAAGTTACAAGGGGATACTTCCAAAATGGACTAACAGTAGCCCACATTCTTGAGTCTTGGCACATAAACACCTTCTATAATCACAAACCACTGTAGAAAATTTGAAGCTGTTAGCTCTTTAAATGAAGAAGTTACAAGGGGATACAAAAAATATCGGGTCCAGCCTGCCACAATATGTATCCCCTTCCAAAATGGACTAACAGTAGCCCATATATATATATATATATATATATATATATATATATATATATATATATATATATATATATATATATATATGAGAGGCCTTAGTCCTCGACTTAGCCTGAGGTCCTTTACCGCATGCCTTCCTCCCTCTCATAACCCCTTTCCTGTCAGCCTACTTTGAAAAAATTAGCCAATAGAACCTCAAAATCCCAGTAAAAATGCAAGGATCAATTCTCACAACCTAAGGATAGCAGTTTAACTTATGAATATGAAGCTTCATGCATGCTCAGTATGAGGGATTACTGCAAAGCCATCAACAATGCAGACGACTGTCCACTGTGGCTCTGCGCTCTTTCAGGAGGAGTGAATGCTTGTCATGTCAAAAAGAAGAAAAGTAGGAAAAAAGAGGAGTGAACTTGTGTTGGGGTGGAGCTTCCTGTGGTTAGAACACCTGTGCACACCTGTGTGGCCTGTGTGGCAGTTTGAAGACAAAGGAAGGGACAGGCTCTCAACCAAGCAGGTTTTAGCTCATGGTCAAATCACCAGAGACACAACTGGTAAGAAGGAAATTAAGTTGCAGTTATGAATATGTTGTTTATTAAAAGATAGGAGTTGACCTAGAGATTTTGAAGATATTGTATTATGGCTTGTGGCCTGGTAATGTTCAGGTTATATTGTGCTTATGGTTGAGCCACAGTGAAAATGTTTGTTTGAAACTAATTAAATTTCAGTTTTTTTAGGTTTTCAACCTAATCCTAAATCCTAACTGTAAATCCCCAGTGTCAACAAATAAAACACAAAGGAAAAGGATTTGAGTTGTGCCTAGCGTCCTTCTTGGTGATGATCAGCCATTTTCAAGTTTGGGCAGGAGCTGAAACATCAGACCAGACATAACTTGACAGTTGAAAACCAAGTCGCAGTGGAGACGAGGATTAAAGGCCTGAACTCAAGGACGCTGTTGACTCAGAGTATTAAGTATCCAGCAACAATGGCGGAGGAAGCTCTCGGGAAGGGAGTAAAGCAGCTAAAACAAGAAAGAACAACAGCTAAAAGTGCCTTCACCAAACAAGCCAACTTGTTGAGCTGGGCCGCGGAGAACATGAGCAAGAGTGAGTTACAAGGGGAATTCAAGATGCTCACCACTTACGCGAGGAGTGTCAGTGAAACAAATGATGATTATCATACTAGCCTACTGGCAGATATTGAGGAAGCTGGAGGGGAGGAAGAGGAAGCAAAACTAAGCAGGCAGGTGCAATGAGACTTGGAAAAGACAATGAAGGACTGTGATAAAAGACTGAAAGAAGTCAGAGAAATAGTCCAGCAAAACCTCTGGACCAAATATGGGGAAGATGAGGTTAAGTCTGCAATTCAGGAAGGAGAGGCTGCCTGCGATAAAGCTGGTGAAATCCCAGTCTCTGCTGTTAATAAAGATGGCTATGAACTACGGGTAGATGGTGCAACCAAACTAGTCCAAGATGCAGCTGCAAGCATTTCAGCATGGGATAAATGGATTCCAGAGGAACAGAAAGCAAGTCTGTATGGCAGAGTAAAGGGGCTGAAGAAACTAATCAACAACCTTGAAGCCAGAAGGGCAGAATTCCTTATCGCACTACGAGTTGCAGAGGAGGAAAATGGAGGAAGGGTTCCTAACGCAAATGCACAGTTCACACATCCAGTTCAGCTACCAGTACTGAGAATCAAACCAACCAGCCTTCCCAAATTTTATGGGATCAAGAGGAATTTCCATCAGTGGAGAAGGGACTGGGAGAGTTTGCAGAGGCAGGGAGAGCCCACTGGTTCAGCTGAAGCGAAGAAGATCCAGCTCCTGGAGAGTATTGAGGAAAAGATAAACCGAGACCTGCGGCTGTCCTCTTACAATACAGCTGAGGACATGTTCAGAGTGCTCGAGAACAGGTATGGGAACAAGACCACAATTGCAGCAGGGTGCATCGCACAGCTGGCCATGAGGGAGACTGCAAAGCTGTCCATGGTTGCTCACTTGGAGGAGGAACGTAGGATCATAGAGGAGGACTCTTATGTTGACGATATACTTACTTCACACAATGACAGAGAAAAGCTGGATCTACACATCCAAAAAGTTGAGGAGATCCTAACAAAAGGTGGGTTGGCCCTCAAACCGTGGGTCCGATCAGGCCAAAGTGGGAGGCAGGAGCATGTGCCAGAAAAGCCAGGAATATCGTCCGACAGAGTACTCATTCTCCCAAACCAAATAAGAGAAGGAGACAATAAAGCCCTGGGAGTTGGCTACCTTGTAGAAAGCGACAAACTGTATCTAATGACCTCAATCAACTTCTCAAAGAGGAAGAAAAAGATGAGGATTGGTCAAAATCTCCTTGGAGAAGACGTGAGAGACAACACTCCTGACCCCATGACTAGGAGACAACTGCTAAGCCAAGTAGCTAGCCTGTATGACCCAATCGGTCTTGTGACACCTGTTAAACAAAAGGGTGCCATTCTAGTCAGAAGAGCATTTCAAGAAGCTGGGGGCAGTGTAACTCGGGACACATGGGACAAACCACTGTCTGAAAAATTGAGGGAAGAAGCCATCCAGTTGTTTGAAGAGTACATACGTCTCAGCCAAATCACCTTTCACAGGAGCCTCACACCAGTCAACTGGATCAGAAATCCATGGGGTGTAACATTCTCTGATGGAAGTGACCAGAGCTATGGAACTGTGGTGTACTTCAGATGGGAGACAGCGCAAGGCGTTGAGGTCAGACTAGTTGAGTCCAAAGCAAAGCTCACACCACTTGATCAGAAGGGAGAACCAGTCAAAGCTGAAATCTGTGGTGCTGTGTACGCAGTTCGCCTCAAAAAATACATTGAAAAGCACAGTCGGATGAAGATAGAAAAATGGCTTCACCTGCTGGACAGTCAAACTGTGCTGGGAGCAATACAAAGAGACAGTTACGGATATCAGACGTTTTTTGCAAACAGAGTTGGAGAAATCCAGAAGTCTGCCTCTGTTGATGACTGGTGGTGGATCCCAGGAGACCTCAACATTGCAGACATCATGACAAGAGGAGCAGCCCCAGAGGACCTCCAAGAGAATTCTGTGTGGCAGAATGGACCTGAATTCCTAAAGAAACCTGTGGAAGAGTGGCCAAAAAAGTCTGCTAAAGAAGTTTCTGCTTATGCCAAAGAAAGCATAAACAAACTCCAAAGGAAGTGCTTTTCGGGGGCACTGACAAGATCACAGGTTAAGAGAAACCAAAGTGATGTATCATCTGTTGAAACAATGGTAGATCCAGCAGCTACAGTGAGAGAAAAGAAAGGCCACAAGGTGCTGCAAACCATCCCAGAGGGAAGTGAACCCAAGATTCAAGTCCACAGACCAGTGGCTGGCTCCGCTGTGGAAAAACTCATTGACACAAGGAAATTTAGCAGCTTAACAAAGTTAATCAGAGTTATTGCCTGGGTATGGAGAGCTGCAATAAAGTGGAAAATGCTATTGAAAAAGAAATCAGCCACAACTTCAAGTAAGCCAAAGTGGGAGGGGATTTCTTCAGCAGAGGCGACGTCCAAAGCCCAGCAAGCTGTGATTACTGTCAGGGAGTGTAAAGATGCACAAAGAGACCTCTTTCTTGCAGCTCAAGAAGGTGTGGCTTTTCAAGATACCACTCTTAACAGACTTGCTGTGTACAGAGATGCTGACACTGGACTGTTGGTCTGTGGAGGAAGATTTCAGATATTTAATGATGAGAGAACCACTGTACCAATACTGCCTTATGATGCATGGATATCCAGTCTTATAGCACAAGAAGCCCACAGTGCAAACCATGAAGAGGTTGCAGGTACACTGCTCCGGATGAGGAAGAAAGCCTGGGTGATAAGAGGCAGGAAATTAGCTCAAAAGATTATACACAACTGTGTGGAATGCAGAAAGGCCAGAGCCAAAAAATGTCAACAGATCATGAGTGATCTTCCACCTGAGCGGATAACACCAGCCAGACCATTTGAATAATTGATTTATTTGGACCTTATGAAGTAAAGGATGAAGTGAGGAAAAGAACAAGGCTGAAAGTATGGGGAATTATTTTCTGCTGTATGGCATCCCGAGCTCTGCATGCGGATGTTGTCAGTGATTAGTCCTCTGAAAGTTTCCTGCTGACCTACAAGAGATTCACAGCACTTAGAGGGCATCCGAAAAAACTGTGCTCAGATCCTGGTAAGAACGTTGTGGGAGCCAGACCTGCCCTCAGAGATCTCTACCTCTTTCTGAACCAGCTAGAAAAGCCAGAAAGTGAAAACGAAGCCTGCAAGCATGGAACAGAATGGAGCTGGAAAATTCACCCTGCTGACTCCCCACACAGGAATGGAGCTGCTGAGGCGGCTGTTCGTATGGTGAAATGTGCTCTGCACAACCTGGCAGGAGATGGATGTTTTACATATGGTGAGTTCCAAACCTTTCTCTACATGGCCACTAACCTTGCTAATGAGAGACCTATAGATGCCAGAACTCAGAGCCGAGAGGACAGGGTAGACTACATCAGCCCAAATTCCCTTCTTCTTGGAAGAGCTAGTCCCAGAGGAGATCTAGGGAGCTTTGAGTTTGAAGGATACCCTTACAAGAGGTTGAGAGCCATCCAAACTGAGGTTGACCGTTTCTGGAGGAAGTGGAGTGAGTTAGCAGGACCAAATCTGTTCATAAGAAGCAAGTGGCACACAACACACCGGAACGTGGCAGTTGGAGATGTTGTCTGGTTGGCTGATCAAAACGCTTTGAGGGGTCAGTATAAACTTGCCAGAGTGGTCAGCGTCAACACTGACAAGAAAGGAATTGTGAGAGATGTACATGTCCAAACATTTCCCAGTTATCCAGTCCCAATTCTGAAACATAACCGAAGAGGAAAGGCAAAGACACTCTGTACCAAAATCCCTGCTACAATTCTTCACAGGGATGTGAGACGTGTCATCGTTCTATTACCAGCAGAAGAACAAAATCAAAGCCATGAAGAATGATGATGGTTTAGGAACGTTCATCCACAGCTGGCGTGACCTCCCTGGGTTCAAGAACCAGGAGGTCAAGTGGGAGGTGTCATGTCAAAAAGAAGAAAAGTAGGAGAAAAGAGGAGTGAACTTGTGTTGGGGTGGAGCTTCCTGTGGTTAGAACACCTGTGCACACCTGTGTGGCCTGTGTGGCAGTTTGAAGACAAAGGAAGGGACAGGCTCTCAACCAAGCAGGTTTTAGCTCATGGTCAAATCACCAGAGACACAACTGGTAAGAAGGAAATTAAGTTGCAGTTATGAATATGTTGTTTATTAAAAGATAGGAGTTGACCTAGAGATTTTGAAGATATTGTATTATGGCTTGTGGCCTGGTAATGTTCAGGTTATATTGTGCCTATGGTTGAGCCACAGTGAAAATGTTTGTTTGAAACTAATTAAATTTCTGTTTTTTAGGTTTTCAACCTAATCCTAAATCCTAACTGTAAATCCCCAGTGTCAACAAATAAAACACAAAGGAAAAGGATTTGAGTTGTGCCTAGCGTCCTTCTTGGTGATGATCAGCCATTTTCAAGTTTGGGCAGGAGCTGAAACATCAGACCACACATAACTTGACAATGCTGCTTGGAGAGACTTGATGCAACCTGCTGGGTTTCCTTAGAGAGGAAAACTTTCAGACCAACCTGTCTGGTCAGCACATATAACAATTGGCTGCAGTGTTTGAAATCAATAAAACTTTTAATGTGAAGTCCAAATATTTTTTAAACATCCTATTCATATCATTAGATCTGATCATTTTGGCAGTAACTTTATTCTGTGTTCATTTGATCACACTTGGAATCAGCTTTATATAATCCATTCATGCGGGTCTATCCACACAAAAAAACTAACAAGTAGACAGCTTTGATGGACTCAGGAAGGTGGGTTTTTAGTTTCAGCAGACAGACATGCAACAATCTAATGACATAAAGCTAATACTTTCGTGACACATCTGGAGATGACCACAGAGCCGTTTACTTTATCAGAACGTGTTATACTGAGTGATTAGACTAGTTTTAACCGACATAGCAATCCCTTACGATCGTACTAACAAGTGTTACGTTTTCAATTTTAACCCATTAACTGAACGATAATGTAACGGCACTATTCCTATATTTCGCTAAGAGAAATAAAACATCTTGATTTTCACGCCGAATTGGCTGGAAATGAGGCAGAGTTTACTGCGTTCAGCAAGCTGAATGCGCGCTCCCGACGCAGGGGATTCAAATCCTGGCGGGGATACCTAGTTTGGCACGACAACTGTCGCCAGCTTACCTCAAGTTCTTTCTGTAAAACTGGCAGACCATAGTAGTCATGTTTCCTCAGCCATGTCTTTCTCCAAATGCGTCGTCGCAGTGCGTTTCTCTCTGGTAATGTTTACAGTAGCCATCGACACTTCCGTCTTCTCCTTCTTCTTCTTCTTCTTCTTCTTCTACAGTATGAGCACTCCGGTGGCGTCCGAGCGTTGCGCCGTACACAGATCGTGAGCGGTGAACTTTTAAACCCGCGGTTCCGTCGCACAGTTTGAGATGTATATAAGCACCACGACTGAAAAACTCGTACAGTGTATGCCCGGCTTAACACACTTACCATAACAGCTCCGCATCACCGTTTATGACAACGAACTTCCACTTCTTCTTCTTCTGTTTTAAAAGTGATGCGCCCTTCTTCTTCTTCGTGTTTTAATGGGTGCTGACCACATCCAAAAGGATCATTACCGCCCCTCTAGGTGTGCGCTCTGTTCCTCATCTTTATATTATCAGCAGCGCAACCAGCTACCGTAACACCTGTTAAATGTATCACTGTTATAGCTCCGAAGGTCCACTAACTCATGTGTGCTATAGCGCAGCAACGCGGTGCAGTTTTGAAAGAAAAGATACCCAGTGTGGTGTTAGCTTTAGCCTAGCACGCACCCCCCTCCGCGGTTCACAGGCTTTGTTTATGTTCCGGTCGCCGGCTGAGTTGCACTTCCGCCCGGCCGGGAGAAGTCGGCAGGATCCAGTGTTCTGGAGATCTCTAGGATGACGGGAATATCGGCGATAAATGTATCACTGTTATCGCTCCGAAGGTCCAGAAACTCACGTGTGCTATAGCGCAGCAACGCGGTGCAGTTTTGGAAGAAAAAGTCCGGTGAAAAATAGATGTCTGGTCACCCTAGTAAAGATAGCCAGAGTGGTGTTAGCTTTAGCCTAGCACGCATCCCCCTCCGCGGTTACGCCGGCTTCTACGTTCCGGTCGCCGGCTGAGTTGCACTTCCGCCCGGCCGGGAGAAGTCGGTAGGATCCAGTGTTCTGGAGATCTCTAGGATGACTGCAGAGCTGAAAAGTCTGTACTGTGCCTGCTAATGAGCAGTAGTTCTTGCTGTTGCAATTTTTTCATCATTCATTCATTTATATCAGTTGTTCAAATTATTTATTTGTTACTTGTAAAAAAATAAAATAATATTAGGTGCCCCCAGCGGGTTGCGAACCTGCAACCTTTGGTGCACCAGCCCCTGCTGTCTCCCGATCTACGAGCAAAGTAAGCCCAAAGTAAGCCCAAAAGTAAGCCCACTCCAGCCAATCGCCGCGCGCCCTCTGCCGGCGCTCGGCCAATCACCTGCCCCGCTGGTGGGCTTACTTTTGACCAATCGCCTTCCAGCACCCGGATCCTTCATAAAGCGCTCGGAGGAAGACGCTCCGCCGTCATCTTTTCGTTGACAACTGGCTGGACTACTTTGGCGAGCGGTAAGTTTAATATATATATGAATATTCTCTCTTTGTTTATTACAAATACCGAGCATGCTGCAAAGACCACGGCAGACTGATACGAACTCTTTCTGTTACCGTCTCGGTTTTAGCCGCGCTGTGTCTGTCGCTAGCTTGTACAGCGACCGTCAAGCTTCTTTCATACAGTAATAATAATATTTTACATGAATGTGATCAAGTTTGCATCTTGATCACACTTGATCGCGCTGTGCTGCTGCTGTAATAACCCGCGCTTCGCGGAGGTTGTGCGCGCCGTTAGCGCACAATTTACAGATTACAGTTATGATCATCACTTATGAATCACTTATGAATCACTTATGAATGATCATAAATGCGGGCTCCTTTGAATTTTGTCTACCTCCTGGCAAGAAAATAAATAGAAATTACACTTGGTATTATAGCAACAACATTATACGAACAAGTAACACGATTATATTAACAAGTGTTGATTAATTTTTGATAGAATTATTACTAATATCCCAATTTAATTAATTTTACTTAATTGCCGCCTAAAATAGCGCGGTTTTAAAAACAAATGAAAATTACACTTGATATAATATTGTTACTACAACACCAACAAGTCTTATTTTTGTCTTTAACACATTTATTGCAAAAAAGTTTATTATAAAATAATTTCTTTTTAAATTCCCTCCTAAAACAATGCTCTTTATTTACAGTATAGTACAATATTTGATACCTGGTGATGCTTTATAGCATCAGTAAATGGTAAATAAATGCTGCTGCTCATTTGTAAGTTCTTTAAATACTGATTGTAAAAATTGACATAAAAATCCAGAGTAATGATCATGCAATATTTCAAATGATATTTCTACCAGTCACATTGTGCTTATGCTGCTCTCCTTTTAGATCATGTATGCGTATCCCGTGTTCGGTAAAACTCCTCAGGGTCGACTCCTGATGGGGCCGACTGAGGAGGCAAATAGGAGTACGGTGGTGGTGGCCGGGAGGGCCCGGCGTAAGGAGGAGGTTCTGGCCGAGGCCACTGCCTTTGTGAGGCAGAACGGAGGGGATCCTGGTGACCAGTTCCTGGTTCTGGCTCATTGTAAGATCCAGTTTGGAAAACACCAGAACCAGACGTTCCGCTGGCTGCTGGAGAACTCCCTGGGTTACGCGGTGTACCTGGTCAGCAGCATCATGGGGGAGGAGGAGAGGGACAACCCGCTGTCGGCCAGCAAACACCTGTTTCTCAGGTACACCTCCCAGATCAGGGAGGTAGGGGAGGCTGTGGAGGTGTATCGGAAGAAACAGGCCTTGCTCCAGGAGGCCCAGAGGAGCGGTGACTCTGGGTGTTTGATGGTGGAGTTTGGTGACTTCAAGGGCAGGTCCATGGCAAGGAGGCCCAGGCTCTCGTCACCTACCTGAAGACAGCAAAGGCCAGGCCAAACACCAACATGGCCCTTTTCAAGGACTATGTGCTGAAGAGGCAGGCTTCAGCTGTAGCCCACCTGCCCACTGTGACAGCTCCTTCCTCCTCCTTCTCCGCTGCTGCTCGACCTGCTGCCACTCAGAGCAGGCCCCTGACGGCTGCCGGCGTTAACGCTCTGCTGGCACGTGGGAAGCATTTGTCTCCCTCACAGTTGGCACGAAAAATTGTTTCTCCAGCCAAACCCTGTAAGTACTGCGGTGATTTTTCATGTTGTATACATCATATTAAAAAAAAAATTTATAAATAAAAAAAAAATTTAAATACTTTTGACAGCTCCAGTGCCACGTGTCCCCTCTCCATCTACATCCGCTGCCCGCAGACAGCTCTTCACCTGTGGTGAGCATCATTAACACACATGCAGATACTGGATGTTGGTGACGTGTGCTCACCTCTCTATTATTTTACAGACGCTGTTGCTGCTGCTGGGGATTTTTTTAAGGAGCAAGACGACCAGGAGATGGTGACTGTGGCCTCGCAAGCTGAGGAAAAACTTCCTCAAGGTATGTGAATCACAAACGTTTCACAAAGTAATTTATGAAATACTTATAGTTTATAAGTATTTTTAAATGACCCAACATGTTCTTTTATTTTATTGTACAGAGAATTAGCACTGATCCCAGTGTCAGTCTACACTCACTCTGCAAAGCAAAAAGGGTATTTAAAGGTGTATGTTTATTTCATTTTATCCCGATCAGCGACTAAAGCTCCCTGTTGTCGTCTCACATGTCCCCTGCTCCCCCCTGGATTAAGTGGCTGCACAATGTTGTAGTTAGAGGTGCTCCTAGTGTTGCTGTTGCTTTGTTTCACACTTGGCTCATCCCAGCTCACTTTTCTTCTTGTATCTGACCTAATGGTGCATGGGTAAAAATCAGAATGCTTTTCATTGACTCCTTCCATAACTTCACCCTCTCCTCATCATATTGTCTCTCTCCTAACCATCATGCTTTGCACTAAACGTTGTAGCTTTGTAGCTGTCTGGCAGTGCTGAAAAAGAAAAGCTGTGACAGTCTGTGCTTAACAACAAACTAATTGGAACTTTTTCCACTCCAGCCTCAAGAGGCTCTGCTCCTCCTGCGCCTCCTCCTCCTGCTCCTCCTGCTCCTGCTCCTCCAGCGCTGTGGACTCCTGGCCCCGTGTTCCAGCCCCCTGCAGAGCTTCCTGGACACTGGAAGGAGTATCTCCCATCTTTCCAGCAGGACTGGATCCGGAAGGCTTTATTCAGGGCTAACCCTAAAACAGGGAAGCCAGAGCTGATGCCACAGCTCACCTTCTGGTGGTACCCTCCCCAGCCTCCGACCACCTTCACCCAGCCTCCTGCCTCTCCTGATCTCTTCTTCTGCCGCCCTTTGTTTCTCTGGATGCCTCTGAAGATGTGGTCCATTCCACTCATCTGTGTCCAGTCAGCTTGCAATAGCCACAGGCTGACAGCAGCTGGCCTGTACAGCACTGTGCGCAAGGTGCTGGACATAGATGGTGGTGTGACATGGCCACAGAGTATCTAGAGTGCAAAGGGTGCAAGAAGAAGTATCCGGCCTGGTCAGAGGACATCCTGGGACAGCTGGACATGGGGCACCGCAGGAAATTCCCCGCCCTTCTGACATACAGGCATGACACATTAATGATAACAGCAATGTACTATAATATGCTTGTGCTGTACTAAATGGTGGAAAATATCCCGCATCACTTTAATAAACTCTGAGCAGAGCTATTTTCCTGTCTGTACCGTAGGTACTCATGTGACTACCGAGTGGTCATCCTGATGCGGGAGAGAACACAGGGCAACAGTGTCACGCAGCTTCACAAGAAGCTGCAAGAGGAGCACAGCGCAGCATGGACCCGGCACACGTTGGAGTACTTTGCTGCCTGTGAGCCCTTCAGTGACTCCTGTCTGGTGGAGCCGCCAGTGTTCTCTGCTCCCCCGCCCCTCCCGGCCCTCCCTAAACCCAAGTGGCTTCTGGCTGTGTACGCCAGGGACGTCCTGTCACGGCTGCCTGAGGTAAAGGCCAGAATAACGTCTGTCTTTGGCTCCGTGCTCAAGATGGACTCCACCAAAAAGGTAAAAACAATCATATGTGAATGATTGTAATTGCTTTTATTTATTTATTTATATCTCTATCTATCTCTCTATATAGATAGATAGATAGATAGATAGATAGATAGATAGATAGATAGATAGATAGATAGGTGTATGTGTGTTTATTTTACTGTTTGTTGTTCTTTTTTTCTTTTTTTTTTTACATAGGTTACCAAGAAACTGGCCGGTGCAGCTGCCAACACAGCTGGGTGGTGCACCAACATCGGCAACGAGCACGGCCAGGTTCTGGTGTCAGTCCTGACAGCAGCAGAGGGCCATGGACTGTGGCCCATGGCGGCTGGTCTTATGAGGCGCTACAGGGAGGCAGGAGTGGCACCTCCTGCCATAATGTATGTGGACCGGGACTGCTGCAGCCCACACGGACAGTCACAGGTCAGGGCCATGTTCGCTGAGTGGAGGGAGCTTCAGGTGCGCCTGGACATCTGGCACTTCATGCGGCGTTTTGCAGCAGGAGTCACCACTGAGGCTCATCAGCTGTATGGAATATTCATGGCTCGACTGTCCAGGTAAAGTCTTCATCTTGTTTGTATATTTATTGTCTAAAGTCTAAGTCTAACAGAGAACATGAACTCTGTCCAGGTGCATCTTTGAGCTGGATCCGGCTGATGTTGCTGCTCTTAGGCTGGCCAAGCGGGGGCAGCTTCTGGCCCAGGGAGTTGGTCCAGTGTCTGAGAAGGCCCTGGACCAGATGATCACCAGGAGGGAGTTGGCTCTACACTGCCGCAAGAGGACCAGGGGAGCAGAGGAGACCGCCAGGAGGATCAAGGCCCTGGTCGATGAGATGGACAGTGAGAAGGGGAGGGACACTCTTGGAGTGCCCCTGGTGGACCACGAGCGCATTCAGCAGGTCTGGAAGGACCAGCAGAGACACATCACCTGTATTCAGGACCCAGACGGCTTCTCCCTGTACCTGAAGACAGGCACACTGAAGAAGGGTGGTGTGGACCTCTGCTGCTACCGCTGTGCTCGTGGCTCCACCTCCTTGGAGTCCTTCCACCTCCATCTAAATCGGTTCATCCCAGGTGGCTGATTTTATCTTTTAATGTTTTTGTTGTTGTTTTAAACGCAGAGAGTAAAAGTCATCTTCTTGGTTTCCCTGCAGGGACCAGTGCCAGCGACGCCCACTTCCAGGCCTACCTCCTGGAGGGTCTGATGCGCTGGAACCAGGACCGCATGGAGGAAGCTGTGAGAGGAAGCTGTGAGCTGAGGATCTACAGCAGCGCTGAGAGGGAGGCCATGGAGCGACTCAGCCGCAAGATCCTCAAGAGGCCCTTGGACGAGTGCTACCAGCCTCCTGGGGCATATACAGGCAAGAATGATTAACCTTAGCTCAGACGTGTTGGCAGAAGAAAAAACTGTTCTAGTGGTTTCTCTGGAGATGCATCCATGGTTTTCTGATGCCGACGTCTTTCCACCAACCAACACTGACATGCAGTGCTAAAAGGAATGCTACATTTTAAAAGGACAGAAACAGAAGCAACACATTTAGTGGTAAAAGATGTTTTTATTCTTCCTGATGAATAAACAAAGTCTAAAGCAGGTCAGAGACTGAAAGAGCCTGGAGTTTCATCTCTTTCTACTTCCACTTTTTACTCTGCTACTTTCCACCACTATGGAGTGCATGTTTGAATACTTCCTTAGTTCACATTCTTGACATTCTTGACTAATAACCTGCATTCTGCGTTCGTCTACAGGGGAGCTTCTTGGGATGGAGTACCTTTACAGTCAGTCTGGTCGTTCGCTGACTGTAATGGACAACCCAGAGGAAGAGGATCGGCTGGTGGAGCTGATGGATGATGAGGCGGTGCGCGATGAAGGCTTTGTGGAGGAGGAACCCGAGGAGCTGACCGTGCCCGTCCTCTTTGTTCCAAAACAAAGCAGCGTCCAGCAGGCCTCCAGCCTCTCTTCCTCTGCACCATCCACATCCAGCCAAGGAGATCTATGTCAGCGCCTCAACCAGAGTCCTCTGCCTCCTCCTGTGCCGTCTCCCCTGCAGCGCTCTGTCCAGCCTCCTCTACAGCCTCCTCCTGTGCAGCGCCCTGTTGATCCTCCTCTGCCTCCTCCTCTGCCTCCTCTCCTGCAGCGCCCTGTCCAGCCAACTGGAGCCTCTGGTCCTGCATTATCAGCTGGGTCCAGCGCAGACCCGGCCCCTGTGAGTAGACGAAACGTTAGCTTCAGTGCAACATCACTGAGATTTTACATACTGTAATGTATTTTGTATTTTAATACTTTCATGCAGGCTGCAGTCCTCGGACCTGATTGCATCCCAGGCTGGGATAAGGTCCAGGACTTGGCCGAGTACCTGGTGTCCCTGCGTCAGGCACTCTATGTGGACGAGCAGCAGGTCACAGGGATCATCCGCCTGTGGACTGCTCTGCCTGAAGGGGACAAGAGGAGGATCAACTACCAACTCAGGCACCAAGCCAAGCTGGCACACGGCCGCTATAAGGCCCCCAAGAATACGGGCGTCACCCCGGGTGTGGACAGCGTCAAGAGGTGCCTGATTGGTCATCCAGGGGGACCGGCTCAGTGGCCCAGCACCAGTCGTCTAGTTGAGGCTCTGTGCATTAAATTGTGTTCATTGCACAAGTCCCCAACAAAAAAGGATGGAGTTCGGCTTCCTCGGTGGACCAAAGTTCTCACGGACTACCACCACATCCGCAACCTGGTGCTGGACTGCCACCCCCTGATGGAGGCTACCTCTCTTCAGCTTTTTGTCCTAAATCAGAGGACTCTGACACAGTGGTAAGCACAATGCTTTTTTTTTTTTACTTGGACATTTGAAATAAAAGTATTGCAGTTAATTGTTATGGTGACCATTTTCCGATTGCAGGTTTAATCGAAGGGAGAGCACGCAGGAGATTAGTGTCCTCACCCAGGGCCTTGCTGCAGAGGACCACATCGTTGTGGCCAGCTCACAGCTGCCTCCTCCGCGGGAGAAGCTGGACAAAGCGCCGTCCCCCTCAGGACTCCAGCATGAGTTTGCCCTCCCGCCGAACAGAGCAGGACAGGCTCCTAAGCTGCGGCCAGGCAGACGACCTGCTAGTGCCACAGTCGTGCAGCCCGTCACCGCAGCAGCTCCTCTTCCTGTCCCAGCTCAGCTTCTTTTATTGAACCCTGGGTCGACAGTGATGGCAGCAGGTCATCACAGGGCTGCTCCTCCCCTGGCTCCTCATTTAACACCTGCCACACAGGTGGCTCCTGCACCCACTGCCCCTGCGTCTGTGTCCCGCTTCACTGAGAGGAACAGGCGACGCAGGGCAGAAGAGGAGGCCACCGGGAGCCAGAAACGAAAGTATGTGCGAGAAGTGGCTTTTAACAAGTGCAGCAAATGTGGGCAGCCAAAAACAAAAGAGTTTGGCCACAGCCGATTCGGCAGCGCCACTTTCTGCCCCAGTGCTTCAGGGGGCAAATCCTTGGAGCAGTGGCTGGTAGAACAGCGGCAGCTGAAGAAACCGGGAAACCCACCCTGATAATGATGATGATAATAATAATGATGATAATAATAATAATAATAATAATAATAATAATAGTAATGATGATAATAATAATAGTAATAATAATGATGATAATAAAAATATACATTATTATTATTACCAATATCACCAATAAAATGAATCAAAATATATACTAACAAAATCAATAACATGTAAATGACTGTATATATATATATGTAAGTTACCTTTTATATTTTTGTATTGTGTTTTTTAATTTATATTACTGGATACTGTTATATTATCTATATTATCTATATTATAATAGTATTTATATTATATTGTTTATAAATGAATAAATGCTGTTCACAGATTCTGATTGGTTGTGTTGCTTTAAATTGCCTTTCACTGTAGTGTGAAATGTTTCTGCCAGGGCCGCTGTCAATCACAGCAGCTTGTCTTTGAACAAAAGGCTCCTGCTGAGGGTCACAGGGGTGTCAGCGCAGGTGGCTGCTCATCACAGCAACTTTGATGTCCCCTGTGTGATTTTATGACTGCTTCCATTTAAATATCAAAAGCTCATTTAAATGCAGTTACACTACTACTGAGAGGTACTGGGCTTAAACAGTCAAAACAAGTTTATATTATTATATAGATGTTTATTGTCAAACAAAAATGATGGCTCTCTTTATTAAATTATTTAGATTTTATTTACATATACCTCTATTTATATTATTACTCATTTAAAAAGGGGCTTTTGACGTCATTTGAGCTTAACTGCCCTTGCTATATGTTCTATACAATAAACCACAACTATTAACTCCTATGAGGGACTATATTAACCGGTGGAGGAACTGAAAACTGGCAGATAAAATCAAGGTCGCCGGATCGACTCCACCTTGGGTCGCATCTCATATATAAACTATTTTAAATCCTTTAACTACGAGATGCTAAAATGCCTCCCGAGATTCCTCGGTTCACTACCCCGCAAAAACTCGCTCCGTTTTGCGCGATTAGCGTCCCTTTTCTGTGTGCGCAGGGGCGCAAAGATTGGGCCCCTGCTTCAGCCCAACACCTAAACCAATGTATCAAACACCAGTGCCATGCTGAGCTCTGCATTATGGAGAGGTCAATTGTGTCTAGGAAGTGGTTTTGAAAAGTGGTTTTTGGTTAATTTTGTCACCACGGTAACTTTAAATGGCGTCAAGTACAAATAGCACGTTTTGATATATAGTTTGTGGGGGTACAGCCTACGGTTCGGGCTGTATTAACGGTGACGGAAGAATAAAAAGGATTAAAGAAACCCTTATTAGGTGCATAGCATAAGGCCTCCGCCATGCATTTTCAATGCATAGGCGGGCGCCTAATAATAATAAAGAAACCCTTATTAGGTGCATAGCATAAGGCCTCCGCCATGCATTTTCAATGCATAGGCGGGCGCCTAATAAAGAAACGCTTATTAGGTGCATAGCATAAGGCCTCCGCCATGCATTTTCAATGCATAGGCGGGCGCCTAATAATAATAATAATAATAATACCAGCCTCCCCATAGTAATGATCATTTCTAGCTGTATTAATGGCCTATAGGCATTTCGATTCAGACAAATAAAATTAATATATATATATATATATATATATATATATATATATATATATATGTTTTTTTTTAAAGTGTATATATTTAAGTGAGTCCGTCACAATAAAAAAACAAATACACATAACAAAACATAATTTTTTTTCGAGGATATTACTTTCTAGACAATTCATTAATTTCATTATTATGGCCACATGGTCATAACTTCACCTGTCAGTCCAGGAACACCTGCTTTCGCTGAGTCCTGCCATGCTTCTGTGATCAAAGATGCTGACTGTTCCTGATCTGCTGCTGTCTGATGTTTTTCCTCATCACCGTCCTGTACTAATGCTGGCTCTGTGTCCTATGTGCAATAACTACTGTGCAATTCTATTTATCACACTGCGCAATAACCTGTGCAACAATACAGTTAAATAATCCTGTTTAATAAACGACTTCAGCTATATAGTTATCTCATTACCTCACTGTTGTTCTTACCTGGTAGGACCTAATGTACGTCATTTCATTTGTATATAAGTCACCTGAGTGTACATAAGTCATCCTAAATATGTCCTTTATTTCCCTTGTACTTTTACTTTATTTTTTGTTTTTTGATACACTGTACATATGTGGACACACTGTATATACCTTATGCACCTTTTCCTCCTTTGGCACCTTCTTTTGTTTATTAAGCCGATGTGTGACAAGTGAATTTCTCCACTGTGAGATCAATAAAGCCTATCTATCTATCTATCTATCTATCTATCTATCTATCTATCTATCATGCTGCTCTCTGTTCCTCTCCTCCATCCACCTCCTCTTTCTCCTCCTCCTCCCTCGTTCTCTGTTGCTCCCCTGTCATCTCTTTATCTCCTTCTGCTGTTATTTTCTACTTAAAATAAGAAGAGATGTCTGTGGACTTTCACTTCGTTGTCTGGAAATTGACAAACCATACAGAAGCACCAGCTAACAGCGGTAGCTACGTAATTCTTTGAAAACTTGTCAAAAAGACACCAAAAGCTGCTGTAACAGTAGCTGATACAGTTCATATATCCCCCTCTTCTTTTACAAACGAATGATTTGACTTATTTACTTACCGTTAATCTTATTCGCTTTCTCTATTAATTCCTTTTATCACCGTTGAAGGCGGGCACGCACTGAGCCGTAGTTGTCTGAGAACGCAACAGCGGCTAGAAGGGAGGGGGAGGGAGAGGGAGGGCGGACGTGCGGGGGAGGGGGAAGCGGCAGGGTGAGCTACGGTGCACAAGAAGGTCAAGAAGAGTGGCTGTGCATAATGGGATGAAATGCTAAACTGACGCTACTACCATTTACACTGGCGAGTGGGGTGGCCAGGACATCGCCAGGGGTGGCTGTGGCCCCCTGGCTGCGCCCCTGTGCAGTGGTGCTGGCTGCAGGCTGTGAGAGTTCATCTCCGGCCTCTCTGTCGTTAGGTTCACCACTTATGCCAACATCCACAGGTGAAATGTCATTAATACTAGTCTCATTGCTGCAAATCGTCTGTTCACACTTTTTCCCAATGTCTGGCTTCACAGTGTCTGTCTTCGCACTGTCTGGCTTCACAGTGTCTCTGGCGTGTACTTTAGTACAATGAGTCAAATGAAACCACGTATCACTCCCCTGAACTTGGACGGCGGTTGCGGTCGCTCGTTTGACCTCAAAGGGTCCATCCCATCTCGAGCCGTTCCATTTTCGTCTGAACACCTTCACTTACACCAGGTCTCCTGGTTCCACTGGTCTCTTCACCACCATCTCTGGATAGGAACTTCTGGCTTTTTCCTGCAGATAGATAGCTCTATGGATAGCAGTTAGTTGATCCATATATGCTTTCAACTCTGTTTGTAGCTGTTCAAGTGCCGGGCCTTTGAATGGAAGCCTCCATTCAGGCACTGGCATTGTTCTGCCTGTTAGCATTTCATGCGGGGTTAAATGTGTGCTGCGATGCAACTGCATGCGATAGCTCATTAGCGCAAGCGGCAAAGCATCAATCCAGTTTAGTTTAGTAGAAGCACAGATTTTATTCAGCTTAGCTTTCAAAGTCCCATTGATCCTCTCAACAATACCCTGACTCTGTGGGTGGTAGACAGCTCCAAAGCGTTGTTTAATTCCTAGCTTTAACAGAACACCTTTCAACACCTTTTGGATAAATGCTGAACCATTATCTGAACTGATTTCTGATGGGATGCCGAATCTCGGAATCACCTCTCTTGTCAGAAACTTAATCACTGTATCAGCTCCCAATGTCTTTGATGGGACTGCTTCAACCCATCGGCTGAACCGATCGATCACCACCAGCATGTATCTTTTCCCTTGTACTGGCTTTATCATGTCAACATAATCTATCACAAGATGTTTAAAGGGTCCCTCAGGGACCGGAATGTGACCAATCGGTGATTTTATGCCTTTATGAACATTGTTTTCTGCACATATTTCACATTGGCTCAAGATTTCATCCACCATTGCTTGCATGTAAGGTGACCAATAACCTTGCTTTTTCAACTTCTCCATCACTTTCACTCTACCACAGTGATCCAAACCATGAACTTCTGAGGTCAGCATTGTCAGCAATGCTACTGGTGCAACTAAATGTCCACTTTGTGATCTCCACAAACCACTTTCACTCATCGTCGCACCTCTCTGTGCCCAGAGAGCGTGCTCAGTCACACCTGCCTCCTGCTGCATCAGAACGATGTCTTCTGGTGTCACCATTGGTTCCAAGGTGACCACTGGTGCCAAGATAGCCATCTGGCACTTAAATGCTTGTTTTGCTGCCTCATCTGCGGCGTTGTTCCCCATAATGATTAAATCATTACCTTTACGGTGGGCATTGCATTTAATTATTGCCAATTTTGATGGCATCATCATTGATGTAATCAGTTCTTTTAGCTGTTCTTGATGTAGTACTGGACTACCGTCTGCTCTTTTGAAACCTCTTTGTTTCCAAACAGCAGCAAACAGATAACACACCCCATGGGCATAAGCCGGGTCTGTGTATATGTTTGCTACTTTTCCTTTTGCTAGTTGCACGCTTCTGTCAGTGCTTTTAGTTCTGCTTTTTGAGCTGAGCATGGTTGCTCGCATTTTTCTGCTTTGACTGTTACAAAATGGTCTCCTGCTTGTTCTACCACGGCATAACCTGCATGGTTTCCAAGATGATCTCTGAAACATGACCCGTCAACAAAATAAGTGGCCTCCGTGTTCATTATCGGAGTTGACTCTAAATCGGGTCTTAGTCTTGTGTATTTAATTGTTTCTGCAAGACACTCATGTGGTTCTCCTTGCTGACTGTCCGTGGACTTGGAGCTTTGCTGACACCTTCCAATTGAGAAGGTGAAATGCCAACTGTTCCTTGTGATATTTGTCTTCCTTGGTTATCTACCTGTGGTTGACAATACTGTAGTTTTTGTTTGGAGACCTTGTGTCCTCCCTCTGCTAATGTTTGTAGAACTTTGATTGAGTCCTGATGACAGTCATTTAGTGTGTTTCCGCAGATTAACAAATCGTCCACATACTGTAACACCGTTCCGGTTAAATCGAGTCCTTCCCATTCATTTTTTAGCACTTGATTAAATATGTGCGGGCTGAGTTTAAACCCTTGAGGCAATCGAGTATAACTGAGTTTTTTACTTCTGTAGGTAAATGCAAATAAATGTTGTGACTCTTCCGATAGCGGAATGCTGAAGAATGCTGACCAGAGATCAATCACGGTGAAAAAACGTGCTTCAGTTGGTACTGAATTTAAAAGAGTGTTTGGATTTGGCACGTCCGATTCTGCATCTACTATTATCTTGTTTATTTCTCTTAAGTGATGAACAAGATGGTATTTGTTTTTGTCTGCTTTCAGAACTGGAAAAATTGGAGTGTTGCATTGACTTTCTACTTCCACCAGCACACCTGCTTGCATCAATCCATCAATGGTTTTCTGAATGCCTTGTTCTGCTTCTGGTTTTAATGGGTATTGCTGGCGAAAAGGAAACCGTGCATTCGGTTTTATTTGAACTGACACTGGCTCTGCAGATTTTACTAAGCCCACATCTGTGTCATGTTTAGACCATAAGTGCTCAGAGACATGTTTTAGCATGTCCTGCATTAATGGTTGATCTTCAGAGGAACCATCTTCCTCAGATTGATCTTTTAGATCAACGGGCACTGTCACAACTTGTGGTTTTGCTGTCATCGTTGTTTCACATAGGATCTTGATCATTGTTCCATCACATGATTGTGAAATTAAAGGGTTATCTGTTTCTTCCCATGTTGTTTCAGTTGCAAGTTTCATCATTGGTTCCAGATCTTTTGCATGAAATCCTTTATTTACAAACAATGTTATGTGTGGTACTGAGTCTGGAACATTGTACCACTCTGAAATGAAATAATTTTGTTTCACATTTAAAGCTGCACCTTGGTTACCAATAACAATACATTGTGTTTCAAGATTAACAGTTATGTTTTTTGTAGAACTGTCCCATTTTTCTTCAAACTCCATGCTCTTTGAAATGTCATAGAACATGGTGCAGTGGTAATCTAGAAAAGGTTTTTTGGCTTCTGGAATTTGAGCTTTAATGTACTGGCCCCAGTTAGTGACTACATCTTCAACTGGGCCTGAAATGTCTCCTAGCCAATAAACTTTAGCTTCATGTGTTTGCATGTACATTTGAAAATCCAGACCTGTTTTATCAACATACAAACCCTGAGGAGAACACCAAATTTTCAATTTCATCCTGCATAATGCATCTCTTCCCAACAGGTTAATTGGTGTTTGGTCAGAGACAAGGATGGGTATTCGTATCTCTTCATCTTCAGTTGCCAGTCGTACAGGAGCTGTCATTTGTATTAGCTGTTTTATTCCCGAGAACCCTACTGTTGAAATGAATTTATCAGACATGGGGAGGTGCTTTACATAATTTGGACTTACACACGTGTAAGCTGCTCCTGTATCGACCAGCATCGGTGTTTCTTTTTCTTCAATTAGAATTTTTAACATAGGTTCATTTTCAGCACCCTCGCTTGCGATCGGGCACTGGTTCTCCCCTGTAAGGTTCTCTGGGCACCCCTAGTAACCAAAATTTGGTGGGTTTACAGGGCGTCTTGTCAGACCTGGACGGAACAGGCCACGCGATTGCCTTCGGTAGGTGCTGTTGCCTCTTGGGCAATGCTCGGCACGATGTCCAAGTTCATTGCATGTCCAACATGCTCCCATTATTCCAGGTGCACCAGGCCTGCCTCTGTTAGTCCAGGCGGGACCTCTTTGTTGTCGTCCGCGAAGTCCGTATGGCTGTGAGTTAAATGCTTGAGGATAGACATTCACCACCGGTTGTTGCAGCTGGGTTGGTTGAGGAGCTAGAAAACTCCTTTGTACCTTATTTTGTCACATCAGGTACAGGTTCTGAAAATCCTTGGGGTGGTGGTGCCACATGTTCAGTCGCTTTAATCATTGTGGCTTGAGTCTTGGCTTTGTTTTTTTCTGACAGTTCTCCAAGCTGCATTTGTGCCAGTTTTCTCTGAACGTTTTTATCTTGTTCTGCAATCTTCATCTCCTCTCTTCTGTATTTCTCAACTGCATGTATCACATGGTCACGGAACTCTCTGTGAGGCATCGACGTCAGAGCCACCACATCTTCGAGCCTGCTTCTCACTGGAGCCGGCATTGCTTCAACGATTGAGTTCCGGAACAGAGTTGTCAGCACAGGGCTCTTATCAATTTCTTCCTCCGTTTCTTTTCATCTCCTTTTTGCGATGTAAGTTGCTGGGTTTTCTGTGGCATCAATGGGATTCGCTTTTAAGGCTTTCGGATCAATTTTCGTTGGAAATTCCTTTCGGAGTACTTCCCACATTGCTGTGCGAAATAAATTGAATCCGATTCCATCCGCTCTCTGTTGGAGCATCCACGCAAAACGTTCCTTCAAGAAGTTTTCCATGGTATGTGTTCCCATGCACTGTGCAAGGACAGCCTTTAGATCCCCAATAGCCAACATTTTCCCCACATTTAACTCTTCAAACACCTTTATCCACTTACTGGCACCCTCGTTAATGTCTGGCAATTTTGCGACCACTCCGACCAAGTCTTGACTTGCCCATGGAACATAGTTTGCGACATTCCCTTTTAGTAATATTGGTAATTGTTTATGATCGGTGTCTCTCTGAGGTGAATGAACGTTTGGATGATATCTTAGATTAAAGTCACTTCTCCTTCTAGTAGTGGCTTGTGCTCCTGCTCCAGGATCTTGTAATGCCTGTTTTTCTGCTATAAGTGGGGTTTCCACTAAAAGCTCGCTGGGATTTCCTGGCACAATGTTTTGTCTTATGGCTTCCTCTTCAATTTCCTGTTCCAACTCTTCAATTATGGTGCGATCAATTTCTCTTTTCAAAGCTATCCCTTTGTGATCTAGGTTTACCCAAAATGAATCACCCTTTTGCTTTCCAGCATAGTCAGCATAACAATCTACTCCACCCATAGGCTTCAAGGTCAGCGACCTTCTATCACCAGATGTCTTTTTTGTTGTGCTACAATGCTTTGGTGCTAAATTATCTGCATAGACAGGGGAATCCGAGTTTATTGGGCCTTCATTATTCTGATGGTTTACCACTGAAACAGCAGGTGATCCTGACTTATGCACAGACGAATACATGTTTACTAGGGCAGGATCTTTTTGGTAAGGCGACCCTCCTGCGTCTGTAACACTGATGTGTGAGGCTTTAGTCATGATCTCTTTATGTGCTGTAGAATCCTCTTCAGTTCTATCTCCTTCTCTCATCGCATCTAAGATCAGAGAATCCTTGTTCTTGTACTGGAAGTCTCCCATTATGTTGACCATCCCGGAAAGTGTTGGGTAAATTCCAGCAGTTTTTTCTGCCTTATCGTTTACAGATTGCTGTTTCATTTCCATATATTTTTGCTTTAAAGCGCGTCTATAAGCCTCTCCTTCTGTTTTAAAAAGGTTTAAAATCTTCAGCTCGAGGTCACGTTTCTCCTTTCTTTTTTTAGTATTGCTGTTCGCTTTGTAATCCAGAACTCTGACTTCCATTTGCTCACAGAGAGCCGTGTCAAAGCTCCCTTGTTCCGGCCATGGGGAACTTAAACGTTCAGTCCTTTTACTCCATTTCTTTGAAATCTTTTGAATTTTTGACGCAATTTCGGGGTTCTTTAAACCTATGACAACAATTGGAATGTTTGTCATTTTATTCTGTATTAGTTTCGTTAGGCCAAGTTAAGAAAAACAAATATTAACAGGTTCTGCGGGATTAACTTCTCTTTGCAGAAAAAAGAAAAACTCTGCAGTCTGAACTGCCTTTTCTCAAATGTGTGTGTGCTTGCCGTGAGGGAGGGCTGAGCAGTGCAGCTCTCTAAAGAGAGGGAGGTGGGGGCCTCTTTGGCTCGGGACAGCTGTGTGTGTGGTTCTCCTTGCCTGCGTAGAGTTGTATGTGTGTTTCCTGCTCTGCCTGCTGAGCTGTGTGTGTGAACTTAGTGTGTGTGTTCCCTCCTTTGTGTGTAAGATTTTCCTTCGGGTGGGGCTGAGCAATTTGGCATTGGTCACTGACGGCTAAAAATAACAGCCTGCAGTTTTCTCTCTCCCACTGACAGGCAAAAAGGAAAAAAACAAAGAAGTTTGTAGATCTTATTGCCAATAGTTTTCGCACCAGCAAAATCTCTTGCACAATTATCCAACTTTCAAGCACAAAGTTTAAGTATCTGCACCCACATCTTGTCAACACAACAGCTTAGATAAGTATACACTTTGGTCCAACAAAATTTCTTTACAAAAAAATAGAAGTTTCCAAGCACTTTTTACCTCATCAACCTAGACAACTTTACCTCGGACAGTGGAACTTTGAATAGAAAAAAAAAAAAAACAGAGCAAAAGCAACCATCCACTTTCATACATGCATTTTAGTCAGACAATAGAGCTCTCATCTTTTATAATCACACATAGACGTCTGACACACAACAACACAATCACTCATTCTTAATCATAACTTCTCATCATTCCCACATTCTCACGTTTTTCCTTTCACTCTCACTCTCCCGGGAAACTTATTGTTTTTTCTTAATGGTCCAAATGTTCAATGTTCCTGGATTTTAACTGTGCGCACAGAAAATTTAAATCAGGTTTTTTATGGGACCCAGAGCAAAAAAAAAAAGTTAAAAATAAACATTTATAGTTCACGTGCTCAAAGTAAGGCCTTATTGCTTTAAATTTGATAGGAGGCATTTAACCTCGTTTACCTAAACCTGGAGTACTCAACAAAAAACAGACTGCAGTCAACTCTTTTAAGGCCACATTTTCATCGGCGTTCCACGCATGGAATGATCCGAGAACTTCCTTATTCTTCTTCAAGCGCTTACATTAACAGGGCCACGCCCTAAAAAGACTCCGACCAACTGAACATTTATAAGACCAATCTCTCACAATGATCTTTTTGATTCTAAAGAGTTATATATATTAGAAAAACTTCAGCATAGACCCGTCATGGTCCGATCCATTTTCTATACGCCGTCGCTTCTAACGTCATATTTGACGGGACATCCGATCAAAGCGGCTGGGAGTAACCAATCACTTCCTTTAAGTTGTCGCATGTGCTCAATTCTGGAGGAATGCCATATCATTCCAAATCTTCTGATGTTTAAGACAACCTTTTCCTACGTAGAAAAATACCGATAGATGGCAAGACAAAGGAACGACCACTCCCGTCTGTCAATCAATCAAGAAAAAAAAGCACTCTTCCCAACTCAAATCTCAAAGGCGGCAGTTTTGTCATTAAGAAGCGGAGAAGAGGAGACAGAGCAGCACAAAAATGTATTTACACTCACCTCTGTCCTCTCTCCTCCACCACAGCGCAGACGGGCCAGCTCCGAGCGGGGGAAACCCAAGCCGTCTGTCCGGGAAGGCAGAGCTCCCTTTTTCTATCACGTCGGGGTCACCAATTTATGTGGGAGAATTATTTAACTAGTAACCTTTAAAAAAAAGAAAGAAAGAAAGAAAGACTCGAGAAAATGGCGTTCCTTTTGTCTTGACAATGAGAATTCTTCTTTATTACACCTGGAACGTGCAACGGGTTCCAGCAGGGAATTCTAATATTCGTATCCAGAGCTTGACTCTTTAAGGCCTACAGATGTGTGTGCGTTAAACACAAGAGTCTGTGTGTCTCCATTGGTGTGTGTGTGTTACAAGCTATTGACGTTAAGTCTTGGTAGTTGGACTAAACTTCTGGGAAATGTTTATCACAAAGAGTACAAAAACAGAGCGATTAATTCTGCTACTTGGAACATTACAGTTAAACAATGACATCCAGATGTTCCCCTTCTTTACTCCCATTGCTGAGAGCCAGGGTCAGAATGACCCTAACTTCCATAACAGTAGACACAAAACAAACTTTCAAATGTCTTTTTATTTTATTTTGTTCATTTTCTTTTCATGCGAGTATTTTTATTGTAGAATGAGCAGATTCATTGTTCTTTGTACTCACAATATGCCAAGTACCCTCTTTTGTCCATTATCTCTTTGCAGAAGAGCCACAAATCTTCATTGTTATAAAACAAAAACTTAAAAGGCATCAGAATTGATTCTTGCTCCTCCTCATTTGGATTCATGGTGTCATCAAACAGCTGTGCCATTTCCTGCACAGCCTCCTCAGATTGTGTGCTGTTCATGTTTAAAATCTCAGGCATCTCCACTCTGGCTGCAAACAATTGTTTATTAGCCTGCACCCATTCCGCTGCTTTTTTGCAGTGATACACCACACCATCAGACCATCGCACTGGTCTGAAGAAAAAAGAAATATGTCTGCCTTTTTGTCAGAGCATGAAAGGTCATCTCACAAAATTTCAAAACATGGAATGGAGATGATGGCGATCAAGGCTACATCTTGTTTGTGTGTGTGTGTGTGTGTGTGTGTCCTGTCTGGCAATGTGACGATAAGAATTGTTGTCTTAATGCCAAAAAGAGACCAACAGATTTTACTTTCACAAGTGGAGCCTTACTGCTTTCACCATAGTGCTCTGCTTGATTTATATACATGCAAGAAGCTTTATGAGATTTTATGCTGGAACTATTTCATATTCAATGGACACTGAAATGGGAAGGTAAAAGAGGAAAAAAAGGAGAGCATCAGATGAGACAAAATGCTAAAAGGGAGAAAATGTGAATGAGAAAGAGGAGAGGAAAGGGAGAGAGCAATACAACATCCTCTGAGTCTGCTTCTTCACCTGCAGAGAGAGATATAAAAAGAACAGCAAAACCATTCGATAAAGTATTACAGGTACAAACAACCAACACCTTGATACCATCACTGAAGACTATACAGTGTTAATTAATACATCTATGAAGTGACAGCTAAAGATAATTTTCTGTATAGAAGTGAATCTGTAAGTACCTGAATCCAAGCACCTGTAGGTGTTTGTGAAAGTGCACTTGTGTATGTAAGGTTTTTTCATTAGAAAAATGCTCAATAGTGGTTGTGAGGAGCCAAAGACACGCGCCCCAGAGCACCGAGGCAGAGGCCAGGGGAACCAAAACCCCAGATGCCCGAAGGGAACCCAGAGAAAAGGTGCCCAAAAGGAGCTAACACAGGGAAAGATGCATCCCCCACCTGAGGGAAAAGGAGAGACGGGCCCCAGTAAACCCCCCAACACCCACAACACCGAAGCCCACAGGAGCCGCAGGGACACCTGTCATTTTTACTCACCTGTCATTTTACTACTCTATCTATTTGATATTAATGTGCACTCACCTGTCAGCATTTTACCAGAATTGCCTGTTTGTGTAAAGCGGTTGGATTTGGCGAAACAACCAGTTCTTTAGCATTTCTTTAACATTCAAAACTATACACTACACCATCATATCTTATTGAAAACATTTTTAAAACAATATTTTTAATATCTAAAAAGCCTAAAAAATATTTAAAAAAATTACAAAACTGTGAGTATAAAACCAGCAATAGAGCGAATTTCTTTGTTGGGAGTTGTACTGGTTGTAGTTGTAGAGGCGATTAAATCTTTTTAAAAAATCATAACTTTGTAGAAGTACTACGCACACTACTAGGCCGACAGAAGTGAACTACAGACGGACTAAAATTAACCCTGGCTGCGGTTTCCCTCGGAGGTCTGCGGGTCACTCTGCTCCGCTCAACGTCGGACTTTTCTTTTTAAATTACGCACCAACTCTGTAAACAGGCCATATAGAGAAGCTTAAAAGTATAATGTTCTCGCCTCAAACGATCTAAAAACGTACTTTTGAAGAACAACAACAGCAGAAAGGGGAATGTTTAACTTACCACTGTAAGCTCTGTTTGCGTTGTCTTGAATCAAGCTGTGGCCGCGGTGCATTCTAGCAAAGTGGTCAGTCTGAATAACGCATGCGCGGCTCCTATCTTCACACTCTGTGCTCCATTAACCAGCCTTGAAAACTGTGACGTCAGACCACTGCGGTGAAATCGTATTCTCAAAGAAAAAATCCGTATTCTCAAGCAGCCGCTGCTGTTTGTGTTCATGAAGAGTAAAGCCCATATTTAAACTTGAAATTTATATATATTAGTTATTGAAGTTGTAACTATTTAAACTGTATGTTGTATCTTTTGCATGAGATTTCAATTACTATGAGTTTACAAATGTTTGTTATGCACAACTTCTGACTAATATGCACACAACTGTCCTTTTATGTACAAGTTTCTTTTGACAGTGATCTTACCTCATACATTTAGGCCACTGATATTATCACGCAATACAGGAAACACTTTCTCACCTCTGTTATGCCATAAAATGGCCGATCGGACTACGGCTCCCAGCATGCAACACGGCTTAGGACCAACCCTGGCACAGGTGAGTCTAATTCCAAAGATGGAAAACCAAGGCACAGCTGGCCTATCGGTTCTACTTGCAGTTTGCACTGTAATGGAAAGAGCCCCATCATCGGCTGAGTTCCCTCAACTTTGGACACGTGTTGGAAACGGTGGTCAACCCCTTGCTGGACAAAGCTGCAAACCACTTTACCTCTTGTCGTGGGATCGACAAGAAAGGTCCGGGACTTTAATTAGGTTATAGCGCACAACTGAGGAAAACAGAGCAGTTGTTCACCCTCTCCGTCGACAGACGAGGCACGCCTTTTTCTGTTTTGGCTAAGCAGCTCACAAGGACCACTTTGCGATGCATCCTCCTCAAAGACGGAAAATGCTGCATCTCCAGCCACCGTGAAGTCACAGACACGCAGTAATGAGCTAAGTTATGACCCAACTGGTCTCTCCTTCCATGGGACCAGTACCAAGGAAGAACCCCTTTTCATTTCTTATATAGTAACCGATCTTTCCCTGGACAGAATTTATTTAGAAATAAGTTCAATGCCGATGTTTTTACACGGTTGGTTACTATTGTGCATTTTATCCTTATTATTCTGAACCAGCTGCACCATTGTCATTCATTGGGTTAGCTAGCGGCCTTTGTGTCGAGTTAGCCACCCCTTGGTAGCTCCACGTTGTTGAGCTGTCTAAACTGTAGGTGTCTCAGGCATGAACCACCATATAGAGCTTGTAGTTTAGCAGCTGAAGCTCAGTTTAGCCAGTGGTTAGGGTTAGGGTAGCTAGTAGCAGGCCTGGTCTTAAGGTACAATCACATCACTCCAGATCTATTTTAATGCTGTTACATTTTTTGCTTGTCTTAATGGTGATTATTCAATGTTAAGGCCTAAGATGCTTTGTAAATAACTTTTATCTTACCGAGGTAAAATTCTAAGAAAGATCTTAGAATTCAGAAAAATCTAAGATTTTTCCAAAACTTATGTCACCGGGGCTTTGTTCAGTGGGCGGGGTTTTGTGCTGCAAGACTAAACCGTCCACCACAAGGAGCAGAGACAGATGACGAGTTTGAGTTTATTTATTTAATGCATATTAATGGACATGTACATGTAAATATGCCAGTTTATAGCCTACGGCTAATTTCCATCTGTAGTCCCTTCAGCAGATTGAGTTAACAACAAAAAATAATAAAATCAATAGAACAACAGTAATAACAATTAGAACAGTAAACCATCATGGCTGTGAGCAGTATAAACCGGTGGAGTAATTACATAGAGAGATAACATTACCTTTACAAACTTATCAACGGTAACCCTTAATTTATCACGAAAAACAGTTTTAAAATGTTTTTAGGCTAGAAAGTACACCTCCAAATTACATCTGTGCTGTCAGTTCATCAGGGTTTTGACTCATCCATGGCTGATCTATGTTGTTATCTTTAGTTGAATTGATTACGGCAACAGGGTCTTCACAGGTCTGCCATAAAAGTCAATCAGACAACTCCAGCTGATCCAGAACGCTGCTGCCCACGTCCTAATTAATACTAAGAAAGTAGAGCACATCCCCCCCAGTTCTAAAGTCCTTACACTGGCTCCCTGTATCTCAGAGAATAGACTTTATAATATTTGTTATTAGTGTATCGACCCTCCAGGCCACTCAGATCTTTTGGCTCAAATCTACTTTGCAGTCCCAGAACCAAACACGGAGAAGCAGCATTTAGTTATGCTCCATTTATCTGGAACAAACTCCCAGAAGACTGTAAAAGCGCTGAAACCCTGACTTCCCTCATCAAGGCTGAAAAACCTATTTGTGTAGAGTTGCCTTTGAATGTTATTAGTTTGTTGTCCAACTTGTCTTGACCTGCTGCTATTATTCCACTGCAAAGTACTTACCTATTTAATGTTTCCTTTTCTCACGTCTCATTTTGTGCAGCAGGTGGCGCCAAACTGTAATAATAAAAGACGCTCTTGTGAGAGTGAGGGAACGTCTACTGTAGGTCTAACGTCCCAGAGAGCCTGATCGTCACCTTCATTATGATCAACAGCGGTTTCTCCTGCAGCCCAGTTTGTTAATCCTAGATTGTAAAATTAGCAAATAGCAAGTCAAAATAGCAAGTCAAAACAGCGTCAATGAGAGTTGGGAGTTGTGCTTTCCACCTGGAGGACAGAGGCAGATTTGCAGAGATGTTCTACGTTCTGGAACATGGCAGTCAGCAGCTGCTGTATGCAGTAGCTCACTGCGGTCAAGTGAGAGTCCTCACTTGTTTTTGTTGGTCACGCAAACACTAAGGATTACGGCAGTGACGGCTGAGAATACTTTTCAAAATAAAAGCAACATGTTCGCGGTGTATCGACCACGTGTTTTTACACATATTTACATCAGTTATAGACCAGTTCATGCGTGACGTCCGCGCTACATCCGGGTCCCGCGGGTAGGCAAAAGCAGAACTGTTCCCGTCTATCATTACAAAACGGGTGATTTAGAGCGTACTTTTAGTTAGTTTATTTTTGGAATCTAAACAATGTTTACGACTTGTTGTGCTCCCGGTTGCACACAGAGGCATTCCAAATCGTCGGATGTACGTTTCTGTCGTTTCCCGAACGACGAAGAAAGAAGAAAGAAATGGATAATTTCAATGAAAAGGATGCAGGCAGACAATCTCAGTGGACTGTGGGAGCCATCATACTACGACAGAATTTGCAGTCTATATTTCATCTCCGGTAAATACAACTTAATTTTGCACTGGTCATTGTTCTACTTAAATAGCGGTGGAGGGGAGGTGGCGATCGCTAGACGGGGCCCTGAGAAGCAGAGTCGATGCGCTGCAGCAGCAGCAGGCCGCATCATTTTAGTTTTCTTCGTGCAATCAGTGTGCAATAATGTGCTCCAGACAGCGGCTGCATTACGCCCCTGTTCACGCTGCAACGTCGCCGACACCCCCACCAATTTTAATAAGACAAAAACACCAAAATAATCCGTAGTGAATAATGTTTTTTTAACCTACCGGGCGGGTCTTCCTCTCTGCTGAGGCGCTGTGTGTCAGACTCCGCTTCGTATGTTACACAAACATGTCTGAACATCCATCCATCCATTTTCTGACCCGCTTAATCCCTAATGGGGTCGTGGGGGCTGCTGTCTATGTCCCGATATGAAATAATTGTAGCCGTCCAGTGGTTTCATGCTTCCATGCTCTCTCGTCTGTACTGGCCTGCGTGTTTATAAGGCAGCTGTATACGGAACACTTGGCCAGCATTTCACAGACTCGCTCCGTCCCTTCAGGCTTTTGCTGTGTGGATCTGGCAACCTGATACCATCAACTTACTCTTAAAACGATCTTGTGATACGTTATCTAAAGAAGAAAAATACGTCGAGAACTCATCGTTTCCTCTATTTGCGTCTGCCTTTGTGTTCGTCTTTTGCCTACCAGTCCGGCGCGCATGCGCGAAAACCCCGGATCAAAACAATAACAATGAACTGGTCTATATTTCTTCCATGCTTTATGTGACATTTTTTCTATTATTCTGGTCTGCTGGTGAAAATGGAAATAAATATTTTGGTCACACTCTTTAGCCTCAAAAAATACTCAAACAACGTATTTCTTTTACAGCTAACTTTCACTTACAGATGACAGATGATGATCTCCAGAAGTTATTCATCAAAGTCGATCTACATGATTTGGGATTTAAAAATAGGGCCATTTAAAAATCTCCACATTGACTCAATTTGACCTGTATTGTTGTAAATGTTGCTATAGAATTGGACGTTTTCTGCGAATACTATAACATCAGCCTGAAAATAGAAAATCTCCCGATGTTGCTCAACAACTTTCATCCAAATGTGATGTAGGATTTCAAAATAAGAGCCACTTGAAATCTCAACATAGTAGTAAGTAATTTTGACCAAAGTTGCTGTCACTGCAGCAACTAAACCGTAGATAATCAATCGATGCTGCCACTTCAGCAGGACAGTGGAACACCTCCAGATGTGGCTCAACAAGTTCCAGACTATTTTGATGTGGAATTTCAAAATAAGAGCCATTTCAAATCTCTACATATAAACTCATTATGACCAAAGTTGCTGTCAGTGTTGCAACTAAACCGTAGATAATCAATCGATGCTGCCACTTCAGCAGGATAGTAGAGCACCTCCAGATGTGGCTTAACAAGTTTCAGCCAATTTTGATGTAGAATTTCCAAATAAGAGCCATTTGAAATCTGTACATATTAAGTAGTTTTGACATAAGTTGTTGTCAGTGTAGCAACTAAACCGTAGATAATCAATCGATGCTGCCACTTGACAGTAAAAATGTCATATAACTGATGTAAATATGTGTAAAAATACGTGGTCGATACACCGCGAACATTTTGCTTTTATTTTGAAAAGTAGTCTCAGCCGTCACTGCCGTAATCCTTAGTGTTTGCGTGACCAACAAAAACAAGTGAGGGCTCACTTGACTGCAGTTGCAGCTCAGGCATGCAGAGGGCAGCTTTAGACAACTGACATTTTACAACTGCACATCTCAGAACTTCGAGGGTTTTCATAACGAGTATTTGGGCTAAATGCGCAAAGAAGTTCAGTAACAATGATTTTCAGCTCAGTGTGATTTTAAACTGGAATAAGATTGCATTGTTGCTTTATTGTTACCTTCAAACGAAAGTGCCTCTCTGGCTTTATAAAGGGGGGCAAACGCTGCAAGCGCAACATCCAATGCAGCTCTGAACAATGAATACTGTTATTAAACTGCTGCTCCTAAATACTGTTTATACTGTAGTTTGGCTTGAAAAAGAAAACGGAATTTAGAATGGGGTTACAAGTAGTTGATTCCCAGCGTCACCACTCATGGGTCTCGGAAGGCAATGCAGAGGAAATGTTAGGACCACCCACCCAGGCAGCCACCAGCTCTGTGGGAGTGTGCTGTTTCTGCAGTTCCTGAGAGGGACTCCAGGGTATACAGAGGAGCTGCTGCGTTCCGACAGGTAGGTGAATAACCGTCCGTCCGTCTTCTTCCGCTTATCCGGGGTCGGGTAGCGGGGGCAGCAGCTTCAGTAGGGAGGCCCAGACGTCCCTCTCCTCGGCCACTTGGGCCAGCTCCTCCGGAGGAATCACAAGGCGTTCCCAGGCCAGCCGGGAGACATAGTCCCTCCAGCGTGTCCTGGGTCTTCCCCTGGGCCTCCGGTCCGTGTACCTTCAGGCAATTCGATTTTTTTCCGGAAAACCAAAACGGAAAACGGAAACTACTTCCGTTTTCTCGTTTTTCCATTTGAAATAAAAAACGGAAAAATGGAAAACAAAGCCGTTTTTCCGTTTTTCTCAACACAATTTAAAAACGAAAAACCAGAAAAGCTAAATGAAAAAAACGGCCCGTTTTTCGATTTCGCCAATTCTTTTTTTCCATTTTCTTTTTAGGATTGAAAGACGAAGACGCTTTCACGGATGGCCCGGAAGTGCAGAAAAATATTTCAAAATAAAAGCCTAGATGTACGCGTAACATAATGCAAGCCTGAAAAAAAAAATAATGAAGCGGAGAGATGTCTTTTGAATAAAAAGAGAACCTTTTTACGTTGCAACATGATAGTTTATCGTAAAAAACGTGAGCTTTATTACGTTATTGTGTGTTTTATTGTTTGGGGGGGGGGGGGTAATTTCTGGGCAGGATGAAGGTTGAGATGAAAACCTGTTGCTGTTAAATGTGACAACAAAGATTATGTAATGTAAAAATCTAAAATAGCATGAGTATGGGGAAAACTCAGCAGAATTAACTTATTTTTAATCAGTTGAATGATTAAAATTTGTTTTTTGAAGCAGCAACATCTCTACCAGTAGTATAACGTCACCTTGTGGGGATTTGGTATAAGCAGTTGTTTAAGTAAATAGTGTAACACTTCAATAAAATATTAACCACTTGGTCTCATATAAATGTGTGAAATAACCACAAATCTTCAATATTTCAAGCCAAAATAAATATTGAAAATTCTTAGTACCTTAAGGGAAATTTAAATATATTAAAAAAAAAACAATCAAAAATATAATAGAAGAATGTGAGCTGCTGGCAGGAAGGATCTTGAGGAGCTATCATCTTAAAGAACATGAAGAAGTCCCTTGCTCTTTTGATTCTTCACTGTGTTTTGGAGAGGAGGAAGTTATCCATCATCTTCGGCAGCTTATGCAGCATTTTTTTCTGGACAATCAGCTCAGCGGTTCCGGTACTGGATCCTCAGCACAGGACCAGCTTTCTTGATCGGTTCTTTCAGCAAATGAGCAAATAATTGCACTTTCTAAAACAGACTTAGAAAAGCTAGGCAATGCAGCTTATCTAGCTATTGGTTAGATTGGATCTCAGTTTCCTTATGAATAAGAATCTCCATCTATAGGCTATTCAATAAGGGAGATTGTAACACTTGTTTAGTAAAAATGTAATAAAAAATGTCCAAGGAGAGATGAAGCACTGAGAAAGCCGCTATAGATGCTTTTCTAGCCCAGACAGGGAACAGTTTCACTTTTTAATTAGCATCTTTTGTATGACAAATAGGAAATATATGAGGCACTCTATCCCCGTGGCAGTAGGGGAGACCGGGGCTAATTGTTACATTGCAATTATCTTCTCCATCAGAGGGTGCAACCAAAAAGTGGAATACTAGTTTTCTTCCTTTGCATGGTCAGGTCTCACGGACTGAGTGAGAAGAGGACAAGACATTGTAAGTTGAAATGAGCACCAATTGACCATTTTCCACTATTCCACTTTTAAAATTACCTTCATTCAGATAAAAATTCTAGCAGTTATACATATGGACTTGTTAAAGTAGATATTAAGACATCCGGTCATACCTCAGTCATTGTTCTGATTAAGCCTAACATTGAGATAGAGCTATTCAATTCAATTCAATTTTATTTATATAGCGCCAATTCATGAAACATGTCATCTCAAGGCACTTTACAAAGTCAAATTCAATCATATTATAAAGATAGGGTCAGATTTTACAGATTGGTCAAAAATGTTCCTATATAAGGGAACCAGTTCATTACATCAAAGTCCCGACAAGCAGCATTCACTCCTGGAGAAGCGTAGAGCTACAGGGAGAGTCGTCTACATTGTCCATGGCAGCACTTACAGACAAAAAAGCACAGAAGCTCACATTGATCCAGTAATCTGTTCTACATTAGATGGTAATAGTGGTGATCTGTCCTCCCTGGATGATGTTACAGCTAACAGAACGTCAGACCAGGTGTACCTACTATGAAGAAAAAGAGAGAGAACAAAAAGTTAAAAGCAGAAATGACAACAGTCATTTCAATGCAATGCAATGCAAGAAGAGAACAGTAGAAATCAGCAGAGTGAGAGAAATAGGCCCTGATGTCCTCCAGTAGCCTAAGCCTATAGCAGCATAACTATAGAGGTAGCTCAGAGTAACATGAGCCACTCTAACTATAAGCTTTGTCAAAAAGGAAACTTTTAAGATTAGTCTTAAAAGTAGCATTAGCAAAAAAAGCTAGCATTACCAAACATGGTCATTTGGGGCAACTTGTCACACGTAACAACTTACCCCAAAATGATAATTTTCAAAACTAATTTAAATCAATACATCCTAATAAATATTTTACATTATTTTTACAGAAAAAAGAGCGATTTCAAAGAGAGGACAAAGTGAGAAGATAGTCAGGAGTTATAAAAGAAAAACAGAGCATGGCTGTGCAGCACTTGACGTGATGCTGAGGGCAGTCAGGCAGGTGACCCTAGGTCACAAGTCGAACAGGAGTACAGCGAAGGACTTTAATGCCAATTGCCGTACTTTGGGGTGATACTGTAAAACATTCACACCAGCGGAAATTCAGGGTCAGACAGCTATCAATCAATGTTTCATAATATTTAATTTTATTTCATGTTATTTCATATGATGCATGTGCTCCTGGCAATTCAATCTACATAAGCTATGCCAAAACTGCAACTCAGATGAGGAGTCTGACTCGTGAGATTTTCTTTTGTTCTTTTGTTTGTATTCAAAGTTTAAGTGTCAGTTTCGTAATGCATGTTGCATATTATTTCATGTTATTTCATAAATAGTAAAAGTGAGTTATTGTCATTTATTCACTTAACATTAAAAAATAACAACAAAATTTATTTTGCCCTTTTTTTATTGGTCGCAAAACCCTGTGTGACATCTTACCCCATACAGTGTGACAACTTACCCTTTGGAGGGGCAACTTGTCACATTGTGACAATCTCCATTAGATCGCTTATAACTCTGCACAGAAATAAGATATGAAAAATACCCGAATACAAAATATATACCTGAGACTTTGCTCTTTCATCTGGTACATATGTTTTTTATATATGGTGTTTTGATTCCAATATTTATGTATGAGTGAAAAAGTGTGACAACTAGCCCCGGTCTCCCCTATTTGTTTTTGTTGTGGGTGAAGATAAATCAATTTAATCAATAAAAAAAATCTTTGTTTCTCTGTTAGCTTCAACAATATGTACTGTTCACTAAAAACAAGACACATATAGACAGTAATCCTATGCGAAGGTGGGTTTTGCTTGATGAGAAAAATCTTCATCAAATAAACTTTGCTTCTATATTTTTGGTTTACAGCATCTGATCAGCCTTTGTGTTTCATGTTCCACCAATAAAACACACAATAATGTAATAAAGCTCACGTATCTACAATAAACTATCATGTTGCAACGTAAAAGGGTCCTCTTTTTATTCAAAAGACATTTCTCCGCTTCATTATTTTTTTTCAGGCTTGCATTATGTTACGCGTACATTTAGGCTTTTATTTTGAAATATTTTCCGGCACTTCCGGGCCATCCGTGAAAGCGTCTTCGTCTTTCAATCCTAAAAAGAAAATGGAAAAAAAGAATAGGCGAAATCGAAAAACGGACCGTTTTTTTCATTTAGCTTTTCTGGTTTTTCGTTTTTAAATTGTGTTGAGAAAAACGGAAAAACGGCTTTGTTTTCCATTTTTCCGTTTTTTATTTCAAATGGAAAAACGAGAAAACGGAAGTAGTTTCCGTTTTCCGTTTTGGTTTTCCGGAAAAAAATCGAATTGCCTGAAGGTACACGGACCGGCCTCCTCCCGGTGGGTTAGGGTTAGGTGAATAACGGTAAATTTATATCTTTGATCACGTTTCGCTATTATTTAGTCAAACTCAACTATGGCACGTGTAAGTTATTGTGACAGTAGTTTGTCCGGCTTTTTAAATATTAAATATATCTTTATTATTTGGATAAAAGTATCAAAATCAAATTTTTTTTAAGTTTAATTTAAATATACAGTAAAAATGTTTGTTGTATTAGATGGAAAACTTAAAGATTGGAACAGAAATCAGAACGAAATGATCAAAATGAAATGTTAAAGTTAAAAAGATTTATTAACATAGTTGATGGACTTGGTTAATTTTAGTTCCCTGGTGCTTCGTATCTATTGTTTGTAACTTATTTTTTGTGTAATTTTTCAATCTTATCTCATCCACAGATGAGGCCACCGAAAACATAGCCCTGTACAAGCATCCTGTTCTTTTATTCTTTGCTTAATTGCTTCTCTTTGCTCGCAAAGCCCTTTTTTCTATAAACTGTTTCGAGATTACCAAAGAAGACACATGCTGAAGCCTTCTGTCAAATTGGGTCCAATTTGATAACATTAGCTTTAAATGTTCAGAACTGTTTGTTAATTGGTTCATATTGACAGGGTGAATACATTGGTTTGCAGGGATCAGCCTTCAGTTACGCCTTTGAAAGCTGGCTACATGAAATTCTCTGTCTTTGCACTAGCAGATTGTCAAATTTACTGTCTGGAGTATGTGGTATTTGTTTTCTAATTGCTTCTTTATGGAACAGGAACAGTCCTGAAAAGAAGTCATTTTCTTCACATGCAGACTTTGTACTGTTATTTAAATAATTTAAAATGCTCTATATTCCCCCATGCAGATCATCTGAATATTTTTCAATGTTTCTTTTCTGGACAGTGACTGCCTTCACTCAGAAATCTCTTCTTTTGTCTTCTGCTTGTCCACCTTCCTCATATTTTAAACGCACAGTGCTGTAACCTGTCATATGGTACAAGGCCTGGTGAAAAAAGCAGCAGCAATAAAAAAAAATGAACAAATATGATCTTCATGCACTTAATGCAACAGCCCAATTTGCAAATGTTTTATCAGTTCCAAGTTATCTTTCTCTCACTAAATCTTTCACTAATTATTTTTTTCCTAAATTATTTCAGCAGATATCTTTAATGTATTCTTATTTTAATGTGGAAAACACTGCCACTCCGTTTTCAGCTAAAGCCTGTGGCATTTAGATTCATTTGTAGAACTGGGATAGAAACCCCAGATTAGGAGACAACAGTTCATGAGCACAGGAAAGCCCATTAACATTTCAGTTTTTTTCAGGTGTTTATATTTGGAAATGTGACCGCAGCACCAGAAGATCACGTTGCTTGTCGGAGAAAAACAGAATTGAGAAAATCAAAAGAAAAGTTGAGCAGGTCCTCTGGAGAGGTTCTTCTTTGTTGGAACGTTTCATCTCTTCTCCAAGTGACTTCTTCTGGCTGAGGGGTTAAACTTAGCCTTATAACAGTACCTTTTCATACTGGATCAACAAGTTTAACTGTGACAATCAAAAGTAGTTGTTTGCATGCAAAAGACAACCATCAGCCTAGCAACTGATTGTTAGCGCTTTGATCGCCGCTTATGGCTGGTTGCTAGCCCCCTTCCCCACACTTAGCCCTGCCCCTTAGGGTCTTTTGGCACTGCCGTCTTTTATGGCATCTTTCAAAACGTGTCTGGGTGAGTTACACTTTAAATGTTATAGTGATGAATTTCAGCTCGGTTACCGCAAACACCTGTCAGGTACAAGTACCCCAACATCTGTTCATTTTAAAAGTGTGAAGTTTCTTACAAATACTTGCCATCTTGTAACCTTACACAGATCTAGATCTGAGTACTTGCAGAAAATAAACAGCTAAAAGTGTGATACGTTTTTGATGCCAGGTCCAATCTGCTGCCTCAATTAAAAAAAAGGTTCAGTCAAGTAGTTTAGAGAAAATCTCAGGCACATTGATCACTTCACAGCTCAGGAAAAAAGGACAGAAGCGACAGCTTTATTTAAAGTAGTTTTTATTAAAAGAACAGTCCTGATGACAGAAGACAAGGTGATGAGCAGCGGGGTTTGCTGATGTGTTGGAAGGCCCAGGTCTGTATCCGTTGCAGGGCGGGAAGTGGGACAAATGGAGGATGGTCCCGCTGATTGATGCCCTTTCATTATTGCACTGCTTGCTGCAGCTCCCACAGTAGTGCAACAGGGAAAGAGTATCAAGCACTGAGCATCCTGTGGCTCTGTCCAGGGAGACACGCTGCAGCTTGAAGAGTCATGTTGCTTCTTCAGACTGGCTGAGTGCTGTATGGCTGTTTCTGCTGGATTTTAGATCCTTTAAGGTTTAGTGTTGTTCAGTGGATCCTTTGCTCAGAAATGTGGAGCTCCTTTAGATTACAAACCATGACTTTCAGAATTGCCAACTTTCTTTCTTGTAAACAACAGATCTAGGAAGGAGGAGCCGAGAGCAGAACAAGACAGGGACAGGAAGGACAGCATGGAATAACTCTGCTTCTAACAGCTGGACAACTCTCGGGTCATGGCTGAACTTTCTCTGGCATCAAACTAAAAGGACAGTGGGAACGGTATGACAATAAATACTTGTGGTCTTGAAAGCGTAACTTTCTGAAACCTCGATATAACCAGCCCATGCCCACTGTGTAGTCTTCACTCTTAGAACCTTCAGCTGAATTGTGTAAAAATCTGACTGAGGGGCATTCTGAGAGCTGACCATGACTGATAGAAAGCACACAAAAAAGAAAGTCAACTGTGAGAGACAGTACATCCCACTGAAAATCAGAAAGATTTAAAAAGAACTAAACAAAGCAGGGTCACTCAAGAGCTTTTAGTATCTTAAAACTTTATTAATAATAAAATAATCCTTGTTTGAAAGTAAAGAATTAAAACCTGATTTCTTACATTTGACAGAACTATAAAAGTAAATTATTACACCTTGACAACAAAAGTGAAACCAATCTCAACACGATGAAATGAGAAGGGCAGGTCCATCAGCTGGGAGGCAAACCACAGAAGGAAGACCATCCCTCAGAGTCAAGACCCTATAAGCAATATTGCACTACTCTGTTAGTGCTAGTGAAAGCAGAGGCAATACTGATAGGGTCTTGTCTGCAAGGTGAGGTGGATGAGATGCACCTCTCCCCAGAGGTGAGAACTTTCATCCTGGAGTTAATGGTGTAGAGGAGGGGGAGGGGCAAACCCAAAGTAAAGTGTGGGACCTCAGAATGTTTTGATCAAGCTGTCATTCGTCCGCATCTGCTCCATTTACTTCAACAGGCATTGATGTCGCCCTCAATTCAACCATGTTCCAGCTGCAAGTGTAAGTCAGTGGGAATATTTTGCAGAGAACAAGCTAGCCACTAGCTATGTTTACATGCATAACATTTCACAATCGGATTAAAATGTATCCTGATTGAATAATCGTATTGTGCTGTTTATATGGGCACACAATCTATTTATCTGATCACAGTGCATGTATATGCACCTGGCTATATCCAGAATACAACCCTGACCTGCAAAGTTATCAAATTCCCTTAAAAAAACACAGAAGTACTTCCATCTTTGCTAAACAACAAAAAAATGGTAAACAAAGCAGTATTGTACAAGTCGGTTGTCTGCCGAGCTCCCACGCTGGACTTGCATGAGGTTCAAATTACGGTTCAAACGTTACTGAGTAAGCAACAAAGTTGAATCCTTCTATTTTTTCGAACAGAAAGGTTGAATCGGGAGCCCCAACATATGTCTGTCACTCAACAACGCAGAAATATGTGCTCATGCACACTCGGGTTGGTTTGCCACATTCGGAATAACTTGTGCCTGACCAGCGTTTACAGGTACGTTGATCGGATTATCAATGGGAATAAACCACCCCTCTCATTCGGAAAACAATTTCATTCCCATTGAGCTTAATTCAATCATGATATTCCGATTGGCTTGTTAACATGATACATTTTTTATTCCGATTACTTTTGTCCATGTAAATGTAGCTACTGTTAGCCAAACAAGCCAATAACGATGTACAGTTAGGCCCAGAAATATTCGGACAGTGATACAAGTTTTGTTATTTTATCTGTTTATGAAAACCTATTCAGGATACAATTATATAATCAATATGGGCTTAAAGTGCAGACTCTTAGCCAGGCATGGACTGGTAATCGGGCGTACCGGGCATTTTCCCGGTGGGCCGACGTGCTGTTTGGGCCGGCAGACCCGATATGTATATTAATAATATGTATTATTATTATTATCATTATTATTAATTTAATTAATTAATTTGTCGGCCTCGTTATATTTGCATAATGCATGAAGAAAAATAAAATCAGCAGCGCAAGAGTCTGTTCCGATCATCCGGCCCTTACCACAGGCTACTGCAGCCCATTGGTTATCATCCCTGACAGTCTAAAGGGCTAGGCCAATCATAAAGCATAAAAACACCTTCACGCTCCATGTGGAACTTTGTGCAGCAGTGTTCACAGTAGTAATGGATAAGAAACGCAAGGGAGGCGCAGAGAAACTGCACGAAAAAAGAAACGAGTTCTTCAAACGGACGCTGCGAAATGTGTCAAACTGACTGACATGTTCCCAACAGCAGGCCCTTCATCTGCTCCGGTGTCTGATGTAAAATATGGTGGTGGTGGTTGTAGTCAGTGACGTGCAGTAGAGTTCATAGCTGGTGAGGCACTGACGTCATCAGAGTCAGATTTACAAATATATACTCTACAGCAGTGATTCTTAACCATAGGGCCGTGGCCCAAAGTTGGGCCGCAAAAATCTTTCAGTTTTGCACCTGTGGGCCGCAAGGGCCGTGGGACTGCGTGCAGCTTTCGACCATGTGGTGGCGGTAAAGCATCACTCGGTTGTTTAAAAAGCGCCAATACACAGAGAATTAGACTGTCTACTTCGCAGCAAAAATCAATAGTATGATTTTACAATGGCTTTGCAGATTATAAGGCTATAGTTTCAGTCGCACTTTAATTTCATTTAGTTTATTTATATATATATATATATAAATATATATATATATAAATATATATATATATATATATATATATATATATATAAATATATATATATATAAATATATATATATATATATATATATATATATATAAATATATATATAAAAATATATAAAAATATATATAAATATATATATATATATATATATATATATATATATAAAATTTATTTTATTAATTTAAAATAAAAATCCTACTATTGGTCTTTTTTTATTATGATTAAAAAGCCTGAATTGATCCTTGAAATTTTTTCTTATCACAGCTTGATTTCGTCCATGAATTATCAGCCTGTTCGGTGTCTTGATGTATGTGTGCAGGTTTATGTAAACGTTTAATAAGTTTTTGTGATGATCCCCTTTTATCATGTCATTTTATTAGACAATTTTTTTGCTTGTTAAACAATAAGTGGATTTGGTTTATTATTGAATACAAATCAAACTGTACAGTGTTAATATTTAATGGGCCCCGGGCCACTTTGTACTATAAAAATTGGGCCTCAAGGTCGAAAAGGTTAAGAACCCCTGCTCTACAGAGTAGACTCATTGCAAAGTACTGAAAGAGACTGATTGAGCCAAATCACTTAACCAAGAGACATGGAAAAAATATTGATTCTTTGATGAAAAAATAAAACTAAATTATTTGTCATTTGACTGGTAACAGTTTGAGTTATGATGGATTTCTGCATTTGTAACACATTCTAAAACTATAACCCACATTACGCACATCTTATCACAAAAACAAAACATGAATAAGTATCGCTGTCTTACCTCTACTTTATAATTTAAGTCCATGCGGCGCTCTTTCTGAACAAACATAATTTTCCGGTAAAAGTACTCTTTATCTTCTTCAGATTTAAAACTCTCTCAGTCTCAATGGAGCTCACTACCAGGGAGGAAAGCCTTCCTTGACCAGTCCTGTTCCGGCTGTATGTTTAGACTCTTTTTAGTGCTTTACTTGTTTAGCAAAACTCAAACAAAATAAATCCACAACTTGCTGTGACTCTACAGTTTTGGGATCAGTAGCGGTGCTCCTTGAGCGCCCCCTGCCTAGAGGCCAAGGAACTGCCGGCCTCACCTACAACCAGCTCTTTGCCTTTTATGATCGCGCGCAGCAGCACGAAAACATGTTACCTGCACACAGTTTGATGACTAAAACACAATTCGTAATCCACATATATTAAATTGTGGAAAATCAGTTCAGAACTGTTTGAACAATTGAATTTATTATCTAGAGACAGGAAGATGCATTCACATAATGGAAGCCAGCGCAGTTAACATGGGATTGTGCAATCGCAGGGGAGGCCAAGCTCCCTGCGGCCTCACCGGCTTCGCTATCAAGCACCACCAAGGATTTACATGAAAAATAGTGAAAAGTCTGCGATTTTAAAGAGAATATGATCAAAAATGAGGAGATTAGATAAGAAAATTACTTATCACAAATGACAGTGAATAAAAATTTATATTATGTTATTATATATTTTCTTTCTTTCCATGATGACAAGTGAGGCCTGGCTGAGTTTACATTTTACAGTGTTAATAAATTAAGATTTTGGAAGTATTTTAAGTGTCCACTCTCACTAATTTCCATTAATCTGGCCTCAAGGTATTGCACAGTTGGTACACACATTCAGTACACAAAAAAAAAAAAATGTGGTGGGCCAGTCTAATCCAAAATGCCAGGGCCGGTTTTTTGTCCCAGTCCACCCCTGCTCTCAGCTGTAATTTGAGAGTATTCACATCCAAGTTTGAGCAAGGGTTTAGGAATTACAGCTCTTTAATTTGTAGCTACCTCTTTTTCAAGGGACCAAAAGTAATTGGACAATTGACTCAGAAGGCTGCAAAATAAATAACAAGGCAGCATGGACTTTTCCCTCATCAACCTGTCATCAATTAAGCAGTTAAAAGGTCTGGAGTTGATTCCAGGTGTGGCGTTTGCATTTGGAAGCTGTTGCTGTGAACACATAATATGCGGTCAAAGGAGCTCTCCATGGAGGTGAAACAGACCATCCTGAGGCTGAAAAAAAGAAGAAATCCATCAGAGAGATAGCAGAAATGTTAGGAGTGTCCAAATCAACAGTTTGGTACATTCTGAGAAAAAAAAAAAAAAAAAGAGTGCACTGGTGAGCTTGGGAACTCAACGAGGACTGGACGTCCATGGAAGACAATAGTGGTGGATGATCGCAGAATCCTTTCCATGATGAATAAAAACCCCTTCACAACATCCACTCAAGTGAAGAACACACTCCAGGAAGTAGATGCATCAGTATCTAAGTCTATCATAAAAAGAAGACTTTATGAGAGTAAATACAAAGGATTCACCACAAGGTGCAAACCATTAATTAGCCTCAAAAACAGAAAGGCCAGAATTGACTTTGCCAAAAACACCTGAAGAAGCCAGCCCAGTTCTGGAACAGCATTCTTTGGAATGATGAGAGTAACATCAACCTGTACCAGAAAGATGGGAAGGAGAAAGTTTGGAGAAGAACTGGAACAGCGTGTGATCCAAAACACACCACATCTTCTGTAAAACATGGTGGAGGCAGTGTGATAGTGTGGGCATGCATGGCTTCCAGTGGCTCTGGGTCACTTGTTAATTAATGATGTGACAAAAGATAGAAGCAGCCGGATGAATTCTAAAGTGTATAGGGATATACTTTCTGCTCAGATGGCGCTTCACAGCACAGATGGACAATGATCCAAAACATACTGCAAAAGCAACCCAAGAGTTTTTTTTAAAGCAAAGAAATGGAAAATGCTGCAATGGCAAAGTCAATGACCAGACCTCAATCCAATCGAGAATGCATTTAATTTCCTCACGACAAAACTTAAGGCAGAAAGACCCACGATCAAGCACCAACTGAAGACAGCTGCAGTAAAGGCCTGGCAAAGCATCACTAAGGTGGAAGCCCAGTGTTTGGTGATGTTCATGGGTTCCAGACTTCAGGCAGTCATTGTCTGCAAAGGATTCTCAAGAAAATATTAAAAAGTAACATTTTACTTACGGTTATGTTTATTTGTCCAATTACTTTTGAGCCCCTGAAATGAGGAGCGCTTGTATAAAAATAGCTACAATTCCTAGATGTTTAATCATATATTTTTGTTCAACCCCTTGAATTAAACCTTAAAGTCTGCATTTCAATTACATTGTAATTGTCTCATTTCTAATCCAACATGGTGGAATGCAGAGCCAAAGATTGTGTCACTGTCCAAATATTTCTGGGCCTAACTGTATATCTGAGCATTTTATGCATCCACAAAACACTGCAGCAACACATTCACTGACACTGCAACTGCTGTTGGATTTAATCTGATAGTAATGATCAACACAAATAAGCTGTTTATTACTACAGCCATCACTATATTTTACAAATGCCGCAACCATACTGGACAGGTTTGTGAAAATCTTTCAACTTTTCAAGTCCCCGTACCAAATGAGAGTGAACTTCAGTTCTGCAGTTTCTGCATTTTATTTCTCTGGGTACCACTGGTCTAATGTTGAGACTAAGCAATGCTGCTTAAAAACAAGTCTTTCACTGATTTATTTTAAGAATGAATAAAAGCACACCATTTTACTGCAGCTAAGTCACTTTCAAATCCAAAAAAGGGGCAGAGAGCAAAATAGCATGCAATGCTTACATTGTAGTAGTAAGGTTCATGAAAATTAAAATAACTAATCCTTGGTGAAAGCATTTGAGACAGCAGCAGTTTTCCTTTACTCTGCGCTCCTCTGTGCTCTGATATGTAGGATATGTTGTATTGTGGTGAAAGGGGAAAACTTCAATGAAAGAATATAGGGTTAGAGCATTCACTAATCTTTAAATCACTTAGGTTGCAGTACACAGTGCTTTTTACAGTAGTTGTTTGGCCCAAGCAGTTTTTTAATCAATTAATATCCATCAATTAGCAATTCTGATTTCCAGTATTCTTTGAGGTCTAGCTTTAGGATTTTCTTTATAAGGACTATGATGCATTTATGCAACTCACAAAGAATGTGCTGTTGATCTGATTACAGACCAAGGATGTGGGCGTTTTGGATTTGTTTAATTAACAGGACAATAAAAAGAGTTTTCTAAATTCTACCTGTTGATCACCAGTCAGAGAAGAATTGGCTGAGCTCAATCACGGGCTGATTGATTGGTGCATCACTAATCAATACATGTGGTTGTATTTTAAATCTTTACATATACTTGGATCAGACAGTTTAAATCCCTGACAGATGCAGGGATGAGTTTTGACTGCATGTAACAGTCAATTAGTAAAGATAAAAAAAAGGAGCATTGCTTTTCTATTAAGAAATTTCACAATATCTCCTATCACTTTATGCAGATGATAGTCAGCTGTATTTTTCCAAGAAAACGAAATTACAAGGTGGTTTAAAGATAATTCCCTTAAACAGAACAGTGTGTGATCGTTGCCCCAAAGACCATGGCTCCTCTGATCAGGACCCAGGATCAGGACTGAGTTAAAAAGTCCAACAGGGGATCTTTGAACTTGGCTGTTAAGCCAAACTTAAAGAATTTAGTTGTTTTAAACCAATGCCTCTTTCAGTAATAAAACAGGTTTAAACAACTTCTTTTGAGTGAACTTCAAAAGTGTTTCTAACGTAAGGGGGTTGGTGTAAAAGTAAGAATTTGAGATGGTTATTCATGTTCTTATTTCCTCTTGTCTCAACTGTTCAATGCACTCTTCAAATGTATGATCCCAAAAAACTTGGTATGCCTTCAGTCAGTCCAAACTCTGCAGAAAGACTCTTAATTAGAACAAACAGAAGAGCACATATCACTCATGTTTTAGAGACTTTGCACTGGTTACCTGTTTCTTTCAGAATTAATTTTAAAATCCTCACTTTAACTTTCAAATCCCTGGAGGGTCACTTTCCTTCCATTATTACTGAATGATTAAACCCAGCAGCCTTCACGGCCTCAGACCAAGATCCACTTGTAGTCCCAAGGACCAGGTATAAAACGAGATTATTGCACCTCAACTGTGGAATAAGCTTCCTTATTTTAGGCTGTTTCATTTAAAAAACTGTTGAAAATATTTTTATTTAAATATATTATTCTTTAATATTGTGCCAAATACTATTACATATTTGTTTTTAATTATCATTTATTTTCTCTTTTTGTTTTATTTTTATCCTGTTTCTTTGTGAAGTATTTACTGATTTTTTTTATCATGAAAAGTAAATGTACTCAGGCCTATTTCTTCCTTTACTTTTATAAATCCATTTTGGTAAAGATGTGAACCTTCAGCTGTTCGAATGTACTAATGTGAGAAGTTAATTGTGGCAAAGAAAATTTCTTCAGAGGTATTTCACGTTTTTGTCAACTGTTAAATAAGCAGCATTGCAAATTCTCTTTCCCTTTTCCCAAACTAAAAGGTTTTGGGTTTAAAAGACAAGGAATTGGACAGTTTTTGTGCTTCAACAATGTTGATTGGCTTTGTCAAAATCAAATAAATTCTGTTGGAGTTTACATCAGAACCTCTACTGTGACTGATGTGTGGTAAATAAAATCCACGTATAGATCCCTTAAAGCCTTTTATTTTCAGCTCGGTAGACATTTTCACTAGCTAAACAAAGTTCAGTCTGAGAGGCTTTACTAAGTGAATGTGTACATTATTAAACATGTCAAAATTCAAAAGAGTGTGTGTGTGTGTGTGTGTGTGTGTGTGTGTGTGTGTGTGTGTGTGTGTGTGTGTGTACTTTTGACAAGACTGCTACAACATTCAGCCTTTCCTACATTAAACTTTATTGAAAAAAAAAAAAGTTTGGATGTGTTCATTGACCAGACTTGTTATTTTATAATTCATCATCGTTCCTGTAATTTTTCAGCTGGTTCTCTCCCAACAGAAACACTACACAAATTTGTCTCAATCTGTAATCTTTAAAGTTCTCATTAGCAATAGAGAGAAGTATTATAGGTATTTTAATAATACAGAGCACACATTAATGTTAACTGTCATTTTTCCTATATTACAATATGTCACAGAGAGAATAATATTGGATAACACTGTGCAAAACCGTTGGTGTATTTTTTATTTGTTTTTTAGAAACGCAGGGCCTTAAAATGTTGGTAAATGGTACATTATTTTCTGTTTTCTTAAAAAAAATTAAACACTCCACACTGGTTTAAAATGTGCATTTTCATTGCTTAAAAATGGATCTAGAATGCTTAGTGTTTTCATTGTGCCTTAAAGAACAAATCATGTATTTCCAGGTTTCCTTCATTGGCACAAATGTAAACGTTTAATATCCACCTCAACATTCTGTAGCAGTTTAAGAGATTTTACTGTTGCAGCTTTTAGTTCACTGTTCAAAGAATAATCCAAGAAAGCTTTCTACCAGCACTACTTCAATCAACTAAAAATCCTCACACATTTATCAGTCAACTAATTCTAAACAAAAAAACTGATGTTATGGAAGGCAAAAATAAGACCATCATTTCTGTCAAAGTTTCAAGAGACTGAAAGTTTTTTTTTTCATCAACAGAAAAAACAAATTTTCACACAAGGAAGCATAAATCTCTGTTACAGAGGCCTGGACCAGAGATCTGTGTTTTTTTAACCCACTAAATTTATAGCTCTACCTGGCAGACTTCCAACGACACATATTAAAGCTAAATGGGAAAAGGAAATGCCCACCCAGATTACAGAGGAAAAGTGCTTTTCCATGTTGGTTTCCCAACATACAACTACAAACTCCACAACATGAAGGGAATTAACTGGAAAAATCAAACCAACTATTTTGTCACAACTGAAAAAAATCCAAGCAATGTAGTTTCCCAGGTCTATGTTTTTGGTATATTGAGATCCAAATGATAACCTCAGTAATTACGGATATATCCTGAATGAAAATCAGCAATCAATTGTTCACAGTGCAATGGGGTACCGCGCGCGAGCTATTTTTAGAAACACAACGTCACGATGACGTCACATCACGTGGTACGCAGTAGGGCAAACTCCCAAACGCGCCGCTGTTTTGCTGTGGAAGAGACGTGCGTTAGCCTAGGTTTTACTCGGTAAACGACTGCTTTTTCCAACATCTAAGACCATGGTTTATAAACATTGTTGCTATGGGACGTGCAACAGCGACTCGAGGTACGCTCATCGACCGCATATGAAGGATGTTTTCTTCATTAATTTCCCGAAACTCAAGAGTGCCAAGGAGAAGTGTGTGCGTTGGGTACACTTGTGCGGGCGGCCTAGACAACATTTCAACCCGGAAAAAGTTACCAAATTCACCTACATATGTAGCAAGCATTTTGTCGGTGGAAAGGGCCCAACTGAAGAACATCCTGACCCAATTCCAGCGACATCAAGCAGTGAACAGGTGAGAGTATTTTGGTGTTTTACTGAAGCTTAAATCTGCTCAGGCGTCGAAGAGCTAACGACGAAACGAGCTATCCTTTGTTACACTTTTGTTATGTCTGCGTGTCTATCCTGCCGCGCGATATTGACTTAGGCCCCTAAGTTGACCATAGATATACAGATTCCTGGACGTTGATTGCAAACTAACAAAAAAGGCCGACGTGAACGGAGCACGGTGGAAATCATAACAAAGGCATGAACGCCGAGCAGGGAAAAAAACAAAGCTTACCGTTGAATCAACTCGGCCCGTCTTCCGTTTTTTTGAGCCCTTGGTTGGTGTGCTCTTCCACAGTGCGACCAGTAAACCGTGCGCCTGGGACATCGTCTTGGGTAAGTTTAATGGCTGCAAAGTCGGTCATATCGCTGGTTCTGTTGCGCTTGTAATGGCTGGTTTGTATGTGCGTTCTACGACTGTTTGCCCTACCGGTGCGGCAAAAGGGGCGTTACTCTTAAGGCCGTGACGTCACGTGCGCGGTACCGCATTAAAACATGTCTGGGCTAAGCATACAGAAAAAAGGCAAGATCTTTATCTCAGAGATCTAAAGGTTCATGTGAACTATGATGTATACCTTAAAGGAATTTCATTAGTGGCCTGAAAAAAGGCAATAATTCTAAAGTGGTAGAAAAGTGAGCCTCCTACCATACAATATAGTGCAAGAAAATAGTAAACCGCAGCCTGAAAGGTGAGCTTTCTGTTACAACAAAATTAAAGAGTCCAAGACTAAAAGCAACAGGCCTTTTTTTGTTATTTTTTTAACTGCCTCCTCTTTTCTTTCTCTACTAGCTACTTTCCTTTTATATTGATAATTTGATTCAGTTCATTGTTTACAGTATATATATATATATATATATATATATATATATATATATATACACATTGTTTTTTTTTGTCAGTAACTCAAAAACAAAATGACTAAATGACATATCAAATAAATGAATTATTTCATTTATATTAAATATTACTTGTTTTCCAACAATGAATGGGCAGATCATCAAGGGTATCTGGACACCCCACATGGGTTCATATCTACATCATTATGTCTGTTATATTTGATTGCAGCTGATCTGAGATCAGCACTCCTCACACCTACATCCGCAGCTGAGGTCCAATCACAGCCAATCACTATAGAGACAAACTAGCAGCAGACATATCAGTCCCTGGTCCCTACAGGCTGTGCTTCACACTGACCTGTCCGCTCCAGTATTTACCTGCCCACACAGCATCAGAGACGAGCTGACATGCTACGTCACCCAACTTTCCTGCTTCTACTTTCCACACATTGACTTTTTTAATGACGCCTGGTAATCTAATGCAGTTACATGTGCAGCGGTGGCCCGATTATTGTTGAAGCATTGTATTTGCATTACGCCATGCAATGGCGAGAGAAATCTATAACCCTGCCTTTCAATAAAATTTTGCTTTAACTAATATTCAAACATTTGAAGGTTCCCACTGCAGTCTGCACTATTTGGATAATATTTCAACATTCTGTGTATTTCTTAACATCTGAAATGATTTATGACTAAGTTTACTTTCTTAAACTTGGAATAAAATGGAAAAAGGGCACCTTGACTGAGTGATTCCCATGAGGATAAACGTTTAAGTAAAGAAAATGTTTTTTTAACAAAAGACGTAAAGTTTTAGTCTAAAACTTTTAGATGCACTTCTAGGTGTCTGATTATGAGTGTGTGGCTAACTCACCATCTAAACACCCTGGAGCTAGAAAGGAAGGTACTCAGCCGCTCGCTCCAACAGTTTCCCATCAAACACACAACAAACAGAAAATTCCACATCCACTTGCAAAACAGCGGCTTTACCAACAGTGCAGCCTCCAGTGCATGCACAAACACACCAGCAAGTACAGCAAGGCGGGCCGATGAGCCCTAACCTCCCAACACCCTCCCCTTCCTCAGAGCAGCCCTGCCCTCCACATTCCTCACAAGGAGCCCCATCCCCCCTACGACCTGTCCCAAATAGGAAACTTACCCCATTTTTCCCACCCACGCGGTGACTTCTTCAAGCCTGCACACTCAAATTATGCTTTGAAAGGCCGACTGAAAGAGGGTGTGGGGGGAGGCTGGGGGAGGCCTGCAGGAGCGCGCACGCACACACACACACACACACACACACACACACACAACACACACAGAATAATAAGGGACTGCAGCATTCATCCATAGGATCGCGTGTTTCTCTACACAGGGTACTTCTGCTATTTTTATTTTGTAAAGACGTTTACAGTTAAATAGCATAAAATTGCAGCAGAAACTTTGCAATCCTAACATACAAAAGAACTCTTTATTTTATTTCAAAGATCTGCTAAGGTGTTTTGTTTTTTGTGGCTCAGTAAAAATAGAAACACTGAGCAGTTTAGTATTTTCTTTTTAAATGTAAAAGTAACGGAATCCACCTAAAAATTTGCTCCTATTTTTTACAATCTTTACAATTGCTTTTGGGTTTAAAAAATACTAACTTTTCTCAAGAACCTGTTTTAAGAGTTATGGTTAATGTGACAGATTTGTACAAAGTGTGTTTGAAATAATAAAAATCAAAAAAAGGATTCTGACAAATAAAACAGGCACTGAAGGTAAGCTGTGTTAAATCTCATTTCTAAAGCTAATTCAGTCACTTTCTTCTGATCCATTCAGAAGAGTCAATTCTGGCAACTAAAATTCCAATCAAAGAGAGTCCAAATTAAATCCGACCCAGCTTCGACTCTGCGTGATTTCACAGTGTGGGCCAGCATGTAGCAACACATTACACTGCCTGAAAAAATGCGCAAGAAGTTGGGTAAGTTGACCTCAGAGCTTGTTACTTAATGTGACACGTGGTCTGCAATGCAAACCAAGACAACCTGTGTAGTTCTACGAACAAAATGTTCTTTTTTTAGGAGGCGTGGTCCAGGAGGCCTATATCTCCCCGGGTAAAACACAGCCTGGTAATGGAACACGGCTGAATAGAAAAGCCACAAACTCTTCCTGACTTGAAGAACCTATAAGTGATGCCCAAATTATTGCCTAGGGACCCCTTGAGATTTTACATAAAATATCTATAATAAAGAATGTTCCATGATTCCACTGTCTGTTTATGAAATTCCTTTTTATGTTGTGCAAAGATTAAAAATAACGTTTAAATTCCAAATGTACTTTTACTTAATAACCTTACAACCAGCCTTAAATTCACAGCCCAACTTCAGCGCAGTGTAAAAACCAACACTCTTTATCTGAAAGAAATTAAAATTAGGAGAACATAAAAAATATATATATTCAAACTCAATTCACCCTCTACTTCTGCAAATAGCTCTATAAAAAGTAGCGGCTCAATGGGAGGATTTTTGTATTTTAATATACTACAAGACAACTCAAAGACAGTTCAGAAAAAAACATTTCTTATCTTTTTTTCTTCCCATTTCCAACAATCTGTGTTGTCCGGCTGCTGTAGTGCAGGACAAAGGCCAAATGCTATGACAATACTATTGCACTGCTTTAGAGCATGGTACAGTAGTGCAACATCGTCAAAGCAGCTGACCTCTGCATGCTGGGACACACACACACACACACACACACACATATAAACAACAGGAAGAGCTATACCACACACATACCACTGCTCTGTGGGCACACCACAGCTGACCACAAACTGGAATGTCCAATAACAGTCCAATCATTACATTTAGGGCCGAAACAGAACCCCTCTTACACTGTTTTGTTTGTGCTTGAATAAGATTTTGAAGTATACAGCAGCAAGGGCCAAGGTGCCGTTGTGTGAGCCAATGCCCTTTTAATATTGCACTGCTCATGTGATTTCACAGTAGTACAACAGAAAAAGGGCTTTGAACTACATGGTCTCTATTCAGCGCACCCAAGTCTTATAGGAACACCGGCGTGCAACACCCCAGCTCCATCAATACTACGGTAGACAGCGGTGGGGGCTGCAGCAAGCCTCCTCGCAGCTATCATGATTAACATGTTGCAAGCAGACGAGCAGCCGTGAAACAACCAAAACAGGCTTAAAAAGCCCGCTGTGTCTTCATGGTGTTAAACGCACAGGCCCCAAAAGAGCAGAAAATCTATGCAAATAGAGAGAGGCTGTTACGCTCTGCAAGGTATCGTTTACACACAATAAGAGAATGTCTGAGGAAAATGTAGCCGAGGATTTGTTCCAGTCCACGTTAAACTACGGGGAAACAGGCACAGAACCAAAAAGACAAGGCGAAGCTCTTCCTATAGACTGCAGCCTCAGAGAGCAGAGCTCTGCTGGGAGGAAACCAGGGTGGAGGAAACATATAGGGCAAAGAGCACATTCCGAGATACAATACCAGACTTTCATTTAATACCTGCTATTCCTGTCCCTTTAGCCAAAGTGGCAACGTGAAACCCTCCTCTTTTAGGAAACCGTGCGGGGGGGGGGGGGGGGGGCGCTGGGGACGGAGAAGGGGGAGGGGGGGCTTTATTATTTCCAATGTCAGTAGCCGTCTCCAATCAGCTGCAGAGTTTATTTTGCTGCCTGGACCCTCATAATCCAGCCATGCAAGAGCAGCAAAAACAAGTTCCGATCACAGCAGCAACCAGACTCCATGTCGCACAACAGGCTAGGCTACGAACACCGGATAGCCCCTAGACATGGATGCCCGCAGATATGGGATCTCTGCCCGCGGCAGGACAGAAGGATCCGCCGCTGCTTCAACGTCCAGGCTTCCTCTTCTTGCTTTTCTGTCCCCGCAGATTGAGGCCAAAACGTCGCAGCCACGCACAGAGCACACATGCCTACACTTCCGACCGCAACTCAAACAAACACAAGGACATGTGGCTCCCACCCTGAAACATCTTCCATCGCTACGGAAGCCCCCTTTTCCACTTAAAAATACTAACGCTGCACTGCTCGGGCCCAGCCTCGTTATTCCACGCTGCAACACTAAGCAGCGGCTCAGAACTCCACGGACTGCTCGAAAATCTGGTTCTCTAAAAGCAGCGAATTCTAAACAGGGTAGCTACTGTATGATCAAGTCAGAACTCGGGTATTATATGGGCTAATTAAGAAACAGGGGGATCTTTGCCGGACCCTGGATTCTACTTTAAAATATGCAAAGTGTTGCACATTGTGACTAAGTTTGATTTAGGAAAAAAATAAAAAAGTTTTCATGTCACCAACCTGTCAATCACAATATTCGTCAACATGCTCGCGCGCACGCTTTAGCTTCCATTCCGCTCAAACCAATACGCTCGCGCGGGTGCACAGATCCGCGCGCTTGCGCGCGCGCGCACGCACACACACAATAGCGGCTTCATAGTTGAGAGCAGCAAGGGTTCGTCAAATGTCCCCACGGTCAGACCCACCCGCACCCACGTTTGTGCGCGAGCTGCATGCCATTCCCTCCCCACGCGGCCAGCGGTTCTGCTGAATCGGTACCTGGTGCTGGCAGGGCCGGTCCGTAGCCTCCGGCTCACCCAGCACAGGCTCAGCGGAGCTCTACTGGTCCTTTCAGCGGATAAAAAGCAGACCGCCCTGAACGCCTTCTACCTCGCACAGCCGTCCGAACAGTCCGCTGCACCGACTCCTGGTTGGGGGAAATGCTGTTTCGTCCATTGGCAACCCCACGGCCTCCCAGCTTTAGACTCCATCTTTGACTAGTTGACATTCAGCTCTTGCCGAGACAAATTCCTTATTTGAATAACGGTTTCCCATTGGTTCCGTTTACCTCTTGTCCTTGCTCCCATTGGTGGAAAATTTATCCCATCACCCCCTGGATTGGTCGAATACCGGAGGGGCTCTCATTGTATAGTTAAATTTTAACAATGAACACAAATTCTCCTTTCCATTCACAAATTTGTCATTACCCGCCTTTAAGAAGCCATTTGCTTTTGTATCATTTCAAGGCAACGAAAATATAAAAATAAGGCATCAGCAGCTCTCCTAGCTGCAGCAGCGTTATCAGCTCAGGGTGAATGGCACCGAGGACCACCCTGGGTTGGAACACAGGAGCTGTAGGTGCAGCAGAGATCATTCAGGCTGATACCAACAGTTCGCCAAGGAAATTAGCCTACTTACAGGACACAAATATTTCCACGGTGCAGGAAATCGGGCCTACCATAGAAAGTCATTGTTGTTGACGTAGAAAAAGTTCCATTAGAGTAGGCCAAAGGTGGTCCGTAGGTCGCGCTGGGTGGGTGGGACAGAGCAGTGCGTGCAAAGGACGGGGTGGGAAAAGGTTAAAGGCGGCGAGCCTCGCTGGAGGTGCAGCGGTGGACGCCCAGAGGAGGGCAGCGGCCTGTGAAATCTGGCATTCCTGACCAACGGAGCTGAAATAATTGCATTGTCCGGCGGGAAAGACCCGCTTCCACGACAGCCGGCCCGAATCAGTGGACTGCGGTGCGATGCTGCAGGTTTTAATGCTGGATAAAGTGTCTGTGGTGGTTTATTTAAAAAGTTTATTTCTTATTATAAAAAACAGAGAGAAATGATAATAAAAACGTATTATTTATAGTTGTCTTGATCCATTTTGTGTTTCGTGAGTGTGGCCTAATACGGAAGAAAAAAACAGAGCAAGAGCTCACAGTTACGCATTATCAAAAACGGATTTTTCTTTCAACTTCAAGTCTGCTGGATTTCATTTAAATGTCTCCACCCAGCCTCTGTGCTCCATCCCCCAGCTCCAATGAGCAATAGCTACAGCACATTATTATCTATGAGTTAAACACTAACTCGACATTAAAGGAAAAGAAAAAAAACTAAAAGGATCAGAAAAAAAGAACTTTCCATCTCTCCAAAAATGTCAGAACAGAAGGTGGACGGACTGGAAGGCCGAGGCAGCTCCCTTGTTCCAGTCTTTTTTTTTTCTTTTTTTTCTTGCTTTGCTCTGACTTTTGAGCAGAAACCTGACTGCCATGACGTGCTTTAGATGCTATGTTAGGAACGCGCGTTCATGTGAGCTGCTGCTCGAGCACAAAGCTGCGGTGTTGAAGTGGGGCCGCAGGAAGCCCTATGCCCATATATAGCCGTGACGGCTGACCGATCTCGTAGACATGCGGCTGCAGCACTCTTCAGCCCTGTTCCGTTTAGACGGTGTTTAGGACTATTTAATTTTTGTTTGGTCATTATTGTTTTTAAGATGCATATAAATGGGCCTCCGTGAAACATAACCCTTAAAGTATTAGATCATCTTTAACCAGAGCATCAACCTTGCCACTCAATTCTGCCTTCCTCTGCTGCCTGCTCAACGCAGTATAATCATTATTTGTGGTCACACAAAAAATCTAATTCCAATTTTACATATGTGAGGAATGGTCACTGTTGCGATTAGCAAGACAGTGGATTGTCGTTTGTTAATTAATATGTTGTTCCTTGAGCTAAACAGCACGCTCTGTTTATCAGCTCAGCATAATGTGGAAAATATCTAAATGGTCAAAATGTTATGAAAAGGTCTTTAGCTTTTGTTTTGGGGGCTGATACATATAATACCAAACCACATTCATTTGGGGGACACAAACGCTGTCTCTTTCCTGATCAGTATGGCTGGACATTCCCATGCTGTTTATGCTTGCATGCAACTGTTAGGCCAAATGTTGTAAATGTACCTATATGATGCTTAGAGAGCTATGACATCATCATCTGATCTTTCCAAAAAATCCCAGATTAAATGCATGGTAACCTCAGTGTATGTAAACCTCCGAATTTCAAGAGGAAAAATACAAATTTCTCAAAATTCTATAACTCCATAATTATTCTTGCACTTAGCAAATAAAAAACAATGTTGGTAATCCCAACTGAACTAAAACAGGAAAAGTTTAGCATGAGGTATTGTTAGTAAGACATAAAGTTAGGCGCCTTATAGCATCTAGTTTTAACTGTATCAAATTATTTTGTAGAAATATATATAAAGCATTATATCAGTTGAAATGTGCATAACTTAAGTAGTAACATTCTTGATAACCTTTCAGAGTTCTGTCTTGAGCATTGAACCTTTTCCTTCTATTAGTTAAAACTGAAACTTGTGCTACACCTAGAAAACCCGGCGACACTGCCAGTGACTTAAAGGGAGTTCGGAGTCAGAAAAGGGAGATGAATAGGGATCAGAGGGAATTTAGCTCTGAGTGTAGACCTAACCTTTCTTGTCAGTGAAGACTTTGGTTAAGTTTTATAGGCAATATCCAACAGATAGCAAAGGAAAGCACAGAATTCAATATAGCATCTTAACTGCTCGCAACATGAAGCATCACATGAGGCCTTCGTGAGCCAGAGCGTGCTGAATTATTTAGTTAATTCATTCATTCATTCACTCATTCAGCCATTACTGGCTTAGCAGTCCACTTCTTGCAGGTTTACATTATACCCAGTAGGTGTATGATTTTGGTGCCCCACTGCAGCAAATGGATCTATAGAGCTATGCAGATATGCAGAAATGAAACGGTTGATTCAGGAAAAGAACAAGACAGTTTTAACAGCACTGTTTAATTTAGGTCATGCATGAGGTCAGAATAATTAGGTTGTCATAACCCAAGTGAAGGAGTTCAATGAATTTTTCCGCTTTAGGAGAAAACTCGTACACAAACAACACACCTTCACCTCACTGTGCTCCTCCTCCATTCCGGAGTCTGCTACACAAATTTGTTTAAAATTATTTCAAGCCTGGTGTCATGAGTCAGAAACAGAGGACCCTGAATTCAACCAGACAAGCAAAGGTTGAAATAAAAAGGTGATTTTTTAACAAAGCAAAAACCAAAAGGGGGCACCAAGCCAAAAAGCAAGGAGGCAGTGTCCAAAAAAACTTAAACAGTCCACAGCCAACACCCTAAATAAACTGGTCAAGAGTCAGGCTGGTCCCAGGCAGGAAAAAACACAAACACAATGATCGGGCAGAGTGCAAGGGACTGAGGCAGGATTAAGTAGGGGAGTGAGCAGGTGAAAGGCATGAAACTAATTAGACTAGGAGGAGCTGATCAGGGAAGTGGAACTGAACTACTGACATATGAAAACAGGTTAAACTAAAAAACAGTTCAAGAACCAATCTAGAACACACAATAAATGATAATGCCCAACCTAAGATGGAACCAAGACTGAAACAGGACACAAGCTAAAATAGAAAATAACCCAAAAACAGAAACTAAACTAAGGCAGGAACTCAAACTATGACAGAACCCCTCCCTCAAGGGCGGATTCCAGACGCCCCTAGAAAATCGGACACAAAAACAAGACAACCCAGACCGGGAGGGTGGAAGGGGGTACTGGACGGAGGGCCAGAGTCCAGAGTCCAAACAGAAAACAACCCTCAAAAGGCAAACCCAGTCCATGGGATGTCCCGATGAACAGACTCCAAAGAGTCAGGATGTCCGGAGGGCGTCCTGGAGGAAGGCCCCGGTGTGGCAGGGTCTCTAGAGAAAGATTATGCATCAAAACGGGCAGGCGACGGAGCAGGGCTTTCGGCGGCCGGCGACGGAGCAGGGCTTTCGGCGGCCGGCGACGGAGCAGGGCTTTTGGCGGCCGGCGACGGAGCAGGGCTGGAGACGGCCGGCGACGGACCACCCCCTCGCAGGACTGAGGAGCGCCGGCTGGAGGCGGGTCCCCCTGGACCACCCCCTCGCAGGACTGAGGAGCGCCGGCTGGAGGCGGGTCCCACTGGACCACCCCCTCGCAGAACTGAGGTGTGGGGGCCAGTACTGGACCCTCAGCAGCCGGAGCAGGAACAGCAACGCCAGTCAGGCCCCTGGCAACAGAAGACCAGGGGAAAACACCCTCAATGAAGACCTCGGCGGCTGGCGTGGCAGGACCCTCTGATGCCAGTGAAGCGGGAGGGCTCTGAGCAACAGGCGGAGCAGCAGCAGGACCCAAGCAGGCTTTGGCCGTGGCGTGCGCCGCACCCTCGTTGGACGCCGGGCTGGCGTGCGCCGCACCCTTGTTGGACGCCGGGCTGGCGTGCGCCGCACCCTCGTTGGACGCCGGGCTGGCGTGCGCCGCACCCCCCTCGGCAGCAGGTGCAGGGGCCGAGGCGTCGGCCGGACCCCCCTCGGCAGCAGGTGCAGGGGCCGAGGCGTCGGCCGGACCCTCGGAGACAGAGGCAGGAGCCTAGGCATCGGCCGGACCCTCGGAGACAGAGGCAGGAGCCGAGGCGTCGGCCGGAACCTCGGAGACAGAGTCAGTTACTGCAACCCAACCCACAAAACCAGGAACAGAAACTGAGGCCCCAGCTGGTCTCTCAGAAACAGGGACAGAGTTATTGATTGTGGCTTTAGGAGCGGCGGGTGATGAGGGGTGATGGTAGAATGCCCGGAGGGCTATCCTGTAATTCTCCTCTAGCTCCTTTAATTTAGCCTCCAAGTCAGATGAATAATGGTAAATTAAAGTCTCTCTCAGTTTCTTAATGATGGGAGCAAAAGTCCTTATTTTGTCCTCCAGTGATCTATAGTCAGCATCTGGAGTGACACAAGGAGGAGCTGTAGGAGACTCAGCTCCAGAAAAGAGAGAGCTCCGGTCTTCCGGGCATGAAGGCGGGCAGAAAGCAGCAGGAGGAGCTGAGGAGACAGAAGCAGTGCCCGAGGTGACAGCCAGCCCGACCGCTCTGTGTCTTCGACGGCGGGGCGGCTGCAGGGGTGTGCTGCTGCTAAAGAGGTGCCGTCTAGGACCAACACCGGGAGGACAGATAGCAAGCCTGGAACCTTCCAGTGATGCTGCCAGCATCATGGATCTGCCGGAGAGTAAGCCCCGGGCTTGTGGCGGGCTCATGTCCAAAAATTAAGGGGGAAAAAAACAAAAATATCCCCAGCAAAAAATATATAAAAAAAAAAAAAGTGCTTGTCTGGCGAAGGGTCTGATTATGGCCCGATCATTCTGTCCTGAGTCAGAAACAGAGGACCCTGAATTCAGCCAGACAAGCAAAGGTTGAAATAAAAAGGTGATTTATTAACAAAGCAAAAACCAAAAGGGGGCACCAAGCCAAAAAGCAAGGAGGCAGTGTCCAAAAAAACTTAAACAGTCCACAGCCAACACCCTAAATAAACTGGTCAAGAGTCAGGCTGGTCCCAGGCAGGAAAAAACACAAACACAATGATCGGGCAGAGTGCAAGGGACTGAGGCAGGATTAAGTAGGGGAGTGAGCAGGTGAAAGGCATGAAACTAATTAGACTAGGAGGAGCTTCATCAGGGAAGTGGAACTGAACTACTGACATATGAAAACAGGTTAAACTAAAAAACAGTTCAAGAACCAATCTAGAACACACAATAAATGATAATGCCCAACCTAAGATGGAACCAAGACTGAAACAGGACACTGAAGAATCGGCCCGAAAAGGGCCGATTCTTCAGTCGTGCGGGCATTTTTTGAATCGGGCCGAATTTCAGCTTGATCGTAGAGGGGGGGAGGAGGGGGGACTGGCTTCTCACGACTACCTCCCGATCAGGAATCGGACGATCGGTGAAAATCAAACATGTTTGAAATTCAGTCGGCTGTCGTGAGGTTTTCGTGAGCGCATCCTGCTGTTCAAGCAGAGCTACGAGGGGGCGCCCTCCCCTCCTCTCCGTCCCCGCCAGCGGAGGGAGGGAAGCGGGCGTCCCTGAAGCAACCTCCGTCCGGTGTTGGGGAGGGCGTGCCTTCCGGTCCGCCTTCCGGTCCGCCTGCCGGTCCGCGCAACAATATATAAATATTTGTGTGTGTATGTGTTATGAATATAAGGATCAATTTGTTAAATCTAAACATTGTGGTCTTCATTATTTCATAAAACCGTGTCACATGTGAACCTTTAGGAGCAGACTTTTTGGGTGAGTATTAAAGAGGTAAAATTAATAATATGAGGAAAAAAAGTCCTAGGTCAATAAAGTAAAAATAAACAAACAAACACAAAAGTGATAATGTTATGATAAAAACATCATATTATGAGAATTAAGGGGGAACATTTCCAGAATAATCACAGTTTGCAGAATTATTTCACTCCTGGACTAATAGGACCAGGTTAGATTATTTTAAATATTTTTTATTCTTTAGGAGAATAAATTCAGGAGAATGAAGCTAAAGGGATACGAAAATAAACTTGTAATATTACAAAAAAAAAATACTACGAATACAAAGTATATTCAGAGATTAAAGTCCCTCTGATTCTGTTTAAGTGACTGAGTAACTGCAGATTTGCCACATTTAAGATGGCGGATGCTCTGACGCATCGCAGCATAGGCAGAACCCGCCCAATGACGCGTCTACTCTTATATTATGTCTATGGTCTCACCGCTGCTATCTAGGGTCCATTCGGCATCTCTTTGTTAGTTTAGAGATGCTTGATTCCATGTTAGAAAACTGAGAAATCTCAACCCATCGTTCTTTTTCCTGAAGCAGTCATGTGAACATGTGACAGTTAATGACAGAGCACGCATGCACTGTAGTTTTAACTTTTTTAAATGAAAATAACAACAAAAAAAATGAAGACAGTGTTGTGAATGAAAGCGGTGTAAACAAACAAAAGCCAGTTTCCAGATACCCAGGTATACCACAATGCAGTGCGGGTGTTACGTCACCCTTTCAAGCCCCATAAGGATACCACTGCTGATTGTGGTGTTATGCGTTCAGACTGAACGCAATTTGAGTGTTTATATGCCAGTTTCATGGGATCGAGAGGTCTTGGGGCATGTTTCACCCATCAAGTGTGAAACGTTTTGAGTTTTCAAGTGTCTGAGAGTACAAAGCAGCAGACGCTAGAGTTGGAAAATTTGAACTTTTGCAGCTGAATGGGGGCGTCAACCAATCAGAGATACCCCGCTTTGTGAAGCAGTGGCAGATTTTCAAATGGGATGGAAGGTCCATAAAAAGCTGGGAGGTTGACAATGGAGGAAAAATTCATCATCACTGTTTGTGCTCCTCCTATTATTCACGATCTTCATCAAGATCTTGCCTGGAGGAGGATTAGCAATGTAGTTGGGATCTTGGGTAAGTTATCTTTTACCACGGTAAATATTTCCCTACATTCAAGGAAAAGAACTAGGTAGCTCCTCGCAATGCATGTCAGACCAGTCTGTCCACACTTTGCTCAGTGCCCTAATCGCGTTCGGTCTAAATGCAGCATTAAGGTGTCAGTGACTCAGATCACCTCAATTCATGTAGAAATTCCTCAAAAGCAATACTATAATAAAAACCTCTCTTTTATCAATGTTTTTCAAAAACTTAAAAAATTATTACCATCATCCCAATGAATTGCAGCACACATTAGAAAGGATTTTGTTACCTGTTGACATGATAGTAGATTGGAGAATTTAATATAAAATCTCATATCATTTTCTCTGTGTTATCCCTGACCAGGACGAAGATCTAATGTTGACATCATTTGAGTTTATTTAGCAGAACTGTAAGGTGGTTGGGAGAATTGGTTGTCATTGCTGTTAATTGCAGAAAATACATTAACTTAACTGAAATTTTCAAAAGAAGTTTTAGAATTTAATACAATTTAATACAATTTTATTTATTTTACAGCGCCAATTCACAACACGTCATCTCAAGGCACTTTACAAAGTCAAATTCAATGAAATCATACAGACAGACTGGTCAAAAGGTTTTCTAAGGGAACCCAACAGATTGCATCGATCAGTCAATCAATCACTCATACTGACCATACATGAAGCGATGGTGGAGAGGAAAACGCCCCTTTACCAGGAAGAAAAAACCTCCAGCAGAACCAGGCTCAGTGTGAATGGCCATCTGCCACAACTGACTGGGGGTTAGAGAAGACAGAACGGAGCACAAAAAGCACAGAAGCCTACATTGATCCAGGAATCTTTTCTATGTTAGAGGGTAATGGCAGAGGATCTGCCCCCCTGGATGGTGTCACAGTTAACAGACCGCCAGACAAGATGTACCTACCATCCAAAGTTGAAATAACAGCAAATAATGCAAAATTGGAGAACATTAGGAGAACTCAGCGAGAGTGAGAGAAATAGACCCTGATGTCCTCCAGCTGCCTAAGCCTATAGCAGCATAACTACAGAGATAGCTCAGGATAACCTAAACCACTCTAACTAGAAGCTTTGTCAAAAAAGGAAATTTTGAAACCTAGTTTTAAAAGTAGACAGGGTGTCTGCCCCATGGACTAAAACTGAGTTGCTTCCACAGGAGAGTAGCCTGATAACTAAAATAAATGCCTTCCATTCTACTTCTAGAATCTTCTAGGAACCACCAGTAGACCTGCAGTCTGAGAGTGAAGTGCTCTGTTACAAACATTTCTGACAAGAAAGTGAGATTAGGATGTGTGAATCAAGAAAGGGGTATCTTAAGTAAAGTTCCAATAACAACTACCTTAAAAGCCTGTGGTACCTATCTGACAAATTAATCATATCAAAAAATGGGGACAGTAATCAAAGATTAATAAAATACTTCGCTAAATATTTTGTTTGGAATGATGTCTAATATAAAAGTCAAAGGGTTAGATTTTTGATATTTTACATATAAAGCTAAACTGAATCAAACTAGTTTAAGCAAAGAACAGGTTCTACTGTCTAAATTACTAATAATCCAGGTATTAGTTTGTATCACTTTGAATTAGTGTAGCTACTGTTCTAAAAATAAATTCTGTGATTATACCTGTTTTCCTAAATTAATCATACTCTTTACACTGTTCTAGCATTGCAAGTTGTTTTTGTAGAGAAAAAGAAGCAATTTTCCAATTCAAGCAAGAGTATCCATCTTCGAATTAGGCCAGAGAGGTAACCTCCTATTTTACCCTGTAAGAGGAGAATCGTTGTTTAGTTTTACATGCACTGAAGTTTTAACCTGACAAAAGCCAGCTGTATGTCGCTCCGCCTAGCTCCACTCACATACATCTGGGACACCGCCATAGGAATTGCCTTTACTGAAGGCTGGGCCTTATCAAAAATCTTGCATATGATTGAATAAGCCACTTGTCTGTCATCTTTATTGACGTGCTATTTCAACCACTCACACCGAAGCTAACCCGTGACGCTGATGATAGCGACGCAGGGAAAAAAAAAAAACTTGCCAAATCCGGTCGGGAGAAGGGCGAAAACATCGTTTCCACCAACAAAAGCCTTCAGAGCCGTTCTCTGATGTTCTTTTAATGAAACAATATTAGGTAGATTGGACAACACGGAAGAAATAGCAGCATCAATGTTAACGCTTGCTTCCTCGACGAGCCGCCATTGCTATCAAAACAGTCTCACGTCATGGTCACGTCTCCATCTATGAAATGCCAGCCCTGCTTCCTGATTGGCCAGACCATAAATTTGGTTGGAGAAATCACTTTCTACCGGCGGTGTCCCAGATGTATGTGAGTGGAGCTAGGCGGAGCAACATACAGCTGGCTTTTGTCAGGTTACTGAAGTTTAGCATGGAGTGGAAATAAGGTTGCTGCCCTCTTGCTCATGGTTGTTTAACTCTGAGGAAAGTACCCTACTTAAAAAAGATTTCTTTTCAGTATTGTCCAGTAAAAATCTACCAAAATTATATTTCCTCAGGAGCAGTGTGTTTAGTTAGATTAGACCAAAAGGTTATTAAAAAGTATCAGACAATACAGGGCTGTGAGGAACCACTTAACTGTAAGTTGACATTTGACACGATTCAGTTCTATATAATTTTATTTATATAGCACCAATTCACAACAGGTCATCTCAAGGAAATGTACAAGGTCAATTCAAATTTGGCACATAAGGGTATACTGTTATTTCTTATAACTTGTAAACCAGTTTGTTTGCACCCAAATAAAAGTACAAGATCAAGAGTATGAAGACAGGGGTGTCTGTGAGTGTTTTTGGTAAAGCTAGTTCAAGAGATCGTTCAAGGCTACATTTAGGCCAGCAGTCTGAAACTCCAGTCCCTCAGTTGAACTGTCCTGCAACTGTTGACTGCATGCTTCCTTCAACCCACTTGAGTCAAATGAATGGTGGATGACCACGACTAAACTTGCCGAAACACCAAGCAGGTAATTCAACCTTCTGATTTAAATGTGTTGAAGTAGGGTTGCATCCAAAAGTTTCAGGGCACTTAAGGCCGGCCATTGCAGACCCCTGATCTACATGAATATTAAAATATGCCATTCTAATTACATAATTAACATTTAAAACTAACTCAGTTAGGAAATCATAGAGCAAAGGTAAATATTCAGTGTTAAGGGTCAGGGAGGTGATTGAGAACTACAAACAGAAAATGTTTATGTATTTTGCAATTTTTGTGAGAAACATTCCAGAGTTGGAAAACTGTAAAAAAACTGTAAAAAACTTTAACTTGCCTATGTCTAATGAATGATTCTGCTGAAAAATGGTAGCTACTTCTCTTTTGCCAATAGGCTGAAGTATATGAAAATCATGAAGGTTGTAAGGAGTAGACTAATTTATACAATACCCCCTGATGCTGTCAGGTTTCATCAGTCAGACCAAATTCATCAATCTGATTATAACTAACCAAATTGTTAACTAATAAAGCATGTGACAAGAGAGATCCTATGTTCATTTAATCCCAGTTTAATCAAGTCATTTCGCTCAATAGGTTACACATTTTTTTTATGGAAATCCAGTGAATTGTGGCAAGGGGCGGAACTAGAGGGGGCAGAGGCAGTTGGACCCTCTAGGTGCCCCCCCCCCCCCCCCCCACCACCTACCACAGATGATTGACATGTCACAATACCAGCTCACTCCTGTACAGTAGTTGGCGCTATGTAAGACAAATGGTTGCAATCTAACTAACTAGAGGAGGAACATTACAGTACATAGAAGTAAATTAGAGAATAAACAAAGTATAAATCAAAAACTGAAGAATTGCAGAAAACATAAGATGTGGAAGAACAGGAAAATGATTTTATAGTATTAAAAAGGCAGGAAACAGGAAAGATTTAAGCATATACTTCATTATACTTTTTAAAATACAAAAGTAATACAGGGAGTTTTGACCACTGTGGGGAGGATGAAACAGTAGAACTTGTTATATTGGTATGCCTGAAATATAAGCATGAAAAAGGATTTAGGCTACAGTTTCAAGATTCAATAAAAGTGTAACATAATAGGCACATTGTAAATTAACTTATAGAGCAAGCATAGAAATCAATATAAAAAGGATTAATACAATTAGATCTTATAGTATTTCTATATATATTGAGGGAAATTTGTTTTGATCACATATATCTATTTTGATAAAATATTGTTTTATTTTTTTATATTTATTTTTGATCAGATTTGTTTTTTGTTTTGATCACACAATTTGATTGAAATTACTTTTTGCTTGATTGAATAATAAAAAGACATTTCCCCCCATACATACACACACTTGACTTTGAAACCATCAAGAACCACACTCCAACCAGATAGTGGCAGTAATGCACACCTCCAGTTTTTTTTGCCAAACTGTAAGAACTAGCACTTGGCCACAACTAGGGGATGAAGAAGAGGAGGCAGAGAGAATGGAGTATAAAAGGAATATTAGAAACAGAGGGGAACAAGGAGGAAATCAGGATTATAAATAAAGCATTGCTCTGATTTTTTACAGAAAAGTGCAGAACTAATACATAGCGTATAGTAGGTGAAGGCTATAGTTGGTCATTCATGTACAGTGGGTGGCAGTATGCACCTCTAATGTTTTTTGCGATCCGAATAAGAAGAATAATTATGCGGTGTTTTTAAAATGGAAGATGTCAAAGATATGGGCACATAGTTGCTGCCTGAAAAGGAAGCCAGAGGTGTCCCAAATGTGGTGCTGATTCAAAAACTATGAAGATGATGTGCAGGAAAAGTGTTGTAACTGTGGTGGTAAGCACAGTGACGTATGGGGAATGTGAAGTCAGGAAAAGGACGAAGAGAAAAGTTAAAAACAATCAATAAGATAAGCTATCCAGAGGCAGTGAAAAAAAAGAATGAAAAGTTTGAGAATTTATCATAAACCAGCATGTTTGGACAGGTATGCAAAGGTAGGTCTACTGGCTTGGAATATATAATAGTTGAAGTTTGGACTGAAGATGGAAAAATACATTTTCTAAGCAAACCTGCAATTTTTTTTTTGTTGCCCCCTCTGAGTACTAAACTTGACTGAGCGCATGTTGGTTCATCGCAGTTTAAGCAGAGACTCTTTTTTTGTGTAATAAATGTGACTTAATGGTCTAGGGTAAGGGATTATTTATTTATTTATTTTGGCCCCCCCTAAATGAAAGAGGGGTACAATTAAGAAATCATTTTAGCTGATGTAGTACTTTGTTTTAAAGAGGTACTTGTGATGGTGAGCGTGAAACCTTTAACATCACTGTTGTAAAACATCATTCTGTTCCACTTTTATGAAAACTGTGTGCTTTCTATTCAACTAGAATAGGGAGGTAATCATTAACTGAATAAAAACAGCATTAAAATGTTAATAAAACTGACGTATGCCTTTGTCCAAAGACCTGCTTTTCCTACTGTAGCAAAAGGCTCATGAAGAAACATTGCAACGCAAAAAGAAGTGTTGCTGCTCAGTTGGTTTCTACTCTTGGTGATGGCTGAAAAGGAAGGCCATTTGTTCTTATGGTAGTTTTTAAATGGATAATTGTACATTCTGCTGTCAACAGACATGACAAAAATACAATACAATTCAAGTTAAAATAGATAACAAAGTTTAAAAACTTAAACCTTTTGTTGCCCTCTTAAACAAAGCCATACGTGGGCCAAGTAAAAAGATTGGTTGTGTAACAAAGCTGCTATTAAAAGGTAAGATAAGAAAATGTTCCAAACCCTGTTTTAGCAGGTAATCCTAAATCTATCATAGAATCTGCTGGGATTGGCTCCAAACCTCGGAGGCCATACAGACACATGAGCTTTGCTTTCAAAGATTTTTCATGGACAAGCTGAGACATGATGTAAACTCTCCAAGGCATGTCAGTTTAACAAAAAGTATAAAAACCAAAATAACTAAAGAAACACATATATTTATACGTTGAAACGTCTTCAAACTTCGGGAAAAAAATCCAGTTTTTTTTTTTTTACTTTTTTGGAATGACCATGACCTGGATGACTGAGAATCTTCACCAGCATAAAGCAACACATCTATTTATACATGCTAAAAATGTAAACATATGGACAATATAGTCCACTCTTGAACTTTGCACCCTAAATAAAAAATAATTTCAAAGTGGAGGCTTGTGTCTGGGGTGTGTGGGCTTCTTTTTATTCCTTCCAGGTGTAACGAAACGATCTGGATGTTAAAGTGCTTTAATCTTAGTGAGAGAACACCCTGGATCTGTTCTGTGGCAATGTAGGGAATTAAGCAATGACACTATCATGTAACACCTTAAATCTTTTATCTGAGCTGAAAAACAAGCTTAAGACATGTTCAAAAATATTAGTATTTTCTTTTGGAAAATAGTAATCATGCCATGTTGTTAAAAGGTCAGAATGAAATCTAAACATAATCTGCCAGTCTCTGCATCAGCAATAACAACTGAGGGCAGCACTGTGAAAGTACATGAGTACTGATGCATTAAGTCATTTGCTCTCTGAAAATATGGTTATCTTAAAAAAAAAAGATGAGTTTGGAATTCTCTGTTTTTCATACAAGCGCCTTTTCTTCACAAAACCTGCAACCAGACTGAGATGAAGAGAAGACTTATAGAATGTAATAGAATAAACTTTTTTGTCCATTAGTGGTTAAATTCACCAACGAATGATTACGTCAAAATACACAATATAAGGTTTATAATGAACATTTTAAGTCAGAAATAACACAAAAACAAGATAAATATAAAAATGAGCAAAAATAAGAAATATGTACAGAAAATATATTTAATGGCTACACACAATATAAAATACCAGACCCAAATATTCCCAAACTAGAGAGGGAAAAACAGATTTTGCAACAGTGCACTTAACAACAAAATAACTGCAAATTGATATGTGTATTATTAATTTATATTTGAACTAGTGTACTTCTTTGGAAGCAGTGTTGGTACTGAGTTGATATATGCAGTAACAGCCCTTCAGCAGGAGTTCTGGACTACAGAAAATCTGCTATGACATAATTTATTTGGGAAAAATTTTTTTTGTCAATTAACCATGTTTCACTACTCAAGCTGACAGCATTTAATGACAATTTGGATATTATCTCCTAAATATCTCCAATGGGCAATGGGTCAAGCTGGGCCCCAGGTGTTTCACGGTCAAAACAGCAAACATACATCTCTGTACCAGAAATACAGCTAAATTTCTCAACCTTCTCACTTTTTCTTTTTTTTCTACTGTCACATGTAGGAATACAAAGCTGTCCCACGTGCAGTGGGATCACAGTACAAAGAATTTCATTAGCAAATGGTAGTAAAAAGCTATGTTGTTTTCCAGCAAGTATGAACAAATGTATGTATTTTAACATATGTCACATTTGAAGGTCCCTTTAAAAAGGGACTGACATAATGCTGAGGAAATTAACAGAACACAGATAATTTAATCCATTCTACTCTAATTATACAGAAGGAAACGGAAAAACAAAATTGTTTATTTTGAAGGTGACATGAATAACTGAAATTGTGAAATCAATTGTTTTTATTTTGGGAAACATAAAGGCATGGGTATTCTTGATCATTTTATCCTATCTAAGCTTAAAGCTGTGGTTTGATTTTATTTGTATTTATTTATTTCGCTGAGGAAGGTCTCAAATAGAGGAGTTTGGCCTCTCGGCATTCCAGAGGGCGGTACCTATACAACGCACATGCTGCACTCAAGTTGTTGGAAGCCTCTAGGAGATTGTATCAATTTCACTCCGGCATTTTAGCAGATCGAATTCCTTCAAAAAATGTAAATACAACAAAAACAAGGACAAGAACAAGGACAAGAACAACAACAGTAGTAGTAATAATAATAATAATAATAATAATAATAATAATAATAAGAAGAAGAAGAAGAAGAAGAAGAAGAAGAAGAAGAAGAAGAAGAAGAAGAAGAAGAAGAAGAAGAAGAAGAAGAATTGGTGATGTTTAAAATATGTGTAATACTTATAATAATGTAAACATACGTTGATGCAGCGGTAGAAAAAAATAGACATTTTATGTTTATATTTGCTGACTTAAAACGAGCACCTTCCCTATTAACTGCCTAATTACTAAACATTTCCCACACTTACTATAAAGACACGCCTGTTATAATGAGTTTGTCTGATGGAGGTTCACACTGAAGCCCTACCAAACTAAGAGGTCTTTAATTTGCGTTTTCACAAACATTTCCGATGGCTTGAATGTTACTTGAATGCAACACTAAACTGTGTGAGGCGCAATTCAGATCAGTGCGCCGACGTATAGCTTGAACCAGAGTGAAGTGTGTTGCATAGGGACTATGTTTCCCGGTGGAGTGAGACGTTAAAGCAGCGTCGCCGTGTTTAGGCTAACAGAAAGGTCTTCCGCGTCACTGCACTCATGCGTTAAACCCCCGAGTTTAACTACCTAGACGAAGCACTGCGTTGCTTCTCGTTGATATATTTACCTATAGTTGTCCGCCACGGTGCTGGGACCGCAGAGCCACCGTCCCGGCTGTGTGAAGCCAGGGGAGAGGACCACACATGTTGGGAGGAGCTGAGTGCTGCCTGTTTTACATCATCCACAGCCTCACTTATTCCGAGACGAGCCAAACTAATCACGCTGACAGGATTGCCAGCATGGATAAAAGTTTAAAGAGTAAAAAAATATAATAATAATAATAATAACAATAATAAAAATATAATATTTTCCAAACCGCTTCCACAGCGGGGGTTTTAGGGTCACAATCCGTGAGTTTTCATTTCTAACGAATTCCAGAGGCCCAGAGCTTCATCATAATTCTTTAGATTATTTTCTTCTGTCGGGCCTGTTCCCTCTAACCTGGACTGGTAAAAGAAATCATATTTTCCTCCATGGGTTATCTAATAAATTAGCTATTTTATTCTGTAAATTTAAATAGTTAATTTTATTTCAGAAAAAAAAAACTTTTTTAAACAGTCTTTTCCAGAGGCCAAAACGTATAACAGGCCTACCAGGAGAAAATATATTTCAGCTGTTTTTATTGAACAAAGTGTATACTACTGATCTTTTACCAGAAAGAATAGATTCATCTAAATATTAAAAAAGAACAACAGAATTTCTAATGAGGCTAAAATGTACACTGTGACCATCAGATGAGCTTCTTTAACCTAACACCTAAAGGGGAGACAGAAGCCCTGCTTAAGGTTTGATGATTAGCCTGGACATGTGGACACTAGCTATATTTATGGGATTATAATCTGTTTTATTTGATCAGAAAAAACTCTGTCAGGTAATTGTTTTATCTACAATCTCTTAGGAATTTTTTGTAGAAACTTTGTGATTTTGCTTTGAAACATTGCAGCTGCTTTGGTAGTTTTATATACATTTATGTGCACAAACAATTACTTCATATTTGTTTTGCGATCAGACTGGTGAAGTCTGCTGAAAAATTTAAAAACCAAATCCATTCAGGAAGGAGTTCTGTCACAATTCTAATGATCCGAACTGTTTTATTTGTTTGGGTTTTCTACCCCTGCAGCAGCTCTCCATGTCTTTCACTCCACTGCACGTACAGTCGATTTAGGAGGATTTACAGAAACTGACATTCTGAGTATTTTCAGACTGCTCATTGGGCAGATTAATTTTATGATAACACACTGATACAAAAGCCAGCTAAATGTTAAACGCCCTTTTTCTAGTGTACATTACAAAGTACAACAAATAACAAAACTATATGAACGTTTAAGGACTCTAAAGAAAGATATTTTGTTAACATGTTTGTGATCAACACTGACATCCATGCACAACATTTACTTAAGTGAAAATAGTTAAACAGCCTACACACAACATCAAGCATGGAGTATTAATCCTACATTTAAATTGATACTGAAATAAAATCCTTGGAAAATTCTGTGCATCATAAGCAAATTAATTTCATTTGCAGGATTATTTTCTTGCAGGGTGTGACTAAATATCATACTTACTGAAAAAATATAGTTAATTTTTATTGGTAAGAACATTTTACATATCAGTTCTCATAATTCACCTAAATTAAAATAAAAACAAAACAGTAGTCAAACTGCAGACAAATAGTTTTAAATTTCCATATTTAAAAGACACTGGTGTGACTCAATGAGTGGAGTGGCGAGGGTACGTGTGTTTGTAGTTTATAACTTTTACTGTAAAACGTGTTCAGAGGTCATCCAGACGAATGTAGCTAAACATGTAATTCAAAGTCCATTTCTTCTTTATGACGAGTGTAGCGTTCCCCTTTTCTTTCAAACGCTGAGAGTGTTCCAGAGGTTTGCAGCATCAGGAAGAAGAGAAACTATTTGGCCTCAGATGTCTTCTATGACGAAAAACATTCCCCATTCAGTGTCCAATCAAACAGCATCTGTCTGGGATTCACACAATTATTTTCTATTCACTCTATGTCTACCGAAACAACAGTAACTAATGTTCTTGTGCACTCAGCATGTTGACAGCTGCACAGACCAGACGTATCAGGTAAGATTACCTTGCTTCTAATAGGTTAAAGAAACAACTCCTCACTTTGGGGAAGCTTAGAAATCCCATAGTTGGCCCATGGAGATTGCTTGGAAATACGTTTCTGTTAACAGATCATTGCCAAAGATAGGGTTTGTTTTAGATTTGAAGGCAAAATATCAAATTCCATTTGCCCGTTTTTGCTTCTAGAATCGCCCCTGGCTGTAAGTACGAGACAGCTCATCGTGAAAACCTGGACGTGATGCAGAGAGAATTACATGAATCTCATGAAGCTGTGTGTTTGTGGATCTGAACTATGAGACCTGGGCAATCATCGTATCTCAAGCTTCTTCCTCATAGATTATCATGAGGTTTTCAGGGCCCCGAGCATCTAAGTAAGGCACCATCCTTATCCAGACCCTCATCTATTCTGAAGCGCTCTTGCTGTCCAGGTGTCTCTGCACAGCAATGAACCATATTTTAGAACACTGCGACTCATCTTGACGGTCTTCTGAATTGATAAACACATCCTCCGAACTTTAGCTTGGCCAGCAACATTTAAGACAAAATGCAACCTGAGAGCAAACTGTTCTCTTAATCCAACTGTTTAGTCTAAAGAATGCTAGATTTTCTTTTTTGTGAGCGTTGTAGAAGCATTTCTGACTTGAATAGAGACACAGAACTAGTTTGTCCTGATAGTAAAGACTAAAAAGTGACAAAGGAACTCTTTTTTTATGATGATCAGGTTTTCCATCCTTTTGAATATAAATCCTACTGCATATTAAAACAACCTTCATACTTGTTTAAAAGTACTGACTGCAGATTAACAAATGGATATAACCTGGTCCTCACCAAGTTTTACTGTAAACTTAGAACATCTGAGATGAACAAAAGTTCATGACAAGTTATTGATTCAAGGAAAGCTAAACATAAATGCAATTCAATTCAGTTCAAAAATTATTTATTAATCTAGGAGCCACATTAAATGTTGTTGTAACTCATATCATACAGGTTTCTTCACCGAGTTGTTGTAGATTGTTGGTGATGGCTGCAGGCAGGAAGGATCTCCTCCAGCGGTCTGTCTTACAGTGGACCTAGAGAAGCCTCTAACTGAAGACGCTCTGTTGTTGTAGAACCGTCTGATAAAGCGAATGCTCAGGGTTGTCTGTATTGTTCTTCATTTAATGAAGAATTTTTCTTTACACAATCATCTTCAGATGTTCTAGAATCCCTTGCAGTGTCAGCTGGAGATAAAACATTTTATGGGGAGCACACTAGAGGTCGCAGATCATGATAAACTCTGATTGAACGAAAATCTGTCCATGGCCACTTTAAGTAACCAATTAGAAACCAGCATGAAGTCACATTGAAGCCAAAAGGTTACAAGCATACATACACATTTGTCGACATAGCTCAGCAATAAAACTATTAACATTAGGAGGCCTGTAGAAAAATCCAAGGTAAAATGAAAGGAGAATTACTGAAAATCAACAATCAGACACATTCTATGAGAGAACAGATGTGTAGATTACTTTTTATTTTGTAATTTATGTTTATGTTTTTTATGTGTCTATGCATTTGTCCTGCAATTTTGATGAGGGTGGTGCCCCAGTACCCCCTATTGACAAGCCAAAACTATTTAAATAGCTGTCGACCCAACTTATCATGGTCACAGGTTATTCAGATGTTTATCTTCAGGTCGGTGCTACAGAGTGCTGATAGCTGAAATGAGCAGACACAAAACCAGTTTCTACACCGAGACTCTGATGACCATCTCACAGTCAGGGTAGCTGGCTATACTACTGAGGGGAAGGGGGAAAAACAGTGCTGTACATATAGCCCCTGTTCGTACCTTTGTCCCCTAAAAATGTATTTTCTGCTATAGATTGTAGTTGCTGTCTACTTACTGTTACCTGTCTGTCTGTTTCATCACACAATGCAAACATTGGAATCGGATGTCAAATTCTTCGTTTGCACCCTCAAACCTGCCGAAATTAATTTTATTCCAATTCTGGTGCTGTACCAAGACAATTTATTCATAGATCATCAACAAGTTGGAGCAGTTTCCGCTGTGATATGCAGCTGTGTTAAAACAATTCTAAGGAATAAATACATAAGCAATGATGTAAGAGAATTATTCTGAGAAGGGTTATGAGTGTTATTTCCAATTAATTTGAATGTTTTGAAATGCTGGCAATAGGGAAAACCCCATTGTATAGCCAAATACAGTATAAAACATCATCACCAGCTGTCAAGCATAGGGGTGGAGGGCTGATGATGGGGGATTGTTTTGATCTCTGGTTTAACAGCCGAGTTAAGATCCTAAACAAATATAAAATCTGTAACTGAGAGGATTTGGAAGTGCTATAAAAGTTTTTGTTTTTAGTGATCTACAGAGGAGAAGTCAAATATGAACCAAGCTCAAAAGTTGTTTGGAGAGACCAATTAACCTAAAGGTGATGTTTTTGGACTGTGGGAGAAAGCTGGAGCACCCAGAGAGAATCCATGCAGACACCAGGCTGGGGTTCTAACGCAGGACCTTCTAGCTGCAATGCAACAGTGCTACTGACTGCACTACTGTGCAAACCTGTATAGTTATTATAATTAATGCTAAAATATGTTTTTATAATAGTTACTTTTCATAGGTTAATTTAGAACTGAAGCAATGTTTTAGATCAGAGGTGAAACATGTTTGAACATAAACAAAGGCAGTCCAGCTGTTGTCAGAGGATAAACATTAACTAGCGGGTTGATAATGAAAAAAAAAATGTTTTGGGTGTGTGTCTTGTGCAAGCAATTGTATGAGTTGCTTACTTAAATAAAATGATAAATCCGCTACCATAACCTGTAAACTTCACAGGCTTACAGGACATAAACAGTTAAAGTGCGGAGTTTACTGAGTATGTCGCAAGTGTTGGTTGATAAAATCCAAATTCGCTTGCATTGGTTTCTTTCTAACATACACACTCTCGCATACTGATGAACAGATCATGATTAACAAGCAGTTCAGTATTTTAACAACTACCATCCATATGATGCATCACAGCCATGCTTGCCTAGCAAAACCACTAAAAATCTCCCCACCTCTGTCTGCAGCGGATCAATAACAGCACATAATACTCTGATCCTCAGGCAGCTCTGGATTGCAGCTTGCAAACCAAGCATCATTCCGAATGGATTCAGCCTCTGGGAGGAAAATGGGAGTGAGTCGCCATGGCAACATAGTGGAGCCTATCTCAGGCATTCACACAGTGTGTGGAGAGAGAGGAATGGTGCAGGCTCGTATGCAGTTAGAGTGTAGGTTGATTCCTTCAGTTAGCAGTGGAGCTGTGGTCTGAAGGTTGCACTGAGAGGTGAAACGCAGAGCTGATGTTTCTAAATAGTATAATGTCTGCGGTTTATAAAGGTTGGGGAGCTTTAGACCCCCACTGTCCCACAAACTGTAGGTAATGAAGCATGCAAAAAGTATGAATGAAAAAGTTGGTTTGGTTTGATACTGTTACACAAAGTTATTCAGCTCCTTTAAAAAAAATTTTCAATAATTGTCAACAAGAATGATCTTAATCTACCCACAGTACAGAACAGATAAACATCTGAGCCTACTGTCAGTCCCACTAGTCACACGATTTTTTAAAAAGCTCAAGTTAGCAGCATCTAAATGCATTCTTTATAAAATCTATCCAAGTAGCTTTGGTGCTTAAATATGCCACTTCTGTCATTCAGCACTACATGGAAACAAATTAATTCTAAAGCTGGTAAATAAATAAAATAAAAAAATAGCATATTTCTGTCGAATAACTCCTACCACATGCATTTCAGTTATTTCGTTCCCTCTCTCTGCAACAGCAACAAGAGAATAAATCGTATGAGAGCACACATGCGAAAAACTAGACACATGCAATCCTCATACATTACATGACGCACAGCCTGAATTCTGAGTGGCTGAAATTCGAACAGAAATTTTGTTAAAACAGTGATAAAACAAATAAATAAGCTCTGGTGATGATCAAAACTGCAGAGTGTAAATATTTTAACAGCTCGACTGGTAACCTGAACAGGGCATACTGTAACTTGATTACTGCCACCAGAAATTATTCCTATTGCTTCACCTTTTTCTAAGTTTGTTCCAACTCACTTTACAACTACTGTGAGTAAAATCTTCTTTTAAAACAACTTCGCACAGTAGCCCATAATAACAACTTTAAACTATGTTGTCAGAAGTCATCCAACGTCTATATCCTCTTGCCTTTGCAGGGTGCGGGGGGCAGTTGCCTGTGTCCAGGGATCATTGGGCTAGAGGCAACCAGACAGGTTGCCAGTCCATCACAGGGCTCAAACATCATTAATTAAAAAACATGTAAACATTTGAAATGAATAGGCATATTATATTAAGTATTCACATCCAGAGCTAGATGTTTGTTGAAGCACCTTTGGCAACAACCACGTCTCTACAGGCTTAGCAAACCTGCTTTGTATTTTGTATTTTCTCCCATTCTGCTCTGTAGATCCTCACAGGCTCAGCCAGGTTCAATAAGCAGTGTTGATAGACTGACAGTTTTAGATCTTTCCAGAAATGTTCAAATGGATTTAAGTTTAGGTTCTGGCTAAACCACTTAAGAACATTCAGACAGCTCCTGAAGACACTCCTTTGGGATCTTGGCAGTGTGCTTCAGATCAATGTGAAGTTGGATTGCCACCTTAATTTGAGTTCCAGAGAACTCTGGAGATGGCATTGCTGAAGAATCTCTGTTTGGTTGCGGTCATCTAACCCTCCATGTGGAACAATTCACCAAGTTTCCACTACTAAAGACATGCCCACATTATGATTCTGCCTCTTCATGCTTGACTGTTGTGTTTTGGCCTTATCCGACTAGAGGATGTTATTTCTCTTTGAACAACGGTTTATAAGATGTGTTTGGAAAAAAAGTCCAGCAGGCTACCGTGTTTGTCTGGCCCTTCTACCACAAAGGTCTGATTTGTGGGGTGTTACCAATGGTGACCCTCTGCATGATTCTTATATCCCCACAAGGGACCTCTGGAGCTCCACCTGAAGGGGTGTTTCCACTAAGGGAACATTTTCAGAAACCTGGATAGTTTTCTTGGGGTAGTTTTTCCTCCCTCTGGGTTTTCACTGCAAGAACCAGAGTTGATCTGACAAAAATTGTGAAGTAAAACTAGGAATCTGTACCCTTAATCCAAGTGGTAAATCGAATTTAACACCACTTTGAGATTTTGAAGTGAAATTTCATTGCTATTGTAGATATTAAAAAATAAAGAGCAACGACTGTAGAAGCCTACAACATCAGGGAAATGCACTGCCTATAATGCTCTCCTGACTGTGAGTAAAATTAATGGAATTCATTTGACTTTCTACATAAAGTGTTGCAATGTGTTTTGACTTGGATCAATCAAAAATAAATAATGAACTCTACTTCAGTGCTGCATATTTATTTGCCAGTGATCTCATGCATTTTTTTTATAGCTTGACTCAGGGGCGATTCTAGGACCTGACCTTTAGGGGTGCTTAGCCCCCAGTGTTGACTGTGATTCCTGGCATGAACAACAGGCTTTCCAATTTTTGTCCAGATGTAAGATTCTTAAGCCGGGCGTACACTGTACGAGTTTTTCAGTCGCGGTACTTATATACATCTCAAACTGTGCGACGGAACCGCGGGGTTTAAAAAGTTCACCGCTCACGATCTGTGCAGCGCGACGCTCGGACGCGACCGGAGTGCTCACACTGCACGTCGTGCCCCCTCTGGGACCGCTCGCTGTGGTGGCAGAGGCAGGCGAGCGACGGTGGGTGACAGGGACCCAGAGCAGGGGGTCGAGCCCAGCTCTGCGTTTCGTAGCCTAGTATTAATTGTGGTAACAGCAGTATTCCAGTATGAATCAAAATTTAAATCTGGCGCTCCAAGTAAGCACGCACACGCACGCACATGCACGCGCACACACACGCAATAGAAAACAGCCAATCAGGGAGAGGGAAGGCGGGATTTAAGGCAGCGCAACCAATGAGAGTGGAGTTAAAGGAGGGGTGTCTACCTTGTCAATCAAAGGCCAGACGCGTTAGTGATTGGCTGCGTGGAGCGCCAGGCCCCGCGCCCGCTGGCCCACAGCAGCGTTGAAATGACACCGTGGGAACGCCGAGCGCTTCAAACGGAGGCGCTCCGGGCAACCTGTGCATGTACGCACGTCTGGCAGACCCGAAACGACACGCAGGAATACTCTGAATCAGTAATTTTTTAGGGGTGCTGAGCTAAGATTTAGGGGTGCTTGAGCACCCCTAAAAATGGCCTAAATACGCCACTGGCTTGACTCCTCCCTCATATTGATAATTGTAGCTGCTCCAAGCCTGGGGTATTGGTGGTAATGCAGCTTTACCCTGATTTTTCTTTTTTTTTTCTTTTTTTTTTCTTTTATTGCATTTTCAGTGTTTAAACAAACAGTGTCTGACGTATTAGACACAGAACAGAACAAACAAAACCTACATGACAGCTCTTACATGACAGATGAACATAAAACATGGTGCAAAAGGTGGTTGATCAGTCCCATGATGCACATATACTGTTCAGGCCCGCAGCAAGCCTCTTAGTAGTGTGGAGGAAAGGTCCGGTCCAATATAGTCCAAAAATGGGCACCATACTCTGTAAAACCGGTCTTCACTGTGATGCATGACATTAGTTAGATATTCCAAAGGAATTAATTCAAAAATGATTTTACGCCAACCACAGACAGAAGGAGCTTTGTCGCTGACCCACTGCAGAAGAATATTTTTTCTAGCTGCAAAGGTTAAGATATTGTACAGTCTTTTGTTGGCTGCTGTTTTCAGACAGACACAAGGCAAACCCAGAATCAAGGATGTGTTTACCCTGATTTTAATAAATGCTATAACTAACTCGCTTTAGACCGATGTGCTCTTCCAGATGCTACCGAGCATTTCTATACATGCTGTGGCAGCTTACCTGCAAAATGTTGCACCTGTTGTTTCCCTAATTCGAAGTAAAATGTTGACAACCTCTCATTAAGTCTCGTTCCTCCCCCACTGTGCCATATATAAGACATTGCAGTCAGTTGCTAATATATTGAAATTAAGTCTCCAAGAAAAGACCTACTGTCATCAGTTCCTAAAGACATTTTTTATACATATATTGCAGTAAAGCATGAAGCTCAAGAGTAATAGCAGAGTAGAAAAAGCATCTAAATTCTAACCCACCCAGAATTTCTTCTAACCTTTTAACCTGTTTGTGATCAACAGTTCTCAAATAGAATGTTTTTCTTTTAATATTCACTGCTATTGTTCCTGCTCTTTTGTAGAAGAAAGTTTTTGATTTTATTTATTTATGGTAAACCATTTAAAAAAGAAATAAAAATTACTTAAGTATCTTATTTGGCTCTTTGCTAAGAATAATGGTCATAGTAATAAGGTCCCTTTTCTGCTTGACAGGGTTTCACAGAATAGAAAATTACTCATGTTTATATGAATGCATAAATAATAAAAAACAACATATTTTAGTACTAACTGGATTCCATTGTTTTTGTCAAAACTGTTAAAGTCGGTCACGGGAGATGAGCCTGGTTCTGTTGGAGTTTTTTTTTCTCCCTTTAAAGGAGACTTTTGCTCTCCACTGTCGCTTCGTGCATGGTCAGTATGAGGGATTGCGGCAAAGCCATCGGCAATGCAGAAGACCGTCCACTGTGGCTCTATGCTCTTTCAGTAGGAGTGAATGCTGCAAGTCAATGACTTGATGCAATCTGGTTAAAATGCAGAGGTGGAAAGTAACGAAATACATTTACTCAAGTTACTGTATTGAGTAGGTTTTTTGTGTATTTTGTATTTTTCAAGTAGTTTTTAAAATCGGTAATTTTAATTTTACTTGATTACGTTTTGAGTGAAGTATTGTATTTCGTTACATTACAAATCCCATCTGTTAGTGAGTAAAAAAAAAACTTTGGAAAACCGAAAGGAAGACAAAAAATCGCGCCCGGAACCACTACAGAGCGAGTGACGTGATCAGCATGTAGATCTAGGCCATAGACATCATATACGTAGACGCCCCATTGTATGCTGCCGGCCGCTAGACTGACGTGCCTACAGGGCGGCCATCTTGGGTCAGACCACAGATCAGACATCTGCTGTCAAAATGAATAGGAGGCAGCTCAGATTTTATTTAAATCATATGTTCACAATGCTGGTGACCTTTCAGACAGATTACACATATTTATTCAGAACAAAAACAATTTAAACTGAAGTCTAACGGGATGATATATATACTCACAGTTATATATTTTCAGTTACATATTAATATAATAAACAGAAATTATACACACATCTCTCTCTATCTATCTATATATATATATATATATATATATATATATATATATATATATATATATATATATATATATATATATATATATATCCTCAGTCAGATCTTTTAGAAATCAGGGTGTTTAATGTACTTTTCTCTACTTCCATCCCTGCTACCCATTAGCACATAATGTGTTTATGCCGGAAAAAACTGTAACTGTAAAGTATGACGATTAACTATCATAAAATCTTACTTGTGGAAGGTAATTCCCCGGGATCTGGTTTGTAATGCCCTTTTATTTGCGCACCCATAAGCCGAGCAAAAGTCGGGCATCCTGGGACGTAGCTCTGGAAGTTTGCTGACTTTCAATACAAAATCGAAATTATGTATTAAGTTAGACAATCAATCTTTTAATTCAATCAATTGGTCCCATGTAGCCCCTAAAGGTGTGACGTCTTCAGTCAGCTAATTTATCTGGAAATCGGGTGAGAATTCACCGGATTCAGAGTGTCTGAAAACATAAAGCACCACTTACCTGAACTGACTTGTATTCTGTCTGACTGCAGCTTGGTCTGACCTAAGATGGCCGCTCTGTCGGCACGCCTCTCAACCGAGAACGCGGCGTCTACGTTTTCATGTCTGTGGATCTAGGCTACCAAGTCTTTCTGTACTCCTCACCAGTTGGTGGCGGTAATGCACCTCGGAAAGCTGTTTGCCAACCGCCCAATAAACTCTATAAGAAGAAGTCTTTCTGTAGGAGATTGGGAACGAGATGGAGGTGGATCAGGAGAGCGACGACGGTTCAGAGAACGTTTCACTAGAAATGCTAGCTGAAACGTCGAATTCTGCTGCCCAAAACGACGAAAATCCTTGGCCACATTTGAAAGACTGCTTTTCATTTAAATTCAAGAGGGCCAACAGTATCATCATGCAATGCCAGATGTGTCTGCCAAAGGTGACTGAACTGGCAGCTTTCAATAACTCCACATCTAATCTGCAGAAGCATGTGAAAAAACTCTCTCTGAAACTCAACACGGGCCTGCCTGCCTCAGCTGCCTGTGAGCGGCTTTTCAGTTGTGCCGGTTTACTGTTCACTGCAAAGCGAGCAAGGATGAGCGCAACAAACTGTGAAAATCAACTGCTGCTCAAACTTAACAAGAAGTTTGTAGACTAAACCTCTTAAAGGAGAAATGCGGCGAGTTTTCACATAGATTTCCGTTTACACTCTGGGTGTATGAACATGATGGAGGCTCATGAACATGCCCCTAGAGTGTAGCACTGTAGATGCCTGGCTGTGTTAGCTGCTGGCTGTAACAACTCGAGCTAGGTAAAACCAATTGTTTTCAGGTTTTTTTTTTTTTTCCATACCGAGAAACAGATCTATGTGAAAACTCACTGGATTTCTCCTTTAAGGTGGACATATACAATGGGGGAGTGTCATTTATATTTTTTTAGTTAGAAGATTTTTTGACGTGTTTTATCATTAGACATTAAACGCCCAGCCTGCCATCAGATTGTTGCACTATTTTGCTTTTATTTTTCTGAAATGTCCCTGACACTTAAATGGGATGGTCTAAACTAAAATTGCACATTATACCTTTCTAAGGGTCTTAAATGTCATGTGTGACATGTGTTATCTTGTCATTACATGTGTATACATTTGTATAGATTTTTCTTTAATTAAAAACTAAATAGTTTTGGATTTATGACTCCTTGTCCTATTTTCACTAAATGGGAGAGATCCCCTGCCCCGTTCAACAGTTGTTGTTGTTTTTTTAAATGTAACTAAGTAACTTTTACTTAAAATACATTTTAAATTAGCTACTTATTACTTTTACTTGAGTAATTTTTCAGATGGGTAATTTTACTTGTACTTGAGTAATATTTCATCCAAGTATTGGTACTTTTACTTGAGTATGATATTTTAGTACTTTTTCCACCTCTGTTAAAATGTTTTCTATCTAGGAAACCCAGCAATTTGAATAGTAAAATGAACTTGATTGAATTGGTTGATCACTAGGATCAATTGGTAATGTACAGTGCCTCACAAGCTCTGTTGAGGACGTGGAGGAGCAGCGGCTCTACTCTGAGTCCTCCCCGGATGTGTGTGTATATATAAATACCATGCAAAATATTTCAGCACATGACTTTCTCAGTACTTGATAGTGTAAGTACATAACATAAAAGTATATGGCATTTGACATTTTAAAAGTCATAAGCCCCCCCTGAACATGAGAAAATCATCGTCGTTCGATGCTGTAGCGTACGTATTCCCTAGTTACTGGAGGAAAATAGGGAGTACCAATATGGCGGCTGGTGGCTTCACAGCGACGTGTACTACCAACGGCGAATCAGCAATCCAGTGAATAAATAGAGATCAGAGGCTCGTAGACGCTCGCAACTCCGCTTCAACAGCAGGATGCGCTCACGGTCACTCACAAGGGCCGACTGAATTTCAAACATGTTTAATTTTCATCCAACCATCCGATTCCGGATCGTGTGGTGGTTGTGAGAGGCTAATCGCCCATCGTTACCCCCTGTATACTACATGATGCAGGACGCAGGATGCAGCTAAAACTCGGCCCGATCCAGAAAACTTCTTGCACGACTGAAGAATCGGCCCAAAAAGGGCAAAAAAATCGTAACATATGTATGCCCGGCTTAACAGAGTCTTGGGAGGGAGACCCCTTATATTTAATAAACCACATTTAATTGTTTTATTTTTTGGTTTAAGTTGAATCTTGTTGATTTTTACGATTTGCTCCTTTTAGATTAGTTTTAATTTATTCAGTTTTGGCCGTAGGATAGACACTGTCTCAATAGTGATGGTTTAACACACCAGAGAGGTGTGTTAAACTACGGCTCTGCTTCTGGGTTGTCAGACCAGGAAGCGGCATTACCCTCATGGGTTTTAAACCTCCCTTTAGTTTTTAAAACCCACGAGTCGTTTTAAACTCATCTGTGTTAAAAACCCCATGAGGGTTTTGGAACATTAATGTTTATGTTTTCCGGTCCACTCATTATGCTTATTAAATAGTCTGTTTTAAACAAGTTCTAATGTCTGCTAGCATTAGTGCTATCAGCTTGCTACAAGCTAATTTAAACATAGCTATGGTTTGTTTGAAGGAGAAAAATCAATAATTTTGAGTATTTGCTATGACCTTTAGAAATAACACTTGTTTTCCTTTCGCTCCGCAATGGTCCGATAGCGCCACAAGCAGGAAATACAGCATAAAAAGCATTCATGTTGATAAATGGTATTTTAGAAAGCTAATGGCCACGTGACCTGAATATGCTTTGTCCCTCCCCTTTAAAGTCTAACTCTTGGACTGAAAAAAAATCCTGCAAACCGTTGAATAACTTCCAGAACAAGGTAAACTTTGAATATTCATGTGTCAAAAGTGTTCAAATTAAGTTTAAATATGAAATATTGCGCATTTTATACACCGATTTTGGTATTCCGAATGTGGTGCTTTCTTCGTTTACGATCGGCCATTTCCGACGTGTGACGTCAGTTCAAGAACACCGAGATTGGAGTAGGCATTGTTTAGATTCCAAAAATAAACTAACTAAAAATACGCTCTAAATCACCCGTTTTGTCACAGTAGAAGACGACAACAGCGCTGTTTTTGCCAACCACCGAGATCCGGATGTAGCGCTGACGTCTATAGACCAGCTCACGCGTGACGTCAGCGCTACATCCGGATCTCGGTGGTTGGCAAAAACAGCGCTGTTCTCGTCTACTACTGTGACAAAACGGGTGATTTAGAGCGTATTTTTAGTTAGTTTATTTTTGGAATCTAAACAATGCCTACGACTTGTTGTGCTCCCGGTTGCACACAGAGGCATTCCAAATCGTCGGATGTACGTTTCTGTCGTTTACCGAAGGAGGAAACACGAATAAAGAAATGGATATTTTCAATGAAAAGAGCGCAGGCAGACACTCCAAATGGACTGGGGGATCCATCATACTGCGACAGAATATGCAGTCTACACTTCATCTCCGGTAAATACAACTTAATTCTGCTCTAGTCATTGTTGTACTTAAATAGCGGCGGAGGGGAGATGGTTATCGCTACACGGGCCGGAGAAGCGGTAGCAGCAGCCGCTGACTATTCCGGCCCGTGTAGAGATCGCCACCTCCCCTCCCCTCCGCCCGTTCACGGGTGCTACTTCTGTGTTTACGCTGCAATGTCGCCGACACCCCCACCAATTTTAACAAGACAAAAACACCAAAATAATCCGTAGTGAACTATGTTTTTTTTTAACCTACCGGGCGGGTCTTCCTGTCCGACTCCGCGTTCGTATGTTACACATGTCTGAACATCCATCCATCCATCCATGTTCTGACCCGCTTAATCCCTCATGGCGTCGCGGGCATTGCTGGTGCCTATGTCCAGATATAATATAATTGCAGCCGTCCAGTGGTTTCATGCTTTCATGCTCTCTCGTGTGTACTGGCCTGCGTGTTAATAAGGTAGCTGTATATGTCGCGGTACTGAACACTTGGCAGCATTTCACAGACTCGCACCGTCCCTTCAGGCTTTTGCTGTGTGGATCTGGCAATCTGATACCATCAACCATCAACTTAGTCTTAAAACGATCTTGTGATACGTTATCTAAAGAAGAAAAATACGTGGAGAACTCGTCAGTTTCTCTGTTTGCGTCCGCCATTGTGTTCGTCTTTTGCCAACCAGTCCAGCGCGCATGCGCGAAAAACCCGAATCAAAACAATAACAATGAACTGGGGTCCGTTCTTCGTACGTTGCTTAAAACATCCAAGATCAAATGACACATCCAAGATGATTTCATCCGGCTAATCATGATCCGGCTAATTGGGTTCTTCGAACACACCTGTTGTTTACGATTAGTATGGCTGGATTGACTTATCTGAGACAACGGCGCGTTCATGCGTTTGTTTAAAAGGGGAAATGTATCGATAGTAGAAACATTGATCAGCAACGCTGCTATTGGCTGTTCAGCATGGCCAAAGAACGCCCACAGTTTTTCTCCCAAGCAGAACAAGAGCTTGGAAGGTTATGCCGAATTTGAGTCATTAATTAAAACACCTCAAAATCTGTTAAAGCCAGGAGAGAGGGCTGGCAAAAAGCAGCAGACAAATTAATGCGTAAATACTGTCCATGGTAGATGTTTCTATCACTTTCTACAGTATGAAGTTTTGCATTTTAATAATCTCATATTTACTTTGTTCTTTTATGTCAGAGCCTCCACGGGACCCACTAGAACATGGGGACAAGTAAAAGTGAAATACAAGAATATTCTACAAAATGGTAGCCTTTAATTATTATACTTTATTTTAAAAAGGCACTTGTTATGTCAAGAGATCCAAATTTCAGTGTCATTCCTTAGACACGGGAAGTAAAGGACGCATGCAAACTGGGATTTTTAATAAAAAATTATTTATCTATAAAAAAAATGAAGTTCTTCCTTTTCCAAGTCATCCATAGTTTACACGGTAAAACTGTATTGCTCCGTGGCTAGATAATCCATCCATAGTTTTTTCTAATACAATATACGGCTCGACAGGATGCAAGCCTTTCAAAGTAAAACTAAACTTCACAATAAAATGGCCCGAACAAATCTTCTTACTGAATAGGATAAAAATAAAAAGCAAACCATCATACAAATAACTTAAATATTTTAGATTTATGGCTCCAACACCACTTTTTCCTCTTTAAAAGCCACTGTTAAATGATGTGTTTGTCTGTTTATAACAGCCACCAAGAAAATCTCTCTACAATTACACTGTCGCGCTGCGCTAAAGGGTCCTGTCTATTGCGCAATACGCGATTAATTTGAAAAACTCTGCAAATTATTCTTGCACCTTCCGCAACAGGTTGCAGTCGTAAAAATGGACATGGCTACGGCAGACTTCCCTATCTCCTCCGCTTATACAGCCGTGATCTAATCTTGTTTACATGAAATAAGCCTGCTCTCGAGCAGGCTTAAGCTGGCGCACATGTTGCTATGACAACAAGTGCAGGATGTCTTTCGAAGAACCAAACGATCCAAGATCATGCCAAATCGTCAACAATGAAATCCTGCTAACTGAGTTAGCGACGTACGAAGAACGGACCCCTGGTCTATACAGCCACCTTATAAACACGGTAGGCAGCACACACGAGAGCATGAAAACTATGAAATCACTGGACCGCTACAATTATTTTATATCGGCTTCAGCAACCCCCGCGACCCCATGAGGGATTAAGCGGGTCAGAAAATGGATGGATGGACGTTCAGGCATGTTTGTTTAACATCAGAAAGCGGAGACACAGTGGAGACACAGCGCTTCAGCAGGGAGGACGACCGCCCGGTAGGTTAACCTACAATTGTTCACTAAGGATTATTTCGGTGTTTTTGTCCTATTAATCCTTTTCACAGACTCATGCCAGAGGGTTTGCATACATTGTACATGTACGTATATTAAAAAAAAAATCGCCGTAGTTAGTGGCTGTAGCGCAGACCACGGTGAAGTTGGCTTGACATTGGACATTCAACCTCCGCGGAGTCAGCGGGATCGAGCTCACGGTTAATCCGGTTGAAGGACTCCGATTTCGGCCAGCGTCTCTCAGCTGCTCCCTTCTCCCATACGCAGTGGGACCGTCAACAAATCTGATTTGATTTTTGTTTCTCAAGAGTGCTCCGCTGACTCCGCGGAGCTTGAATGTCCATGTCAAACCAACTTCACCACGGTCTAGTGCGGGCCAGAAAGTAGCGCTACATACTTGGCCGGTGGATCAAAAGGTCCGAAAGAAATGGGATAAATTTGTGAAAGAAACGCGAAAGGACTGGATTGCTGGCAGTGACAAAAGTGTTTTATGCAATTCACACTTCACGAGCGAGGATTGTGAGGGCTACTTACATGCAGCATGGGCTCTATGTCTTGGGCAGCGTTAGATATAGTCTCCTCAGGTTCACCTTGTTCAAACTCCGTTTCTTCGTATATATATTCGGTATCGGAGTCGCCGATGCTTGAGGGGGAGTTTGAAGATGTATCAGACATTTTTTTTATTTATATTTTTGTACGTAGAGTAAGAGTTATTAATAAAATTGAACAAATCGGTAGCGAAAGACGTAGTATTAACAGGCTGATGCACGGTACTAGTTCTGTTTGTGACGTGGCATTCCGGAACTGCCCGAATGCAAAATGTTCGGGCACTTTCGCTTATACAGCAAGTTTTATCAAAATTACTTCCAAACGGCGCACATTATTCACATATAATATACATTTCTTTACTCTGGTGACTATTTGAATGCATCTGGCAAAAAATACATTCAGTCCAAGAGTTGGACTTTAAGCTTCTCTCCATCATCTTAAGTTGCTGAATGAAATCTAATTATTTCTGGAAAAATACATAAATCAAAAATCAAGTGCACTAAAGGTCATTTATTTTTAATTTAGCATATTGTGCTTTAGAATATACTTTCCTAAAATAGAGTTCTATTTCATCCCTCCTGACCGCCAGAGGGCTGTGTTGAAAGCACTGAATGTTCCCTTTCGGCATGCGCAGTTCGAGTAATTATACCAACAGAGTCACACCTGTGACGCCGGATGACCTCTCAGAGGTTATATAGCCTGGTGTCATCCTTGGCTCTGTTCCTTTTTTCTTCTCGCAAGCGATTCACCATCTTCCCCGTTGTTTGACGCCCCATCTCTCGCTGGAGTTGCGGTTTTCCTCCGCCCTCCCTGGGCTGCAACGGGTTGATCTGTTGGAAGTTTTTCGGAAGGTAAATTCGCTGACGGTAGCGTGCGCGCCCCCTTTCCCAGCTCAGGGCTTCTTGTTACCGTGTTACCTACAGCTTGTGACCAACTTCATTTACTGAAGCTTGAATACGGCTAACGTTGTTAGTTCTTTTGGTTTATTGGTGAGGGTAGCGTGTTCGCCCCCTCTCCCAATATCAGCCTCCTTGTGTTTGCAGCCTCTTTCGTGGCTCTGCTATAATTGGTGATGGCTGCGTTCGCGCCCCGTCTTCCGATTTTAGCTCATTTTCATTTCTTAATTGGGCTGAGCCTTGTCGACCATCGATATGGATGGCTCCCACAGCTGCATGGATTGTGGGGCTGCCCTCCAGGCAGAGGATGGCCACGACCTGTGCCCCACCTGCCTTGGACATGAGCACCTTGTGGAGGCGCTATCCGAGAACCCCTGCATGAATTGTAGTTTTATGCCCCATGCAGTGAGGGTGGCTCGGTTGGCCCAGTTGTGCCCCCAGGAGGGCTCTGACTTTCCGCCCTCTGGGCAGATGGCTCCCCTCAGGCATTCTAAGCGCCATGGTGGGACTGCGGTCTCGGCGCCGCCACCTTGGAGGAGACGGGCCAAACTTGACCAGGGCCTGGCCACAAGGGTGGAGCAGTTGTCGGCGGAGTTGGCAGAGATTAAGTCTTTTACCCCGTTTCACTACCCCTTTTTAACCGTGCCAAGACCAGTCCGAGCTCGGTAACTGAGATAACTATCGAGTGTAAATGGAACGCAAACTGAACTGAACCGAGCCAGACACAACTACCGTGCTAAATGCAGACCAGTTCCATGTGTGAGCTCGGCCTGGTTTTTCCCTGGCTCGGTTCTCTAATAACAAAGACCGCATGAGCAGACCGCGTCATCTCCTTACAGCCAGCTGACATTTCAGACATTCATAAAAATACTAGCTTCCCTACCGTGACACACGATTTCCAGTGATGATTCTGCTTAGCAGTTTGATGAACCTCAGCGTCTGTCGTTGTTTCTTGCGTCTGTAAATCCTTATAAGACGTTCGTTTGGCTTATCTACTTCCCAAAAGCCGACTCTGTCAAGTAAATTCACCAAAAGTTGCCGTCTTCGCCTGACTCTCCGCAAACAATGAAATATCACAATAATAATCAAGCATAACTTCCTGAATGTTACGGGCGCCGCCATTTTGATTAGCTTGATTCCCTCCTTCACTCCTAGAGAGCAGTAGTACCGCAGATCGTCACTAGGAGGCGAGGAACCAAGGAACCGAGATAGCGTGATGTGTAAACGGTCGTCAGAACCAAGCTCGGCTTGGTTAACTGATCCAAGCTTGGACCGAGCTCGGCATGGATCGGTTTAACAAGGGTAGTATAAATGGGGCTTTTGTTGCAGACACGTCAGTCTGATGCCTCTCTTCCAGTGGCTGGGCTCTCTTCCCCACCCATGTCTGAACTAGAAGCGGCGGAGGACGTCATATCTCTGGCTGCCTCTGCTTCTCATTTTAGAGATGAGGAGGAGGCAGGGTCCTCTCAAGCCTCTGACACTGGGTCATTTTCATCCCAGAGTGCAGTTCGAGAGGCCGGTGACAGTTCCATGCGGGATGTCATGTCTATGGCCCTGAAGCAGCTGCAGCTGGAACTCCCACAAGGAGAGGTATCTCACTCCGGGAGTGCCTTTTTCAGGCGTGGACGGGCTCCTACTCCCTTTTCTGTACCTCCATCAGAGGAGTACCTTAAGAAATTACACGCTTGTTGGCGGGACCCGAGAGCGTTGTCACGGCTCTCCTCAGACGGTCGGGTGTTAGCTGCCATGCACGAGTCGGTGAAGGCCGGCCTGGACCGTATGCCAGCAATTGAACCCGCTGTCGCTTCACTGATTGTGTCGCCAGATGAAGCCCTGCGTCCTGACGTCAGATTCCTGCGGACTCAATGTCGGGTTACGGATGACCTCCTGTGTAAGGCATACAATGCAGGAGCGCGTGCTGGCCACCTTGGCAATTCCCTGGCGCACCTCATGTTCGCCCTCTCTGCATCTGTTCAGGACGCTGGTGGTGCAGCTGCAGCGGTTGGTTTTAATGTTTTCTATCTAGGTTTCTGTGCGGTGCTCGTAGGTTACGCCCGCTGCCAGCTCCACGAGTGCCTGATTGGGACCTACCATTGGTTCTCACGGCTCTGTGCCACCCTCCATTTGAGCCTTTGGCATAAGCGGACCTCAAGTGGCTTTCCTGCAAGACTGCTTTTCTGTTGGTTATCGTCTCAGCTAAGAGGGTCAGTGAGCTACATGCTCTCTTTGTCAGCCCTACCTGTATCAGGTGGGCTCCAGATGGCTCCGGTGTTACCCTGTAGCCTAATACTGCATTTGTGCCTAAGGTGATGTCTCCTTTTCACCGTAACCAGCCATTGCGGTTGGCTCGGTTTCAGCCTCAGTCAGGTGCAACTGAGGATGGGTCTGAGTTATTGTGCCCAGTAAGGGCGTTGGAGGCATACATTGCGGCCACCGTAAATCTAAAACGCTCGGACCAGCTTTTCCTATGTTATGGGGGTCCGAGGTTAGGCTGTCATCTTTCCAAGCAGCGTCTGTCCCATTGGATTGTCCGTGTCATCTGCCACGCCTACGCTGCAGGTCGCTGCTCCCTGCCAGTCAGTGTGAGGGCACATTCCACAGGGAGCGTCTCTGTTTCCTGGGCGGCTTTGAGAGGGGTCCCGCTGGAAGCAATATGTGCTGCTGCATCATGGGCTTCCCCAACCACCTTCACGAGGTTGTACAATGTCAATCTGGCTGCCCCTCATCCCCTGGGTCAGGTCCTTTTACAAGTTTCTGCTGGGCCCTCTCAGTGAGGTATGTGCTCAGGATTCCTTGTGACATAGTTGGCATTAGTCATTCAGTGCTTTCAGCACCGCCCTCTGGCGGTCAGGAGGGATGAAATAGAACGAAAGTTATGTATGTAACTACGGTTCTATGAATCCCGGATGACCGCCAGAGTTACTCTGTCACTCAGAATCCTTGCTTCTGCGAGAACATTCTGTAGGAACAGAGCCAAGGACACCAGGCTATATAGCCTCTGAGTGGTCATCCAGCGTCACAGGTGTGACTCTGTTGGTATAATTACTCGAACTACGCATGCCCGAAGGGAACATTCAGTGCTTTCAGCACCGCTCTCTGGCGGTCATTCGGGATTCATAGAACCGTAGTTACATACGTAACTTTTGTTTTAAGTAACTCTTGGTTGCATTGTAAATGGGTTGAGGTCTAAATTGGTTTGGCTAACTTTAGTCGTTTAAGTTCCACTAGCCTAGTAAAGAAGAGTTATTCATTGAAATGCTCCTGCTCTCTCTCTCTCCGAGTCTGAGCAGCAGCAGCGCGGTTGTTTGCGAGAGAGAGCTGAGTGGGCGGGCCAGGCTGAGCCTGCGTGCTGATTGGCTGGCGCCGGTGAGCCACGTACGAGAGGGGAGGGGGAGCAGCAAAGTGCCGTGACACAGACTGCTGCTGCAGTCAGCGCGCGCGCTGACTGACACTCTGACCATTTGTCAGAGTGTCAGTTTTGGGCCCCCCCTCTGCCCTGGGCCCGGAACAACTGACCCGTTTGTCCCCCCTGTCTTCGGGCGTGGGTTCATCTACAGTTCACTTGTTGAATACACACGAGGTGCCTTTCTCAGCTACCTAAGCAGGTAGCTGTAGCCTTACGCCAGGAGCAGATGTCCTCAGGTGGTGTCCAACCTTCACTGGGTGTTTCGGCCCTAAACCACAACACCCTCCAGTTGGTGGGCCCGCAGTGAGTGGCCAGCTCACTGCCCATCTTCTCCTGGCTTCCAGCTTTCCTCCTCTCTCTTGCTCCAAATCCAGCATGAGGCACGTTCCGCCTCCTCCCCCATCCGACGAGCTGCCTCCTTTTTACTCCGCTCATCCATGCCTATGGCAGAAAGGAAGTTCCACGCAGACCTTGCTGGAAAGCCCCTGCACCCTATCTCCACAGGAAAGACCCACGCCTGCCAGCCTCTGTCTCGGCAGTCTTGGGCCAGCTGTTGATATTTTTCGGCCTTCCTTTCATGGGCCTCCTCGCACCCCTCCTCCCATGGTACTGTCAGTTCCACCAGGATTATCTTCCGCTCCTTGGATGACCACAGCACTATGTCAGGGCGGAGGGTTGTTTGCACCACCTCAGGAAACTGCAGCCTCTTCCCCACATCCACCCTCATCTCCCAGGAACTTGCGGCCTGGAGAATGCTAGTCCTTTTCCTCCTGGTGTACTGTGGTCTAGCAGCTCCTTCCTTGAGGAAGGTGATAGCTCTCTGTGCGGTCGTGTCGGCTGGCCTCTTCTTGACCCTCTCCCGCTCTATGGTGTCAGCCAATGAGAGGAGCACTTTGTCGTGGCGCCATCTATATCGCCCCTGGGTTAATGATGTTTTGCACCCGGACAGTATATGGGCCAAGGTCCCCCTCTTGCCACACAGCTTACAAAGTGGATCCTCTCTTAGACCCCATGTGTGGAGATGTACTGGGGAGGGGAGGGTATCATAAACAGACCGTAAAAGGAAGGAGATGCGATAGGGCTCCAGGCGCCACAGCTCCCTCCATGTGACTTTGCGCCTGGGCAAGTCCCATTTTGTCCAGGCTCCCTGGGAACCTTGCTGCACTGCTCTTGCTACTCGCTTCTCCTCCTCTCTGCTCCTCACTTCCATTTGCACCATGCCTCTCCTGGTTCCCGTGTTTGCACCTCCCCAGGTTTGGAACCGTGCAGAGCCGAGGCCTTGTCGGTGAATGCACTGGTTTCCCACTATGTCCCGCAACTTCAAGGAGCTGACTGCCTGGTCTACAGCTGCATTGGCAGCCCACTTGCGTCCAGATCTGGTTGTCATGCCAGCTTGACTGATGAGGTCATCGTTGGAATCCCTCAGACTTAGGACAACCCTGCATTTCGCCACCTTGTACTCCTCGACTACTGATGACAGGGGGAGTTGCAGTTGCCCCGACCTGATGTAAAGGCCCACTGATGAGAAGCTTGGGGGAATGCCTAGCCACCTCCGCAGGTGCTTGTTGGTCCTCCTCTCAATGAGCTCGACGGTGGTCATGGGAAACTCGTAGACTGTTAGTAGCCAAAGGAGCCTGGGCAAGAGGCCATGTTGATAAAGCCAGGTCTTGAACTTGCCCGGTAGCAAAGATTTGTCGATCTTCTTCAGCCACTCCTCAGTCTGCTTCACCGCCTCAGCTACGTTGGCACCATCCGTTAGTGACGCATTAAACCACTTTCCCAGGCATTTTACTGGATTGCCCTCGATGGGTGGGATGATCTCACCCTGGCCTTGGAGACTGAACTTGCCGGTGACTCTGCCCTTCTTGATGACCATGCTTCAGGACTTCCTGGCCTTGAACAGCATCCCTGCCCAGGAGGCAACGCTGCCCAATGTATCCAGCACCCAATGTATCACAGAAGTCCCATAGAACACTTTATGTGTAGGTTTGGTCACAAAGTGGTTATTCAGAAGGAGCAGAGATAGAGGCGGTGGTGTGCACCACTACACCAGTGATGCAATGAAAATCAAGATTGATGTTCTCTAATGAAGTGTGTGGACTCGTTACTTTTCTATCACATGGCCAACAAAAGGACAAGACCATCCACACACCATCTTTTAATAAAGCGCTTGACTTTTTTTCCTAGATTAGAACAAAACTTGAAATAATGACATTTTTTCCAGAACACATCTAGTTTACAAAGTGTACACAACTCTTATAAAGAGGAACAAACACATGGTTAACTTTGTTTTATTAGATCTTTAATGTTGATTCCACAAAAACTGGCATACAGTTTGGTTTTCTACACTTGGGTAAAAGAACCCAGATATACTGCATTAACACTAAACAAAGTATGCTGCCAGTGCTGCCATTTTATCTTTGGGTTTTTTAGGAATTCCACGACGTCCCCTGCCTCGTCCCCTGCCTCCTCTTCTTGCTCCTCCACTTCGGTACATGGCGTGCCTCATGGTGGCATGTTTGAGCTCCACCACATCTTGGAAGACATGATCACAGAAAACGCAGCCGGTGTGCTGGGTCTCACCATCAGGAAGTGGAGTGCGGGCCTTATTGAAGTCCACAGCAACCAGGGAGGCATCACAAGCATCACAGCTCTCCTGAGTCACCTAACAAGCGAGAGAGAAGCCGAGAAGTTGGACCAAATGTCAAGAAAATGAATCAAAAACACAAGCCATACACCATAATATGGTGTTTGGTTTGTGAATTTTAACTAAAACATATTCAACAGGTTTCATCTACATTGTTTCAGACATTTTTGTCATGCTGTTAGGTTCTTTACAGTCTTTCACCTTCAACCCTTTCTGATTGTTCCGTCATGAAATCTAATATTTTGGCCACTGAGGCCTGTAGAGTCTCACATGGAGCTCTAGGGTTTCCTCCAAGCATGGCATCCTCTCAACTCTGTTCTTCCACCAGCAAGCAGGTTAACCCAAATGAGCTCCTCAGACCTGCAGGTGTTAAGTATTTGTTTTTCCACAACAGTGGATTTGTGAGGCTAAATTAAATTTCTAGCAATATTACAGGCTAACCACACAATTCTAACCAGAGGGTTTCATCTGTTATGATCTGCTGCTACAATTATCTCAAATTACGACCAAACAATAAAAAAGGCTCATTGAACTGTACCTTAAACATTTGTTGGAAAATGCCTCCTGAATATGTGTTAAAAGCTGGAAAATCTTTTGTTGCAGTAGCATTTTACACGGGAGAAAAATTTTTCAGTATATTTAATCAATCAAAAAAAATCCTCCTTTAACAAATTATATGTAATCCCATTTAAATAAATATTAACAGCAGCGTTTAAAAATAGTATACTTGATTTATACTTTATCTTTTTAAAGTTGATCAAACTTTGCATGAACTTTAATTAGTAATCAATGACTTCTCCTGACGAGGCTGGATGAGGATTACCTGACTCCGCCAGATGGATTTGCTCCGCATATCCATCTGGAAACCTTCCGTTGAAGTAATTTTGGGAAGGGGCGAAAATACTGGTTAGCTGATTGGCCTATGTTGGTGATAGACGGGCCAAATAAACCAATCAGATCAACGAAGCATATGACGTACTCGTCAACATGCTTCGTCGCGACGACGAAAACACAACCACAAGCCAAGCTACTCTTGCTGCTGCAGGTAAAGGCTCGTTAACTCAGCAAAGAAATACTCTGTAATTCCGATAAAACTTGCTCGATAGCCACGCTAACGCTAGTTTCATCGGCTGAAGCCGCCATGTTCTTTAGACTGAACTGTCGCGCTTCCCGTTGCGTCACACCTCAACCCGCCTCAAAGCCAACGCTGATTGGACGTTCGTTTGGTGAACGGTTTCAAATTTTCTTTAACGGAGAGTAGCCAGACTGATCTGCGAGTGAAACCTTGAAAGCTCGCGAGATCAGGATGGTCTCACGAGGCTAGGATGAGGAACCATGCCACACATACTGAGCCAGATGGTGGGGGAGGTAAAAAATAAAAGCTCTAGATCTCCCTGTCAGTAATGAGTGGCATCTCCATAACAACCATCAGACACAATCTAAAGTTTTCCCAAATTTGCTTAAACTTCCCCATGCTTTGTTCAGATTGGACAAAGGTTGATTTTCCAGCAGCAAAGACTCCAGGTGGGTCTGGTACGAAACAAAGGATGAACGTCTGGAGAAACTCATGCCCACTGTTAGGCATTGAGGAAGATCTGTGATGCTGTGGATCTGTTTCTCATCCTAAGGCCCTTCAAGATTCAAGAATATTTTAATTGTCACTGCGTGTTACCATGGCGAAATTTCTCTTTAGCTACTCTGGTTCACGTTACACATAGTGAAGGCAAAAAACCTGACAAACAAGCAATGAAGAAGAGTAAAAAAAATTTCAGCATTCAGGAAAGTCACAGATAAAGATAATGAGGTAGTAGGGTGCTTATTGAACAATGATGATTTGAGGCTTCATTTACAGCAATATGCATTTAGATATTCAGAGATGATAGTGTGCAAATAGGCAGTAACATTAAGGTGATTGTAACATATGACGGGCTAGTAATAGTGGGTTGATTTTAAAGCGTTGGACTGCAGTCTCCTATCAGGGGGCAATTGCCCTCGCAGCTCTTGGGAAGAAGCTGTTTCTAAGCTTATTTGTCTTGGATCTTTGTCTAGAAATACCAGGATGTGATAAGGGGTGTGACATATATGTTTTGCATCTTTGTCACACTTAAGTGTTTCAGAACATCAAACTATTGGATAGGTCCTCTGTACAGGTTCTTTGTTGAAATGTTTCGTCTCTTCTCCAAGAGACTTCTTCAATCTGTAGAGTTGTAGCTAAACTCAGCCTTATAAGCAGTAACTTTGCATAGTGGATCAACTAGTTAAGGGTTACAATCAAAACTGGTTGTAAACATGAAAAAAGGACCATCAGGCTACCAACCAACTGTTATTGCTTTGAAGGCCGTTTGTTATTCCCAAGGGGCTGTCTCATGCTTGCAATAACAGCATTGTAAGACGGGAATAACAGGGCTTTTTACGAATGATGCCAAATTGCTAATTTTGGAACAGCACAGTGCGCAAGCGCGATGGCCATTTTAGATTCATACAAACGTTGAACGGTAAAGCTTGTATAGTTTACTTGTACGAGTCAACAGTGAACAGACTGGTCCTAAATGTCACCTCAACAGAGAGATTATGGTAACAACAAAACACCACTGGGTTGTTGTCTGCCGAAGTGACTCACGATATGATGATCGGGATCATCATGAAGGGAGTTCTTTTTCATTAATTTTCCTGAGCCCTGAAGGACTGCAGAGAAATGTCAGTGTTGGATATGAGCTTGTAAGGGGGAGGACTTTATTGTGGAAAATCTGACCATCTGGCCCTCTCTATATTTGGTTGGTGATAAGGAGCCAACAATTGGATATTCAGACCTACATGGCCCTGTGTGAAATAGTGATCACCCCCCATTAAAATATAACTGTGGTTTATCATAGCCAAGTTCACCTTTGCTAGCAACACCCAGTGGTGTGGGTGCAGATTCAATTCAATTCAATTCAATTTTATTTATATAGCGCCAAATCATGAAACATGTCATCTCAAGGCACTTTACAAAATCAAGTTCAATCATATTATACAGACTGGGTCAGATTATACAGATTGGTCAAAATGTCCTATATAAGGAAACCAGTTGATTGCATCAAAGTCCCGACAAGCAGCATTCCCTCCTGGGGGACCGTAGAGCCACAGGGAGAGTCGTCTGCATTGTACATGGCTTTGCTGCAATCCCTCATACTGAGCAAGCATGAAGCGACAGTGGGAAGAAAAACCACCCATTAACGGGAAAAAAAAACCTCCGGCAGAACCGGGCTCAGTATGAACGGCCATCTGCCTCGACCGACTGGGGTTACAGAAGACAGAGCAGAGACACAACAACAGAGACAAAAAAGCACAGAAGCACACATTGATCTAGTAATCTGTTCTACATTAGATGGTAATAATCGGTGATCTGTCCTCCCTGGATGATTTCACAGATAATGTTTAGATAATAAAAGGATAGGTATATCATGTTGCTTGGAAGGAACATCGCTTAAAACCACCACAGTTGAACAGGGCGACTACAATGTTTAGTTCGACAGATGAATGACACTTCCACTTTTCCAACGTGAACACACCCATGTAAATCCTGACCAATCACACAGCAGTAGTCAGCCACCCTGTGAGAAAAAGGTTGTGCCCAGATGATGTGTCAAGAACAAGCAGCGAAAACTCCCCGAGCAGGGCTGTGAGAACAAAATGTCATAATTCTGATTTCACAGCTAGGAGAGCGAGAACACTTTTCTCGCTTGTCGCAAAGTATGTTACAGCGTTAAGAGGTATTATCCACAAATGGTGAAAATGAGGGCACAAAAGACCCAACAACGACATCCAAGAACTGCAGGCCTCACTGCCTCAGTTAAGGTCAGAGTTCAGGCCTCCATCATCAGAAAGAGACTGGGCCCAAATGGCCTGCATAGAAGAGGTCCAAGACGAAAACCACTGCTGAGCAAAAAGAACATTAAGGCATGTCTTGTTTTTCCAGAACACATCTTGATGATCCTCAAATGCCCTAGACTGACCAGACAAAAGTTGAACTTTTCTGAATGTGTGTGTCCTTTAACATCTGGTGTAAAAGTAACACCGCATTTAAGAAAGAGTACATCATGCCACCAGTATAAAAAAGATAGTGGTAGTGTGATGCTCTGGGGCTGTTTTGCTGCTACAGGACCCAGAAGACTTTCTGTGATAAATGGAGCCATGAATTCTGCTGTCTACTAAAACATCCTGAAGGAGAAGCTACAGCCATCTGTTTGTGAACCCAAGTTGAAACAAACATGACCTAAAAAAAGGCCGTTCCTGCTGGAAAACCCTCCAATGTGGCTGAATTACAACAACTCTGCAGAAATCAGTGGGCCAGAATTCCCCCACAGCACTGGAAAAGACTTACTGCAAGTTAATGCAGATGCTTGATTGTAGTTCTTGCTAAGGGCGGCCCAACGTTATTAGGTTTAGGGGGCAATCACTCTTTAACACAGGGCCATGTAGGTTTGGATTTTTTTCTCCCCTAATAATAAAATCTTAATTTAAAAACTTCATTGTGTGTTTACTTGTGTTGTCTTTGATCCCTCTCTGTGCATGCTCCAGCCTTATAAACTGTTTCCAGGGGTGTTCTCCTGTTGGCAAAAGGGGGCTGTCCAGAGTAATGACAGGCAGCAATAATATAAATCATTGGGCCACCAGTGTTTGTTATGTCTAGATATTCCCTACACTGGGATTTCTTTCCCAACTGTGATTTTCTAAATCTGTGAGGGATAATGCTGCTGCAGCATAAACTGAAAGTAATTTCCATCGGTATATACGTCTCTAGTATGGTAGCTAATAAATGTTTTTAACAAGAGCAGAACATTTAGCAGTTAACATTATTTCAATATTATGAAAGGGAATGTTCTGCCACCAGACAAGGTTTTCTTACCTGTACTTTGTGTGCATGTTCAAAGAAGTGCACCACCACATTGCATTTGTTGCAAGCCATTCGCCATTTTGGTCCAGATGTGGCATCGAGGACCAAAACGCCGCAGTCACACTCCACACACTGGCCAATGCCCTGAGAGTTGAGCGAATGCTGACAGGACGGATGGGTGCATTCATTACATCCCATACCTGGTAGAAACAGACATGAAAGTCAATTAAATCAGTTTGTTACATTTCTGCATAAACATTTACAGCCATCTGTGTCCACATATTCTAACCTCATTATTGCTTCATCCTATCTACAGTAGAACACATTCAGCAATGATCAGAAAAGCAAAAGTAAGTATGTGTTCATTTGACCTTTGACCACCTAAACTCAGTTTTCTCATCTGGGCCAAAGTACCTTTGTCACAAATCAGCTGAGACCACCTAAGATATTTGGTAAATGAACTGAATTTATACAGCGCTTTTGCACTTATACCGACCACTCAAAGCACTTTAAACTAGAGCCACATTCAACCATTCCCACTCACTAACACGGAATCATTCACACACATCAGTATTTGGCAGGAGGTAGCTGGAATTAAACCCACAACCTTTGGATTGCAAGAGATCTACTTTCCTCACTAAGCTACAGTGGCCTTAAAGACCAATTAATCCTCTGAGTGGAGGCTGGATGGCATCACATTATCAGAATATCAAGCAAAGCCTGGCGTTAAGTCCTCTAAAATACCTACAATGTCAGAATATAAAAGACGTTTTTGTTGTAAGTTTGTGTGTAAAGTTCTGGTTCTGTCTGGTTCTTTTATTCCCTCTGTGGATCCTGATTCTGGTGCCAACTTGCAGACAATCATCACAGATAAAGGGGAACCCAGCCTTCAATTGATCGATTTTTAAAACATCAGCATGAAAATAGAGATTCTGATGTACCTCATCTTATTACAATGCAAAAGTTGGAGTTCTGGAAATGAACAAAAGAAACCTGAAGAATGGGAGCCAATGAGAGTACCTTTCTTCATGTCCCTGAAAGGAGGATGGCTGAAACAGTAGGGACATAGTGGGTAGCTCTTGCCTCGGGCTCCAGATGTCCACAGCACAAGCTCAAAGTCATCCAATGGACAGCGGAGCTCCTTGTACAGCTTAATGGCTCCATTCTGGGGGAGACTGTATGTCTCGTCACAGTGGGAGCAGTGGAGCCGGCTCGGCTTGGCCTGCAGGCACAGAAACAGCTCACAGTGATTCTGCTCTTTAGCTTAAGTCACAGGACCACATTTGGGTTGTCCTATCCATACAGCCTATGGTATGTTAATAATGCTCAGTTCTCATACACACCGCTCCAAAAGAATTAAAGGAACCCATTTCAATTAGTTAAACTTCTGGAACATTGATCTGTTGAACTGAGTAGTAGAAAAGGTTTTTAATCCGTCTCAGCTGTTTTGGTGGTAATGAAATTAACAAGAGGTGAACTAAAGGGGTAACAATGAGACAATCCCAAAAACAGGAATGTTCAGCAGCTGGAGGCCATGGACATTTTTGCCTCATTTTTGTTTTACTGCTTTTCAGTAGTTTAGCATCAGACCAGGGTCAGGGTCCCTACTGGTAGCGTGGGACGATACCTTGACCCTACAGAGGCCGCAAAGGTGGTCCAGCTCCACCAGGATGGTACATCAATAAGTGTCGTTGCCAGATGTTCTGTGTCTCCAAGCACAGTCTCCAGAGCACAGAGGAGATTCCAGGAGACAGGCAGTTGGTCTAGGAGAGCTGGACAGGACCATCAGAGGTCATTAACCCATCAGCAGGACCGGTATCTGCTCCTTTGTGCAAGGAGGAACAGGATGAGTTCTGCTAGAGCCCCACAAAGTGGCCTCCAGTGGGACTCTGGCGTGAATGTGTCTGACTAAACTGTTAGAAATGGACTTCATGAGTGTGGCCTGAGGGCCTGACGTTCTCTAGTAGTCCTTGTACTCACTAGTACCAGGTTGCACCTCAGACTGTCCAGAAGTTCAGTGATGCCCTGGTCAGGATCTGGGAGGATATATACCAGGACACCATCCGTCATCTTATGAGGAGCATATGCTGATGTTGTCAGCCATGCATACAAGCACGTGGGGGCCATGCAGACTAATGAGGACAATTTTAGTTGCTGCAATTTTCAGCAAATTGGACCAGCCTGCTGGATCAGTTTCTCAGTTCCCCTTTCTCTGTGAATTTAGATAAAACCCTCTGTGGGTTGATAACTTCCATTTCCATTAAATGATGTGGAATCCTTTTGTTCCTAACATATTACCCATTCCAGACCAGAAAGGACACATAGCAGGATTTTATTCCCCAATTTAGATCTACTGTGTTAAGTGTTCCTTTAATTTTTTTTGAGCAGTGCATTAGTTAGAGTACCACACCAAAGGTCTATTTGTTGACTAGCACAATAAACTTTAGATAAATCAAATATAAACATTTATTTTAAAAACAAACCTCCAGTACAGAAAATCAGTGCTACATTTTTACATCCTGGGTTTTTTTCTATTACAAAATTATGAATCAAATCTATAAAATATCTCATAATTTTCAAGAAAGTTTTGCCATGCTGCCTGGCACTGATGTTTAACATAATCTGGTTTCTAACTTTGGGCTGTCGCATCAGTATGCAGAGCATTAAAAAGCTCCAGCTGAGACTTCAATTCAATTCAATTCAATTCAATTCAATTCAATTTGTATAGCGCCAATTCACAAAAGAACAGTTTTTAGTATCTATTTCAACTCTGGAATAATATCAGTGGTGCCAGCAGTTGATTCCATTTTTAAAACTCCATAATTACCTAGTTTGGCTGCTGCTGGCTTCAATACATCTTTTATGTTCCATATATGTGAAAATTACACCAAACCAGTAAGATTCTGGAAACACAAATGGATTACAGTCTCAATTCTACTTTTTCTAAACTCTCTCTCTAAATTCTAAAATTTCTGAAAGCAAATAGGAAATATTTTACATTCAATCTTACTGGAGGTGAACTGCATAATGGCCACAAGGGGGGACCAGAGCATCACAGGTTTACAGTAGCTCTAGCTATTGCAATAAATAAATTAGTTGTGAACTTTAGGTACAGAAATAAAACTTTCTGGAGTCTCTGTCAATAGAACTGCTCGTGTGAAATGAATTAGAAGAAACAGGATCAAACAAATACTGCATCATGACATCTTTAGATACCAGCAACCACAATGATTCTACTTGGTGAATGCAAAGGTTTCCAATATGAAACAGCTGGTGCTCCCCCTTGAACAACCAACAAAACTTGGAAAACCAGAAACGGTCAGAAAAAAGTTTAAAGATGTCAACATTAAATTCTAAATTATGGTTTGAAGGCTCAAGCAAGAAACTAGTCGGAGAGGAAGAAAGAGCAAGACCTATTTCTAGCATCTAACCCATTTCTAAAATTTCCTACCAGGTCATGCTAATGCCATTTCATGAAGCAGTTCACTGTTACCAGCTGTGCAGTAGGTGGAAATTTACATCAGACACCATACTGATCTGCAGTGAGTTCCCAAGAAGAAAACACAAAGTTGAAGGAGCTATAAGTAAGAAATTTACTGTAAAATCAACCTAAATCATTCTCATTTCTCAACGGGGATGGAATTAATATTCTCTATAAACAATCAGTCCTCTCCATCAACAATGTCTCAGTCACGTTTTTCTCCTTTCAAACCTAGAGGTACAGTCCAGAACTACTTCAGTTCATAGTGTAGCCCATGTTTACTTCCTGGTTCCTGAGCCAATCACATGAGAGTTCCCAGGGTTCCCAACACAGAGTGCAGCATTTGGTATTTTATCTTGATAAAAGAGCAGCAGCCTGCAAACATGGAAGTAAGAGAAGTAGACCAGAAATAGAACAGATACAACATGATATACCTATCCTGTGGAAGGTAAAATTCACAACAGCAACACACTGTTTAAAAACGGCATATTAGATTGTTGGGATTGGCAAGCTGTTGTACCGATTTGAGCCACAAGGTGTCATTATTACTTTTAGCTTCTTCAAAGGAAACCTTGGTAAATAGAGTAAATCTGAGCAAAGGTAATGTGATGTTAAAAAAAGTCAGCTCAGTTTGAACATATCTTAACAACTAATGATGAGCAACCAAAGCTGTTGGGGTCATCTTGAAACACATCGACAGCTGGTTGAGCTTTCCAAAGCTCAGCGTATATCTTTTGCAACTTATATTCCTGATAAGAAAGCGGCAAAAGAGATTTATAGATGTATCAAAATGGAGAGAAAGGAGGAGGAAGACTGAATCTCAACTTTCTTTGACAGCTGTAGAAAAAGTAACAGGAGCTCCAAAAGAAAAAGGGTGTAAAGGACAGAGGCAGGAAAATCAGAGCCCCAACACCTTTCTACCGTGCAGCTGAAACGTTTGCTCAAAAGTATAACTTGTTCTCAAGAATTTTCCAAGCATGTTAATGTTAATTCTAATTACCTCGTATACATGTGAAACCAACTGTAACAAACATTAATAATGCTGCCAGAAACGTGAAACCATATCAATATGAAACCAACGTCAGAGGACATGATACAACGTGAACACGTTGTTCACTGCCTCCAGCTCTGCTCTTTCCGGCTAAACGTAACCCACTAGGCACTAAAAGATTCAGATTCACTGACAATGTGCTTCATTATCCATCCATTAATGCACAAGTGCTTAAGTGCTTATGTGAAATGGGAATGAAAATAAGGAGCCAAAGAACCTGGAAGGTCAGACATCTATCAGACATATTGTGGACCAAACAAACATTAAAAAGCTTTGTGTGTGTTGTGTGATTTTAAGTTTTGCTTTTATAAACTTAAAGCATGTGAGCATAAACAACTATAATTTAAAAGATAGTAACCTGTTTACCGAGCTGTGATAAAGTATTTGCCCCCTTTAAAGAGTCCATCTGTTTTTACTTTTTTGTCCCACCTAAGTGCTTAAGTGGAAGGGAAATAGACTTCTGTTTCTTTTTGGTCACACCTAAATGTCACAAATCAAACAATATCAAAGATAACCAGAGTAAATACTAGAAGTTTTCAAATGTTGATTGGATCAATGAAGATAAAACCTCTCTCCAAACCATCTTGGCGCTATGAGAAAAAGTAATAATTTGAAAACTGCTGCTTGTATTTACTCAGATTACAATTGTCTGATATTTATATGTGATTGATGATCTGGAACATTTATGTGGCCATGCCAGCGGCTTTGAGACAATCCACTCACCTGGATGTACTTCATGAAACGGTGGCATTTGCCACAGCGAGAGAGGGGCTTTCCAGTTGCAGCAATAGGGGAGAAGGAGACCTCCATCAGCTCATCCATGCCTATAGTATGCAGCAATAAAGATAGTATGGACCGGACCAAAACAGAACAACATGCCATGTCTTTTCTTATTACAACCTACATACTTGCATAACTACTCTAAATAAGTAGTTTTCAGTCAGCACATCTGAAACCAGACATTCACATAAACTGAATGAAAATACACATAACCTGTTGTTCTCACCGTCTGACATGAAATTAGACTAATCTTGTCATGTTTTAGGCCAGGTAGATTTACCTCAATTATTTCAGAATAATGAAAAAAATGAAAGAAACAACTTTTTGAGATTTTTTTTTTTTACTTAAAGCCAGAAGTTTAAATACCCTCAGATTACTTTTCCTTCAAACTATTTGTGAAATATGATGGTCATTGTTTTCTAAGATCCTGCTCAAAGGATTTGAGTCCATTGGAGGCACAACAATTCAATGCAATGTCTAAAACACACAACTTGCTTGTGTGAAATCATGTAAAACGAAAATGAGCCAAGATATCAGGAATAGAAGTGTGGACCTTGATATGTTTGGTTTAATCTTGTTCCAAGATTCCTGAAGGTGGGAATGTGCAGCCATCACACTGGTCATGAGGGAGATGGGTTAATATGTCACAAAAACTGAAATGTTTTGGTGAAAAATGTGCGAATCAATCCAGAGCAAAAACTAAAGATGCTGGAGCATCGTTACCCTCAGTGAAACTCTAAACCCCAGTTGGTTGAGGCAGAGGGCCGTTCACACTGAGCCTGGTTCTGGTTCTTTCTGTTAAAGGGGAATTTTCCTCTCCACGACTTCATGAAAACTCTACGAAATGAGCATAACGGTCTAATTGCAGCATAACTTTGACAACAGTCCATTACGCTGAAACGCACTGGCAAGAGCCCTGAACAATGCAGACGACTGTCGACTGTGGATCCAAGCTCTTTCATGAGGAGTGAATGCTGCTTGTCAAGACTTGATGCAATTTACTGGGTTTCCTTAGATAGGAAATTTTTGACCAATCTGTCTGGATGATTTGATTGCATTGGACTTTGTAAAGTGCCTTGGGATGACACGTGTTGTGAATTGGTGCCGTATAAAAAAACTGAACTGAATTGAAATGTCCTGCATCATCAGAGGCCAAAAGACCTCTTATAGAATAAATTAGCAATTTCTCCAAAAGCAACATAAAAAGCTAGATCTCAGTTTAGACATGCAATCAAGAACAAGGATTTTCCTTTTTGGAGAATTGCTCAGTAGTCTGATGAAACAAAAAGTGAAATGTACACTGGGAGGAAAAGCTTGTGAGCCTGAGAACAGGATCCAAACTGTGAAGTACAGGGGTGGCTGTATCATGGTGGTGATCTGCTGCAGGAGGGATTAGTGCACCTCACAAAATTATGAAGAAAGAATATCAGATGGGAATTTTACAGCAACATTTATAGACTCTAGCCATGAATTTAAAGGTGCATAGCCACGTTATTTTGACTTTTTTATTTATTTATATATGTCAGTAGCTCACTCTGGTTGCATACACAGTTTTATGAAAGGTTATCATGTCCTGCTGGCATATTAGTTCTTATTTTGGTGTTTTATGCTTTGTTTTGTTCAATTTGTTAGTAAAAAAAGCCTTTAAACAAAAATTTTAACGGAAGTACATACTGTGCATGCACAGCAGGGGTTAAAACAAGGAAGCAGCTAACAGCTATCAGCATCCCCCAGCAAAACAAGATGAAGCAAATGAAGAAAGGCTCAAGATCCAGTAAAAAAAAGCAAACAAAAATATGATTCCAAGAGGGAAAACACTGGAATGTCGCTGGGAATACACTATGAACGTTGGTGTTCACTGAAGCGGACACTAAACCTGCTGAGGCTCTGTGACCGCAGAGTTGATTGACGTGAGTAAATGTTCTGATATGAGGCTGGTAAAGTTTTTGTAGATTGGTTTATTTAATTTAACAGATGATCTTTGATCACGCCGAGCAGCCGCTTTATTGTGAAACATTGCAGAGGGTCAGGCTCGGTCCGGCATTATTTACAATGGATTTATAAATTAAGCAAACTGGCATTATGATAGTCCTGTGATACTGTCACTAGATGTCGCCACGTCTGTTTATATCTGGTCATCACGCCCGAGAGCAAATTATTTTTCGGCTCAAAAAGGACTATCAAAACAATATCAAGATGGAGGCTTGGTGTATATAACCTTATTTTCCATCATGATCAAGCAGTTTATGGTGTTTTTATAAGAATATTACGTGGCTATAGACCTTTAAAGCTTGAGCAAACATCGGTCTTCCAAATGGACAATGGCTCTAAGTCCACCACCAAATTAGTTAGAGAGTGGCTTAAGGATGAGAAATTCATTGTCCTGGAATGTCCATCACCAAGCCCTGATCTCACTCCATTAAAATGTGTGGCCAGAGCTGAAAAGGTGTGTGTGTGTGTGAGCAAGGTAGTCTACAAGCCTGATCCAGTTACATCAGTTCTGTCAGGAGGAACAGAACCAAATTCAAGCAGACTATTGTGGGAAGCTTGTGGAAGGAAATCCAAGACGCTTGATCCAAGTCACACAGTTTAGAAGGCAGTATTGAGGAAATTAATGTGCAGCCCAGGTTGAACTGTGCTATACAGTACAAATGTTAAATTCATAGTGGTACCAGTTAAGTTTTAAAAACAATGTGCAATTCATAAAAGTGGAATACAAATGTAAGATTAAAAAAAGGTAAAATATTAATTTGTCAGCTAAAAATATATCAAGTTTAATATCTGTCCAAGAAAATCTAGTTTAAGCAGATTAAAACAGGATGCTGTCGTTTTACTGTTCCTTGAATGTCACACAAGTTTGTTTGAGGTTTACATGGGTTCAGCGTGACAGGTTCACACCCTGCTCTTTTATTTGTGCTATGTTTCAATCTTGTTAAATTTTGTATTATATCGGATGAAGTATTTTATTTTGCCCAATGAGAGGGGAGTGGACGGGATTAATGGCACGTTGCGCGTGAACGTAGGGGAGAGCGAGCCAGAAAAGCCATAGCGCACAGCGGAGCAGATGATGGACAAAAACAGAGTAAAGCTATCCATTACAACGGTTAATGCAGAGTTGCTGACTGTAACGGACTTTACGAAGCACATGACAGGTAAATGTCTTTGTCTGTATGTTTTATACAGTTTTAGAACAATGCAGCGTGAAGAAGAAAACCATGCTAAGTGTAGCTAGCTTTTAGCATAGCATGCTAGCACAATGTAACAGTTATTTCAATGATGAAGCAACTAATGTTGTAGATTGAAATGTAAATGCTAACAGAGGCTTGTTAAACTCTTAATGGCTCCATAAGAGACAAAAGTGAGTTTTACTAAGGAATATAAAGGGACTGGGAGCTGTTTATGTGTACAGTGGACCAGGAGCTACTCTTTGGGCCTGCTGGACCAACAGAAGTTTCATTCAGCCTTTCGGGCTCCCATCTGTGATGTTGCTGTTGTGAAAGATCTTGGTGCTCGTGCGGCATCACCAGGCTACTTAACTTGCTAAGTGCCATTTTAAAGGGATCTCCACACCTACTTTTCCCGATCCAAACTCTAAAGGATTTGTGAGTATTTTATTTTGTTTATTTGGCTCAGTGAGCGAATAAGCTGTTTGTTTTTGGCTCCAACGCACCCAGGCATCGATTCAGGCCTGCAACAGGTTAACTGGGGGTTGAACATTATGTTTGGAAAGCCTTAACTGAAATACAGCAGGTTTATATGGATTGAAATTGTGGTTTTAAATCACTACAACTGAAGAAAAAGTATTGTGAAAAGCTATTGTTTATTTTGTTACGTGATGCAAATTAATTCTATTTTTTTTCTTTACCTAACGTGGTGTTTAAATTTTAATTCTGCATCAGTGTCTTGTTTAAAAGTACTTTAAGTGTTTTCATATTCCCAGGGGGAGTATTTGACATAAACATACCTTTATCTAAATGAATTCACAAGTTCCTACTAAGTGGAGACACCATCATCAAATTAAAGTCAAATGATTGAGGAAAAATAAAGTGAAAATATAAATAGTAAGTTGCATCTCCTGTAAACTGTTAGTTTGGCAGTCTTTAAAATAACTTTCCCAGTACTACATAGTACCAATGTGCTACATTCCAATCTCGTTTACCTCTTTACCTTTTTAGCAAATGGGTACGGGCGCTACAATGCAAACTTCTGAATTTGAAGAAAGCAAACAAAATTCTAAAAAAACATCTCTCTTTTATTCTGATGTTTATTAAACCGATATAATTTGGTAATTCTGAGCGTAAGGTCTTGGTACCTAAACACAGGAACCTTGGTACCTGTGTTTACTTTTATCCAGTGCACGCAACCATCTAGTCTCGACTGTACATCTGTTATTGTATACAGAGACAGTTCCGGCTGGTGCAGTACAATAGAACAGAAATATCCTTAACTGCCCACAGTGGGGAAATTCAGGTTAACCTACTGGTGATGGAATCAACAAAGTAGTGAAACTTCCTCTTGAAGATGTCCAGTGTGTGCTGCAGCACCTGCTGGAAGTTTGCTTTCCCTTGAGCAATAAGGTTGAGCTGCTTCTCCACAGCGCTGCGGATGGTAGGGAGCACCAGCTCTGCATCTGCACACCCAGAGAGACAAACACTGACATTACAAATGTTAAAGCAGGGGTGTCCAAAGTGTGGCCCGAGGGCCATTTGGGAACCCAGGACTGATTTTGTGCTGCCCCTGACCACAGTTCAAGAGTAACACATCCTAGGTGCAATACAAAGAATTTAGCTTTTATTAATATCACACTTTTTGCTTTCTTGTTGATTTACGTGTAAATATAACCAGATGTAACTTTTACCTAAAACCAAGCTTTAGTTCACCCAAAGCCAATTCAAAGCTATAGAATAGTTTTTATACCTGAAAAAAAAAAAGGACAGGATATTTGTCGCTATAGTTTCCATTCAGCAAGATTCTAAAGATGTAGCTCTAACACCTTGAAGCCAACTCTAACCAGACAAGAGAGTAACGGGAATGGAAGAAAAAGTACCTGTTTTATAGTAGCCATGTACCAAGACGATGCCCAGGTTGGTGGGTTTCAGTCTGCGCCCATTCTCTACGGTCACATAGTTCCTCTGACAGATGTTATTGATGTGAACAGGGATGCTGGCATCAGTACCTGAAAGACCGACGACTATTATCAAACATATACCATCAGACTTTCAAAGATACATGTCCTCATGCTGATCTACAATTTAGTCTGTCACAAAGATCAAATAGTCTGAAAAGTAGTTGCGTAAATTCTAAAAGAACTACATCTAGGATATTGCCTGGAAATACTCCATTCCTGTTTGCGATAAAGCACCATAATAAAACTTAACCGCTTAAGACCCGAGAACTTTAGTCCACAGACAGGCTTTTAGTCGCTTGAAAAAAGGCTGAACAAGATCTGCTTCTCTTCAGAGATGTTTGACCACTTGTCAATTTCATTTACAGATCAATCAGGAGAAAGAAAAATATATGTTAGAAGAGAAACTGATGATATTCAGGAATCAAAAAGCCTGTTTAGACTAAAATTATTGGGTCTTATCGGGTTAAGGCTGATTTCTTTGAAATCCAACCATCATGTTTCTGCCTCTCGAGGGGTCTCATTTATAAAATATTGCATGGAATCCATACTAAAAGTGTACGTACGCCAGGAAAAAGAAAATGCTGTAGGCCAAAAAATATTCAGATTTATAAAACCATGCACACGCAAAGAAGCATGCAATTTTGCTTTATAGATCACAGCTGTATCTGAACGTTTGGTACCAGGTTCCGCCTCGCGTTCTGCCCTCTACGCGCCCAGATTCAGACATAACTGGTCAATGCAAAGCACCTCATGAATGTTAATGTGTGTTAAAAATGGCTCAGCTGATTTTTTTTTTTTCATCATGGTGATGTGACAACCACGGAGAAAAGCCAAAGAAACCTGAAAATTTTCAGAGAGAGGCGTTTATTAAATGAAAAAAAAAATCAGAGGAGGAGAACTCGTTAAAAATTAAACATGACTGCTGTTTTCAACATCAGATGAAAGCTGTGCTCTGTGTTGAAATACCTCTGAGGCTGTGGGCTCAGATCCAAATTCAGAGGAGGGAGACCAGGAGGAATGAGAGGTTTCCCCCACGATGATAAAGACCCCCCCCACCCGCCGCAGAAAAAAAATAGTAAATAAAAATAAAACCTGCAAAATGCATTTTAGGCAGCCGATAGGCGCCGAGTGCTGCCTGGGTGTGAGCAGTGCGCACACCTTCTCAGCGCTCGGGGATTGGAGAGCTGCCTTGCAGCACCTGTCGCCATTTTCCCTGCAGGTTATAGCAAAATGAAATGCTCAGAGTCTAAAGCAGTATTTTGGCCAGTCATCATCATTGGCCAGGAAATGTTTGATCCCTGAAACCGCGTTTCCTCCCAATTCTCCCTCCTCCAAGGTCTTCCACCAGTGCCGATGCATCCACCGCTCAGCTTTACACACGAGTGTATTTGACCGATTATTTGACAATAATCGGTTAATTTGTGGTGTTCACTGGTGATCATCAGGGAGAGGAATGTGATGGTAGAAAACCCAGCTAAAATGTTGTGCAGACTTTTATTTAAGATTTAAGTTGGCTTAAGGGCATTGTTTTTAAATTTATTTCAAAGGTCCTTATTAGTTATGTGTCACCAGCGTAAGCATGAATAACACTGTGGTTTTTAATCCTTATGAGCTGATCATCTAGAAAAAAGTCTGATATGGAGTGAAAATGAATCTCTGAGAGGAATGGTGATTCAGTTTGGCTGCATTTCACCACTTCACCACCTGCGTCTCCCCCCCCGTCTCCAAAATGAGCGTACGCCTGGGTCAGAGTTGCCGTGAGGACCGCACATTTTCCCGTCAAGTTTCTGTTATAGATCCCAACTTTTGCGTTAGAAAGTAACGTACGCATGTTTCAGGCCCCATTTTGTGCGTACACAAACTTTGTAAATGAGACCCCAGAGCATTACCCTTCTCACATCAGCTTATACTTTATCAAGGCTTTAAGAGCCGTTTAACATAAACTGGGTGCCCCACACTTTACTGTAGTGAAGCAAGCTGCTTTCTGTCCAAACATGATTATGTGTCAGAGCGTACACTCCTGTAGGCAGAGCTTATACCGATGCCGTGTTTCTCCATGAGCGTGATGAGTTCTGCCTCTGTCAGGTAGTCAGGAGGGCTCGTCTGACGCTCCACCAGCTTGATCTCTTCCACTGTAAAAGTGTCGCCACGTTCGCAGGCGGGGAGCGCTTCCTCCAGAGGAATGCCCTGCCATGGCATCACTGTTGTGTAACCTGTGAACACATTACAAGCTCAGCAAGGTCCGGTCGGCACCAGTTACTGTGTTCTGCTTCTCTTCAGTGGATGGAGTAGTGCAACAAGGTTGTTTTAAAACTGCAGAACATGAAGAGGAAGTGTTCTGAAAAGGGAACAAAAGCTGAAAAATATGAACCGGGTTTCCAGTGTCTAAAAGAATGCACTTCCTGTCTGCTTTCTTCTGGTCTCATTCTGGCGACACAGTCATTTTCTCCATTGCAACATGGGTACCGTGATACTGCAGTGAGAGCAAAGTGTCTTAAGTAGAGCTGGGTGATAAATCGATTTAATCGATTAATTCAAATTTACAATTTATTGAGATAAAATTTTTTGAAAATAAGGATTTTATTTTGCTAATGCACTCATTGGGCTTCCGTGAAGAGAATATCATGCAATGCTGGATACATGTTTAGGAAAATATATTGTTAGAATATTGTAAAGAGCAAACTTTTTTTAACCAAAAGAGGGGACACTTTAATCATTTACTGTTTTTTTTATGTTAGTGACACAAGTGAAGCCTGTTCTTAACCAATTGTGTAAAACCACTAGCAGCAAACATTTAGTTATATTTTCATTGTTTACAACAGCAGGGCCTCCATCTTGTTTTACAACCATGTTTCACAGCTTGGGCTTAGCTGCACTTTGAATTCAGGTCAACTCAAGTTTTTAAAATATTTTGTTTTTGTGAAATGAAAGGAGGGGTGAAACATAAATCTATTAATCAGATTTGGGATAATAAAATCAGAGATTGGCCTAGTCTTAAGGGCAGAAACATCACTTCAACTTTGTGGACATCACAACCCATTCTTGCTTTATACATCTGTGGCAAACCATGAAAAATCAGCGTTTTCTCTGAGAGCACACACATGGGTACCTGAGACTTCGCTCTAAACAGCTTAACCCGAAGCTGAGATCGTTTCAGGGATAAAAAATCCAAGTGATTAAAAATGATTGGTTTGAACCACATAATGGCCAAATACAAATTCTCAGCTTTACCTGCTGATATGAGAGTTTTCCCGCTACACGAGAAGCCCTCTGTGGCGATCCTGAAGTCTATTGTGGTTTGTAGATACTTGCAGTCCTGACTGATGGTGGCGATGAAATGTCGTGTGATGTATTCGTACAGCCGCCAGCCATCACTCCCTGAACAAAGAACAATGTTAAATGTTTGGGTTGAGTACTCTCCATTTTCGTGATCTAGAATATTTATTTTTAATACTGGATTTTATTTCTCAGTGTGCTTGCTCCATGCAAGTCCAGGAGCCTGTCGATCCCTTTTATTAGTCCATCTAGTCTTGCTGCATATTGATCTGGGCTTTGTTTTCCTTTCTACCATCTTTCTTTCTTTGGATTTTCTGTCACTGGACTTTTTTCTATTGTATTTTTTATTGTTTGTCATTGCTAGTAGGTTTTTAATAACATTTTGCAACATTTGTCTATCTCACATGTGTGTGCATTCTGGACCTCCATCTTCCTACCCTTAAAACAAAGATGACCAATGTTAAAGCTAATAACTAATCTAAACCCTAAAAGAAATCTTTCATGTTAAAAGAGCTCTAAATCATGGGGGTGTTTTAGAACCCATAGTGTGACTAAAAACAAGTACATGTGGAGAGGCATCAGCAGCTCTCACCGACACCTTAAACAGCTTCTCTGCACGCTGAGAATCAATAAACCACCAGTCCCCTTCATAGTCTGTTACATATTACATAATTACACTGTTGGTTCCACATGATCTTTACCCCATTAGAATTATCTACACAGTCTCTCACATTCTAATGTCTTTTAGCACACCTTTTTTAGGGAACGCCTGTTTTGACATCCAGGCAAACTGCAGAGCTCTGTAACTTGAAGATCTAAATTTATTACACAGTATTCTACTGTGTGCATCAGTGTATCACTGACAGTTTGTGTGATGCATTCATGCACCTACATAATAATCGATATCGTCTGTAAAGGCACTGCTATCTGGCTATCTGACTTTACGACTCAAACGTGAGTTTTATTAGCAGCTAAGGACGATTTCTACACTTTAAGCTTCTCTGGAAGTGCTGTTGGTCAGTACAATCAACTGATTTCAGAAAAAGAGAAGAAAATGTGTTATGTGTAATTTGTGTGAATTCTGAACCTGTGTCTATCTCACCAAAGATTTCCTTATGGTAACACGTAATGACAAAGATCCCTGATGAACACACTCACTCATTCAGAACCAGCTCTATTCACCAAGTCGCTTCATACAGAAAGGAGTTTGACTCCACTTCCGCTTTGCTCTCAATGAAGACGATGCTGGATGTGGCTTGAAGGATGGGTGCATCCCATTAATCGGGTAGCGTAGTGTGCATCAAGCTAATAACAGCTAGCGTTAGCTTATTTTGACCGTGAGGCTTTCTCCCAGACAGGAACTTTACTGACCATTATATGATGCGGGGTACTCTGACTGTTAAGTGTTGGTCAGAGAGACAGCCTGGAGGAAGAAACTGTCTCTATGGCGGCTGGTTTTAGCAAACATCAGTCTGTAGCCAGGATGTGTGGGGTCTGCCGAGATGTTAACTGCCCTTTTCCAGACCCCACACATGTAAAAGTCCTGGACGGAGGGAGGGTCAGCCATGTTGATCCTCTCTCCAGACCTAATTGTTCGTCACAGTTTGGACCTGTCATGTTTTGTGGTTGAGCTGAACCACACAGTGATGGATGAACACAGGACAGAGTAAATGATGGCTGTGGAGAAGATGATCAGCAGCTCCTGGGCAAAGCTGTACTTCTTAAATTTCCTTGGGAATTACAGCCTCTGCTTGGCATAATCTGCCACGGGCAATATTATGCAAACAGAATATTCATTATTCCCTTTTGATGTGGATTGTATGACTCACCCAGTTCCCCCTCTGACGCAGAACACATAGGAGTAATGGGCGGATGGTCTCCTGCATCACTTCCCTTCCTGGGCCGGTTTATGCCAGTGGAAAGAAGCGCTTTTACCTGGTGAAAAGAGTTTTTTAAACTCTGACTAAAAACATCTAAATAATAAGATTATATACTGATTGCCTTGTGCAGATATAATACACTGCTTCTAATTATTTGTGCACTCATCCTTGAATATATGAGGCTTGCTAATTTTGTATTCTCAACACATAAGGTTGTACCTCTTCTGCCCACATGGGGTTGTTGATCTGCTGCTTCAGGGCTCCCTTCAGGTCGAAGTTCTCGGGGTAGTGGGTCGTCTCAGTACGGGGGTAGCTGATGTAGCCCTGTGTATATAGGCGCTCTGCAATCTGCATGGTATGTTGGGGACCCATACCTGCAACATCACATCCATATCATTAGATATTCAGGAATTTTATCAGACTAAAAGTAAAGATCATACAGTGGTGAACTAGTGCTGTCAGACTTATCTAGAAAACATCAGACTGTCCATAACACACACTGCAGACACACCACAGCTGTTCCATCCCATTGCTGCTAAACTGTGATGTAGACTCACCAGTGAGCCACATTGTTGCAGCGGCATGTTCATCTGGCACCGTCACTCACTGGGCCCACACAACATTCTGCTACAGCTGTTGTTTTCCTGTTTGCCCAACTCAGCACTTTAAAAATAAAAAGGCAAATTGGTGCGATGTTGTTTGTGTGGATATTCAGGCTCCGGTCTGGTGAGCCAAGGCTCGTGGTCATGCTCCACACGCCAATCTTTCTGACGCGCTCATGTAACGCCAGTGTGCATGAATGTTCCTGGCTAGTTTCTACTTGCTGGCAGTACACTTCTAGTGTTTATGTAACCAGTTAGCTTCGGTGTTAGCTGTTCTTTGTAACTCCGCTGCTCTCACCGTATACTTTGAAAATGGCTGAGAGTCACAAGAAGCAAACTGTCAAGTTCAGGAGAAGAAGAGGAAGACATTCGTAGAAGGAAATAAGACCAGAGTGGATTTGGAAGATTTTTTTTCACGTGATCCCCCTGAGTAGCGGAAGAGCTGGTAAGATGGTCTTCGCATCCGCAGTTATTCAAAAAGGGACTTGGGGGTTTCTTACCTACATTTCTGTAAAAATCTTCCACTCTACCTTTAAAATCTTATTTTCACAGCTCAATTTTGAGAAACATTCAAAAACTGATTGAAATGATCTGCATATACTGCAGAATAATTCTGGCCACGTTTGACTTCTTTTAATGACTATCCTTTTCAAGCTTGGCCCCCATCTTATTTGGTCCTGATACCAGAACATGCATCAGAGTCACATGTTTGTGTTTTCACTAATAGAGCAAAGGTCTTACAGGTGACAAACTCTGTTGTAATAAAACCCGCTGATACATCTCCAATTATCCAGGCCAGGTTAATCAAACTCCTTCAGATTTAAAACAAAAGGTGACCCACAGCTCTTTATGCACGTATGTACAGGGATGTGAATAAGTGTTTGCCCCCTTCCTGACTTCTTAATGTTTCCCTGCGCATAAATCCAACAGGGGCAATCACTTTTTCACACTGGGCCATGTAGTTTTGGATTTTTAATCTTCATTAATAAAAACCTTTGTGTGAAAACTACATTTTGTGTTTACCTGTGTCGTCTTTGACTAATATTTAAATGTGTTTAATGCTCTGAAACACTTGACTTTGACAAACATGCAAAAAAAATAAATCAGGAAGGAAAAAACACGTTTTCACACCAATGTATGCACAGAGGGATGGACAGAACTAGGTAGGAACCCTGGGGTACCCAAAATGCTAACAAAGTATTATATGTAATGTATACTGGATTGTGAGACAGAGTATTCTGGGGTCTTGTAGCATGAGATCACAATGCCTCATCCCTATAGGATGCTGTGTTTTAGGGACTTTATCTTGCTTTATTTAATCTTCCATTGTTGAATTTAACTAACTTTCAAAAATACTAGGGCTGTCAAAAGATTAAAATTTTTAATCGCGATTAATCGCATAATGTCGATAGTTAACTCGAGATTAATCGCAAATTAATCGCATGTTTTATCCTTTTATTTCTGAAAGTGTAATAGCCTGTTTGGGCATTTTATTATGCAATTTTGCAATAAATGACACTAATAAAACACATGCTTGTACAAAAAATATTTTTATTTTGTTATTTTTCAAGCACTTTTCAGAATTGGAATGAAAACATCCTGGTGCCAAATGTTAAACTCTGGACTATAATGGCTAAATGACTGATCATGACGCCCTGATGTTTACACAGTGTGTAAACAAATGTGTAAATAAATACCTGTTTTTATGCCGATATATTTTTTTTGCCTCTTAAACAAAGATAGACATGGTATTATGCATAAACATATAAATTAATAAAAATTGTACATTTCAATAAAGTCATAAGTTTTGTTAATTGTTTCACTCTCTCTCTCTCTCTCACACATCTAATTCTGAGCTTTCACACCAACAACAATAATTTCTTTGAATATTTTTGCTTGCTGTTTCTATCCATATTCATAGAGTTTAAGCCTGGAAAAAGGTTTTAAATTTCCAGGTCATTCCAGTCTTACACTTTGCTTGCAACTGGGCCAAGAGCTTAATACCCTTGAAAGAGACTGTTTAGGAACTGATTAGTAACTCCAGGTACTTCGTTTGGCAACGTGATTCGTCCTTGGTTTGTCAAATACAGAGACAACAAATTAATTAGCATTAAAGTACGGTTTATGGGTTGGGGTTTCTGTTATCAACGTGTTAAAAACTCATCTTCAGAACCAATCTCTGCTTAAAATGGTGATCTGCACCATGTAATCTACTTTCAGCAGTTATCACCGGTTATTGCACCGTAAACTGCAGAAAATACGAGCAGAGTTGCTCTGTCTGCCTTTACTACCGACGGCTCCTATGGCGGAGGGATATTTCAGCTGGATACACTCAAATGTAGTGCAGGCAGGTCTCATAATAACCCCTATTTCATCACTTATTTTAGAGCCCAAATAAGCGATTTCACTTTCAGAAACCTGCCCAAAAAAACCGCAACCCGTGACTCATGAAATTTAGAAGCGCTTTTAGAAAAAAGAAGCCCAAAGTCGCATGAAATAAATCTTTGGCAACACTGAGCGCGGGTCTGTTTTGCTACAGTTTTCTAGCACTCTTGAAACTACGGAAAGCGCCGAGGGTAAAAGAAACACAGTCCGGAGAGCGCGGCGAGGGGAAAAACATTAGGGAACGGTGTTTGTGTTTTGACGCGCGATTAACAGCGACAAAAAAATTGTCGCCGTTAAAATGGGTTTACGTTAACGCCGTTAATAACGAGTTTAACTGACAGCACTAAAAAATACATTTGTCTAATCTTAGCCTTGAGCTTGATGTCAAAACAAATGCTATAATGTGTTTCATGATTACTGACAGTTCAGCCAAGGAAAACACGTGTTCTGAGGTAATTACCTAAGGAAGAGCTGGCCACTCTCAGCATCTCCACAGTATTCAAGGCCTGGGGCCTTTGTTTGGCTTTCTCTTTTTTACTCACTGACTCCACCTGTATCGATACAATATAAGATGTAATAATAATAATAACATTAATAGCAATCAAAATCAAACAGGAGCTTCATTTAAAAAAGTCACAATAGTCACATCAGATAATCAGTTAATCAGCTTCAAAATACCTTTGTATGTTATATGTATGGTTACTCAACAATGTACAGCTACTGTAATAACACACTGCTCAAAAGAATTAAAGGAACAGTTTTTAATCAGTGTTTAGGAGAGCTGGTCAGGACCATCAGAGGTCATTAACCCATCAGCAGGACCGGTATCTGCTCTTTTGTGCAAGGAGGAACAGGATGAGTTCTGCTAGAGCCCCACAAAGTGGCCTCCAGTGGGTCTCTGGCGTGAATGTGTCTGACTAAACCATTAGAAAGTGGCCTTATGAGGGTGGCCTGAGGGCCTGATATCCTCTAGTAGTCCTTGTACTCATTTCTCTGCACCACGCCGCTTGACTGGCATTTGCCACAGAACATCAGAATTAACAGGTTCAGGTCTGGCACCCTGTTCTTTTCACAGATGAGGGCAGGATCACTCTGAGCTCAGGTGACAGATGTGAAAGAATCTGGAGAAACAGCGGTGAACATTACGCTGCCTGCAACTTTGTTCAGCATGATGGGTTTGATGGTGGGTCCTGTACAGGACAAATGATGACACCCTAACCATCATTAGGTATCAGGATGAAATCCTTAGACCCGTAGTTAAACCCTTTGCTGGTGTGGTGGGTCTTGGATTCTTCCCAGTGCGTGATAATGCCTGGCCCTATATGGCAAAATGATGCAAGCAGTTCCTGGAGGATGAAGGAATTGATACCATTGACTGGCCTTCGTGCTTCCCTGACCTGAATCCAATAGAAGATCTCTGGGACATCATGTTTAGATCCACCTGATCCACCAGGTTGCACCTCAGACTGTCCAGGAGTTCAGTGATGCCCTGAGCCAGACAGACTACAGAGGACCATTCTGAGTTGCTGTGATTACATTTCAGCGAACTGGACCAGCCTGCTGGATCAGTTTCTCAGTCTCACTTTCTCTGTGACTTTGGACTAACATGGACAAACTTGTTGACACCCTCTGTTAATCAAAGAAAACCCCACAAAGGTCACTGGAAAAGAACCAACAAAAGTAATGATAGATAAAAATTTACTAAAAATTAACCAATGAAAATCAGGCATTGGTTTTGAATTGTGGTTTCAATGTATTATTTAAAAAAAAACAACTAATGAAACAGAACTGGGTAAAAATCACGCCACCCCTAGAAAGACTGAAAATAATGAGACCATAGGGAGATGTTAGACTGAAGTGTGTCCTCTAATTAGCATTACTGATGTCTTCAAGCTTGTAACCAGTCAGTCTGTCTATTTAAAGAGTAACAAGTAATCACTGTGCTGTTTGGTGTCATGCTGAGGACCACACTGAACATGAATCACAGGAAGTGAATGAGAGAGTCGTCTCAGGAGATTAGAAGGAAAATTCTAGACAAGCACATAAAAGGTAAAGGCTATAAGACAATCTCCAAGCAGCTTCATGTTCTGGTGACTACAGCTGCACATATTAATCAGACGTTTAAGGTCCACAGGACTGTAGTCAACCTCCCTGGACGTGGAAGCAGGAGGAAAATGGATGACAAACTGAAGAGAAAGATCTTATGAATGGTAACCAAAGAGACCAGAATAAACTCCAAATAAATTAACGGTAAACTCCGAGCTGAAGTACATCAGTACATCAGTGTCAGAGCACACCATCCATTACTGTTTGAGCCAAAGTGGACTTCATGGGAGACGCCACTGCTGAAAGCAAATCATAAAAGTAGGGCTGTCAAACGATTAAAAATTTTAATCGCGATTAATCGCCTAATGTCGATAGTTAACTCGAGATTAATCGCAAATTAATCGCATGTTTTGTCCTTTTATTTCTGAAAGTGTAATAGCCTGTTTGGGCATTTTATTATGCAATTTTGCAATAAATGACACTAATAAAACACATGCTTGTACAAAAAATATTTTTATTTTGTCATTTTTCAAGCACTTTTCAGAATTGGAATGAAAACATCCTGGTGCCAAATGTTAAACTCTGGACTATAATGGCTAAATGACTGATCATGACGCCCTGATGTTTACACAGTGTGTAAACAAATGTGTAAATAAATACCTGTTTTTATGCCGATATATTTTTTTTGCCTCTTAAACAAAGATAGACATGGTATTATGCATAAACATATAAATTAATAAAAATTGTAAAAACTGAGCTTTCACACCAACAACAATAATTTCTTTGAATATTTTTGCTTGCTGTTTCTATCCATATTCATAGAGTTTAAGCCTGGAAAAAGGTTTTAAATTTCCAGGTCATTCCAGTCTTACACTTTGCTTGCAACTGGGCCAAGAGCTTAATACCCTTGAAAGAGACTGTTTAGGAACTGATTAGTAACTCCAGGTACTTCGTTTGGCAACGTGATTCGTCCTTGGTTTGTCAAATACAGAGACAACAAATTAATTAGCATTAAAGTACGGTTTATGGGTTGGGGTTTCTGTTATCAACGTGTTAAAAACTCATCTTCAGAACCAATCTCTGCTTAAAATGGTGATCTGCACCATGTAATCTACTTTCAGCAGTTATCACCGGTTATTGCACCGTAAACTGCAGAAAATACGAGCAGAGTTGCTCTGTCTGCCTTTACTACCGACGGCTCCTATGGCGGAGGGATATTTCAGCTGGATACACTCAAATGTAGTGCAGGCAGGTCTCATAATAACCCCTATTTCATCACTTATTTTAGAGCCCAAATAAGCGATTTCACTTTCAGAAACCTGCCCAAAAAAACCGCAACCCGTGACTCATGAAATTTAGAAGCGCTTTTAGAAAAAAGAAGCCCAAAGTCGCATGAAATAAATCTTTGGCAACACTGAGCGCGGGTCTGTTTTGCTACAGTTTTCTAGCACTCTTGAAACTACGGAAAGCGCCGAGGGTAAAAGAAACACAGTCCGGAGAGCGCGGCGAGGGGAAAAACATTAGGGAACGGTGTTTGTGTTTTGACGCGCGATTAACAGCGACAAAAAAATTGTCGCCGTTAAAATGGGTTTACGTTAACGCCGTTAATAACGAGTTTAACTGACAGCACTAAAAAATACATTTGTCTAATCTTAGCCTTGAGCTTGATGTCAAAACAAATGCTATAATGTGTTTCATGATTACTGACAGTTCAGCCAAGGAAAACACGTGTTCTGAGGTAATTACCTAAGGAAGAGCTGGCCACTCTCAGCATCTCCACAGTATTCAAGGCCTGGGGCCTTTGTTTGGCTTTCTCTTTTTTACTCACTGACTCCACCTGTATCGATACAATATAAGATGTAATAATAATAATAACATTAATAGCAATCAAAATCAAACAGGAGCTTCATTTAAAAAAGTCACAATAGTCACATCAGATAATCAGTTAATCAGCTTCAAAATACCTTTGTATGTTATATGTATGGTTACTCAACAATGTACAGCTACTGTAATAACACACTGCTCAAAAGAATTAAAGGAACAGTTTTTAATCAGTGTTTAGGAGAGCTGGTCAGGACCATCAGAGGTCATTAACCCATCAGCAGGACCGGTATCTGCTCTTTTGTGCAAGGAGGAACAGGATGAGTTCTGCTAGAGCCCCACAAAGTGGCCTCCAGTGGGTCTCTGGCGTGAATGTGTCTGACTAAACCATTAGAAAGTGGCCTTATGAGGGTGGCCTGAGGGCCTGATATCCTCTAGTAGTCCTTGTACTCATTTCTCTGCACCACGCCGCTTGACTGGCATTTGCCACAGAACATCAGAATTAACAGGTTCAGGTCTGGCACCCTGTTCTTTTCACAGATGAGGGCAGGATCACTCTGAGCTCAGGTGACAGATGTGAAAGAATCTGGAGAAACAGCGGTGAACATTACGCTGCCTGCAACTTTGTTCAGCATGATGGGTTTGATGGTGGGTCCTGTACAGGACAAATGATGACACCCTAACCATCATTAGGTATCAGGATGAAATCCTTAGACCCGTAGTTAAACCCTTTGCTGGTGTGGTGGGTCTTGGATTCTTCCCAGTGCGTGATAATGCCTGGCCCTATATGGCAAAATGATGCAAGCAGTTCCTGGAGGATGAAGGAATTGATACCATTGACTGGCCTTCGTGCTTCCCTGACCTGAATCCAATAGAAGATCTCTGGGACATCATGTTTAGATCCACCTGATCCACCAGGTTGCACCTCAGACTGTCCAGGAGTTCAGTGATGCCCTGAGCCAGACAGACTACAGAGGACCATTCTGAGTTGCTGTGATTACATTTCAGCGAACTGGACCAGCCTGCTGGATCAGTTTCTCAGTCTCACTTTCTCTGTGACTTTGGACTAACATGGACAAACTTGTTGACACCCTCTGTTAATCAAAGAAAACCCCACAAAGGTCACTGGAAAAGAACCAACAAAAGTAATGATAGATAAAAATTTACTAAAAATTAACCAATGAAAATCAGGCATTGGTTTTGAATTGTGGTTTCAATGTATTATTTAAAAAAAAACAACTAATGAAACAGAACTGGGTAAAAATCACGCCACCCCTAGAAAGACTGAAAATAATGAGACCATAGGGAGATGTTAGACTGAAGTGTGTCCTCTAATTAGCATTACTGATGTCTTCAAGCTTGTAACCAGTCAGTCTGTCTATTTAAAGAGTAACAAGTAATCACTGTGCTGTTTGGTGTCATGCTGAGGACCACACTGAACATGAATCACAGGAAGTGAATGAGAGAGTCGTCTCAGGAGATTAGAAGGAAAATTCTAGACAAGCACATAAAAGGTAAAGGCTATAAGACAATCTCCAAGCAGCTTCATGTTCTGGTGACTACAGCTGCACATATTAATCAGACGTTTAAGGTCCACAGGACTGTAGTCAACCTCCCTGGACGTGGAAGCAGGAGGAAAATGGATGACAAACTGAAGAGAAAGATCTTATGAATGGTAACCAAAGAGACCAGAATAAACTCCAAATAAATTAACGGTAAACTCCGAGCTGAAGTACATCAGTACATCAGTGTCAGAGCACACCATCCATTACTGTTTGAGCCAAAGTGGACTTCATGGGAGACGCCACTGCTGAAAGCAAATCATAAAAGTAGGGCTGTCAAACGATTAAAAATTTTAATCGCGATTAATCGCCTAATGTCGATAGTTAACTCGAGATTAATCGCAAATTAATCGCATGTTTTGTCCTTTTATTTCTGAAAGTGTAATAGCCTGTTTGGGCATTTTATTATGCAATTTTGCAATAAATGACACTAATAAAACACATGCTTGTACAAAAAATATTTTTATTTTGTCATTTTTCAAGCACTTTTCAGAATTGGAATGAAAACATCCTGGTGCCAAATGTTAAACTCTGGACTATAATGGCTAAATGACTGATCATGACGCCCTGATGTTTACACAGTGTGTAAACAAATGTGTAAATAAATACCTGTTTTTATGCCGATATATTTTTTTTGCCTCTTAAACAAAGATAGACATGGTATTATGCATAAACATATAAATTAATAAAAATTGTAAAAACTGAGCTTTCACACCAACAACAATAATTTCTTTGAATATTTTTGCTTGCTGTTTCTATCCATATTCATAGAGTTTAAGCCTGGAAAAAGGTTTTAAATTTCCAGGTCATTCCAGTCTTACACTTTGCTTGCAACTGGGCCAAGAGCTTAATACCCTTGAAAGAGACTGTTTAGGAACTGATTAGTAACTCCAGGTACTTCGTTTGGCAATGTGATTCATCCTTGGTTTGTCAAATACAGAGACAACAAATTAATAAGCATTAAAGTACGGTTTATGGGTTGGGGTTTCTGTTATCAACATGTAAAAACTCATCTTCAGAACCAATCTCTGCTTAAAATGGTGATCTGCACCATGTAATCTACTTTCAGCAGTTATCACCGGTTATTGCACCGTAAACTGCAGAAAATACGAGCAGAGTTGCTCTGTCTGCCATTACTACCGACGGCTCCTATGGCGGAGGGATATTTCAGCTGGATACACTCAAATGTAGTGCAGGCAGGTCTCATAATAACCCCAATAGACCAGTTCATTGTTATTGTTTTGATCTGTGTTTTTCGCGCATGCGCGCCGGACTGGTAGGCAAAAGACGAACACAATGGCGGACGCAAACAGAGAAACTGACGAGTTCTCCCCGTATTTTTAGACTCTGCTTCTCCCGGCCCCGTGTAGCGATCGCCACCTCCCCTCCACCGCTATTTAAGTAGAACAATGACCAGTGCAAAATTAAATTGTATTTACCGGAGATGAAATGGAGACTGCAAATTCTGTCGTAGTATGATGGCTCCCCCAGTCCATTGGGAGTCTCTGCCTGCGCTCTTTTCATTGAAAATATCCATTTCTTTCTTCGTCCTTCCTCCTTCGGTAAACGACAGAAATGTACATCCAACAATTTGGAATGCCTCTGTGTGCAACCGGGAGCACAACAAGTCGTAGACATTGTTTAGATTCCAAAAATAAACAAACTAAAAATACGCTCTAAATCACCCGTTTTGTCATGTAGTAGACGAGAACAGTTCTGTTTTTGCCAACCACCGTGACCCGGATGTAGCGCTGACTATGGAAAGCCAATTGAGCATTTATTCTGATATCTTGATATCAGGCATAATTGTCATGTACATGCAAGCCATTTCTGCCCACTAGTTAACTAGTGAGCCATTTCTGTGTGAACTAGTTAACTATTGACAGCCAAAATGCCCACTAGTTAACTAGTTAGGCCCAAATTATCTCTAGTTAACTAGTTCATATGTTTCATATCTTACTAGTTAACTAGTAATGCTCTGCATGTTCACTAGTTAACTAGTGGACATTGCAATGTGCACTAGTTAACTAGTTTAAAGACTTCTATATATTACTAGTCAACTAGTAAGGTACAAAAATGTTTACTAGCTTACTACTGAATGCCAACATCCATTTTTGTCAACTAGTGAGCCATGTTTGTGCACACTAGTTGACAGTGACTAGTGACAGCATAAATGCCCTCTAGTTAACTAGTGAACACATTTCAGCTTCACTAGTTAACTAGTGAGAGCCAGAAATGTCCAATAGTTAACTAGTAAAGGCCAAAATGCATACCAGTCAGCTAGTTGAAGGCTTTTGGGTCTCACTAGTTAACTAGTGACTGCCAAAAATGTGCACATGTTTACTAGTGAAGGCAAAACACCTCACTAGTTAACTAGTTGCAGTAGGTCAATGTCACTAGTTAACTAGTGAACCATAAATAATGTCTAGCTAGCTAGGTGATGGCAGTAGTCTCACTAGTTAACTAGTTGATGCATCCTTTGTCCAACCTAGTTAACTAGTGAGGTCATAAATGTATACTAGTAACCTAGTTCAAGACAAAATTCACACTAGTCAACTAGTGGCGCAGAATTCAAATTAGGAGGCGGAGAATTCTGGAAATTGAGGCTTTCTATTGGCTCCCTATGTCCAAATAGAACATGACAACCAATCACAGTGCAGAATTTCATGAAATCCCACCCACAACATTTGCATGTGGCACACAAGTTAACATGCTGGCCAAAGGTACTCTAGCTAGTAAACTAGTGGCTTTAGTGTGTACATGTAAACTAGTGAAGGCAGAACTGCTCACTAGTTAACTAGTGAAGACACAAATGCCCACTAGTTAACTAGTGAGGTCTAAAAAGTGTCACTAGTTTACTAGTGTGCACCAAAACACCCACTAGTTAACTAGTGAAGGCCATTGCAACCCCACTAGTTAACTAGTGAGATGCCAAAACACTCACTTGTTAACATGTAAAGGCCAAAATGCCCACTAGTTTACTAGTGAGGGTGTTGTGGGCCTTACTAGTTAACTAGTGGCATGCATATTTTGTTCACTAGTTAACTAGTTACACCTAAAAACACAAACAAGCTGACCGTTTTTGTCCACTAGTTAACTAGTTGAACAATTTAAGTCTCACTAGTTTGCATGTGTGGCAGTAAAGCAGCTCACTAGTTAACTAGTGCCTGAAACGATCATTATGCATATTCTAATGAGAGGGTGGGTAGAAGACTCCTATTGGGTATCATGTAAGAATCCCACCCAGATATGTAAATTTACTGTTCATAGCCTCGCGATCAGGTCCTGATGGGTGCCCCTAGTGGCTAAAGTGACAAACTGCTCTGCAACGGTTAAAGTAGGCTAACTGATACAGAAAGCATAGCCTGCAGTATGGCGAATGCCGTGTTAAGACGTATTAGAAGATAATATTTAACATGTTATTCATATTAAATACATTATATATATATATATATATATATATATATATATATATATATATATATATCACATATATGTTTTCGTATATTGTTATTTATATATTTATAAATGTTATATATATATTTAAATACATAAAATGCAAAATATTTCAGCACATGACTTTCTCAGTACTTGATAGTTTTAGAACATAACATAAAAGTATATGGCATTTGACATTTTAAAAGTTTTAAGCCCCCCCTGAACATGAGAAAATCCTCGTTATTCGATGCTGTAGCGCACATATGCCCTGGTTACTGGGGGAAAATAGGGAGTACCAATATGGCGGCTGGTGGCTTCAAAGCGACTCGTTCTAACAGCGGGCTATTAGCACTCCAGTGTATAATAGAGTTCAGTGGTCTAAACTAGCCTATTTTCAAATTATTACAAGCAAGGTGGGATGGTGATGGAGGAGACCCACCCACACCCCTGCCAGGGCCACTATCACATAGGATTAACCTTCCTTGCCAGAAAATAAAAGTACAGTGAGTTGGTTGGATGGTTGGTTGGCTATTTATTTATGCAGCTCCAGTGCACTTAGACTGCATGGTCAGACAAGATTATCAATAATTTGCAACTGCAAAAACATCTTAAATTAGCCAGGCTAATATTATTTTTAAGCAGTGATGAAAGAATTGCCTGTATCGCTTGCTACACATTGGCAATTCATGTACATTGAGAAATTTAGCATAAAATTAGCACAGCATTGCTAGCCTAACTCCAAAGCCATTATTTATTCTGCAATGGGCCTGAAACGCGGGGGAAAAAGGCGCTTCTGAATGTTAACATAACAATAACGTACAGTATATTCATTAAAACACACTGAACATGCAGGAAATAAAGTCATTAGCCTACAGTATGTTATTTCATTTCAGATAAAACCAACTGCAAAGAACCCATTAGCCACCTTGTATTCAAATGAGCCAACCAATTTCATTATGTTCAAATATTCCGCCAGTGTAGTCTTTATAAAATGCTACATTTTGTAGACGGCAAATATAAAAAGTATTCATACCTGTTGGACCTAGACGTCTTCGTCTCCGAAAAATGCTTCTTGTATTTCTCAACATGTTGTCCTCCTGTGATGATGATAACTCCCGCCTTGCAACCTCAAGTGCATTCCAAACTCGGTTTATGACATTGACAAAACCCCTCTCGGGAGCTTCCTCCTCTGTTTGGCTCATAAGTTCAGTAGTAGATAAGCGGTAGGCCTAATGTGAACAAATTTGTGCCGTCCGCACTTGACTAGGACGTTTTGATTTGTAAATGGAAAAACAGAAAAACGGAAGTAGTATCCGTTTTTCGTTTTGGTTTTCCGGAAAAAAAACGAATTGCCTGAAGGTACACGAATCCGTGTATCTTTCGTTCTTTCTATTTTCAATTGCAAATCAAAAAACGAAAAACAAAAAATTAACTGGTTATTTTGTTTTTTGTTTCTTATACTTAAACCAAAAACGAAAAACAAATTGGTTTTTCATATTTCAATTATAATCTCAGATCAAAAAAACAAAATGGAAAAACGGACAGCAAAGCAGAATTTGATTTTAATATTTAATCGGCGCAGTTTACGTGACCCGGAAACAGCTGTTTTGCGACTTCAGTAAAGTTAGAAAGATATTCACAGATTCGGCTTTTCCGGATCAATAACTCATATGTGGATGATTTATTCTACAAAACAGACACCTCTCTGTAACCACAGCAAGGCAGACAGTGAGCTACAACCGTAGTTTCCTCAAAACAAGTCTCCCACCGCGCTGGGAGAATTACATTGGACCCAATGCAGAGCTCCCTGCTCCGCAGATGCTTAGGGACCGTCTGCAAGTTGCAACCCCAGAAACATAATCAGAGAGAAATATTCAACAGCGTCACCAAAGAGAGGTGGATAATTATCAAATTCATTTCATATGTATCTGATCTCATGTATATCATACCACATTTATTGGATTTGAAAATAATAAATTTTTTGAGGAATTTCCCAAAGGCTAAATGGCAAATGGCACCTCTATTTTATTATTATGATAAGTACAACATGAGCAATGACCACACCATAGATCATTGTAGTGCCACCAAACTTGTAGAATACACAGATAACCTCATCTAGTAAACTAGATAGCTCCAAAAACAGCCACTAGTGTGTGTGTTGTGCGTACTAGTTAACTAGTTAGCTGCTTTACTGCCACACATGCAAACTAGTGAGACTTAACTTGTTCAACTAGTTAACTAGTGGACAAAAATTGTCAGCTTGTTTGTGTTTTTAGGTGTAACTTGTTAACTAGTGAACTAAATATGCATGCCAATAGTTAACTAGTAAGGCCCACAACACCCTCACTAGTAAACTAGTGGGCATTTTGGCCTTTACAGGTTAACAAGTGAGCGTTTTGGCATCTCACTAGTTAACTAGTGGGGCTGCAATGGCCTTCACTAGTTAACTAGTGGGCATTTTTGGGCACACTAGTAAACTAGTGACACTTTTTGCACCTCACTAGTTAACTAGTCGAATGGAATTTGCCATGGCTAGTTCACTAGTGGGTGTTTTGGTGCACACTAGTAAACTAGTGACACTTTTTAGACCTCACTAGTTAACTAGTGAGCAGTTCTGCCTTCACTAGTTTACATGTAAGTGTCACACTGAAGCCACTAGTTTACTAGCTATAGTACCTTCTGCCAGCATGTTAACTTGTGTGCCACATGCAAATGTTGTGGGTGGGATTTCGTCAAATTCTGCACTGTGATTGGTTGTCATGTTCTATTTGGACATAGGGAGCCAATAGAAAGCCTCAATTTCCAGAATTCTCCGCCTCCTCATTTGAATTCTGCGCCACTAGTTGACTAGTGTGAATTTTGTCTTGAACTAGTTTACTAGTATACATTTATGACCTCACTAGTTAACTAGTTTGGACAAATGATGCATCAACTAGTTAACTAGTGAGCCTACTGCCATCACCTAGCTAGCTAGTAAGCCATTTATGGTTCACTAGTTTACTAGTTACATTGACCTACTGCAACTAGTTAACTAGTGAGGTGTTCTGCCTTCACTAGTAAACATGTGCACATTTTTGGCTGTCACTAGTTAACTAGTGAGACCCAAAAGCCTTCAACTAGCTGACTGGTATGCATTTTGGCCTTTACTAGTTAACTAGTGGACATTTCTGGCTCTCACTAGTTAACTAGTGAAGCTAAAATGTGTTCACTAGTTAACTAGTGAGCCTTTTGGCTCCCACTAGTGAACTAGTGTGCATATTTTGGCCCTCACTAGTTAACTAGTTCACAGAAACATGGCTCACTAGTTAACTAGTGGGCAGAAATGGCTTGCATGTACATGACAATTATGCCTGATATCAAGATATCAGAATAAATGCTCAATCGGCTTTCCATAGCTGATTTCCAGGCAGGTCTCATAATAACTTATTTTAGAGCCCAAATAAGCGATTTCCCTTTCAGAAACCTGCCCAAAAAAACCGCAACCCGTGACTCATGAAATTTAGAAGCACTTTTAGAAAAAAGAAGCCCAAAGTCGCATGAAATAAATCTTTGGCAACAGTGAGCGCGGGTCTGTTTTGCTACAGTTTTCTAGCACTCTTGAAACTACGGAAAGGGCCGAGGGTAAAAGAAACACAGTCCGGAGAGCGCGGCAGGGGGAAAAACATTAGGGAACGGTGTTTGTGTTTTGACGCGCGATTAACAGCGACAAAAAAATTGTCGGCGTTAAAATGGGTTTACGTTAACGCCGTTAATAACGCGTTTAACTGACAGCACTACATAAAAGGCAAGACTGGAATTTGCCACACTGCATATTGTCAAGCCACAAAGCTTCTGGGAGAATTTCCTTTAGACAGATAAGACAAAACTGGAGCTTTTTGGTAAGGCACATCAGCTCCATGTTCACAGACACAAAAATAAAGCACGCCTAGGAAAGAACCCTGTCCCTGCTGTGATACATGGAGGAGGCTCAGTTCTGTTCTGGGGCTGCTTTGCTGCATTTAGCACTGGGTCCGTCAGACTTGTGCAGGGTTCAATGAAACTGCAAGACTATCAAGGCATTGTAGAGAGAAATGTGCTGCCTCGTGTCAGTACACTTGGTCTCATTTGGAGGTCATCCCAACAGCAAAATGACCCAAAACACACTGCCAGAAACACCCAAGAACGGCTACACGACAATTCTGAAGTGGCGTCCTATGAGCCCTGGTATAAATCCTATTGAACATCTAAAGAAGGAGCTGAAACAGGCCGTCTGGAGAAGGAGCCTTCAAGCCTGAGACAATTAGAGCGGTTTGCTCATGAGGAGTGGGCCAGAACACCTGTGGACAGGAGCAGAGGTCTCATCGTCAATTAAAGAAATTGTTTGACTGCAGTGATTGCCTCAAAAGCTTGAGCAACAAAATATTAAGTTCCAAGTACCATCATTTTATCCAGGTTTGTTTCCTTCAACTCAATTCAATTTTATTTATATAGCGCCAATTCATGACACATGTCATCTCAAGGCACTTTACAAAGTCAAATTGAATCAGATTATACTGATTGGTCAAAAACTTTCCTATTTAAGGACACCCAGTAGATTGCATTGAGTCTTGACAAGCAGCATTCGTCTGCATTGTCGATGGCTTTGCAGCAATCTCTCATACTGAGCAAGCATGAAGCAACAGTGGAGAGGAAAACTCCTCTTTAACGGGAAGGAAAACCTCCAGCAGAACCGGGCTCAGTATGAACGGTCATTTGCCTCAACCGACGGGGTTAGAGAAGACAGAGCAGAGTCAGAAGTAGAGAAACAAAAAGCACAGAAGCACACATTGATGCAGTAATCTGTTCTGTGTTATATGGTAATAGCGGGTGATCTGTCTTCCATGGATGATCTCACAGCTAACAGAACGCCAGACCAGGTGTACCTACTATGAAGAAATAAAAATGACAGAGAACAAAAAGGTGAAAGATGAAATAATAAGCAATACAAATTGGAGAACAGTAGGAGAACTCAGCAGAGTGAGAAAAATAGACCACATTAAAAAGCAATATCTTATTTTAATTGGTTAATTTTCAGTAAATGTTTATTTATTATTACTTTTGTCAGTTTCAAGTTATTTTAGTGACCGTTGTGGGATTTTCTTTGATTAACAGAGGCATACCAACATTTTTGTCCGCGTGTTTTGTCTATGTCTTTGTTTTGTGTCGGTGTATTAAATGTGAATTCTGAACAGGTGTCTCACCAAAAACATCAATATGATTACATAATGACAATATAGACTCTTGATCCTTAACTGCGTTTTGAGGTTTATGACTTTTTAATAAGGTTGTTATACTATACCTCCCGATAAACGGTCAGCAATGATCCAACAACCAATGTCCTCAGTATGTTTATGTTTCCGATTCTTACCTGGGCCTCCTTGGAAGTCTTGGCCAGGTTGACAAACATCTGCCCCACCTCTCTGTCAAAGACCCTTACCCTGTTCCAGTCCAGAGTCAGGGGGGTGTCCTTTCCTTTGAACACCTGACCAAGACACAGCATGTTCAGCATCCTTAGCTCAAAAAAGGTAACAGCTCAAAAGATGAACACAGCATCCAAATGTGAAGCATTACACTCGTGCAAATCGGCTGCAAAAAATAACAATAATAATAACAACAACTATCTTTATTTGCCACTGCAGCTTTGTACAGTGCCCTGAAATGTGTCCTCTGCAATCAAACCATCCCTCAGGGAGCAGGAGGTTGCCACTAAGCAGCACCCAGGGAGACTTCTGAGGTTAAGGGACTTGCTCAGGGACCCAGAGTGGTGGTCAGTGGGATTGGAACCCTAAAAAAAGATCTGTCTACAAAAATGTCTGGGAAAACAAGCGTGACACTCTGCAAGTTTCCACGGCTGCTGGTAAAATGCTGAACATGAACCATTAAAGTGGTAGAACCCAAACTAAAAAGTAGTGACTAATTTATAAGACCCGAGTTTAGCTTCCCCCCCCCCCACCAAAAAAAAGAAAAAAAAAAAAGAAACAGGTTTTACTGTACCTTTGCATGGAGGACCCAGAATGTTTCAGGTTTAAAGGATTGGATCTTATCATGGCGCTCAACACAGAAACCGAGTGTTGGGGTCTGACATGGTCCAAAAGAGATTAAGGAGGAGTCTAAATTCCCATATTTGCCCTGGAAATACTTGGTCTGGAACCTGAAAACAGACAGGCTTGGGTTCAGAAAGAAGATCTTACAGGATCTGGACTCAAACCAGTGGCTCACCTGAGTAAACCAAAGTTTTCAGCTGTCAGTCTTTACTTGATTTGATCTGATTTGCATTGAATTACTTTATTTTTTTGCAAACCAGATAAATAAATCATTTTTAACTGGGTGCAGAACAATAGCCTGCCACGAGAACATGTTCTGTATGATGGATTGATAAGTAGATGTTATGATTTGCATGAAGAGCAGCTAAGTGAAGGAGCAACCAGGCATGTGCGGCTGGAGGTAGAAGCATACCGTGTGAAGGCACAGCCAATTCGCAGGTCCAACTCCTGACGGGCATCCACTGACAGCGCTTCGTTCCTGTTGGGTTCTCCCAGCTGCTTCATGGCGTTCCAGATGTCGGTGTCGGTTATGGAACTGAATTTGGCACGGAACACGCTCTGATCCCTGACACTGCCCTTATTCATCACTGGCTGGATGGCATCCAGAACCTGGGATTCAAAGGGTTTGAACTTCAGCAATGATGACAATAACCAGGATAAAATGATTTCGTTCAACAGTCTAAATAACACGCGTCTGATTTGTCCAGCGCATATTTGTGAGCTCAGTCTATATTAAACGTATTGCTTAATCTGTTTTTGATCTGCATTAAAATGTATTTTCATCAGAGTTACCTCAAAACAGATGTTTTCGCCTTCTTTATCACAGTCCAACCATAAAACCACGTAGTCACAGCCTCTGGCTTCAACCTGGAGAAACTTCACCATGTTGAGTTTGGGATTGGCCTCCTTCTTTTCTGTTGGAGCCTTACTAAACAGCTCTGCAGGGTCCACCTTGTCCCAGTTGTTGTATTTTCCTAAAAAAGATAAAACGCTGTCAGGAAAACTTTAGTCAGCTTGTTTCGGATTCTAATGGTGGGTTCCTTTTGCCTCAGAGGTCGGAACTCAGGAATGGCAGATTCTTTACATTTTTCTACTTAACTTAACTTTATTTAGCCCGGAAAGTCCCATTGAGATTACTAGTCTCTTTTTCAAGGGAGCACGGATCACAAGATGACAGACATTTTCAATGACAATTTCAAAAGACTATTTAAAAACATTTACAAACCATGGATTTCATTTCCAAACCTTTGAGCAAGAGTTTAAACTGGCTAGTTTATGTCATCTTTACCCTTTTGTGTTCCAGTCGCCCAGTTTTTTCTTAATTTTCCCTCCATACAAATAAAGTATCTATTAGGGACGCAGACAAATAAACGACTTATGATAAATTAATGGTTAGTTAAAGTCTGTTCCATCCGTTTTAGTTTTAGTCTGTTTTAGTGTTTTAGTGTGGCCACCATCCAGAAGAAGGCGCTGTCGGTCATTCTAAAGTGGAGCCACTCTGTAGTAGTAAGAGAAAAAAGTAAAAGAGTCCGGTGTGGGATTACGTTTGCACTGTTTAATGAGGATGGAAAATGCTCTTTATGCCGTTCTGCTTTTAAATTAAAGCACTCAACAAGTTCTTTAAGATGCCAGGCTTGCCAGCTAAATAGCTCCCATTCAGCCAGGCTGCCTGGCGGAGCAGTTACTCAACCAAAACTCCCTGAGTGCTCAGAAGGCAAGGATGTGATGCTAAAAATTGTAACATGATAGAAACAGACATGATGCTGAAAAGGACGGCTGATGTTGAGGGCTTTGGTGGGGATAATAGGTGTTTCATATATTTTATTCTCTTCACCTTATTTGTTTCTTTTGAGTAACCTAATAGGTCTCTGTTTTGTTATATTTTAAAACTATGTCCAAGTTAAATAATGTGAGAAAAACACAATTTTTGTTTATTTAGACAGTATTTACCATAGGAGGCACAATAAACTGTTAAAATATAATAATGTGCCTCTTTTAAAATTCAGCATATTGTAAAAAAAAAAAAAAAAAAAAAGCACTTCATGTTATGGAAAGACTGTCTTGATACAAGAGAAAACTAGGGTTTTTAAGAAAATGGCTGCTTGTAAATTAAGCATTAGTCCATCAATAGGATCAATCAACATTAGATTAACTCGATAACTTGCATCCCATAATCGATAACTTGCATCCCTAGTACCCATCTATCTGTCTGACAATGGGATGAGGAATGAGCAGGCCCGTATGCCAGGATACCCACCAATAAAATCCAGACTCATCACATGGCCACAAACAGATGTCATCTTAAAGCGGACCGCCTGGCCTTGAAAGCTGCCGCTGTATTCATGCACTGAGCACGCTCCATTCAGTCCTTTCCGACTCGTACAGCTTCCTGAAAGTGGAGAACAACACAGGAAACAGGTATGAGCTCACAGCAGAGGTCGGCGGAGTATTCAGGCAGCAGATTCATCTAGCTGATGTCTTTTTTTATTGATTCAACATTTTTCGTAATAACTAACATCTTCCACGCACCAGCAAACTAAGGGATGGCACAACTAACGGGCAGCACTGTGTTGTTGCTGTGGGTCAACTTCCCATGCAGCACAGCCCAAACCAGGTTCCAACCAAACACTTTAAATGGATGAAATGATGAAAAGTTCCAGATGCCAGTCCATTTGGATTCAGATCCTCCCATGGTCTGATGCAAAACTGAGAAGGGATGTCCTTTTTCAGCATCACAGGGAGTCCAGAACAAATCCAACAGAAAATCTTTATACAACCAGATTATTCCCCTTTGGTCTATTTTATTTTCATATGAAATGTGGCAGCTGCTCAGTAGATCATATTAGATCCCCATTAACAGTGAAAAAATGTTTATCATAATCATTTTTTTAACCAGGCAGTTTCAACAGAAGACTGTAAATGTTGTTTATCATCATAACATATTCCTATCTTAGACTTAGACTTTCTTTATTGTCATTTTGTATACACAGAGTGCATACAGAACGAAATTTCGTTTTCACACAGCTCAGAAATATTGCAGTAACTCTACAGGATACCTTGCAGTGAATTACAGTACAGGATAAAGTGCAGTGATCAATCGCAGTCACTTACAGGATAAAATTCCTATTTCCTTTATGATGCGCACGCCTTCGTCCCTTCCTTTAAGGGTCACCAGAAAACTTACTGATAGTTTAAAGAACCCACCAATCCATGTGCAGAGTTAGGGTCCTGCACAGACCTCGTCTTCTCTTTCAGAGCCTTTTTTATTTATTTGGTTCGATAGGAAATTCAGGAAGAACAACGGTACATTTATTGTTAGAGTAGAGCTAATTTCATGACATTAAACTGGGTGTTGTGTCACAACCAGGGGCTAGGTTTGCTCATCTATAGAATCTGTGAATTTATTGTGTATTACAGAATATTTCCATTAAGTTAATTTCTTAAAATAATAGAATAGACTTTATTGTCCCATAGGGAAATTTGTCAGGACTCAAGTGTGTGTAGTGCATAGTAGTAGCTGCCCTTACAGACAATAAATCCGGATCAAATATAGAACAGCTGAAGATGTCCATGCAGGCTACATATACACTCATCACACATCAAATGAAGGATTAAAAAAAAAAAAAAACAAGATAAAAAAGAAACACCAAGCCATTGCACACTTCCCAGGCCTCAGTGCACAGATCTATTTAAGATTTAGTTTTAAAATTCTGATGGAGTTGGGTACGAATGAGAATTTTAAACGGTTCGGTACTTTCTGCCAGAAGGAAAGAGGTCGTATTCCGTTTCAGCAGGGTCGAGCTCAATTTGTGGCAGTGGCAGCTAGTAGTAGCACGGCTGGCACAAGGCGCCACGAAGCTGGCAGGCCAGCAGCCACGGCCTCCAACGCACTGCTGCGGCTGTTTGTGGGCAAACAGTGTGGCGAGTGGTTAACTAATGCATTTTCTATAGTTACTTTCAATTAATGATGTACTAAATTGATATTATTTAACAAACAATTTTCAAAACAATTCAACAAGATTTAAGAGTATTTATTTATTTACTCTTTATTTATGTCTGAAATAATGTGCATGTATAACGTACTGAAAGAATTTTCAATTCAATTTTCAATTCAATTCAATTTTATTTATATAACGCCAATTCATGAAACATGTCATCTCAAGGCACTTTACAAGTTAAGTTCAATCATATTATACAGATTGGGTCAGATTATATAGAATAAAGTCAATGCTTATCATTGGCAAACGGGACGTCAGGATAGTTATGAACTATTGACTGTTAGTTAATAATTACTTTCAACTGAGCGTCCGAAGCAGCAGAAAATCGGAACTTTTGCAGCTGGACGAAGCGCGTCAAACAATCAAAGGCCCCTCTATGTGATGTAGTGGCGGATTTTCCAATGGGGTGGAAGGACCACGATAAAGCTGGGAGGTCTGAGGACAAACTCTGCTGTTTGCGCCCCTCCTATTATGTGTGATCAGCCGTGCTATCACTACAGAGACGGTAACGGACCTTACCTGGACTTTATAACTTTTTTTCTTTAGAAGCAATCACTCAAGGTTTCGGATAGCAAGCAAAACTACTACCATCACGGTCACATTCTCTCAAAATATTAAATTTATAGTTGGGAAAATTTGAATAGATTTCGTGACATAATAGTTGTCTATAAAACATTGCATGGTTTGGTTCCGCCTCCTCTGCAGGATTTAATCCACCTTAAAGAAAGTGTGAGCACACGACCCGTAGCAGAGGGGACTGCACTATTCCTCTCAGAAAAACTACTGTTGATCAAATGAGTTTTTCAGTGAGAGCAGTTCATACTTGGAACACTGTTCCGCCTAACATCAGGAACGTTACAACACCTAAAACCTTCAGTGGATCAGTGAAACTTTGGCTCCTGGGTAATCAGACCTGCAGCCACAGTGTCGACACATAGTATTTTTCAAAATAATATTTTGTCTGAACTGTCTGTTACACTAATTGACCCTTTTTGTCTGCTGATACACTGGTGCTTGTTATCGCTATAGTCTATTGCTGAAGGCAACAGAGAAATGAAAAAAATAATGAAAACATCAACCTACCCTGGGACTAGAGATGAAAAATAGCCTCCATGGCTTACTCAAATGCAGGGAAACATTTACAGAGCTAAAGGTTTTCATAATTTACCTGAGATTTTTTATTTTAGTGGGACATGGGTTCATCAACTCCACATGTAAATATGCTAGGGTAAAAGAACAGGGTAGCTCCTCCCAATGCGCGTCAGACCAGTCAGTCCACACTTTGCTGATGCTCTGCCAAGCATCCAAACTGAGGCGTCGGACGCGTTTCTGATGTTCGGTCTGAACTATGCTAATCTATGCTGAATCTGATTATCATAGATTAGATTAGAATCAGTGTCCCGATCAGGCTCGCTGGTCAGATTAAGTAACATCTGAAGACATGGCCGCGGGAAGTGGGGGTGCTGCAGCACCCCCTAGTGGCGAGAGGGCGATTTTTAAAAAATGTATTAAAAATACCTTGCACAATTTATAAATTTCTTAAGAATATTTTGGTAAATTATTTTGACTTTTTTATTTTACTATTACATGTATTTGGATTTTAATTTAATTATTTTGAGTCCTAATCAACATAAGTTCATGGCAACGTCAAGCAAGCTAGTGGTTGCCGAGTAAAGAGGTATCCCGCTCGGGGCAGCAATAGGCCGTGGTCATTGCCTGCCCGGTCCGTCCTGTCCCTTTAACTCTGCAGCGCACGTAACTGTGCTGTGTGCTGTTTAACTCCACTCTCATTGGTTGTGCTGCCTTAAATTCCGCCTTTCCTCTTCCTGATTGCCTGTTTTCTAGTGCATGTGTGTGCGTGTGTTCTTGGAGCGCGAGATTTAAGTTTTGATTCATACTGGGATACTGCCGTTACCACAATTAATACTAGATTATGAAACTAGTCCCAGTTAAGAAACTATTAGCTGCACTAAAATAGGTAAACGCCGCTGAGTGCATATCTGAACAGAAGCAGGAGAGAGTTTTGATTTGTTGAACTTGAGAAATGTAAGTAACCAACGTTAGCATCTCAAAATAGCATTTAATTCTGAAGTATAATGCATTTTATCAACAAAAACCTAATCTCTTTTATAAAACTTAATCTGTGCCAGGCAGGAGTTCTGAAGACTGCTGGAAAGATGGAAAAACAAAGATTGTAGGCTATTAAAAATTCAGATTCTTAGCCACAGCCGTCTGAAAAAGAAAAGGTGAAGGTTTTCCTTTTACCAATATTTCGTTGCTATTATTGCTTTCATTTATTGTGAACCCTTGAGGCAGTTCAGGCATAAATAGCAGGTGTTATTTGATTTGCATGATATACAGCATAACGACACTAGATGCTGCCTAAACAACTATTATTTATTGTTTAGACTTTTGCTTAGTTATAATAGCATAATTAGGGTTCCACAAAATATTAGTGCTATTTATTTGGCTATTTCTACTTCTAGAATTAGGATAAAGACAAATAAAACAGACGAAAACAATTTACATTGGTTTTATTACACATGGATTTCCACACTGTCCATTAGTAAATTAGTACAAACCAGGGGCGGAGCTAGACACTCATCATCAGGGGCTTAGCCCATAAAATATTACTTTGTAATTTGGTACACCAAAAAAGTAAGCAATTATTTAATTGGTTGATGTGGTCACAAAATTAATTTAATAAAGGCCTTTACATATCTTAAAGTTTAATCTGCTGTTCTTTAATAGTCGTACTAGTATATACCAATAGTATATTAATATGTTCTCATTTCAATGATGAAATGGACAACCCCTCATGTAACAATTCAGTCTTGGTGTCACCAATCTTACTGAAAGTACAGTATTGGGTCCTCCATGCTGCTTATGTATTAAGATTTACTGCACATTTAAACATTGACAACTCACTATTGTTAGGGAAATAATTAGTTGTCTGAGAGGATGTAGGTAAGGAGAAGCTGTTATCTACACTTTAGATATAAGATTTAAGAAATGTGTTTGGAATGTTAAGATAAATTACATTAAATGGGCTACAGAGTTACTACAGCCCAGTTGTACATTTGTTGAAATTTTAATTTAATATTTGAAATGCTGTCAGTATCAGTTACAGTTCTACTTCCAGTGCAGAGTAAATACAAGAAATTTATTTGGAGTCCCTTGAATGTATAATTTTGCTGTGTTTTATGGTGCAGAGTATTTTGGATAAAAAAAATAAGGGTGGGGTTTATCTCTGTGCATTTCTATATCTTCAAAAGAAAATACAGGATAAATCTAGACAACAGACATGTTTTGACTATATTTGATTTAATAGGCACGTATTTACTGTCTGTCTCTGTTGCTGGTAAGTTGATATGCAAACTTTTTCAAAGTGGGAAAAAAGTCCCAATTCGAAATTCATCAGATCTGGTGATGCTTTAAACATTAACAAACAGCATCTAGTGTGTGTTGTGCTTATAAAATTTGTATAAATGTAGGAAGAAATGCTGCTTTTTTCTTTAAACAGACAAAACGCGTCCTGACGCCTAAGTTAAGCATAAAAAAAAATAGGAGTGTGCATATTGCGTATCACCAATGACGTCAGACCAATGAAGCTTTCGACCAATAGTGTCCCTACCAAAGTTGAAATCAAACCTACACCCTTGGCGCATATATATTTACCTGAGAACTGATGATGTCTGTGTGTTACAGACCCTGGTTGCGTGCACTGAAGTGTATATGACAATAAAGTAGTGAATCTCAATCTATTTATTTATTTTTAGTTGTATTTTAAATAGGCCCATAGGCTCATAGGTCTTTTGTCCAAAAAAAAAACAAATTCACACAACACCTGTTCAAAATTACTTCCAGCGGACCTGTCTGAAGATGCCTTTTTAACGGGTGTTTAACATCCTTCTCATTAAGCCTACGTTTCTGTATTAAAAATGTTTCATTGGCCTGATTCTAATCTTCGAGTTTTCATTCAGGTGTAAGCAGAAAATCATCATAATCAACAGTAAGAAAGGCTTGAAAATATCAATCTGTGTGGAGTCAACGCGAACACTGTGAAATGAACTTACTTTTCAATAATTTTCTAATTTCTTGAAGAGGACTTTATAAACACTTTGTGTTCATTTGGATTTACCTTTGGAGAGGATTTTGGCGATGGATTGGGCCAAGGAAGGTTTCTCTGCTACCATCAGAACAGTTCTCATTCTGAATGATCATGTGAACAAAACCTCCTCCTCAGATCAAGCTCCACCTCAGTGGTCATAAACCCAGAGTTAAAACCGTGAAGAAATAGTCCCTCAATCGAAACACTTATTCTGAGACAGCAAAAACAACTTCTGACCGTTGAGACGTTTCCACTATCAACACAACCCGCTTAAGCGAGGCAAAGCTTTTACACTTGCATTTATTTCCGGTGTTACGTCTTCTTCTTCTTCTTCTTCTTCTTCTTCTTCTTCTATTGTTTTATGGCGGTTGGCAAACAACTTTTGGTGCATTACCGCCACCAACTGAAATGGAGTGTGAATCGGGATGACCTACTCTAATATCCTGCTACTATAAATAATAAAAAATAAATAAAAAAAATAATAAAAAAAAAAATAATAATAATAATAAAAAAAAAAAAATAAAAAAAAAAATAACTAAATCCGTTTTATCAAATTAGTCTTTTTAAGATATCTTAATAATAAAGAATAACCCTCTGATTTGGTGTTCATATCTAAAAGATATTTTATGTTTAACTTTAATTTACTGTTTTGTAATCTATTTACCAATTCATTTCTCTCAATATGATATTTACTACAAAATAATATAACGTGCTCCACTGTTTCTTCAACAAAACAAAAATCACACTTTCCTGTATCATGAATCCCCATTTTAAATAATGTGCTATTTAACCCTGTATGTCCAAAACGTAATCTTGACATTACTGTTTCTTCCCTTCTATTCCTTGATGTCATCCTCATTAATCCTACTTTTCTTTGAATATTATAAAACCATCTTCCAGTTCTTTCTTCTTCCCACTGTCTCTGCCACCTTGCTCTAATCCTTTTCTTAATTACTGATTTTATTTCACCTTTACTAAATGGAATTATTATATCAATTAAACTGTATTTACTTGCTCTTTTTGCATATTTATCTGCCATCTCATTCCCTTTTATTCCTATATGAGAAGGAATCCATATAAAAGAAACAGTTAATCCCATTGCTTGAATTCTGAATAATAGTTGCTGAATTTCTACCAATAAATCCGGTCTACTATCTGAATGATTGTTTTTAAATGAATATAATGTTGAACTAGAATCTGAACAAATTACACTTCTTAGTGGTCTAATTTCTTCAATCCATTCTAATGCTAACATGATGCCAAACATTTCTCCTGTGTAAACTGAAACTTCATTACTAATTCTTTTACCTGATTTAAAATTAAATTCTGGAACTACAAACGAAACACCATTCCTATTATTTGAATCTTTTGAAGCATCTGTATAAATTTTTACATATCCATAATATTCTTTATCTATATATTGCTCAACCATATTTGAATCTAAAATATCCTGTTTATTTTTCCGTTTATACAACAATCTTAAATCTACATCAATTTCAGGTAGGATAGATGGATGAAGTATTGATCTAATAACTGTTCTACTGCCATTTATTTGAGATAATTCAAGATCTATTATATTAGAATCTGCTATCCACCCAAAAGAATTTAATTTCTTCTTCCCTTTTTCCCAACTTGGTTTTAAAATTTCTTGACATGGATGATTTTCACAATGATTTTTTAACTGAAACCAGTAAGTGGAAAGTAATTCTAATCTCCTCAACTTTAGTGGCATTTCTCCCATTTCTACTTGTAATGCTGAAGTTGGTGTAGTTCTTATGGCCCCTGTGCATAATCTCAAAGCTTGATACTGAACAATATCCAATTTTTTAAGTAATGAAAATGATGCTGAACCAAAAGCTATACATCCATAATCAAAAACAGACCTAATTAATCCTATATAAATTGATTTCAATGCCTTCCTCTCAGCTCCCCATTCATTCCCAACCAAACATCTCATAACATTTATAACTCTTTTGCATTTATCGATCATCTTCTCAATATGAACTTTCCAAGTAAGCCTTTCATCCAACCATATACCCAAAAATTTAAATTGTTTTACCCTTTCCAAATCATATTTATAAATTTGTAACTTTAATTCTTCAGAAACTTTTTTCCTTGTAAAAAACAAAATCTTTGTTTTATCCACAGAAATCTTGAATCCCCATCTAAAAGACCAATCTTCTATTTTATTAATGGCTTCTTGAACTTTTTTAATGATGAAACTTATATTTTTACCCCTCTTCCAAATTGCTCCATCATCAGCAAATAATGAAATACCCATTTTATTTTCCACATCCTCAAACATATCATTAATCATAATAGAAAAAAATAATGGACTAACTATACTTCCTTGAGGAATACCATTTTCAACATAAAGATTTTCTGATAATTGATTTCCTATTCTTACTTGTATTGATCTATTATTGAGAAAATCATTTATCCAATTAAACATTGAACCCCCAATTCCCATCTTCTTTAATTTTATCAAAAATCCTTCTTTCCACATCATATCGTAAGCTTTTTAAGTGTCAAAGAATACAGCTATCACACTCTCTTTATTAACTTGTGCCTTTCTTATTTCATGTTCCAATAACAAAATAGAATCCATTGTATTTCTACCTTTCCTGAAACCACTTTGAAACTTAGATAAATACCCTATCTTTTCAACAAATCTTCTTCTTCTTCTTCTTCTTCTTCTTCTTTATGGGATTTTTAATGGCGGTTGGCAAACAAGGAAATGGTGCAGTACCGCCATCAATTGGTATGGGAGTGTGGATAAAAACGACTACTGCTTCACACTAAAACAAACCAAAAAAAAAAAAAATCAACACAGCAAAAATAAGAATCAGATCCTCTCAATTGTATTGATTGTTCTAATATAATGAAAAACAGTTCCATATCAATTGTGTCTTGAGTTCATTCTAAGAATTTCTATTAAATTAAAATGCATTGTTCCCATTCTGATGTTTTGTGTAATTTCCCTCCCTTTCTCATGCTTCTTACAATGTAGCAGGACATATTCTATTCTCTCTTATTGACCACAATATTCACACCAGCCGGTGTTATGTTTATGTTTACCCATTTTAAATAAATTGTTGTTTAATCCTGTGCCCAAATCTAAGTCTTTATACGATTCTCTCTTCTCTCCTATTCCTTCCTGCACTTCTCATTTCCCCTACTGTCCTCTGAATTTTTTAAAACAATCGTCCATTCCTCTCTTCCTTCCATGGTTTTTGCAACCTTTTCTTCAACCTCTGTTTAATGATGCTCTTTATTTCCATATTGCTGATGTTAACTGCCATATCCATGTCCTCTCTTCTTGTGGCCTCTTATGCAGCCACCCAACAAGGTTTTAAAGTGATTTGTGCTGGATGGTCTTCCCTACGGGCCTGTAAATTAACCCAGTAATTCAGTGATAGCTGTAGTCTTAACTCTAATGGGATCTCTCCCATTTCCACACGCAGTGCTGCCCTGGGGTTATTTTAAGTGCCCCTGTGCATACTCTCAAAGCCTGAAACTGAATGTTACCCAACTTTTTGAGGGATGTACTTGACGCAGATCCATGCACCACAAAACCATAATCCAGAACTGATCTAATTAATCCACATTAAATTCTGTTAACTCCCCAATCTCTTCTGACCAAACACCTCATAATATTTAACCTCTTCCTACATTTGACCAGTACTTTCTGGATATGTACACCCCATGTTATCCCCTCATCAAACCATGAGCCTGAAATAAGTCACTACTCTGGTTCACTAGTTACCTTTCAGACCGGTATCAAATTGTCAACTATAATGGGACAGAATCTCCTCTACTTCCTCTCCAGTGCGGTTTACCACAAGGTTCCATCTTGGGTCCCTTGTTATTTTTAATATACGTTAATGACCTCCCTAATGTTTCAGATAAACTTTCTAAAATCTTATTTGCAGACGATACAAGTGTGTTTTACTCCCATAAAAACCCTGAAATTTTAATAAAGGTAGTTAATGAAGAACTTGACAAGTTATCTTCTTGGTTCAAGTCCAACAAATTGTCACTTAACATAAAAAAAAACAAGTTATATATTTTTTGGTTATAAGTTTGATACGTTTAAACCCCCAATGAAAATTCAAATTGATGATACTTCCATTAATAATGTTAGATCTGTTCGTTTCCTTGGTGTTATTCTAGATGATTCTTTATCCTGGAAACCCCACATTAGTGCCATAAGTACAAAACTAGCCAAAGTGGCCGGTATACTGGGAAAAATCCGCCACCTGATTAACAAAAAAGTTGCAATTATGTTATATTATTCAATGTTATATCCATATATTCATTACTGTAATGTTGCTTGGGCTAGCACCCACCCAACTAAACAGGAATCTGTTTTTCGACTTCAGAAGCGAGCTTTAAGGTTAATATTTTGTGTAAATCGTAGACACCCCTCACAACCACTGTTTGCTCAGGCAAGTATTCTTAGTGTTTACCAAGTGAATCAACTTCAAATAGCTCTATTCGTTTATAGCTCTATAAAAAAGTTACTTCCTCAGCATTTTTGTAATATTTTTACTTTTAATAACGAATTTCACCAGTATCCAACTCGTAGTAGTTGTCTTATCAGGCCTCCTTACTCTCGCACAACTCAAACACAGTTTAGTGTATTATACAGAGGATCAAAGATATGGAACAGTCTTCCCACATCATTGACAGATCTTTCTAAAGAACAATTTAAACGGAGAGTAAAATTGCTGCTACTTAGTTGTCTGAACTTTCCAATTTTTAATTGTTTTGTATATTGAAATGTTGTTGTTTTTGAAACATATTTGTTATTATGGAGACTGCCACTCATTAAGCCCCTTGAGGGTTTTTTAGCAGTTGTCCATCACATTTTCTTCTTTTTTAATGAAACATGATTCTGTTTTTATGTTTTGTTGTGAAAATAAATAAATAACAAAATAACAAAAATGAGCCTGTCCATGGCCCTCTTCTTGTAAGGACAGCATTTTTGGGTCACTTTCAGTTTAGACTGAACAAAAGATTACAAGAAATTCTTGACATCAGGCTTCAGTATGTTTGGGAGTATTCAACATTTTGTTGTACGTTTTCAGCTTCTACCCAAGAAGAGAAAACAGTTCTAATTATACAGAACATTTTTAGCGAATCAGTTTTTGCCTCTGTACACTAATTTAGGGCTGCAGCAGCTCATTCCTTTTCTAATCAATGAATCTAACAAATATGCCATAAAACCCACTGATTACACTATTTAACAATATAGGTACATGTGCTTTATCTTGCACACAAGACAATTTCTCAATTTTTTATTGTTATTTTGTATTTTTTATGCATTTTATGAGTAAATTATCATTACCGCAATGTGTCCCGGCTCAAATCCCAAGTGTTTGATCATTAAGAAAACCGTTATCTTTTACTTTTAAATAAAATAAAGTTATACATATATTGTTTAAAGTCCAGTGCTTCATCAAAATGTGTGTTTCAATAATACTAACATTATAATGGTTATAATATTTTAAAAAAATGTTTTGTCGTCAGTCATAGTTTTCATTACCGCAATACTTTTGAGCACTGCAATAAAAACCTATAGGAATTTCAACATGAAATGGAATTTCCCATCACGCATCAGTAATAACAGAAGATCAAAGATGGCGTCAAGGTAAGCATGTCTCCTTTTGTCTTTGTGTTGAAATTCCATGATTTGTCTCAAAACTGTCTAAACACAACGCTAATGATTCTCATTACCGAAATTAGTAATAGTTTTGTGATAAAAAACTATTTTCTTAATTCAAATTTGTTTAGTAATAAGGTAATAAAACACACAATGTCATGGAGGTCATTTTTTAGCTAGGTCATGCTAGCTAAATCTAAAATTAGCATTTTTGTGTTAGGTCATCTCATTACCGCAATGCACTTTATCATTACCGCAATAGTTAAAGCCAATTTCGGTGATGATAATTTCAATTTTGGTAATGAAAATATTAAAGGAATTTGCATTTTTCAATGTCGTTCATGACATTAAATATTTTTTAATAAGAGACAACCTCAATGTTTTGGAGGGATATTAATAAGATCAATATCATAAAAGTTTTTTAGGTTGTTACACTGTACTTAAAGGTATACTATGCAACCGGGGTTGATTTTCCAGCGAGGCTCCCCCCAGAGGGCGAAAGTAAAAGTGCACTGTCGTAAAGATGCTCAGCTGTTCTGGTTTCTCCGTCAAGACAGGCGCGGTTGTTTTGAGCTTAGCAGACAGGCGAACGCAACGAAAAGTGGAAAAAACGGCAGTACAAACAATGACTAACACAGTGAAGGTATGAACATCAAGCTTCCCGCAGCGCTATCTTGGCGAGGCGGCCGCGGCGGCCGCCTCGCCAACATAAAAAAAATAAATAAATAATAATAATAATAATAATAATAATAAAACTCGATATGCTTGCATGTTTATTTGACGTTAACACGCGGTTCTTTGTTGTTGCTTTCGCGCGTGCATATAGTGAATGGCAGGGCAAAAACACATGGAGTTCTCGCCGTAAAGCGAGACTTCTGTGTGTGCGAGCCGAGGGCTCTTGCATTGCAAGTGCGGTATTTTCCCCACAGACCCCCAGGGCGGCCGAGAAAACCTTTGTTCGACCTGAAATGACTCATTTAATCATCCAAAACGGTATGGAACACATTATTAACTGAAAAATGTTGCATAGTATGCCTTTAATGAAGTAGATACATTGTATCAGAGACCCTGTTACCCTTTTTTCCCCTTTGAATCTCATGAAAGTTGCTAGTGTCATATCATAGTAATGAGTGGCCTACATCACGTGTAGATTACTGCCATAGACTTAAAATGTCACATTATTGAGTCATGGAAAGTGCATGTTCACAATTTAAAGATTGATTACTATGATGTTCCTTATCTGTGTTTTTCTTTCCATGATTGCATTCACATTGACCAGGTTGGCAAAAAGTGCACAAAAGAAAGCTGCAGGAAAGGAAAGTTTGAGGAAGCACAGAGAAAAGATATACACCAACCCAGAACTTTTAGAGGAATACAGAAGGAAGGAAAGAGAGAGGTGATGGATAAGGATTAAATGGTTTAGGTGGTGTTTGCAGTCAACGAGTAGTTTTAGAAAATCAGTGTGCAATTTACTCGAGTGTCTCAAAATGCCAAAACCTAAGGCCTTAAAGGAACCATAGGTAAGATTGTGGGCAAAACTGGAACTGCAATCACTTTCAAATTACTGTAGAGCGGTGTATCCCCTCCCCCTCCCCCCAGACTCCAGGCTGCCAACCCGGATCCCGAAACACTACTGACTTTGTGATAAGTAGATAGGTGGAGGGTGGCGCATCAGGCCAAAACACAACATGCCATGACAAAACACAACATAAACATCAGTTGAGGGCTGCAACTTCACTTTTTAAATGACAATATACTGGCTGGACTACAGTTGTCACATGATTTCTTAATGTCTAGTGGCATATCAGGGTCATTTTATGATTAATTGAAATACAATACTTACATATGGTTCCTTTAACTATGGATAGTCCAACGGCATGTTGTCCATTATCCCTTACATATCAATAAGTTGGCACATGTGTTTACAGAATAATATCAAATAATTATGTTTTGTTGTTTCAATCATTAGGTATCAAAGACGGAAACAAAATGGACAGTTTAAATCTGCCGCAATGATGAATGCAATAGAGCATTCAAGACAGAAGAGGAAATGGAGGGAGAACTCTTACAAGTACTACACAGTAAAGAAGCGTTTGAAAGCAGTACTCAATCTAACCCCCCCTTCTTTTGAAGAACCAGGATCCTCCAGGCCTGTATCTGAAACTCCACCTTCTTTAGAAGAACAAGAACCGTCCAGCCCATAATTCACTTAACTCCTAGAAGCCAGGACCTCCCACCTCCTCGTTTGGCATCCACCCCCAAATCAGTGAGACGAAGCACAATCGCTACATTGCGTGCAAAATTGAAAGAGACAGAGATTAAGATGAAGAAAAAGGATCGAGATTTCAGCAATTTACGTAGGAAAATGCAAAGAATGAAGAACGGAAACAAAAGGAAGGAGCAGCAAACAGTGACAGTGGTAAAGCAGAAAGTTAAAAAAAGAGTGCCAGAAAAGAAAGTTGTTGGAGACACCATTGAAGTTGCACAAAATGAAATAAGTGAAGACACCATTGAAGTGGGGACATGGGTCTTGGTGCAGTTCGATGGAGATTTATTCCCAGGCACTGTCACTCAGGTGTGTACAATCTGAACCCAGCAAAGAAAGGAATTGTTATATTAGTCCAGCACAATGTAATTCATTAAAATGCACTCTTTTATGCTTCCTCCAGATTTCAAATGGCCAATATGAAGTTGACACGATGACTGCTATTGGAGAGAATAAGTTTTACATTCCAACTGTGAAGTTTCCAGGTGATAAAGTGTGGTACTTCCAAGATGATATCAAGGCCATCATCCCCGAGCCGCTACCAATCACATCTTCTGCTAGGCATTTCTGTGTCTTGCCAGAAATTTGGAATAAACACAGCAAGAAAAGTCCTTCTAAAATATGAAGAAACTGTCAGTTTACTTGCCATAGTCTGTTACACAGTTATGGGATAGGCCTCTCCCTATTTCCAAAGCTTGGTGGTGCCTGTGTCACACTGTTTTGATGTTGGTTTGTTTGTTCTATGAAATTAGTGTGACCTAATGTTTGTGTACGTTAATCCACACATTTTGGTTATGAATTGATGGAAAATGGGATACCAATGTACTTTAAATGTGTAAAAAGTAAGTGGCTTTAAGCACTGTTTAAAATGTTAAAAAAATATCTAACTTTAAAGGAATAAGCTATACATTTGGACAAAATTCAGCAGGGTTTTTGTTCTTATTCTCATTTCCGAAATATCAGTCTCATCTCTGAAATATCTGTCTCATTACCGAAATGAATGTTTATTTTTTTAAAAATCAACTGTTAGAAAACAGCATTCTTTTCCATTTTCAAAATTAGATTATTCCAAGTATTCTTCCTTCACCTCTGCCACATTGTTCTGTTTAAAGTTGTTAGTTTTTACTTAGATATTGTAAAATACAAGTTGCAAATCACTCATCATATTGCAGTAATGAGACAAATGAGAGAAATTCTAAAAATATGTTATATTTAACAATAACTTTTACAAATGTTTTATGTTGACCTTGGTATTAATGTTAATGATCCATTTAAAAAAATGCATAAAGAATTATATTTATATGTTATATTTCATGTAATGATCTATTGCGGTAATGAGATGTTCTGATGGACTTAGTCTTGAAAACATAAATAAATATATATTAAAAAGCCTAATATTGTGAGAAAAGTAATATTTACAACACCTTTACACTTTAATTCAGATGTCTCAAAAGGAAATGTATTCATACATATCTTTTGAAAAATTCTTTGTCAGAAATCTTTCAGTTGACGGTTTCGTGAGAATCACCCAAATGTCAATAAACACGTGTTTAGCATGTATTTTGGACATTTATGAACAAATATTTATTAATTTAAAGGTTAAGAAATGGCATTTTAGTATTAAGGTCTTTAAATAATAAAGTGACAGTGCATTTGGAGTCTGGTGCAATGTTAGTAGAAATTGTGTTTATAAAACCAGCATACATGCTCACATACATATACACACATACATATTATATATATAGCAGGTATATTATATATATAGCAGGTGGAATGATTTGCAGGCGATTAGAGACAGAGCAGATGAAGCTGCACCACTAATCGGCTGAGTGGAGCAGAGCAGAAGGTGGAAAATAGCCTGCCAGGCCAAAAAACAACAGACAACAGGCAGGCTGCATGACAGGTTAGAATAGAATGGATTAGAAAATGGATTATAATATTATGTACAACATTGTTAACGAAAAGCATCACTGGTTTGGGGTTGAAAGTATTTTCATATCATCAATAAAGAAACAGCCAATGTTTTATCCTTATGCTTTAATCTTTAAGATTGTCAGTTGCAGGGAATGAGGTTTCGATTTGATGTATCTTATTAATTTATAGCAATACAAGGCCTTCAATTGATTAACAAATGATGTTTTATTTTTGTTTCAGATAATATACCCTAGTCAAAGAAAATCTCCTCTTCTGGACTTGCTTGGGTGATAGCAGTCAGAAGATAAAGAAATGTCAGGAAGTATCAAGGTATGTGTTGTTTTGTTTTGTTATATAAAGTGTTTTCTACTTCATTTCTGCTGGGATTTTCATCCTACAAAAGTATCTCTCTGAAAGCCACATTAAACTTCAGAAAATACTGGTCCGCCAGCACCAAATCATTGGAAAAATTTCTTATACTACGGCTACGTTCACACTGCAGGTCTTGATGCTCAATTACAATTTTTTGCTGAAATTGGATTTTTTTGAGGTCGTCCTTCATACTACTATTAATATAAATGTGGCCGCCATCAGACTTCTGTGTGAACGGTTCAAGACCACAAAGCAACCCGCATGTGCAGATAACAGAAAGAGACGTCACAGAGCAGCGCACTGTTTATGGAAGTAATGGTGAATGTAGTTGTTTCAATTAAGTTTTGTTAAATAAAACCTTGAAAAGAATTAAAAATGTGGATACCGGCCGGCATCGCTCCTTGTTATTTTTAGAAAGCTGTTGAGCAATGGTAGTGGACAATAGTAAAACCACATCATAGCAAGACAAAATAAGCACAGCTATTAACAGTGGCCTTTTATGTAGCGCTAACTGCAACGATTGTGTGTGGATGTGTAGTGAGAGACAGATAAAATGCGATATGACTGTTCAGACTTTGAAAAAAAAAAACGATATGTATCCGGGTTAGTACCACATATGGAAGTGGCCCAAATCAGATTTTTGGGGGGTGAAAAAATTGGAATTGCGCCGTTCACACTGCCATGAAAAAGACAGATATAGGTCACATATGGACAAAAACATCGGATTTGGGTTGCATTTCCCTGCAGAGTGAACTTTCTTTGTAAAGCCTTTGTAACATTAAGCATTGCTTGTTTGGTGCATATGCAGACTGTCTTTAGTATAAACTATCACATTTTTATTGCTTTTATTAATAGTTGTCTGAAATTAATAAAAATTTCCTATCTAAGGAAACCCAGCAGGTTTATCAAAAACACACACGGCTCTTGGATAATTCAATAATATTCAATTCTCTATTTATACATTGCACATTCCCCAGTAATGTCCCGTGAAGCCAAATTACAGAACCAATTGGTCAAATCATATAAACAACAACTTTTGATTACAGTTATAATTTTTTTCAGAGCTCTCCCGAGGAAACAAGGCATGAACGTGTCGAGGTGGGAGTATAGCACACTTCCCCATCCCCTGCAGCCAGACTCCAGCTCTTGTGGCGTCTGTGCCATTAAGGTATTAAAAATAATCTAATCATATTTAAATTTTCATGCATGATGCAATTTTTGTAGATGTGTATGTGGGATTTTTATTTTTTGGAGAAAGTCCTTATGGAGCAGGAAATTGTGTTTCCAGCTGGACTGAAGAATGTAGATTTTTTTACGCTGGAAAATTGCTACTACTGTCCTGGAGGCATTTGGTGGGTCATAAAAGAAGCACTACCCCAAAAAAATAATAGCTATGTTAATGAAATCACTCTAAAATTAATCTTTGAAGTAACCATGAGTAGGGTTGGCAGACATGGATGCACCCAGTTGAGATCAGATGTTGAGGATTCCCAGCTCAGTCAGCTTGGAAGGTATTGGCAGCAGTGGGGTTGATTTGAAGAGGAAGAGTGTTATGATTGTTCGATGATTGTTGGTAATCATCTGATGACACACCTCCTGGCTGATGACTCCGGTCATGGCAGACGACTGAAGGACAGGCATCTGTTGATGTAAATGATTATAAGTTGGGGGGAAAAATAAGCCCTATATGCAGTATTTTAAGTTAAGTTAAGGTATGGCAAACAGGTTTGTTGCTGTGAGAAAGACTTTTCCCCAAAGGACCACAAAAGAACTTCTGAAGCTACAGATCTTTCTTGGTGCGGTTTGCAGCAGCGAAGCACAGGAAGAGGTAAACTGATGATCAAATGAGTGTTCCAATTATTACGTGGTCATAAGATCTGCATATTGGAAAGAGAGTAACCATGAGTACAAACATTTACTCTGATGAAAGTACCGTAAGAAATACAAAAAAAAAGACTCTAGCAACACTTAATCTTGTGCCTAGCACCCTAAGATAAAAAGAATCACACTCTTATGTCTTGATATCCTGTGATAAGTGTGGTGTCATCTCCTTTGCATTGGATGTACGAACTCAGCAGAGATATTTGTTTGCGCTGCTTGCTAAAGATAGAAGACATCTCTGTTATACAAGTTGTGCATTTGTTCAGTACTTTATTTGGAGTTGTTTTTCTAATTATCGGTACTATTTATTTGTTTTATAGCAAATATAATTGTTTTATTCAAGTTCAAAAAGTGTCATGATCCTAAGGTTGAAAAATGCACAGTCCAAGGAATCTAAAAACTAATAAATGATCAACAGTTAATGTTTATGTTTCGCGCCATCTTCAGTTCACCAGCCAAGTCTATTCCCACAGCTGTTTGATATTCTGTTTGTTACTCACCTGAATTTAATTTTGTTTATTACGTCCCAGCGTATTTAAATTCCTGGTTTCTGTTTCTCCATTGCTTGATTCTCTGTTTGTTTCATTGTTGCAGCGACAGTGTCGCTGAGTTTTCAGTTGATTATTAAAGAGACCACTTTCATGATGGCTCTGCGTGGCTCCTGTTGCACTTTGGGCCCTAAACCACCATGAATTCTGAGGCAATGTTTATTAAAAGAAGGACTTCTGTTTAGACTGTTTGTTCTTCAGTGTTGGATGGTAAATGTCTAGTTATTTAGTTTATTATCATATAACGTAGTAAAGACTCCTGGATCAATGTGTGCTTCTGTGCTTTTTTGTCTCTCTTATTGTGTCTCTGCTCTGTCTTCTCTAACCCCCAGTCGGTCGAGGCAGATGACCGTTCACACTAAGCCTGGTTCCGCTGGTGGTTTTTCCTTCCCGTTGAAGAGGAGTTTTTCTTTCCACTGTCGCTTCATGCTTGCTCAGTATGAGGGATTGCTGCAAAGCCATGGACAATGCAGACGGCTGTCCACTGTGATTTCCATAGCATCAAGTGGTAAGCAACAACCTGAAATTAGCAGGTGATTGGATGAGTCACAGTTAGGGACTAACAACTAAACCTAAATGTTAGACAAAGTCGTTTCTTTCAAGAGATTTTAGACAGGGGCTTGACTACCAACTGCGTGGAACCATCAGGCAAAGAATGCTGTGGCGAAGGCAGTAAGGCTCCACTTGTGAAAGTAAAATCTGTTGGGCTCTCTTTGGCATTAAGACAACAATTCTTAATGCTAAATTTCCAGACAGGACACAAAAAAGACCCAGTAGCTTATGTAACTGATGACAGTAATGGTTGACATGTGTGTTGCCTGCTGCCTACTGGTCATGCCCCAAGCTAGGGATCTTCTTGAATCTGTAGAACTAAAACAAACATAGGCTGCATCCAGATACCTTTACAGAGTAAAAACTCTTTAGCCAAAGCAGAAGCGTGTCAGCAGTCGCCGTGATAAGTGCTGTCCGAATAGTGCAGTCAGTAAGGAAGGAGGTAGGAAAAGGAGCCTGCATGCTCCCTCCCGGTCCTAGTTTAGCCTAGACCCAAGGGTCAGGGGCAATCTTTCCAGCACTGTAAGTGGTTGCGAAGTTTTTCCAACAACGTTTTCTTGTCTTGGTGTAAGGGCAATCCGCACTCTAACAACTGTGTTTACCTTATCACCTGCAAACAATGTGGAATGCAATATGTGGGAGAGACAGGTAATATCTTATTAGATTTACCCCGAACAGACACAACATTCTAAAGAAAAAGAATACACAGACACATTTAGTAAAGCACTTTGTGGACCATGGCTGGGAGGCTGTCTCTGCCACTGTTATTCGGGGGAACGCTAGGTGGACAAGCATTCAGAGATATAGGGATGGAAGGGACTGGATTGTGAGATTGGATACCAGACACACAAAGGGACTAAATGAAAAACAATAACGGTTGCTTTAACTCCCATTTTACCCTCATATTCTGACCTTTAACCCTATTTGAGATCCCCTAAGGTTTACTTTTTCCCCAACCCCCACCCCATTTTTCATTCTATCCTCCTATCCTGACCTTTTGACCCCTCACCCTAATCTATAAATCCCATTTCATTTTCTTTAACTTGATCCTGATCCTATTTCCCTAACCTGAACTCTTGACCTCTGACCCTAAGTTTCTATCCTATAATCTTGCCCTGACCTCTTGACCCTAACCTCCCAGTCCTTATTTCCTCATCTTAACCTACACTAACCTACACTCTAACCCTAACCTAACTACCGCCAGGGCCTCCTGTCCTAGTAGTCTGGTGGCCTGGGCTCTAACCCTAACCCCTCTCCTTGATGATTCCTAACCCCAACCCTAGCCCCCCTCCCTCCTCCCCCCTCCCATCCCTAACCCTAAGATGAGTATAAACCTAAAAGAAGGAAAACTAAAACGAAGTTAAGTAATAAACCTAAAATAAGGAAAGATGGATGAAGGGAAACATATAAAAGGGAGCAAACCTAAGAGAAGGACAGTCAGAAACCTAAGAGAAGGACAGAGGGAAACACATATAAGGAAGAACAGAAAAGAATAGGGGGTGCCTAAAACTAAATTAAGTCTAAAAAAAAAGGGAAAGGACCTGAAGAAGAGTAAAAAAACTCGAAACGTCGTCAAAGGAAAAAGGAAAAAATACCTACAGGAAACAAAAGAAACGAATGTAGATGCCTAGAGGAAACAAAAGAAACGATCTAGAGGTACGAAGCGCAACTAAAATCTAAAAGAGGGGAAAACAATTCTAATTAACAGAAAGTAAGGGACGCAGAAGGTAAATAATAAAAAAAACAAAAACAAACTTATTACCTATATAACAAAGCTGAACCCGAATATATATAAGAGCCTGGGCCATCAGATGAACGGACAGGGCGGAGAGTGCATGTCAGTCTCCCCTAGTGGGAGACTGCTTCAGTTTTAACTTAACTCCCTGACCCCTGACTCTTCACTCCAAACCCTCACACCTTATTCCAGTCTAATGTTGAACCCATCTCCATCCTTGTTTCTCAGTCTGATCTTTTGACCCCTGACTCCTACCTACAGTCCCTGAATTCCAGCCCTAAATCCAGGATACAGTGATGGCCTTTACATGATAAATTATGCCACCGCAGGCAGCAGAATTTAATCTTGCTTACCTTAAACCTAACTGACACTTAAGTCCAGACCTAACCCCTAGCCCAAAATTCTGAGGACCAATAGAAGGTCCACTTTACATTAAAGTCCTCACTTTGGTGGTAAAATACCAAAAATATGTTTTCACACAGCTGAAAATACAAGAAGACACACACACATCAACACACAATTTTAATGGTTGAAGGTCATACATAAACAGGTCACTATAATATTACTGTGGTCCGCCTACTTTGATGCTGGCTTGAATCTGGATCTAATAAAGTTATTCATGCAATCAGTACCCTTTGAAATATCCTCCTTGTAGAGCGACACTGCCTAGTATATGCAGGCCACCATCCGTTTCAGTTGGTATGTCTGAAATGTTATGACAGAAAACAAAGAAGTGAAAATATGATGTCCAATGCCTTTCTAAAGCAGTCATTTGGCGAGAGATGGGGTACACCCTGGACAGGTCACTAGTCCATCACAGTGCATCTCACACACATGACAACCATGCACACACACCCTCATACGTAAGAGCAAATGAGGGTAAACAATTAGATCTGTCATAATTTTGTATTATGGGAGAAAGCTAGAGTACCTGGAGAGAGCATATACACATGTGGAGAATATGCAAACTCTATGCAGGCAGATCCCAGGCTGAGATGCAAAACCAGGACTCTCTTGCTCTTGTACTGTCTCTTCTGAAATGTTTACATTTTCAGTTTAACTCAAATCTAGTTATATAGTGCCAATGTACGACACGTCATCTCAAGGCACTTTACAAAGTCAAATTCAGTCAAATCCGCCAGACCGATTGGTCAAAAAGTTTCCTAAAGGAAACCCAGTAGATTGTATCGAGTCTTGACAAGCTTCATTCACTCCTCATGAAAGAGCGTAGAGCCAAAGAGGACAGCCGTTTGCATTGTCCATGGCTTTGCCATCTGCCATGACCAACTGGTGGTTAGAGAAGACAGAGCAGAGATCCTTTCTATGATACATGGTAATATGGTATATACATGTATATCCCCCAACCCTCCCCCCATTGGTATCACAGCTAACAGAACACCAGACCAGGTTTACCTACCATGAAAAGAAAACAGACAGAGAGAACAAGAAGTTAAAAGTTGAAATAACAACAAACAATGCAAATTGGAGAACAGGAGAACTCCGCAGAGTGAGAAAATTCCAACAGTATTCCATCCAAACAGTTAAACCCTCAATACACATTTTCAGGTTGTTTATCCAATTGTAAGCATGACTGTACTGTTTGTTTATAAGTCTGTGTGGGAATGTGTATGTGTGTATGTGTCCATTAAAAATAAAATTTAAGATTGGGAATTAGAACTGAAGAATATATTTTTTTTCTCTTAGACCAAGAATGACATTTCTAAGTAAAAAAAAATGTTGTTTATCAGTAGACTTCTGACTTCTCTTAGTAAATAGTTTTGTGTTTTGCTTAAAGAGAATGAGAATGGCGTATTGAACGATGTTTCTACATCTGGGGTCTAAAAGCTGATGACTCACATGAACACTTGACAGGAGGTCAAAATACTTAAAAGTGAGGCTGAACCAAGAGTTCCACCATTGTGAATGTTTTTGAATGAATACAGGTAATGGGAGTCCACTCAGTTGGCCTCATCAGCATCTGCCGGCCAAACCTTGTATTAGTATAAAGGTACACTGTCAAGGCTGAATGTTAATGACAGAAACAGCATAATGATGGTGACTAGTAAGTCCTCACATTTTGTCCTTCGCTCTAGAACACATAAACTCCAGCCTCAGCCTACTCATCAATACCTCGACCAATCTGTGCAAATTTGGAGCAAAATTGACAGGACCATGACATATAAATAGAGCCAGGTCCAGACACAGGTTGCAAGTTAGTGACAGGCAAAAGGACAACGACAGCATCCGATCAAGATCTGAAAATCAAAAAGCAGAAGTCAGCCTTACACCATGGAAAAGCTTCAGGTAAAAACTTTACCTGTATGATGATTGCAATAATGATTGCTTGATAACGGTTTCCCATAAAACCTAAGAGACTAGTTAATTAGATGACATGAGACTTTCTTTTCAGACAGATTCTAGTTATGACTTGGGGAGAAGTGAATTCCACAGCAGGCTATTTGCATTTAATGTGTTTTTGGATTTTTATAATTCTTCAGTAGTGATTTTTAGGAGGAAATGGAATCCTTTTCTGGCATGTTTAGACTAATATACAAGTGAGAGCATTTTGAGTATGCTTTACCCAAAGGTGATCCCTTCCAGATGGGGAATTGGTAGCCATTATCTGGAGGATGGCAGTCTCCACAGCCTGATTAAACGACTCTGTCATTAAACATATCAAGGCACCATTACACGCAAAATATAGATTTGGTCTAAGAATTATAAAAGAGATTGACATGATCAACTTTTGTTAAGCCACAGATTAAATATTATTTGTTAACAGGCAATTTTCTCTCTGTGCTGGTCACTGTTACAGGGGGCTGGATCCTATTCCATCTCTCATATGTTGAAACTTCATGCGGCTACCTTTTTTCCCCCAAGGAATTCAAAGTCATGCAGTCTTGGTTGTTGTGTGTATGCAACAGGTGCGTGTCTTCCTGTTGTGTCTCCTGATCCTCCACCAGTCTCTGGCCCAGCCAGAGATAAGCCAGTGTGTTGGTGAAATATGCACTGCCAGCTTACGAGGCTACCCTGACCCAACGGTTAACCTGCCCAGTGACATCAATGTGCGCAGCATTGCACCCTGGGCTTACCAGTGAGTATTCTTTCTTTATTTACTGTATAGTGTTGTGACATGTGGAAGATATCAAAATCACCTAAACCCTGAAGGTTCTGACTGGACTTGGCAACTGTCTTTTTCTGCTGTGAAACAATTTTTCTGCCTGAAGAACAAAGAACTCTAAATAATTTGGAGATGCAAAATTGGCAGGTATTAAACATTTCTTCTTTCTTTATTAAAAGCCCCAGAAGACTTGGGTTTACATGAGCAATGACATGATTTTAACAGTACTGTGAAACTCCTTTGATTGTGGGGAATATATGTCATGTAGTAATGGTGTTTCATGTGATTTACGAATGTAATGGCCATATTATAATACATGTATAATTTCAGTAAAAATTACAACTCAAATGGGAATTGATCTGATTATATTAAAAAAGAATTTCATACATATTTTACATTTCCCTCAGTAAACTCCCTGAAGTGTAACAACCAATGATGAAAAAAGTGTTTAAGGGTTGAAGGTTTTAGACTTTTAAAGTCACTTTTTGCTGAAACAATAAATATTTGCCAAGCTGAAAGCCATTTCATCCTGTCAGTGTTTTCATGCAGATGGAAGTTAACTGGCAAATAAATGTAATAAAATGAGAAAATAGCCAGCTGAAATGTTGCTTCTAAACTCTCCTTGTTTCCATTCTATGTCAACAGACAGACAACTGACTTCAACCGAGAACCTATGGTCATCACTCAGGCCATATGCCAAGACAGCCACTCCAGTGGTACATGCAACAGTGTCTTGGGACTAGAGACTATCCCTGTTACCGTTAGGATTCCTGTTCTGAGGAAAAACCTACGCTCCTTATCCGGGCCTAGTCACTCTGTAAAATTTGAGAACATCACTGTAGCATGCATATGTGCCTTGGCCCGCATAAAGGAATAAACAGCACAAGGGTGATGATTTGACATCTAAAAGTCTTTGTTTAAAGAAATATGTGAGACATGTGATTAGTGAGAACTACAGTATTGCATTTTAATCATTGTAGTGATCAGTATATTATTGTAAACATTCAGTACATACCTGTTCATAACACAGAAAATAAAGGCATGTGAGATTAATTTGTGTCATTGTTTTATAGAACTCCCTGTTTCAAAAACAACTGGGTCACAGCATAGATATGAAATATATACTGCACAGTACTTTTTCAGTCATACTTCTCTCAATGCTTATTCAACTCTCCCTTTACATAAATGACTGCATCAATACAGTATAGTATGGAGGAGATCAGCCTGTAGCCCTAAAACACAAACGGACCAAACGGAGCAGATGATATCTGATGACTGGAAGCTTCACCCTAGACCTGAGGCAGCTGAAATTTGGTGCCTCTGTCTTTCTGATTAACGGACCTTGAGAAAAAGACAGTGCAGCCCAGCCCTTTCTCTGTAGCCAAGATAAGGCTGTCCTAGTACCCTCTAGTTCAAAGGTGGGTAACCACAACAAACATGAGAGCTGTAGCTCAAGTTCTAGATATGTCTGCGTAAGATGGCTCTTGTAGTGATGACTCAAGCAGCAGTCCACACCTTGTAGGTATCCTAAAAGCTCTTGAGCAGACTTTCCTTCACAATGTTTACAAGGTTTCAGTGACTGTGAATTTAAGTCAGCTGTCATGACCATGATGTGGCCATAACATGCATGTCTTTTGCAACAATGACATTTTCCGATCAACTTAATTTCAGTTGTTCCTTAGCTGTAAGCCTTTACACATGTTTTAAATTATTTAATGTTTATTAAATAACTCAGTCTGTTAAGTATTGTCAAGTGAATATCAGCCCAAGCAGATAATATTAGGATGTTAGTTGAAAGAGTGATTCGAGCACTGGAATTCTTATAACAGCAAAATCTGCACACATATGGAATAAATGAGTGACAACTTTTCTTCAAGTACAAGCATTTATTAACAGAAACAAATGCACATCCAGGGAACGCCATTATATAATGTTGTTCATCTCAATTAACAGTATATTTCAATTCTACTTGGCCAGTGAAACTTAATAAAACTACTAAGCTGTCATGAAACCAAGACAGAGGACGCAGTATTTGAACCAGACAAGCGGGTAAGATTTAAGAATGTTTATTAAAGGACTGATTGTTGGTGGAACCAGGAAGACAGGCAGGAATATGAACACTGAATGGAGCAAACAGAGCTCGAGGTAAAAAAAAAGAAATAGTCCTAAATAGTGATGTTACGTGATGTGCCGAGGCTTCGAGGCGTGTGTCGAGTAATGGAGGGGGCGTTTCCGCAATGCGTGTATCGAGGCTTGCTTCATTTAGGGGAGGAGCCGAAAACGATGACGTCCGAAGCCTCGCTGGCCGGCTGTACCACGTGACTGCTTCGGGAAGTGGTTCAGATTTTGGCGCGGGGTTTGACAGCTTTAGAAACCCCACAGGCTCCATTCAAAATGTGGGTTGTTGTAGGCGAGTTGCGGTCAGTTGAGAGAGTGGATAGAGTTTTGATAGTTTGGATAGCAGAGTTTGGATAGTGGTTATTTAGTTTGAGACAGTTAGTTTGGTGTTTGGAGAGTTTAGGAGAGAGAGAGATAGATAGGAGATCAGTGCTCTCAACTATCACGCATTGACCGTCACTGATTTCACACGGTCACACGCAAACATGGCATTTTTCACGCATAAAAATCCCAACGCCCATCTGGGCAGCGGACGATAAAAACTCCGCCTTCTGCTGAGATGTTTCAGCTTCTTTCACAGCTTGTGGCCATCAGTAATTCCTGCTGCAGTTCATGTTAACAGAGCAGCAGGAAGAGCGATCAGAGTTATGAATACTTTTAGTCTTAACCAGTGGTGAAAGTGAGCCGGTAAGGTCCTGTACTACGTACGCAGGAGGGGAGGGGGCGGGGGAAGAGAGCTGCTGCCAGATATTGCATTCATTCAGAACCAGTGATGGCTGCACTCTGGATCATAAAACAGTTCTGCTCACCAGATGCAGTTTAAAACGCTAAGTCTGGTTATAAGTTGTTTTTATTAATTCTGCATTTTTTAACTACATGCACCGTACTTCTGTGCCTCAGCGCTTGCTCCTCTCCCCCCTCCTTTCCCTCGAACCCAGGGGCTAGTATCACCGTTCACCATTCAAAACGTGAATCACTACGTTTAATGTCCTCACACCCGTAGCAAAGTGTGCCAATTAAAGTCACTAGGAGAGTTATGGCTGTGTTTCATGATCTTTTGTTTTAAACAAAACAGAACCGTGGCGCTTCGGTGCGCTGCTGCCTTGCGCTTTAATTCAGGTGCGCAAAATTACGTTACTTATAATTTGGGTGCGCACTTTTAAGAGTCATTTTAAAGAACTTGTAACATCAGGAGGTTGATCTTAGACCGGTCAGCTCCTATGATCACTGTATAGGAGCCATTTACAGTTTTTATTTATGCATTCCCCCCCTAACCCTCGCACGCAGCGCACCATCGGGTAAAATCCTCCCACCTCACCGCCCAGAGCGCACTGAGGAGAGCAATAGAGATTTGTCTGGTCGACTGAGATGAGAAACCTGTTGCTGTGAAAGGTGATATAGGTTATAAACTGTTACTGTAATTGCATTGAGCTGAAAAGAGAGGAGACATCAGCAGCTGGATCGTGCGTAAAGACGCAGCGGGAACCTCTGTGTGCTTCAGTGTTGCAGCTGAGGGGAAACTGTGGGACCGTATAGTACTGGGCTAATCATTGGTCACAGTACCCCAATCTGTACATACTTGCACTTATTTATTTATGCACCCCGGCATCATCTGTGCCATGTGAGCGTGTCTTTTCAAAGGCTGGATAAGTAGTATCAAAAAAGAGAAATCATTTGAAACCAAAAACTGTGGAGAAATTGTTGTTTCTTAATAAAAATGCATGAAATCATCCAAGTTACACAAGCATTAGCCTATTCACTACCCCCTGCCTAGTTCCACAAGCACTTTCATTGTCCTCTGCCTGATTAAGCCCATGCCATTTTTCTAGAGTCACAGAAAAACATTATTACACAACATGCCATATCACGTCACTACTATTTTGGGAATAATTACACACAGAGAATACATTCAAACAATGTTTTATTATACACATGTGTATACAAAATATATGTAGACAAATTATTTCGTCCTACACCTTTTGTGAAATCATTCCCAAGAGTCATAATAGACAAAAATTCAATGCATCACACGTGTTAAGATACAGCTGGCTGTGATTATACACCTGGCCAGTAGGTGGTGTCGTGTGCATATGAAGCATCAAGAAATGAACCCTTTCTCGAACCAGTTGGCTCAAGTGGTTCAATGCCTCATGAGGCTTCATCTCACCATCACTAGTCCTAAATCAAAGCTGGGTAATCAGAAAGTGCTAGACAGTCCAAAACAGAATCTGGGCTCAGAGTCAGGAAACGGATCCAGGTTCGGTACACAAACAGGCTGACAGGCTAGACGAGGGCAGGCAGGCTCGATGGTCAGATAACAGTCCAGATCGGTACACAGGTTAGCAGGAAGCAGGTCAAGGCAAGCTCGGATAATCCATAAACAGGCTAAGTCAGGCACACAAGTGAGCAGTACGAAACAGGCAGGAAAATCAGGTAAACAGGGATCAGGCTGGCTCAGATATCAGAGGCAAATCGGGTCAGAATCAACAGGGCTATCAGAAAACCGAATGCTGGATAAGACCGAAAGGCTTGAATTGATCTGGCACTGATGACTGGTCTGAAGGTTGGTTATATACTAACTAATGCAGGTGGATCAGATGAGCAGGTAATGAGAACTGGGCGGAGCTAAGCAGGTGTATAGAGTGAGTATTCAGACCAGGCATCAGTGTCGAGATCCTAGAGAACTAAAACCTGGGGCCCGTTCTTCGTACGTTGCTTAAAACATCCGAGATCAAATGAGACATCCAAGATAATTTCATCGTGCTAATCATGATCGGGCTAATTGGGTTCTTCGAACACACCTGTTTGTGATTAGTATGGCTGGATTGAGTTATCTGAGATAATTGCGCGCCCATGCGTTGGTTTAAAGGGGATATGCATCCCCTTTAAACAAAAAATAAATAAATAAATAAATAAAATAATAATAAATAAATAAATAACTGGGATATGCATTGATAGTAGAAAGTGATCAGCAACGCTGCTATTGGCTGTTCAGCATGGCCAAGGAACGCGCAAATTTTTTTTTCTCAGACACTTTTTTTCTCAGAGTTTTATGCTTAACAGGATTTATTGGAGTGATGACGAGGGAGGATCAGGCAGGTATACAGAAAACAATCCAAAGCCAGGTACAGAGCAGACATCCAAGGAAGGCAAAAACAAAAAGTGACAGGAACTGGGCAGACTCAAAAAATAGGCAATGGGATAAGGACAAGAAATCAGACAGGCAGATAACAAGAATGCTGGGAAACTCTTACCGGACAGGTGAATGAGAAAAGACGTTCTGGCAGGGAAGTGTTCTTCTTCTTCTTCTTTTCTATTATGGCGGATCACAAGCAACTTTAAGGTGCATACCGCCACCTACTGTACATGAGTGTGTAGTAGCGTTACTTCACATCTATTAGATTCTATTTTTTAATTTTGTATTCTTAAGATAAATAAACAATTCTTTCCTTAATTTATGAATATCTGTTATGTTTCCTTCATTTCCTAATATACCTTTAAGATTCCATTCATGCCCTATACTTCTATTCTCTTTAATTCTTCCCTTTCAAATTTATATGACTTACAGTTCATCAGTATGTGTTCTACATTTTCTTTTTCTCCACATCTCTCACATTTATCACTATTTTTCCTTCCTATTAAATAAAGCATGTCATTTAAGTAGGTATGACCTATTCTTAATCTACTAATTATTATTTCTTCTCTTCTGTTTCTTTCATTAATGCTTTGAATTCGAACTGACTTTTGCACTTCATATAATCTTCTTCCTTTCTTATCTTCATTCCATATTTTTTGCCATTCCTCCATTTCTTTACTTTTAATAAGTGATTTCCCTTCCCCTTTCCCAAAAGGAATTGAAATTGTTATTTCCCCCTCCAAAGCCCTTTTAGCTAATTTATCTGCCTTTTCATTGCCTTTTACTCCTTCATGTGCTGGTACCCAACAAAACCAAACATCTATGCCACCCCTATATAATCTAAATAAAATATTATGAATTTCTAATACCAAATCTTTTCTATTATTTCCTTCTCCCTTAATACTTTCCACTACTGCTTTAGAATCTGTGCACACCACCACCCTGATTGGTCGAATATCCTCCACCCATTGCAAGCTTAATATAACTGCCACCATTTCTGCTGTAAAAACCGACAATTGATCTGATATTCTTTTATAAATACATTTTTTAAACTCTGGAACATATATTCCTATTCCCACAAATCCTTTTAAATTCTTAGAACCATCTGTATAAATTTTAAGGTAATTATTATATGTAGTTCTTAAATAAATATCAGTTTTTATCCCTATTTCATTTAAATTCCAATCATTTTTCATTGTATTAATTTGCAAATCTACATTAACCTCTGGTCTTAGCCATGGAGGAATAACGCTAATTGGGTTAAATTGAGTTATTTCCTTGTCTTCTAATCCATACTTTTTAATCCATTTCCTAACCATCCATCCAAATCCATTACTTTGGAACTTCACATATTCCCAACAATTTTGTATAATAGTTGAATTCACATGATTATCTATATTACTTTTAATTTTCATCCAATATGCTAAAGCTAATTTAATTCTCCTCATTTCCAGTGGAGTTTACCCATTTTCAATTAAGAGAGCATTGACAGGTGTTGTTTTTATTGCTCCTGTACATATACGTAAAGCTCTACACTGTATTCTTTCTATTTTTTGTAATGATGTTTTAGCTGCTGCTCCATATATAATACTGCCATAATCTATTATTGCTCTCATGAGAGCCCTGTATATGCTTAATAATGACTGTTTATCTGCCCCCCAATTATTTCCTGCCACAGCCTTTAACAGATTAATAACTTTTTTACACTTGGTTTCTAAGTTATCTATATGTGTTTTCCATGAGTAAGAACTGTCCAACCATAAACCTAGATATTTATATTCTGTTACTCTTTCTAAAGTCTGTCCATACAATGTTATTGTTTCTATATTAATATTTCTCTTCTTTGTGACAACCATATAACAAGACTTGCTTGCTGATAATTTGAAACCCCATTCATAAGACCATTTTTCTACTTTACTAATTGCTTTTTTAATATTTTCTACCACATATTTAATATTTTTCCCTTTCATCCATATGGCCCCATCATCTGCATACAGTGCAGATTTTATACATTTATCAGTATCATAGAAAATATCATTGATCATTATATTAAATAAAATTGGACTAATTCCACTACCTTGAGGTATTCCATTTTCAACATTATATTCATTTGAATAATCATTCCCGACTTTTACTCTTATTTTTCTATCTAGTAGAAAATTTGCTATCCAATTATACATTCTCCCACCTATTCCCATCTGTTTCATTTTTATAAGTAATCCTTCTTTCCATAGTGAGTCATATGCTTTTTCTATGTCAAAAAATACTATAATCATTATTTCCTTCATTTTTAAAGCTTTCTCTATGTCATTGCTGACTCTAATTAGAGCATCCACTGTTGATCTTCCTGTTCTGAATCCACATTGATATTCATTAATTAAATTATTCTTCTCAAGAAAGTATCCTAATCTATTAACCATTATTTTCTCCATCCATTTACTTAAATGAGAAGTAAGAGCTATTGGTCTGTAATTATTTGGACAGGTAGAGTCTTTACCTGGCTTATTAAATGGTAAGATTATTGCCCTTTTCCAACTATTTGGTATTGATCCTTCTTTCCATATTTTATTAATCAGAACAGGTGGAAGTGATCAAGGATGGAGGAGTGACGGATGGAGCTGACAGGACCAGTGGAAAGGAACAGAATCTAAATAAGGTAAATAAATAGAGAACCAGAACTACTACTAAGACAGGATTAAGAACATAAATAACCACCAAGATTAAATAATATGCCAGGGTAAACTAAAATACACAAGCTAGAATACAAATCAAACAAGACAGAAAAGTATACTGACTAATCAAATAACAAACATAAAACAAAACAAAACCCAGAATATGACAGAGTCATTAATTAAAACAACAGGGAACACCTCAAAGTCTGCTAAAGCCAGGAGAGAGGGCTGGCAAAAAGTAGCAGACAAATTAAATGCGTAAGTGCTGTCCATGGTAGATGTTTCTATCACTTACAGTATGTATTTTTGCATTTTAATAATTTCATATTTACTTTGTTCTTTTATGTCAGAGCCTCCACAGGAGCTATTAGAACATGGAGACAAGTAAAAGTGAAATACAAGAATATTCTACAAAATGGTAGCCTTTAATTATTATACTGTATTTTAAAAAGCCATTTTTTCCTCTTTTTAAAAGCCACTGTTAAATGATGTGTTTGTCTGTTTATAACAGCCCCCAAGAATAAGGCTAAAAAAAAAAAAAAAAAACAGGTGGTGGTCCTGCACCACCACACTATACCCCAGCAGAGGAACTGGCCCTTGTGTTAAATGAAAACCGAACCATTGTGGAGGGCATCCCTAGGGGAAGCTCTTCCTCAGACCCAAAACCATGGACCAGTAGCAGCAACACCTTCATTACTGGTAGGCTAAATGAGCTTTCAATTCTCTTAGTACACTGCAACATTATTTGTTGCTGCATTAAATGAAGTATAATCCAAATGGCTGGTACAGTCATTTCAACCATTTGTGAAAGTGAAAACGTCTAAATCTTTAGTTAATATAAATTATGTTGGTATGAGTTAATGATCACATTACACTTTTTTATAGTGTAGTTAATTGGAATGACCCCCCCCCCCCCTTTGCGCAGTTTTACATAACACACCAACACTTTTACCAGTTCCCAAACCAGGGGTGCATTTAGGAAATTTGGGGCCCTAGGCAAAGAAAGGCATGGGGCCCTCTGAATTGTGAAGACAACACATAAAACAGACCCATTATACAGATACAGAAATTTTAATAGAATAGACATACATTATTTTTTCTGCCCTTTGTCCCTCTCTTTTGTCCCTCCCTTTTCTTGTTGTTTTCCTCTATGCTTTCTTTTGTCCCTTTTTCTAGTAGACAAGCCATGATCTGCTTATCTGTTCTCCATTTTTCATTTGAATGAAATGATAGTTGGAAGTAAATCTGCGCCCGTCTCCATTTCTTGGCAAGATGCTGTTCTTCACCTGGAGCGGTCCTCTCAGTACTATTGAGCAGCGTGCACGATCAGACAGCTGATTGGCCAGAGCTGGGTCATCTTCAGGAAGTACACTGTGCTGACTGCTTACCAGCAGAGTGGATGATGCTGGACTCTCTCAGTCTGGTGGAACAATATCATTCTCAAAGCCTGGCTGGATAATTGGGGCCCCCAGGAACTTGGGGGCCCTAGGCAACTGCCTAGTTTCGCCTAATGGTAAATCTGCCCCTGTCCCAAACTTATTTAACTATCTCTTATTGCAGGAAAAAGATGACTTGCTGGCTGTTCTTTATAAAGAATTGTTTAAATAAAACGACAGGAACTAAGCATATTTGTCTTTTCTTTTATTAAACATTCAAAAATGGTGTTCCACAATTCTGTCCCGTGCAGCTCTGCCACTAGCTTGGTCCAACTGCACTGGCTGGACAGACACCATTTATAAAGCCGCGATCTAATCTTGTTTACATGTCTCAGCAGGATCTGGAAAAACGAATCCATACGTTTATTTTTAGTCAAATCGATTACTTCACCAGTGTTTTCAGAAAATTTCAGCTGATTCAGAATGGTGCTGCCCACATCCTCACTAAGACTATGAAAGTAGAGCCTGTATCTCAGAGAATAGACTTTAGAATGAGATTTTCCTCAACTGGTAGAAACAGTTTATTGTCAGCTGCTTTAAATGACACTCCAATGACATTACTTTTGTCAAAGATAACGCCAAGTTTTCCAAAGCTACTTCTAAAGCACTACATCAACATAAATTTACTCAAGTAAAAGTAAAAAGTTGGCAACTAAGAAATTACTTAAGTAAGAGTACAAAAGCATTAGGTAAGAGGGCTACTGAGGGCTATTCAAGGGCTATAAGAGGGCTATTCAATATTTTAAAATTCTGTAATCCGACAGACAAAATGTTTCGAGTAGCCAGAAACTGTACTCAAGTAAGAGTAGCGATACCTCTTCAAAATATTACTCAAATAAAAGTAAAAATTACAGTGCAGTAAAACTACTCCTAAAAGTTAATTTTTGTTCAAAAAGTGCCCATCTCTGCCCACACATTTGCGGCAAAGACCAGACAACTGTCCAGCAGACAATCCCTTCCACAATCCAGAAGTGGGGTAGGTAACCAAAATAGTTGGTTGGTTGAAGAACGCCGTATCCAAGCATATTCATGGAAAGCAAAATGGGGGGGGGGGGGGGGGGGGGTTGGAAATATAGTGCATGAAACACCAGAACAACTACAACATTAATAAGACTAAATAAAAATGACCATGTCAACAGGATCAATTTGCTTTGTTATTATCATTTGCCTATGGCCTCCAGCAAATAAAGGTAAAAAAAACCCGCCTGGAGTTAATGGCAAATATATGTGTAGTTGATGGCACAAATAAACTACGAAGAGCAATCAAAGTTTTCTGGGGTGGGGAGTAAAAAAGTAACCTGTAGCCTAAACAAAATTATACAAGTATGAAAGTGATTTGGACATTTACTTTGTTCTTTATTTAGTTTCAATTAGTGTTGTACTTCTTTAAATGTAAACCGGAAGTAACAAAGGGCTACAGCGAAGCCAATCCTTTCCAGATTTGTAAACATTATAGATGGTACCCACGCCGATCAGATGCGGCGGCCATTGTCCCAGCGCATGTTGTGTGAGTCAGCAGCGTTGTCTCCTCCGGTCTTTGTCTGGCCCAAAGGGCGTGTTTCTGTACTACTGTACCTCAGAGGAACTGTTCATAGCTCCGGGTAAGGCGAAAACCTAACTTTTTGCTTGGGTTAAAATGAGCTGACCTGCACCCTTATAACCAGTAGCGTTTTAACTGCTGAAGACACCAAACTTCCGTGTGTTTTGAAATGCATTGTGAGCTTTCGGTGTTCCGCGACCGAGTTTCTCCAGCTTTGACGCCCATGTCTTTCTTCACGCTTACTATCCATCTTTAGTTGTTCACTTTTCCAGCCAAGCACATTTCATTAACTACAGGCTGCGGTTTGCTTTAGAAAGTATTGGCTCGTTGTTTTCTGTGTTAAAGTTTCTCAAACCGACTTCCTGTGAGTGAACCAAGTGGCGGAGAGCTACATGCCCGCTTCGAAACGTGCTGGCTGCGTGTCTGCTGGCTACGCAAGCATGAGTCTAAAAGGAAAAAAAAAAAAACAGCAACACCAATCGATTCTCTGTGGTTCCAAAATGTTTTGTTTTGTTTTCGTTGATTGATATGAAATACCCAGGCTGATCTGGACAGCAAAATACGTAACAGTTAAGTGTTATATATGAGTTCTGCATGTTGCCATGTCAAAGAATCAACCCAGTAAGCAGGGGCGTTTCTCAACATGAGCTACACGCTGCAGAGTGATAAAACTGATCAAATGTGACATGACTGTTCAGACCGCGGACTACCCAGAGTTTTCACCACATATAATTCATCATGTCGCACCGCCACGGTAAAATGAAAGCCACCAAACCTTCAGAATTAAGTTTGTTTTCTTTTTTCTTTTCTTTTTTAATGGATGTTAAAAAATATAAAGCATATGAGATTAAGGATGCACGGATCCTCATTTTTTCACTTCCGATCCTATTCCGATACCAGCATTTGGGTATCTGCCAATACCAATACATTTCCGATACCAGAGCTCTTTTTGCTTCAAAGTTATATAGCCACGTAATATGCTTATTAAAAATGACTAAAAACCGCTTGATCATGATCAAATAAGGTTATATACACAAAGCCTCCATCTTGATAGACAAATATAAACCGATGTCGCGACATCTACTGGCAGTATCGCAGAACTATCATAATGCAGGTTTGCTTAATTTATAAATCAATTGTAAGAAATGCCAGACTGAGCATGACCCTGTGCAATAAAGCAGCAGCTCGGCATGATCGAAGACCAATGAGATACAACAAGTTTAACAGCCTCATATCAGAACATTTACTCATGTCAATCAACCCTGCGGTCAAATCTGAGCCTCAGCAGGTTTCGCGTCCACTTCAGTGAACACCAACGTTCATACTGTACTCCCAATGACATTCCCAACTTTGAATCTTTTTTTTTCGCTTTTCTTCACTGGCTCTTGGACCAACCTTCAGTGTTTCGCCTGGAGATGCTAATAGCTGTTAGCCGCTTCCTTGTTTTAACCTCTGCTGCGTATGCGCAGTACGTACTTACGTTAATACTGTAAATAAACATGTTTATATACATATTGACAACCTGGCCACAGGTTGTTTTTGCTCATATTAACATATTGAGCAAAAACAAAGCATAAAACACCAAAATAATAACTAATACACCAGCAGGACGTGAGAATCTTTCATAAGACCGGATGACCGGATGAGGAGTAGAACTGATGGTGCAGTTCTACTCCTCCATCACCGAGTCCATCCTCACCTCCTCCATCACCATCTGGTACGCTGGTGCCACCGCTAAGGACAAGAGCAGACTGCAGCGTGTCATCCAGTCTGCAGAGAAGGTGATTGGCTGCAATCTTCCATCTCTCCAGGACCTGTACGCCTCCAGGACTCTGAGGCGTGCAGGAAGATTGTAGCTGATCCCTCGCACCCCAGTCATAGACTATTTCAGTCACTTCCCTCTGGCAGGAGGCACTGGACATGTGACACTGCCTCTCTCCCCCGTTCAGGACTTACAAGCTTCTGCGTTACATTAACGCACAGTTTACTGAGTGTATATAGCTTCTGTTTATATATATACTTTATTTTATTTTATCTTATTTTTGTCTGCACCATCAACACCAAGTCAAATTCCTTGTAAGTGCAAACCTACTTGGCAATAAACTTGATTCTGATTCTGATAAAAACCTTGTATGCACCCAGAGTGAGCTACTGACATATAAATAAATAAAGTCAAATAATGGGGCTATGCACCTTTAATGTTATTCACACTATTTCGTCTGTCGGTACAACGGCTTTGTGAGGTTGTAAGTTGCAGTCTTGCTTTGTGGTGTTTCTGGTGGTACGTGTTTCCACACATTGAGCATGTTGTGATTAAAAGTTGGTTAGCCACGGTGTGAGGCTCAATGCAGCGCCACAGCTAGCTGGCTGCAAATTGTGGAATGGGTTTCTTGACCGGAAGAGGATCTCATCATGAGAGCTGTAGGAACTCGGCTCAGTTTCAGGAAATCCTGTCCACAGTTAGCAACCAGCTAGCAGAGCAGTTGCCTGTGACTCTGGAGACTTTCCAACAGAAAACATTAAAGCACAGACACAGTTTATGGATCGCAAATGCCCGCGGGTTGGATCGGAATTTTCTAATCCTTAAAAAAATGTGGTATTGGAGCCCGATACTGGATTGGATTGGCCCCATCCCTATATGAGATATATCCTATATCAGAGGTCACGGATTAGCGGACCACGGTCCGGATCCGGACCCAACTGCTACCTAATCCGGACCCAACCTCATTTAAAACATTTATATATTACTGCATGTTGTCCAACGACAGTGTCTAACTCAGGGGTTAAAGTTCTCCGTCGCTGCAACGGATTTCCGTCATTTGGAAATTGAGCGCAAAAAGTCCCGTTTAGACTTTTTATTCAAGGTTATAATCTGAAGCTGCTCTCAACCAATCAAACCTGGCAGAGCCGGGACATTAGCCAATCGGAATGAGAGCAGGGCGGGTCTTTCCAAAGCGGACATGGCCAGTCTGTGGTTTATCGGTGTTCATCATTTTAACCTTTGGGAGGGCATTTTAAACTGGCCACAGATGGCATGAATGAAAGTAGCGGTGGTCAAAGGTTTTCTTTGGATTTATGCGAACCAGCAGGTCAGAAAGTTCAGCAGCTGACAACAACTTCCCTCGGTAAGCGTCAATCTGCTCCTGCAGTTAATTAATGAATTATTTCCACCTGTGGCCATGTCAGCGTTTATTCCCTCGCTGATAAACGCGGCGACCAACCAGGGATCTCCTCGTGATTCGCTGTTATGTTTTATTTAAACACAAAGAAGAGTAACGCCCTAGCTCAGGCTAGTTTAGCATGACCCTTGAAGAACAAGAGTCAGACTGTGACACGATGTGCCGCATTTGACTGGGTTCCATTCAGAAAAAGTAAAAAAAAAAAAACCTGCGCTGTTCTGAAGCAAAGAAGGCAGAGCTGTATCTGCTGTCGGTATGCAGCAGTGATCACCTGATGAGCAGCTGCGCTCCAGGACACTAAATAAAATGACAAGGATTTTGATGCTTACAGATTGTTAAGAAAACTACATTAAAAAGATAAAACAAATAAACTGCAGCTACAACATGGACTGGAGAACGGGTTCCAACTGGGTGAGGCCAGAGAAAGGCGATTCTCAGAGAGTTTTTAATGAAGTTAAAGTGGAGCGCGGACACAGGGTTCATCCTGGACAGGTCTCCAGTGACTGGGCTAAAATATAACAATTTTATTAAACTTCAAAAAAGTTAAATCATGCCTTTTTATAAACTGTAATGATTAATTGGTGAACAATTACGGGCAAAGCAGAGATTGATTATTGTCATGTGCAATCTGTGTCAACTTAAAATGTATTATGTCATGATAGTGTTGGTGATGTGTCCTGCATTTCCAAGGCTGTGGTTGGCCTTGTATGATCATAAACTTGGTTTATATTGAATGTGACAGGGAGCCAGTGGAGTTGATGTACAGGTGTGAAGTAGATGATGTAATGATGCAGCTGCTGTCTTTGTACTAGCTGGAGTTTCTGGAGGGTTTCTGGAGGACAGAGAGGAAAGGGAGCTGGGATTATAAAGTGGACTGTGGACCAGTTTGTCAACAGTGTGAAGGAAGAACTTGATGCTGCAGAGATGAAAGTAACCCAGATGATGATGTGGATGTGGAAAGTGATGGAAGGCTGTCCAGGATGACGCAAAGGCTTTAAAGCTGAAAGGTGGCAGAGATACAGAAATTTTCAATGGATATTTTAAAAGTATCAGATTTAGTTGACTTTGCACACTAAGCAAGTGAGCCAACTAATGCGGCATGATGTCCACGGCCCGGGAATATATGGGCTTGCGAGAATGTTTTCAGTCAAACATTATTTTTGCTTCAACCCCTGTGCTAACTTCACTGGCGCCGCTTCTCTTGTTAATATGGCAAAGCCCTCCGGAGCGTTCCCAAACATATGCGCTTGCTCATACATACAGAGAAAATAGCTGATTTAAAGGCGCAGAACGAATGAGCACCTCAATATGTGCTTGAGGTTGGCTTTATTGCCAATCAAACCCAGGTTTAAAATCCTTGCAGGGCAGCCTAAAGCTCACTTCTATCATTAAGCCATAAAAATAAAATTAAAAAAAGTTCAGTTGTTTTATAAAAGATGTGAAAGTCAAGAAATTGTCTATATACCAAACTGTGAAAGATTGTGGTTCTCTATTTCAAAAAGCATTTGGATTTTAAAATAGAAAAACGTTCTATTTTTATGTTATTTTTTTGTTTAAAAAGTCAATGTAAAAGGTGGATGCATAAACATTTTATTTCAGTGTTAAATACTGTTTAAAGTAACGGATTGTAATAAAAAATGTGTCCGGACCTTTACTGGTTGTTGATTTTCTTTATTCGGACCCCACTGATTTTTAATTAGTGACCCCTGTCCTATATTATGTGTAGCCTATATTTGCGCACTTATACTTACCATAATTAGGGCTGAACATTATAGAAAAAGAAACATATCGATAAAATAGTAATCATATTGATAGATATCGATAATTATCAAAAAAGTCAAAACATATATTTTAAGTGCAGCCCTGGCCATTTTATGCTGTTGCTTAATGACCTATTCTTAAACAAACACTGATATATATATGTGTGTAGTTGAATTATCGTCCAGTCCTACCCATAATCAGAGTTTGATATTAATTTAAATATCCATCCATTTTCTAACATGTCTATCCCTTGTGGGGTTGTGAGGGGTGCTGGTGCCTATCTGCAGCTGTCAATGGGCGAGAGGCGGGGTACAACCTGGACAGGTTGCCAGTCTATCGCACGACAAACAACCACTCACGCACACCTAAGGCGAATTTAGAGAGGCCAGTTAACCTAACAGTCATGTTTTTTGCCAGAGTACCCAGAGAGAACCCATGCATGCACAGGGAGAACATGCAAACTCCATGCAGAAAGACCCAGGGCAAGGACTCCCACCCAGGACCTTCTTGCTGCATGGCAACAGTGTTACCCACTGTGCCGCCCCTAATTTCCCTAATTCCTCCTTCCTGTCAGGCTGCCAAGCTTGACACTGACACCGCATGGTGCAGTGCGCTGCTTTTAGGAGGGATGGGAAACTAGAGGCAACAGTCTTCTGTTGCCCATTTAGGGTCTTTGTTGCTATAGTTTGCAACTTTTAAGAAGCGAATATCAACAAGTCTAGTGACTTTTTCTGTTAATGGGAACTTTGTGTGAAAGCACCAATCGAAAGCTGCTATGAACCCTCTAATATTCCCTCAGCGCTGTCTCACAGGCACACCACAGCTGCCGCTGCCTTGTTCTGAAAGCCCCACATGCAGTCAGACCATAGAGAGCAGTGAAGAGACCCATGCCAAAATGAATCATGTATGCACAAAAGTGCTGTTAATCCCACCCTGGATTACAAAGCGGGAAATAAATATGTCGTTAATATAGTTTTTAAAGTAGTCTATTTTATCTCTGAAACGATTCCCTGAATTACATTCACACATAGCTTCAATCACTTATTCACCTCAGTCACTTTGTGTGCCTCTGACAACAGTTTTATTTCCCCATACAGGACATTTCTATTCATTTCACATTTAATCACGGTTTTTAATCATTTTTTGTCCGATTATTCCTACAACATGGATAACAAATGTATGGACAAAAGGATGACGTCATCCTTACCCACCACCCCAACCCCAACAACAACACAGTTTAAAAAAACCCAAGAGGAAACCCTGAGTACCTCATATAGAAGTGGCACAAATTGGATTTTTTTAGAAGTGATAAAATCGGAATTTGGCTGTTCACACTGCCATGAAAAAGACGGATATGAGTCGCATATGGGCACAAAGAAGGGATTTGGTTCGCACTTCCTTGCAGTGTGAACGTACCCATAGAGTCATCAGTTCCCCATGTATGTTGTTGGCTCGCCAGGCACTTTTCATTGCACATGAAAAGCACACCTTTCAATAAATCTACACTGGTAATTTCAGATTCCTGGGGCTGCCCTATTTACATTACGTTTTATTGTGAAAATGGAAGTTTGGTTGTGGTTTTACTGTTCATTTACAAGGCAATGCTAAGTGTTTTTTCTTACAATGGCACAGTTTCAAAACAGGTTCCAGAGTGTAATGGTTTGAAAACTTCTCGGTTTCTGTTGTATAAAATAGAAAAGATGGAACTTTTCTTCCAGGGAATCCCTGGCTCATGTGCAGTATGGCATGAGATCGGTTGAAATAATGTACAGGCAAAACAATTTTATGAAAGATTATCACATCTTGCTGCTGTATTAGTTGTTATTTTGGTGTGTTATGCTTTGTTTTTACTCAATTTGTTAGTACATAAAGCCTTTTTTTGTTTATTTTTAATAACAGAGAAATACGACACTGTGCATGTGCAGCAGGGGTTAAAACCACAGACATGTACAGGTAAAAGCCAGTAAATTAGAATATTTTGAAAAACTTGATTTATTTCAGTAATTGCATTCAAAAGGTGTAACTTGTACATTATATTTATTCATTGCACACAGACTGATGCATTCAAATGTTTATTTCATTTAATTTTGATGATTTGAAGTGGCAACAAATGAAAATCCAAAATTCCATGTGTCACAAAATTAGAATATTGTGTAAGGGTTAAATTTTGAAGACACCTGGTGCCACAAACTAATCAGCTGATTAACTCAAAACACCTGCAAAGGGCTTTAAATGGTCTCTCAGTCCAGTTCTGAAGCCTACACAAACATGGGGAAGACTTCAGATTTGACAGCTGTCCAAAAGGCGACCATCGACACATTGCACAAGGAGGGAAAGACACAAAAGGTTATTGCTGAAGAGGCTGGCTGTTCTCAGAGCTCTGTGTCCAAACACATTAATAGAAAGGCATAGGGAAGGAAAAACTGTGGTCAGAAAAAGTGTACAAGCGATAGGGATCACCGCGCCCTAGTCAAGATTGGGAAAAAAAAAACATTCAAAAATGTGGGGGAGAATCACAAGGAGTGGACAGCTGCTGGAGTCAGTGCTTCAAGATCCACCACCAAGAGACGCTTGAAAGACATGGGTTTCAACTGCCGCATACCTCGTGTCAAGCCACTGTTGACCAAGAAACAGCGCGAAAAGCGTCTCACCTGGGCTAAGGAAAAAAAGAGCTGGACTGCTGCTGAGTGGTCCAAAGTCATGTTTTCTGACGAAAGCAAATTTAGCATTTCCTTTGGAAATCGAGGTCCCAGAGTCTGGAGGAAGACAGGAGAGGCACAGGATCCACGTTGCCTGAAGTCTAGTGTAAAGTTTCCACCATCAGTGATGGTTTGGGGTGCCATGTCATCTGCTGGTGTTGGTCCACTCTGTTTCCTGAGATCCAGGGTCAACGCAGCCGTCTACCAGCAAGTTTTAGAGCACTTCATGCTTCCTGCTGCTGACCTGCTCTATGGAGATGGAGATTTAAGGTTCCAACAGGACTTGGCGCCTGCACACAGCGCAAAATCTACCCGTGCCTGGTTTACGGACCATGGTATTTCTGTTCTAAATTGGCCAGCCAACTCCCCTGACCTTAGCCCCATAGAAAATCTGTGGGGTATTGTGAAAAGGAAGATGCAGAATGCCAGACCCAACAACGCAGAAGAGTTGAAGGCCACTATCAGAGCAACCTGGGCTCTCATAACACCTGAGCAGTGCCAGAAACTCATCGACTCCATGCCACGCCGCATTAATGCAGTAATTGAGGCAAAAGGAGCTCCAACCAAGTATTGAGTATTGTACATGCTCATATTTTTCATTTTCATACTTTTCAGTTGGCCAACATTTCTAAAAAATCCCTTTTTTGTATTAGCCTTAAGTAATATTCTAATTTTGTGACACACGGAATTTTGGATTTTCATTTGTTGCCACTTCAAATCATCAAAATTAAATTAAATAAACATTTGAATGCATCAGTCTGTGTGCAATGAATAAATATAATGTACAAGTTACACCTTTTGAATGCAATTACTGAAATAAATCAAGTTTTTCAAAATATTCTAATTTACTGGCTTTTACCTGTATATGTAGACGCCGCGTCGTCGGATGAGAGGAGTGACGACAGAGCGGCCATCTTAGGTCAGACAGAATACACGTCAATTCAGGAAAGTGGTACTTTATGTTTTCAGACACTCTGAATCCGGTGAATTCTCAACCGTTTTCCAGATAAATCATCTGGCTGAAAACTTCACCCCTTTAGGGGCTACATGGGACCAATTGATTGAATTAAATGATTGTCTTACTTAATAATTTTGATTTTGTATTGAAAGTTAGCAAACTTCCAGAGCTACGTCCCAGGAAGCCCGACTTTTACTCCGCTTATGGGTGCGCAAATAAAAGGACACTACGAACCAGATCCTTGGGAATTACCTTCCATAAGTAAAATTTTATGATAGATAATCCTCATGCTTTACAGTTACAGTTTTTCCGGCATCAACACAATATGTGCTAATGGGTAGCAGGGATGGAAGCAGAGAAAAGTACATTAAACACCCTGATTTCTAAAAGATCTGACTGAGGATATCCATCCATTTTCTGACCCGCTTAATCCCTCATGGGGTCGCGGGGGTTGCTGGTGCCTATCTCCAGCGTTCACTGGGCGAGAGGCGGGGTACACCCTGGACAGGTCGCCAGTCTGTCGCAGGGCAACACAGAGACAGACAGGACAAACAACCATTCACGCACACACTCACACCTAAGGACAGTTTAGAGAAGCCAATTAACTTAACAGTCATGTTTTTGGACTGTGGGAGGAAGCCGGAGTACCTGGAGAGAACCCACGCATGCACAGGGAGAACATGCAAACTCCATGCAGAAAGGCCCAGGGTTGGATTTGAACCCAGAACCTTCTAGCTGCCACTGCGCCACTGTGTGCAGCCCATAACTGAGGATATATATATATATATATATATATATATATATATATAAACAAACAAAATGGTCCTAAATTACTGGACAGACATGATTTATGGGGGGAAAAAATATACAGTATTTTTCTTTTTGCTATGATTTTGTAATGTCTTTGATTCTTTTTTTTTTTTTCTTTTTTTTCCCCAGTGTCCTGTCTAGCAATGTGGCAATAAGAATTGATGTCTTAATGCCAAATGGAGCTCGACAGATGCTCTATTTGGCAGTGGAGCAAACAGCTTACGCCATTGTGTTCCGCTTGATTTGTGCATGTAAATAGCTTTATTGTGATTCCTGCAGGGAGAATTTCAAATTATTTGGACACTACAATGGGAAAGTAGGAGAGTAAAGGAAGAACAAGAAGAGAAAAAAAAGAAAGAGAAGAGGTGAAAGAAAGAAGAGATAAAAGGGAGAGAATGATAAAACGTCCTCTATCTGTTTGTGTTTGTGAGAGTGCACTAGTTTAGGTGAAAATTATCCAAAAGGAAATAGCTCGATAGTGGTTGTGGAGAACCAAAGACCCGCCTTCCCCGAGCACAGAGGCAGGGGTCAGGGGACCCATAACCCCGGACTCCCAAAGGGGCCCCCAAAGCAGTGCGCCCAAGAGGGGCCATCACAGGAAATCTGCAACCCCCCCCTCCCCCCCCCGAGGAAAGAGGAGAGACGACCCCGAGGAAATCCCCCAGCCACCGCAATGCCGACGCCCCCGAGAGCCGCGGGGACGAGCCCGTGGGCTCCGCCGGCAGCCAGCCGCGCTGAAGTGGACCCGGCCATGGGCCCTGAGGGCCAGAGGCCCCAGGGGCACCCCGCCCCCGCGGCGGGGGCCCAGGCCCCGCCAAGCCGCCACCGGGAATGGGCCTGCACCCACCCGGGAACCCGCCCCAAACCCGAGGACCGCCAACGCGCCAGAGGGCCAAGGCGCCTGCCATCGCAGCAGAGGAGGGCAGGACGTGGGGGGATGGGCTCCGCACCTATCGGAGACTTGAGATGTTCTTGGGAGAGGGAGCAGACCAGACCCGAACCTGAAAAAAAAACAATTCAACTATACGACTGCCTGTGCCCGACCCCCGGCCCTGCCCCCGGACCAGGCCGGGGGGCGTATGTATATATATATACATACATATATACATAAATAAAAAAACAAATAAATTAATAAGATGGGGGACCCTGGCTAGCCAGCCCGCACGACCCATCCCCCCCCCCCCCCCAGGCGAAGGCCGCACCGGGAGACTACACGGACCAGGACCGGGACAGGGGGCCGGACACAAGCACACCAGAACGCGCCCCCCCCCCCCACCTGTAGACTTAACCCCTCCCCAACACTAACATTCAAACATCTCACCATACATTCGACAGTAGACATCCAGGCTGGGGTTAGCCCCTACTCCCCCTCCCTCCCCTCCCCCCACTAACAGAATGCCGATCCAAAGAAGGGGAAAAGCATCTGCCCTGAGATGTTAATGACCATGCCCCCCTACCAGCTCAACAGGCCCCGAGGCCCCCCAGCGCACCAGAGGCCCCGTGCAGGGGCAGACACCCGGGCACGCGCCGGCCCAGACCCCAAGCGGCACACCCCTCGGAACCGGAACCCCCGAGGCCCCGCCCAAGGGCGGCGCGCCCCAGGGACCCCAGGCCCCCAGACCCACCCAGGACTCACCCAGCGACAGCACAGCTACCAGGTCAGTAACCCATGTTCGTCACCGCGTAGCTCCCCAAGAGCGCCGCAAGCGGCGCTGTAGGCCACCCGTAGACCTCCCAAGCCCCTCCCAGAATTTGTTGATTTTTTTTTTCCCACGTTGCAGTTTGTATTATATCATTTTTAAATGCTGTTATTGGCACCTCTGCTCTCACTTGTCTGTATATAGTTTTGCTCCTATGTAGATCAGTGCTGTTGTCTGTAGATCGGTATCTGTGTATATATATATATATATATATGTATAGAAAGAGAGAGAGAGAGAGAGAGAGAGATTTATGTGTGTGGAATTTGTGTGTTTATTAGATTAATATGTAACAGCAAAATATGTAAGTGCGTGTACATTTTTCATCCGGTTTGACTTCAGTTTAAATTCAATTCAATTCAATTCAATTTTATTTATATAGCGCCAAATCATGAAACATGTCATCTCAAGGCACTTTACAAAATCAAGTTCAATCATATTATACAGATTGGGTCAGATTATACAGATTGGTCAAAATGTCCTATATAAGGAAACCAGTTGATTGCATCAAAGTCCCGACAAGCAGCATTCACTCCTGGGGGACCGTAGAGCCACAGGGAGAGTCGTCTGCATTGTACATGGCTTTGCAGCAATCCCTCATACTGAGCAAGCATGAAGCGACAGTGGGAAGAAAAACCACCCATTAACGGGAAAAAAAAACCTCCGGCAGAACCGGGCTCAGTATGAACGGTCATCTGCCTCGACCGACTGGGGTTACAGAAGACAGAGCAGAGACACAACAAGAGAGACAAAAAAGCACAGAAGCACACATTGATCTAGTAATCTGTTCTACATTAGATGGTAATAGTCGGTGATCTGTCCTCCCTGGATGATTTCACAGTCAACAGAACGTCAGACCAGGTGTGCCTACTATGAAGAAAAAAAGAGAGAGAACAAAAAGTTAAAAGCTGAAATGACAACAGTCATTTCAATGTAATGCAATGCAAATCTGGAGAACAGTAGACTGGAGAACAGTAAAAATCAGTAGAGTGAGAAAAGTAGGCCCTGATGTCCTCCAGTAGCCTAAGCCTATAGCAGCAAAACTATAAAGGTAGCTCAGAGTAACATGAGTAACATAAATAATTTTGGTTCTGAATAAATATGTGTAATCTGTCTGAAAGGTCACGAACATTGTGAACATATGATTAAAATGAGATCTGAGCTGCCTCCTATTAATTTTGACAGCAGCTGTCTGATCTGTGGTCTGACCCAAGATGGCCGCCCTGTAGGCACGTCAGCCTAGCGGCCGGCAGCGTCCAATGGGGCATCTACGTATATAACGTCTATGGTTAAAACAAGGAAGCAGCTAACTGCTATTAGCATCTCCCAGTGAAACAATGAAGAATAATCCAAGATCCATTGGGGGGAAAAAACGCTAAAAAATATGATTCCAAGAGGGAAAAGACTGCAATGTCACTGGGAATACAGTATGAACATTGGTTTTCACTGAAGCGGAACCTAAAGCTGCCGAGGCTCAGATGTAACCGCAGAGTTGATTGACGTGAGTAAATGTTCTGATATGAGCCTCTGAAGTTGCTGTAGATCGGCGTATTTAATTTATAAAGGTTGGTGTTCGATTACGCCAAGCTGCCGCTTTACTGTGAGGTATTGCATAGGGTCAGGCTCAGTCCAGCATTATTCACAAGTGATTTCTTAATTAAGCAAACCGGCATTATGATAGCTCAGCGATACTGCCGGTAGATCGCACCACGTCTATTTTCATCGCGCCCGCTTTGGGGCTTTATTTAGCCTGAAAAAGGACCATCAAAACTCTATTAGGATGGAGGCTTGGTGTATATCACCTTATATTATCATGATCAAACGGCTTTTGGTATTTTCTTAAGCATATAACGTGGCTATATACCTTTGAGCAACAGTTGAACTTCACTGTCTGTCCACAGGAAAACAGCTTTTTCTACCGTCTCAGAGGTGTATTAGTGGTGACGGCTTTTAGGCAGTACACATACACACTGCTTTCAAGACTCACGCATTTTCCTGACTTCACACTCACACATGACATTCTTCATGCTGAAAACAAAGCCCATACTGAATGGGCTGTGAATGACCTGTTCACTGCACTGTCTGGTCAGAGCTCAGTCTAAGCTCCACCGTCTGTAGAGCCTTTTTGTCCTTTTTCATAGCTTGGTGGGCATCTGCATTTCCTGCCTCTGTTAGCGTCAGCAGAGCTGCACCAAACAAACACCGGGAAGAACCTTAACCCTCTCACTCTCTTCTTATACAACTAGAGAGCTTTGCACATTTTGAGTTTCAGCAAACATAGCACCATTAGTCGTGCAGCATGGCAATGGTACCCTTTACTACTAAAAGGTAGTAGTAAAGGGTACCCTACTACTACCATATAAATTGGGATTGTAATTAGAACATTGCTGTGTAAACATAATGAATGACAACGTATGTAGAAAGACAACCTGTTTTCTGATCTGACCGTTTTTGCGCACATTAACAAAGCTAACTGCCCCTGAGTTCAAGCTCAAGTAACTATTTATTCGTCTGGAACTTCAAGTGTAATGCAGCATCAACTTACAGTGCAGAGAAGAAGGTAACAATAACAAACATCAGTCACTCACACAGATACCACTTCGCATACATCACAAGACTGTAAATATACAAGAGAGATCATCAAACTGGAGATTGCTCTCTTTGTCCTGAATGACAGTGGCCTGTACCTGCGACCTGAGGTGAGGGGGGCCGTACTCACTGGAGTGTGTGAGTGCTATATGCAGACCTTTTGATTTGACTCTTCTGTTGTAGATGTGTGAGAGTGGTTCCTGTTCTTGACCAATAATTTCACTGTTGAGCTTGATGATCTTATTGAGTGAGTTAAGGTGTACGGTGCTGAGTGACCCAAACAAAGCTGTTATGTTAAATGTCACGATTGATTGAAGAAAACATCTGTAGAAGGCAGACAAAACTGACCGGCTAACCTGAAGATTGCAGAGTTTTTTGAAGAAATAGAGACGTTGCTGGCACTTACAGATGATGTGCTCACTGTTAAGTTGGAATGTAAGTTTATGATCAATTATTGTACCAAGATATGTGTATGCATGGACTTGTTCTATTGCCTCATGAGCAGGTCCTTTGGTATTAGGTTTTGACATTCACATGGTCTCATCAGTGCACAACAGACCATATTATACCCCCAAAACCCCAGAACAATTTTATTTGTTGTGAAGGCCCCTTTAAGTTACTTATAATATATTATGAATAGTTCAGTTAAAAAGTACTTTGTCCCAATGATAAATTTAAATGTTGTAGTGACTCTTTAATCAAAGTATCCTAAATGTATTTGTTGACGATGATGGCTGTTCACAGCGTGGGTCTCCTGTTGTGGTCTGTATTACAGCGAGTCTGAAGAAGCTTCTGACTGAAAACATCCCATTCTTGAGTCACAGTCTTGTAAGGAGGATGCTCCGGGTCAACCAAAATGCATAAAAAATATTTTTTTTTTAAAGAAAATATTATGATTAGATATTGTATTATTATATTATTTAATTTACCTGTTTATTTTTTCCAAACAGTGCTTGATACAGAAACTTAAATTTTTATTTTAACTTGCTTTGCTAAGGTATTCATTGATGCTTACAATGTTTTTCATATCTTTTTCACCAGAACATATTAAGTGAAGTCATGATCAGTAATTTTTTTATAATCTGCTGTTCATCAGATTGCTATCTTATACAAGAGGCTGGGATGGAGGAGGAGGCCCAGTGCTTCCTAAAGAGATTTGTGGAGGAATTCCCTGCTGCTCTGAAGGAAGACAGTCCACTGTCAGTCAGCTCCCTGAGTCGTAATGTCTCACTGGAAGAACTGCATGGAGAGAGCCTGGATCTGGCCCAGAGGCTGCTGGCTGCTCGGTAGGGACTTTTAAGTCAAATCTTATCTTTCCTTTAGGCTTAGAAAAATTACCCAGACATACCTGCTGTTTTCTACCATGTACATCTGGAAAATTAAGCTTTTTTACCTTGAAAACCACTCTTAGAAAATGTTTAGGAGATGGTATAGACCAGTTCATTGTTATTGTTTTGATCCGGGTTTTTCGCGCATGCGCGCCGGACTGGTAGGCAAAAGGCGAACACAATGGCGGACGCAAACAAAGGAAACGATGAGTTCTCGACATATTTTTCTTCTTTAGATAACGTATCACAAGATCGTTATAAGAGTAAGTTGATGGTTGATTGTATCAGATTGCCAGATCCACACAGCAAAAGCCTGAAGGGACGGGGCGAGTCTGTGAAATGCTGGCCAAGTGTTCCGTACGGCGACATATACAGCTACCTTATAAACACGGCAGCCCAGTACACATGAGAGAGCATGGAAGCATGAAACCACTGGACGGCTACAATTATTTCATATCGGGACATGTTCAGACATGTTTGTGTAACATCCGAAAGCGGAGTCGGCCACAGACAGCGCCTCAGCAGAGAGGAAGACCCGCCACCGGTAGGTTAAAAAAACATTGTTCACAAAGGATTATTTTGGTGTTTTTGTCTTAATAATCTTTTTCACAGACCCATGCCAGAGGGTTTGCATACATTGTACATGTACATATATCAGGATTTCCCGCAGTGCTATCTTGGCGAGGCGGCCGCCTCGCCAAACTCACGCTACCCGCCTCGCCAACATTCCCCAAAAAAAAAAAAAAAAGGTGACGTTAACACGCGGTTTGTTGTTGTTGCTTTCGCGCGTGCGTGAATGACAGGGAAAAAACACATGGATACCCCCTGCTCCGTGGACAACGCGTCGTCGTCGCCCCACCCCCCCCCCCCCCCCCCCCGCTCCGCGAGTCGGTCCGCTGACAACGTGTCGTCCCCCCCCCCCCCCCCGCCCCCCCCCCCGCGAGTCGGTCCGCGGACAACGTGTCGTCCAACAACCACCCCCCCCCCCCCCCCCCCCCCCCCCCTCCGCCAGTCGGTCCGCGGACAACGTGTCGCCCCCCCCCCCCCCCCCCCCCCCACCCGCTCCACCAGTCGGTCCGCGGACAACGTGTCGTCGACTCCCCCCCCAACCCCCCCCCCCCACGCTCCGCAAGTCGGTCCAACAACCCCCCGCCTCGCATAACCACATTCCTGCGGGAAACACTGTATATTATTACGAAACGAACGTTTACGTCTTTACTTAAGTATATATCCTAATTTTTTTTTTTATATAATTATTTAAGTAGAACAATGACTAGTGCAAAATTAAGTTGTATTTACCGGAGATGAAGTGTAGACAGCAAATTCTGTCGTGGTATGATGGCTCCCACAGTCGATTGGGATTGTCTGCCTGCATCCTTTTCATTGAAATTATCCATTTCTTTCCTCTTTCTTTGTCCTTCGGTAAACGAAAGAAACGTACATCCGACGATTTGGAATGCCTCTGTGTGCAACCGGGAGCACAAGTGGTAGGCATTGTTTAGATTCCAAAAATAAACGAACTAAAAGCACGCTCTAATTCAACCGTTTTGTCATGGTAGTAGACGAGAACAGTTCTGTTTTTGCCTACCAGCGGGACCCGGATGTAGCGCGGATGTAGCTCGTGATGTCAGGCGTGAACTGGTCTATACCCGCCGCTTTAGGAAGACACTGGGAGGGCCTCAGTTTTCTCTTTTAGACTCGATCAAAGCACATAAGCAAAAGTTCAGCCCAGCAATGGGCCAGCCATGGTGCCTTGCAGCAAGAAGGAGCTGGTTTGGAATCGCCCTGTAATGAATTGGCGACCTGTCCAGGGTGTACCTCGCCTCTGGCCTGATGATGACTTGAGATACTAGGCCCTCTGTGACCCTTTAATGATAAGAGGGTATAGATGATGGATGGAACCAAGATAAGATCAAATTTTTTTAAACAAGCCTGTTATTTTCCGAATCACAGTATTTACCAGCACTTATAAATACTCCTTTAATTCTTGCCTTTGCCTTACATATGAATACCAGTGAAATCACATCCAAATCTTTTAGGGTGGCATATTCTATCTCTTCAAATGGTAATTTACATTTCAAGAGTTTGTAAAACAGAGTTCGTACATAAAGAATACACATGATACACTAGCGAGACAGAATGGTGGACCCACTTGGCTTTTTTACCTCTATCCACCAATCTTATGTGCACATGTTTCTGCGTTTTGGCATGAGTTATTGCATTCCTCAAATATTTTGGTCTCTTGCTCATTATTTCTGCACTATTAACTTTGCTGGGGAGAGCCAGCTTCATGTTTTAAGAAAACATGAAAAAATTTGGTATATTTATTATTTATGTCACTTTCATGTAACAGCTCATTTATGTCAGTTTTTACAAGTATATACTTATTATCACACATGCTAAAAAGTTAATATTCTTTACCTGTGCTGCCATGGTCAAACTACTAAAATAAATTATGACTCCCTGAATTCTTACCCAATTTTCACACGGTTTGGTGTGAAATGGTATGGCATTATAATAAATACAGTATGTTAATACATTAGACAAATGCTGTTATAATTGTTTATATGAATACATTTTATATCTTCTCAAATGAGCAAGTTTAATTGCTCATTTAAATTTATTTCACTCTTACACCCGTATCAAATCCCGAGCCTGCTGTACACACCAACAACAATAATTTTTGTGTGCTGTGTATATGCACGTGCATACACACAGTATTTTTAAAGGTATACTATGCAACTGGGGTTGATTTTCCAGCGAGGCTCCCCCCAGAGGGCGAAAGTAAAAGTGCACTGTCGTAAAGATGCTCAGCTGTTCTGGTTTCTCCGTCAAGACAGGCGCGGTTGTTTTGAGCTTAGCAGACAGGCGAACGCAACGAAAAGTGGAAAAAACGGCAGTACAAACAATGACTAACACAGTGAAGGTATGAACATCAAGCTTCCCGCAGCGCTATCTTGGCGAGGCGGCCGCGGCGGCCGCCTCGCCAAGCCGCGGCTGCCGCCGCCGCCGCCGCCTCGCCAGTTTTATTATTATTATTATTTTTTTTATTTTTATTTTTTTATGTTGGCGAGACGCTACCGCCGCCGCCTAGCCAAGCCGCAGCCGCCGCCTCGCCAAGCCGCAGCCGCGGCCGCCACCTCGCCGCGGTAGCGTCTCGCCAACATAAAAAAAATAAATAAATAAATAATAATAATAATAATAAAACTCGATATGCTTGCATGTTTATTTGACGTTAACACGCGGTTCTTTGTTGTTGCTTTCACGCGTGCATATAGTGAATGGCAGGGCAAAAACACATGGAGTTCTCGCCGTAAAGCGAGACTTCTGTGTGTGCGAGCCGAGGGCTCTTGCATTGCAAGTGCGGTATTTCCCCCACAGACCCCCAGGGCGGCCGAGAAAACCTTTGTTCGACCTGAAATGACTCATTTAATCATCCAAAACGGTATGGAACACATTAATTAACTGAAAAATGTTGCATAGTATGCCTTTAAAGGCCTTGAAAAGTGTTGCAAGCAAAAGACTTTGCTTGCAATCTGGTCTGGAGCTTATTCAAATTCAGTTTCTGATAGCACACGTTTCTGCCCATAATGGAATTTCTCTGTGGTTGCGTTTAGCTTTCCATGCTTTTCCATTTCATGAACCGAAACAGCTCAAAGGGCTCGCAGGTTCTTCCCAGAGCATGGCCGTTCTTCAGCTTCTTCATTGCACTTGGCAAACAAAATCTCCTCAGTGGGGCAAGTCGCTATTGTTTACTGCTACTTTTTTCTTTTTCTTTACTGAAGCTTTTGATCAAACACCTGACTAATGTGCTGCTTAAATTTTTTTTATGCATTTAATATCTATATATTTTTTATTTTAACATGTTTCTAATGCAATGCTTTTATACTTTCCTTTGATGTTCTGTAAATCACTTTGGATTGCCTTGTGCTTTATAGAGTTGTGTTGCTTGCTTATTTAGTGTGCTATAAGCAACAAGAAGTTGCAAAATAAAGTAATCTAATTTGCATAAATGGCCAAATGCATGTTTATTGGTTGCTGTGGTAGAGAAAAAATGTATATATGCGATACAAAAAGTGAGTAAAGGCTAAATATGTTTAAACAAGTGACATTTTTTGTTTGGTTATTTGTTTAGTAAGTTTAATTTAGTAAGCCAGAGGGCTGTTTCACATAAGTAGAATTTAGAAATCCAGGATAAGAGATAAAGCTAGAATTGACTTGAGGATGATGAGTGCATCCTGGCTCTGTCCATTTCACGAAGGCCAAACCAGGCTCGGGTCTGACTGTGTCAAGCCAGGTTTAATTCATCTTGTACTGTTAGTTGGCAAGGGATCTGACGTTGGCCATGAGAAGATTAGGCAGAGCTGGTCTGTGAGGGTTAGCCATAAGGCTAGCACACACTTCGCTCTGTAAAAATGATCAATATTTTCACAGCAGAGTCTCCAGTAACACCAGAAAAAAATTGCCAGATTTTTCAATATTCACTCTTTTGAAAAACATGTTTGAATACCAGCAAAAAAGTTACCAAATTGGCAACTGAGCAATTAGCTAAGTTTGTCTTCTTTATGTAGGAAAAATTCTGCTCACTGAAGGGGTGCTATTTGTTGACTACAGCAGTTAGAAGTCGAGTTAAACTGATCATACAGAATGTAGAAATGATGTGTCACAGGCTCATGTGTCCTACATTTTTCCAGTTTACCCTGGCAGGAAGAGTTCTTATCCTGTCTACGGAAACACCATTGTTCTCCCAACTTCCTGCTTCCTAAATCCAGTTTTCTTTTCCACAGATATGGCATTTCGCAAAGACAGACAACTTGACTTCAATTGCCGTTCAAATTTTCCCGCTGCTTCTTATAAATGAAACTTCTTCAGGTCTTAGACCTTTCTTAAGGAAACTTATTTGTTTCTGGGATTTATCCCTCATCCCCCAGTTGTGTGTTGCTTAGGTCTGTTTAAAAATGCCCATGTTTAGAAGTTGATCCAAATGCGCATGTCTGTGTGATTCAGGGGTGTTCCCTCAGGCCTTGGTGTCCTCCTGTGCCAAGCAGCAATTGCCCAGCTTCTGAAAGATGACCTGTCACAGTTTCAGTGTCCCCAGGAAGCTCAAGCAAGCCTGGAAGAGGAGGAAAAAGTTGTCCGTAAGTTTTCTTTAGTTGCTTGCTACCTGAAGGGATTATCAGATTTTATATGTAGGTATATACTAAAAACAGAACAAGCAGAACAAACCTCCAGGATGCGTTACTATTTATTAATCTTTATTTTTGGTTCTGTTCTACCTTCAGTACTTGAATCTGAAGCAGTCCAACGGCTCTTCTTGAACAAGCTGATAAGTATAGCGCTGAGTTGGAATCAGCAGCTTCCCAAGTACTTCCCTTCTTCTTCTCACAGCTTTCAGTGTTCTGTTCATGCCATCAAGAACACAAGGAGGAAGATGGAAGACAAACATGTGACGCTTGCTGAATTTAACCGGCTCTTCGGTATCCAGGTACTGCCACTAAAAGCCAAACAGTGCCTGGTACAAAGTTTTCTATTCCTCTTTGTTACCCTGCCTCTCTCTGATCCCGGTCTAGGATGGTGTGGAGCGTGCCTACTATGCCGTGTTTGATGGACATGGAGGGGTGGATGCGGCTACTTATGCTGCCACTCACCTCCATGTTGCTCTGAGCAAACAGGAAACTCTACAGAGCGATGCTGGCATGGCTTTTAAAAGTGCCTTCAAGCACACAGATGATATGTTCAGACGTAAAGCCAAGAGAGAGGTGTAGTAATGTTCTACAGCATGCTGTTTTCACTTCATATACTGCAGCCTGTATGCTCCAGAAGAACCCATATTCAGAGTTTTGTTTGTCAACAGCGTCTGCGAAGTGGGAGCACAGGAGTGGCCGTGCTGATCCACGGTCAGCAGTTGACTGTGGCTTGGCTAGGAGACTCTCAAGCAATGTTGGTTAGAAAGGGACAAGTTGTTACACTCATGGACCCCCACAAACCGGAGAGAGAGGTAATGATCTAACTGTGCTGCCAAAAGTTAAGTATGAAGCTTTTTGTAAGAAAAGCTGGTCCATGTTCTAAGTCTTCTCCTGTTGTTAAACTAAGATGGAGGCCAGTGATGAGAGTAGTCAATAAATAACAGAATGGTAAACATGGAGAGCTGTTACAGAGCTGCTATCTTTAAAGGGGCATAGTGCAAGTTCCAGAGTTTTTGCAAGAGTTTGCCCCCTCTGGCGACAAGTTGAAATAACATCAGTGTTGTGAACGTGCATGAGAAAAGGGGAAAAGCATCTGCTGCTGCAACTGCACAGGTGTATTTAGAGGTGTGATCTCTTCTGAGGTAAGAAAGTTATAAACATTGAAGCTAGCCCATGTTCTCTCGTTAATGCGTCAATGGCAGCGGGGATTCATTAAAGTAGTCAGGTGAACGAGAGCGCACAGCCACACCCACATGCACTCCCAGAGAATATTACCCAAATCACCTGTTCATGAACTGACTTAATGGAGCCTATAGACGCAACAGTGGTAAATAGAGTAAAACTTGTTCTCATGAGAAAGTAGTTGCTAATCAAATATGTGAACATTTACAAAGTAATGACCTATTTGAAGAGTTTCAGTCAGGCTTAAGAGCTCATCATAGCACTGAAACAGCTTTGGTGAAGGTCACTAATGATATTCTCATGGCCTCAGATAATGGACTTGTGTCACTACTTGTCCTGATAGGTCTCAGTGCTGCATTTGATACAGTTGATCACAGTATTGTCATAGAACATGCTGTAGGGATTAAGGGGAAAGTATTACGCTGGTTTAAATCTCATCTGTCTGACGGACTCCAGTTTGTTCATGTTAATGATAAATCTTCTTCAAACTCTAGGGTCACTTGTGGAGCACCACAGGGTTCAGTCCTTGAGCCAATTCTCTTTACTATATATATATATATATATATATATATATATATATATATATATATATATATATATATATATATACACTCACCGGCCACTTTATTAGGTACCCCATGCTAGTAACGGGTTGGACCCCCTTTTGCCTTCAGAACTGCCTCAATTCTTCGTGGCATAGATTCAACAAGGTGCTGGAAGCATTCCTCAGGGAGTTTGGTCCATATTGACATGATGGCATCACACAGTTGCCGCAGATTTGTCGGCTGCACATCCATGATGCGAATATCCCGTTCCACCACATCCCAAAGATGCTCTATTGGATTGAGATCTGGTGACTGTGGAGGCCATTTGAGTACAGCGAACTCATTGTCATGTTCAAGAAACCAGTCTGAGATGATTCCAGCTTTATGACATGGCGCATTATCCTGCTGAAAGTAGCCATCATGGGTTGGGTACATTGTGGTCATAAAGGGATGGACATGGTCAGCAACAATACTCAGGTAGGCTGTGGCGTTGCAACGATGCTCAATTGGTACCAAGGGGCCCAAAGAGTGCCAAGAAAATATTCCCCACACCATGACACCACCACCAGCAGCCTGAACCGTTGATACAAGGCAGGATGGATCCATGCTTTCATGTTGTAGACGCCAAATTCTGACCCTACCATCCGACTGTCGCAGCAGAAATCGAGACTCATCAGACCAGGCAACGTTTTTCCAATCTTCTATTGTCCAATTTCGATGAGCTTGTGCAAATTGTAGCCTCAGTTTCCGGTTCTTAGCTGAAAGGAGTGGCACCCGATGTGGTCTTCTGCTGCTGTAGCCCATCTGCCTCAAAGTTCGACGTACTGTGCGTTCAGAGATGCTCTTCTGCCCACCTTGGTTGTAACGGGTGGTTATTTGAGTCACTGTTGCCCTTCTATCAGCTCGAACCAGTCTGGCCATTCTCCTCTGACCTCTGGCATCAACAAGGCATTTCCGCCCACAGAACTGCCGCTCACTGGATGTTTTTTTTTTTTCGGACCATTCTCTGTAAACCCTAGAGATGGTTGTGCGTGAAAATCCCAGTAGATTAGCAGTTTCTGAAATACTCAGACCAGCCCTTCTGGCACCAACAATCATGCCACGTTCAAAGTCACTCAAATCACCTTTCTTCCCCATACTGATGCTCGTTTTGAACTGCAGGAGATTCTCTTGACCATGTCTACATGCCTAAATGCACTGAGTTGCCGCCATGTGATTGGCTGCTTAGAAATTAAGTGTTAACGAGCAGTTGGACAGGTGTACCTAATAAAGTGGACGGTGAGTGTATATATATATATATATATATATATATATATATATATATATATGTTACAGGTCCGAGAGTGGGGTTTCTTTGGGCAAATGAGAGTTTAATGCTTCATGACACCGGCTTATGGTTACTGTGACCGAAAGTGAAACATAACCAAAAGAATGTTAATTTTACCAAGCTTTATTGTATATAAATAAAATACAGGTGCCAATATATAAAATGTAGCAGGAATATAAGCATACAGGAAGTGAAAAGAAAACAAAATAAATGCAAAGCTGTTAGTCCACCCTCACAAGTACTCAAAAAGAAAAACAATCCAAACCAGGCAGACTAACAGAAAAGGAAATCAAACTCTAAAGGACAGCAGGAAGCAGTGACAACCCTGTCAAAACAAAAATACAAAATTACCAAATACTCATTAAAACACTTTAATCAAATCAATCTAACCACATTACAAACACTGCTTACCTGCATCACTTAAAACGGCATATATAAAAGCCTACCTGCGGCATCAAACAACACGCCCAGGTGTTACCCAAACAGTAAATGTAAAAGCCTACCTGCGGCGTCGAACAACCACACGCCCAGGTAACGCTACCACTGGAATACTGTTAATGCGGCCCTGTATAAAAACACCAAATCAGCAAAAAACATATTGAGAAAGATAAACTTAAAACACATTTTCCTCCCAACCTACCCCAGCCAGCCAACAGTATGGATCGACCACACCCCTGGTCCCAGACACAGGAAGTGAACTCCTGGCTACCACCCTACTAGCTTCCCCTTTTATAGAGGCTCAGCCTATGGAGAGTGACACCTACTGGTGCCACCTGTTACATTCATATATATATACACTCAGCTATATTTATCCATAAATCCTGATCAATCCAATCAATTACTTCAATTACAGGCATGTCTTGGTGACATCAAAACCTGGATAACTTTAAATTTTCAGCTTTTAAATTCTGACAAGACAGAAGTTGTAATCTTTGGACCACAGTCGGTAATGGAGTGGCCAGCGCAGTCACCAGATCTGAACCCCATTGAGCTGTTGTGGGAGCAGCTTGACCGTATGGTACGCAAGAAGTGCCCATCCAACCAATCCAACTTGTGGGAGCTGCTTCTGGAAGCGTGGGGTGCAATTTCTCCAGATTACCTCAACAAATTAACAGCTAGAATGCCAAAGGTCTGCAATGCTGTAATTGCTGCAAATGGAGGATTCTTTGACGAAAGCAAAGTTTGATGTAAAAAAAATCTTATTTCAAATACAAATCATTATTTCTAACCTTGTCAATGTCTTGACTATTTTCTATTCATTTCACAACGTATGGTGGTGAATAAGTGTGACTTTTCATGGAAAACACAAAATTGTTTGGGTGACCCCAAACTTTTGAACGGAAGTGTATAATAAAGCCCTTAATAATCAAGCTCCATCATATATCAGAGCTCTGATTACTCCGTATGTTCCTAACAGAGCACTTCGCTCTCAGACTGCAGGTCTGCTGGTGGTTCCTAGAGTCTCTAAAAGTAGAATGGGAGGCAGATCCTTTAGCTATCAGGCTCCTCTCCTGTGGAACCAACTCCCAGTTTTGGTCCGTGAGGCAGACACCCCGTCTACTTTTAAGACTAATCTTAAAACTTTCCTTTTTGACAAAGCTTATAGTTAGAGTGGCTTAAGTTACCCTGAGCTACCTCTGTAGTTATGCTGCTATAGACTTAGGCTACTGGAGGACATAAAGATCTATTTCTCTCACTCTGCTGAGTTATCCTACTGTTTTCCAATTTGCATTGGTTGTTATTTCATCCTTTTACTTTTTTACTCAATCTGTATGATTTGATTGAATTTGACTTTGTAAAGTGCCTTGAGATGACGTGTTGTGAACTGACACTATATAAATAAAACTGAATTGTATTGAATTAAAAGTTTTGATAACTTATCCAAGATCCCAATTTCCTTTCTAATCCTCTTGCAAGTAAGGTCCTTTACTGTCTCTGTAGTGAACATGCAGCCCACCGGCCCACAAAGACCTATAATACAGTGGGGGAAACCCTGGGTTTGTCCTTCTGAAGGAAGTAAAGCCTTTATTTTCCCTAAGCCTCTATGAATGGCCACATTTTCTCATCATTTTTCCTGGCCTGTTTGATCAGTATCATGGGGTCCATGTTGAACAGCTCAGACCTGCAAATGGATGGAACATCTGTAGATGCTCTATAGACTGAAGAGCCATGTGTTTATGTTATGTTTTGTTCTCTGATTTACAGGATGAGAAACAGAGAATAGAAGATCTTGGGGGTTGTATCACTTTTATGGGTTGCTGGCGCGTTAATGGCACCTATGCTGTCTCCAGAGCTATTGGTAATGTATTCCCAACCAATCAGAACATAGAACAGTGTCAAAATACAGGACACTTAGAACAGGCTTTTGTTATTATTGAAACTGTTTTTGAATATGTACCCTTTGCAACATTAACTATTGTTATAGCTGCTAGCTATTTTTTCCACATTTTTATTCATAAAGAACCCTATAAATAAAAGCCAAGTTTTATTTTTTAGGTGATAGAAACTAGCAAAATCAGCATATAGGTAAATTTTTATTGTTTTCACAACAGCAGCTCTTTGCAGCTGATATCCTGGCTGTGTGAAATAAGATGCTGTATAGACCAGTTCATTGTTATTGTTTTGATTCGGGTTTTTCGCGCATGCGCGCTGGACTGGTTGGCAAAAGACGAACACAATGGCGGACGCAAACAGAGAAACTGACGAGTTCTCCGCGTATTTTTCTTCTTTAGATAACATATCACAAGATCGTTTTAAGACTAAGTTGATGGTTGATGGTATCAGACTGCCAGATCCACACAGCAAAAGCCTGAAGGTACAGAGCGAGTCTGTGAAATGCTGCCAAGCGTTCAGTACCGCGACATATACAGCTACCTTATAAACACGCAGGCCAGTACACACGAGAGAGCATGGAAGCATGAAACCACTGGACGGCTACAATTATATTATATCTGGACATAGGCTCCAGCAACGCCCGCGACGCCATGAGGGATTAAGCGGGTCAGAACATGGATGGATGGATGGATGGATGTTCAGACATGTTTGTGTAACATACGAACGCGGAGTCGGACAGGAAGACCCGCCCGGTAGGTTAAAAAAAAACATAGTTCACTACGGATTATTTTGGTGTTTTTGTCTTGTTAAAATTGGTGGGGGTGTCGGCGACATTGCAGCGCAAACACAGAAGTACTAGCGCCCGTGAACGGGGGCGTAATGCAGCGGCTGCAGCGCATCGACTCGGCTTCTCCCGGCTCCGTCTAGCGATCGACACTCCCCCCCCCCTCCGCCGCTATTCAAGTAGAACAATGACTAGAGCATAATTAAGTTGTATTTACCGGAGATGAAGTGTACACTGCACATTCTGTCGTAGTATGATGGATCCCCCAGTCCATTGGGAGTGTCTGCCTGCGCTCTTTTCATTGAAAATATCCATTTCTTTCTTCGTCCTTCGGTAAACGACAGAAACGTACATCCAACGATTTGGAATGCCTCTGTGTGCAACCGGGAGCACAACAAGTGGTAGGCATTGTTTCGATTCCAAAAGTAAACTAACTAAAAATACGCTCTAAATCACCCGTTTTGTCATGTAGTAGACGAGAACAGTTCTGTTTTTGCCAACCACCGTGACCCGGATGTAGCGCTGACGTCACGCGTGAACTGGTCTATATGCTATTGATTCTAACCCGTGTACAACTTTAAATGGGAAATGCTACCTGCTGAAATTTAGACCATATCAGATTGAAAGCTTGGCAAAGGTAAAAAAACAAAAAAACAAATCACCCTTATATCTCATGAGTATTATTTTGGAAGGGAATCGGTGGCGTTCCTGGTTAAATAAAGATTTAATAAAATAATAATAATAATAAAATATGTTGGGGAAACTACCAAGCCTGAAAAACGCCTATCATTCTATCAGTTGACCTTCATCTACTCTAAAATTTACTTCAGGTCAGTCCAGTGATGCTACAGAGCTTCCTACACTTATTCTGCGTATTTACCTCCCGTCCCTGATAATGATCTAAGTTATATTTAGATTATTTTACATTTGGTGTGACAGTGATCCTGTTCAGTGCTCCCTTAAAAGTAAAGCCTTGTGTATGCTTAACAGCTTGAGGGCTTTAAAATCCCATAAAATAACCACATATCATCAGTATTCAGGTTCCAAGCAGTGTTGAAAAGTCTGCAATTTGATCCTAATTTTATTCCTTATTCCATTATCCAAAATATAAAACCCCAGAATTTCTGAAAAATCATCCTCGTTCGTTGGGTTTTTTCCAGTGCCACAGCAGGTCATCTGTCTCCATTTAACCCTATGTTTTGCATCTTCATCTCTCACACCAAATACCTTCATGTCCTCTTTAACTCAATCCTGAAATCTTCTCTTTGGTCTTCCTCTTGTCCTCCTGTCTGGTAATTCCATCCCCAACACCCTTCTACCGACGCACTCACTGTCCCTCCTCTGTACATGTCCAAACCATCTCAGTCTGCCACTGTCTAAACCTCTCCCCACTCTCTTGTTGACGCCAAGTACCGTATTTTTTGGACTATAAGGCACACTTAAAATCCTTAAATTTTCTCAAAAATTGTTGGTGCGTCTTATAATCCAGTGCACCTTATATATGATTACCGTTGTACTTACTGATCGATTTTTATGTGGTACAGCATGCTCAAAAATCTGTTAAAATGTGTAAATACGACTTTGGTTAGCAATGAAGCCGCTATGTTCAATGGATATTCGGAGCATTATGGTACACTGTGTCACTATCTGATCGCCCCAGTAACAGGACAAAGTCGCACATAAACACATTAATTCATGGTGCACTTTATAATCCAGTGCACCTTATGGTCCGAAAAATACGTTACTTAAAATCCTCCACCTTCTTTATCTCTGCTCCATGTAACCTCATGTCTCCACTTGGGTCCCTCTTAATCAAACACATGGATTATGTCTTTCTACAGCTAACCCTCATTCCTGTCCTTTCTAGAGCAACCTCAATCTCTCTAGATTTTCCTCCACCTGTTCCCTGCTCTCACCACAGATCACATGTCATCTGCAAACACCATAGTCCATTGAGATTTCTGTCTGACCTCATCTGTCAACCTGTACATCACCACAGCAAACAAGAAGGAGCTCACAGCCGATCTTTGATGCAGTCCCACTTCCACCTTCAGCTCCTCTGTCACATCTACAGCACACCTCACCACTGTAACATACTTTATGCTACTCTAGACTTCCTCATACAGAACCACAACTCCGCTCTCTGCTCCCTGTTGCATGCTTTCTCTAGATCTACAAAAACACAATGCAGCTCCATCTGACCCTCTCTGTACTTCTGCTTCAACATCCTCAAAGCAAACACTGCATCTGCAGTCACTTTTCTTGCATAAAACCACACTGCTGCTCACAGATGCTCACTTCTGATCGCACTCTAGTTTCCACAATTACTTCACTGTGTGATTAATCAACTTTATTTACCCATTGCTGCCCCAACTTGGCACATCTCCCTTGCTCTTGAAAATTGATACCAACACATTTCTCTTCCATCTTCTCGCTCTCTAGATCTTATTGACCAGCCTAATCAAAAACTCTACTGCTGTCTCTCCTAGACACTTCCGTAACTTCACAGGTATATCATCAAGACCAACTGCCTTTTCTTTTTGTCTTTGCTTTCTTTAACCTTTGCCACTTCCTGATTCACAATAGTTATAATTCTTTATTCTCTCTTTTTTCATCATTCACTTCAAAGTACTTCTTCCATCTTCCTATCACACTTGTTGGGCCTGTCAGTACATTTCCATCTCAATTCTTAATCACCCTAACCAGCTGAACATCCTTTCCATCCCTGGCCTTGCTACCTTTCCACTTGGTCTCCTGAACACTCAGTATGTCCACCGTCCTCCTCTGCACCATGTCAGCCAACTTTCTAGCTTTTCCTGTCATAGTCTCAACATTCAAGTCCCTACTCTCAGTCCTAGACTCTTCTCTCTCTGCATACGGACACCTTCTTCCTTCTCCTCTTCCTCTTTTTTGCTGACCATTGGTCACCAGCGCCAATGGCAGTGGTTTTTAATCTAGGCTTCAAGTGATCCGGTTATGGAAATTCTTGACTTGCATGGTAAATTTGGCAAATGTTGAACGCCATATGCCCTTCCTGATTGCAACCCTCTATGTTTATCCCTGCTTGGTACCGCCATAAATGGAACATAGGATACTGTTATTCCTTTGAGGCTGCATTGCCAAATTTCTGAAAAATAAACATCATTGTTATCTTTATGTTTGATTTGCCACATCAGAACTTGCATTATATTACACGTCATTAAGGGTTTTGATAACATTTAATTGTTGTGGATTTTGAAATGGAGCTTATCTGAGTTTGATTGACGTCTGTTTTCCTACACCACTACGAAAAAGTATTTTCTTTCCAAGAACCACACAGTAATGACATCTTTTTACTGTAGGTGTTGGCACTGTTAATAATTTTGACGTCACAGAACGTCACTTCAAAAAGCCTGAGCTAACCTTTAAGTATTTATTCAGAGACAATCTTTCAAAATGAGATTAAAATGACACACTAAATACTTAGGTTGTTAAAATTTTAATGTCATCCACTTGACCAGTTTTGATCTTTGGCTCCCCCTCATTTAACAGCAACTTAAATTGTGCTAAAGTTAGGTGACCACATCAGAGGCAGAACACAAAAAAACAGAGCATTGAACAATAGATAACTGCAATCTGAATAAAAATGAGATGCAGCCGTGATGCACTAATTCTAAAAATCTCATTGAGAGCCAGCAGGTGGCACTGCAGAGCTTTGTTTTGTTTCAACAATGGAGTCTGTGAGGCTTTCATGGTTGAAAAAGCGTTAAGAGGCTGTGGGAATGGAAAGAAAAGTAACCAGAACGTCTGCTACAGTGAACAGACTTTGCTGTCTGCCATGATGTGCTGTAAATTATTCCAGGTTTGCTTCAAGCTGCTAATCCCATCCACATTCCCATTCCAGGTGACTTTGACCAGAAGCCTTATGTGTCCGGGGACGCTGATTCCACAACCATACAGCTTTTTGGAGATGAGGACTACGTGCTGCTGGCATGTGATGGTTTCTTTGATGCCGTCAAACCTTCCGAAGTCCCAGATCTGGTTGTTGATGCCCTCCAGGAGACAGGCAACCCCGAAGGTGGAGGAGATCTTCCACCAGAACATAAAAAATATGGCGTGGGACACAGAGTTGCAGAGAAGTTGGTAGGCCACGCCAAGGCAGCAGGGTCCAGTGATAACATCACAGTAATGGTAGTTTTCCTGTGTCCGTCTGGGCAGCTGCTGGCTGGAACTGGACAAGAGGCTCCACCTGTGAGCCAGAGTCCTATCTGACAGACTTCATCCTGTCCTGGACTCAGATGATAGCACCCACATAAAAGTGAATAAGGACAAAACAAATTCAGCTCTACTCAGGACACAAAATACGCAGCTCCTAATTGTGCTAGATTGGTGCTTGGCTAAATAACCTACTTGGAAAATAAATCATGGAAATATAGTGTTACACAAGTGTTCTCTACCATTAATGTGACATTTATCCTGTAAAATTCAAAAGAAACATCAGGGGGAGGACAAATGTAAATTATAAAAAGGTGCAAGCACCTGGTTGAATAAGTGTGCACAATCTTAATCTAAATGTTTTTGTACACCTTTTGATCCAGTTTCAAATGGGGCGATAACCTAACAACACTCGCACATCTGATGAACCTGATCCAAAGTTCATTTGCCCTTGTAGGAGATTCCTAACAATTGTTTATTTGTGTAATTTACCTAAGAGGTGATGCATGTTTTCTTGGTTTTTGTGGGTTGTGTTCCGGTAGTGCAGCAGTCTCCTTCAATTCAATTCAATTTTATTTTTATAGCACCAATTCATGAAACATGTCATCTCAAGGCACTTTCCAAAGTCAAATTCAGTCAGATTATACAGATTGGTCAAAATGTCCTATATAAGAAAACCAGTTGATTGCTTCAAAGTCCCGACAAGCAGCATTCACTCCTGGAGAAGCGTAGAGCCACAGGGAGAGTCGTCTGCATTGTACATGGCTTTGCTGCAATCCCTCATACTGAGCAAGCATGAAGTGACAGTGGGAAGAAAAACTCCCCATTAACGGGAAGGAAAAACCTCCAGCAGAACCAGGCTCAGTATGAACGGTCATCTGCCTCGACCGACTGGGGGTTAGAGAAGACAGAGCAGAGACACAACAAGAGAGACAAACAAGCACAGAAGCACACATTGATCCAGTAATCTGTTCTACAGTAGATGGTAGTAGCGGTGATCTGTCTTCCCTGGATGATGTCACAGCTAACAGAACGCCTATGAAGACAAAAAAGAGAGAGAGCAAAAAGTTAAAAGCTGAAATGACAACAAGCAATGCAAAACTGGAGAACAGTAGAACTCAGTAGAGTGAGAAAAATAGGCCCTGATGTCCTCCAGCAGCCTAAGCCTATATCCTATATTCTGATAGCTAAAGGATCTGCCTCCCATTCTACTTTTAGAGACTCTAGGAACCACCAGCAGACCTGCAGTCTGAGAGCGAAGTGCTCTGTTAGGAACATACGGGGTAATCAGAGCTCTGATATATGATGGAGCTTGATTATTAAGGGCTTTATACGTTAGAAGAAGAATTTTAAATTCTATTCTTGATTTAACAGGAAGCCAATGAAGGGAAGCTAAAATTGGAGAAATATGATCCCTCTTGTTGATTTTCATCAGAACTCTTGCTGCAGCATTTTGGATCAGCTTCCAAATCTTCCTGTGTTCCTTATGAGCAGAACTGAAAAACGAAATACTTTTTTTCAAAGAAATCATCCTGGCGTAGCTACAATCTTCCAAATCTTCTCTAAGCATCAATGAAATGACATCATGGACACAGTGAAGCATGGTGGTAGCACCATGCTAAGAGGTTAATTTTCTTAAATGGGGCTTATCATACACACCGTTTAGAAAATTAAAGTTTTGGAATGGCCTAACCGGTTGCAGAACCACACTGCAAAAATGGAACTAAAAATAGTAGAAATGAATGTATTTGTCCTGGATTTGAGCAGGTAAATAATCTTATCTGCCAGTGGAAGGAGTATTTTTACCCCTAGAATAAGATAATTAGATATACTGAACTTGAAATAAGATGATGGAGATGAGTTATTCCTGTTTTAAGTGCAAAAATCTTATTCCATTGGCAGATAATCTTATTTGCCTGCTCAGATCAAGGACAAATACACTAATTTCAAGACATTTTTTTTTATTTTTAGTTCCATTTTTGTGAGGGCAGATGTTAAGTGAAGATGTGACTGCTGTTAAGACTCCCAAAGAAGAGTGAATGTTGTTTTTGGAAGAAAAAAAGGTGCTTTAACAAAGAATAAGTTCAAAGTTGTGCACAATTATGCCAGGATATATTTTTCTTTTTTACTTGAAAAAGAAAGTTTTTCAGATGGATTGTAGAGGATAATTGTCACATGAAAGGTGCAAAACTTTTATAAATGATTTATCATGGTCTCTCAGGGTTTGCAAACTTTTGAGATTCAAAGTTAACTTTGCTATGTGGGGATTGTGTCGCTCATGAGGATCAGGATCAAAGATAAATCTATCTGGTAATACCCCGAATAACTGATTACCTGACCAGGTAGACCCTGGTCAGGTAATCAGTCTGTCACTGGGCAACACAGACATGAACAAGCCAGTCAACCTTTTACATAAAAAAACTTACAGCATATATACTTATTAGTAATTGTTTTACTACAGAGAATCTGTTACCATGATGATTAAAGGAGTATGTTCTCTAAGTTGCTATAAGTAAATAATCACATTTCACTTAAAAAAAACTGTTACTATTTAGACTTGGCCTGGTAAGCTCTGTTATTGGATATTGTGACTGAAAGTCTTAACTTTTCATCCCCCAAAGCATTTCCTCCTCTGACCTGTTTAACAGTCACTCACCCAAACCGGAAGCAGCCACCTGACTGCTGAGTCTCGTGCTCGCTCTCATTGGCTGAGCCGATGCACACATCAGGCTCTCCTCTGGGACTTTCCAGTCACATGTGTGCAGTTTGAACATGTCATAGAATGCATGCTTGTGAGCACATGATTTCTCACAAAGAATATCATGTAAGTCAATTACATTTGCCTGTAATCAATGGCTGGCCTTGTTGAAACATAGTTATAGGAACAATGTAAAGCTAACATGTCAAGGCTTGAAAAGTATCTCTGGTTCTTGATGTTTGAAATGCAGTGCTGATTAAAGTTTTCAGTGTCAAAGCAAAGCCTCCACCCTTTGACAGGTCCACGCAGGCTAGTTGGGTCTGGATCCTGAGTGTGAAGGAGCACATAAACGACATTTAAAAGTTTAACCTATATGTATTCAGCTAACTTTATCAGATTTAATATATTGATCTATTGAGAACAGTATAAGATGTCCCATTTTAGAAAGTTTTTTTTATAGCATGAATTAGTTGTATCTGGGACAGTAAGGCTGTTACGTTTTTAATCTGAACACTTTTCAGACTTCATCAGTTTAACAATCTGTTCTGTTGCTGCCATTAGTATTAAAAGCTATTTCTGATTGGAACTGTGCTTATGGGTAATCATACCAAAAGCCCTGTTCTGAAATGTGCCTCTTGGAAGCAGCTAGCCTGTAGCCCCTTTCAGATCATACTTCTGTATTAAAGGCACACTATGCAACATTTTTCAGTTAATAATGTGTTCCATACCGTTTTGGATGATTAAATGAGTCATTTCAGGTTGAACAAAGGTTTTCTTGGCCGCCCTGGTGGTCTGTGGGGGAAATACCGCACTTGCAACTGCAGGAGCCCTCGGCCCGCGCCCACAGGCTCAGAATCTCGTGAAAGATCGCGAGAGTCGGTCTTGCTTTACGGCGAGAACTGCTACACGCCCCCAGTGAAACGCATGCTCGTTGATAGCGCAGTGGCGATATCTGTGCAGTTATCATGGCGGAACCGGCGATAAAACAGCGAAAGCCCATGTCGGAGCAGGCAAGAAAGAGGAAAAGGGCTCTGGACAGAGAGAGGAGTCGTACACAGGTGAACATCGGGCAAGCTTTTTCCGAATGGCGAGAGCTAAAAGAAAGAGAAGGCTGCAAGGCTGACGCGGACCTCGCGTTTCTGCTGATGCGATTGTAAGTAACATTGTAGGGTTTCCCTCACGCTACCGCCTCTCAACATTCCAAAAAAAAAAAAACTAACTCGATATGCGCGCAAAGCTTGTCTCCCCCCGCTCCGCCGGTCGTCCGGTAAGCAAATTCCTAGGGGAAACACTGCATTGGAATGGTTTCTCTCTCTCTCTGTGCATGTTCATACTTTCACTGTGTTAGTCATTGTTTGTACTGCCGTTTTTTCGACTTTTCGTTGCGTTCGCCTGTCTGCTAAGCTCAAAACAACCGCGCCTGGCTTGATGGAGAAACCAGGACAACAGCTGAGCATCTTTACGACAGTGCACTTTTACTTTCGTCCTCTGGGGGGAGCCTCGCTGGAAAATCAACCCCGGTTGCATAGTATACCTTTAATCCCGCAACCATATACAGATCACCTATGTCAGTCAAGTGAGATTATGGAGCTATGAATGCTTTCAAAGCAGACAGCTGGGGTTGCTGAACCCCTGGGGTGTGGCATAATGTCTCATCAATGCCACACCTTCTCCCTTTTCTAAAATTCATCCCTCATGTCCTCACCACTACAGCTCTGTGATTCCTGAGCTGTATCTGAGCGTAACAGCAGCGGGCCAGCATCAATAACCCCAGTATTATCCCCAAACCTCCCAGCCCCCCAATTCTAGGTTGCCACCTTTTAGCTAATCAAGGCAGGCAGAAGTCATACATCACAGATTGAAAGTGGAACCTGAAAGGGGTTACTGTTGCAAAGAATGTGGAACTTTTTTACCGGACATGTAAAAGATGGACAGGCTAATGAAAACTGACACCAGCTGTGTGTAAAGTATTAAAGCTGTCAATATTTTATCATCTTTAAAAATATGCTAATGTTGTTAAACATGTCAACTGATGTACTGAATCCCACTCTGTCAGTGTTATTTACTCCCGTGTAATGATTCTTTTCTTAAAGTTAATGTTCTGTAGAAATGATTCTTAACCAAATATAACTGGATGTGATGTCAGAATCTCAGCTCTGAACATTCACTGATGGAACCATACTCTTTTACATTGTGTATTTCTGACATGGTTGGTTTTGTATTTACTAATGACAAAATAAAGGACTCTGAATAAAGTCAGTGTGGTGATGGATCAGGTTTAATGGCATCTGTTTTCACATCAGGGTGTCACCAGCACCTTATGCACCATAAGATGATCATTCACTCATTAAGAACAAAATGGTTGAACGTTTCCTAGAAGTAATGTAATGTAAATCCTTTCATTTAGTGTTGGGTGATTTCATGTTTGGCCAGGGGTTTTAGGGCAGACTAAGCCTTGGTTTGAGGGGACTGATATCCACTGTGCTGTGTAATATTTGCACAACTATACTTTATTACCAAGACCCAGCTGACATACATTGATTTTATATTTCCTCTAATCTGACCCACCACTTAAACACATTTAGCACTACCTTAGCAAACAGAGTAAAGAAGCCATGAGAAGCACAGATCTTAGCAAAATATATCATGCTGCTATAAAATAATATTAACGAGACATTGGGGGGGGGGGGGGGGTCATTCCTGGAACATGTAATTTGACATTTGAAAGAATTGAAGAAGCTTGTGTCCAAGGGAAGTTTAAAGGGGTCGGCATGAGTCTTGCTCAGTTACTTTTTACTCGAGCAAAAACAGCACCTCAGATATGACATGGCTTACATAAATCACAACTCTAAGCCAATATGTAGGGCTACATATTGGCTTAGAGTGTCAAATAAGACTGATGCACCCTTAAAAGTACTTGTGGGTCAAATTAAACATATCCAACAGCTGTGCATGTTTGGGTTAATAAGGCCTCTTACAATTAAATATGGTAGTGGCAACATTATGTTGTGGGACAAACATTTTATTTTGTTCAAAGGATATATGGTGACATCTGGTAACACAGTCATATAGCTCCTTTAGGGTATTTTTGTACTAAATTTCCACAATGACTTACGCACATAAAACTAATAGATGAGTTTCTGTTTTTTTATTGGCCATTTATCAATACCACGCAAGGGTCACTGATTCTCTTATTCTAAATCTACTTTGTTGACTTGTCTAGTATCACATGACAATTAAAAATGTAGATATATTGGAAAACACTGTGGCGGAAAAGTGCAATTATGCAAACACTTATGGTGAAAAGCTCTCAGCCAGGTTTATTCAAGCATCTTGTTCAACGTGGGAGCAAAGACTAACAAAAAGTGTCTGCCTCAGAGTGTTTGCTCTGAGCTACAGAGCTGGTACATGTCTTTTAAACAAGAACAGCTTTCTGTGAGAACTTGATTTCTCTTTATCACCTTCTGCAGCTCCAGAACCAGCTCTGGCAGATGACCTTCAGAGTGGCAAAGTAGAGAAACATATGCCACACAGAGTCCATAAGCATCAAGAAATAGACACAACACAGACCATAATTTCAAAACATTCATAGAACTTTACAATCCAAAGCTTAACACAATCATGAGACGTTAAGCAAGCTACAACATTTCCATTACAGCACATCTTTACACTAAAAAAGACAGCAGAGCTTAAATTTATACACAAATATAGGGAAAATAAATGTCAATAAACCTGACAATTTATCTAACTGCAGAATTATATTTTTAAACACAACTTGTTAGCAGCTTTTTCTCAGTTGTGGACCTCTTATCTGCACCAGGCTAGAAGGGTTAGATCCACCCATCACCCTCAGCCATCTCTAAAAGGGTCCCATTGCCATTTTGATTGATCCCAAACATCAAGCACCAAGTTAAGGTTAACTGTTTTAGATATTTTCGTACTGACACTGACAAATTTGTCTCCTCATGTAAACCTGCAATCCTCAGCTTTTTTCCTTCAGGCTCATCAATAACAGCTAATGTGAATCAGATTACAGCTTGTTTGATCAGCCTGATGAATCACAGTAATTTTATTATCTATCCAAAGTCATTAGGCAGCTTAAACAGCAAATGCTCAGATAGCACCCTGTACAGAGGTACATGACATACCTTAAAGCAGCACTGTGTAACTTTTAGCCACTAGGGGTGCTACACCTGCAATCTCCATGTTTAGATCCCACGAAGGCCACTGTCAACACTGCACTGTCACAAAATGAAACAGTCTTCCTCTGTGTTTTGGAATTTGATAGCAGACCAGTTTGGACCAGCAGACTGAGAAGTCATGGAGTTACTTGTAAAGACGAGGCCACATTCACCTCTCTAGATTACATCCTACATGAGAGAACCAAAATATGATTGATCAGGTAAGTTTCATATCTGTGTTGTGTTGTTAATGCAGTGTGCTGTGACCTAGAATGGGTCTTGTGGCGCTCTAGGTCACATGACCTATTCAGCAACGGATCCGGCCATTCCAAGTTACATAGGTGAGTTTTGAGAAGGGTAGCCGCATGGAGCATCGGTACATGCCAAGTGCTGTATATTGACCTGTGTTATGCCATTAAAGCCATGATGAGAAAAATTAAGTCATATTGAATTGGCAACATGTGACATGGGGGAGGAATCAAAATGGATTGTGAGCAGAGGAATTTCACACATCCACACAGACAGCATCTCTCAGCAGGGTGCCCTGCCATGAAAGCAGACTACACCGACAGACAGAGAGTTATTTATTAAACATACAATAACTTTTAAACAGTGTGTAATTGCACAACACCTGGATAGTACTTTAATATATCTCAAATTAAGCTAATATTTGAGTCAAAACTTACACGGGGCTGCTTTAAATATACAGGACTGTGCCGCTGTTGTGTTACCTCCATTTTTCTACCATGTTACTTGTCTTCTTATTTTCACTCCAGCACCTCACCATCAAAGAGCAACTTGGCATAGTTTTAAATATGAGCTTTAGACTTACTGACATTTTGCCATAAAAGTACGCTTCAGCTTACATTTCTATCTCTGAGTCTATGAAAAATGCTTAGGACTGATTGGCAGTTGTGTGCTAGCACCAGCAGAGAGATTCCCAAAGACCTAGCAGCTGAAGACTTGGATGATCAACTTAGGTATGGTATTCTCAGGTACTGTCTGGACTGTTTTCAGATTTCTACTCAACTCTTTGGTGTGACTTCCTCTGTCCACTGTTCAGTTCTTTAATATTTCTAAGCGGGATCTGCAAATCAGGAAATACCAAATATTTTTTTGATATACATTTCTTTATAAGCACCATTACTTCTTCACATGGCTTTCCTGCCTTTGTGCCCCATAAAGCTGCTTTGAATTTTGGAAAAATCAGACTATTCTGGGAGAGATTAGGGGAACAGAGCACTCTGTATGCTGAAGGGAATCTGAGAATCTGTTGTTACCAGGAAGATGTAAGTAGGTGGCGGATCGCTGCTACCTCAAGCGTCATTCCAAATGCCTTTATTCACTGAATGTTGAATGCCACTACAGTTTAGTTTAAAGTTATTTTTTGATCTTGTTTGTAACACACAATGTGGGTTTAAAAAAAGTTGACACAAAAAAGTCAGTTAAACTATTTATTTTCCATAGTAGAAAACTAAATCTGTACACTATAAAAGCTTTGTAAACAAGTTTAATACAATACAAAGATGACAAAGAAACTGGCCGTCATGATCACTGGTTCATTTCTGCCCACTGCTAGCATTTAGAGTATTATAGTTGGGAAAGAGAAGAGCAGAGTTGGAGCACCATGCTGTCTGGCTTCAGCAGAGTTCTACAGCCTGGATGTTGCCTGCTGTGTTGTGGAGCTTGAAGTGGAAGTCTGAGCTGAAGCTGTTGTCCCGTGCACTGCTTCGGTCTTTCTGAGCACAAACAAACACCACACACTGTCAGAGCGATGCAGCAGATTTCTGAAACATTCAAAATATCACTGCAGAGAAACTCCTCAAAGACAGAGCATTTAGCTGGTCTTACTTGTTCTTCAGATTCAGGATAAACTGTCCAAATCGGGACTTTGGATCCACACACTTTTCCTTGTTTGCCACTGTAATACTAGAGGAAGGAAAACAACAACATAGGAATCACATTAGAGACATACAGAGGAAAGCTGCAGAGTGATGATTTCAGCTGTGCATCATTCAGAGAGTAAGATAGAGACTTACATGATCTCAGTGCGTGGGCAGAAGATACTTGGTTGGTAAACAACTGGCTCTGTCTGGATGCGCTGCAGTCTGACCCTGGTCAGGAGGCTGTTGGAACACTTGCATTTGTTTGACCTGTTGGCTGGTTGTCCTGTGGAAAGAAAAAGTGCAGCCTCATTACATGCTGATCTTCTGCCGGTCACACCAAGAAAGAGCCCGGGAGCATAACATTTTGTGATTCACTCAGTCGTTCAAAGATAACACAGACGAATTCCATCCGTGAGGTGTTTACAGTACCTTGTGCACAGAGGAGAAGCAGGCAGGTGAGAAAAGCAATGAGAGTTGACTTCATCTTGAGAGTGCAGAAGGCTTCTGGATTACTCCTCGGTGTGTGTTTCCAGTCTGGATTTCTAATGCAGTGGGTAGTCCTCTTTTATAGTGTCAGGGTCATGTTTTGCACAACTGTACAACGTGATGGAATAGTTTCACTTTCCACTCTGTTTCCCTTTCTTTGCGTCTTCCTTTTTCTTTCACATAGCCAGTTTCCAAGAAGTGAACCTTGTTTTCAGGGGATTGTGTGGATCTCTATAACAAAAGACCCTGTACAACTGCTCTTTTCTTATACTTACAGCTTACCTACAAACCAGAGGCTGTGAAGCCATGAGCTCAGAAATAACAAGAGAAATTATTTCACACTGCACAAACCATCTGAGATTTGAGATCAACTTCAGCTGTATCATCAGTAAGAGCTGCTGAGGGAGTTGCAGCTGCAACTATAATCTGAATGTAAATCAACAGAAAAAAGAGATTTCTTCATAGATGCATTAGATTAATCAGTACATGAGGATATCCATGGATGTTGTGAAGGTCAGCCTCAGGGCAGAACTAGATAATGCTGGAGGGTCTAAGGTATATAAACCTGGCCTGATAATGCCTTGGTGTGCCCTAAAATGTGCCGGATGTCTGGTGTTCTTCCTGGACCAACTGTCCCAATGACCAGATTAAGGGTTAGCAGGACGATAGATGGATGGATGGATGGATGGATGGATGGATTATTTAAAGCCAAAAGAACACCACTGACAGGACAGCACATTAGCTTGCCAACTGACCTGATAGAAGCAGCTGTGTTTAATCTGAAAAAATAAAAAATAAATCTCTAACGCTTCTTTATACTGCTGTTTAAATGATAGAATAAAGAATGGAATAAAAAAAGGACTGATTACAATCACTGAACTCTGAGAAATTCCAGGAGTATATGTTGTCCAGGTGAGTCGCATCATTCATATCAACAATGAATTCTGTTTGATTAATAAGATTTATTATTTTATCCTATATATTTATCATCAAAACACTTTAATAAAGTATGGTCAACCACAGTGTCAAATATAATTCAATTCAATTCAATTCAATTTTATTTATATAGCGCCAATTCATGAAACATGTCATCTCAAGGCACTTTACAAAGTCAAATTCAATCATATTATACAGATTGGTCAAAACATTCCTATATAAGGGAACCAGTTGATTGCATCAAAGTCCCGACAAGCAGCATTCACTCCTTATAACCCTTAGAGTTCCAAAAACAATGTATACACACATTTGCTTTTCACTTTGCTTTTATGTGACCAGAAGAATAGTTTGGAGATAGCAGGCTGAGGGATGCAGGCACTCCAAAGACACATTGTTTAGATCCCATTGCAGACAGGACTTTCTAAAGAGGATGTACTGAAAGTGAACATGTGCGTGGTTGAATGGAACTTCTACTGGGAACCAAAATTAGCAGTTAATGCAAATAAAAACATACATAATTACTCATTGTTTTCTATTTACAAAACAAGAAAAATGAATAAAAAGAAAAGTTTTCCCAGGAGATTTTTTAAATGTTTGCATAAACTCGCCTCCACTCTTCACTACAATTACAGAGCAGTTTGTTGTAACCATTCACTGTAATCTCAGCAGTGCATTTTACAGAAATGGGATGTGAAACTAAAACCAACGAGATGAGGGAAAGCACCAGCCACAGGATTAACCACGTAAACTAATTAAAGAGGACAGGGTTAATTCTCTAATGCAAAAATCCTTTTTCAGAGAAATGGAGTCTGGAGTCGGAAATCAGTTTGACAACACACCGTTCTGCAGCTTTATGAATTCAGAAACCAGAACATATGAAGAATACAGTTTACAGTTATGTGTTATATCTTAAAGATGAGAGTTAAAATTAGGAATTAGGGAAAAAATGCAAATCAGTTGTGTTGGACGAAGCACCCAGTGTTTTTGTTTATGAATGCAGAAAAGTTAAATGTAGTTTGTCCAGGTGCTCTGTAGATATCTTTATGTTCTCTTTGGCTGATCTTTTCCAAGCCGTTTAGTTTTTTCTATTTCTTATAACAGCACAGTATTTGCTGTGGAGCTGCTAAACAAGGTCATGGACTTCTAGTTATTTTGTGAATCCGGCATTGCTGTGATTTTGTATTCCAAGCAGAAGGATGCTGAAGCTACTAGTGAATAAATGAAAGTGTCAGTTTCGTGTGTGTGTGTGTGTGTGTGTGTGTGAAGAGACAGCCCAAGGACTTCAGACCAAAGCGTTGCAGCTCCACTTTATATAGACCATAACTCAATGATTTTAAAGTGAAAAGGAAAGACCTGAAAAGGTCACTACAGGATTCAGTTAGTTAACAGATGTGAATTCTAGGTTTTACTAAGTAACATTTAGTCTCAAAGCGGTGTTATTTGTATACTAGTAAGCATCTTTTGGCTTTAATAGTTAACTAATGCACATTTATTTTGCCATACTAGTTAGCTAGTTGATGATTTTAGTTGTCAGTGATCAAGTAGAATCTACTCAGCAAGTGTGCCTGTTTTGCTCTTCTAGTCAAGCAGGTGAACATTTAAGTGAACCTTAAATGTTCACTTCTGTGAACATTTAAGGTTCACTAGTGCACTAATGGGCAGAATTTGCTGATAAGCATGTTGGGTTCTTTTAATGCTAACTAGTTAACAAACATTTTTGGTATATCATATAGAGAAGGTGGTGGCCTGAATGTGCCAGGGAAGTTTTCCTCTACAAAAAGGATATCTGGAATCAAGAATTCATCTGGCATCAAAGTAGAAAAGCCACATCAATGAAATAGGAAGCAATTATTGTATGACCTTCAGGCATTTGGATTATTTGTGTATGAATCCATTGGTGGGTGGGCATAGTTGTTTAGTTAAATCTAGTCGTTCATTCAAACATTTATTAGCTTTGCACCAGTCGTAGGGTATTGTATTTTGGCTGAATAGTGAAACTTTTGATCAGACTAGTTAGAAAAAAATGCAGCTACTTGCCAAAGGGTTTTACTATCAACAGATATTCTTGAACTAGTCCATCAAAAAATATTGGATTTGTGTGAGAAAATCTCCAAATTAGTTAGATGAAATTAAAATGACATTGCAGGCAAAAACTCTGCATGACTTCAAGGAAATCAAATATTTACACAATTTGCCATGTTTTCCTTTATGCCTGCCTAGCACACAAGGAGGTTTTAACCTTTCAATTGAGTTGGCAACCATTTTAGTTTCATTTCTGGTTTTCCAGCCTTAGCAGCAGTTTGGTTTCATTTTTTCAACAATAAGGTTTAACAATTCTGCACCAACTTCCTAAATCAGGTTCTGTGCTTGAGAGAATCCATAACAAATGTGCTGTGTTGCACTCTACCAGAGTACCTGTATGGTTTTATGAGAATTAGAGGAGGAACCATGTTCCTAGTTTCCATCTGCAACCGACTTGTCGGTTTAGATAAAATGTCTTAGATAAAATGTCGGTTTCAGGTTTTCTTACGTTACAGGTCATAAATCTTAGGTCATAGGTCACAAGTCATAAATCTTAGGTCAAAGGTCTCGTAGTGACGTCATAACAGAAGGGGGGCACCAGTCACTTTAGAATCTGGGTGGGGCTTAAGGTCATAAATCATGTGTGAAATGCATACATTTCTAAAAACTAGATGCGCCAGACAGGGAGTCAGACACAGGAAAGGTAAAGCAGATCTGGTATTATTTCAAAATAAATGTGGGAGGAGGCGAGGATGTCTGGATGCATGAACAGATCCGGTTTGGAATGCTGCACGGCATATTTAGTAATGAAAGGACGGAATTATTCACAAGGACCGTAGTCAGTATGAAGCCAGCAGCTCCATCTGAATACCCTTAATTATAGCTCCTAGCAAAAGTGATCAACATTCTTCACAAAATAGCACCGGACCTAAAGGAAAGAATGGAAGATGCAGTGCATATAGTGCATAGACTTGGAAGGAAGACCGACAACAGAAAACAACACGTTATTATTGTCTTCACCCACAGACGAGTGAAGGAAGACATCTGGAGGAGAAGTAAAGGCATGGCTGTTTGCAAAGAAGCAGGGATCCAGTTTGCTGAGATGATGCCCAAAGAAGACCTGGAGGAAATGAGAAGGCTGTGGCCCCAGATCGAATAAGCATGGTGAGCAGGGAAACAAGCGTTTTTTCCAAGGGCCACATGGCTTTGTTGAGGGATGTAGGATCGGTGAGGGTTAACGGGCGCGGGACGTATAGCATGGTTAGTGCAGGAAGTTAACTGCTGTTAGTAGGGTGAGAATATCAACCTATAATTGCTGTGTTTTCATTATGTATACTCAGTTTTTGTTCAGGACATCAAGGACATTGTGAAAAGAAAGGTGTCCTTATATGGTAGCAGCTGCTGATCATGGTGATGATGCGCAGGTGTGAAGGTCACAGCAGCTGGTGTGACTGTTATTATCTAAAATGGAGGGTCTCTAGAATAATTTACCCTGTCTCATCTGTGCTGGTTTCAAAGGATTTATCCATCCATCCATTTTCTGACCTGCTTAATCCCTCATGGGGTCGCGGGGGTTGCTAAGATAAGATAAGATAAGATAAGATTGTCTTTATTGATCTCACAATGGAGAAATTCACTCGTCACATCGGCTCATACAAGAAGGTGCAGAGTAGGGAAGGTGCATTCAGTTATATACAGTGAATCTTCATATCTACAATGGATCAAAAGAATACCAAAAACAAAAAATACAAAAAAGGAAATAGGAATGTAAATGTCTATTGATGTCTATTGTTACATTCTTAGTGGTCTATATATATATATATATATATATATATATATATATATATATATATAAACATATCTATATACTTAAATATATACATATATCTATGCGCCTACTTACATACGCACCTACGCGTATGTACGTGCATATACATTGTATACATTTGTACATACATACATACATGTGTACTGACTTATGTTCAAGTGTTGATAGCAGCAGAAGTCACTACATCAGGATTATTGCACGGGTTGTAGGACAGTGTATTAAAAAGATTATTGCACCCTGGTTATTGCACATTAAATATTACAGTTATGGTCACAGTTGCAGTTACAGTGCAGCATTGTAAAATCTGATAGCTGGTGCCTATCTCCAGCGTTCACTGGGCGAGAGGCGGGGTACACCCTGGACAGGTCGCCAGTCTGTCGCAGGGCAACACAGAGACAAACAGGACAAACAACCATTCACTCACACCTAAGGACAATTTAGAGAAGCCAATTAACCTAACAGTCATTTTTTTCTTTTTGGACAGTGGGAGGAAGCCGGAGTACCTGGAGAGAGAGAACCCACGCATGCACAGGGAGAACATGCAAACTCCATGCAGAAAGACCTGCATGGAGTGAACCCAGAACCTTCTTGCTGCAAGGCAACAGTGCTACCCACTGCGCCACTGTGCAGCCCCTCTAAGGATTTAATCGAGGAAATTAATTATATTCTATTAAAATTCATTTGGAGGAATAAATGTCCTTGGAAGAGGGAGATTTTATTGATTTTTTATATAATGAATGGAGTCCTTAAATTGAAATGGCTGAAAGCCTTCCTTAAACATAGAGATTAATTCTGGTTCATAATTCCCAATTTAAAAAAAAAAAAACGGGTGGAATAGATTTTCTTTTACTCTGTAACTTTAGCTGTAATTCTTTGCAAGTCAAACTCTCTGTGTTTCATCAGCGAGTGTTATATTGGAAATTAATTTACAAACATAAATTCACTCCACACAAAATTCCCTTTTGGAACAACAGATATGTATTGGTCAACAGGAAGTCAGTGTTTGAAATGGAGGTACCTTAAAGGCATCTGGTCAGTTAGTCATTTGATGGATTCATAAGAGAACCTTTTAGATCATTTTGTGCCCAATACAACCTAAACTGCCCCAGAAAATGTTTAATAAACTGTTGAAATCTATACCTAGTTTGTTTTGCTCTCTTGTGAAAGAAAATGTATTGTACTCGGACACTACCCCAATACTGAAGTCATTAAAGATTGAAGGAATTCAGATCTATGATTATAAATGTAATAACAAGATGTTAAGGTCTTTCATCTTAATAGAATGCTTCCCTTATTCAATTAGGAGACATTACATTTTTTTTTTTTTTTGGATTTTCCGCAGCCCTAGTGGCTTGCTTTTTTATGAAAGTAGGCTGACAGGAAAGGGGGGTGGTGTTTTCTTAGTGAGGACGCGGGCAGCAGCGTTCTGGATCAGCTGCAGCTGTCTGATCCACTTTTTAGGCAGACCTGTGAAAACACCGTTGCAGTGATCAGTTCTACTAAAAATAAACGCATGGATTAGTTTTTCCAGATCCTTTTGAGACATTAGTCCTTTAACCCTGGAAATCTTCTACAGATGATAGAAAGCCATTTTTTTAATTGTCTTTAGATGCTTTTGGAGGTTCAGGTCTGAGTCCATCACTACTTCCAGATTTCGGGCCTGATCAGTGGTTCCTAGCTGAAGCGACTGAAGCTGTGTGCTTACTTTTGATCTCTCCTCTATTTGTCCAAAGATTATTACTGCAGTTTTGTTTTTATTCAGTTGAAGAACATTTTGGCACATCCATGCATTGATTTCTTCAAGGCATTTACTCAGTGCTTGAACTGGTTCATAGTTACCTGCTGACATGGTGATATAGAGCTGTGTGTCGTCTGCATAGTTATGGTAGCTGATGTTGTTGTTTTTTATTATCTGAGCTCAATTCAATTCAATTCAATTTTATTTATATAGCGCCAAATCATGAAACATGTCATCTCAAGGCACTTTACAAAATCAAGTTCAATCATATTATACAGATTGGGTCAGATTATACAGATTGGTCAAAAATGTTCCTATATAAGGAAACCAGTTGATTGCATCAAACTCCCGACAAGCAGCATTCATTCCTGGGGGACCGTAGAGCCACAGGGAGAGTCGTCTGCATTGTACATGGCTTTGCTGCAATCCCTCATACTGAGCAAGCATGAAGCGACAGTGGGAAGAAAAACCACCCATTAACGGGAAAAAAAAACCTCAGGCAGAACCGGGCTCAGTATGAACGGTCATCTGCCTCGACCCACTGGGGTTACAGAAGACAGAGCAGAGACACAACAAGAGAGACAAAAAAGCACAGAAGCACACATTGATCTAGTAATCTGTTCTACATTAGATGGTAGTAACGGGTGAGCCGTCTTCTCTGGATGATGTCAAAGTTAACAGAACGCCAGACCAGGTGTACCTACTACGAAGAAAAAGAGAGAGAGCAAAAAGTTAAAAGCTGAAATGACGACAGTCATTTCAATGTAATACAATGCAAAACTGGAGAACAGTAGAATGAAGAACAGTAGAAATCAGTAGAGTGAGAAAATTAGACCCTGATGTCCTCCAGCAGCCTAAGCCTATCACAGCACAACTATAGAGATAGCTCAGGGTAACATGAGCCACTCTAACTATAAGCTTTGTCAAAAAGGAAAGTTTTAAGATTAGTCTTAAAAATAGACAGGGTGTCTGCCTCACGGACCAAAACTGGGAGTTGGTTCCACAGGAGAGGAGCCTGATAGCTGAAGAATCTGCCTCCCATTCTACTTTTAGAGACTCTAGGAACCACCAGCAGACCTGCAGTCTGAGAGCGAAGTGCTCTGTTAGGAACATACGGAGTAATCAGAGCTCTGATATATGATGGAGCTTGATTATTAAGCGCTTTATACGTTAGAAGAAGAATTTTAAATTATATTCTTGATTTAACAGGAAGCCAATGAAGGGAAGCTAAAATTGGAGAAATATGATCCCTCTTGTTGATTTTCATCAGAACTCTTGCCGCAGCATTTTGGATCAGCTGAAGACTTTGAACTGCATTTTGTGGACTTCCTGATAGTAAAGAATTACAATAGTCCAGCCTTGAAGTAACAAATGCATGGACTAGTTTTTCAGCATCACCCCTGGACAGAATGTTTCTAATTTTGGCGATATTCCGGAGGTGAAAAAAGGAAACTCTGGAAACCTGTTTAATATGGGATTTAAATGACATGTCTTGGTCAAAAATAACACCAAGGTTTTTAACTTTATTACCAGAGGCCAAGTTAGTAAGAAGTTTATTTTTTGAGGACTCTGGCCCAAAGATTACAACTTCTGTCTTGTCAGAATTTAAATGCAGGAAATTTAAAGTCATCCAGCTTTTGATGTCATCAAGACATGACTGCAGTCGAAGTAACTGATTGGATTCATCAGGATTTATGGATAAATATAGCTGAGTGTCATCAGCATAACAGTGGAAATTAATCCCATGCTGTCTGATAATTTTGCCGATCGGAAGCATATATATAGTAAAGAGAATTGGTCCAAGGACTGAACCCTGTGGTACTCCACAGGTGACCCTAGAGTTTGAGAAAGATTTATTATTAACATGAACAAACTGGAATCTGTCCGACAGATAAGATTTAAACCAGCCTAATGCTTTTCCCTTAATCCCTACAGTATGCTCAAGTCTTTGTAGGAGAATATTGTGATCAACTGTATCAAATGCAGCACTGAGATCTAACAGGACAAGTATAGACACAAGTCCATTATCTGAGGCCATGAGAATATCATTGGTGACCTTAACCAGAGCTGTTTCAGTGCTATGATGAGCTCTAAAGCCTGACTGAAACTCCTCAAGTAGGTCATTACTTTGTAAATGTTCACAAAGTTGATTAGCAACTACTTTCTCAAGAATTTTAGATAAGAAAAGAAGATTAGATATAGGTCTGTAGTTTACTAGCTCATCTTGATCAAGAGAAGGTTTCTTAAGTAAAGGTTTAATAACAGCTACTTTAAAAGCCTGTGGTACATATCCATTTACTAAGGATAGATTAATCATGTCTAAAATAGGACCACTGATCAGAGGGAATACCTCCTTAAACAACTTGGTTGGGATTGGGTCTAACATACAGGTAGAAGGTTTAGATGAAGCTAAAATTTTAGATAGCTCAGAAAGCTCTACTGCTTTTAAACAGTTCAGACACTGCGCAGGTTCTAAGGATTCCTCCAATGCTGCCTCACTTACTGAGGACGAGGTAATCATGTTTGGGAGGATGCCAATTATTTTATTTTTAATGGAATCAATTTTATTTATGAAGAATCCCATAAAATCATTACCGCTAAGAGCTAAGGGGATGGCTGGATCAACAGAGCTGTGGCTCTGGGTAAGTTTGGCAACTGTATTGAAGAGAAATCTAGGATTATTCTTTTTTTTTTTTTTTTTTTTCCAGTGTCCTGTCTAGCAATGTGGCAATAGGAATTGATGTCTCAATGCCAGATAGAGCTCGACAGATTTTGCTTTTACAAGTGGAGCAAACAGCTTTCGCCATAGTGCTCCACTTGATTTATGCTTGTAAATAGCTTTATTATGATTCCTGCAAGGAGAATTTCAAATTATATGGACATGACAATGGGAGAGTAAAGGAAGTGAAAGAAAAGAAAAAAAAGAGTAGAGGTGAAAGAAAGAGGAGAAAAAAAGGGAGAGAGTGACAAAACCTTCTTTGTCTGCTCCATCACCTGGAAAGAGACACAAAAAGAACAGCACAACCGACAGACATAAAGCAACAGATACACTCGAATAACACCTAGATGCCATTGCTAAATCATATATATTATTATGTAAGCTGACATGTGTAATGTGATATTTGAAAAAAGAAAGTGAAAGAACATAAATAAATAAATAAATAAATAAATAAACAAATTATAAGATTACTGTATATAAGTGAACACTTAATACCTGGGACCCAGCACCTGTGGGAGATGTGAAAGTGCACTAGTTTAGGTGAAGATTATCCAGAAATAGCTTGATAGTGATTGTGGAGAACCGAAGACCCACCTTCCCCGAGCACAGAGGCAGGCGTCAGGGGACCCGTAACCCCGGACTCCCAAAGGGGCCCCTAAAGCAGGTCGCCCAGGAGGGGCCGACACAGGATATCTGCAACCCCCCCCCAAGGAAGGAGCAGAGACGACCCCGAGGAAATCCCCCAGCCACCGCAATGCCGACGCCCTCAAGAGCCGCGGAGACGAGCCCGTGGGCTCCGCCGGCAGCTAGTCCCGCTGAAGTGGTCCCGGCCATGGGCCCTGAGGGCCAGAGGCCCCAAGGGCGCCCCGCACCCGCGACAAGGGCCCCGGCCGCCCCCCGGGGGGCCAGGCCCCGCGAAGAGGCCGCCGGGAGTGGGCCGGCGCACGCCCGGGAACCCGCCCCAAACCCGAAGCCAACCAACGCGCCAGGGGGCCAAGGCGCCCGCCAACGAAGTGGAGGAGGGCAGGACGTGGGGGGATGGGCTCCGCACCTAGCGGAGACTTGAGATGTTCTTGGGAGAGGGAGCGGACCACACCCATACCTGGAAAAAAAAAAACTCATTCACCCCATCCCTCCCTTGTGCCCCACTCACCACACACAGAGAAAAAAAAAAAAAAAAGACGCAGTACACACATTCCCACATAACACTCACATCCAACACTGACCAAAGGGGGGGGTCACCCCAAATCGACTATACGACTGCTTGTGCCCGACCCCCGGCCCCGGCCCCAGACCAGACGCCCCCCGGACCGGGCTCCCCCAAGAGGGCGGGCCAACACGACCCGCACGAGCCACCCGGCCAGAGCCCCCCCTCCCCCTAAATACCTAATAAACCCCTTCCCTCCCCCCACCTTACCCTTGCCATCCCTGCCCCCCGCCCCCTGGGGGGAGCAGAGGTATCAGCCCCAGACCTGGCAAGCCGCTGACTGCACACCGCAGCCCCCCACCAAGACCCCGGACACAGTGGCCCGCACCTCCTCCAGGCCCCAGACTCCTTGCCGCCATCGGAGAACGGGGGTGTGCAGAAGACCCCGACCCTCCCTACGCCTGCTCAAATGTTGTGTTGTTGCATGTTGTTCTCAAGTGCGTTTAAAAACTGGGAGCGCCGAAGGGGATGCACGGCACAGCCCACCCCCCTTCCGGAAGGTAGCTGTTGCCAGCGCACCCCCTCCGTGTGACTGCCCAGAACCCTCAATGTCTAAGTGGGAGAGGAGGTGAAGGGAGCCGTCCGAGGTGAGGCCCACACAACATAAGCCCCCCCCCCCAGACGTCTTCCCCCCACCCCCCCCTACCATGGCCTATATGAGTGTGCAATGTGAAAAATGTTTGAAGTGAAAGTGTCTAAGATGCATGATAAAATTGGGGAGAGGGGCGTCACCAGAAAGTGGCAACCTCCAGTAAAGCCCCCTCCCTCATGACCTACATGTGTGGCGGCGTGATGGAGCAGGCAGAGGGAGGAGTCCGGGGATGGGGAGCAAATGACTGGGAAGCCAACCCAGGGAGCCAGCTCCCCTACTGACTCCAATAGGCACCCCCGCTCCCCGAAAGCCCCACCCAGAGAAGGGGGCCTCGCCAGCGGCACCACCGTAGCCCGGGGGACAGGGAGAGGCCGCAGGGCCCGCCAGCCAACCACCCACCAGGACCAACACCTCAACCCCCCCCAGCCCACCCACCAAGCCTACTTAAACTAAATAAATAAATAAACAAATAAATAAACAAATAAAAAAAAAAAAAAAAAAAAAAAAAATAATAATAATAATAATAAGAGGGGGGGACACTGGCCAGCCGGCCCGCACGAGCCATCCCAAACCCCACCCCCAGGTGAAACCCGCACCGGAAGACGACACGGACCAGGACCGGGACGGGGGGCCGGACACAAGCCCACCAGAACGTCAACGCCCCCAACCCCCCCCCTCCCGTAGATTTAATCCCTCCCCAACACTAACGTTCAAACAACTCACCATACATTCGACAGCAGACATCCAGGCTGGGTAGGTCCCTACTCCCCCTCCTTTCCCCCTCCCCCCCACTGGCAGAGTGCCTATCCAATGAAGGAGAAGAGCATCTGCCCAGAGGTGTTAATGACCATGCCCCCCTACCACCTCAACGGGCCCCGAGGCCCCCCAGCGCACCAGAGGCCCCGTGCAGGGGCGGACACCCGGGCGCGCGCCGGCCCACACCAAACGCGGCACACACCCCGGAACCGGAACCCCCGATTATTCTTATTCTCCTCAATTAATGATGAAAAATATGCTGCTCTAACTCTGCGAAGGGTCTTGTTATACAACAATAGACTGTCCCTCCAGATTAGGTAGGATTCCTCTTGGTGTGTAGAGCGCCATTTTCTCTCCAATTTCCTAACATTGTGCTTCAAGGAATGCAGCTCTGAATTAAACCAAGGAGCCAGCTAGAGGGACCATGTAGATATTGAATAGGAGGGGACCCAGGATGGACCCTTGGGGAACCCCACATGTAATTTTTGTCGTCTGGGATTTAAAGTTACCTACTGACACAAAAAAGTCCCTGTCCTTTAAGTAGGATTTAAACCAGTGGAGAGCTGTACCAGAAAGGCCGACCCAGTTTTCCAGACGTTCTAACAGGATGGAGTGATCGACAGTATTGAATGCTGCACAGAGGTCTAATAGTACCAGCACGGTGGTTCTTCCACAGTCTGTATTTATATGGATGTCATTAAACACCTTGATAAGGGCGGTCTCTGTACTGTGGTGAGCACGGAAGCCAGACTGGAAAACGTCAAAGCGGCTGGTCGTTGTTAAGAAGGTGTTTAACTGTTGAAATACAGCTTTTTCAATAATCTTACTGATAAAGGGGAGGTTTGAGATGGGCCTGTAGTTCTGGAGTAGTAGTTTGTCTAAATTGTTCTTTTTCAGCAGTGGTTTGATAATTGCTGTTTTTAGGGACTGGGGGAAAACACCTGACAGAAGGGACGTGTTTATTTTCTGAGTCAAATAAGACGCTATGACAGGCAAAACTTTCTTGAAGAAAACTGTGGGTAGAACATCAAGGCAGCAGGAGGAGGAACTTAACTGCTGAATGATCTGCTCTAAGCTTTTGTGGTTTATTTGGCACAATTGGGACATTTTTTCAAGATAGGTTCCAGTTGGAGACAGCTTTGGTTCTGGAGTTGATATGGATGTACAGACTGATCCTCTAATTTTTAGGATTTTCTTAGTAAAGAAGTTTGCAAATTCATTGCAGGCCCTGGTGGAGTGGAGTTCAGAAGTCACTGACATAGGAGGATTTGTTAACCTGTCGACTGTGGCAAATAAGACACGAGCATTATTAATGTTTTTCTTGATCTCTGAGAAGAAATATTCTCTTGCATTTTTCAGTTGTAAGTTATATCTGTAAAGTCTCTCTTTATAGATGTTATAGTGAATCTGAAGTCTAGTCTTGCGTTCAGCTTTTCAACACTCCCTTTTTTCACCTCTAACTGCTGGAGCATTTCTCCAAGGAGATTCTTTCTTCCTGGAAAAAACTTTCACTTTATCTGGAGCAATGCAGTCAATGATGTCTGAGACTTTAGAATGAAAGTTATCTACTAGCTCATCTACTGAGTTGCAGCCCAAGGTTGAAGTATCAGAGTAAGCTTGAATAAAAGTTTCCGCGGCATTGTCCTTAAAGGTGCGTTTTCTTATGATGTCCCTTTGGCTAAATGAGTCACTGGAAATTATGCTTTCAAAGGTAACAGAAAAGTGATCAGATAGGGCAACATCAGTTACATTGACCTTAGAAATCTTTAGACCTTTAGTGATGATCAAGTCTAAAATATGTCCCTGTTTGTGTGTTGGCTGTTTAACATGCTGAGTTAAACCAAAGTTTCTAAGTATGTCACACAGTTCTTTTGCACTTCTGTCTTCAGGGTTGTCAACGTGAAAGTTGAAGTCTCCCACAATAATTAAACAGTCATAATCAACGCATATCACAGATAGGAGGTCACTAAAATCATTAAAAAAGTTTGATGTGGACTTAGGAGGCCTGTAAACATTCAGAAACATAGTTCATACCGGGCCCTTTACCTGGAGAGCCAAAACAGGAAGAAACCTCTTATAAATGTTGACTGTCAGCTGCCATTCTTTACCAGTGGCTTTTCAAAGGCTGCAGATAGGAGTGAAACACAGGTAAAGAGAAAGAGAGAAAGAGCAGTGTGACAGTAAATGATCACTATATCATCCAGCAGCCTAAGCCTATAGCAGCATAACTACAGAGATAGCTAAAGGTAACCTAAGCCACTTTAACTGGAAGCTTTATCAAAAAGGAAAGTTTTAAGCCTAGTCTTAAAAGTAGGCAGAGTGTCTGCCAAACTGGGAGTTGGTTCCACAGGAGAGGAGCCTGATAGCTAAAGGATCTGCCTCCCATTCTACTTTTAGAGACTCTAGGAACCACCAGCAGACCTGCAGTCTGAGAGCGAAGTGCTCTGTTAGGAACATACGGGGTAATCAGAGCTCTGGTATGCAGGAGGGAGAATTTTAAATTCTATTCTAAATTCAGCATAAAGCCAATGAAAGTAAGCTCATGTAGGAGAAATATGATTTCCCCTTTCCATTGTCATCAGAACTCCTTCAGCATTTGGAATACGCTGGGGGCATTCTTTGTCTTTTCTGGACATAAGCACAGCCTTGAAGTATCAAACACATAGACTAATTTTCTCCATCCCTCTGGGGAAAGATATTTCTACTTTCTGCCATTTTGAACAAGTGAAAGAAAGAAGTCCAAGAAACCTGTTTCATCTGCGATTTAAATAACGTACCTTAATGAAAGCCAACACTGTCTACAATACATTCCTGGTACACTTTGTCAGGACTCAGCCAGCAGGACCGAGTAGCTTGCTGCCGGTTCTGCTGCACTTGTTTCTTTCCACAGGTGTTCGGTGTTGACCAAGGGGGCGGAGCCCACACACCTGCGGATGGTTGAGCAGCACCAGACAGCTCCATTTAAACAGCTCACAGACAGCAGGAAGATGCCAGAGTGTTACCGTCGTGGTATGCAACCAAGCCGTAGCCTCCAGCTCTGCAAACCCTCGGTGAAAACATTAAGATTGTCTTACCTTGTGTCTCCCAGGTTCCTCTGCGTGTTACGAAGTCCTCCTCCCGTGTCTGACTCCTCAAGGACGTTCACTCGTGCTGGCTCCTGTTCCTGGTCTCCACCGTGTTCCTCTCAAGTCAGTTCCTCATCCTCGGACCCCCACCTTCTTCAGACATCTACTGGTCTCTCCTGCTGTTCTGGACCCTGGATATCTTGGTGCTGCTCGGACCCACCTCTGCCTCCGCTCTCTGGTCTCCCCGACACCTGTGGCTCCACCTAACAAGCGCTGAGCCTCACTGCCTCCTCCCCGGTTTGGTTTCCCTGCTAAGTGGTAAGCTTACGTCCAGCAGCACTCTCCCCTCGCTCCCCTACTGTAGCTAATCCATCTCTCCTTCCCCTAGATTGATCCGGTTCCCCGTCCTCCTGGTTCTCGTTCCGATCCAGTTCGGCATCTACCTGTTTGTCGAGTGTATTCTGCATGTGGGCGAAACATCTCAAGCCGAACATGACACACTTCATGTCCAACTGCTCTTTAATAATTGTACACACCTTTTATTTTGAATGGGACACACCCCTCAGAGCTTGTCTAACTGGCCTGGAATGAGCAAATATTTTCACAGAGATAAGGCTCATGTTGCAACAAACTGTTGGTAGACACTACAGCTGTTCAGCTGCTGTGTTTTAAAAAGGAGTCAGAGCAAGAATCCCAGGTAAGATCTACAGGAATATTTGAAATCTGTAATTTACTTTCAGGGCTTCAGGTAGAATAGCGTATATAACTTGGTGAAAAAGCTGTTCTTTACACTACTTAATGACTCACACACAGAATGGGTTTTCAGATTTGAGTTTGGTCAAACCATAGAAGACTTTCTTCAAATGTAGACGGTTGCTCCAGCCAACACTCACAATAATTATCAACTCAAATTATCATGAGGTATTGCCTGTAAATCTATTTTCTCCAAGTTTCTGTCCTTTTCTTCTTACCTGTTCCTTCTACTTCAGTGAATCCAATGAGATACTGTCCTCTCTGTCAGTGGTGTCTTCCTGTTAAATGGCGTCTTTATGAAGCTAATAGAATATTTCTCTGTAAGAATTAAGATCTATGCTAGAGATGCACGACACCTTGTGTCGTCTGCTTTAGTTGGTAAATACTAGATGAACAGTTTAGATGAATTGTTTGGTGAACTGTTTATTGTTTGAAATAAACGATAAACTTGTAATGTAAATGTTTACTTCACACTACTTGATGACTGCAAGTTAAAATAAAGTGGGATGTGTTTTGTGTAATAGAACTAAGCTTATTCACATCAATTCAATTCAAAACTACTGTATTGATCTCAAAGGGAATTTAAATGCTGGTGTAACTCATACTCTAAGGCAGGGGTTCCCAAACTTTTTCAGCCGCGCACCCCCTTCAATGTCCCAACCGGCTTGGCGCACCCCCCACCACAAAAAAAAGAAAAAATTCTGTTGCAGTTACATCAATTCAACCATCTTAACAAAAGTTGTGGGAATAAAATTAGAACATAATTTGAATTAAACTGCAATAAAGTTGCAACATCCACAACAGAATCCTGAGGCTTTTACAGGTGCATCAGTGGCTCAGCCTGGAGCGAGAGAAAGAAAGAGACGCCCAGATCGGCCACACCTCCACAACCTGAAACGTCTCTGAAGCAAAGGATTAAACTGATGATCTACCTGTGTTGTTCTCACTGTTTTTGTGCACTGTCACTACCCGATCCGTACAGGAAGCACGATCCGTACAATCAGCTCATTTGCGCGTGCGCAAACATATTAACTTCCGGTTGGCAATATTTCGTTTTTCTTACTTTTTTATTCTTTCGTATTTTTTTGAAGCGGGGGTTTCTTTTAGTATATCTTTGTATTTGCGTCAATATTGCAGATTCTAAAAATGAAAAACAGAAAAACATTAAAAAAGTTAAATCGCCGTGGGTACTAATGACGAGGTCTTCTCTTGTTTTTGTACACCAGAGGGCGCTAAAATGTCAACTGATAACTTTAACGTTCTAATAAAACTATTTTATACAGATTAATTGTGTTCAAGTTAATTATACAACTTTATGTAATGTAAAACATTACAATATGGAGTATATATATATATATATATTAATAATACAGATTAATTGTGTTCAAGTTAATTATACAACTTATATATATATATATATATATATATATATATATATACACATACTCCATATTGTAATGTTTTACATTACATAAAGTTGTATAATTAACGTGAACACAATTAATCTTGTATATTAGAATCTTGTATATTAGTTTTATTAGAACATGTATATATATATATATATATATATATATATATATATATATATATATATATATGTGTGTGTGTGTGTGTGTGTGTGTGTGTGTGTGTGTATATGTAAACAAAATTGATCCCATTATTAAGGAATAAAATATGTTTTTTTCTCAAATAAAGCAATAATAGAGTGCATTCAGACAATACGGATAAACGTTACGCAATAACGGACTGCTCTTAGCATGTCTGATGATGACGTCAAGCAATACAATGGATAGAATTTAAAAAGCATCCATTTCTTCCAGAAAAGTCTTCAATATTGACTTTACGATGCAGTTCAGTATTCTTTAATGATTTAAGGATATAAATAAAGGTTTTTCAGTAAGATAATTACATTATTTTTTTGGCGACCCGGAAGTTATTCTGTTTGCGCACGCGCAAATGAGCTGATTGTACGGATCGTGCTTCCTGTACGGATCGGGTAGTGACATGCACCAGCTTCTTAATCTGAGTCACAATTTACAAACACGAAGAACTTTGATTTGTGTCCGATGACGCGCGCGCGCTCGAGAGAGAGAGAGAGAGAGAGAGAACTGCAGAGCAGAGTAACAATAACAGAGCGCTCCATAAATATGTTATTAATCAGAGAAAAAAAACTTTTACAGCGGCTACATTTAGCAGGTAAACACGCCCAGGGCAACACACCTCAGCTCCCCTCAGCCCCACTCTCGGTTTGTCCCTGTCTGAATATGCGCTAAAACCGCATCTGTAAAATGAACTGCGCCTGTCTGACTCTCAATGAAACGTATTGCAGCTCTGTGCGTGAAGAGTCAATAAATCGCGGAGGCTGCAGCGGGGGGTGGGCGAGTCATGCGCGTCAGTGCTGGTAGAGATTCAGAGTCACCCCAACAGGAGCAGCGCTGGTTGGAGGCGCTGCGCGATCGAAAGAGAGACTGGTCGCTCAATTTAAGCTTGTAAAAACTTTTGGCCCGAATTCAATTGTCCCTCTACTGACGTACACGACGTGAAGCGAGGAAAGAGTTGGAGAGACATTTGTAAATGGTTTGCAATTCACTCACCTGTTGCCTCCGATTCCCTGGTTTCAGCCAACTGAGCATATTTGCGAGAATGAATGAAGTAGAGGCACAAGCTGCTTCTTCTACGCATTGAAGCACAATGCGTAGAAGAAGATAAATTCATATCACAATGAAGTGTAGAAGAACACTTTTTAAACAGATTTTCACGTCAATACTTTTTATTTATTTATTAAATTTGCTGTTTTGATTTTTGTTTCCACAAAGGAAATGATTATTTACACGTCTTTATGGTGTGGGGGAAAAAACACTGTCAAACCGCCATTACAGATTTCAGATCGCACACCCCCTAGTGGCAGCTCAGCACCACACTTTGGGAATCCCTGCTCTAGGGGTTTCTTCAACCAGCTGTTGTAGATGCTGATGGCTGCAGGCAGGAAGGATCTCCAGTACAACAGACTGATGAAGAATATGCTCAGTGTTGTCCATAAGCTTCAGTTTATGAAGAATTCATTTTTGTAAGACAGTTCTAGAGGGTCTCCAGAACAGAGCCGGCATTCTTTATAAGCTTGTTGAACTTCTTTAAGTCAGCTGAGCTGATGCTGCCCCAACAGATGATGGCAGAGGAGGTCAAACTCTCCTTAACAGACCTATAGAAAATCTGTAGCATCTTGCTGCAAACCCTGAAGGACCTTTCCTCATGAACTACAGGTTCCTCCTTGTAGACCAGGGGTCACCAACAAGGTGCCCGCGGGCACCAGGTAGCCCTTGAGGACCATATGTGGTGCCCTTAAGCCTGTTCAAAAAACAGCACAACCCTCCAGTGAGCTGCATCTAAAATGTCATTTTATTTTGTTGCTCTTCCTTTTTAATCATATTTACATAGATTTAAAATGAATAAAAAAATAAAAAACATGTTTATATTAGCCCTGCGACAGACTGGCGACCTGTCCAGGGTGTACCCTGCCTCTTGCCCATTGACAGCTGGAGATAGGCACTAGCCCCTCTCACAACCCCAATAGGGATAAACGTGTTAGAGAAAGGATGGGTGGATGTTTATATTAAATAAAGATAAGGTGAGCTCTGACTTTAGTTCAAAGGTCAAAACAGGGAGCCCTTTGTATGATACAGTACCAATGAAGTAGCTCTCAACTTCTAAAAGGTTGGTGACCCCTCTTGTAGACAGTTTTACAGTTTCCGGTCTATTGTCAACAGTGAGGTATTTATAATCCTCCTCCACTTCTGATGGTAACAGTGCTGGACCTATTCACGATTCTCCTGAAATTCAAGATGATATGATTCTTTCCACACCATACCACAAAGTGGCCCACCACCTCCCTGTACTCAGTTTCCTGTCCATCTCTGACGCATCAATTGACTGCATCTAAATATTTTTGCAGATGACAGGAGTCTGTCTTTTATTGGAAGTCTGAAGTATAAAGACTGAAAAGGAATGGTGAGAGTACAGTCCTCTGTGGTGCTCCTGTGCTTCTGACTACCTGGTTAGACACACAACCCTTCACTCTTACAAACTGTGGTCTGTTTGTCAGGTAGTCTCTGATCCAGGTGATTGTTGAGGCCTCCACCTGAGTGTTCTGGAGTTTCTGACGAAGCAAGTCAGGCTGAATTGTGTTAAATGCACTGGAGAAATCAAAGAACATGATCTCACAGTGCTGCCTGATTTGTCTAAATGACAGAGGGTTTGTTGAAGCAGGTGTATGATGGCAGTTTAAGCTCCAACTCCAAACTACAGAAGGTCCTGATAGCTGCTTGTTTAATTATTCAGGTAGGCCACCACGAGTCTCTCTAGGACCTTCATGTTGTGGGATGTCAGAACAACGGGTCTATAGTCATTGAAGATTGATGGGTGAGTTATCTTTGGTACCGCAACTATACAAGAGGTCTTCCACAATACTCCAGTCAGTCCTTGGTCAGTTACATAGACCCAGCTGTTGAAATTACACCTGTTTTGTCAGAATCCAAGATTTCATATTTGAAAGAAGACAGCAAGAGGTGCTTTGTGCATTTTTGGATGACTAAGATGTTTGTGCCATTCTTCTTTCTTCTCAGTGAAGGCAGATGCTTTTCATTTCTCTCCTCTCCCTTTAACCCCTCTCCCTCCCCTGTTTCCCTGCCTGCTTCTATCAATCCGTTTTGGAGTTTCTCTTTACATATTTTCCAAATTGTAAATTATGGATCTGGTCAGCTGGACTCTCAACGCAATTGATCACATTTTCAAGGATTTTGAAAATGTGATCAAAATTGGATTTATGATAACAGGATTTCTGCTTTTTGGAGTTGGCGGTTACCTGGAGTATGGAGTAATTCTGAAAACGTCGGCAGCTGTTTCAGCCCATGCCAAGGCTGCTTGAACTATGTGAGGGATACGTCTGCTACCAGAACTCAGACTAAAATGCTGTGTAAGCAGAACTGCAGGCCACCTGCTGTTTCTGAACTTGCTGGCACAATGGGAACGGTCTTGAAGAAAGCTGGAAGCTGGACCCTGGCAGAATGACCACAGTTTTAGCTTTTTTGGAATCACCATTGAGATGTACCAGTGAGACTTTAAGGCAGACAGAAAAAGAAGAGTCTGCCTGCCCAAAATAAATGCTGTTATCAGAATCTGACATCCCCGACAGCCTTGAAAGGCAAACAACCTTGATTTTCTCCTGGATGTTACGTAAACAAGATGCTCTGTGACATCTGGGACCTGAACAAAGAGCTACTGGACTGCCTGGTAACATCATCACTTTCAGACTCTGGCTGGGAGAGCTATCTGCCACAGTTCACAGACTAACACACACACACACATGATTACACTAAAACACACAGGCACACACACACACATGATTACACTAAAACACACACACACACATGATTACACTAAAACACACAGGCACACACATGATTACACTAAAACACACAGGCACACACATGATTACACTAAAACACACAGGCACACACATGATTACACTAAAACACACAGGCACAGGCACACACACACACACACACACACACACATGATTACACTAAAACACACACACACACACGCATGCACACACACACACACGCATGCACACACACACACACGCATGCACACACACACACACACACACACACACACACACACACACACACACACAGCCTCTACTGTGCTCCCCTTTATTCTGCTGCTTTCTGTTTTAGCTGTAGTGTCAGAAACATCAGATCAGAGATTTCAACCTGCAGCTTTATGAATATAATAATTAAGCTTTGAATTTTTAGTGATGAAGCTCATTCCAGTGATACTTTACTATGAATAGAAACAATTCTCCCATTTTAGCTGTGGTTTAGAAAGGTCAGATCAGAGACCTTAAGTTGTAGCTTTGAGGAATGTATGAATAGAAAAAAACGTAAGCTTTGAATTTTTAGTGATGAAGCTCGTTCCAGTGAAACAATGAAAAAAAATAAGTTATTCTAGTTGAAGCTTTGGAAAAGCTGATCAAAATTACTTTAGATCAGAAATCCCCAAGAATACGGTTATCTTCTTTCTTATTATTAATAGAAACAATTAAGTCTTTCTGTATGTTTGTTAATTTATGAAAGAAGTCTAGTCAAGGATTTACTTAGCTTGTTCCTTTGTTTTTCCTATGTCTGTAATGTTTTTCAGTTCATGTACATCACTTTGAATCAGTGCTATATAAATAAACTTGCCTTGTGCCTGCATATGATATTTTTATTTGATACAGTGATTAGGCTAAAGGCAAAATTTAGTAGGTGGGCACTAGGTGTCGCTTTGCCCAATCAGCTCAGAAAGTTCTGCTGAATGTCCCAACGTTCCACAAATGGATTTGATGGGGCCAGGCCCAGATTGATAATGTGTAGAACTAAACCGAGAGTGGTACAAATTAGTCTGGCTTACCAGGTTAGTTTGTCAAGATGGGCGATTACTGTTCTTCATGTTTGGGCATTATTTGTGGCATCCCCTCGGTATTGGGTCCTAAATTGTTTTTGTTTTTTTGTACATTAATGAAGGTCTTAGATCACTAAAGTGTGTGTTATTTGCTGATAATGCAAACACTTTTTGCTCAAGTGATAACTGACAATTGTTATTACAAAGCATTAATACAGAACCAAAAAATAGGAAGTTAAATTATCAATAAATGTAAACAAAACAAATTAATTCTGTTTGGGTATGGAAGAACTAAACCACAGTTACAAGTTAATTGAGATGGATTTCAAATTGAAAGGGTGAATTAAATAAATTTTTTGGGAGTAATTATTGATTAATAAATGGAAATCTCACAATAGATGTGTACAAGCTAAAGTGTTGAGGGGGGTTGCAGTACTGAATAAGGCAAAACAGGTTCTGGATTACAAATCACTTCACATTCTATACTGTTCAATGGTTCTTCCATATTTCCATAACTGTGCAGTAGTTTAGGGCAATAATTACAAAAGTGCAATACAACCATTCTGCAAAAGAAAGCAATATGGATTATTCAAAGAGCTGGATACAGGGACCACACCAATTCGTTATATTTGCTCAATTTATTTGCTCAAAATCACTCAATTTCACAGATCTTGTGGAGGCACAAACAGCATTAATAGTATTCAAGGGCTAATTTTTTTTTTTTTTTTTTAACCAGATAATATTTAAAAATATTCATTAAAAGTAAGGGGTATTATAATTTTAGGGAATAGTTTAAATTCAAATTAAGAACATTTCATAAAACTCATAAAAGTTTCTGTATTTCTATATGTGGAGTACGACTGTGGAACAGTTTGAATGTGGAACTAAAGGAGTGTCCAAATATGAAGCAGTTCATGAAGGAATTTAAATCCATAATTTTCAGAAGATACAATGATAAAGTGTGTGTTTAATTATTGTATGTATGTGTCTATGTGTGTATGTATTTATACACATACATACTGTGTATGTATGTAATAATTTATAAATTTTTAATAATTTATAAAAACTTTATTTGTATAGTGCCAATTCACAACACATCATCTCAAGGCGCGTTACAAAGTCAATTCATCATACATACAGATTATCCTGTCAAAGGAAACCCAGCAGGTTGCATCGAGTCTTTGACAAGCAGCATTTACTCCTCCTGAATGTGCGTAGAGCCACAGTGGACAGTCGTCTGCATTGTAGTTTGCTTTTCAGTAATCCCTCATACTGAGCATGCATGCAGTAATAGTTGAGAGGAAAACTACCCTTTAACTGTCATGATCACCAGGGGTTTGATTACTTAGTTTTAGGCTCACTTTAGTACTGTTAACTAACCTTACCTGCAAGCTGAATTCTCGCAGTATTTGTGCATTCACCAACACACGAGAATCCATCCTGTACCCATCCGGCTTCAACCGCTTGTGTCTGAACCAAATGCTCATATTTCAGATGTTCCAATATAACAAGTTCTATTGTTTCATCTTTCCCACAGTGCTCCCAACTCCCTGTTGTTATGCCAGAAGATGGTTGAATATGCTTATTATTATTATTAATTATAATTTGGCATTATAATTTAAATAATAAATCATTCAACTCAAAATTCCGCTACAACAAAATATAGTTCAAATGGTGGTGATGTTAGCTATAAGCTTGTAAGTATTTATACCATTAATGCATTAGTTAATTTGCTGTTATGAACTCATTTATGCTGGGATAAATGATCTGGTCGGACTTGTGACCGACGAGGTTTATCCGGCAGGCTATGAGAACCCCAATGTAACTGCAATTAGAGTTTAAATCCTTATTCGTCTATCACCATCCAATGATATTGTCTCTGTATTAATGTCAGATGTTAACTCCAAAGGAGGTTAGCTCTGATTTCTGAATAACCATACAACTATGAATTGGATTGAACACAAAACAATGTCTATTCCGCAGTGGTGTTTTATTGAACCAAAAGCAATTCCCTGTTACAGTAATTCTCTGATTCAACGACTTTGGAAATCTTACTCACTACTAACTAACACGCAAAATATATATGGAGATAAAAGAATAAACAAAACAAACAAAACGAAAGGAAAGAAAAACAAATGGATTAAAATGAGCGGTTGCAACTCTTAGTTCAGCTCACGGTTGTTTAAACCACATTCAGAACATCGGCATTTGACATAGCATTGACAGACAGAGCAGCTGTGAGAGTCCTACCGGACGCTTTGATGCCTTACAAAGCTATCAGCTAAGCTACCTACAGTGCAGTCATCCGACACCCTCCCAAGATGGCGACTATGATGACGTATGTTCTGCAAATTTGCGTGAAGCGTGAGGGGAGGTCTTAATGATGTCACCGCGCTTACGCTAAGGTGAGGTGGTACCTCGCTCCGAGAGGGAGTGGTTTACGCTCTGGTTCAAAGAGAAACCGCGAACTAAGATTCAAACAAAGCGATCAAATTCTCTGATAAGGAGAAGCAAAAGAAAAGGGGGAAAAGCATGGAGGAAGATGAAAAGAACTGAAACAGTGACCCACGGCGGGGTTATAGATAAACCACAATCAACACAGCAAAATCAAATGTAAAATGCATGCACATACAAAGAAAATATTCAGCAAAATACTTCCAACTTCGTCGTGGAATAAAAGCATTAACCTAAGCCTACAAATTTCTACGTCTGCCCAGGCACTTCTAAACACCCTGTTGGTGAGACAGAAATAAAAGGGGAGAACCCGTTACTTTGAGGTGCCTCGGGGCTGGTCCGGAGTGAAAGTCCCGGCTTCGGTCCGGAGCGCTCTGGATCACGCGACGTCCTGAACGCGTCTTGACGACCGCAGGGTCCGCAGGCTGCAGCGGGGACCAGACTGAGAGAGTTCCTTCGTCTTTCTCTCTCTCTCTGGGCTCCTAGACGCTTGTTGGGCCAAACAACGCGTCGTCCTCTCTCGATCACTGGGAGATAAGGCGGCTTCCAGTATTTGATCAGAGGGAATTAAAGGTACCTTTTTGAGTCGACCTCCTGTCTGTACAGGGAATAGTTTTGCTTCGAAAAAATCTCGGTCCAGCGAGAAACTCGAGCACGTGGCGTGGGATTTTCCCAACGGAGTTAAACAGCTGTGTGTCTTCTCGGTTGGCAGGGCGCCAGGGAAGAAGGCCGATTGCGGGGTGCAACCGAGTTTTATCAACTTTACCCTAGCAACGTTATCGGTTGCTAGGGCGCCGGCCATTTTGGGCCGCGTTGCATGATGGGAGTTGGTGGCCATTTTGACCACCATGCATCATGGGAAATGCAGTCTGTCACGTCCTGACATGGCACAACATACCCCCCTTTAGCTTTGAAGAGTGGGATGCTGGTCACAGTCTTTAAAGCTACAACCAAGTCCATTCTGGCGTGACGAAGATCCGTTGTGCATGAGTGGAACAACCTAATAGTCTTTCTAGTAGTCCTTCGGGATTCATGCAGTTCAGTTCATCATCCAAGAGGAAGGGAAAAAAACAAAGCATTTATTGTGCCTGGGTCAGTGACCTAGCCTGGGCAGACTAAGCTATAGCTAGTAATTTCTATTGGCTAATAAGGCAACAATAAGGTAATAAAAAAAAAGAAAATGCAAACTTCACAATCACCATTGTCGATACATTCATTGGTCATAAGGTTTGAACTTTGAACCAAAGAAAGGAGAGAGGGAAAAGGGAAAGGAGAGAGACAGCGGTTCGTAGTCTAATCAGCTTGTGGCCTTTGAGGAGCTGATGTTACGAACCTGGGGGCGACGAAGGTGAGGGTGTCAATCCTGGTTTGCAACTGTCTGATCTGCTTGTATGCTGCATACGCCATCGCGGTAGTGATGGCCCATCCAAATACAAGGAGAACCACAATAATGGTCATAATGTGAGTGTCGGTCGACTCTGTAGCTCTGGGGAAGCGAAGCAGAGGGACCGAGCTCAACTCTGATGGAGTGAGACTGAATTTAATCAGCTGGGTGCCTGCACGTAAAAGCTGTCTTTCAATGCCGACATCAATGCTGAAATTGTATCTCTTAAAGACATCTATTATTTCAATCTCTGAGTCATATTTGTCAACGTCAAGGTGATGCAGAACCATGTTTCCAATGTGGACTACAGCACCTTGAGGTGAGGAACAGAAAATGGATTGCTTGGACATACCCAGTGGATGTCCTTGGTTTTGGTACACAAATCCAAATTAGGGACTAAATAAAGTTTGGGGTCGGCATCATGATAGGCTAGCATCGAGGGGGTTTGTAGGTGTACGTGGGTCTCACCTTGCCAAAAACCGACATTCAATACTGATTTAAGCCTATACACGTTAGCTCTTTCAATGATGGGAAGGTTTAGCATAAATCCTATCTCCAAGTTGTCAGGATTTACAAATATTGGAATTGCACTACCTAGGCTGTAAGCCAGGTGTGTTTGTGGTGGTTGCAGTGTTTCACTAGAGGCAGATTTGAGAACCTTTTTAACCAAATCTACTGGTACCAAGTACGGAGGAATCCGTCCTTCAGCAAGGCTATTTACGGATGAGCTAACCTCTCGAGTGAGGTCCTGCATTAAATCTCTAACAACCTGAGTATACATCATGTCATTCTTTACCACTTCTGTGAGCGTTTCCAAAGAAATGCATGGTGTTATTGCTGAGTGTGAATTTATAGACGTGAAGTTATGTATGGACATTTGTTTTATTAGTGCACGTTTAAAATGTCCTGATTGAACATGCACTTGTCCTGTTTAATGCTATGCATTGTTCTCTTCGGCGGGGGCGGAGTTAGGCTCCGTTCCCTGTGAGGAGAGTTTGGTGGACGGTTTAATTTGGTTCGCATGAACCCATTTGTACTCCGGACTTTGCACGCTGGCCTCTAGGTTCTTTTGAGCCCACGTGAAAGTCGTTTGGAGATGGTCTTTTAAATCAGTGACGCATTGGTGTGCCGTGTAGACGGTTGTCACACTGACGTCTTCGGGCTGGTAGATGAGATTCAGGGGAAGTGTCATTTGTCTCCCTGTCATCATCTGGAAAAGTGTCACCCCTGTGGAGCATGGTGAGGTAGAGCGGATTAGCATTAGGACCAAGGGAAGCTTTATGTCCCAGTCCCTGCCATGGCTGCTGGCATGTTCCTTTAACATACTGACCACGGTGCGGTTCATTCGCTCCACCTGTCCCAATGACTGTGGGTGTGAGGGGATGTGGAATTTAACTTCCACGCCCAACATGTCGAAAAGCGCGGTCATGATGTTTGACGTAAAATGCGTTTCTCTGTCCGAGTCGATGGGCAGGGGAAGGCCCCACCGGCTGAAAACGCGATTTAGCAGCAGGGCTGCTGTGGTGACGGCGGTGTCGTTCGGTGCCGGCAAACATTTGACCCATTCTGTGAAGCTGCCTGTTATTGTCAAAAGATATTTGTTATCTCTTGACGATTTGGGGACTGGACCGATCCAGTCAGTCTGCAGATGTGACCACGGAAATATAACCCCCCTTCGCTGAAGCAGGGCTCGGTCTAGCGGTTGTGTGAGTTGTAACTGGCAGCAGGTTAAGCAGCCTTGTACATACTCCTGGGTGTCCTGGGCCGTTGAAGGCCGGGACGCCACCTGTAGGAGAGTTTTCAGATTAGCTTTGCAGCTTCTGTGTCCTCTTACTGGTGAGTCATGGACGAGTGTCAATGTGATCCCAAGTTCGTTTGAATCTTTGGGCTGAATGGGCTGAAACTCATGGAGTAGCTCTTTAAGTGCTGTTCTCTCTGTTTCAGTGGTCAGTGCATCAGCTTGTTCCAGCTGCTGCATAATTTCTGTTTTGAAACTAGGGCAGGGCTCAGTGGATGAGTTCTGGTTCTCTGGTTGATTTGGTGCCGGTTCTGTTGGGTTGGTTGCTATCGCATACCCCAACAGGTTTCCTTCAGCTTCAAGCGTAGCACCACAAATAGATCCAGCAGGCAGAGCTTCATGTCGCCTGATTTGGATCATGTTGGAAGGGAAAGTAAACACTGTGTCTGAAGAGTCCTGTCTGCCGGTCAAGGATAAAGGCAGGTCTCCAATGACGGGAATGCTCAGCTCAAAGTCGTGGAAAGAGCTTTCGATGAGCACCCCAAGGGGTTTCTTCGCCACCACTTGGATCGGCATGTGGGTTGGATTCTCCACTAGAAGGTAAGCTGAGCGGTTGTTCAGCTCAAGCAGGGGTGTGCCCCGGATGACCAGGTTGGATTCCTGGAAATAAGGAAGGGGTTGGAAGAAAACCTGTGTGTTCTGTATTTGTTGTCCTTTCAGGATGGCTAATCTAATAGGTACACCTGCAGTCTGTGGTGGTATTAGCATGTTTGTTTCGCTAGCCACCTGGCACGCCTGTGGGATTGTTTGCCCTGATCGCATGACTTCAGGGGTGCCCAGGAAGGAACTTGGGGTCACGTGGGCCTGAGCCCACAGGACCTGATTGCAAGTGTCCAGCTGTGCACTTAGCCGTACCAGAAAATCAGCACCAACAAACACTGGAGGATGTAAATTCTCCACAATGCTGAAAGGATGAGAGAGCTGCCTTGTGCCAATCTGTGCATAAAGTATGCACACCCCCGTTGCTTTCAGAAGCCGGCGAGGCCAGTCTGCTGAGAGCAAATAGTGGCTGTGTTTTGTTTCAGCCAGATGGGGCTTTTCACGGCACAGAGAGCTGTACAGATCTCTGCTGATCGCAGATTTCTCTGACCAAAGAGCCAGCAGCACGTCTGGCATGAATGTGCTTTCCAGGTGCACACCTTCGGCCACTCTGGGGTTATAGGGTTCACCTCCAGAGTGTTTAAGTGAGCAAAGGAAAGATGTGTGGCTGCAGAGAGAAGTTCTCTGATCGCTGAGAAGCGGTGGTGTGTCAGAGGATTCTGAAATCGGCTCTGTTGAAGGCAGAAATGGTGCTAAGAGTTCTTTGGGCTCTTCTGAGCAGGTCACCTGGTGGATAGGGACGGATGGTCCACTTCCAGAAGTAAGAGGCTTGGGGGTCCCCACTTGGGCCCAAAGATGACCATGATGGCAGTCAATGAGTGGAGCTAACCTGTTCAACAGATCCTGACCCACAAGAAAAGGTTCTGTGTCCAAAGTACAGATGTAGATGGGGTGAACAAGGGTCATGTCACGGAAAGTGATGTCTAACCACGCCCGTTTGGTGATGCATGACTGATCCTGAGTGTAGCTGGTGATGCCCACGTTACAGGTCTCCACCTGGAACGGTTTCCCAAGAGACACCATAGCTCTGGTCACCTCAAACAAATCTGAGCACATTAGACTGATCTCGGAACCTGTGTCTAAAAGAGCATTTGCTGTGACACATCCTCCTATAACTGTCGAGCAGTACAAGCGATGCGCGTTTTCACGATGGTTTAGCTCACCTAAAAACCTTAGAAAAGGGGTTTTCTGATCACCTGCTGATGGGATCTTAGAAGGTTGTTGGTGAATTTTTGGTTGGTTTCCCCACTTAATCAGATAAACTCTGTTAGAAGGGGGAGCCTGGTCCACGCCTAGTCATGCTGACGTGGGTTTTGGGCCTGGTTTCCCAGGAGGGTCGGCAGGATTGGATGGTGGCGAGGACGGCTGCGGCGCGATCTGACGCACTGTGTCGGCTAGCAACCTGCGAAAAGTCTCCTCCATCTCCTTTCTCATTGACTCTTCCATGCGCAGGTTCCAGCCTTTGTTGTCATGTGTGCCTTTCTGCTTTCCCGACCAGTCAGTTTGCTTACCGTGTCGGGCTGGATCCGGCCTGTGCCATTTTTGAAACCTCTCACCTTCCATGCTGTCATGCTGACCTCTCCTATCATGAGAAGCTTTCTTCTGCTGCGACTCAAAACCGTGTTGCTTCTTGAAACCAAATTTAGTTTTAGGTTTGAAGGGAGGCATTTCATGTCCCTCCAGACCTAACCTCTTTTCTGGTTCGGTCTGAATCTGCAGAACCCTGTTATCACTGTCGACTCCTTTGTTGGGCCGGACACGTGTTTCCCATGCAACCTGCGCGTATTTCCTGATTTCCTGCATGGTAAGTCTCTTGGTTCTACAATGCATGGTAACCTCATAACGCACGCTTTCATGAAGATTATGGAGGAACAAAGATTTGAAAGTGTGGTCTTCCTCCAAGCCGGGAGCATTTCGTCCCTGAAAGTAAGCAGCCCGTAAACGGCGGTAATACTCCTTGGGCGCTTCAGTTCTCTTTTGCTGAATTGCAAAAGCTCCAAGAGTCGCAGAAGCTGGGTCTGTGAACACAGAATATTCTTCTCTTAAAGCCTGACAAAGAGCTGAGTAACGGTCACGTGTAGCTGGAGGGAGGCTTTCCATGAAAACATGGACACTTCTGGACGTGGTTTTCCAGATAAGCTTCAATTTTTCTCGAGCCGAGGGGCTATATAAGTCTAGCAGACAGCGCTCTACCTCTCTGAGATAGTCATCAATGGTGGATTCTGTATTGCTAGGATCAAAACGCTCTATGTCTCGGGCCAGGGACTCAAGCTGACGCATCCGCAGTCCCTGTTCAGGGATCGGGGCTGGTCCATCTGAGTCCTCTCCTGACGACTCCTGCCTGTGGTAACCACGATAGCAAAGGGGCTCTGGTTCTGACCACCTACCTGGCATCGGCGGCCGTTCGTGGGACGCCGGGGGACCCTCCCTGTCATGAACTCTTGTCTGTGGACGCAGTTCAGAGGAGTGGGGTTCACCTGTGTCCCAGGAACGGTGCTCTCGTTGCCCTGGTGGGGGGAAAGGATCATAGCAGACAGTGTCAGGGGTCAGGTGGGAAGCAGGTGTTTTCCCATGATTTACATCATGTGGATCAGTCCTGATTGCCACCGTAAGTTGTTTAGGCATTTCTTTCCGTATCACACTGCTATATCTGTCCTGACCTTCGCTTACCCCTCGCTCAGAAGGTGTCTGAGGGCCCAGTTCATCCAATGTCCTCCAGGTGTGATCCCCATGTTTTCCCTCAGATCCTTCTGGCTGCAAGTTAATGAGATCCTCCTCTCGCTCCTCTGTGAGATGACAGCTGCCCTGAACACTTCTCTGTTCTAGCTCCCTAACTCTTTCCTCAGCTGCGATCCGCATCTCAACCTCTCTGTTACGCAGATCGGTCTCTAGCGTTAACCTTCGGTGGTATAACGCAGATAATTCACCAAAAACATCTGCTACCAATCTATCCTTTGGCTTGCTTTGAACCTCCTCCACCAATTCCTGAATTTTCCTCTCACAGTCCTCTATGTTAAACTGATTCAAGCGGTCTTGGTCCTCCGGTGTCATTTTAAGCAGTGAGCTAATGACACCCTGAGCCTCCATTCCAATGGAGGATTGTGGACCTTCAGCTCCTTTGACTGAAGAACCTTTACTATCCATTCTTTGTCAGCTATGGACAGCAGCACAACAACTGTAGCTCAGCACTACACAACAACAACAATCAAATAACACTGTAGTTTAGCTTAGCGCTAAATAACAGACAACAAACAACAACGCTGTATTCTAGCTTAGCACTAAGCAACAACGCATACACTTTAGTTTAGCTCAGCGCTAAACAACAACTGCTAACAACAACTGTTAAGTGGCTTCACTTTACTGTCAACAGCAACTCGCACTACGACTGACACTTTACTGCAGGAAGTGTGGTCAAATACGTGCGTTTAATTAGGCTGCGCAGGGGAAAATCAACCCTGCGACTTACAACTCCTATGTTTAGGAACGGTTAATATGCTTGTTTAACTTTGAGAATATTAACTGTGAGTGACATGGACCACTAACCTTTCGGCCAGTAATTAAGTGATAAAGCTGTGGCTTTGTTTGTGATGCAAGTTATTTAAGAACAGGTGCTCTACACATGTGTGGAAAATAGCAAAGTGTTTGGAACTTCAGAGGTGGCAAAGAATGACAGTTAAAAACCGCTAAATTGCAACCTTAGTTTCAAAATCACAGATCAACTTTGACCACTTATGATGAGCAGAAGGGGGAAAAGAAAGAAAAATAATTTAACAAAAATTAAAAGTTAAAAAAAAAAATTCAAAAGGAAAAAAAAAAATTATAATAAGTTGACAAAAATTATTAAAAGGAGTAACCATAAAGAAAGTTTTAAGAAACTGACATTCAAATATCCATTCAGGGAAGCCGAGTGCTTTCACCTGAATTTCCAACCGTGACTGCAACTACCTATCCTGGCCACCAGATGGAGGCAAGGTCTCTCTTTTCAAAGCAGAACACGACACAGGAGATGACTGATCAGTAGCAGGCGCTGGAGGCGCTGTACGTTCTAGTCAGTTCAGTCTAACTAACTCCAGGTTTAGAAATCGATATTCAAACCTCAGGTTAACAACCTCACACCACCACAAACACGTACATATTTAGTAGGAGTACTTCCTTAATCAATTATGACTGAATATCCCTTTTGGCAAGGTGAGCAGTCAAAATGCTGGAATGTAGATTGTGTTCATTAAATTCATAAGTTGCTGGTTATTCAGTTTAGTCTAAAGGAACGCCAAATAAGTAGACTAGCCCACCCAGGGCACGCCAGTAAATGTTATGCCAGAAGATGGTTGAATATGCTTATTATTATTATTAATTATAATTTGGCATTATAATTTAAATAATAAATCATTCAACTCAAAATTCCGCTACAACAAAATATAGTTCAAATGGTGGTGATGTTAGCTATAAGCTTGTAAGTATTTATACCATTAATGCATTAGTTAATTTGCTGTTATGAACTCATTTATGCTGGGATAAATGATCTGGTCGGACTTGTGACCGACGAGGTTTATCCGGCAGGCTATGAGAACCCCAATGTAACTGCAATTAGAGTTTAAATCCTTATTCGTCTATCACCATCCAATGATATTGTCTCTGTATTAATGTCAGATGTTAACTCCAAAGGAGGTTAGCTCTGATTTCTGAATAACCATACAACTATGAATTGGATTGAACACAAAACAATGTCTATTCCGCAGTGGTGTTTTATTGAACCAAAAGCAATTCCCTGTTACAGTAATTCTCTGATTCAACGACTTTGGAAATCTTACTCACTACTAACTAACACGCAAAATATATATGGAGATAAAAGAATAAACAAAACAAACAAAACGAAAGGAAAGAAAAACAAATGGATTAAAATGAGCGGTTGCAACTCTTAGTTCAGCTCACGGTTGTTTAAACCACATTCAGAACATCGGCATTTGACATAGCATTGACAGACAGAGCAGCTGTGAGAGTCCTACCGGACGCTTTGATGCCTTACAAAGCTATCAGCTAAGCTACCTACAGTGCAGTCATCCGACACCCTCCCAAGATGGCGACTATGATGACGTATGCTCTGCAAATTTGCGTGAAGCGTGAGGGGAGGTCTTAATGATGTCACCGCGCTTACGCTAAGGTGAGGTGGTACCTCGCTCCGAGAGGGAGTGGTTTACGCTCTGGTTCAAAGAGAAACCGCGAACTAAGATTCAAACAAAGCGATCAAATTCTCTGATAAGGAGAAGCAAAAGAAAAGGGGGAAAAGCATGGAGGAAGATGAAAAGAACTGAAACAGTGACCCACGGCGGGGTTATAGATAAACCACAATCAACACAGCAAAATCAAATGTAAAATGCATGCACATACAAAGAAAATATTCAGCAAAATACTTCCAACTTCGTCGTGGAATAAAAGCATTAACCTAAGCCTACAAATTTCTACGTCTGCCCAGGCACTTCTAAACACCCTGTTGGTGAGACAGAAATAAAAGGGGAGAACCCGTTACTTTGAGGTGCCTCGGGGCTGGTCCGGAGTGAAAGTCCCGGCTTCGGTCCGGAGCGCTCTGGATCACGCGACGTCCTGAACGCGTCTTGACGACCGCAGGGTCCGCAGGCTGCAGCGGGGACCAGACTGAGAGAGTTCCTTCGTCTTTCTCTCTCTCTCTGGGCTCCTAGACGCTTGTTGGGCCAAACAACGCGTCGTCCTCTCTCGATCACTGGGAGATAAGGCGGCTTCCAGTATTTGATCAGAGGGAATTAAAGGTACCTTTTTGAGTCGACCTCCTGTCTGTACAGGGAATAGTTTTGCTTCGAAAAAATCTCGGTCCAGCGAGAAACTCGAGCACGTGGCGTGGGATTTTCCCAACGGAGTTAAACAGCTGTGTGTCTTCTCGGTTGGCAGGGCGCCAGGGAAGAAGGCCGATTGCGGGGTGCAACCGAGTTTTATCAACTTTACCCTAGCAACGTTATCGGTTGCTAGGGCGCCGGCCATTTTGGGCCGCGTTGCATGATGGGAGTTGGTGGCCATTTTGACCACCATGCATCATGGGAAATGCAGTCTGTCACGTCCTGACATGGCACAACATACCCCTCTTTAGCTTTGAAGAGTGGGATGCTGGTCACAGTCTTTAAAGCTACAACCAAGTCCATTCTGGCGTGACGAAGATCCGTTGTGCATGAGTGGAACAACCTAATAGTCTTTCTAGTAGTCCTTCGGGATTCATGCAGTTCAGTTCATCATCCAAGAGGAAGGGAAAAAAACAAAGCATTTATTGTGCCTGGGTCAGTGACCTAGCCTGGGCAGACTAAGCTATAGCTAGTAATTTCTATTGGCTAATAAGGCAACAATAAGGTAATAAAAAAAAAGAAAATGCAAACTTCACAATCACCATTGTCGATACATTCATTGGTCATAAGGTTTGAACTTTGAACCAAAGAAAGGAGAGAGGGAAAAGGGAAAGGAGAGAGACAGCGGTTCGTAGTCTAATCAGCTTGTGGCCTTTGAGGAGCTGATGTTACGAACCTGGGGGCGACGAAGGTGAGGGTGTCAATCCTGGTTTGCAACTGTCTGATCTGCTTGTATGCTGCATACGCCATCGCGGTAGTGATGGCCCATCCAAATACAAGGAGAACCACAATAATGGTCATAATGTGAGTGTCGGTCGACTCTGTAGCTCTGGGGAAGCGAAGCAGAGGGACCGAGCTCAACTCTGATGGAGTGAGACTGAATTTAATCAGCTGGGTGCCTGCACGTAAAAGCTGTCTTTCAATGCCGACATCAATGCTGAAATTGTATCTCTTAAAGACATCTATTATTTCAATCTCTGAGTCATATTTGTCAACGTCAAGGTGATGCAGAACCATGTTTCCAATGTGGACTACAGCACCTTGAGGTGAGGAACAGAAAATGGATTGCTTGGACATACCCAGTGGATGTCCTTGGTTTTGGTACACAAATCCAAATTAGGGACTAAATAAAGTTTGGGGTCGGCATCATGATAGGCTAGCATCGAGGGGGTTTGTAGGTGTACGTGGGTCTCACCTTGCCAAAAACCGACATTCAATACTGATTTAAGCCTATACACGTTAGCTCTTTCAATGATGGGAAGGTTTAGCATAAATCCTATCTCCAAGTTGTCAGGATTTACAAATATTGGAATTGCACTACCTAGGCTGTAAGCCAGGTGTGTTTGTGGTGGTTGCAGTGTTTCACTAGAGGCAGATTTGAGAACCTTTTTAACCAAATCTACTGGTACCAAGTACGGAGGAATCCGTCCTTCAGCAAGGCTATTTACGGATGAGCTAACCTCTCGAGTGAGGTCCTGCATTAAATCTCTAACAACCTGAGTATACATCATGTCATTCTTTACCACTTCTGTGAGCGTTTCCAAAGAAATGCATGGTGTTATTGCTGAGTGTGAATTTATAGACGTGAAGTTATGTATGGACATTTGTTTTATTAGTGCACGTTTAAAATGTCCTGATTGAACATGCACTTGTCCTGTTTAATGCTATGCATTGTTCTCTTCGGCGGGGGCGGAGTTAGGCTCCGTTCCCTGTGAGGAGAGTTTGGTGGACGGTTTAATTTGGTTCGCATGAACCCATTTGTACTCCGGACTTTGCACGCTGGCCTCTAGGTTCTTTTGAGCCCACGTGAAAGTCGTTTGGAGATGGTCTTTTAAATCAGTGACGCATTGGTGTGCCGTGTAGACGGTTGTCACACTGACGTCTTCGGGCTGGTAGATGAGATTCAGGGGAAGTGTCATTTGTCTCCCTGTCATCATCTGGAAAAGTGTCACCCCTGTGGAGCATGGTGAGGTAGAGCGGATTAGCATTAGGACCAAGGGAAGCTTTATGTCCCAGTCCCTGCCATGGCTGCTGGCATGTTCCTTTAACATACTGACCACGGTGCGGTTCATTCGCTCCACCTGTCCCAATGACTGTGGGTGTGAGGGGATGTGGAATTTAACTTCCACGCCCAACATGTCGAAAAGCGCGGTCATGATGTTTGACGTAAAATGCGTTTCTCTGTCCGAGTCGATGGGCAGGGGAAGGCCCCACCGGCTGAAAACGCGATTTAGCAGCAGGGCTGCTGTGGTGACGGCGGTGTCGTTCGGTGCCGGCAAACATTTGACCCATTCTGTGAAGCTGCCTGTTATTGTCAAAAGATATTTGTTATCTCTTGACGATTTGGGGACTGGACCGATCCAGTCAGTCTGCAGATGTGACCACGGAAATATAACCCCCCTTCGCTGAAGCAGGGCTCGGTCTAGCGGTTGTGTGAGTTGTAACTGGCAGCAGGTTAAGCAGCCTTGTACATACTCCTGGGTGTCCTGGGCCGTTGAAGGCCGGGACGCCACCTGTAGGAGAGTTTTCAGATTAGCTTTGCAGCTTCTGTGTCCTCTTACTGGTGAGTCATGGACGAGTGTCAATGTGATCCCAAGTTCGTTTGAATCTTTGGGCTGAATGGGCTGAAACTCATGGAGTAGCTCTTTAAGTGCTGTTCTCTCTGTTTCAGTGGTCAGTGCATCAGCTTGTTCCAGCTGCTGCATAATTTCTGTTTTGAAACTAGGGCAGGGCTCAGTGGATGAGTTCTGGTTCTCTGGTTGATTTGGTGCCGGTTCTGTTGGGTTGGTTGCTATCGCATACCCCAACAGGTTTCCTTCAGCTTCAAGCGTAGCACCACAAATAGATCCAGCAGGCAGAGCTTCATGTCGCCTGATTTGGATCATGTTGGAAGGGAAAGTAAACACTGTGTCTGAAGAGTCCTGTCTGCCGGTCAAGGATAAAGGCAGGTCTCCAATGACGGGAATGCTCAGCTCAAAGTCGTGGAAAGAGCTTTCGATGAGCACCCCAAGGGGTTTCTTCGCCACCACTTGGATCGGCATGTGGGTTGGATTCTCCACTAGAAGGTAAGCTGAGCGGTTGTTCAGCTCAAGCAGGGGTGTGCCCCGGATGACCAGGTTGGATTCCTGGAAATAAGGAAGGGGTTGGAAGAAAACCTGTGTGTTCTGTATTTGTTGTCCTTTCAGGATGGCTAATCTAATAGGTACACCTGCAGTCTGTGGTGGTATTAGCATGTTTGTTTCGCTAGCCACCTGGCACGCCTGTGGGATTGTTTGCCCTGATCGCATGACTTCAGAGGTGCCCAGGAAGGAACTTGGGGTCACGTGGGCCTGAGCCCACAGGACCTGATTGCAAGTGTCCAGCTGTGCACTTAGCCGTACCAGAAAATCAGCACCAACAAACACTGGAGGATGTAAATTCTCCACAATGCTGAAAGGATGAGAGAGCTGCCTTGTGCCAATCTGTGCATAAAGTATGCACACCCCCGTTGCTTTCAGAAGCCGGCGAGGCCAGTCTGCTGAGAGCAAATAGTGGCTGTGTTTTGTTTCAGCCAGATGGGGCTTTTCACGGCACAGAGAGCTGTACAGATCTCTGCTGATCGCAGATTTCTCTGACCAAAGAGCCAGCAGCACGTCTGGCATGAATGTGCTTTCCAGGTGCACACCTTCGGCCACTCTGGGGTTATAGGGTTCACCTCCAGAGTGTTTAAGTGAGCAAAGGAAAGATGTGTGGCTGCAGAGAGAAGTTCTCTGATCGCTGAGAAGCGGTGGTGTGTCAGAGGATTCTGAAATCGGCTCTGTTGAAGGCAGAAATGGTGCTAAGAGTTCTTTGGGCTCTTCTGAGCAGGTCACCTGGTGGATAGGGACGGATGGTCCACTTCCAGAAGTAAGAGGCTTGGGGGTCCCCACTTGGGCCCAAAGATGACCATGATGGCAGTCAATGAGTGGAGCTAACCTGTTCAACAGATCCTGACCCACAAGAAAAGGTTCTGTGTCCAAAGTACAGATGTAGATGGGGTGAACAAGGGTCATGTCACGGAAAGTGATGTCTAACCACGCCCGTTTGGTGATGCATGACTGATCCTGAGTGTAGCTGGTGATGCCCACGTTACAGGTCTCCACCTGGAACGGTTTCCCAAGAGACACCATAGCTCTGGTCACCTCAAACAAATCTGAGCACATTAGACTGATCTCGGAACCTGTGTCTAAAAGAGCATTTGCTGTGACACATCCTCCTATAACTGTCGAGCAGTACAAGCGATGCGCGTTTTCACGATGGTTTAGCTCACCTAAAAACCTTAGAAAAGGGGTTTTCTGATCACCTGCTGATGGGATCTTAGAAGGTTGTTGGTGAATTTTTGGTTGGTTTCCCCACTTAATCAGATAAACTCTGTTAGAAGGGGGAGCCTGGTCCACGCCTAGTCATGCTGACGTGGGTTTTGGGCCTGGTTTCCCAGGAGGGTCGGCAGGATTGGATGGTGGCGAGGACGGCTGCGGCGCGATCTGACGCACTGTGTCGGCTAGCAACCTGCGAAAAGTCTCCTCCATCTCCTTTCTCATTGACTCTTCCATGCGCAGGTTCCAGCCTTTGTTGTCATGTGTGCTTTTCGGCTTTCCCGACCAGTCAGTTTGCTTACCGTGTCGGGCTGGATCCGGCCTGTGCCATTTTTGAAACCTCTCACCTTCCATGCTGTCATGCTGACCTCTCCTATCATGAGAAGCTTTCTTCTGCTGCGACTCAAAACCGTGTTGCTTCTTGAAACCAAATTTAGTTTTAGGTTTGAAGGGAGGCATTTCATGTCCCTCCAGACCTAACCTCTTTTCTGGTTCGGTCTGAATCTGCAGAACCCTGTTATCACTGTCGACTCCTTTGTTGGGCCGGACACGTGTTTCCCATGCAACCTGCGCGTATTTCCTGATTTCCTGCATGGTAAGTCTCTTGGTTCTACAATGCATGGTAACCTCATAACGCACGCTTTCATGAAGATTATGGAGGAACAAAGATTTGAAAGTGTGGTCTTCCTCCAAGCCGGGAGCATTTCGTCCCTGAAAGTAAGCAGCCCGTAAACGGCGGTAATACTCCTTGGGCGCTTCAGTTCTCTTTTGCTGAATTGCAAAAGCTCCAAGAGTCGCAGAAGCTGGGTCTGTGAACACAGAATATTCTTCTCTTAAAGCCTGACAAAGAGCTGAGTAACGGTCACGTGTAGCTGGAGGGAGGCTTTCCATGAAAACATGGACACTTCTGGACGTGGTTTTCCAGATAAGCTTCAATTTTTCTCGAGCCGAGGGGCTATATAAGTCTAGCAGACAGCGCTCTACCTCTCTGAGATAGTCATCAATGGTGGATTCTGTATTGCTAGGATCAAAACGCTCTATGTCTCGGGCCAGGGACTCAAGCTGACGCATCCGCAGTCCCTGTTCAGGGATCGGGGCTGGTCCATCTGAGTCCTCTCCTGACGACTCCTGCCTGTGGTAACCACGATAGCAAAGGGGCTCTGGTTCTGACCACCTACCTGGCATCGGCGGCCGTTCGTGGGACGCCGGGGGACCCTCCCTGTCATGAACTCTTGTCTGTGGACGCAGTTCAGAGGAGTGGGGTTCACCTGTGTCCCAGGAACGGTGCTCTCGTTGCCCTGGTGGGGGGAAAGGATCATAGCAGACAGTGTCAGGGGTCAGGTGGGAAGCAGGTGTTTTCCCATGATTTACATCATGTGGATCAGTCCTGATTGCCACCGTAAGTTGTTTAGGCATTTCTTTCCGTATCACACTGCTATATCTGTCCTGACCTTCGCTTACCCCTCGCTCAGAAGGTGTCTGAGGGCCCAGTTCATCCAATGTCCTCCAGGTGTGATCCCCATGTTTTCCCTCAGATCCTTCTGGCTGCAAGTTAATGAGATCCTCCTCTCGCTCCTCTGTGAGATGACAGCTGCCCTGAACACTTCTCTGTTCTAGCTCCCTAACTCTTTCCTCAGCTGCGATCCGCATCTCAACCTCTCTGTTACGCAGATCGGTCTCTAGCGTTAACCTTCGGTGGTATAACGCAGATAATTCACCAAAAACATCTGCTACCAATCTATCCTTTGGCTTGCTTTGAACCTCCTCCACCAATTCCTGAATTTTCCTCTCACAGTCCTCTATGTTAAACTGATTCAAGCGGTCTTGGTCCTCCGGTGTCATTTTAAGCAGTGAGCTAATGACACCCTGAGCCTCCATTCCAATGGAGGATTGTGGACCTTCAGCTCCTTTGACTGAAGAACCTTTACTATCCATTCTTTGTCAGCTATGGACAGCAGCACAACAACTGTAGCTCAGCACTACACAACAACAACAATCAAATAACACTGTAGTTTAGCTTAGCGCTAAATAACAGACAACAAACAACAACGCTGTATTCTAGCTTAGCACTAAGCAACAACGCATACACTTTAGTTTAGCTCAGCGCTAAACAACAACTGCTAACAACAACTGTTAAGTGGCTTCACTTTACTGTCAACAGCAACTCGCACTACGACTGACACTTTACTGCAGGAAGTGTGGTCAAATACGTGCGTTTAATTAGGCTGCGCAGGGGAAAATCAACCCTGCGACTTACAACTCCTATGTTTAGGAACGGTTAATATGCTTGTTTAACTTTGAGAATATTAACTGTGAGTGACATGGACCACTAACCTTTCGGCCAGTAATTAAGTGATAAAGCTGTGGCTTTGTTTGTGATGCAAGTTATTTAAGAACAGGTGCTCTACACATGTGTGGAAAATAGCAAAGTGTTTGGAACTTCAGAGGTGGCAAAGAATGACAGTTAAAAACCGCTAAATTGCAACCTTAGTTTCAAAATCACAGATCAACTTTGACCACTTATGATGAGCAGAAGGGGGAAAAGAAAGAAAAATAATTTAACAAAAATTAAAAGTTAAAAAAAAAAATTCAAAAGGAAAAAAAAAAATTATAATAAGTTGACAAAAATTATTAAAAGGAGTAACCATAAAGAAAGTTTTAAGAAACTGACATTCAAATATCCATTCAGGGAAGCCGAGTGCTTTCACCTGAATTTCCAACCGTGACTGCAACTACCTATCCTGGCCACCAGATGGAGGCAAGGTCTCTCTTTTCAAAGCAGAACACGACACAGGAGATGACTGATCAGTAGCAGGCGCTGGAGGCGCTGTACGTTCTAGTCAGTTCAGTCTAACTAACTCCAGGTTTAGAAATCGATATTCAAACCTCAGGTTAACAACCTCACACCACCACAAACACGTACATATTTAGTAGGAGTACTTCCTTAATCAATTATGACTGAATATCCCTTTTGGCAAGGTGAGCAGTCAAAATGCTGGAATGTAGATTGTGTTCATTAAATTCATAAGTTGCTGGTTATTCAGTTTAGTCTAAAGGAACGCCAAATAAGTAGACTAGCCCACCCAGGGCACGCCAGTAAATGTTATGCCAGAAGATGGTTGAATATGCTTATTATTATTATTAATTATAATTTGGCATTATAATTTAAATAATAAATCATTCAACTCAAAATTCCGCTACAACAAAATATAGTTCAAATGGTGGTGATGTTAGCTATAAGCTTGTAAGTATTTATACCATTAATGCATTAGTTAATTTGCTGTTATGAACTCATTTATGCTGGGATAAATGATCTGGTCGGACTTGTGACCGACGAGGTTTATCCGGCAGGCTATGAGAACCCCAATGTAACTGCAATTAGAGTTTAAATCCTTATTCGTCTATCACCATCCAATGATATTGTCTCTGTATTAATGTCAGATGTTAACTCCAAAGGAGGTTAGCTCTGATTTCTGAATAACCATACAACTATGAATTGGATTGAACACAAAACAATGTCTATTCCGCAGTGGTGTTTTATTGAACCAAAAGCAATTCCCTGTTACAGTAATTCTCTGATTCAACGACTTTGGAAATCTTACTCACTACTAACTAACACGCAAAATATATATGGAGATAAAAGAATAAACAAAACAAACAAAACGAAAGGAAAGAAAAACAAATGGATTAAAATGAGCGGTTGCAACTCTTAGTTCAGCTCACGGTTGTTTAAACCACATTCAGAACATCGGCATTTGACATAGCATTGACAGACAGAGCAGCTGTGAGAGTCCTACCGGACGCTTTGATGCCTTACAAAGCTATCAGCTAAGCTACCTACAGTGCAGTCATCCGACACCCTCCCAAGATGGCGACTATGATGACGTATGTTCTGCAAATTTGCGTGAAGCGTGAGGGGAGGTCTTAATGATGTCACCGCGCTTACGCTAAGGTGAGGTGGTACCTCGCTCCGAGAGGGAGTGGTTTACGCTCTGGTTCAAAGAGAAACCGCGAACTAAGATTCAAACAAAGCGATCAAATTCTCTGATAAGGAGAAGCAAAAGAAAAGGGGGAAAAGCATGGAGGAAGATGAAAAGAACTGAAACAGTGACCCACGGCGGGGTTATAGATAAACCACAATCAACACAGCAAAATCAAATGTAAAATGCATGCACATACAAAGAAAATATTCAGCAAAATACTTCCAACTTCGTCGTGGAATAAAAGCATTAACCTAAGCCTACAAATTTCTACGTCTGCCCAGGCACTTCTAAACACCCTGTTGGTGAGACAGAAATAAAAGGGGAGAACCCGTTACTTTGAGGTGCCTCGGGGCTGGTCCGGAGTGAAAGTCCCGGCTTCGGTCCGGAGCGCTCTGGATCACGCGACGTCCTGAACGCGTCTTGACGACCGCAGGGTCCGCAGGCTGCAGCGGGGACCAGACTGAGAGAGTTCCTTCGTCTTTCTCTCTCTCTCTGGGCTCCTAGACGCTTGTTGGGCCAAACAACGCGTCGTCCTCTCTCGATCACTGGGAGATAAGGCGGCTTCCAGTATTTGATCAGAGGGAATTAAAGGTACCTTTTTGAGTCGACCTCCTGTCTGTACAGGGAATAGTTTTGCTTCGAAAAAATCTCGGTCCAGCGAGAAACTCGAGCACGTGGCGTGGGATTTTCCCAACGGAGTTAAACAGCTGTGTGTCTTCTCGGTTGGCAGGGCGCCAGGGAAGAAGGCCGATTGCGGGGTGCAACCGAGTTTTATCAACTTTACCCTAGCAACGTTATCGGTTGCTAGGGCGCCGGCCATTTTGGGCCGCGTTGCATGATGGGAGTTGGTGGCCATTTTGACCACCATGCATCATGGGAAATGCAGTCTGTCACGTCCTGACATGGCACAACACTGTGTTATGATTTTGTATTGTAAAAAGCTTATAATTAAGTCATGTATGCTTAGTCTTGTTATTAATCTTTCCTCCTTTTCCTACCTTTTGATCCTATAAAACCATTATATTGTTCTTCCCCATCTCATCTTTTCCGCAATTCTTTCTTCAGTTTTTGATCAACAATTCCTTGTTTATTCTCTAAACTCCTTATATGTACTTGTAAAGTTCTTTCTCTTGTTGGGTGGATTGCAATCCTTTGTATTACATAGCTCCAACTACTGTACAGGAGTGACCTGGTACTGGGATATGTCAATCATCTGAGGGGGCACCTGGTGGGCCCAGTCAGATTTTAGGGGATCCAATGCCCCCTAAAATCTGTGGAAACAGTCACCTATTGCTTCCTTTATTTATACAGGAAAATCTCTTGAGACTCAGTCTCATTTACAAGAGACCTGTTACATACATTAACAGCAACAACATAAAAACAAATAAATACAATAATTCATTCATATACGAATTCTTCACACAATTATCTTCATTTCTTAGCTTCAGCTCACGGTGGAGCTCAGAGATTCATAGCTGGATGCAGATATCTTACCCATCATTGCACTTTGTATTCCTTAGTTAGTCGGTCAACACTGTCTCTGCACAGTCTTTCAGTTGTACATGTTTATCTTTATATTTGTTCTTGGTTTATTGGCTTTGATTTGCCCTCTTACATGTGACCTAAACATTCCAGTTACAGTCTACGACCCCAGGATGTCATTACTCTCTGGGCCCCCTTTGTCGGTACAGAGTTAGGAAAAGCAGACTTTGCTTACTCTGCACCTTCAACCTGTAATTATCTTCAACAGGAACTGAAACTGTTGGATCAAATTTGTTTGTGGGTTAATTTTTTTAGCACTCATTTAAAACATCTTGCAACGATGTTAGACAGCTCTTGCCCTTCTTCTTAAGCTTTTATTCTTTTTCTTAATTATTTATCATAATAAACATTGTGACTGTGTATTTTAGTAAGTCTAATTACTAATAAAATAGTACAAATGTATCATAAAATGTCCAAACAAAGTTCACTATCCAAAAAGAAACATCTGGTAACTACAGTATATTACACTGACATGGGCTAATGTATCTATTTGCTTCGTGTTTTTAGAACATTCTGCTATGCCCCAACACCAACTTCATTCTTATATTCATGTGTGTATTATGTTACAGATGGCAGGACAAAACTCTGCTGGCAGACCCAGAACTGTCAGGCGAGCTCGATGGTGGCAACTGAGACAAAGATGGAGGATGGTTGGGGTTTTTGAAATCAGTGATGAACATGAATTTTACTCACTGACTTCTATGATGAAAGAAGGCATACAGGCCTGCATTAGAGGCAGAGCTGACACAGACGGCCAGGTAAGAAGAAAAGTTGGATTATCACCCTACTATATTCATCAAGTTATTTTATAAACATTTAATCTTTTTGCACAGAATTCACTCACAGATGTACATTTCAAGGCAAAGGATGATAAGTCCCTTGAAGTAGGAGGACCTTTTCAACTAAAACTCCCAGCAGCATTTTGTATTTTACTTCTGAATGATGTTAAGCAGGATGGAAAACAACATTAACACATGTCAAAAGTTTTCTTTTATTCATTTCCAACCAGGGGTTTGAGATGCACACATTTGCTGCACCAGTATTTGCTACAGTGAGGCGTTCGTTGGATATAAGTGAGCAGGAAGTTTTGGATTCTCTCTGCTCTAGCGCCAACTACCTTCAGTTTATCAGTAACTCCAAAAGCAAGGCAGATTTCTTTTTGACGTAAGTAGAATCCACAATTGCATACGCATAGGAAACTTGCTAAAATGATGGTCTATAACCAGTATAATGTCCTCTCTGTGTGGGGTTCAAAATGTAAGCCTCTGTTATTTGCTGTTTCCCTCTTTTTAATCTGCCACCTGCTGAATTTTCCAACATTACTCCGCTTTTCAACTCATTCTCAGGGTTCTTACTTCTCACACACGATGTAGCTCTTTCTCGCTGCGCCTATTTATCGTGTTATAATTAGATCATCATCATAGAAATGTGCTCAGGACCCTAAGACTGAAAATAATCAAACACCTGGGGATTGAGACAGTTATAGAGGAGACATCTTGAATGCAGAGCAGGAGCAAAGCAAAGAGAGAGTTCAAACATCCTGCTCCATCCATCCATCCATCCATCCATCCATCCATCCATCCATCCATCCATCCATCCATCCATTTTCCAAACCGCTTTATCCCTCATGGGGTCGCGGGGGTTGCTGGTGCCTATATCCAGCGTTCACTGGGCAGGAGGCGGGGTACACCCTGGACAGGTCGCCAGTCTGTCGCAGGGCAACATCCTGCTCCAATGATCCTAATTTCCAATTTGAGATCTTTGGGAAAGAAAGTGGATGAACTAAAGCATGTTTTTCACTCAGACATTGCTTTAGGATTGTCTCCCCAACTTCTTTCTCTACTTGAGTTTTCTAACCATACAAACAGACTGAGATTAAAAGAGGAGATACAAAAGCAATGGAGGATGGATTAGCAGCGCTTTTCAACAAATGGTGTAATCCTGGGCATGCTACTGTGAAATTTTGTGAAAATTGGAACCTCTGGAAATGATTGATGTGCACTGAAGGATTTTTCATGACAAGTCGAACATTGTGGACAACCCTGATCATCCTCATACTGTCATACAATAACAGAGATCAGATGTAATCCAGAGGATTCTTCCTGCACACAACGTTCCCCATCTAAAACGACAGGCAGGCAGTCAGATAAGGCAGGAAAAACAGGTTCAGGGGTCAGGCTGGCTCAGAATCCAAAAAGGCAAATTGGGTCAATATACACAGGACTAACAGAAAGGAGTACACTGTAGTGATGTTACGTGATGTGCCGAGGCTTTGAGGCGAGTGTCGAGTAATGGAGGGGGCGTTTCCGTAAAGCGCGTATGGAGGCTTGCTTCATTTGGGGGAGGAGCCGAAAACGATGACGTCCGAAGCCTCGCTGCCCGGCTGTACCACGTGACTGCTTCGGGAAGTGGTTCAGATTTTGCCAGATGACCGGTTCATTCAGAACCAGTCATGGCTGCACGCTGGATCATAAAACAGTTCTGCTAACCAGATGCAGTTTAAAACGCCACTTAGTCTGTTTATCAGTTTCGTTTTTATTAATTCTGCATTTTTTAACTACATGCACCGTATTTCTGTGCCTCAGCGCTTGCTCCTCTCCCCCCTCCTTTCCCTCGGAGCAGGTGCTTCTATCACTGTTCACCATTCAAAACATGAATCACTACGTTTAATGTCCTCACATCGGTAGCAATGTGTGCCAGTTAAAGTCAATAGGAGAGTTACTAGCTGTGTTTCATGCTCTTTTGTTTTTAACAACATAGAATCAGTGGCGCTTCGGTGGGCGTGCTGTCTCGCGTTTTATTTCAGGTGCGCACTGTTAAGAGTCATTTTAAAGAACTTGTAACATCAGGGGCTTCATCTCAGATCTGTCAGTACCCCTGTTCCCTTTATAGAAGCCATTTACAGTATTTAGTTATGCATTTTCCCCACTGTTTATCCGTCGCACGCAGCGCACCAACGGGGGTGAAATCTGCCCACCGCACCGCCACACTGACGAGAACAATAGAGATTTGTCTGGTCAGCGCGGCGACTGACTGAGAAACCTGTCCCTGTGAAAAGTGATGAGAATGTTATAAACTGTAACAGTCTAGAAGTGCATTGAGCTGAAAAGAGGGAGACATCTGCAGCAGGATCGTGCGTAAAGACGCAGCGGGAACCTCTGTGTGCTTCAGTGTTGCTGCTGAGGGGAAATTGTTGACCATAATCCCCCCCGCCCAAAATTAGCATAATATCACTCTTAACTTTTGATCAAAGTTGAGAGGTCTGATTATTACACACCATGCCATATCACATGACACTACTATTTTGGGAATGATTACACACAGAGAATACATTCAAACAATGTTTTATTATACACATGTGTATACATAATTTATGTAGACAAATTATTTCGTCCTACACCTTTTGTGAAGTCATTCCCAAGAGCCATAATAGACAAAAAATCAATGCATCACACGTGTTAAGATACAGCTGGCTGTGATTATACACCTGGCCAGTAGGTGGTTTCGTGTGCAAATGAAGCTCCAAGAAATGAACCCTTTCTCGAACCAGTTGGCTCAAGTGGTTCAATGCCTCATGAGGCTTCATCTCACCATCACTAGTACACTGGACAAGACTCACCAAAATGGCACAAAATGATCTGGCAGATTGCAGGGGGCAGAGGCAGGTATAAGTAGGGAAGTGAGCAGGTGAATGGAGTGAAACTAATTACCGGAATGGGTGGAGCTAATCAGGGGAAGGGAAGTGACTGGAAGTAAACTGAAGCTGATTGGATGGTGACTGGAGAAGGGGAGTGACAGGGTAGTGACTAAGTGGTGAAAGAATGCTGGCAGGTGAACTGAATGAAGGCTGGTGACAGAAGTGATTGGAGCAGGCCAGAAGAACTGATAACATAAAACAAAGTACAAAAATCAAACCACAATAAAACCCAAACTATTCCATAAGCCAAAACTAGTACAGAACCTAAACCTAAGACTAAACAGAATACACAACCATAACAAAACCCAAATCCTGACAGTTTGTGAATGTTTTCTGTCATTAATTATTGTAAACTAAAAGTTAAAAATGGAAAATGGAAAGAACAGGGGAAAAAAAACCTGTAAACTATTTTTGTTATTAATCGATCTCATGATTTTGATTTCAACACATGAATGTATTTCATGTATAAAGGCTGGTATTTGTGTGTGTAATATATTTTTTTTAGAAATGACAAAAGGTTTTTCCTGAAGACCCAGAGCAAGCGAGAGGTCAGGTTTCTTCTATCCAATCTGCCAAAGTACATGGACCACTTGGAGAAATACCCTCATTCACTGCTGGTGCGGTTTCTAGGTAAGAGTGCTATTATCTAAGATGTTCATCCTCATTGTCAGAGATTCTGTGGAGATATTCTATCCATTCACCAACAAATGTCTTCCTATTTGAGACCAGTGTTGTGATGCCAATAGGAGGGCAAACCAGGGATTCCTCTCCCTGGTTCATACTGAGAGGTGCCATTCTCAGGCCAGGAGGAAAATGTAGTCCTCCAGCATGTTCTGGGTCTGCCTCTGGGTCTCCTTCTTGGTGAAGCTACTCTTTGATACTCTGGTATTTACCCTTATCTTCTACTCTTGGGGCTTCTTTAGAGCTAATTTTAGACTAGACCGGTTTGCTCCTTTTCTTCATCGCTTTTTTTCACACTGCTGATAATTGTGTGTAACTGTCCGTGTGTTTGCCACTGTCACACCCGAATTTCCTCATTCCGGGACAATAAAGGAATTCTTATTCTTATTGCTTACTCTGAGAGCTCAGTACTGGGGTAGTTATATTCTGTTGTAACTGCTAAAGTTGTTGCAATAATACAATGGATGTCCTAGATGTCCTTCACAGAAACATGAAAGGTTAGTTTTGAAGAAAGAATACTCAGTTCATCTAAGCTGGTTGGTTTGGTCTATATGGTTTGGTAGTCTTACAACATAGCTGAAATAAATCTTTATTTTCTTCAACTGATGCTCTGTTCCAGGATGTTGAAGGGATTTTATGTAACACTGTTTTCAGATTAAGCAAAACACTGTAAAACCAGCACTGTATCGTTTCCTTTCACTTTTTTCCACAATATCTGAAGACTTTAATTCTATGTTCTCTGTGTTTGGGCCTGTGATTTGGATAGGTCTGGGAAACGTTCTTCCAATTACTGGAAAAGAGAATGGTTCTACATAAAGATGAATGCATGCAATCTAATCTGACCACATTTCTACACACTGGTCCCGAGTTATTTGTGTAGAGAACATTGTTTGCAGAACATCACGCTAGACAGCCTGTGAAGAAGAATGTGGCTAGGCATGCAATCACTAGTCCGATTGTTTCAGTCAAACATTGTATAATATTTATAGCATAAGATGAAGTAGGTAGTCCTCTATTCAAGCCCAAACTGAAATTATGCAAATAATCAGATTCTAACTATTTGTTTATTTTTCAGGAGTCTATAAGATTGTTATTCCAAATAAACTAAAGGTATTTTATTTTATTTCTTTGGAATGATCTGTGTGTCCACTGAGCCTCAGCAATAGTACAGAGCTGTTCGTTTGTTTTCCAGAAGTACTTCATCGTGATGCAGAGTGTGTTCTATCCTGATGAAAGGATCAACATTAGGTACTGTCTGTAAATATGACTCACTATGTCTTAGGCCTTGTTTACACGATAGCCATCAATAGAAAATGGGAATGTGTTCCATTTCTGTTAAAACATCTATATGACAACGTTTTGATTACAATCTCTGCGCACATGACACTTGTAGAAATGTTAAAAACTGCGTAACTTCCCTGCCATGCCACTGACTGGTGCTATGTTTTTTTAAACTCAACAACATGTGCATGCATACAAACACCCTGCCTAAAAAGGCGCCACCACTGTGTCATACTGCACATGTGCCAGGGCCTCCCCATACAGGAAGGGTCCAGTTTTTCCTGTCTGCACCACAACAGACACCAGGAGGCTTTCAGAACGTTCCACTCTGGAACCCGTTTTCTACTCATGCTGTTTTCAGAGAAAATGTGTGCTGCTGTGGTGTACAACAATAGCAGAAGCGCAACAAAACTTTTCCTTTCTCACCAGAAAACGTTGTCGGGTAAATGGGGCCTAGTGTGATGATGATTAATGTTACATCTCAGACATTCTGATTTTATAGATATGATATCAAAGGCTGTGAGGCGGGGAGATGGGCTGACCCTGAGACAGGGGGCAAACAAATCATAAAGGTGCTGAAGGACAATAACTTCAAAGGACAGTGCATTGCACTAGGTAAGTGCTTCTTACACAACACATTCATGAGGACCACAAACAAGGTCTGAAGATCAAACAAAAACCCTAGAAAGTGTAAATCCAAACTTATCTGACTTCATCTTGTTACTTAGTTTCCTCCCTATGAATGCCATTCTTTATAACTGGTAATCTAGATGAAAAGGTGATCGGAGGAGTTTAAAGTTTTAGATCAAATATTTGCCAATTTTAGCCTCAACATCAATTGAATGGATGAGGTATTGTTGGTGAGTGGGAATAGTAATTAAATGCGTGCAAAGATAATGTTTTTTTTTTTTGTGGTCGCTGCAGGTCAAGAAAAATCCTGGTTTGCCAGACAAGTGAAAACCGACACAGCTTTTCTCCAAGAGCTCGATGTGCTAGACTACAGTCTTCTGCTGGCCCATCAACCTCTGCACCGAGACGAGCTGGATGGCAAGCATTCTTTCGCTGACCTCGTCCTTCGTACCACAAAGTAGGTTTTAAAAGTTTGTGAACCCTTTAAACTTTCAAAAAATATTTTTTGCAATAGATTGATCATCAATTTCCTCAGAAATATCCTCTCTGGGTTGGTTAGGTTAGGGTATCTGAGGATAAATATCTGTAGTTGTCAAAATTCAATTCAATTCTGTGTATTTATATTTAGCACCAATTCACAACTCGTGTCAGGCAACAACAAAGAATGTCAATTCAATCAAATAACACAGACAAATTCCAAGTCATTAAATCGTTTTCCAAATTAATCCTAGTGATCAAACAACCCAGCAGGTTGTATTGAGTCATTGACCTACTGCATTCACTCTTCCTGGATGAGCATGGAGTCACAGTGAACAGTGGCATTGTGTCTTTGACTTTGCAGCAATCCCTCACACCAAGCATGCATGTAGCAACAGTGGAGAGGAAAGCCTTCCTTTAATAGGAAGAAACATCCAGCAGAACCAGAACCAGGCTCAGTGTGAACAGTCATCTGACACAACCAACTGGGGGTTAGAGAAGACAGAGCAGAGACACAAAAAGATACATAGAGACACTGCTGCAGGAGGACTTTCTATGTGGGAGAAAGGTAAAATGTTAATGGCAGCACCCGCTCCCCTTAGTAGCTTTATCTAGGAGAGAATCACAGCTATATAGATGAGCTTTGAGCCAGATTTTCAAGTCTGTAGAATCTGGAGAGATGGCTCAAACATCAGCTGGAAGATTCAGATTTCAATTCAATTAAATTTTATTTATATAGCACCAATTCACAACACGTGTCTTCTCAAGGCACTTTACAAAGTCAAATTCAATCAAATCATACAGACAGATTGGTCAAAAAGTTTCCTATCTAAGGAAACCCAGTTGATTATATCAAGTCTTGACAAGCAGCATTCACTCCTCATGAAAGAGCGTAGAGCCACAGGAACAGTCGTCTGCATTATCCATGGCTTTGCAGCAATCCCTCATACTGAGCAAGCATGAAGTGACAGTGGAGAGGAAATCTGTCCTTTAACTGGAAGGAAAACGTCCAGCAGAACCAGGCTCAGTGTGAACGGTCATCTGCCTCGACCGACTGGGGGTTAGAGAAGACAGAGCAGAGACACAAAAGCACACAGTGATCCAGGAATCCTTTCTGTTATATAGTAATGGCAGAAAGGATTCCCGATCTTCAGATCTTCAAAATCTTCAATTTTTGTTTACAAATGTGTATGATCAAGGCAACAATGATAAGCTTTGGTTAAGGTGGCAGTAGAATGATGGTTAGGTGTATTTTGAAGAATCAAATTCACAGCATATTATGCTTATTTGGGAAAACAAAATATGGAGAAATTATTGTTAATATTTAGGGAAGAATTAAAAATTTCAAGACTTGATTGTGTAATTAAAATCTAAACAGAAAGCAGGTCAAACAAGAAAAGAAAACCTAGCCTCCAAATAACCAGGTTTCCTTCTAGTAACTTGGTACAGAATTCCAACAGAATTGATGAGGTTGAAACCATAAATTTTGCCACAAAATTAAAAATGTAGCCTACAATTTCTTTTGAAAAACTGATGGATTTTAAAACTTTCCAAGTAGTGGATTCTTCCTAGCCTCTGAATGTGACACCGTGAGTATTAATAATGATTAATTTATGCAAATCCAGCCAAACAATGAAAAACAATCGTGATTGGTTTCATGTGAATTGGACTTAATCTTGTATTCTGAGGTCCCTTAATGAACCTTGTGTTTCTCAGACTCATGTAAAACCAGCTAATCACAATAAGTAATTTTTTAGAACAACCTTTTAAGAACCGCTGATGGCACTGTTTTCTTTTTACCTTCCTGTAGGTCTATGCATTTAGATGACCATCCCGCAGACTCAGAGCCCTTGGGTATTCCTTTACTGCGTAGTCAATCTGAAGAGGTACCAGATGGTGCTGGCTGCAGGTCAGGTCAGCAGCCGTCAGCAGCTGAGGGCGCTGGTGAAGAGACGCCTACCCATGAGATAAACAGTCCTGCCAAAGAAACCGCCATAGAACTGCAGGAATTCCAAGAGCATCATCGAAGACTATTGCCAAACTTCAAAAATGCGGTTCACGTGATAGACGGAGCAGACTGCCGCTACTTTGTGGGTATAGTGGACATTTTTACTGTGTACAGTGTGAAGAAAAGACTGGAAAACCTGTGGAAGAGCCTTCGCTACCCTGGCAGGATCTTTTCTACGGTCAGGCCCCCAAAGTACTCCCAAAGGTTCTGCAGGTGGATAGAGGAGCACACTCAGTGACTTCATGTGACAAAGATGATTTGTTTTCTAGTTCATTTTCCATACATTTTGGTAGACATGTATTGTTGGAGGCTGTTTATCTTACAAAATAAACCTATTGGATTATTTCCCTCTAAGAGATGTTTCTTTGCATGCTGTTTTTGACTGCCTGATTCCACAAGTCATTGTCTCACTGATGCATTAAACAGACCTCTAGATGTTATTTGTTAGGATTGGTTTACCTTTCTAGGCACCAGCCAAGACCTCTGGACTTGGAAGGAGTTTTGGGTTTTCAGTTAAGCCCTAAATAATTCCTACCTGCGGCAGATTCACAATTTAAATCATCTTAATGCAAAACAAAAATTAGTCTCTGACAGGAAGTGAGACAGACATCTAGTCTGAACATACAGTTCAAAGTCTTCAGCTGATCCAAAATGCTGCAGCAAGAGTTCTGATGAAAATCAACAAGAGGGATCATATTTCTCCAATTTTAGCTTCCCTTCACTGGCTTCCTGTTAAATCAAGAATAGAATTTAAAATTCTTCTTCTAACGTATAAAGCCCTTAATAATCAAGCTCCATCATATATCAGAGCTCTGATTACCCCGTATGTTCCTAACAGAGCACTTCGCTCTCAGACTGCAGGTCTGCTGGTGGTTCCTAGAGTCTCTAAAAGTAGAATGGGAGGCAGATCCTTTAGCTATCAGGCTCCTCTCCTGTGGAACCAACTCCCAGTTTTGGTCCGTGAGGCAGACACCCTGTCTACTTTTAAGACTAATCTTTAAACCTTCCTTTTTGACAAAGCTTATAACTAGAGTGGCTCATGTTACCCTGAGCTACCTATATAGGCTTAGGCTACTGGAGGACATCAGGATCTAATTTTCTCACTCTATAGAGTTCTACTGTTCTTCAATTATGCATTACATGTTGTCATTTCTGCTTTAACTTTCTGTTCTCTCTCTTTTATCTTCATAGTAGGTACACCTGGTCTGGCGTTCTGTTAACTTTGACATCATCCAGTGAAGACGGCTCACCCGCTATTACCATCTAATGTAGAACAGATTACTGGATCAATGTGTGCTTCTGTGCTTTTTTGTCTCTCTTATTGTGTCTCTGCTCTGTCTTCTCTAACCCCCAGTCGGTCGAGGCAGATGACCGTTCATACTGAGCCCGGTTCTGCCGGAGGTTTTTCTTCCCGTTAATGGGGAGTTTTTCTTCCCACTGTCGCTTCATGCTTGCTCAGTATGAGGGATTGCAGCAAAGCCATGGACAATGCAGACGACTCTCCCTGTGGCTCTACGCTTCTCCAGGAGTGAATGCTGCTTGTCGGGACTTTGATGCAATCAACTGGTTTCCTTATATAGGAACATTTTTGACCAATCTGTATAATATGATTGAACCTAACTTGTAAAGTGCCTTGAGATGACATGTTTCATGAATTGGCGCTATATAAATAAAATTGAATTGAATTGAATCTCTCAACTGATAATAAAATAACAGAAAAGGAAGTAGAAAATTAAATATAATATATAATTTATAATAATTTCATTTTTTTATTTGCATTTTTAAAATCTTGCAAGCCAGAAATTAGGTCTAACCTGCTCAGGAGTCACTTGGTAAACCTGTTGGCATCACAGCAATCCCACCATTCTTGTAACTGCAGACCAGTTTTCCCAGTCGTATTTTTTATGGTTTACCGTTGGTGATGAGTTCTAAAAATGTGAGGTGGAAAGGCCCCCTTACCATCACTCTAATCTTTAGCTCCCATCACAGGTTCTCTATCAGGTTTGAAGTCCTGTTCTATTTCATATAGGCTTTGCCCTTTAAAGCTCTCGCTAGTGGGTTTATCCCTTCGCGAGCGCGCGAGCACTGAAAAACTTTAGTCCACGCCCACCTGCTGTGTGGGCCCCATCGGTCAGTATAAATAACGGTCAGACCGGACAATCGGCTCATTTTTTCTTCAGCGACTGAAGAGCACTGATCAAGATCAAGATGTCCAGCAGCAGCAGCGGCAGCAGCATTCGTCTGTGCCTTTCCTGCCAGAAGGGCTACATCATGGGGTTTAACCTCCATGCCGTGTGTGAGCGCTGCCTCGGTCCGCGGCATGCAGGCCTCGCCCTCACGCCCCAGTCCTCCTGCCCCTTCTGTGAGCTCCTCCCGCTGGAGGACAAGCAGCGGAGGGTAGCTAGCTTCACGGCGGCCGCCGAGGAGGCTTTTCCCGCCGCAGACAGCTACCCGCTGGACAAAGCCAGAGCCATAGAGAGAAAGAGTCGCGACACTCTTTGATGTCACCGCCAGGGCAGTCACGTGGTTCGTGTAAACCGCTATAGTTCCAAAACATACGCTGGCTGTCATGTTCTTCTATGGGACAGACAGCAGCGATTGCGTTATTTAACGGTAAATATATATATAAACATACACCCTACTACTTTTTCAGCTGTTATTGCATGATTACATATTTGTTAATGTCAGTTTTACATTTTGAGAGGCAGGGTGACAACAAAAAGCTGTATATTACTTAGATACGTTTTACATTTTTGGAGGGAAAAGCTTATGTTCATGTTCGTATGGCCAGGAGAACAGGCTAGAACGGCTCTAACATTCATGTGATGACAGATGTCTCATGATGCGACTGGGCTGTATTATTGATTACCGTGATTTTGCTTATAAATTCCGATTCAGCCATTAGCTTACCTTTGTGGTAGCGTTAGGTCTGCCGTGGTCCATTCAGCATTCGCCTAGCAGCTAGCTCACTTCTGATAAGTGGTCACCCCCAGACCACAACGTGAAACATGATCATGTTAAGACTAAGAATATCATTTTAAGATTAAGCCATTCACATATTATCAAAAGCATTATGCTTATATGTTTGGGTCTATAGGTAAGTGCAGAGCTATTAAGATTTTTCTCTACGTCTCTGGGTTAATGCACAGAGTAAGAGTAAGGTTAGCTGCAGAGAGAGTGATAGAGAACAGTGACAGGCAACACTCCCATTGGACTCTGTTGTTGCTTTTTGCTTTTTTGAGAAAGAACAGTCCATTCAGCATTTACACCCACTTTTTCTGATGAGGCAGGAGTTGACCACACAACAATGATAATTTTAATACTAAGCCATGCACAAAGAATCAAATATATTAAATAATAACAACTCATTAAGCTTGGATGAATGATTCAAATATTGTTTAATAAAAAATACTGAGTGAGACAACAAGATGTGTATGTGTGTGTGTGTGTGTGTGTGTGTATCTAATTGGAAAAACAAGAACAAAGTGAAGGAACAGGGAGGAATATTATAAGTGATTAATACATTTAAAAAAAATCCTCCACATCACATCAGGCTTCAGAGTGCATCAGGGCTGAAAGGAAGGACAACATTAATAATAAAGGTACCTGGCATAAGATAAAAATGAACAGTGTGGAACAAAGAAAATGGGAACAAGCATGAATAATATCAACAAACATACGTACAGTATGTGTGAACAAGAACAACAAATGAACAGAACCGGTATCGTAACCATTTTTTTTGGGGGGGGGGCGCTCCACTGAAACCTGTGATGGCCACAACAACGATGCTGCTGGTCCAGCAAGATCTGTTGAGACAGGGGCACAAATATGTTCATTCAAGCCAGTTGCACTGTGCACGTACAAATAAATATAAGCATATGCACCATAAAGGGCATATTTATATAATATACGGAGTTGAAAATTCAAAACAGGTAGCTATTTAATCAATTTACCTCAGAAGTTACTCGACAGTCAGCAATGGAAGTGAATGATGTCTAACGCCATAGAACGGCTTTTTGGAACTATGCGAGGCTGCATACCCCGGAAGTAGGCGGCAAAAAGCGTACAACGGAGTCCAATGGGAGTGTCGCGACTCTTTCTCTCCATGGCTCTGGACAAAGCCATTGTGTTCTTTAACGACGATGATGGCAGCAGCAGCCCTGCTGGAATTTAGCCCTCAGCACAATTAAGACTTGCGGCTATTTCCTCTTGTCATGAAGGGTTTGATGACAGAACTGTCTTTAACCATCCCCTGACAAAGCGCTTCCTGAGAGGTGTACGCAGACACAGACCTGTGTCACGTCCAGCTGGTTCCTCAGTGGGATTTAGCGCTGGTCCTGCGCGCTTTGGTTAAGGCGCCGTTTGAGCCCTTAGATCAGGCTCCAGTGAAACTCTTGTCATTGAAAGCAGCTCTGCTGTTAGCTCTGACGTCAGCAAAGAGAGTGAGCGATCTGTCCGCCCTCTCTGTCGCTCCTTCCTGTCTCAGCATACAGGGTGACAGCAGCTCAGCTGTGCTGCGTCCTAATCCTGCTTTCACACCCAAGAGCATCACAAGCTCTTTCAGGTCGAGGGTGATAACTCTGAATGGCTTCTATCCTCCTCCTCACAGCTCTGAGGAGGAAATCACGCGCCATCTCCTCTGTCCCACATTTTACGTGGCGCGCACGGCTGCACTGCGCCTCACAGAGCGCCTGTTTGTGCATTACAGAGACAACTCTGCAGGACAGCCTTTGTCTGCACAGCGCCTCTCACACTGGCTGGGTGAGGCTATTTCTCAGGCTTATGTTTCCTCTGGGTTGGAGCCTCCAGAGAAGCTCAGAGCTCACTCCACCAGAGGGATCTCCTCCTCCACAGCGCTGCATGGAGGAATGACAGTGGAGGACATCTGCACGGCAGCTTATTCCTGGTCATCTCCGTGCTCATTTATCAGGTTTTACCTGCGCGATGTCTCAGCTTTCTCCATGACTCATTCTGTTCTCAGGGTTCTGACAGAATGATCATTACGCTCACCTGGACAACCTCCTCCCACCTGGAGTGGGAAAGGTTTATTCTCCAGTCCCATTTGGCGACTTCTGCTGTTTTGTGTTGATCTTCTCTCTCTGTGACCAGAGATGATGAAGACAGAAACGAGCAGGCATGGTTATGTTGCAGCATTATGGTCAGCTGCTAATTGTTTCCTGCCCCTCTCAGGGGTTGTTCACCTGCTCCGTTCATTGTTAGACGGTTACAGTTTGTAACTTGTCCTCTTCGTCATCGGCAGCAGGGTTGGTCTCAACCTCTGTCCAGACCTCTGCGTTGTGGTGTGCACCACTACAGAGAGGATGACAATTTAATGACTGAAGAGTGTTATCTCTGTGAGCCTTTGGCTTGTTCCTCCCAGCGTTACTGTTACAGTTCATAACCTTCGTTATCACTGTTCACAGACTCTGGTCTGTCATTCAGCCTCCGCCCTGGACAGAGAGGTTTCTCCTCTCGGTGGTTCAGCTGCGCATGGCGCTTCTGAGGGCGTAATTACGCACACTGGAGGCTGAGGTGAAGCTTGTGAGAACATGTGGTTTAGGCTTGTGGTTCGGTTGGACCCAGTGAGGCATGTACCACATCCTACTTCGCCTTTAACCCACTAGCGAGAGCCTTAAAGTCTAACTCTTGGACTGAAAAAAAAAATCCTGAAAACCGTTGAATAACTTCCAGAACAAGGTCAACTTTGAATATTCATGTATCAAAAGTGTTCACATTAAGTTTAAATATGAAATATGGCGCATTTTTTACACCGATTATGGAATTCCGCGTTTGGGTGCTGCCTCCGTTTACGATCGGCCATTTCCGACGTGTGACGTCAGTTCAAGAACACCGAGAATGCGCGAAGCGAACTTGCATAGAAACACACATTGTTTACGTTGTACAACCGGTACGGCGAACAAGGATATATATGGATGTTTTCCAGTATCTTCTTTCACACACCAAATCTGCTGATCCACGTCTACTTTGAGCAAGCGCTTTTAAAAAAAATCGCCGAACTAATTACAAGATAACATGCCTTCTAGGTGCGTAGTTGGTGGCTGTAGTGCAGACCGCGGTGAAGTTGGTTTGATATTGGACATTCAAGCTCCGCGGAGTCAGCGGGATCTAGCTCACGGTTGATCCGGTTGAAGGACTCCGATTTCGGCCAGCGTGTCTCAGCTGCTCCCTCCTCCTATACGCGGTGGGACCGTCAACAAATCTGATTTGATTTTTGTTTCTCAAGAGTGCTCCGCTGACTCCGCGGAGCTTGAATGTCCATGTCAAACCAACTTCACCACGGTCTAGTGCGGGCCAGAAAGTAGCGCTACATACTTGGCCGAAGGATCAAAAGGTCCGAAAGAAATGGGATAAATTCGTAAAAGAAACGCGAAAGGACTGGATTGCCGGCAGTGACAAAAGTGTGTTATGCAATTCACACTTCACGAGCGAGGATTGTGAGGGCTACTTACAATGGAGCATGGGCTCTATGTCTTGGGCAGCGTTAGATATAGTCTCCTCAGGTTCACCTTGTTCAAACTCTGTTTCTTCGTATATATATTCGGTATCGCAGTCGCCGATGCTTGAGGTGGAGTTTGAAGATGTATCAGACGTTTTTGTTTTATAAATTTTTGGTACGTAGAGTACGAGTTATTAATTAAATTTAATAAATCGGTAGCGAAAGTCGTGGTGTTAGCAGCCGGATGAATGGTACTAGTCAGGGCTCTCAAATCTCACGCATTGACCGTGTGACACACGCATTTCACTAACTTCACACGCTCACACGCAAACATGGCATTTCTCACGCATAAAAATCACAAAGCTCATCTGGGCTGCGGACGACAAAACTCCGCCTTCTGCTGCGCTGTTTCGCTTCTTTCACAGCTTGTGGCCATCAGTAATTCCTGCTGCAGTTCGTGTTAACAGAGCGATCAGAGTTATGAATAATTTTAGTCTTAACCAGTGGTGAAAGTAAGCCGGTACGGTCCTGAACTGCGTACGCAGGAGGAAAGGGGGTGGGGGAAGAGCTGCTGCCAGATATTGCATTCATTCAGAACCAGTCATGGCTGCAGTCTGGATCATAAAACAGTTCTGCTAACCAGATGCAGTTTAAAACGCCACTTAGTCTGTTTATAAGTTTCTTTTTTATTAATTCTGCATTTTTTAACTACATGCACCGTATTTCTGTGCCTCAGCGCTTGCTCCTCTCCCCCTCCTTTTCCTCGGACCCAGTTGCTTTTCTCACCATTCAAAACGTGAATCACTACGTTTAATGTCCTCACATCGGTAGCAATGTGTGCCAGTTAAAGTCAATAGGAGAGTTACTAGCTGTGTTTCATGCTCTTTTGTTTTTAACAACATAGAATCAGTGGCGCTTCGGTGGGCTGCTGCCTTGCGCTTTAATTCAGGTGCGCAAAATTATGTTACATGTAATTTTGGTGCGCACTTTTAAGGGTCATTTTAAAGAACTTGTAACATCAGGGGCTTGATCTCAGACCAGTCAGTCCCCCTGTTTCCTCTAAAGGAGCCCTTTACAGTCTTTATTTATGCATTTCCCCACTGCTTATCCCTCACACGCAGCGCACCAACGGGGGTAAAATCCGCCCACCTCACCACCCAGAGTGCACTTACGAGACAAATACAGATTTGTCTGGTCAGCGCGTCGACTGAGATGAGAAACCTGTCGCTGTGAAAGGTGATGATAATGGTTATAAACTGTAACAGTCTAGAAGTGCATTGAGCTGAAAAGAGGGAGACATCAGCAGCAGGATCGTGCGTAAAGACGCAGCGGGAACCTCTGTGTGCTTCAGTGTTGCTGCTGAGGGGAAACTGTCTTATATGCCATATGCCGTACAGGCTTGATGAAACTCAGCCTGATTCACCAATCAGGTTATAGATCTACAATGAAACAAACCCATAGATGAATCTGTAACTGTGTAATAATTCGGTCAATAACTTAAAACTACTTTATTTTATTCAGTATTATTTGAACAAGTGTGTGTTTTTTATGTTTTAATCCACTAACTGAACAATAAAGTATTAAGACGTTTTTTTCCTCTTTTTAACAAAAGTAATACATGTCTATTTCAATGTCTGGTGGGATAAAAATGAGATGGAGTTGACTCCACCGGCTCTTCCAGGGTCCAGTTAGCCCCACCCCAAAACAAGCCCCGCCCCCAAAATTAGCATAATCTCACTCTTAACTTTTGATAAAAGTTGAGAGGTCTGGTACTAGTTCTGTTTGTGACGTCACATTCCGGAGCAGCCGATTGAGGAATGTTCGGGCTCTTTCGCTTATATAGCAAGTTTTATCGAAATTACTTCCAAACGGCGCACATAATTCACATATAATATACATTTCTTTACTCTGGTGACTATTTGAATGCATCTGCGTTAAAATACATTCAGTCCAAGAGTTAGACTTTAAAGGGCGAAGCCTATATGAAATAAAACATTGGTTACGTACCGTAACCCCAGATTCTATGAATATAGGCGTAGCCCTTTAAGTTCTAGGCCTCACTGGTTCCTAAATAGCTGAAGAAAAATAGCTATTTGGGAGCCGATTGCCCGGTCTCACCGTTATTTATACTGACCGGGGTGGGGCCCACACAGCAGGTGGGCGTGGACTAAAGTTTTTCAGTGCTCGCGCGCGAAGGGATAAACCCACTAGCGAGAGCCTTAAAGGGCTACGCCTATATTCATAGAATCTGGGGTTACAGTACGTAACCAACGACTTTGGACATTCACATTTTAATTATATTCAAAGTAAACATGTTGGTTAAATTCAAAGATTACTTTAAACCTAAATGTGCCAGAGCTGTGAATACCTTTGGCCCGGCTGTTTTAAGAAAATCTTCATAGTTTGGACATTTTTTAATTATGACCCGTTATCAAAGTCAGAATTTAAAACTAAGTTATTGGTTTCAGCAGCGTTCATCTGAGCTGAGATTGCTGCTGACCAGGGTGAACCTGCCTCTCGCTCTATGACCCCTGGGCACCAGCCCCCCCATCCCCGACAGATGGATTATAAAGGTAGAACGTACCACAGAATTCATAGGTCAATATCACAATACTGGGTGAAGAACCAGAAGAGAGTAGATGGCTTAATCTCATTGATTTGAATCTATATCACAGAAGATTAAATAAAACTGTATGTACTCTAGGAAAGCTTCACCAACAATTTTCCCGTCAAAGTAACTCCACTGAAAAGTGTTGAACTTGTTGGAATAAAAGAAATACTCAAGCAGCCCAAACCATTTCAGTCAGTACGGGCTGCGAGTCTAGAGACGCCCCCACATCCTCCTGTACGGTAGGTGGCGGTAATAGCCCAAAGCTCTTTATAGTTTGCGCGTGTGCGAGGAAAGTCATCAAACTTATCCGGTTCAAACCTGCACAGGACAACAAACCACAGACCACAGACATCATATTGTATGTGGCAGAAAAAAAGTTGAGTTCTGTTATTGTGAACGTGAATCAGAAAAGATGCCTCATTCCTGTGCTGCATGGAAATGTATTCTGGCTGATTTCACTACTTGTATCTGCCTTCTATATATATATATATATATATATATATATATATATATATATATATATAGAGAGAGAGAGAGAGAGAGAGAGAGAGAGAGAGAGAGAGAGAGAGAGAGAGAAGGCAGCCATATTGGAAATGCTGACGTAACAGGGGAGGGAATTGTAAAAGCTTAACTGACAGCCTGCCTAAAAATAAATAAACAGGCATTTACAATGAATTTACAATTAGAAAAAACAATCTCCAAAATGAAATAAACATAATACATATGTAGGATTTAAAATCAGCAATTAATAGAGACAGACCCATTTAAAAAATATATAAAATATAAAGCAGCTATCTCACTTTTCAGGCAGAGGATCACAGTGCCAAGGTCCGACGGTGCAGAGTTTTTTTTTTTTTTTTTTATTTAAGCAAATTCAAAATAAAATTTTCAAAATAGCAGAGAGGTACAATTGAACATATGCCAACCATAACAGATTTTTTTTAAAGACAAAAAAATTAATATAAACTTAAACAGTCACATTAAAGTTAAATCAAAAGTAAAAAGAAAGTAAAACAAATAACACAGGGGTTTAGCTAAAGTATACTGTTATCAAATCTGAAAACTTTAAGGCTTTGTTATTTTCCAGTAATTTGATCGAAGCATGAACATTTTTTACATCATTTTGGAATGCTTGAAAATTTGGAGAAATTTTAAAAAATTTGCATTTGTGAATAAAGAATTTTCCAATAATGAATATAGTATTACACAGAAATTCTACCTTTTATCTTGAAAAGTAATGCCAATAAAAATCTGGTTCTAATCTTAATGACATCCATCTCTGAAAACTCGTTTAAAGATAAATTATTTTTAACTGGGAGAGGGAAAATTTCGTTATTTATATGTTCTCTTATCATTTTGTTACTGAATTTGAGATCGTTAAAATCGTATTTACGAAGATTGGGAAAGATCGGTGTTACATCAGAATATTGAATCATTCCTTTGACCACGTTTATCATGGTTGCTGGAATTGCCTTGATCACAGATAGAAACTGGTTCTGTGGGCAATCTAAATTATATTTTCTTTTGAATTCTGTGTAATCTAGAATATTACCTTTTGTATACATTAGATGTACTATGGCCCAAATTCCTTTTTCCTCCCAGTCCTTGTAGTATAGAGATTTTCTTTTATATAGAATATATTTGTTGTTCCAAATAATCATATTATGGGGTGTAAAGTTGTGCTTGTATAGCATTTTCCAATACTTTAGAACCTGTGTCTGACAATTTAATTGGTAATTTTGCAGGATTAAAGTCACATTTTAAGATACATTTTATTTAGAGAAAAAACACGCTACAGAGCGGAGTCAGGATGCAGCGCCTCAGTCAGAAGAGCAGTATAATACACGCGAGTCACTATTTGTCCTACTGTACTTTCTATTTTTTTTATAATAATTTTTCATTTTCTCCCGTTCTAATCCAATGACTCGGGTCGCGGTGGGGGTGGCACTGATCTCCGCAATTTGAAGCCTTCAGTTCGTATTGATGATTAAAATTATTATTTTACAGCACAGTAGTTATTTGTAAATAATAAAAAAAACGTTTATATAGTACTTTTATTTGTTAAACAAATGCTTGGGCCTGTAAAAAGGTTTTGTTCTATGGTTTCGATGTACTATGGAGTATTTCATTGTATATAATTGTAAAAAAAATTAAATAAAGGTTACTACTTCACAGATTTCGCCCATCATGGGTTCTTTTTGGAACGTATATTATGTACATATATATGTGTACATGTACAAATGTGTTTGTTTATATAGTAATAAAAAACTTATAAAAATGTATGAGTGGCTGTGTTTTGAAACATACATACATCCTGTCAGAATATTCTATTTCTCTTAACCCCACTCTATCATCCATTCTATGTGTTACTGTGTTGGCTGCCTCTCTCTGCTCCCTCTGTCCTTCTCTCGCCCCAGATAAACAATTTGAAACTAATGGATATATATATTTCGTTCTCTCTGTAAGTATGGAAGCAATTTGGATCGGCTTCTTAAAAAAAAAAAAAAAAAAAAAGGCGGAAATCCAATATGGCTGTCCTTGATGTGGGCGGGGCTTGATGTCAAACCCCGCCTTCCCGCAGGCTGCAGCGGGATGTACTTGCCGTCGTCGGGTGAGAGGAGTGACGACAGAGCGGCCATCTTAGGTCAGACAGAATACACGTACACAGGAAAATGGTACTTTATGTTTTCAGACACTCTGAATCCGGTGAATTTTCACCCGATTTCCAGATCATCTGGCTGAAAACGTCACCCCTTTAGGGGCTACATGGGACCAATTGATTGAAATAAATTATTGTCTAACTTAATAAATAATTTCGATTTTATTGAAAGTTAGCAAACTTCCAGAGCTACGTCCCAGTAAACCCGACTTTTACTCCGCTTATGGGTGCGCAAATAAAAGGACACTAGGAACCAGATCCTGGGGAATTACCTTCCATAAGTAAGATTTTATGATAGATCATCCTCATGCTTTACAGTTACAGTTTTTCCGGCATAAACACAATATGTGCTAATGCAGGGGCGTGCATACATAGACACTAGGTGGTGCTAAAGCACTAGGAAGTTTGCCCTTTATCAACGAAAATGCCCTTTTGAAACTCGTTTTTTTTTTTTTTTTTTTTTTTAATTATTAATATTCAGGGCAGTCAAAAGTAGCCGGTCAACGGCGGCAAATCGCCGTCTATAGCAGCTCTTGCAGCCGCCTACATTTCCCCGATTATATAATGGAGCGATATTTGTGCCTTCTGGTTGAGCGCGGAGCAGACCCTGGACTGGAAGCCGTCTTCTTTTTTTTTTTTTTTTTTTTTTTTTACCTCGGAGTGGCCATCGACCTTTTAGTACTATCTTTGATGTGTCAATCATACAATTTAACCAATCAAATCAACGACTGAAGGCAACATGCTAGCCAATCACAGCTGGAGAGGGGCGGGACACCGAGTCATAGCCTTCAGTCGCCGCCGCAGTTCGGCTGTGGTGTGGTCACCGTTGGTGTCGGTAGAGCGGGATGGAAATTTGGTCTGATTACCAAACAATTACAAGAAGTGACAACAAAGCAGAGAGCGAGCTGGAAGGAGCGCTATTAATTTCTGTTTGAAATGTCAGCACTGAAGTCTAAACTGGAGTAAACATTCACGCTAGGAGGGTTAGCTAGACAGCTAGCAGGGTGAGCTAGGAGCCCAAGGAGCAGAATCAAGCACTAAAACTGCCAAACTGAAGAGACTTGAGTTACTTGCAGGTAGAAGGGAACTCTGCTTTGTTCTGCTCTTTGTTCTCATAGCTGCTGTAATTACAGAACCTGTTCTAGTCAGAATTATTACTTCAGTCAGTGTTCAGCCTGACACCAGCGCTCATGTTTATTAGCGTGTAGCTTATGCTGGACTTTTGAGTTAAGACACAGCGCTACAGGTTACCCTATGTCACTGTTAGTCCAAAGGCCAAATCTCAAACTCTCTCATGTTAAAAGCACAGAACTATTAAACACATAAGAACATGCCATTAGCACACAACTGAGCTGAAGCAAAGAAAAAAAACTGCTCATATGGGCTCCAAACAAAATGTACAATCAGACAACCAAATAACACACAAGATCTCTTTAATAATCAGGATATTTCACCCAGAAAAAATAAATTATAAATAGCTTCCCAACATGAGTTGTAAATCTACCTTAATATAAACTTAATTTCTCTCAGTATAGCTCAATTAAACATTTCTCTTACACGCAGTCATGAAATATTTTTAAGTAGAACTCAACCCCTCTTGGGCGTTTACATAGTCTTTTCTTTTTTTATTATAACAATCAATATTATTCATTATAACTATTATTCATTGATGATGTCAGATCGACAGATTCAACTTATTTAAAAAATAAATACAGGGTTTCCGCGGGGCATTAAAAGTCATTAAAAGTCATTAAATGAATTTTTTTTAAATTAAGGCCTTAATTAGCATTAAAAGTCATTAAATGTGATCATTGGTGGCATTATTTTTTTTCTAAAAAAATACGGCCATAAAAACAGTTTCGTCAGATATATTATCAGATATAACTGATTCCGCGTGTTTGCGCGGAACTGCTTCCGGTTGATCGTAAAGCCGTTATGTTCGGAAAAGAAGCTCGAGGCGGAGAAAGATTTGGGAAAATGCAAATTTCAACAAAAGTGGATGGAAAACGAGGAATTCGGGACATGGCTGCAGTCTGTCAACGGTAAGGATGAGGAAGGATTTTGCCGTGTTTAAAAAAAAAAAAAAAAAAAAAAAAAAAAGCTGTACAAAGGGTGTCAATGCTTCACGGTCTCACATGCGCTGTGTCTCAATTCGGCGGCTGCGTCCTTCGAAGGACCCAGCCTACTCAGCCTTAGGAGGACCCAGCCATCGGAGGATGCTCCGGAGGATGAAGTCGGACAGTCTAGTCCAGGGTGTACGCGGGTATGCGGCGTATACCCGTTTATTTTCCAGTCAGCATTGCGTATACCCACTTCTGGAGCGATATTTGTGTCTTTTGTTAGAGCGCGCAGTGAGACAGGTATTCAGCTTTTAAACATCACGCGCGCGCTCAACTCTGATAAACTCTTCTCAATCCACTATGCTCGCTCGCGCTCGGTTTTTTATTTGCCGTGACCTGCTACTTCCACGGTCAATACCAGCTGTGCGCTCGCTCGGCTATTTTTCCCATAGACACAATATATAATGTCTGTGGTTTCTCCGGTCGCTCGACTGTGTGCACTGGCGACTTCAAAAACTGTCCACCTCACCAGCCAATCACAGACAGGGTTCTTTCCATCCAATCAGAGTAGGGCTTGCAAATACTACATTCAGATGGATTAAATGAAAATGCTGCAGCTTTTGGCAGAAATTACTAAACATAATGGTGGGATTGAAGAAAAAAAAAACAACAACCAATAAACAGTTTAATATTTTTGCCTAAAATATTTAGTTTAAAATAATTCCTTGAGTTACTAAGTGAGGTTAAAAAAATCTTTTTGTCTCTTTTCTTTCCAGCTTCTGGGTCATGATGCAAACGTTTCTTGTGATCATAATCATCATCATTGTCATCATTATTTAAAGAGCACTTTATCAGGAGGTAAAACAAAATAACATCTAATAAAATGACTTGAGTAAAGAATCAACAGTTTAAAACAACAACAATAATAATAGTAAGCTGTTCAAATCCTTAAAAACAAACAGAAGTTCTTTAAACTGAACTCTAAGATAAACAGGCAACCAGTGAAGGGAGGCCAGGATGGGCTAATGTGCTTTATTTTATGTTTTTGCATTAAAAGGTGTGCAGCAGCATTTGAACCAGCTGCAGACGTTTGAGTGAGGACTGACCGATTCAGAGATAAAGAGAATTACACAAATCCAGCCATGATGAACTGAAGGCTTAGAGTAGTGTTTCCATGTTTTTGCCTTGAAAGAATAGGTTTTACCTTTGCTTTGTTCCTTGCATGATAAAAGTGATTTAACTGAGGTCCCTTTTTGACTGTCAAGTTTAAAATCACCGTCCATTTTAAAATCGAGGGGCTAAACATTCATTGTCGGTGTCTAAATCAACAGGATCAACAGTTCTTTGGGTGTTTCAGCTGGTATATTTGACAATTCATGATTTGCAAAGACAAAGAGATTTGAGTTTTGATGTTCTCCTCATCATTAACTTTATCTCTTTCTATAGATTTTCATTCAATTTAGGAGTTTCCATATGCCTTATCATCTAGGTCTATATTAAAAAACCTACAGTAAAGTAATGAAATGTTGATTCTGGATGTAGTGTAGGAATTCCTTCAATATAAACCAAAGAAAATTTTACATTACCTGCCAGAAGCTGGATAAAATCTTTAAAAAAAAGAGACAATAGTACTTTCACGCCTCACGTAGTAGCTCAAGGAAATATTTAATCTAAATGTTTTAGGCTAAATATTTTAGGCTAAAATGAGTAAACCGTAGTGATGGATTTTTGGGTAAACTAAATAGAGCAGTGTTACATGTCATTGTTTCTAAAACAACATTTTTCTGAGCTGCGTCTAAAAGGGCAAACATTGAGAGTATACCCACTGCTCCAGGGACCACTACACCACTGCGGACAGCCACAGATCAGCTGCAAGGAGCAGACAGCAGCTAACAATGTCAAGTTACTTTTCTGTAACCAACGCAGTCACGTCCACATTAGCTACCGCAAACAGCACAGCAGCAGCTGGAGCAAGCTTTACTGCCACTAACGTAGGGAAATCAGACGGTCTTCGAACAACATTTGGAGCCAATGCCACACTGCATGCGGAGGTGTTCTGTTGTCTGAACACAGCCATCAACAAGATATATATATATATATATATATATATATATATATATATATATATATATATATATATATATATATATATATATATGGGTACTTGTTGATGGCATTAAAAATATTTATACAGGCATTAAAAGAGCATTAAAAAGCATTAAATTAGGGTTACTCATACCTGTATAAACCCTGAAATAATGACTATTTTGATATATTTTGTTAGTAATTCTTTCTAAAAGCCCAACAAATGTTATGAAAAGCTTCGGAAATTTTTTACAATCTGCCCATAAGCTATTTTTTTCCAGCTCAATGTCTTCAAAAGCCTAATTGGTTGGAAACCTGCCTAATTTGGCAACACCGACTACGCTATTGCTATTTGTTTGTTCGTTACAGTAGTCACAGAGCCACTGTTTAGTCTGAAGTATATATATATATATATATATATATATATATATATATAGTATATATAAGTGCACCCTCCTACCTGATAGTGTGTAGCCTGCTACTGTAAAAAAGTTTGACTGCCCTGAATATTATTAAGATTTTACTGAGGTCGGTTTTGAAATGATCTTTTGAAAACCTGAGCCATTAAAAACCACTGAAACAATGCCCCGAAATGAGCCACCTCCTTGCGCACGCTAAAAAGTGCCCTCCCACCCCCTCCTGAGCACCTGCCCCCTAAAATGTCTGTGCACGCCACAGTGCTAATGGGTAGCAGGGATGGAAGTAGAGAAAAGTACATTAAACACCAAAAACAAACAAAATGGGGGGGGGGGGGGGGATATTATACAGTATTTCTGGTTTTGCTATGACTTTGTAATGTATTTGATTCTAAGATGCGTTATTAGGTTTTTTGTTGATCTTTTTTTCCCAGATCGCGGTTTGTATTATATCATTTTTAAATGCTGTTATGGGCACCTTTGCTCTTGTCTGTATATAGTTTTGATCCTATGTAGATCAGTGCTGTTGTCTGTAGATCGGTGTCTGCATATATATATGTATATATATATATATATATATATATATATATATATATATATATATATATATATTGGAAGAAAGAGAGAGAGATTTATGTGTGTATAATTTGTGTGTATATTAGATTAATATGTAACTGCAAAATATGTAAGTGCGTGTACATTTTTCATCCAGTTTGACTTCAGTTTAAATAGTTTTGGTTCTGAATAAATATGTGTAATCTGTCTGAAAGGTCACGATCACTGTGAACATGTGATAAAAATGAGATCTGAGCTGCCTCCTATTCATTCTGGCAGCAGCTGTCTGATCTGTGGTCTGACCCAAGATGGCCGCCCTGTAGGCACGTCAGCCTAGCGGCCGGCATCTACGTATATAACGTCTATGGTTAAAACAAGGAAGCAGCTAACTGCTATTAGCATCTCCCAGTGAAACAATGAAGAATAATCCAAGATCCAATGGGGGGAAAAAATACGACGGAGTATTAGGGCCACACATGAAGAGAAAAAATATTTTTGCCATGACGAGATTAAACTCGACATGTCGATTTTAAAGTCGCCATGTCGACATTAAACTCAACATTTCGAGAATAAAGTTGAAATGTCATGTCGACTTTATTCTCGACGTGTCGACTTCAAAGTCGCCCTGTCGACATTAAACTCGCCATTTCGAGAATAAAGTTGATATATCGTGGCGACTTTAAACTCGACATTCCAAGGTTTGGAGAAAAGAGCAACCGCGCTCCACAGCTGCAGTCTCTGCGTTTGAATTAAGTGTGAAGGTAGTCTTTGCCGTGCTGCAACTGTATAATCATGGTTCTGGGCTAAAAGACCGAGGATTTCCTTATTGCTAAACCCGATTCTGAAGTAGCTACAATTTGACCAAATCATCTACACAAGGCATGTTGAATCGTCAGCCAACTGTCTGATTCTGGATTCAGTGCAGGTATCCTGTGCAGCGGTTGGCTCTCTCCAAACTATTTTGAACTAATTTCAACTTTATTATCGAAATGTCGAGTTTAATGTCGACTTTAAAGTCGACATGTCGAGAATAAAGTCACTACGATATATGAACTTTATTCTCGAAATGTTGAGTTTAATGTCGACATGTCGAGTTTAATCTCGTCATGGCAAAAATATTTTTTCTCTTCAGATGTGGCCCTAATACTCCGTCGTAGAAAAAACGCTAAAAAATATGATTCCAAGAGGGAAAAGACTGCAATGTCACTGGGAATACAGTATGTGCTTAGAACATGAAATTAGAAAAGCACAAATAAATAGAGAAAGTGTAGTGGCTGTGTTCTTTGATATTGAGAAAGCGTACGATATGATGTGGAGGGAAGGATTGATGATAAAACTGGTGAAGATGGATATTAAAGGTAGAATATATAGGTGGTTAAAAGATTTTTTAAGTGAAAGAAAAATACAGGTTAGAATAGGAAGGAGTTATTCTTCAAAATATTTTATTGAAAATGGAACACCTCAAGGAAGCATAGAAGATTGGTCATATAAATGGGGATTCAAACTTTCAGTGGAAAAATCGAAAATTGTGTTTTTTACTCGGAAAAAAATCTATAGAATGGTGAAGGTTAAATTATATAATCAAGAGATAGAAAGGGTTAAAATTTTTAAATTTCTTGGTTTATGGTTTGATGATAGAATTACATGGGCAGTTCATATTCAGAAAATTATTGATAAGTGCAAAAAAGTTTTGAATGTTATGAGATGTTTAGTTGGTCATGAATGGGGAGCAGACAGAACTGCTTTAAAGGCTATATATACAGGGTTAGTAAGATCAGTAATAGACTATGTAAGTGTGGTTTATGGTTCAGCAGCAAGTACATCACTTAAAAAGTTAGAGGGTATACAAACACAAGCTTTAAGATTAATTACAGGAGCATTTAAAACAACATCTATTGTAGCATTGCAGGTTGAAACTGGAGAAATGCCACTGGAAATCAGGAGAACACAACTGTTGATAAATTACTAGATTAGTTTGCAAGGGCATGGTCAAAATCATCCTACAAAAGAAACATTGCAGCCGTGTTGGGAAAGGGAGAGGAGACAGGAAGTTTTGGATGGATAGTGGGGGCGTCGGTGAAGTCGCTTCTCGCTTCAAAGTATCCATGTATTTTTGCCTGTTTTTCCCCTGCCATTCACTATATGCACGCGAGAAAGCAACAACAAAAAACCGCGTGTTAACATCAAATAAACATGCAAGCATATCGAGTTAGCAAGCATTTCAGTTTAAAGTTCTTCCAGCAACGAATATGACAGAAACAAGTTAGTTGTAACCACTGCCAAGTTAAACTTTCTTATCACCGGAGCACCTTGAGCTTAAATTGCCTGTTTTTGGTAGATTTTTTCCCCACAAAGAGAATTTCCTGTCAGTGGCAATAAGCTTTAATTTATTATTATTGCTATTTTTTGTTTTACATGTTTAAGTTGAGCTTTACACTAAATATGTGTTACAGATAAGTGCTACAAATGTTACAACACTTTTGTTCATATGGCAGCAGAACATTAAAATAAAAGTGCTCTTTACACTACTTTTGAATTCATTCTTGGAGTTTGTGCATACAATGCAATTAATCATGATTAATCAGGCAAATTATGCGATTAATCGCGATTAAAGATTTTTATCGTTGCCCAGCCCTAATTCAAATATATACAGATGCATCTAAAAATATGAGTGATAGGTTAGGTATTGCATTTTATGTTCCAGATTTCAATATCAAAGTAAATAGGAGAATTAATAATGAATTATCAGTATATACAGGAGAATTATTAGCATTACAATGGATAGACGAAGTAAGACCATTAAGATCAATTATATGTTCAGATTCGAGTTCAGCTTTAATTAGTATACAAAATAATTTTTCAGAAAGTAGATTAGACATATCAATTGAAATACAGCAAATTCTATATCAAGTTCAAATGATGGGTATTAGTGTTACATTTATTTGGGTACTAGCACATATAGGGATTAATGGAAATGAAATTGCAGATAAGATTGCTAAGGAAGCATAAAAAAATAGAACTATTGATATGATGATTAACTTAAGTAAGACAGAAATTAAAAGCATTAGAATGAAAGAAAGGTGGCAAAAACAATGGGAAGAAGAAAGGAGAGGAAGATGGCTGTATAGGATTCAACGGAAAGTTGGAGAAATGAGGATAACAGAAGGAAACAGAAGAGAGGAAACAGTTATTTCAAGACTTAAATTTGGACACACAGGATTAAATAAAACACTATTCAAAATAGGGAAACATATATCTGGCAAATGTGAATATTGTGGACAAGATGAAACAGTAGAACATGTAGTGATGTATTGTAAGAAATATGAAGAGGAAAGAAGGATTTTGGTGAGAGATCTTAATAAGGAGAAAATTAAATTTGATATAATAGATATTCTGCAGAAAACGTCAAAAAATAAATGTTATCAATATTTATTTAAATATTTAATAATCACAGGATTAATTAGGAGGATTTAGTATTTATAAATTAATATTATAGATATATAGATACATAAATATAAGCATATTTGGGAATATGGCCATTTTGACCCACACTCCTCACCAGTTGGTGGCGGTAATGCACACCGAAAAGCTGTTTGCCAACCGCCAATAAACTCAAGACGAAGAAGAAGAAGAAGAAGAAGAATAAGAAGGATCTTATAAAAGCTGTTTGGATTTTAGGATGAGCTGTGGCGCTGTTCGACCACAGAACAGCGGGTCAGGTGTCAAAGCTGCCGTCAGACAGGCCGTCCAAGGATCGCATCCCACTTCCGGGTGAGTAGTTGAAGCTCCAGCACACCTGCAGCCGGAGGTCTCTCCTCTGGAGGCTCCGCTGAGCTCAGGAGGAGTCATGGAGAGGGATGACAGTTGGTTCTGCACGGTGGTGGATATGAAGAGCCAGGAAAAATATGTCTGCTGCATCCGCAGGAAGGGAGGAGGGGTCAATATTCGGTGAGTCGTCGGGATGGATCATCCTGGCTCTGATCAGATGTTTGGAGGCTGCAACAGAAATCTGTACAGCGATAGCGATGCGTTTCTCTTTCCCTCGCAGTGTGACAGATGCAGCAGCTGTCTGGAGCTCAGACTGCCCTGAGGTCACGCTGAAGCAGCTGGTAGGTCCCCGTCTTGTTGCCTTCTCAGTGGATGAGCTCCTGCTGGCTAACACCTCTGCTCCCTCAGGGACACAGGTTGGCCCTCAAGTCCGCAGAGGATTACACCCTGAAGTTAAGGTGGGACGCTACACAAAACTCTTAGTTTTTTTAATGTTTTTTGTTGTTGTCGTTTTATATGTGTGGATCCGAACCACTTTAGACCAGCCGCGCAGAAACGGACCAGGGTCCGTATTCACAAAGATTTTCAGAGAGCTCCTATCTCGGCCTAAAGATCCCTCCCTAGGAGTCTAGGAGATGCGGCTGAGAGCGACTCAGGAGGAGATGAAGACAGACACTTTCCCTTAGAGAGGAGGTGTGGTTGACCCCGTTGCTAGGTGTGACGCTGTTTTTAAGAGTTGTGATTGGTTGATAGTACCCAGTGGCGCCTCCAGAAATGTTTCACAGGGGGGGGCAGATGGGGCCCCTCAAGCTCTTGGGGTGGCACTGAAACTAAAGCCATAATTTCAGGATTTTATTCTACTGTTGTAGTAAAGCTGCCTGTAGAAAACTATCAGAAAGACTTAAGTAAACTTCTACTAATATCTTTTGGTTTTTAATGTTTTTTTGGGGGGATTTTTAATGTTCCTAATGATCTAATGTGCATAGATCAATAACAGTACAGTTAACATTTTGAGTTGAACAGCAATTCCTTTTTATTGTGTAATTATATTTAGAATAAGGTGCACATTTATTAATTTATTGGAGAACAAAACAGTTACTAGGGAAAAGTAGATACTGGCAGATACAAATAAAAGCGCGATAGAAGAGTGGTTGCCTACAATTTACACTGGCCAGTGGGGTGGCCAGGACATGGCATGGGGGGGCCATGGCCACCCCTGGCCACCCCCTGGTGGCACCCCTGAGTACCACCTCCCACAGAGAAACGCATAAACGCGCTCCTAGTGATCAAAGGAGAGAAATGAACCAACTAGACTGGATTAAGAAATGTGTGTCATGATGATGAAACTTAAGCTGAAATGAAATTAAATAATTGTCACAGCACCAAAATGTTTGAACGCACCTTATTTATTATTTTGATTTTCATGTCATGTTTACTCTCCATACTGGTCATTTTACTACTTCATCTATGTGATGTTAATCTGCACTCACCTGTCGGCATTTAACTGGGATCGCCTGCTGGTGTAAAGCGGTTAGATTTGGCACAACGACGATACAAAACGAAGGGGGAAAAATAGGTGCAGACAACCGAGAGAAGCAGTGCCTCTGTCCGCACAACTCTGGGAGGAGAATAGAGTAGTGTTGTAAGGTAAATTGGATCACTGCTGAAACAGGCGGACTATTTCCCAAATAGAATCTTGGAAATTCTAAAAATTTTTCCTAAAATGATGTCACTAAGAGCTACTTTTAGTCTGAAGGTTCTTTGTGAATACGGGCACAGGTGCTCAGTGTGGTGTTGCTGGCCACAACACCTACTGCGGTAGGACTGGTGATCAGTAGACCGCTTCTCTGTCTCTGGGTGTCATGCAGGGCCTCCTGCCTCAGTGGGGATATAGGTGTTGTGGTGCAGAACACCAGCGCAGATCTTCATGTGGGCTCCGGGCCATCTGAGCTGAATGTGACCCTCTCCAGGATGGAGGCCCCTCAGGCCACGGAGGAGCTGAAGGAGCTGCTCTTCACCATGGCCGACAGACTCGCACAGCTTGGCAGTCCGTTTCTTGTCTTCTTTACTCTTTGACCTCTTGTTTTTTAGCAAGCGCAGGGTCTGTTGAACTTCAGTGCTTTTTCTAACTGAAGGGGAATCGCTGAGGTTTTTACTGTTCTAGGTGTGATCCCCGGGAAAGCCCTTTAGACTTACATTCACAAGGCACATTTGAGCTAAATTTTGTTGCAAAGCTCCAAGTAAAAACAGAAGAGAAGCATTCAAAATATAAGTATTTGTTGGGAATGCAGCAGGAAACCAAAAAATACCTTTTATATAAACAGAGAAATGACATGTAAAGCATATGAATAGGGAAAGTAGTAGCAGGATGTATTGAGAACCATAACTGGATCCAGGTGGAAAGAAGATTGTCTAAAAGCCCGTCTAACAACTTCATCTTTTTCAGTTCCTGACATTGATAAAAAAGTTATGTCTGATTTACTACTACCATTTATGTGCTATAACGTCACCTTACTGACCCACTGCAATAGAAACATTTGTTAAAGTTTCCTTTAAATAGCTGCAGAGACGTGTCATAAGAGATTTGCTTTCCTCATTTTTCATGGAATTATCCCGTCTTTAAAAGCTCGAGGTTTTCTGACACGGGATGAATAAATGTCCCAGAAAAGGCCGTCTGAAGTCTCTGTTTGGGCTCTTTGTGGTCCCAGGCTGCCCGTGGATCCTGTTCTGAGCTGCTTCAGCAGTGCACCCTTTCCAGAGCTCGTCTGCTTTTCACTTCAGAGCATAGTTGGTTTTCTCTGGAAAAACCCGAACTGCCCATTTAATTTTTTTGATTGTCACAAAGTTTTGGCAGAATTTCATTCAGAGAGGTCACCAGTGTGTAAACACATGTTGGGTCAAAAGCAGCATTTTCTGGTGCCAGTTTTCCTGGTTCTGATCACTAACCAGGGAGGTTTGATATGGGCCTAACCTTTTGTGGGCTCATCTGAGCCCCACAGGCACAAGTACTGCTTTAACACAACTGCTAGTGAATAGACTTCCTCTAGATGCTGGTCCAACTCTGAACAGGACACACTAACTGCTTTCAGTAATACTGTAAAAAAAGATCATTTCACTCTTATTTGAACCAGATGAGAAATGTTCGAACAGCAAAAACAACAATCTGGGCCGTTCTGTCAGGATGTGGGCTTTTCCAAACATCCAAATTTTCCTTTTTCTTGTTAATGCTAAATTATGCGATAATATCTCACCCCTTCCTAGAGCCACGTGTCAGAGTATTTGTAACTCATATTTCCTGCAGCTTCACAAACGGCCTCGGCTGAAAGAGGAGAGAGTCACTGGGGTTTGTTTCCTCCTCCTAGGTGGAAGCCCTGCTGTGAGTCCACTGAAGAAGCTCCAGCGATGTCCAGCAGGTAAGCCGTGTCCAGTAGTTCTCTATCCCATCTACAGCACCAGATTGTCAGGGGGTCTTAAGTAAATGAGATGCACACATCCCCCCCCCCCCCCCCCCCCCATGCTGAGGGCTCGGAATGCAGCATTTAAATCTGGAGATGCAGCTCTCAGGTCAGCCAGAGCTGACTTGAACCAGCCATCAGGATCGCAAAGCGGTCCCACAGCCAAAGAGTCCAGGGCTTCTTCCAGGTCCCCGCAAACACCAGGCAGATGTGGAAAGGTATCCAGTCCATAACAGATTATAAGGCAGCCCCACTGTGATGACAACACCGCCTTTCTCAACGAGCTCAATAACTACTTTGGACGTCTTGAGGCATTGAATGATACATAGGTGAGGAAATCCACCCCCCACCCAGATGATCAGTACAAATCACATCTTCATGTACACGGATGACACGACAATGGTGGGCCTGATTGAGGATAATAACAAGGACGCCTAGAGGAGAGGGGTGAGTGGTCCAGCTCTAACAACCTGATCCTTAACATCAACCAAACAAAGGAGATGATTGTTGACTTCATGAAGAGCAGACTCCACCACAAACCCCTCCACAGTAGAGACAGTTAGCAGCATAACATTTCTGGGGGTGCAGATCACGGAAGACCTCACCTGGTCACAGAACACAACAGCTCTGGTAAAGAAGAGACACCGACGGCTTCATTTCCTGCGCCGACTGAGAAGAGCACACCTTCCATTCTCACCATATTCTACAGAGGAACCACTGAGAGCGTGCTGACAAGCTGCAGTTCCATCTGGCCAGCTGGCTGTAAAGCTGCAGATTGGAAAGCTCTCCAGACAGTGGTTAGAACAGTGGAGAAGGCCTCCTGCTTAGTGGTACTGCAGGCTTTATACTGAAAGGTCACGTGACACAAGATCGCACACAGGTGGACTTCACTGGACTTCATTTCACTAAGTATGGGGCTTTTGAAGGTAATTGGTTGCACCAGAACTTTTTAGGTGTTTCATAGAAAGGGGTCAGGATACATGAATCTCATGTGAATTCTCAGTTTTTTGTGTTTTTAATAGTTATTTTTCCCATTTCATGTTACCAACCTAGACTATGTCGTGCAGATCCATTACCTAAAATGAGATTAAAAACATTTATTTACAGGTTGTCATGTAACAAAATAGATAAAAAGCCAAGAGAAGTGAATACTTTTTTAAGACACTGTTATGTCTTCATGGTAACCTGCTGATGTTTAACCAATAATGCATTTTCCAAACACATGCCACTACATGCAAGCTAATGTGCAGCTGCTCTGAGCTATGATGTGGTGAGAGGTTGACGGTCCTACTGCTTTCACAGCTCATCCTTCCTCTGCAGATTTTAAACCCCGACAGCAGCAGAATGGCGCTTCATCTGGGGCGGTGAAGAGGAGGCTTCCTGGAGCTTCACTCATCAACCCAGGCACTAAAAAGTAAAGTTCCTTCTCAGCTCACGATCTGTTACCAGCTGGTATTCTAGCTGGTTGTCGGGCTCACCAGCTTCTGTCTTCTGTCTTTTGCAGGAAGTTGCAAGCCACTGGTGTGGCCTTTGATGATGAAGATGAAGACTGATGTTTTTGTTTTGATGTTTTTGTTTTTTAATCAATTGCCTAGATGTTGGAGCTTATAGTGAATGTTCCTTTTCGCCATATAACTCAGGTATTGGAATTTTATGAAATGTGTTTTTAATACTGATTATGACCTCCTCTAGTTTTAATACTTGTGAATTGTTTTAAAATTTGTGGGAATGCTTGAATTGAAGTAATGTAAAATGGATAAAGCTAAAAAACAAAATAAAATTAAATAAAATGACTTGCACAGAATGTGTACATGCGGGGGTTTGTTAGCTAAGAGTTGTAGAAACTTTGCAGATCTTAAGGAATGATCATTTTGATGGGATTCATACTACAGTGCTACAGTTTCTGTGCTGGGTTACTGGCGACTAAAGAACTGGTGACAGAAGGCACCCTAGCATGATGCATAGATGTAACGCTCTAATGCAGCCTGGTAAAATCTGGAATTTTGATTTCAGCATTTTCCAGAATAAGTATGGGAAACAATATGAAATAATATAATATAGATAAAACTATCCTCCCACCCATCCAAATAATAGAAATCCGCTGTTCCAATCACTTCCACAGGTGTATAAAATCAAGCGCCTAGTCATGTAGAAGTAATATAGTAATATCATCTTTATTGTCATTGAAACATGCATTACAACGAAATTTGTTCTCTGCTTTTAACCCATCACCCTTGGGGAGCAGTGGGCTGCCATGTGTGGCGCTGGGGATCGAACCGGGTACTTGCATCCTTCTCTGAGTGCAAGCGCGCTGCTCTAACCACTCGGCCAACACTCCCGGCAGGGAAGACAGATCACCCGCTATTACAATCTAATGTAGAACAGATTACTGGATCAATGTGTGCTTTTTTGTCTCTTATTGCGTCTCTGCTCTGTCTTTTCTAACCCTCAGTCGGTCGCGGCAGATGACCGTTCATCTTCCTTCCCGTTAAAGGGGAGTTTTTCTTTCCACTGTCACTTCATGCTTGCTCAGTATGAGGGATTGCAGCAAAGCCATGGACAATGCAGACGACTGTCCCTGTGGCTCTACGCTTCTCCAGGAGTGAATGCTGCTTGTCGGGACTTTGATGCAATCTGGTTCCTTAGATAGGAAACATTTTGACCAATCTGTATAATCTGATTGAATTTGACTTTGGAAAGTGCCTTGAGATGACATGCTTCATGAATTGGCGCTATATAAATAAAATTGAATTGAATTTCTACATCATGAAAGAGTGGGTCGCTCTAAGAAGCTCAGTGAATCCCAGTGTGGTTCTATGATGGGACGCCACCTGAGCAACAAGTCCAATCATGAAATTCCCTCACTCCTAAATATCCCCAATCAACTGTCAGTGGTGCTATAAGTAAGTGGAACCTTTGGGATCAACGGCAGCTCAGCCACTAAGTGGTAAGCGAGCCACATAAACTGAAGGCTACATGAAGGTGTAGTGATTAGCTCAGTTTTACAGATTAGCTCAACAACAGTGCATAGCAGGCTTCATGGAATGAGTTTCTATGCCTGAACCGCTGCATCCAGGCCCTACATCCAGGGGCACCCAAAAAATCTAATTTATATAAATATGTGCTTTTGGGATGATTTAGACCTCGAGGTCTGGTGTCCTGCAGCTTTTAGATGTGTCCCTGGTCCAACACACCTGAATCAAGATGCCTGAATGACCTCCTCAGTATGCAGTCAGGTTCTCCACAGTCCTGCTATTGGCCTGATTATTTGACTCGGGTGTTGGATCAGGGACAGATATGCAGGGCACTGGACCTTGAGGAATGGAAATGAAAATCCCAGATTTCGATTTTTTTGTCACGGGGCCCAAAATTCTGACAGCACCCCTGCATACATCACCAAGTGCAATGCAAAGCATCAGATGCAGTGGTGTAAAGCACGCCGCCACTGGACTCTAGAGCAGTGGAGGCATACACACACTATCCTCAACAATACTGTCAACTGTGGATCATTCTGGTTCCTAGGAACCACCCTCTCTTGCGACTGGAGGTGGTCCTCACACACTGGCACTATTCCAAAGAAGGGCCAGCAGAGACTGGACTTCCTACAGCGACTAAAGAAGTCCAACCTTCCTCAGGAGCTACCGATCTTCTCCACTGCCATCATTCAGTCTGTCTTGTGTTCATCCATCTCTGTGTGGTTCAGTTCATCCACAAATCTAGACAGGTCCAAACTGCAATGAACAATTAGTGCTGCTGAGAGGTTCATCAGGACTGGCCTTCCATCCAGTCACGGCCTGTACAGGTCCAGGGTCAGGAAAAAGGCTGCTAATGTGGCTGTCGGGCCAACTCATCCTGGTCACAGGTCAGACAGACTTTTACCTTTAGGTCGGCGCTACAGAGCGCTGATGGTTGAAATGAGCCGAAACAGAACCAGTTGCCATCCAGGCTGTGTCTCTGATGAACACCTTACAGTCAGGGTAGCCAGCTATTCTGCTGAGGGGGAAAACCTCTCCTGTACATACTGGTTCTGTTCTTACTTTTTCCCCTGAATTATGTCTTTTCTGTTATAGATTGTAGTTAGCTGTTCTGCCTGCTGTCTCTCTGTTTCTTTACACAATCCAATTGTTAGGATCCGAATGCTGAGTTTTTTGTAGTTAATATTTTGTAAAGTCCTAATAACTCTTATAATTAGAGGCTGAAAGACATAACCTGAAGGTTATGTCAAAAAGGAACCTGGTGACTCAGTTTTCAATGTGGCTGATAAAGAAAATCCACCGTCTTCCCTCTCAGTGTGAATTCACACTCACAGAAAACTTTATTAGGATCATCTGAGCAGTCTCTACATGGAAAGTTACGTTTAAATGTGCTGATGTGACAATCAAGAGCCCCAAATGAAAGACAAGCAACATTTCTGAGAACAAAGATTTCTTTCAAATTATCGCAGAAGACTGAACATTATTCTTGACAGCAAAAACCCGACAAAAAAAAAAAGTTTCTGCATTAACTAGCGGTGTGTAAGCGACCTTATCTCAGCTTCATTATCAAGTTAAAGTGCAGCCATGGAACACTTCATGCAGATGACCAAATTCTTCACAATTCAATTTCAAGGTGTCAGATTTCAAACAATCTTTTTAAAGGTTTGCTTAAATCTGCTGCTGGTGACATGAATTACTGCCCCGTTAGTCAGAAATAAGTATTTGCTGATTTATAGTCCTAATTGGAAATTAATAATTAATATCTTAATTATAACATCTTACTATTAGGACTAAATAGAAAATGATCTGGTCCCTGAATTAACCCGATCAGTGGTCCTTACGATCAAAGTATTTTGGCTTCTTTTCAGCTCATGATGGTTTTAGTTAAAATGCTATGATGAGTTAAGAAAAACTAAACCAAAATGCAGAAGCGGTGTGTAACCGACCGAAGCCCCCACTCTTTTTAAATGTTTCATTTTATTGAGGTTTTTCTGTAGTAATGTAATCTCTCTATGGATCTCACCGGCACATTTCAACAACATTAAGGTCGGAACTTTGACTAGGCCAATTGCAGCTCCTTGTTTTGTTTTTTTGCCCTGTCTTTTGTATACCTGTTGCTGTGTTTGGGATCATTGTGTTCAAGCTTGACTCCAGAATAATTTGGTGCAGGTTTGTGGTCAACTTGGTGACTGCATAGTGGCCATGCCCAGTGGTTGATAACCAACAAAACATCTCTAACTTGGTCTCATCTGTCCGCAGATTGTCCAGAACGCCTTTTGTTTACTCACCCGTAGTTTTACGTAGTTTCTTCCAATCGTCCTGTCAGGACCTTTAACATTTCACAATTTAACTGATGCCTGTAGAGTCTAAGATGGGGCTTTTTGCTCTTTCTTTCAACATTACACAGGCTAATATTGGAGGTCTTTGCTGGGATGTCCGCTCTGGGATGTGTCTTTACTGTTTTCCACATCTGAACCATCTCTCTTCAGATTAATGGACGTGAAACTGTTTTGAAATAGGCATACTTGTTTGTTTGTGTATTTCAAGGGTTGCCTTTTGAGCTGCAGGATCTCATTCTCATTTTTCTGTAAGGGGTCCTTACAGAGCATAAATATAATCCTTTCTAGATTGGTCAATGCTCTTGTCTTTGTGCATGGCAAAGAGTTGATGCAAATCAGTCAAAACACCTCCTTCTATGTAGTACCTTACACTGGTTGGTTTCCATGGAAGCAGTGAGGAAGGACTTACACACAGCTTCTGTATTTAGGCTGATGTTTGCGAAAACCGATAATTATTGTTATATTTTTACATTCATGGTCAAAGTAATCAGGAACTTAACTGATCCCTGATTTTTTTCCCAATAATTTATTATGGAAAAGTTCAGAGCTGCAACTTCAGAGACAGATGATCAGAAAGATGAGAATTGTGTACACCAGACTCAGATGTGGCCATTTTCATTGTATTTTACAATAAAATTAATCCAAGCTGACAAAACCCCCTGGCTGCTATAGACTTTCAGACACAAAATAAAAAGGCTTTCTAGTTGAGTGATCTTGTCAGGTAAAAAAAATACCATTATTTAAATAATAACCACAATCAAGAGTGGAATCAGTTGTGAAAGAACGAGTGAAACAACAATTCTTAACAAGGAATCACAACTGTGGTTTAACAAAACTAGTGAGAAAAGCTGTTGAAGTCCACATGCCAACAAATAATTAAACGTCTATATTTTTTTTACATTTACATACAAAAACATTACAGGATCATCTTGAAAAGAATAAACATGAAGTTTAACTTCGTTCCATTAGTAAATACTCTGGACTGAGAGTTGGTTTTAGTGTCACAGTGATGGTAGTGCAGTCTTTGTCTCTCCAGGTTCAGCCTGCTAAAGCTCATCCACCTCATAGCAGATGCAGTAACTGTTGTACTTATTATACACACTGTCAGCTTTACAGAAAGGAACCTCTAGTCAACAAAATAATATGTTTAGAACCCAAAAGAAAAACATCTGTTTAACAGAGAACACAACATTGAGGCAAGTTCAGAAAAGGGGATCACCATCAGGACAATAATTAGGCTGTGTACATGGCCTCTGGGTGACTGACATCAAGAAGCAGCTTCCTTCTGGTCATTTCAACATATACTTTACTAATTCCTGTATTGTCACAATATCCAAAATAAACCATTCTTCCGCCGCATAAAAAATAGACTATTACATTCCCATCATGACTGCATGCTTTCAGGGCAGGCCAAGTTTGGTACAAGGGTGCACTCTGGTTACACTGTTCATCAAGTCAAAGTAAGCTGCGGAACCAAACACCCAGTCCTTGACATCGATTCAGGGCTAGCTGTATGTCAGCTACTCATACATTCTCAGGTAAACTGGATGGAACAATCCTGTATCCCACTGCTGCATCTCTGCCTGCAGCCACCACTGTCCCACCCAGTCACCTGCAGAGCTTCGGGTTGAAACTGTCAGCTGTTCACTGTGCGATCCCCAGTACAGAGTTCTGCTCAGGGATCACTCTGCACCTCTGCTCACTCTATAAGCCTCAGAGGTCCGACAAAGTGGGATCAGTTCAGTCTCTCTCGCCATCTTACTGCTCCTATGGTTTCACGTCTTAACAGAGGGTGTCCGTGTTGAAGGAGAGCTGGACCTGCCAGACACACAAACACAAAGGAGGTCATAGAACAGAAAAGAGCCAAGACCTGGCTGTTAGAACACCAACCTACTCCCAGCAGATGTAGAAAGTGTGCTGTACATGTGAAAAGGCAGAAGGTTAAAGCATGACACAAGAGCCCTTCTCATGTCATGTCTGAGAAAATACCAGTGAAGTGATGTCATTAGGGTTGGGGACTGTCAGAGAGCAGTACCATGTCCCACAGGAAGAGTACTGCATTTAAAATGCTGTACATCAAAAATATAAGTATGGTGGCTGGATCAATGGCAAACGTACCTTAGAGGTGGTTTATGGAAAACCTATGTAGTGCCATCACACCATGGCTGAATTGTGTTAATTCTAACATGTACGGTGGGAATCAAAATGCATTTTAAGCAAAGTACTTCCACACTGCAAACATAAAGAGACACAGGCCGAAAGGACGGCCCCTCTCTCTCAGCAGGGTGCTTCTGTAGACACCCCTACAGATAAAAGTCAGAGCACTTCTGACCACCCCTCTCTTCAGACTCTTCTTCAGATTCCAAGCTGCTCATACCACCTCTCCCTGGAGCAGACCAGGAAAAGGCTTCTTCGGACCATGGGCCCGGGCCGGGCCTGACCGATGCACCATCCAGCACCTGGGGGAAAACTCTCGTCGCCCGGGGGACATGTCTGGGCAAATCAGAGTTAAGTCTGCTGTCCTAACCTCAGCGTGAGGAGCAGGAGGAAGGGATCCTGCCTGCCCAAAACAGCTTTGTTTTATTTCTCCTCAGCCTTTACAGGGAAGCGAAACCCAGACGGAACTGAAAAGCCGGCAGAAGGACCCACTTGTATGCTGAGGAAAACCTGCTCTAATCGTGACTGCAACCGGGTCAGAGGCTGTCTGGAGGACTTACAGGCCTCCATTCCCTCCACACGCTGTTGGTTAGCTCATAGCTGCAGAGCTAAACGCTAGCCTGCCAAGAACAAACCGACACCTTTCCTGCTTTCCAGTGCTCCTTCCTTGAATGGCCAAAGTGGACAAACTCACACGAGGCAAAAGACAGGTTTGGGCAGAGAAACCAAAAGGGAACGTTTAAATGGTTCATTTGGAAATGTTTTGTAAATCGTTGTGCACATGGTGCCTTTAAAACAAAGGGCTAACTAAATAGCTCATTGCTAGCATTCGGTACCATGTCATTGTCGAGTGTGTTTTTTCTGGTTATAACAAAGGTTATCTCCACAAGGGTTTCATACATTGATGGGACATTAATGTTTACGTTATCCAGCCCACTCATTATGACTAAAAATAAAGCTAAAGCTTTTATTTGTTAGCGCCGAATGCCCGCTAGCTAAAATGCTATTAGCTCCTGCTAACACCCTGTTCCGGTAATTCAAAAGGAGTTTGTTTTAAAGCATAACGCTTTTCTTTTCTGCTCAGTCGGTAAATAGAGCTATGAGCCTTATTCCCGCATTAATATCGAATATTAATGTCGGTTTTAAAGGCAATTTTGATAACTTTAGACTTTACCCGATTTAGCGACCGATCGCTACAGCGACCCCTAGCGCCCGGAGGTAGAATCGCATAAACAAAGGCAAACGACCATAAGGTTTAAACGATTTTACTGAGCAAATCAGTCTTTAGAATATTATTTACTCAAAATAATGTTCTGGTTAACTGGGGCTTTGCATTGTGAATGGATTGAAACACATGTCAAATGTTGTTTAAATTAGTCAAGCTAATTTAACCTCAATTCACATTCTTTAAGTTGAACTTTGGTTCTTTAATTTAAACAAAATATTATTTCATCAAATAATGTTTTGTTTAACTCAGGATTCACATTGCGAATGGATTGAAACACATGCCAAATTTTTTAACTCCATTCCATGCTTTTTGGAATCAGATCTGTAGTGAACAAGGATTCACTGAATTATTCTGATTATGATCAACCACTTTTGTTTTGTCTTTTGTTTGTTTTTGCATGTAAATAGTTCCTTAGCTTAGCTTCTTTTTATCTTCATTTTGCTTAGTAACTTAGTTTAATTAAGTTTCACTAGCCTAGTAGAGAGGATTTGTTAATCGAAATATTGTGTTAATTCACATAAACAGCATTACATAGTGATGTTCTCTGGATGTTCATTTTATTTCTGTTATTAAATTCTTGAACTTGAAAAGAAGTTGTCACTCCTTTATTCTATGTGTGTGCAGGTTTTGCTGTTAAAAGATCGCTAGTGCTCGAATTCATCCCTTTCAACCATTGTCTTGATATCAGCTTAAGAGCTGATCATCACCAGACAATACTTAACAGACAGAGGGTTATTTAATAAACATTAAATAACTTTAAACAGTGTATAATTGCACAACACCTAAGACCTGCTAGAAGGTCACAATGTCAGTGTTTATGGAAGACTGGGACAGAAGGGATGGTGATCTTTATGAAAGGGAACACTTCCCAGCCTTCCTGCGAAAGCTTAATCTAAGATGCTGGAGAGGAGACTCCAACTGATCAAATCTCAGATCAAGAAAGAGGAGCTTAATTCTTATCCTGGCTGTGGAACAGTGACCAGATCTTCATGCTGGCAGAGTGTTATAAGAATTATTATTCTGAAGTCACTATGGCCTCACACCACTCGGACAGAGGAGGCCTGGAGACCTGATGTCTGTGTATAAGATCCACTGTTTGCCGAGTGCAAGGCTGAATGCTGCGTAGAATGATTGTTGTCTATGATAGACTGTCTTTGTTATGTCTCAAACCAAGGCCACGGTGCAGTATTAGGGGAAGCCGGAAAGTGAGACAGACAGAGACAGGGCAGACGCAGACTGCAGCGGAACCATGGGGTGCGATTACTTTCCATCTATGTGATCTCTGCTCTGTTTCTCAATAAAAGTGCCGGAACTATATCACCGCCGTCTCCTCATTTAGTAAAGATGGGAACTCAGTTACTATTGTTTAGAATTCCACCAAAAACTCCCATAACAATTTGGCGTCAACGAACAAGATCTCCGACCGACGAGCCGGGAAGTCCGGGGACAGGAGCTGCTTTGGCCGGCCCGGAGAGGTTATCCGGCCTCTGGTACCCCGAATGGATTTTCAAGGGACGTGGAGGAGCTCCTGGTCTCGGAGCGTCTCTGGGGCGTCGGCGCAAAGATCCGAACCTTTCTTTCATGAGACGGTAAGGGGATTATTTTCCAGCTCTTTTAAAAAAAAAACTAACGCAATTGCTCAAAAATGCTTGCAAGCTTTTAAAATTTAAACCCCATTTTAAAGAATACCTCGAAATTTTAAAATTTAAAACTGTAAACCTAAAAGGTAGTAAAAGTAAAAGCCGGTAGAAATAATCAATTATATTTATATAAGACAGGATTCACAATACAGAACAGTGACTAAGATTTTAACATTGAACTAAAATTCAAAATTTAATTAAAATACATTTTCAGCTGAAATGCGGACTCTCATGCTGGGAGGAGGAGGGGCAGAGTGATTTTCACCTGGAGAACGGGTGACTGGCTGAGCAGTTAATTAAAGTCCTCTTGTCTTGGTTTTGTACAAGAGGCTGTCCACCTCTGTTGTGGATGAAAGCGGCAGGGATGCTTAAGTCCTTGACTGTTGCGAAGACGTTCGCAGCTTTGATAAGTGGGGACCCCGACCATTATACCAAAAAGGCGACCATCACATGTGAGGCCTTTCATTTTAGTTGGTCGATCGTGCTAAGGACAAGTAGAAAATAATAATAAAAACAAAAAAGGATAAAAGAAAAAAAAAGAAAAAAAAAAGTCTGGATGCAGAAGAGTCCGTGTAATGGGTCAAAGGCAGATTTTTTCAGGGTCAAGCCTAGCCCCAGGGTGGGAGGTTCGATTTCATGCTGAAAAGGTAGGGGCCCAGAAGCATGACATGCATAAATGATTTGAAATAGATTTGATTAAACATTGACATTTCTCACATAGGGGTTATTATTATTATTACTATTATTTTATTTTATTGCAGTACTGCTACTAAATAATAAAAATAAAATTAAGAGAAAAAAAAGAAAAGCGAAAATTGAATAAAAACAGGAAACGGAAACGGAACTAAAATGACGTTGCACTGGGGAAGCGTTTACAGGGGGACTGACATGAGACACTTCCGTTATGGGTAAAAGTGTTCTGAACTGCTAACAATGACGTATAACTTTCAAAAATGGGTAAGCGTCCAGGTTTCTGCGAGACAAAGAGTTGTATCCTTGCGGGACTGAAGCGTAAAGCCGTGTGTGGACGAAACATTCGTGGGTCGTAGCCAGCGCACGCTCTCCACTTTTTAAACTAAGCGGGAACTTAACACGTTGAAAACATCTTTCGGCATTGACGTTTAAAAATTCTGAAAAACATAGAACTATTTAAGATAGTGAAAAAGCAGGCCTGCACGTGTTTGTCTGTCTGAATGTTATCGTTTGTATGTAACTGTACGCATGTATGTATCGTAATTAGCTAAATGTTCATTTATTCGGTTAAAATGATAAATGTTCATGGTTTCAAGATGTTCATTTGTTTTGGGAGAACTGCAGCTCCGTAATTCAAATGACATTTTAAGCATGGACTATGTTAACTAAAAAGAGGGAAAAGAGAGATTTCAATAACAAGGGTTGTTTTTCCCACATTAAATATCCGGCCCGAATTAGACTGATACACGGAGAGATTAACATGGTTTAAACGAAAATATTTCAGCTTTGTTAGAAAATTGTAACTGGCAATGAGCTGTACATAAAAGCTTGTTGGGTTTGTGACCCCATCATTTGTCTTAGCTCTAAAGTAATATGGAATTAATGAGATCTTATTGCTTGTCACAATAATGATTCATCACAAACCAGTCAATTTGAAAGAAGTTTAGAATACATGGTCTTTGATTTAAATATATGGAAAAACTGTGCTTTGGCTTGGAGTAAACTGTATGGAAATTAATATGAATTGCTATTTGCTTTTCTAAGGGTTTTTCTATTGATTTATTTTATTTCTTTTTACTTAGAATTTGAATCAGCAAAGGGGGCATTTTGAGAAGCGTCAAAATATCAGAAGGCCACATAAAACGCGTCATCAGTTACAAAAACATCTGATGTTATCCAGACACGCTGAGCTAAGTCGAACCTCAGAGGGACAGTTTTATTGGTGCCAGGACAAAAGACATGATAAACAAATCTGACCATGATGTAAACATCTGAATGTTTATGGCGAGGCTGGGTCTGTGTGTTCTGGCTTGGGTGCACGAAAACTATGTCAGAGGGAAAAATAAAATGAAGCCAGCTTCTGGAGGGTTGAATTCTAATTCTAATCTCGGTTTTGTTTTGGGCAGTCTTCCCAATGTGCTTACGGGAAATTCTTATCATTTATAGAGAAACACTAGAAGCTCAGAAACCTAAAAGACAAAATCCTTGCTTTAAGGTTTCACCCTTGACCAACTGAGATTTGGAAGTTATATATGAATAAAAGTATTACTAACAGTAAATACACATGGTCAAAGGACCAAAAGAACTCAAAAGTTGTAATAAGTTAAAAATGTATGACATATTGGAAAAGACAATTTTTTTGTCTTTTTGTTTTTTTTGTTTTAGAGATCTTTCAAATAGATACCTTCCCAGGATCAGCAAGAGGGAAAAAACATCACGTTAAAGTGACACTAAGGGGACCAGGGTTTTAACTGCATGCTATTAACACTCTTGTTTTCTCTGAGTTATTGCTTTCAGATTAAAGGAGACGCCACCTTTCTGCCAACAGAAGACTCTGAGAAGACAGGTCTAGCAGTACGGTAAGAAGTCATAATCAGATTTGGACACTAAATTATGCTAAGTTTTAACCAAGATATCTTCCAGCGGAAGAAAGGTGGTAAAAAATGTTGGTTGCTTTCTGCTATTAACAGTTCTATCTTTCTGCTTCCTTTTCTTTGCAAAGAAACCTGGTCAATATGATAGGAATGTGCTAACATAGAGATTTAGTCTCATTTTAGACATTCTCAGATGCGAGAGAATGCAGAAACAGTGCCGCAGTGACATGGGGGCTGATCCTTGGGACAAGGACTAAAGGTGATGTCATTGACTTCAGCCTGATCCGGTTTTGAGTTTTATTTTGTCAGAGGCAGAGTTTGATTTATTTTTTATCCTTTTATTTCTTTATGTTTGTCATTTTAGGGGGAACACTGTAGTTAAAATGTTTGTGACTGCTTTGCTGTAATTTCTTTTCAACCTATGGAGCGTTTCTTTGGCAAAAAATGCTGGCAGAATTCATTCTGTTTGCAGGCGTGAGGACTGGAGGATGGACTCTTGAACGGAAGGAGAATGTTGTGCTGCTGAACTCAGACATTGGACTGAAAATGGACGATAGCAACGACTATGAGGCATCGGACAACCTTCGACAACAGACACAGATGAGTTCTGCAGACACGACTTCATGCATTTCACTTCAGATTTTCCTGTACACAATTAAAAAAACAAAACACACATTAGAAACAAACACATCGGCGGATGCGCTTAGGAGAAAACTTTCAGATTAAAAGCAATCAAGATTATTATTAAACCCCTAGGATGTTAATTGTTTTAAGTCAGAGCTGTTATTAGCGAGCAATAAGAGGGTCAAACGCATTCGGACAAAAGGTTCTGGTCTGGACACAAAGATGGTAGAAGCTCGCAAAGATAAGAAGGATTTTCTTTTACTTTTCTAACAAAGTTTTATTTAAACCATCTAAAACATATATAGGTATGTTTTGGAATTTTATTAGCCCCACAAGGGGTTTGACTAAGATTCAAAGAGGCGCCTTTAAGATACAACAAGCTTCGTAAAATACATCATGCACGAGAAGAAATAGGGGACACCGCTAAAAGAAATTCATTTTGCACCAAAATATTAAGTTACGTGATGAAAGCATAGAGCAGCTTAAGAAATCATGCTAAATCTAGAAAGGTTCGACAACTTATGAATATTGGTGATTAAAGCAACGAGTGGGATACATAGAGGGACTGTTTAAACGTAAAAGGAAAGTGGATAAGAATAATGTATGCAATTCAGACGATATGGGAAAAGTACATTTACATCAATAAGAGATAATTATGATCATGAAAAACTAGTGGGCGAAAAAGCTGAAGTAGGCATTACAGCAGCAGTTAATAGCATAAATGGATCAATGAACGAGTGAGCAAGCTAATTTTTTCAATATAAGCAGAATAAACTCTGAACCTTTTAAGATACCTGTTGAAACGAAGGAGAAATTGCGAACACCGCATTTACTGGGTATCTTGAAGTAAGTAGGATGTAATTAGGATGCCTGTAAAATCTGCCACTCCGGCAGACATCAATAAAATACCACAAAGGTTAAGGATTTAAATGGATAAACCTGCAAGGTTAGAATAATGCCTTATTCTACTAAATAACATGGGTAAATTAGGGGTTAAAGCACCAGTGAAAATAGTTTGGAATTGTACGCAGTTACCTAAACGGTTTGAGGAGACTTAACATCTCTCTGTTTGAACACAAAATATCACAATAGTTGTCTTTTAACTAGATGTTACAACATCCAGAAGGAAAAAAACACATAAACAGAGTTTAGCCAACTATTAACCTAGAGGTCTTTTAGACCAGGATAATCTAACGATTATCCTCTTGCGTACATACAGAAAAGAAATGAGGTCAATTAGATTAGTTGGACGTTTGGAATCTGGTCAGGACAGCAGAAGCGACTCCTGGACAAAGGATGATGATAAGAGTATAACAGCTTGACAATGATATCAAATGCATGACGGTCAGCTCTGAGGAACATCAGAGCTGCAATGGCACCCGACAGTGAAACTCCTGTTGTGCTACAAAACATCTTGAACAGGTCTATGCATGACTCCTTTGCTTCACAGGTGATGGAATTCAACTACAAGGTTTCACGAACATGACATGGAGAGGTTTGCGTTCAGGAAACGCACCTAGAACACACTCTTGGACTCTTAACAAAAGAACATTTGAAAATGGGGATTCAACAATATGCAACTTGGGGTTAATGGGCTCGAAAGCGGGACACTTAAGAAGAGATAAACTGAAAGCCTGGGCTTACGACGAGAGACATTTCACAAACAGGGGGTTTGGACACCCTGGAATAGTTGCTGTGGTTTAAAAATGTCAAAGATTTGCCACAGGTGGTTGAGTGTTTCGATGGCCCAGGCGCTTGGAACCAGGTTGGATCAAGGAGACGACGTCGTGTTCCCACATGGATTACCTGTAGCCTAACACTGACTGTGAACGTTTTGTTTTTGGGTTTGCTGGGGTTGCCAAAAGGAGCATCGGAGATGACTTTCTCTATCCTGACCAAGTTCACGCTTAAAACACAAAGAACAAAATTACAGAGACCTAAACAAATACGGTCACAGAGACGTGTTCAAACAAAGAATTCCTATGATCCACAGATTAAAGTGCAGATACTAAGGCTAAACAAAGAATTATAAGAAGGGCAAAACTTAATGCTGATCATTTACCAACGGGTGGTCAATATTTAAGAAGTTTCAAAGGAGCTGCACAATTTCTTCAATAATCACAACAGGCAGTGATTGATGAAACAATAAAGCAAATTCTAGAAGGGGAATTTTTAATCTGCTGGGACAAAAACACGGTGCAAACATAAAATAGGGATTTATAGATCACTGGGTGATATAAGTTAACAAAACACAGATCCTAAATTTGGAAAACTGTAGAAAAAGCAGCGGTAATAATAATGGATAAATTAAAATGTAAGAAAATCACTCAGAGTAATGTCTGCTGAAAGTTTTCAAGGGTAAACTAAACAAATGAGAACCGAGAACAAGATATTTATTAAAGGGTTGCATTAGATGGGGTTAAAATTATGCTTGGGTGTATTAACAATTAAACTAATGTTAGATGACTGAAACAGGTTTAAAGTCTCATAAAAACAATTCTATCTAGAGTAGTATGGAGCAGTTATATGATCAGGGGGCGATGTTTTAAAAGGAAAACAATGAATTACCGTTTTGCACAGCATACTACAGTTTAAAGGTTTGTTTCAAACAAGATTCAAACAGGGGGGCATAAAATACAACCAGGGTTGCAAGCAGAAATGATAAAAAAAATAAAAAAAAATAATGGAGTTAGAATTGCTCTTCGCTTTAGGTGGAGGGCGTATTCAACTAGAAGTCCTTTGGTTTGATGCATGTCAAGATGAAACTGATTCACATAACTACTTCCTGTCTCCGCCCGGGGCTACACCCACTTCCTGAATGGCAGCCAATTATGACTTTGTGTGCACTTGGGACATGCACAACACTTCCCTTTTCTTAGCTGAGTTTTTCAAAATAAGACAAAAGATACATAGGGCTGCTTCTGATTAATACCACAACAATATTCTGGAAATATACACAGTGGATATTTCTTTTAAAAACTAAAGGGTTTTCTGTTTGGGTTTTTGGGAAAAGGTGAAGTATTTTTTAAGGCTGGTTCAGCAAGAAGTCTGAAAGGTTTAATACAATTACTTGTTGTGACTTAGTGTGTTAAATGAACTGTGATGAACATTGACACAGTGGCCATGAAACTAATAAGTGTCGGACATTGTAAGTTGAGACACAGATGGGAACATTTTGATTAAGAATTATAGAGGAGTGCTGCTGCAGATAAAGTTGAACTTTCAGATTTCTCCTTTAATGTAAGAGCAATGCAAGATCTAATGATTACAGTAGAGGAGGTTAAGCTAAGAGCACAATAATTGTGAACGGAAATATCTGGATGTGAAAGTGTTTGAAGAAGGTAAATGACACAAGATTGGGAGTCTTGATAAGAACACTAATTACACCTTGTTTCTGTTCCCCAATAGAAACAAGGGCTCGTGTCTGCAGACCATCTTCACAAAGTGTTTTATTAGGGAGAAATGCAAAATGAAATGCTCATGGCCCAATCCAGAACTGAACGCTTATTACCATCCAGCTCGATCGTCAGGCCTGCGAGAGAGGAACCAAGAAGAGGACTGGGGATGCAGAAGCCAGAGAACTCTGATTCCTTATTCTTCAACTGGAGGAGTTGCCTGAAGAGACCCTACGCGCGATTAGATTAATTTCTGCCTTGAATGGCCTGAAGGCTTCCTTAACTTTGCGTTCTTGACGTTTCGGATTCTTATCATATTGTGTTACTGTTTGTTTAACTGCTCTGTTCCACGGACTCACATGTTTGACTGTTGGTGTGATGACATCTACACTTTAATGTTACATCATGTTGATGTCAGGGTTCTCTCTGCTGCTCTGCTCTAACTCTACTCCTCAGGTGTGTCTAGTTGGCTGAGGAGGCGTGGCCCACACCTGCAGCTCGTTGCAGGCGGCTTCCTCTGGCTTCTTAAGCAGAGCGCTGACAGATGGAAAACGCCAGAGCCTTAACCAGTCGTGGTACGACGTGGCCTCTGTCCCAGCTCTTGGAAACCAGCTTGTGAGTTTTTTCGCTCTTTTGACTTTGACTAATTTTGGCTCTCCCTGTTTTTGTCTCAGATTTTTGGTGCTTGGAAGCACTCACCTGTCTTGACGTCTAGTCCGAAGAAACAGACCGGCAGAATCCGTCTGCTCAGATTTTGCTCTGGCGCTCCCCTCATACTTCCTGGATGTTACCCAGCGAGGCCTGAGATCCCCTTTCCCGGATTCTGCTGGTTCTGCTCTCACTCTGGTCAATCCATCTGTCACCATTGCCGACGAGGCTCGCTCAGGATCCCTCGCCAGTAACATCTGCCGCCTATCATCAGCAGAGTAGTATCACAGAGATCCCTCGGCGCTACTCCTTCCCGGTTAGGTCCGCCCAGCCCAATGGTAAGCAGCGTAGCTTCTAGCAGTTCTCCTGGTTCTCCTTTCAGAGTCACTTACTCCCTCTCTCTTGCAGACTCCCCAGCCGTGACGTTCTGACCCTGCCGAGTCGCCTGTAGTTCCGTCCGTAGATCTGCCTGTTTCCAAAATAAACATCTTAAAACTGTGCTTTGCTTCCCGATCGTATCTGCATGTGGGCTCGTCACCTGAAAACCATGACAGAAGAAGGCTCTGGCCACCAAAGTCCAGCGGATACGTTCGGGCGGCAGATAGTCGCACAGCAGGAACAGATACAGTCGCTAGGGCTAGCCGTAAATTCAACACAGGAACAGCTTCAGAGATTAGCCGCTCAGTTTAGCCAGCTAATGGACACAGTCACTTCCGCGATGACGTCGCCTGTCACTCAAGACCTCAGCACCCCGCCTCCCGCCGCTCAGAGTACTGAGAATCAGAATCGGACTCCGCCACCTGAGGGCGCGTCACCTTGTCCGGAGAAGTTCTCTGGTGACAGTGGGAGTTGCGGCGGGTTCCTATTCCAGTGTAAACTCGTGTTTAACCGTTCCCCTCAGACATTCGCCTCAGATCAGGTTAAGATATCTTATGTCTTACGACTATTAACGGGAAAGGCTCTTAGATGGGCTGAGGCTCGATTCCCTGATTGCCAGACATTCGGGTGTACCTTTCAGGACTTCGTTACCGAGTTTAAGACAATTTTTTCACCTGAGTTAGAGTCGGCTCAACAGTCTCGTCATCTCCTTTCTTTGAAGCAGCGCGGTCGACGCGTATCAGACTTCTCTGTGGAGTTTCGCACGGTTGCCGCTGCTGCGGGTTGGCAGCCGAAGCCGTTAAAGGCAGTATTTTTTCAGGCTCTAGATGAGACTCTAAAGGACGAGTTAGCCCGGGTTGAGGAACCTGAGGATTTTGAGGATTTTGTAGCGTTAGCTATCCGTTTGGATTCCCGGTTACGCAGTCGGAACCGGGTTAGACCGGACCAAGCCTGGCGATCATCCACTTTTTCTACGTTTACCCATAGGGAACCCCGGTCTAGTACTCCACCTCCAGAACCCATGCAGTTGGGGCAGGTCGGTTTAACTAATAAGGAGCGTCGGCAGCGAATCTCAGGAAATTTATGCCTTTATTGTGGAGGTGAGGGTCATTTCCTAAGAGACTGTCCTGTTCGGCCAAAAGACCGAGTCCACCGTTCGTAACGGGGAGAACGGTGGACGGTGACGGAACAATTCCCCGGGTAGCCACTAAGGCGCCGTCTTTTTCTCGCTTATGTTTGCCAGTCACTTTAATGTTTGACCAGGATAGTTTTGATGTTTCGGCTCTAGTAGACTCTGGTTCAGATTTTAATCTTATGGACCAAGCCATAGTGGACCAGCTCCGTGTGCCTGTCGAGCCATTACCCGAACCTCTTCAGGTCTCGTCTTTAGATGGGCAGAGGTTAACTTTGATCACCCATCGCACCCGACCACTAGTGGTGATAGTCTCTGGTAACCACCGGGAACAACTTTAATTTTTTGTTTTCCCAGTCAAGCGTTCACCCGTGGTTTTGGGTTTAGCCTGGTTAACCGTCCACAGCCCACAGTTCAACTGGGCTGAGTCCCGACTGGAATCATGGTCCCCAGCTTGTCATTCCCGTTGTTTACAGTCCGCTCGCCCCGTATCTGTTTCCCCTACCACCTTGACAGATTCCGGAGACGTTATTGACCTCTCTCGCGTTCCGGAGGAATACCACGATTTACGGAAGGTATTCAGTAAGACTCAGGCTTGTTCACTTCCTCCACATCACCCTTACGATTGCGCCATTGACTTATTGCCTGGGGCTCCACTACCGGTGAGTCGACTTTACAACATTTCCAGGTCAGAACGTCAAGCGCTCGAGAAGTATATAGGGGAGTCTCTAGCTACAGGGTTAATTCGTCCTTCATCCTCTCCATTAGGCGCCGGCTTCTTTTTTGTCGGCAAGAAGGACGGGTCCCTTCGACCCTGTATCGATTATCGAGGGCTCAACCAAATAACTGTTAAGAATAAGTACCCGCTTCCTCTATTATCTTCAGCTCTCGAGCCAGTTCAGAATGCCAAGATCTTTACTAAACTTGATCTGCGCATCTAATTTTTGGATCTCTCTGTTTTCGCCTCAGATTTTGGTGCTTGGATGCACTCACCTGTCTTGACGTCTCGTCTGAAGAAACAGACCAGCAGAACCTGTCTGCTCAGATTTTGCTCTGGCGCTCCCCTCATACTTCCTGGATGTTACCCAGCGAGGCCTGAGATCCCCTTTCCCGGGTTCTGTTGGTTCTGTGTTCACTCTGGTCAATCCATCTGTCAACCGTTGCCGATGAGGCTCGCTCAGGATCCCTCGCCAGTTTCATCAGCCGTCCTCAGCCACTAGCCGCCTATCTCCAGCAGCGTAAAGTCATAGAGTCCTCCCGACGCTACTTCTTCCCGGTTAGGTCCGCCCAGCCCAATGGTAAGCAGCGCCACTTCTAGCAATTCTCCGGGTTCTCCTTTCAGAGTTACTCACTCCCTCTCTCTTGCAGACTCTCCAGCCGTGACGTTCTGACCCAGCCGAATCGCCTGTAGTTCCGTCCGTAGATCTGCCTGTTTCCAAAATAAACATCAGGACTTCGTTACCGAATTTAAGACAATTTTTTCACCCGAGTTAGATTCGGCTCAACAATCTCGTCATCTCCTCTCTTTGAAACAGCGCGGTCAACGCGTATCTGACTTTTCTGTGGAGTTTCGCACGTTTGCCGCTGCTGCGGGCTGGCAGCCGAGGCCGTTAAAGGCAGTATTTTTTTCAGGCTCTTGATGAGACGCTAAAGGATGAGTTAGCCCGGGTTGAGGAGCCTGAGGATTTTGAGGAGTTTGTAGCGTTAGCAATCCGTTTGGATTCCCGATTACGCAGCCGGAACCGGTTTAGATCCAACCAGGCCTTGCGATCATCCACCTCATCTACACTTACCCATAGGGAACCCCGATCCTGTACACCGCCTCCTGAACCCATGCAGTTGGGGCAGGTTGGTCTTACCACCAAGGAGCGTCAGCAGCGCTTCTCGGGAGATTTATGCCTTTATTGTGAAGGTGAAGGTCATTTCCTCAGAGACTGTCCTGTTCGGCCAAAAGACAGAGTCCGCCGTTCGTAACGGGGAGAACGGTGGACGGTTTTGGATCTATTCCCCGGGTAGCCGTTAAGGCGTCTGCACTTTCTCGCTTATGTTTGCCAGTCACTTTAATGTTCGACCAGGATAGTTTTGATGTTTCGGCTCTAGTAGACTCTGGTTCTGATTTTAATCTCATAGACCAAGCCATAGTGGACCAGCTCCGTGTACCTGTCGATCCATTACCCGAGCCTCTCCAGGTCTCGTCTTTAGATGGGCAGAAGTTGACTTTGATCACCCATCGCACCCGACCACTAGTAGTGATAGTTTCCGGTAACCATCGAGAGCAACTATCATTTTTTGTTTTCCCGGTTAAGCGTTCACCCGTGGTTTTGGGGTTAGCCTGGTTAAAGATCCACAGCCCGCAGTTTAACTGGGCTGAGTCCCGACTGGAATCATGGTCTCCAGCTTGTCATTCCCGTTGTTTACAGTCCGCTCGCCCCGTATCTGTTTCCCATACCACCTTGACAGATTCCGGAGACGTTATTGATCTCTCTCGCGTTCCGGAAGAATACCACGACTTACGGCGGGTATTCAGTAAGACTCAGGCTTGTTCACTACCTCCTCATCGCCCTTACGATTGCGCCATTGACTTGTTGCCTGGGGCCTCCACTACCGGTGAGTCGGCTTTATAACATCTCCAGGTCAGAACGTCAATCGCTCGAGAAGTACATAGGGGAGTCTCTGGCTACAGGGTTAATTCGTCCTTCTTCCTCCCCATTAGGCGCCGGCTTCTTTTTTGTCGGCAAGAAGGACGGGACCCTTCGACCCTGTATTGATTATCGAGGGCTTAACCAAATAACCGTGAAGAATAAGTACCCGCTTCCTCTATTATCTTCAGCCCTCGAGCCAGTCCAGAATGCCAAGATCTTTACTAAGCTTGATCTGCGCAACGCTTATCATTTGGTTCGGGTGAGACAGGGGGATGAGTGGAAGACGGCCTTTAAGACTCCGTTAGGTCACTTCGAGTACCTAGTCATGCCTTTTGGTTTGTGCAATGCTCCGGCAGTTTTTCAGGCACTGGTAAATGATGTCCTGCGGGACTTTTTGAATGTTTTTGTTTTCGTCTATCTAGACGACATCCTGATTTACTCTCGTGACCTAGAACAACACAAGCAACATGTTCGTCTTGTTCTCCAGCGATTATTAGAGAATCGCTTATTTGTTAAAGCCGAGAAGTGTGACTTCCACCAGACTTCTATTTCTTTTCTTGGTCTTGTTTTAGAAGGCGGACAAGTGAGGTCAGACCCGGAGAAGATAAAGGCAGTAACGGAGTGGCCGGTTCCTGAGTCGCGCAAACAGCTCCAACGATTCCTAGGTTTCGCTAATTTCTATAGGCGCTTTATCAGGAACTACAGCCAGATAGCCTCCCCATTACATGCTCTCACCTCCACCAAGGTCCCATTCGTCTGGAGTCCTGAGGCAGAAGAGGCATTTAATAGACTTAAGTCCCGTTTTTCCCAGGCTCCCATACTCGTTCACCCTGATCCAGCCAAGCAGTTCATTCTTGAGATCGACGCTTCTAATACAGGTGTGGGAGCGGTTTTGTCTCAACAGTCTGAGGTTGATAGTAAACTACACCCTTGTGCATTCTTCTCCCGTCGTTTGTCCCCCGCTGAGCAGAACTATGATGTAGGCGATCGTGAGCTACTAGCCATTAAATTAGCTTTGGAAGAGTGGCGGCACTGGCTAGAGGGATCCGAGCAGCCCATCATCATATGGACAGATCACAAGAACCTCTCCTATCTGCAGTCAGCCCGTCGACTCAACTCCAGACAAGCCCGTTGGTCTTTGTTCTTCTCTCGATTCAACCTCACCATTACCTACAGACCTGGCTCCAGGAACGTCAAACCGGATGCTCTTTCTCGTCAATTTGCCCCGTTCGAACAGGAGAGAGAGCCGGAACCTATTCTTCCCCCCACATGTACTGTTGGAGGCCTGCATTGAGATCTGGAGGACAGGATCAACCAGGCCCAACTATTAGACCCGGACCCTGATACGGGTCCGCCTGGACTTAAGTATGTTCCCCAGTCTGTTCGCCCTGAGGTTTTACGCTGGTGTCATGATGCTAAGTTTTCCGCCCATCCGGGTATTTATAGAACCCAGTCTCAGGTGTCCCGGCGATTCTGGTGGCCGTCATGGACCAAAGATGTCAGAGACTATGTTCTAGCCTGTCCTGTCTGCGCCCAGAATAAGTCTTCGACCCAGCCACCTTCTGGGTTGCTAAATCCTCTTCCTATCCCCAAACGTCCATGGTCCCACATTGCCATCGACTTCGTTACAGGTCTCCCTGTATCCCAAGGTATGTCAACAATTTTGACAGTTGTTGACCGGTTTGCGAAGTCATGTCATCTTATCCCCATCCGTAAGTTACCTAACGCTCTCCAGACTGCCCAGCTCCTCATAAAACATGTTTTCAAACTCCACGGTATCCCAGTTGACATTCTTTCTGACCGGGGTCCTCAGTTTATCTCTCAGGTCTGGCGGCACTTTTGCTCTGCTCTGGGTGCTCGTTACACACTCACCTCCGGATACCATCCTCAAACCAATGGCCAAACAGAACGAATGAACCAACAACTAGAGACCACCCTCCGCTGCCTCACGTCATCTTCACCTACTGACTGGAACAAGTTTTTGCCCTGGGTAGAGTATGCCTTGAACTCACACATCACCTCAGCCACGGGACGTTCACCTTTTGAAGTAGCTTTAGGATATCAACCTCCACTCCTACCCACAGACGAACTCAGGATTCCCTTCACCTCCGTCAATGACTACATTGCTCGCTGCCAGGACATATGGAGAACAACGGTTACAGCACTTACTCGCACCGCAGAGCGGAGCAAGAGGTTCGCTGACCAGCACCGCAGACCAGCTCCCCATTATTGCCCCGGTCAGAGGGTTTGGTTATCTTCCAGAGATGTTTTGTCCAACCCGTCCGCAAAGAAGCTTGCTCCCCGGTTCACTGGTCCCTATGAGATAGAGACAGTTATTAACCCGACCACCGTCCGCCTACGTTTACCCCCTCACTCTCGAGTACACCCTACCTTTCATGTTTCCCAGATCAAGCCCGTGTTGGACAGCAACTTGTGCCCTCCTTCCGGACCCCCTCCACCCTCCCAGGACAGTCAGAACCCTCGCGTCCTCAGGGTTGTGGATGCCCGTCGACGAGGTAGGGGTCACCAATACCTCGTCGATTGGGAAGGGTCGCAGCTCTGGGGATCGCTCATGGGTTTCTGCAGCTGCCATCTCGAATAAGGATTTGATTTTGGATTTCTGGTCTACTCAGCCCAGCACTTCTTCGTCTGGGCCGCCAGGAGGCGGCCGTTGAGGGGGGGTAGTGTCAGGGTTCTCTGTGTCTTGCTGCTCTAACTCTACTCCTCAGGTGTGTCTAGTTGGCTGAGGAGGCGTGGCCCACACCTGCAGCTCGTTGCAGGCGGCTTCCTCTGGCTTCTTAAGCAGAGCGCTGACAGATGGAAGACGCCAGAGCCTTAACCAGTCGTGGTACGACGTGGCCTCTGTCCCAACTCTCGGAAACCAGCTTGTGAGTTTTTTACTCTTCGTTTGTTGACTAATTTTTGGATCTCTCTGTTTTCGCCTCAGATTTTGGTGCTTGGATGCACTCACCTGTCTTGACGTCTCGTCCGAAGAAACAGACCAGCAGAACCTGTCTGCTCAGATTTTGCTCTGGCGCTCCCCTCATACTTCCTGGATGTTACCCAGCGAGGCCTGAGATCCCCTTTCCCAGGTTCTGTTGGTTCTGTGTTCACTCTGGTCAATCCATCTGTCAACCGTTGCCGATGAGGCTCGCTCAGGATCCCTCGCCAGTTTCATCAGCCGACCTCAGCCACTAGCCGCCTATCTCCAGCAGCGTAAAGTCATAGAGTCCTCCCGACGCTACTTCTTCCCGGTTAGGTCCGCCCAGCCCAATGGTAAGCAGCGCCACTTCTAGCAATTCTCCGGGTTCTCCTTTCAGAGTTACTCACTCCCTCTCTCTTGCAGACTCTCCAGCCGTGACGTTCTGACCCAGTCGAATCGCCTGTAGTTCCGTCCGTAGATCTGCCTGTTTCCAAAATAAACATCTTAAAACTGTGCATTGCCTCCCGTTCGTATCTGCATGTGGACTCGTCACCTGAAAACCATGACAAATATGGGCTTATGAAAAAAATGGAAACTGTTTGCTTCAGACACACAAAGACCTATGGTTTATGCACCTTTTCATTTGATATAGGAAGAACCAGGATCGGATTGGCTCTAAAGATCCTTTAATATTAGCTGGTAATGTTAACACTTAGATTCAATACAGGGTTTTCAGGCTCAGATTCGCCGAGAGCAGATCTCCCTGGGAGGGGAGCCTTGCCAGTTTTTACTACCCCTGGGGGTAGCGTTTTCTGGGGTTCCCCTGCCCGCACTGAACCTCTCCTGCCTTTGCTCCTGGAGTTGTAAGTTTGGAGTGGTGAATTATTGTCCATCGGAGGGGTGAGTGAAGAAAGGAATAGGAGGGTATTCAGGGTGGGGAAGAGTAGACGGATTCGACCTTGGTTACTGAACAGGTTTAGTTTATCTAGTCTAATGCAAATTTAAAATAATGTGCGCATAGGTACCTAAAACAGGCCTTACTTAATTAGATGAACCCTAAATTGTAGATGAAAGCTAAACCTATGATCTTGTGTGTTAAAGCTCTATGAAGCATTCATGTTGATCTGTACTAAACGTTCCAGCACTGCCCGGTTCAACACGGGAACCCTTTGGGTCCCACTTTACAAGTTTACAGAAATGGGTCCTCTGTGTTTTGTTCACATTTTCATGTGATGGGTCATCTTTTTTGTTTTGATGCTGACGACGCCATCATAAAAAAAAAAAAAAAAAAAAAAAAAGAGGAATGTTATAAGAATTATTATTCTGAAGTCACTATGGCCTCACACCACTCGGACAGAGGAGGCCTGGAGACCTGATGTCTGTGTATAAGTTCCACTGTTTGCCGAGTGCAAGGCTGAATGCTGCGTAGAATGATTGTTGTCTATGATAGACTGTCTTTGTTATGTCTCAAACCAAGGCCACGGTGCAGTATTAGGGGAAGCCGGAAAGTGAGACAGAGACAGGGCAGACGCAGACTGCAGCGGAACTGTGGGGTGCGATTACTTTCCATCTATGTGATCTCTGCTCTGTTTCTCAATAAAAGTGCTGGAACTATATCACCGCCGTCTCCTCATTTAGTAAAGATGGGAACTCAGTTACTATTGTTTAGAATTCCACCAAAAACTCCCATAACACAGAGCTACAACATATCGATACTGGTATTATATCAACATTTAACAGCAAATGAATAAAGTAATTGTAGTTAATGGCAGCTGTAAAGGCCAAACCCCCTCCCTGAACGTTGAGACAACAGATTTCACAAACATGCTGTGGGGCAGAATGCCCAGACAGATTTAGGGTAGAAAACAGAGGATGCCAGAAACATCTACATCTATTTGGAACTAACCAAAATTCACCTCCTGGAAGAAAGTGTGAGCCAGAAATACGGGCTCACACAATGGAATTTCTTTTTAAATTGATCTTTGGTTATATGAATCAATCTTTAGGAATTAATATGAGAATTGATTCAGAATTGGAAAGTAAATTTTTTTAAACACAGCCCTACTTACAATTGTGTCCCCGAGGTATTATGGTAGGTGTGCCGTGGGAGTATGGACTGTGGGAGTTTAGTCCAATGTAAGAACTGTGTCCACATTCATGCTCTTGCATCTGTCCCGGAGGATCCGGCCAAAGCCTCAGTTCCTGTCTCTGTCCCCGAGGGTCTGGCTGACGCCTCGGCTCCCAAACCCGTCCCCGAGGGTCTGGCTGACGCCTCGGCTCCCGAACCCATCCCCGAGGGTCTGGCTGACGGCTCGGCTCCCGAACCCGTCTCCGAGGGTCTGGCTGACGCCTCGGCCCCCTTCAAGCCCCATGAGGGGGTCCAGAAGGACACGCCTCCGTCCGAACCCCGAGAAGGGGTCCAGGAGGGTCCGCCCTCGCCCAAGCCTCCAGGTGTGACCCAGGAGGCTCCGTCGCCGTCCTGCGACGCGGAGACCCAGGAGGGTCCGTCGCCGTCCTGCGACGCGGAGATCCAGGAGGGTCCGTCGCCGTCTTGCGACGCGGAGACCCAGGAGGGTCCGTCGCCAACCTGCGAGGTGGGAACCCAGGATGGTCCGTCGCCGACCTGCGAGGTGGGAACCCAGGTGGACGCTTCCTCCTTCGGGCGCCCCGGGCCTCGGGAAAAGGCTCAGCACCCGTGGTCTCCTGGAGACTTTGACCCCCTCGGCATTCTTCTGAAGCCTCAACCCCTGGTCACCCTGGTAGACAGCCAGCTCTGGGAGAGACTTTACTGGCTGTCACTGTCTGACATTCTTCAGAGGCTGGTTTTGAGACTTTTTGTTGCCAAGGGTCTGGCTTCCACTCCAGCCTGTAGCCAGGCTTCCTCCACAACAGCCTGTAGCCAGGCTTCCTCCACAACAGCCTGTAGCCAGGCTTCCTCCACAACAGCCTGTAGCCAGGCATCCTCCACAACAGCCTGTAGCCAGGCTTCCTCCACAACAGCCTGTAGCCAGGCTTCCTCCACAACAGCCTGTAGCCAGGCTCTCCCACCAGACGCCTGTAGTCAGGTTCTCCCACCAGACGCCTGTAGTCAGGTTCTCCCACCAGACGCCTGTAGTCAGGTTCTCCCACCAGACGCCTGTAGCCAGGCTTCCCCTTCAGTCGCCTGTAGCCCGGCGCCCCCAGAAGCTTTATGTCAGGCACCACCCCGCAGACCCAACCTTTCCCCAGAGCCGGGTTCCAACGGACTCACCCCTGGCCGCCGCTTCCGAGCCGGCACTGCCCAGCGCGCCTCATCAAGCTGGCGCAGTCCAGCACGCCCCCACATATTTGTACGCCCGGTTGGGGTTGTTTTTTGTTCTTTGGTTCCTGGCCCTCAGTCCTATGCCTCCCTCCGCCCACCCTGGGTGGGTTGTTTTTCGTTTTTTGGTCTTTGGCAGGTCTGTCCCTATTATGCCCAGCTTTGGGCGTCTGGATTCCGCCCTTGAGGGGGGGGGGGGGTTCTGTAATGATTCTAGCTCAGTCTTTCGCCTGATCATCTCCTCCCCACTGATCACCGTCACCTGCAACTAATTCCCTGCTCTAATTACTCCTGTCAGGCCATCCCTATATAAGCACTCCTCTTTCAGTCTGTCTTTGCCGGTTCGTTCTGATCTCCAAGACCATCCACTCCCTCGATTACCAGACGTCCAGCTTCCCTCACGCTCTCCAGCCTTTGCACTCCTCGCCAGCCAGTCTGCTACCTCACGCCATCCCAGGTTAGTGGATCTTGCCACCCACTCACCTCTCAACTTTGTGTTCCAGTCTCCCCTCCTGTCTCGATCCGCCAGCACGTCCTGGCTTTCACCCTGACGCACCACAGCCACAGTCCTCCTTCACGTCCTGGTCCCTGCTCCGACGCACCACCTGTCCCACTTCGTCAGCACACCTCGGACCCAGCTCCGGAGCTCATCAGGCCCGGTCTGTCAGCGCTCCAGCGTTCCGTCTGCCCGCTTCATCTCCACCATCTCCAGTCGGCTTCGGCCCGGTCCTGTCTCTGATCCATCCAACCTTCTCTGTGGCAATAAAAGCTCCTTAATCCACGGCTCTGTGTACGGTTGAATTCGGGCTCTAGACCCCAGGCATTACAGAGGTGCCCCCTGGACGCCTCCCTGGTGACATGTCCCACCGGGAGGAGACCCAGAGGACAACCCAGGACAGGCTGGAGGGATTGTGTTTCTTGGCTGGCCTGGGAACACCTTGGGGAGAGGGAAGTCTGGGCCTCCCAGCTAAGACTGCTACTCCCGCGACCCGACCTGATAAGCGGAAGAAGATGGATGGATGGATATTGTGAAGAAAAGTTTGAATCAAAAAGCACAGCTCTTGAATTACCAGTGTCTATATTCCAACTCACACCTATGGTCATAAGGCATGAATTATGACTGAAAATGGAAAGCTTTGAGATAAAAACTGATGGTAACTGGTGCTATAAATAAACTGAAATGTATTGAACTGGTGTGATAGAGGAAGAATAGGACAAGGCCGAGGCAGATGATCCACAGTTCTCCCTCCCAAATGGTACAGGAAGCATCTCACTGACACATTTTTGATGTCCCTTAAATATCACTCACCCTTTCCTCTTCAAAGCTGATGAGTCCTTCATCATCATCACTTTCCAGCTCCTCTGGTGCCTCACTGATCATAGCATTAAGCTCTGTGTTGGCAGGCCTAACTTTCAAGAAGCTGAAGATGCGCTGCAAGGGGGACTGGCCACCACCAGGGAGTAAAACCTCCTGCTGCTCGAGGTTGTCGCTCTGCTTCTTGGCAAAGTTGACAAACACCTAGGCAGGAAGAAGGGAACTGTTCATTCATTTGTCTCTAGTAAAATGTGGCATGTAGTCATAGAGCTGTCTGAGTAGACACACATTGTCCAGAGTGGTCTGACTGACAGAGTAGTCCTCAATGCCCAGGACCTCCACCACCTGCTCCATCTTGCTAAAGACCTGAGCGAGGGAGAGCCTCTCCGACTTCAGCTGGTACTGGACCTTGGTGTGATGACGCTCCTATGAACATGTCAGCAGATTATGGCACATTTTAGGAACCAGGTCTACTGGTTTCTGAGTCAACATATTGTGTTGTTCTTGTGGAGATGAGACTGATGTTTGTGTTGTTACTGCAGCCAAAGCTGGTTCTGGCCCACCTTGAGAACGGCTTCAGGGAAGTTTCTGTTGAAGAATCGTACCACCTCCTTTACATTGCTGCTGCTTTTAGTCCTCACAGTTATCATGTAGCCATCCCCAAACCTGGACAATGATGGCAGAAGAAGAAATTCTTCAAATGGTTGTTTGATCTTCAAACCCCTGATTTGTCAGCATCACCTGTATTTCGGATCTCATTTTCTCGACTCGGTCTGAAGAGTCTCAGTTTAGCAATTGTTTGCCTTTTTTCCATCTGATCTATTTCTCTAAATAATCAGTAAGCTGACTTTGTGAATTCAGTTAAATACACCTTGTATTGCACTAATTCACAACAGATATTTCCCGGCACATTACAAGACTAATCTTATTCTACACACTCCAAATAAGTTCTGATATAGCTCATTGAGCCATGGAGTCGGCTTTTCTGCAATATATAATGTATTCATCCCCTCTTATTCTGCATGTAAGGATCTAAATGAATGGATTTAGTTTTTCCTTGATGTTTTTGTTTACATCTTCCTTTATTATTTCCAGTTGTCGCATTTCTCTGTAGCTTCATGCCTGAACCACTCAGGTTGGTGGTATAAAAAATAGGAAAGGTCTTTTTTCGTTTATCATTAAATAATTGGTAATATTTCATAAACCTCAATATGGAGATAATTTAAATCAGGCCAGATTAACAAATAGTCTAATTTTAGCTACAGCGATATACAGAGAAAGCAGCTTCCCACCCTGTTAGACTTATTGCCACAAATAAATCATGAAGATGTAATAAAGTGGCAGCCATCCTGCTTCAGTCCTTCACTGCTGTATGACAAGATAAATGCATCATCACCTCCAGCAGGTTTAAAGCAACAAGTTCAGATGTATGCCAGAAAGAAAACAGTTTATAATCCAAAGAAATTATGACACCCACTAAAAAAAGATCAAAACAGAGACAGAAAAGGTGGACCACAGTGGTTCCCTTCAACAGATGAATAAAGAGGAATGGTGGATGTCCTTTACCTGTTCTTTAGATGCTGGATGCTGCCCAGGCATTTAAACCTGCCATTTACCATAATTCCCAATCGAGTGCACAGAGCCTCACACTCCTCCATACTATAGAAAACATCAAATTAGATGTTAAATGCACTCAGAGACAGAACGAAGATCCATTAAAATGTTCTTGTGCTGGCACAGGTGTCCTACCTGTGTGATGTGAGCACAACGGAGCGTCCAGTCTTGATTATGTCAAGGATTAAATTCCAGAGGAACCTGCGGGCCTTAGGGTCCATGCCAGTGGTGGGCTCATCCTGGAGAAAAGAAAACCAATCAGAGGCTCACAAGTCATTCAACCTCTTTATCTAATTTAGAGACATAAGACACTTGATGCTTTTTAGATATGACACAAAACACAGAAAGCTATGAACAAAATATTGCAAGTAATGAGTTCAGTTTGGGGATCAGATCACTTTTGTGAACATTCCTGATAAAAAAACCTTAGAAAAATTCCTTTTTCAGGACATATCTGTTCATTATTTGACTCGTACATTTAGTCTATATAAGTTTTACCCCTCAACGTTGGCCTGATTCTAAAATGGCCGTGGCACATGCGTACTGTGCTGTTCTAAATTTAGAAAAATGTTGTCATTCACGATAAGCCCTATGAAAGTGTGGTGGGTTGCTTGTGGGGCTTCTTTTGGGCTTGTTTTCATAGAGTTGGTCACTTGTTTCTTGCGCAATATCTGGCAACACCGGCTGTATCTGTACCCTGCCATTCGTTTGCAGAAGAAGATGGAGAATGGACAACTGGTTTTGCTGACGGCGTTACACCTCATTATCCTCTTTCACACCGGCCCTACCCTATTCCACCCACTCGGCTCGCAGCACTGGGATCCGCTCTACAGCTAGAAGGTGGTGGATGCCTTCTTGGTGCTGTATTAACGTAGATTCATCCAGCTGAGCACCCAGCCCAGGACACCAAGGGTCACCAGCCAGTGGCAGGAAGTGTGACAGGAGATATAGACCCTGAGATGATCCATTAGAGGGGGCAGTTCAAGATTAAACCTGACAGATAAACAGTCACACACAGTCACAATTACCTTCCCCCTGATGCGCGCGCATACACAGACACCCCCCCCCCCCCCCACACACACACAGCCTATGTAAAGACACACAAGAATGGACAGTATGATGCACACTATCCCAGGTCCAAGGACCAATACCCCAGAGGGGTAATCAGCCCTGGGATCCAGCAGGTGGTCCTCTTCTATTCGGGATAAAGACAAGCAGGCCACCAGCCCAGACTAGGGCCGGGCACCACCTGAACCCGAACGACCCCGGTCCAGACCTCAACTCCCATCTCCAGCCCCCAAAGACCCCTGACCCCATCCAGAGACAGCCCCCACCTCGCCTCCACACACACACACACACACACACACACACACACACACACACACGCACACACACACACACACACACACACACACACACACACACACGCGCACACACACACGCGCACACACACACGCGCGCACGCACGCACACACCACTGCCCCAACACATCCCTGCTCCTGCAACGTGACCAAAGGGACTTTGATGCAATCAACTGGGTTCCCTTATATAGGAAATATTTTGACCAATTGGTATAATATGATCCAATCTATATAATCTGATTGAATTTGACTTTGGAAAGTGCCTTGAGATGACATGTTTCATGAATTGGCGCTTTATAAATAAAATTGAATTGCATTGAACCACCATGCGCTCATGTTGCCCATGGTGGTTCCAAGACCCAAGGTCAGTGACTCCACATCTAAAAAGAGATGCAACCCCCCTTACAACACACATGGAAATGTGGAGTATTACACTGCGGAACTTGCCCAACCACCCAGCCAACGGCAACAGCCCGAGCACAGCCAACCACGAGAAAGCAAAAAAAGAAAAACACACAAAAAACATGAGACCACGTTAAAGTTCTAAATGAAGTGAAATGTGGTGTTAAACGCCTCGGTTGCATGGCATAAAAACTACAGTAGCTGTACACGACTAACTTATTAGCCTGCATAGCATCTTTGACTGTGTTGCTTTTGGAAAACAATTAGCTGAAGATTTCAAGCATTCACAGCTCGCTGTGTCCCCCGCAGCAAGCTGTGTCTCCATCACAATTGCAAGACATCGAGACAGTGCTGGGCTTTCCCAACAAGACCAAGATGATATGTCACAACTTGTTGGAATAGTACTCTGTATATGGTGAAACATTTAATAGAACACAGACTGCATAGACTGAGCGATGACAGCAGGCATTCACTGATGGATGCATTCATTTGATGAGATTTTGGATGAAGGGAGCTCTGAGAGCAGCACACACCCCAAAGAAGCCAATCAGTTGGTCAGGTAAGTTTTTTGTACAAAATGCCAAATGTTATTTAACATTTTGTTATGCAACTTTATAAATAAGTATGTAGTGCCCCTTTGTGTTGAATAGTGGTAATTTCATCTCTCCAGATCTTTGAAGATAGTACTTTTATGTAAATAAATGTAACTGCCAATGTAGATGCTGGTATTTATTTTAGATTTGTGAACAGGTAATAGTACCGGTAAGCATTTCTTGATTCTGTTTTATAGGTACAGAATTATCTGAATGAGCCAACCATGTCTAGATCAGAAGCTCCGTGCTCTTTAGGTAGAACAACTGTTCTCGCTTCCCACTTATTGAATTCCACGTGAGTATCGATGCTGGTGGCTCCCTGCACCAGCGTCGATGCTGAAAGTCTCTAATCAGTTGCATCGCTTATTGTTGATGAAAAAATAAATTAAATCCATTGTGAAACATCAGAAATGCTTCTTTTTGTTAAAAAAGCAGGAACGTTGTTATGAACTAATTGATTTCAACCAAATAACAAAAGCACTTTATTTCACTGACACTTAGTTCCAACTGACATTCAGAGCGGACCATCCCTAGTTAATATGAGCAGCAAACAAAAGCCATTCAAACAGCTTACCAGGAAGATGAGGGATGGGTACCCAATCAGAGCTATAGCTGTGGAAAGCTTGCGTTTGTTTCCTCCGCTGTAAGTACCAGCTGGCTTGTCTGCATACTTGGAGAGCTCCAGCTTCTCTAATGCCCACTGCACAACCTAAGGTGGAGTAAAGAGATAAATAAGGCACAGGGGAAAAAAAGGGTTCCATTTTTCTGAGAGTGGGCAGTGATTGTAGATGTATAAAGATGGAACTTAAACTGTCCTCAGGTGATTCAGATCCTGTCCAGGGTTGTACATGTGTTACACTATGAGAACATACATTCGTATTCAAAATGTTCAAATAATGATTTCATTTATTAAGGGAAAAAAATATCCAGACCAACATGGCACAAATGGAAAATTTAACAGACTGCTGGAAAAAACAATTACCATTTATCATTTGTGATAAGGGCAGTGGCTTTGCATCATAGTGGAGAGATTTTTGGTCAACCTTCTTTGCAGGATATTAATTTGTTCCTAGAATATAATTCATTTAAATTTCAGGCTTTCAGCATAAAAAATTTATTTAAGGCCATGCCACAGGATCAATCAGATTTAATCACAGATTTGGCCACTTCCAAAGCCATTTTAGCCATTCAGAATTTGTCTCGCTGATGTGGTTTAGATCTTTGGTTCTTGTTTGACCTCTTGGATAAGTTGTTAATGCACTCTTGGAGGAATTTCGGTAGTTTGGTTATTCCTAAAAGTTCATCACTGTATGTTTTCACCATGTTTTCACCATTTGAGAATAAAAGTTCTCACTGGGATTGTCTGGAGTTCCAAAGCTTTAGAGGTGGTTTAGAAACCCTTTCAATTCAATTCAATTCAATTCAATTTTATTTATATAGCGCCAAATCATGAAACATGTCATCTCAAGGCACTTTACAAAATCAAGTTCAATCATATTATACAGATTGGGTCAGATTATACAGATTGGTCAAAATGTCCTATATAAGGAAACCAGTTGATTGCATCAAAGTCCCGACAAGCAGCATTCACTCCTGGAGAAGCGTAGAGCCACAGGGAGAGTCGTCTGCATTGTACATGGCTTTGCTGCAATCCCTCATACTGAGCAAGCATGAAGCGACAGTGGGAAGAAAAACCACCCATTAACGGGGAAAAAAAAACCTCCGGCAGAACCGGGCTCAGTATGAACGGTCATCTACCTCGACCGACTGGGGTTACAGAAGACAGAGCAGAGACACAACAAGACAGACAAAAGCACAGAAGCACACATTGATCTAGTAATCTGTTCTACATTAGATGGTAATAGTCGGTGATCTGTCCTCCCTTTCCACACTGATAAATGTCAACGACTCTGCTTCTTGTTGTTCTCTAATTTCTTTAGATTGGGGCTTTATCTGTTCCTTTTCAAGATCTTTAAACGTACTTAATGTTATCAGACAGGTTCTGTTTAAGTCATTTCTTGGATCTAAAGGTCTGGCAGTAATCAGTTATGGGTTTGGCAACTAAAGTGAACCAAAAATAAAGACAATCAGAGAATTCATGATTTAACAAGGGGGGCAATTAGTTTCTCAAATAGAGGCAAGTTCCTGTGTTTTTTTCCCCTATTAAATAAAATCATCATTTGAAACTGCTTCTCGTACTCACACTGTCTAACATTAGAGTTTTGGTGATCAAAAAATTTCAGTTTGACAATGAAAGTAAGAATACAAGAAATCTGTAATGGAAAAACATTTCTCACAGCATTGTTTACTTAAACTGAAGTCAGTTGTTCCAGTGTGTGTGTGTGTGTGTGTGTGTGTGTGTGTGTGTGTGTGAGTGAGACTGACCCTCCCCTGGTCCTTCCAGGGAATGCCACGGAGGCGAGTGTAAAGCTGCAGATGCTCCCTGGCAGTTAGGTCATCAAACAGAGCGTCAAACTGTGGACAGTAGCCGATACTCTGCTGAACACGTAACAGGTCCTTCAGGATGCTGCAAACACACATGCACAACATATTAGTCCAGATATGATCGTGCTGCACAAAGTTATGGCCACAACTTTAAAAAGACAGCCAGTCTTGTTCTGAAGCTGGATAAGATCATCACATAATTACTGCTACAGCAGTATTCGGCTTTTACTCACTCCTCTTAGTGTTTTCTCCGAAACAAACAGAATACTATAAGCTGTTACTCAAGCGTGCTCTTTTGCTTGCCCTTGCTCTTTTTCTCTGACAGCCGAACAAGTTTATTTTTTAGATTTTGCATTTAAACTGCTACTTGAAAAACTAGTAAGCCTCCGGTGCTTTGCCTCTGCTAAGCAATTCTATGCACAATTTGGAGGTGTGTTCACCTCTCCCCAGTTCGAAGCTTTAATTCATTGGGAGAACATGGTAAACTATAGCTGTTACTGATACTCCAAGATTCTTCTACACCCTATCCAGAACAGATAAAAGCTTCCCCCCCAATAATGAACAGCTAGAATTTTATCATGGATGATTTGTGCATATTCAGTATCAATTTCCTTCACATGCAATTGGAAGTTCACTGCTGATGTGTTCTTGATGCACACCAGAACACATTTCCTTGACCCTGTGGAGATAATTTGTTCTTGCTGATGTGCTGTGCTCGATACTGAAGCTGAATTTGGAGCTTAATTAGGGCTCATCTGTCTACTATGGCTGCCAGGCTTCTATGATGGAAGTTCACAAGTTAAGTTTCAGATTCCTGTAATTTTTAAATGAAAAAGTGGAAAATTAAAAAGAAGGTCTTTGTTCATGTCTTCCAGAAGACAAATTCAGACATCCTGTCATACTGGTGGTCTCACTAGAATGTCATTATTGTACACATAATGACAAAGATTCTTGATTCCTGATACTGCCATGGCACCAGGTGCTCCTGATGTTCCCATGTTCTCCAAAATGACTGGAAAACCTCCTCAGTGTCTCTGTGAAACTGAATCAGACTAAATTCACCAGTCCTTTCCTTTATCCATCTCCAACTCACACATGGTCCTTTTCTGTTTGTGATGCCCAGCTCTCACAGCTACAGCGAGGTAATATAAAACCATGCTTATGCCTGCAAACACAACCAACTATTTGTTTCTAAACGCCTCAGATTTAGCTTTCAGCTGGACTGAAGAACTTGTAAACTTTAAAACAAACTGCCATTTAAGCCTCCAACAGAAGAATAATAGCTCTACACAGATTTATTTTATTATTTTATTTATTTATTTTTAATAAACATACAGGTTTATTTTAAAGAAGGAAATAGCTGGGGAGGGTTGCTGGCACTGACCTGTTTCCACTGATGAAAGCCTCTCCTCCCGTGGTGCACTCGTCTCCTGTGAGCATCTTAAAAGTGGTGGTCTTCCCTGCTCCATTTACTCCAAGCAATCCAAAGCACTCTCCAGGCCGGACACCAAGACACAGGCGGTCCACTGCCAGGATGCGACCCATTTTCCTGGATTTATACACCTGAGGGGTTACAAAGTAATACTGTAAAACACCAAGCCTGTCTTCTAGTTTTACAAATCAGTGAGGCCATTTCAGCTGCCAAGTTGCTTTGCTGGTCTGCAGGTTCCACAGTATGGTTCCACAGTACGGACGTTTGTGAGAACATAGAATGAAACCTTAGTCAGGTTCTCGATCTGCAGCATATCACTGTCAGCGTCGCCTCGCAGCACTCTTTGTCTCTCACAGGCCACATCTACGTCATCATCATCGATAGGCTGGCAGCTGACCGGCACCCTCCTGCATACATGCACAGATAGACACATGTACCGCTGCTTTTTTGGGATTTCTTAGGTTCATGTAATGACAATGAAACAATTATTGTCTTAGTGACAAGCTGCTAATAAAGTAGCTGAAGATTCTTCATAAGTCAGAGCTGAGTAAAAAGACAATCACAAGATATTCCTCTGAACATTTTCAGGTAGTGGACTGTAAAAAATATGCAGCCAGAGTCCGAAGAAAACCATTGAAAGACCTTCCGAAACCATTTTAATAGATTAGGGAAAAGTCTGTCATGTTCAGAGCAAACCCTAAAAAAGTAAAAGATGACTCAAGACTTTTTTTAAAATAAAGTATGAACAGAAATGTGATAAAACAAGATTGAAGTCACAGTTAATGATTTAATGAGCCTGCCTACAACACTGTAAGGACGTTTTTTTGCTAAAAGGATTTATTTAGTGTATTACTGCGCTGTGCTTCAGGACAGTGGACTTTTTGAGATGATGGGTAACAGTTTCTTGTAAATGATAGAAAAACAAAAACAAAGTGAAAACATACAAATAAACAAAAAATAAATAATAAACCTAAAAAGTATGAACCCCCCAAAAAACAGGGAAAATAACCAATAACTAAATCTGCTCTTAGCCTCGTGTTCCTCATCTGTAACTGTGCACAAACTCCAGAGCCTTAACTAAAGTAAATCCAACGTCATAAGATATAGTTGCAGGTTGTACTGTGCTGAGCAGGAGTCTAAGCATGTACCTGCGTTTATTCACTGTGACCTCTGACCTCACCACAGCTTTCTGTTTAACTATTATAATCAATCCTACTGACTGTCAGAAGCACAGACCGTAACATGTCTGACTTAGCATAAGACCCGGTATGTATATCAGCCATCACGCTCATCCATATTTCATCATTGCCTGCATCATCTCGCACTTCTTCCATATTAAATGTCTTTGATACAAATATGTTAGAAATGCTATTATCTTTAAGCAAAGAGGCTGCAAGCTCTAACTGTTTATAATGGCTACTGTAGTCAGGCTGAACAGCCCTCTGTTTATACTGGCTGTGAAGTCAGTTCAATGAGAAAAAAGAAGACCTTCTTCAGAAGTATGAAGAAGTTAGCTGGGTGAGTAAAACTACTCAACAGAAAGCTGGAGCTGGACAGATCAGTTAGGATGGGATCAGTCACTGACAGGAAATGAAAGCCCTGACACACTCACGGGGGTTTTCTGAGGAAGTTGTACTGGCACAGGATGGTGATGAGGAAGCCAACAAAGCCCTCAATCGTCATAGCAACGAGTCCACGAGTCACAATATCCCACTCAAATGGAGACTTCATCTTGTCAAACTGACCTGTAAAACACACACACACAAATGGTTCTTCACCCACCTGGAGGGTGCATTGTTTCAGAGTTTGAATACGTTGGGACTGTAACTGGTCCAACAAGCAGGACAACTTGTGTTTGCTTCAGCCATATATGAGAAAACTGTTTCTATCTGAGAATGATTTAGGAGAACGTTACATTTTGCTCATCTGAAACAAAGTGAGGTGAATCTAGCTAGGTGGTATTTTGTCTATTTTGCGCCTGAAACCGCCATAATACAAGTTTCAAGGGCCTACGGATTCATCATGTTGTGTTCAGTAACGGTCAGAGCTTGGGTTTATGAAAGCACAGCAGGGATTGTCCCCTATCCTGCTGCACTCCATGTGTGGCAGCTTAACGATGTTAGTACCGATTTTGGCATAGTATTCGTTGATGTACTCGTTGTAAGCCATTTCCATCAGACCGTGACCAAGGTTGTAGTTGGGGAAGATGAGGAAACAGGACTTCAGGTAGCTGTTGACTCTCTTCAGATCCTGAAGCAGAAGAAAATGATTGAGAAATAAATGCAGTTAGACATGGATCCCTCTACCTGAGGTTTAAAAATCGTTACGGGTTTAAAACCCCAACCTTCTTCTATCGTACCATTCCTATGGTTTATAGTACTTTGTACCTCGGAGAAAGTGACCTGAGGTTTCTCTGTATGTAGGGAGCAGAGTAATGCCTGCCCCTCCCCTACCTGTTGCTGCACACTGTAAGTCAGCTGGTTGTAAGAACCCACCCAACTATAAACCAACAGATGACGAGTTATTAATGTCTGTAAAGCAGCGGGCGGGTTAAGCAGCTAGAATCAGCGTCTTATGCTTATTCTTCTCTGCAGCATAATCATAAACACTTGATTCTTCTGCTTGACACATAAATATTCATCAAATGTATTCAACTTTCTCTGCTTAAGTCTGAGTATAAAACTCTAAATAAGAATATCTATATGTGATAAATAACCTTATAACTGTTTTTGCAGCAGAAAGCATTATTTTTGTTTTGGGCTTTTAAACATCATCTTTAAGTCTTATAAGTTGGATGTTTTTTTATTAAGTACAATGAATAATGGTAGTCTGACACTGACTTTTTATCTTTGAGATGTGGCGTGGTTAAAACAAATTCTTGATGTCAAATCCTGATAATGAGCGCCGCAATGTGCAGTTGTTGTCGTCAAGCACCTTGTCGTGCTCAAACAGCTGCAGCAGAAAAGTGGCTACAGTCGCAGTGATGCCTATGAAGAGGTTGATGACGATGAGGAACACGTAGGCAGTACTGGGAACTTCAAACCAGAAGGATGCTGGGTACATGATGGGAGTGATGGACCACCTGCAAGGAGAGGTTGCCTGGGTCAAGATGCAAAGGAGAATCAGGCAGCATCATAATACTGGTCATGCCAGAACAAGAATGTTACAATCTCACCCATAGAGGAGAAAAAGGGAGAGGACAGCTGGGAAGTTGGTTGGGGAGGTGTAGGCCGGCAGGTCGAATACAAACAGAATAATAACGCAGCACGTTGCAGGTACCAGGTAGTTCAGCTGGGGACAAAAGGGGAACAAAAACATCTTCAGAGCAGGACACAGGCTGCAGGATGTATAAGTAACAGAGACGAAGCATGTTTGTCCTGCTCACCATGTCCCAAATATAGTTGGCCAGCCAGTAGATGATGGGGTCACAGCCACTGACAAACTGCAGGTGTTTGGCTTTAGTGGATTTCTCTGCAACCAGGAAAACCACAAAGCTGGCAGGTACAAAGGACATGGCAACAATAATGAAGATGGCGATCACCACATCCGTTCCCTGGAGCCTGCAGACATAGAGGAGATGAGTAAGTATAAGACGATTCTACTGTAACAATTCAGTAATTACACCCAGGCTGAATGACTTTGATTATTAACAGCTATTTTAATCATTGCTTGATTGATTCTACAAAAAAAGATTGACATAAGAAAACTACTGTTTCAGATTTGAATACTTTCTCTCCACTAATGAGTTTAATTTGCTTTGTTTTGCATAATTTACTAGACTAGACCATTTGGTGCTCGGCTCCTAAATGAAAATGATATTTACTATCTACAGTTAGAAGACATACTTAGATATAAAGTATCTCTTTTACTTAAACTTAGTTCGTCTGTGAAGAATGTCTTTCAAACCAAAATCTAAACTTCCTACTGCAACTTAAACATGACAGGTTTGGTAGCAGTCATCAGGCTGAACAGCACTCTGAAAAAGTGGGATGATGACGGAGCTCACAGAACATTTTAAGAAGAACTGTATAGAGTATAAGCAACAGCATATAGTCCAGATCACCAGTTCAAAGTTATTTGGATATGTCACCACTTTATCAAAGTCTAAAGAAGACCTAAACTCTCCCCTTTGATGTGAGGAATTTGGTCAGTACGTTTAGGAACAGCCCAGGAACCTCCAGGGCTGTTCTCTTCCAAGAACTAGAAAAAGTTGGACTGAGAAATTGCCAACCAAAAAAGAAGCTGTTCCAAAATTGACACCTTCAAGTTTGCCTAAAGCTGCCCAAACGGAAAAGCCAAATGCTTCTGGAGAAAGGTTTTAGAGTCAAATGTTTGCATGGAGGAGTCATGGTAAGTCTTTTCAACCTCAGAAGACAACGACAATCAAGTATGATGGAGGCCAGCATCCTGCTATGGGATGTCCACCAGTGGTACTGGTGCTTTGCACAACGTGGATACAAAAATAAAGACCATTTCCACATTCTTCAAACCTATCCCAAATTGATGATTTTTTATTAAAACCTGGACACAATCTGGTGTTCCATCAGTAAAATTACTCCAAACTGGTTTTGAGAGGATAAAACTGGTCGATTCTACCTAAGCGTGTTAAAAATGGGCTTCAAAAGCCCAGCTTGTACCAGGAAATCAACCAGTCAAAAAAAGCTCTTCTAATTCTGTTGAGAATAGTTGTCAAACATCCAGACACAATGACACCAGGATCTAGAAAAAACAGGCGTCAAATTGAAACTCATCTCTTTTAACCGAATGTTAAAGTATGTTTCAATATTTGGAAAACTGGCATTAAATTTAAGCCTGTGTTCCCAATTCTTGCTTTAAAACGTGTTCCAAGAGTTAAAAATCCCCAAATTATTCATGCCAATGGTGACTGTAAACACTTAACTCTTTTGGCTCTATTAAATTTTCAATTCAATTCCATTCAATTAAATTTTATGTATATAGCTCCAATTCACAACACGCCATCTCAAGGCACTGTGCAAAGTCAAATTTAATCAAATCCTCCAGGTTGGTGAGAAAGTTTCCTCTCTAAGGAAACCCAGCAGGTTGCATCAAGTCTCTCCAAGCAGCATTCACTCCTCCTGAAAGAGCGTAGAGCCACAGTGGACAGTCGTTTACATTGTTGATGGCTTTGCAGCAATCCCTCATACTGAGCATGCATGAAGCGACAGTGGAGAGGAAAACTCCCCTTTAACAGGGAGGAGAACCTCCAGCAGAACCAGAACCAGGCTCAGTGTGAACGGCCATCTGCCTCGACCCACTGGGGCTTAGAGAAGACAGAGCAGAGACACAAAAGCACAGAAGCTCACAGTGATCCAGGAATCCTTTCTATGTTAGATGGTAATAGCAGATGATCTGCCTCCCCTGGATGATGTCACAGCTAACAGAACATCAGACCAGGTGTACCTACTATCAAGAAAATAAAAACAAACTCCCAATCCTTTTTCAGCCTCATAGCTATATTATTTGTCATGTGTAAGAGCGGTCAGGCAGTGCCGCCTGCAGACACAACGGAAGCCTCCGGGGACAAAGTCTCCCCAGAGGCCCCAGAGAGTTAAGGATTTAAAATCAGTTTAATGTAACAAACATGAGTGTTTGTTGGTGAACTTACAAGTAGTCTAAAGACAGGCTGGCACTGGTTCGGTTCATTGGATGGTTGGTCAGTGTGATACCTCCAAAAAAAATACACACAAAACAAAGATGTTTTTCATCATCACATCAGTTGGTGCAAAGTGAAAAAACTGCAAAAAAAGCTTCCCTACCATAAGCAGCAGGATTGCCTTTGGAGGCAGGCAAGTTGGCGCGCAGGATAGCGTTGTTCAGTACGTTCAGATAGGTCGGCATGCTGTGATATCCTTTGTTGTTGTACAGCACCTGGACACAAGGAGGCACTTTAGAAGCAACACTTTACATTGTAATGGTACAGCGGAGACCCTCAGGCTGCCTGTCTCACCTGAGCTGATCTGCGTACTGCTATCTTGCGAACCATTGGAGGGATGCTTCTTCCAAAGGATGCAGGGATGGATTTCTGAACATTTCCCACAGTTAAACCACCGTACCTGTTACAAACCAAGACATTTATTTATTTTAAGAAAGAAGATTTTCTGGTGTGAAATGATCTTACAGCATTCTATCTGATCCACATGTCAAGTGTTGTTCTGGCATAGACCAAAAGTTCAGATCAGTGAAAGACTGAGGCTAAAGAGGGCAGCTATAAACCAAAAGGTTCTGCACTGGTGTCTGCTTCAGTCCCAACTATTTTCTCCTACAAAACTCTAATAGTTTTATTTCATTCATTGATGAGCACAGAAATGTGTGCAGAGGATGCTGCAGATATAAAACAATGGTGACATGATTTGTGGCTGTCTGCCACACCCACCCTGCCCCCGTTTCATTCCCTACATAAGCTCTCGGCAGCCACCGACCCTGTGGCTGTGGAGTCAGTGTCAGGCCATAGAAAGGCTTTTGTTGAAAGCTCTTGCTAGTAGATGTCCAGCAGTTTTCCATGCCTGAGCTTCACGTTTACGACCCGCCTCACCTTACCATTGTCTGATATCTACTGAGGTTCCTGATTTAAATAAACCTTTTAAATGCAACCATGTCTGGCTTGAATTCAGGTCTTCAGTCTGGTTTCCCTGACAGAAAGTATTTAGCTGGTTAGCAAACAGTAAAATTAAGCATTTATAAAATACACCTGATAACTTTTTAAATAATAATTTTCAGAATTAAATAAAGATGTGCAAGTGTTCAACTCTGGGCTGAAAATAGGCTGTGAAACCAGGACTAAAGCAGCTTGAGTTGAAATCCAGGAAAAAAGATCCAACTTCATGTTGTTAAGTGAAGGGACACCAAGTCTCAGTACTATTCATTTAGTGTAGAAGTGTAGAAGCAGTTTGCTATAGGCGGCCTGTGCAGTCCTACCTGTGCAGCCGCAGTCTGTCTGAAGTAAAGAGCAGATACTCAGAGACGTTCCGGCCTGTGATGTCCACCAGGATGTCCCCTGTCACCACCTTCATGAGAGGGGGGCGACCTCCAACCCCACTGGGGCAGGAGAAGCCTGTACCCTGCATGGAGCAAGTGCATCTCACCGGCTCATGGATGGACAGAGGGAGGGTGGGAGGCGATGTAACAGGCTCTGGGGAAACAAAGATGTATTCTTTATTTAATAAAGCTTTTGAGTTATTTAACAAATACACCGTATTTTTTAACAGAATTAGGATTTGCGTTAAAAGTTCTGTTTAGTCAAAATCTTCTTTGCTCAAGATGTATCAGCAGAAACCATCAAGGCACGGAGCCCGTTCAATGCAGTGAGGAAAAAATTCATCGAAGCTGGAACCTTCCGGGGATTCACCGTACATCCCTGCAAGATGAGGGCCCCTGCACAACGGGAAGATAGTTCTTTTCTCCACACCAGAAGAAGCTGAGGATTTCATCCTAACTCCTGAATCTCTGAGTGCCGGGGAGTAAAGGTACCCATAAGAAGTCTCATATGGACAACATAGGTGCGCAGTAGTTTGATATAGGTTCTGCGAAGTTGGATTATATATTTTATACTTTATAATTTAGCAGAGACATGCGCAGAGCTGCTACTACTGTTTGTGGTGGACACTTTATTTTACACACATTTTATCAACCGATACACTTGTTAATGTAACACAGGTCTCTGCGACAGTTAAATACAGAAGTGTTAATAATGCTATGCTTATTTCTAGGACATAAAGGTTTAAATGTTCAAACCGGGATGCGGCGTTGTGTGGGGGGTGGGGGGGTGGGGGGGGGGGGCACGTGGGCTGCCTGAGAGAAGTGCCTACAGTTAAACCACTCCTCATTAGTGTGGATTGGTACTTGCCCTTACATGTTTAGTTTAAGTTAGGGATGGGGTAATTGCAAAGGTTAAGTGTTTTTTTGTTTGTTTTTTTCTCTGCACTCAGCATGGTCATTTATGTTACTGTATATGAACCAACATGGACGGTCCAAAACTGTCTGACTTGAGGTTGACTAGCTGGAACGTCAGGGGACTCAATAAGCTTACCAAACTGAAACAAGTAATGAGTAGACTTAAAAACCTACACTCGAAAATAATCTTTCTTCAGGAAATTCATATCACGGTCACTGAAATTAAACACATACAGCGTAGGTGGCCTGGTCAATATTACATGCCACATATAATAATCACGCTCGAGGGGTACTTATATTCATAAAACAATTCCTTTTGAACTTATTAATACTATTCGGGATCCTGAGGGAAGATTTGTAATTGCCCAGGGTAGGATACTGTCTCGTGCACTGAATTTAGTCAGCATATATGGCCCTAATGAAGACAACTCCAAATTTTTTGAAGATTTCTTCTTAACCTTGTCTTCATTATATGGTCTGAATATTGTTGGAGGAGATTTCAATTACACTTTGAACCCGTCGGTAGATCGCTCTACAAAACTTGATCCTTATAAAAAACAATCTAGAAAAATGATTTTGCAATATATCACAGACTTAAATTTATCTGAAATCTGGAGAAGACTTAATCCAGATAAATTAGAATACTCGTGTTATTCAGGAATACATAAGTCCAGGTCTCCTATTGATTATTTTTTGGTGTCACAAGAATTGGTGTCCAGTATTAAGAATTGTTGGTATGACTGTATAGTTATTAGTGATCACTCCCCCATTTCTATGTCTTTACAAATGGAAAAACTTCAGCAATTTCCCACTGATTGGCGTTTTCAAGTGAGATGTCTTAAAAATCCGGAATTTGTTAAATATGTAGAAAATAAAATTGAGGACTATTTTCAGATTAATACTAACCAAACTAACGCATGGGTTAGATGGGAAGCCTTTAAAGCATATATCAGAGGGCAAATTATTAGTTTTACAAGCACTAAAAATAGGAAACAAAATGCAGAAATCAACGAATTAGAGAAGAAAATAAAATATTTGGAAACAGATATAAATACTAAGGATGATCCTGAAAAACAAAAACGGTTACTAATTTTAAGAATGGAATACAGTAAACTAACATCTGACAAAGCAGCAAAACATTTATTGTGATTGGACCAGGCCTTTTATGATCAGGGAGAAAAAGCTGGCAAATTGTTAGCTTGGAGAATTAAAAAGACACAATCTGAAAGAGCCGTTAATGGCATACCCAGTCAGGGGGGATATCAAATGACTCTCAAGAAATTAATAATACATTTAAGCAATTTTATCAATCACTGTACAGGTCAGAATGCTCCCCCGTACCTACCCATAGAGATACCTTTCCTAACCAACTTCAGTTTAAAACGCTCACAGAGGAAATTAAAAAGGACCTGGATGAGGACATTACAGTGGAAGAGCTTTTGCAGGCCATAAAAAGTAAGGCCTGTGTAAAGTTCTTGCCAAAAGGCTAGACCCACATATCCCCTTTTTGGTACATAATGACCAGAATGGATTCGTACAGAGCCGTCAGGGAGTTCATAACATTAAAAGGGTCCTCAACATAATCCACTCTAAAGATAACACCAGAGACACAGCGCTGCTATCTCTAGATGCTTGACAAGCGTTCGACAGAATTGAGTGGCCTTATTTATTTAATTTGTTACCAAGATATGGACTTGGGGGGAAATTCCTGAAATGGATAGAATTATTGTACACCAACCCTACAGCACGAGTAATGACAAATAACAATCTATCAAGCCCGTTCACATTGGAGAGATCAACCCATCAGGGCTGCCCTCTCTCCCCACTATTGTTCGTTTTGGCCATTGAACCTTTGGCTATGTCTATTAGAGCCGAGGCCAATTTGTCAGGCATAGCAATCAGGGAGCATGAACATAGGATATCACTGTATGCAGACAATGTGATTCTTTTTTTGTCTGACTTATCAACCAGTGTCCCGACATTATTACAATTAATTCATAAATTTTGTCAGTTTTCCGGATATAGTATTAATAATACAAAGTCCTCTATACTTTTCTTGAATAAGGAAGAAAGAACTAATCCAGTTATAAGCACACCCTTTCTTAATGCAAAGGAAGGCTTTACTTACCTTAGAATTAAGATTACCCCTCGAATAAATACAGTTGTTAAAGCAAATTATGACACATTGATGAAAGAGGTACAAGACCAACTTGGAAAATGGACAACAATGCCAATATCAATGATTGGCCGGATCAACATAATTAAGATGAATATCTTACCAAAATTCTTATATTTGTTCCAATCTCTCCCAATGCCACTGCCAACACCATTTTTTAAAGAGATTAATACTGCATTTTGTAGATTTATCTGGAAAAATAGAAAACCCAGATTGAGATTTAGATTATTATATTTGCTTTACGACAGGGGTGGATTAGAGATGCCCAATTTAGTGGTATTAGTGGGCCGCTCAGCTGCGTAGTGCTATGTTTTATTTTGTCACACACTCTTCTCCATCATGGGTTCATATTGAACAAGCATCAACACCTAAGCTACCATTAAGCTTATATTTATATTCTGCAGATTTTAAAACTTTAAAGAAAAAAACAACAAACCCCTTCCTCAGAAACTCTGTAGATATATAATTTAAGGCTCATAGACATGTTGATGATACTCCCCCCATCTCTCAATTTTCACCTATTTGGAATTATGCACGGTTTACCCCTGGCAGGGCAGATGGCGGGTTTCAGATGTGGGCTGACAGGGGAATAAAAAAAAATTGTAGACTTATATGTACAGGGCACTTTATTAACATTTAACGACCTCTGTTTGAAATATCTAATTCCAAAAAAACATTTCTTTAAATACTTGCAACTGAAGCCTTTTATCTCCTCAAAGCAGCACCAGGCTACACATGAACCACCTCTGTCCTGCTTGGAAGACATTGTGTTGAAAAACATGAATGGAAAACGACAAATATCTACACTATATACAGCACTTGTCTCGCATGATGAGGAGTCTAGCCATGATAGGAGAGCATGGTGCTTAGATATTAAGGAAGAAATTGGAGAAGTTGAGTGGATGTCGGCTTGTTTAAAAGCTCAATCACAAACCATTAATACTCAAATGAAATTACTGCAACACAAGTGGTTAATGAGAACGTATATAACCCCTGAGAAACTCAATAAATGGTCACCTGACGTTCCAGACTTGTGCGTGAGATGTTTGACTGAGAAAGGCACTTTGATCCATTGTGTATGGGAATGTCCTAAGTTGGTGGATTTGTGGAAAAGGGTAGTCTGCACTCTGAGTATAATCACAGGTACTCAGGTACCTTGCATAGCAAAACTCTGTATTTTAGGAGTGTACCCGGATTGCTTTCATGTGAACTCTAAGTGTAAGACTCTGATCAACTTTGGCCTCCTGCAGGCCAGGAGGATGATTGCACTATCTTGGAGAGAGACTCAAATGCCCTCTAGAAAATCTTGGATCAGAGAAATGTCAATGTGTGTCACATTAGCAAAGTTAACCTATATAGTCAGAGGTAAAGCACAAGGATTTGAAATATGGACACCCTTAATGGACTTTCTTAAGCAACAGTAGATTGCGTTTATTTCTAAGGCTATTGAGTGTAATAGTTTTATTTATTTGTTTTATTTATACATTTTATTTCTATATTATTATTTGTAATTGTAATCATTTTTATTGCTTTATGTACGTACTTTTTGAAATTTTAATTTGAATTAATTTAAATCAATTACTTATTTTATTTTGTTTTATATATTTGTGTGCAACGAGGTTGACCTGCTCTTCATTATGCAAACAGTGTAACACGTGTCTCTGCTCTGTCTTCTGTAACCCCAGTCGGTCGAGGCAGATGACCGTTCATACTGAGCCCGGTTCTGCCGGAGGTTTTTTTTCCCGTTAATGGGGAGTTTTTCTTCCCACTGTCGCTTCATGCTTGCTCAGTATGAGGGATTGCAGCAAAGCCATGTACAATGCAGACGACTCTCCCTGTGGCTCTACGGTTCCCCAGGAGTGAATGCTGCTTGTCGGGACTTTGATGCAATCAACTGGTTTCCTTATATAGGACATTTTGACCAATCTGTATAATCTGACCCAATCTGTATAATATGATTGAACTTGATTTTGTAAAGTGCCTTGAGATGACATGTTTCATGATTTGGCGCTATATAAATAAAATTGAATTGAATTGAATTGAATTGAACATGTGTTTGTATACTCTTATTGGAAATTAATAAAAAAACATTGTTCAAAAAAAAAAAGTTGTGTTTAGTCAGCATAAAATTTTCAGTGCAACACGACAACAGAATAAAGGCTCTGAAAAAGTTTTTTTTTTCAGAACTCAACCAACAACAAAACCCAAATACTTCACCTGAAAAATGTCCAAGAACCAAAACACAATCAAAGATGGCTTTATGGTGGATGTGGAAGGTCCTCCAGTTTGTCATCGACACACTCGCATTCTTCAAAAACATGACTCACCTCTGGATTTCTAAACTTTTTCACTACATATATTATACCGCCATGCCAAACGGCAGTAAGACCCAAGCAGAGGAATCCAGGGAAACATTTTGTCCGTGTGAAGCAATTGAAATTCCAGATTATTATGGATCTCTCTCTTTGACCCAGGCAGAGGTTCTCAATGTGCTCTGCTTGGAATTACTGGCCTAAACACAGCTTTTTTTCCCCAGAACCCAGTCATTTTTTTATCAAGTTCTTGTCTTAGTCAAAAGATCAAATGATAACAGGCAAACTGTGTTTAATTAAAGTTTAGGGAATTGGATCCATTTATGTTTGTGTGCTGCTGTATAAATGAACTAAATCGGCAGGTGACTTGTTGCTGGATAATGGTTTATACTGGCTCCACAATAAGTACAATTTAGTTTTGAGTTTAGCTTATTTATGTTGCACCAATTGTCACAAGGGACTTTACAGAAAAAAGTCAAATCAATCAAATCATACAGAACCTCAGTCCATTATATCAATTCCATTTGATCCTGGTTATCAAACAACACAGCCAAGTTCAGAGTATTGTTCTAATTGAGTAAACAGTGTTCTATCTATGAAAATCTAGCAGATTGCATCAAGTCATTAACCTGACTCCGCCAGATGGATTTGCTCCGCATATCAGGATGGTCTCATGAGGCTATCAAGTCATTGCCTTGCAGCATTCACTCGCCCTGGATGACAGTGGAGAGCTGGTATTGTCTCGATGACTTTGCACCAATTCGTCATACTGAGCATACATGCAGCAACAGTGGAGAGGAAAACTCCACTTACACATATATATATATATATATATATATATATATATATATATATATATATATATATATATATATATATATATATATACAGGTAAAAGCCAGTAAATTAGAATATTTTGAAAAACTTGATTTATTTCAGTAATTGCATTCAAAAGGTGTAACTTGTACATTATATTTATTCATTGCACACAGACTGATGCTGTAGGATTTGGAAAACATCTGAAGTCTGTGTGTCCTGCCAGCGAGGCGAAGAGAGCAGAAGCCCAGAGTATGACCAGGGCATGACATCCTGTGTGACCCAAACAGAGGTCATCTGACAAGATAAGGTTGTCTGTTTTTCAACGTTTGTGGAGCTGTTCCCAGAAATAAGACCAATGTCTGCCAAAGGAGGCTGGAAGGACGTGGACCAATGGATGCATGTAGAATCTTATTTGTAACACACGCCCATCTGTGTCATATAAAATCCATGTACACTATGTTGTGTCAGAACCCTAGCTCACACCCGTCCGTAGGTGCTGAGGAGGTAAAGCCTGAAATAAATGGGTTCCCAGTTGGCAAGCAGAGATAAGACCTCGTCTCCCGTGTCATCATTCTTTTATATAGTTTAACAGTTAGAAATCCTCCACATAATTGGTGACCCCGACGTGATTTTGCATAGAGAGGGAGGTCCTCTTTCCCCAGACGGCAAGGCTTTCGGTGCAAGCTGGCCACTTTGCGCCGGGACACACAGATACGGAGAAAGACAGGGGGTAAGTGTAAATGTTTTTTTTATACTGCTCTCTTTCTTTCTCTGCTTGATAATGACAAAAATTGCCGTCTGTGAAGTTTGATTTGGGAAGAGTGTGTTTATTGATTGTTTGACAATTGGGAGAGGTCGTCTCTCTGTTTTGCCTTCTGTCATTATTTCCCACGTGAGGAAAGAGTTGTCTTAAAAATTCTTAGAATTGCTACACAATTGACTACAAGAAGACAACTTAAAAGAAGTGACTTGTGACTCCCAGCCGCTTTAATCGTACGTCTCGTTAGAAAACGCTAGTATGACGACGAATAGAAGATGAATCGGACCATAACGGTTTAAGCTGAAGTCTTCTAATATATATATCTTTTTAGAATAAAGAAATCATTGTAAAAGGTTGGTTTCATAAATGTCCGGCTGGTCGGAGTATTAAGAGGTAGAGCCTCTTTGAGAAGTGAAGCGTGAAGCGCTGTACATGGCCGATTGGAGGTTCGACTTGCGAGTGACTCCAATGAGATGTGGCCTTAGTGAACTGCAGTTGTTTTGTGAAGCTGAGATCTCTGGTTTAGGCTTTGAGGTGAGAAAAACCTCCGGTTAAATTTTGAAATAGTAGGCCTGTTTGGTGCATGCAGATTTTTTTTTTTTTTCGGGCGAGGCCCTAGTTGTAAGCGCTTGTAAAAGAGAAATGAGGTTTCTCTTGGATCATCAGTGTGTCTTAGAGTTAACTGCAGTCTGGGTTGTTTGAGTACTCTGGTTTAGGTAACGAGGTGAAATCAAATTTGAAATAGAAGGCCTGTTCTGGAGCACGTGAAATATAAATATTTACTTTTTGCTATGGGTCCAATAAATATGGTTTAAATTATATGTGCGCACAGTAAAAATCCAGCAATATTGGGCATCTGGACCATTATTAGAGAAAATACTAAGTTCCCGGGAGAGTGAGAAATGAGTGAGTGAAAGAGTGTTTTGGATGTGTTGTGTGTCAGACGTCTATGTGTGAGTTTAAGTGATTAGAGCTCTGTTGTTTGACTAAAAATGCTTGTATGAAACTGCTTTGTTTGCTTTCGCTTTGTTTTTTCCTCGTCAAAGTCCTGTGATCAGGAGTAAAGGTAAAGTGTGTCTAATTTGAGAAAGCAAAAGTGCATGGAAAACTTTTATTTTTTGTAAAGAAATCTGCTGAACCGAGGTGTGTGTGCGTGTTGAGCTGCAGTGTTGGAAAGATGTGGGTACAGTTACGTAAACTGGGTTTGAAGGTTTACCAATAGTTGTGCAGTGGGTTCGCTGGTGGCAGTGGCGTCTGCCTGTTCCTGACGGTGTGCTGTTATTTTAATAAATAAAAGGTGTGTTGTTGGAAAAACTTTTCAGCTATAGAACCTGCAAGCTTGTCTGCTGTTGTTTTTTTTATTTTTAATTTTGCCTGTCAGTGAGCACCCTGGTTATCGATTGACGGCCAGAGTCCACGTGACTCGTGCCAATACACACACAGTCCACCCCCTCTCCCCCTCCCTCCCTTTGCTTCAGCTAAGAGAGAGCAAAGTACAGTCCCTTTAGAGCGGAGCGCAGCCCCGCCCGGAGGAAAGCAAACAAATCTCTGAGTGGTAACAGTTTATCAGTTTGCAGGGATTTATTGATTCTGCAAGACAAGTAACCCTGTAGTACATTTTAAATTTTTGGTTTTCTTAAATTTGGTTTAACTAATACAGAGCAAAATGGCAAACATTCCTATTGTTATTATTGGGTTGAAATACCCCGAATTTGCTTCACAAATTCCCAAAATTTCTAAGAAATGGCACAGAAGGACTCAGAAATTAACCTCCCCCTGGCCGGAGCAAGGTTGCTTTGATACATCTCTTTGCGAACAAATGGAAGTGAGAATCATGGATTACAAGGCTAATAATAATTCAAAAAAGAGAACAGAAAAACGTGAGCTTGAGTTAAAAATTCTAAACCTTTTCAAGGAAGAAGGTCAGGCCTATAGAAGTGCATTAAAACAGAAGCTTATGGAAATGAGACAGCAATCTGCAAATGGTAAATCAGAATATTCAAAAGCTGCAGGACTTTACCCATCTTTAAGTGGTACAGTTAACATAAATGGAGATTTCCAATACAAGGACAAGAATAGTCTGATCATAGATGCAGCTGCAGAGGATGGAAGCCAAAACGATTCAACAGAAAATAAAGAAATCATGACAAAGGCCTCACATATCAGTTTTACAAACGCAGGAGGGTCGCCTAACCAAAATGTACCTGCAACACAGCAAAATGATCACGCCCTAGTAAACATATATTCGTCTTTGCATAAATCAAGTTCTCCTGGTGCTTCGGTTGCAATGCATCAGAACACTGCAGGCCCAATGAACTCAGATTCCCCTGTAAACGTGCAGGATCTTGCACCTAGTCATTGTAGCACTGCGAAAAAACAAACATCTGGGGATCAGAGAAGGTCGTTGACCCTGAAGCCTATGGGTGGAGTTGATTGTTATGCAGACTACGTAATGAAACCAAAGGGTGATTCATTTTGGGTAAACCTAGATCATGAAGGGTTAAGTTTGCAAAGAGAAATTGATCGCACCATAATTGAGGCAATAGAAAAGGAAATTGATGAGGAAGCCATAAGACAAAATATTGTACTAGAAAATGCCAGTAAGCTTTTAGAACAAGAGGCAGTGAAGGGCCCTACAGGAGGAACACAAACAGCTACTGGCAGGAGCAGTGATTATGATTTAAGACCTCACATACATGCACCTGACAGATACACAGATAACAAACAGTTACCCATACTTGTAAAAGGGAACATTGCTCAATACGCACCTTGGGGGTCTCAAGACCTGATCGGCCTGGTTGGCAGATTGCCAGACATAAATGAGGGTGCCAGCAAGTGGATAAAGGTGTTTGAGGAGGAAACTGTTGGAAAAATGCTAGCTCTTGGTGACTTAAAAGCTGTTTTTGCACAGTGCCTGGGAACACCTGCTATGGAAAACGTCCTAAAAGAACGTTTCGCGTGGATGCTCCAACAGAGAGCTGATGGAATCGGCTTCAATTTATTTCGCACAGCACTGTGGGAAGCACTGCGAAAAGAATATCCCACTAAGATTGACCCAAAAGCATTAAGAGGAGATCCAATCGATAATGCAGAAAATCCAGCGTCTTATATTGCAAAGCAGCTAAAAAGATGGAAACAGGAAACAGAAGAGGAAGTTGATAAGAGCCCTGTGCTGACAACTCTGTTCCGGAACTCCATCATTGAAGCAATGCCTGATCCTGTGAGAAGCAGGCTCGAGGATGTGGTGGCTCTGACATCAATGCCTCACAGAGAGTTCCGTGATCATGTGATACATGCAGTGGAGAAGTACAGAAGAGAAGAAAGTAGGAGTGCAGAATATGATAAAAATGTACAAAGAAAACTGGCACAAATGCAGCTTGGAGAATTATCAGAAAAAAACAAAGCTAAAACCCAAGCTACAATGATTAAAGTGACTGATAATGTACCCCCACCTCAAGGTTTTTCAGATCCTATACATGATGTGACAAATCAAATACAAAGGAGTTTTCCGGCTCCTCAACTTACCCAGCCACAACAACCAGTGGTTAATGTTTATCCTCAAGCATTCAATACACAGCCATATGGGCCTCGTGGACGGCAGCAAAGAGGTCCCGCCTGGACTAACAGAGGCAGGCCTGGCACACCTGGAATAACCAGAGAACCTTACAGGGGAGAACCAGTGCCCGATCGTAAGCTGAAAATGAACCAATTTTAAAAATTCTAATTGAAGAAAAAGAAACACCGATGCTGGTCGATACAGGAGCAGCTTACACGTGTGTAAGTCCAAATTATGCAAAGCACCTCCCCATGTCTAATAAATTCATTTCAACAGTAGGGTTCTCGGGAACAAGACAGTTACTACAAATGACAGCTCCTGTACGACTGGCAAATGATGATGATGAGATAAGAATACCAATCCTTGTCTCTGACCAAACACCAATTAACCTGTTGGGAAGAGATGCATTATGCAGAATGAAATTAAAAATCTGGTGTTCTCCTCAGGGTGTGTATGTTGACAAAACAGGTCTGGATCTTCAAATGTACATGCAAACACATGAAGCTAATGTTTATTGGCTAGGGGACATTTCAGGCCCAGTTGAAGATGTAGTCACTAAATGGGGCCGTTACATTAAAGCTCAAATTCCAGAAGCTAGAAAACCTTTTCTAGATTACCACTGCACCATGTTCTATGACATTTCAAAGAGCCTGGAGTTTGAAGAGAAATGGGACAGTTCTACAAAAGACAAAACTGTAAATCTTGAAACACAATGTATTGTTATTGGAAAACAAGGTGCAGCTTTAAATGTGAAGCAAAATAATTGCATTTCAAAGTGGTACAATGTTTCAGACTCAGTACCACACATAACATTGTTTGTAAATAAAGGATTTCATGCAAAAGATCTGGGACCAATGATGAAACTTGCAACAGAAGCAACATGGGAAGAAACAGATAACCCATTCATTTTTCAATCGAGTGATGGAACAATGATTAAGATCCTATGTAAAACAACAATGACAGCAAAACCACAAGTTGTGACAGTGCCTGTTGATCTAAAAGATCAGTCTGAGGAGCATGGTTCCTCTGAGGATCAACCATTAATGCAGGATATGCTAAAAAATGTCCCTGAGCACTTATGGTCCAAACATGATACAGATGTGGGTTTAGTAAAATCTGCAGAACCAGTCTCAGTTCAAATAAAACCAAATGCACGGTTTCCTTTTCACCAGCAATACCCATTAAAACCAGAAGCAGAACAAGGCATTCAGAAAACCATTGATGGATTGATGCAAGCAGGTGTGCTGGTGGAAGAAGAAAGTCAATGTAATACTCCAATTTTTCCAGTTCTGAAAGCAGACAAAAACAAATACCGTCTTGTTCATGACTTAAGAGAAATAAACAAGATAATAGTGGACGCAGAATCAGACGTGCCAAATCCAAATACTCTTTTAAATTCAATACCATCAGAAGCACGGTTTTTCACCATGGTTGATCTCTGCTCTGCATTCTTCAGCATTCCTTTAGCGGAAGAGTCACAACATTTATTTGCATTTACCTACAGAGGTAAAAAGCTCAGTTATACCCGATTGCCTCAAGGGTTTAAACTTAGCCCGCACATATTTAATCAGGTGCTAAAAAATGATTTGGAAGGACTCAATTTAACTGGAACTGTGTTACAGTATGTGGATGATTTGTTAATCTGTGGAAACACACTAAATGATTGTCATCAGGACTCAATCAAAGTTCTACAAAGATTAGCAGAGGGAGGACACAAGGTCTCCAAACAAAAACTACAGTATTGTCAACCACAGGTAGATTACCTAGGAAGACAAATATCACAAGGAACGGTTGGCATTTCACCTTCTCAACTGGAAGGTGTCAGCAAAGCTCCAAGTCCACGAACAGTCGGCGAAATGATGACATTTTTGGGAATGACAGGTTTCAATGCAGACTGGATTGAAAACTATGCGGAAAAAGCAGCACCACTTAGAGAACTAATAAAAGAAACAGGAAACCAGTCGTTAAAAGCAGTGTTAAAATGGACAACAGAAGCTAAAATAGCTTTTGCAACACTAAAACAGGAAATGCAAGTGGCACCAACTTTGGCATTGCCAGATTATGACAAACAATTTTACCTGTATGTAGCCAACAGAAAAAACATGTACGCATCAGCTGTACTAATGCAAGAAACCTGTGTAGGACGACGAAAGCAAGCCATTGCTTATTACAGCACTAAACTAGACAATGTGGCCCAAGGCTGGCCACCATGTTATCAAGGTCTAGCAGCAGTCTACTACGCTTATGAAAAAGCGTCAACCATAACTATGGGTTACCCGGTAACAATACAGACCCATCACAAAATCACGGAACTGATAAATCAAGGAAAGTTTGTGATGACTCAGGCAAGATGTTTACAGTACATGCCATTGTTAACATATCCAGATGTAACAGTACAAAGGTGTGCAACGAACAACCCTGCTGACATGGTACCTCTGGACTGTGAAGGAGAACCACACGAGTGTCTTGCAGAAACAATGAAATTCACAAGACTAAGACCTGATTTAGAGTCAACTCCGATAATGAACGCGGAAGTCACTTATTTTGTTGACGGGTCATGTTTCAGAGATCATCTTGGAAACCATGCAGGTTATGCTGTGGTTAAACAAGTAGGAGACAAATTTGTTACAGTCAAAGCAGAAAAATGTGAGCAACCATGCTCTGCCCAAAAGGCAGAACTAAAAGCATTGACAGAAGCATGCAAATTAGCAAAAGGAAAAGAAGCAAACATATTCACAGACTCGGCTTATGCCCATGGGGTGTGCTATCTGTTTGCTGCTGTTTGGAAACAAAGAGGTTTCAAACGAGCAGACGGCAGTCCAGTATTACATCAAGAACAGCTGAAAGAGCTGATTGCATCGATGATGCTGCCATCAAGACTGGCAGTGATCAAATGCAACGCCCATCGTAAAGGTAATGATTTAGTCATTAAAGGGAACAACGCCGCAGATGAGGCAGCAAAACTAGCGTCTAAGTGCCAGATGGCTATCTTGGCACCAGTGGTCACCTTGGAACCAATGGTGACACCAGAAGACATCATTTTGATGCAGCAGGAAGCAGGTGCAAGTGAGCACGCTCTCTGGGCGCAGAGAGGTGCGACAATGAGTGAAAGTGGTTTGTGGAGATCACAAAGTGGACATTTAGTTGCACCAGTAGCATTGTTGACAATGTTGGTCTCAGAAGCACATGGTTTGGATCACTGTGGTAGAGGGAAAGTGATGGAGAAGTTGAAAAAGCAAGGTTATTGGTCGCCTTACATGCAAGCAATGGTGGATGAAATCTTGAGCCAATGTGAAATATGTGCAGAAAACAATGTACGAAAAGGCATAAAATCACCGATTGGTCACATCCCGGTCCCTGAGGGACCCTTTAAACATCTTGTGATAGATTATGTTGACATGATAAAGCCAGTGCAAGGAAAAAGGTACATGTTGGTGGTGATCGATCGGTTCAGCCGATGGGTTGAAGCAGTCCCATCAAAGACATTGGGAGCTGATACAGTGATTAAGTTTCTGACAAGAGAGGTGATTCCGAGATTTGGCATCCCATCAGAAATCAGTTCAGATAATGGTTCAGCGTTTATCCAAAAGGTGTTAAAAGGTGTTTTGTCAAAGCTAGGAATTAAACAACGCTTTGGAGCAGTCTACCACCCGCAGAGTCAGGGTATTGTTGAGAGAATCAATGGGACTTTGAAAGCTAAGCTGAATAAAATCTGTGCTTCTACTAACCTGAACTGGGCTAATGAGCTATCGCATGCAGATGCACCGCAGCACACATTTAACCCCGCATGAAATGCTAACAGGCAGAATGATGCCAGTGCCCGAATGGAGGCTTCCATTCAAAGGCCCGGCACTTGAACAGCTACAAACAGAGTTGAAAGCATATATGGATCAACTAACTGCTATCCATAGAGCTATCTATCTGCAGGAAAGAGCCAGAAGTTCCTGTCCAGAGTCGGTGGCGAAGAGACCAGTTGAACCAGGAGACCTGGTGTACGTGAAGGTGTTCAGACGTAAATGGAACAGCTCGAGATGGGACGGACCATTTGAGGTCAAACGAGCAACCGCAACCGCCGTCCAAGTAAAGAGGAGTGATACGTGGTATCATTTGACTCATTGTACTAAAGTACACGCTAGAGACACTGTGAAGCCAGACATTGTGAAGCCAGACAATGGAAAACACTGTGAACAGAAAGTTTGCAGCAATGAAACTGGTATTAATGACATTTCACCTGTGGATGTTGGCAGAAGTGGTGAGCCTAACAACAGCGAGGCCGGAGATGAACTCTCACAGCCTGCAGACGGCACCACAGCATCAGCCAACGTCAGCTCAACCACGAGTGGAACGAGCAACGAGTAATGAGGGTCGAGACGATCGACATGCAACCATGAAATGTGGGACTTCGGTCTATAAAGGGAAATCCACATTTGCAGAAAAAGATAAGTACAACACAACGTTAATGTTTTTGACAAAGTACACACCAGTGTTTTTGCCAGCTGAACTAAAGTTAATGACTCATCTAGGTCTTAAAGAACACTTAAGAGAAAAAACAAAAAGGTTGCGCAAGAAAAGAGAGACCCATGCTGAATTCAAATGGAAAGCAACGGTAACCGATACAGGATTTCGTACAAAATTAGATACGGAGTTTGAGGTGAACATTTATTACAATGATCAAAAATTGTGTGGGAAAAGTGTCAAAAAGGTATATACAGAATATGGGATAAATCAGTGCTCACTTATTCTGTACATAAAGGATGATGGTTTTGAGGTAGAAATAGAAATAGAATCCCACAGGGATCCCGAGGACAATTATAATTATAACTTAACAATGAAGAATCTACAAAACCACAATGTAGTATCAGGAAGTGGTGATTTAGAACGAATAGGAAATAAGGAGTTAAACGCTACAGTCCAAATGTTTAATGACCGAATTAGGATACATGTGGAGCCAGACAGTGATGAATATGACTTGGTTGAAAGAAACGTGATTATCTCTAGAGTACTGCAAAAAAGTGACAGACGAAGGATGTGTAATTCTCATGCTAATGTAAGTCATCAATTATCAAGTCAAAATCAAGAAAACATTAATTGTAATATGACTGTTTGGAATGCAGATTGTGGTTGGATTATTGAAGCAAATGTAATAGCTTTCCGGATTAACAAAACATACGAGTTGAAATTCGAAGACGTCACCTCGAGTGGAAAAATAGATTCAACTATATTATTTAACTTACCGAAAAAAGAAGCCTTACTAGAAGATGTAAATTGTTTTGCCCCAACAACTATGGCTACTAGAACTACAGTAGAAGTGAAGAAAATGACTATCCCTAGTGGAAATGTGACTTTACCTACTTCAGTCACCAAATTAGGACTAAATAAATCGACAACTTTAACGGAAAAGACATTAACGGTCACATCAGCGTCTAAATTTTTAAATAGCACAATACAAATTTCAAATTTGTTCCCAGTTGATATTACAGAGGTAAATACAAGCAAAATGGAAGTGCAACCTACAAAGGATGCTAGAGACTTGGTCAACGCAAAACCTACGGTGATTCGACCTGAGAACATAACTGAACCTCCAACAATTGTTATAACTAAAACAAATCTACAGACAATAGTTTCAAATACAATTAAAACCACAAAGGAAGTTTTAAATACTACTAAACCCTCACTAATAAGATTAATTACAACGGCACCTCCTTCGGTTGAGGTAACATCAGATCAGGACAAGAACCTAATATTAGAATTCGCAGAACTAGATCCAAAACAGTATGGATGCTCTGAAAAGGAAGGATGTGAAGATTTCTCTGAAGGTTTAGATAAATTTTATGAAAAACAAAATCCAAAAGTAGCTATGCCAAAAGCAATAAATAAATTACAGGATATTAAATGGCATGGAATCAGACCAAGGGGTGATCCTTTATGGCAAAGAGCCATACGCAATACATGGTATAGCTGGTCATGGTATACAGCAAGAGAGTTAACCAAAAATGATTGCTTAATCTGTACTGCTGCTCCGGGAGCAGTTACTATGGTTATTCCAGAAAAATACACGTCAAAAGAATGTGCATTTGTACAACGTGAAAAATGTAGGAATGGTGAGTTCACTTCAAGAGAAGACGCAGTGTCATTCTTTAAATTACCTATGTGTGGTTTGGGTTGCAGACTCTTATATGGTTCAAGAAATTCTCATCAATACTTAGAAAAGTGGAAAGGGTATAAATTAGAATCATTGTGTGCAGAATTTAACATTAGTACTACAGATAATGTTCCACCTACTGATTATGAAATAGATTATGATGCAGACTACGAATGTTTCGTCAGTGGAGGTTTTGAGGACAAGGAGGGAATCAATATAGGAAACACCACTGTAAAATGTAATGTAACTTGGGTGTTATCCTGGTTTAAGCATGCAAATGTAACACCAGTGTTTGCTACAAAGCCCGTTTGGTTTGAAAACCCAGATTTTATAGAAGAGGACTGTAAAAATATAACTATGACTATTCCCAAACTTTTCTTTTTAGGAGATCAAACGTATCCAGTGGCAGACAGTCACTGGATGTGTGGTGACGACATGCTAATGAACACCTTACCACTTAAGTGGGTAGGGCTCTGTGCATTAGTACGAATGAAGGTACCGCTAACTTTAGTGTATGAAGGGGTAAAAGAATTAGCTCAGATAGAAATAGGTAAAAATAGGTCTCGTCGGAGTCTAGACGATTATGGACTAAATGAAGGAGTTTATTTAGATCTTATTGGTCAACCAAGAGGAATTCCAGATGAATTTAAAGCGCAGCATGAAATTAAAGCAGGTTTTGAGTCTATCTTACCTCAAATTACTATTAATAAAAATGTTGAATGGATAAATTACATTTACTATAATCAGCAAAGGATGATAAATTTCACGGTAGAAGGATTTATGGCACTGGGAGACCAATTACATGAAACAAGTAGAATGACAATACAAAACAGACAAGCCTTAGATTGGCTTTTAGCAATTAAGGGAGGTGTTTGTCACATGTTCGGTAATCAGTGCTGTACATACATTCCCATGAACACAGCTCCTAAAGGTTCGTTTAGGGCAGTAATGGTAAAACTTATGAAACTTAAAGAAGAAGTAAAAGAGAATGCTGGTAGAAACAACTGGTCGTGGAAAAGTCTGGAAGAAATTTTAGGGGAATGGGGCGCTTTAGCCGCTAAAACAGGACTAATTTTGGTGATAACGCTGATTGTAATCTTTTTGTTTGTGTGTTGTGTTGTGCCTATTTTGAAAAGGTGGATTGTGGGAACGATGTATAGATGGATGACATCAGGCAGCAGCCATCGAAAGGGCTGATATCCCGGCCGCCTGGACACGTCTATGGACTCACACGTATGCTACAGACTCATTCCAAATGGAAAGGAGAACCCGTGATCGAGACGGACTCGCTTGTTTTGCTACGTGTCCATGGACTCATTCAAACCAAGCACACGAGCTGAAGACTGACTAATCCTATTAACCTTGTTTAAGTTACTCAATCTAAGATTAAATGAATAAAATATAATACAATAAAGCCTAAGTAGATAAGGTAGCACAGGCGGCCGGTTAGTTTAATCTATCATAACATTATATTTTAACGTTCGTTTTAGTATTATTTCCGTATCAGTATTATTAGCAAGATAATTTGCATATATATACATATATATTCCATGTATTTCACATGTTGTTTGATTGTTGGGTGTATATGTTAAATTCTATTATGTTATGTTTTTTGAATGACAAGTGGTGGATTGCATTGCGAGTAGCATGGCTGATTTCCAACTGATGCCGGTCGACCTGGCTGGCGGATGCTCGATGGGGAACCGAGATCCATGGGAGAGTTTTTTCCCCTGAGAACAGTACATGAATAAGTGCCAACAACGGGGTTTTTCGCTTCCATATTAGCTGGATTGATGCCAATGTGAAAGCAATGACTTTTTGTCTCTCTCTCTCTCTGTCTCTCTCTCTCCCTCTCTGTCTCTCTCTCTCTCTGTCTCTCTCTCTCTCTCTCTCTCTCTAGATTATTGAAATGTGTTATTGATTGTAATCTGCATTTATTACAAGTCATTGTTGATCGACACTTATGTGGGCACCTTGATTACGTTAGTATATTATCCATTGGTTGTGTAAGCAATTGCATTTCTAGATGTGTGTTATCATTACAGCTAAGCTTGATTAGTTTGGAGTCAGATTTTCTCTTTATACGATGTTTAGTCTATGTACTATAGTATATAGAGGGTTCCTTAGGAGTGTTACGTAAATAACGTAACAAGGGAGGATGTGTAGGATTTGGAAAACATCTGAAGTCTGTGTGTCCTGCCAGCGAGGCGAAGAGAGCAGAAGCCCAGAGTATGACCAGGGCATGACATCCTGTGTGACCCAAACAGAGGTCATCTGACAAGATAAGGTTGTCTGTTTTTCAACGTTTGTGGAGCTGTTCCCAGAAATAAGACCAATGTCTGCCAAAGGAGGCTGGAAGGACGTGGACCAATGGATGCATGTAGAATCTTATTTGTAACACACGCCCATCTGTGTCATATAAAATCCATGTACACTATGTTGTGTCAGAACCCTAGCTCACACCCGTCTGTAGGTGCTGAGGAGGTAAAGCCTGAAATAAATGGGTTCCCAGTTGGCAAGCAGAGATAAGACCTCGTCTCCCGTGTCATCATTCTTTTATATAGTTTAACAGTTAGAAATCCTCCACAATGCATTCAAATGTTTATTTCATTTAATTTTGATGATTTGAAGTGGCAACAAATGAAAATCCAAAATTCCGTGTGTCACAAAATTAGAATATTACTTAAGGCTAATACAAAAAAGGGATTTTTTTAGAAATGTTGGCCAACTGAAAAGTATGAAAATGAAAAATATGAGCATGTACAATACTCAATACTTGGTTGGAGCTCCTTTTGCCTCAATTACTGCATTAATGCGGCGTGGCATGGAGTCGATGAGTTTCTGGCACTGCTCAGGTGTTATGAGAGCCCAGGTTGCTCTGATAGTGGCCTTCAACTCTTCTGCGTTGTTGGGTCTGGCATTCTGCATCTTCCTTTTCACAATACCCCACAGATTTTCTATGGGGCTAAGGTCAGGGGAGTTGGCTGGCCAATTTAGAACAGAAATACCATGGTCCGTAAATCAGGCACGGGTAGATTTTGCGCTGTGTGCAGGCGCCAAGTCCTGTTGGAACCTGAAATCTCCATCTCCATAGAGCAGGTCAGCAGCAGGAAGCATGAAGTGCTCTAAAACTTGCTGGTAGACGGCTGCGTTGACCCTGGATCTCAGGAAACAGAGTGGACCAACACCAGCAGATGACATGGCACCCCAAACCATCACTGATGGTGGAAACTTTACACTAGACTTCAGGCAACGTGGATCCTGTGCCTCTCCTGTCTTCCTCCAGACTCTGGGACCTCGATTTCCAAAGGAAATGCTAAATTTGCTTTCGTCAGAAAACATGACTTTGGACCACTCAGCAGCAGTCCAGCTCTTTTTTTCCTTAGCCCAGGTGAGACGCTTTTCGCGCTGTTTCTTGGTCAACAGTGGCTTGACACGAGGTATGCGGCAGTTGAAACCCATGTCTTTCAAGCGTCTCTTGGTGGTGGATCTTGAAGCACTGACTCCAGTAGCTGTCCACTCCTTGTGAATCTCCCCCACATTTTTGAATGGGTTTTTTTTCCCAATCTTGACTAGGGCGCGGTGATCCCTATCGCTTGTACACTTTTTCTGACCACAGTTTTTCCTTCCCTTTGCCTCTCTATTAATGTGTTTGGACACAGAGCTCTGAGAACAGCCAGCCTCTTCAGCAATAACCTTTTGTGTCTTTCCCTCCTTGTGCAATGTTTCGATGGTCGCCTTTTGGACAGCTGTCAAATCTGAAGTCTTCCCCATGTTTGTGTAGGCTTCAGAACTGGACTGAGAGACCATTTAAAGCCCCTTGCAGGTGTTTTGAGTTAATCAGCTGATTAGTTTGTGGCACCAGGTGTCTTCAAAATTTAACCCTTACACAATATTCTAATTTTGTGACACACGGAATTTTGGATTTTCATTTGTTGCCACTTCAAATCATCAAAATTAAATGAAATAAACATTTGAATGCATCAGTCTGTGTGCAATGAATAAATATAATGTACAAGTTACACCTTTTGAATGCAATTACTGAAATAAATCAAGTTTTTCAAAATATTCTAATTTACTGGCTTTTACCTGTATATATATAATTTTTACGAAAGCCTCTGACCCTCATAATGTCTGCCAAGAAAAGTTCTGGCCCTCAAACAACTGCTTTAAAGAATCAAGTCCCAATTATCATTACAATTTCAATATTTAGTACATTTAGAACATCACAATTGCAACAGGATTACTTGGATGCAATATTTGGCAAAATATTATTATTCCTTCCTGGAATCACAATCTGGAAACCAGTAGCATATTTGACCAGTGAGATGGACTTTTCCTGCCCTTGTTACCTATAGACCTCAGACCATGATGCTTAACCTCACACAGCGGACTGGAGAAGTTGTGATATTGAAAATCTAATAAAACAGTCATAAAAACGTGGGTTAATTGTAATCAGTATTGTGACCCTGACAGTTATTGCAATGTTGCAACAACACGGGATTGTTGGATGCAATATTTGGTTGGATACCAGCAATGCAGTCACACTATGCATGACAGTCATCTGCTTGGCCAGTAGAATGGTGTTTAACTGCCCTAACTGTATATTTGATAGTGACTGAGATGCTAACTCTGAAATTGCATCGATGGAAAAGAAAGAAAAAAGTCAGAAACCTGTGGGTTAGTCATGATCAAGGTTACCATCGCAAAATTCACCAATAGTGTCCCAACTACCTGTGATCCTGATATAGTGCAGCAACATTCAACATTATCATAATTGCAGGGTTTTCTAATATTAATGAGATCTAATATTGGCTCCTCAGTAACTGTGATACCGACACATTAAAGCTTTAAAGAACCTTTGATTGAGTTAGGCATTGGTATTTATCGGTGGGTGCAGCTACATACTGTAAGGACGTTGTGCGAAGCAGTACAGTGTTTTAGGACTGAGGCGCAGAACAAACACAGGTTGGTGTACTTCAGTCTCGTGGGATAGACAAGTGTAATGCCTACAGCTGTTGGACTCAAAGCTTTGCTCCGTGAGTTGGACTCACCATGAACTGTGGTCGGAGGGGCAACTGTAAAGTTCCACAACCCATCAACAAAACGAGGGTCAGGGTCATCTGAGGGAGCCGGGGAAGGGGGTGGGGGGACAAAGTTGGAGAGTGGGACCCCCTGGGTGAAAGAGTCAAGACACATAGAGTCGAAGTACTGGGCAGCCAGGGTCTTAGAGTTGTTGGCACTGGGGTTGAGGGTCTGGGCCAGCTGGTCCAGGGTGCTGTTGAAGGGAGTCTTGAGGACACATGTTGCCCCCACACCTGAAGGAAGACGGAGGGTGTTGACGATCTTCTGTGGACGGGCATCTGGTGACAGCTTACTCCTGCAGTTCCAAAAGTCAAACAGTTAGACAGCACATGGCTTCATTTAAAACAATATTTGTTCCTGGGCAGAATTCCTACCTGGCTTCTAACAGAACATACGGAGTCATAACCTGAGAGCTGCTTCATTAACAGCACTGAAGGTCGGTTGGATGTGAGCAACATCAAACCAACATTGCTTGCTACCTTGCCTTTCAAAGACCACTTTATTAGTCTCTGATAATCTAAACCGAAAACTTCATAGAGCTGCAGTAACCGAATGATCAGTGGTAGTTCTTCCATGAATGGGTCCTTGGGTGATCACCTTCTTCTGCCGCCCCACAAGAAACCAAACACACACCCACACCTCTCAACAAAGTCCATTAAGCAGCAAAAGATGTTCACTTCATAGGTTATCAGAAACATAAACTAAAAATATTGATCTGGAATGGCACAATCGCTCAGTCTAGGTATGAATAGTTTTGCTTTTCGTGTCTCAATCTAAGGTGGTCCTGAAGCTAAGAAAGCTCTTTTGCTTTTTTCTAAATAGGATAAAGGTTTAATAAATCTGTAATTGTGTTTTAAAAGACCTTTGTTCACCATAAAATAATCCAGATTATACCCGAGTACCGGTAGTTTAAAGATGTACACTTTGAAACCACAGATGGTGAAATATAGTCCAGACTCTAAAAAAAGGTAATATTAGCACTTTAATTAAGCACTTCTCCTCAGCTTCAAGTCACCCCCCTCAAGGGACTATCCTATTGACTAGAAAAGCAGTAGATAGAGTAAGTCTCTTCAGTCGTGACAAAAAAGCTCTTCCTCCCTCATGGCGCCCCCTTGTGGTGTCCTGCCTGAAAGCAATATTGCCCAAAACTCCACTGATCCAAACAACTAAACATCCCTTCCTGCATCAAGACAGCAGCATGATCACTTGCTCCCTGATTTATCTCACTCCCTGCCAGCGACACTCTAAACAGTTAACTTTTGGAATTCTTGACATCCATCTTATATAGAACCAGAACTGGACCATATAAATATTGTTTTACACTGTATTATTATCAATATACAGGTGCATCTGAAAGAGATTAGAATATTGCGTAAAAGTGCAATATTTGTTGCCAGTCTTCTCAGAAAGTGAAACTCATATTATATATATATATATATATATATATATATATATATATATATATATATATATATATATATATATATATATATATGTCAGGATTTGGGTTTTGTTCTGATTATGTGTGTGTGTTCTGTTTAGTCTTAGGTTTAGGTTCTGTATTAGTTTTGGTTTATGGAATATGTTAGATTTTATTGTAGTTTGATTTTATTTATGTTTCCAGTTCAGTTCTGTCTACTCCCAGCAATCTGCCAGCTCACTCAATCTGTTTATCTGTCACTCCCCGAACACCAGTTACCAGCCAATCAGATCTGCTCACCTGTCAACCTCCAGTCACTAGCCAATCAGTTCAGTTCATTTCAGTGACCACCTTTCCTTTGATTATTTCCACCTGTCACTTGTAATTAGTCTTCACTCCCGTTCACCTGCTCACTCCCCTATATAGTCCTGCTACAAATCTCTGCAAACTGCCAGATCATTAACGAGCCTTCGGTGAGTTTTGTCCAGCGTTCTTTTTCTGATTGACCTGTTGATATTACCCGGATTGCCTTTTTGACTTCTGAGCCAGCCTGACCCCTGAACCAGATTTTCCTGCCCTGTACGATTGCTTATCTGTTTCTCTGACCTGGACCTGCCTTAGGATATTTTGGGTTTTGCCTTATCCTTGACTGTACTTTTGCCTGTTTGGACTGCTTTTCGTGTACCGGATTTTGGATTGCCAGTTTGACCATTGAGCCTTGCCTGTCCCTGTTATATTATTAAATCCGTTTTTTTGCCTATACCTCTTGTTTGGTTGAATACTGGGTTTGCCTGATTCACGTTCCATATATATATATATATATATATATATATATATATATATATATATATATATATATATAGTGTGTGTGTGTATACATACACATATAGTGATCTATTCTAAGCCTTTCTTTCTTGTAATTTGATGATAATGGCAATGAAAACCCAACATTTAATGTCTCAGAAAGTTAGAATACTGTGAAAAGGTTCATTATTGGAAACTCCTGGTGTCACACCCTGATCAGCTATCTGACACTGTTGCTCAATGCAAAACTCTTGTTTTCAGATGAAAGTCAATTCTGCATTTCATTTAGAGATCAAGGTTTCAGAGTCTGGAGGAAGAATGGAGAGAACCAGAATCCATGATGCTTGAAGTCCAGAGTGAAATTTCCACAGTCAGTGATGGTCTGGGGTGCCATGTCATCTGCTGGTTCTGGTCCACTGGGTTTTCTGAAGTCCACAGTCCTGCAGCATCTACCAGGAGAGTCTACAGCACTTCCTGCTACCTACTGCTGACAAGCTTTCTGCAGATGCAGATTTTATTTTCCAGCAGGATCTGGTACCGGCCCACACTGCCAACGGTACCAGAAGCTGGTCCAATGACCCTGGTGTTCCTGTTCCTGATTGGCCAGCAAACTGGGCTGACTAGAACCCCAGAGAATCTCTGAACTGTGAAGAGGAAGATGAGAGACACCAGACCCAACAAGCTGATGACCTGAAGGCAAATATCAGAGCAACCTGGGCTTCCTGAACACCTCAGCAGAACCTCAGGCTGATGGCCTCTATGCCACGGAGCAGTGATGCAGTAATTCATGCGGGAGGTCCAACTAAGTACTGAGAGCATAGAAATGGACAGACTGTTCAGAAGAAGACATTTGTGCTTAAAACATCCTTTTTTTATTGGTCTAATGTGATTTTCTAGTTTTCTGAGATGCTGAATCTCTATAAAATAACTGTTTCACTTTCTGAAATGACTGGCAAAGAATCTTGCACTTTTACGCAATATTCTAATTTTTTTTTAGGATGTATCTGTAGGTGCAGTTACCTGTACTGGGGTCTATCCTCGTTGGCGTAGGGGATGAAGTTGCCTCTGGGCTGGGTGTAGTTATGATACTGAGAAGGAGACAAGATCAGGGGTGGCAGGTCTCCTGTGGAACACAACAAACAGCCTTCATCCACTACCTTTACATGTTCTGACCACCTGCAGCACAGCAGCCATTGAAAGGCACACTAAACATGGGAGCAGGTGAGTTACAGAAAACTGTATGCAAGAGCTCACCGATCTCTGGCACAGATAAGGCCACAGTCATAGCAACACAGACGAAGAAAGCAGGCAGGAGGATCTGAGAGAATAGGCCCTTGGTGTTTCTCTTGGCACAGTGGAACCTCTTGATGATGAGGCCATGAAACTGACTCAGTTTCAGCCACCAGCCTTCCAACTTGAAGCTTCCCTGCCCCTCCAGGACCTGTGGCTCCGGGGGATTCTCTGCATCGCCTGACGGGGTGTGAAAAGGACTAAATGTCAAAATGATAAAATCCAACATATATGTCCCTTTAAGCTTTATTTATTCAGGAAATCTGACCTTTTAAATAAACAAACAGATCTATTTTCTCCCTCCATCTCTTCACAGTAAGACAGCACCTGGCCCTACCTCTCAGGCTGGCAGAGTCTGACTCTTGGCCATTCTCAAACAGGGGGCAGTAATCTCCATAGAAGTCTGCATACAGCCCTCCTTCGTCTCCTCGCACAGAGCCCACTGATGAGGAGGATCTCAGGGAAGCCTGGCTCTGGCTGAGCCTGGAGCATTGCACCAGATTGCTCAGCTCAACCTCAGACTTCTCATTCTGTACCGAGGGTCCAGTCTCAGGCTGTGGTCCCATCTGGGTTCCAGAGCTCACTGACAACTTCCCCAATGAGCTACCCCCAGGTGAACTCTTCATATCTGCAAAGTGATGAAAAATTCCCTGTTTACGGAGCCTGCAGGAAAGAAAGTGCAGCTCTGCTTACTAAACCCTCCGAGTGTGGTCTCACCAGCATCGCTGTTCTCTAGAGACTGGTCCTCCTCAGAGACTTTGAGGAACACTTCCTCCAATGTGGTGTCCATCACGCCAAAGCTGGTGAGGGCCAGGCTGGCCAAGCTTTGCTCCAAAGCCTAGAGACATAAACATATGCTGTTAGTATGAGTAGATTCTTCTGTTATGTTTTGTAACAAATCAAAGTGCAAACATCTGACTTAATCAGTGATTCTCAAACCTTAACCTTTATCTACCTGCATCCTAATGCTGGGGAATGAGGACCAAAAATAAGATCTCAGTATTTTCAGGCTGAATGCCGATTTGCGATATGTATCTTGATGTGTTTTTCTTTTCATAAAGTAATTATAAAAAAACATCCCTGAATCAAAGCTTTATCCCAAATGTCTCACAGGCATATTTTTCTAACAAACAGCTGTAGATAAATATGAGGAACTGCTGAAAAATAACCTACTAGAACACATAAAAGTATATTTATAACGCAACATCGACCATCAGAATATAAATTACATTGTTTCAACTTTTATCTCTTTAAAAAAACTCAATATTTTTAAAATCATGATATATTGCCCAGCCCTACTGCATCCTCTACCATCAGCTCTGCAACAATGGTCAGCTAGTTGAGGAATATCCCCCCAACTTCCTCAGATTTAATGCAGCTCATACATCAACAAAATAAAAAAAAACAAATTCTGTTCAATTAAGAATGTCCACTCCTGAACTGTTGCAGGAAATGTATCTGCATACTTTTCAAAGACGAACAAAAAACCCCTGAAAATGTGGAAAAATAGCAGCTGAAGCGGACATCAAAATATCGTTACATTTACTATATCTTCATCTACTGGCTAATTAAAGGTTGAACCCCATGCAGTCTGTCTAGGAAAATTCTAGCCTTGGAGGAACTTGTCCCAGACATTGATGGAATTATGAGCGAAGCTGGTTTGCTGTATATCTGTGTGTACCTGAAACAGCCTCTCAAAGCAGCCCTTCTTGACGGATTCGGAGGGCAGGACGTAGGAGAGCTCAGTGTTGGAGTCCGACACCAGCAGGCAAGAAGCCACAAACTGCTGGATAAACTGGGTGACCCGAGCCTCTGAGCAGGGCGACAGCGAAGAGGAGGGAGACAAGGAGGAGGGATGCTTTGGCTGGCTGCCCTGGCCTGGATGGTCAAACCAAAACACAAAGAATGTTAAAGGGACACCACAAGAACTGGGACCCGAGGCCCCGCACCCATGATGGAGCCAGTTTCTCAGCTTTGGATTATGAGTTGCACACAGTTATAAAAGGAATATAATCAATCACTGCTCCAGGTATAACAGATTAAATGTGGTGGGCAAAATCTGCACTCTGGGAGAAACAAAGAGGGCTTTGGGATAAGGACAGCAAAAGGCAGCAGTTTAATCATCTGGGATTCATTTTCTGTTTACACTGAAAGGAAAGGTTGGATTTTACTGAGAGCAACATCTCTGAGAAGATTTGTCAGTTAAACACTTACACAGAAGCAGTGCAATGATTTTACCAAATCAAAGGAGTAAATCTAGGGATAAAAGCATTTCTCATAAATTAGCAATTTACTGTTTGAGCTCCTAATGAAATAAGGAGGCAATGTAAAAACCTCAGATATTTTAAAGCAGCCCTAAAAACTGCACACATACAAATACCAGAAAAAGCCTTTATCCTCATTCTTTATATTCTGGGGAAGTTCACATACTTTGGGTTTATACAGTGCCATGCGAATGTACTCGGCCCTTTTGAACTTTTCGACCTTTTGCTACATTTCAAACTTCAAACATAAAGATATAAAACTGTAATTTTTTGTGAAGAACCAACAAGTGGGACAAAATCATGAAGTGGAACAAAATTTATTGGATATTTCAAACTTTTTTAACAAATAACTGAAAAATTGGCCGTGAAAAATTATTCAGCCCCCTTGAGTTAATACTTTGTAGCGCCACATTTGCTGTGATTACAGCTGCAAGTCGCTTGGGGGTATGTCTCTATCAGTTTTGCACACTGACAGACTGAAATTTTTGCCCATTCCTCCTTGCAAAACAGCTCGAGCTCAGTGAGGTCGGATGGAGAGCATTTGTGATTCAGGTCTGTACATTAACTTGGCCATTCTAACACCTGGATATGTGTATTTGTGAACCATTCCATTGTAGATTTTGCTTTATGTTTTGGATCATTGTCTTGTTTGAAGATAAATCTCCGTCCCAGTCTCAGGTCTTTTGTAGACTCCAACATGTTTTCTTCCAGAATGGTCCTGTTTTTGGCTCCATCCATCTTCCCATCAATTTTAACCATCTTCCCTGTCCCTGCTGAATAAATAAAGGCAGGCCCAAACCATGATGCTGCCACCACCACGTCTGACAGTGGGGATGGTGTGTTCAGGGTGATGAGCTGTGTTGCTTTTACGGCAAACATAACGTTTTGCATTGTTGCCAAAAAGTTCCATTTTGGTTTCATGTGACCAGAGCACCTTCTTCCACATGTTTGGTGTGTCTCCCAGGTGGCTAGTGGCAAACTTTAAACGAGACGTTTTATGGATATCTTTAAGAAATGGCTTTCTTCTTGCCACTCTTCCATAAAGGTCAGATTTGTGCAGTATATGACTGATTGTTGTCTTAAGGACAGAGTCTCCCTCCTCAGCTGTAGATCTCTGCGGTTATCATGGGCCTCTTGGCTGCATCTCTGATCAGTGCTCTCCTTGTATGAACTGAAAGTTTAGAGGGACGGCTGGGTCTTTGTAGATTTGCAGTGGTCTGATACTCCTTCCATTTCAACATTATCGCTTGCACAGTGCTCCTTGGGATGTTTAAAGCTTGGGAAATCTTTTTGTATCCAAATCCGGCTTTAAACTTCTCCGCAACAGTATCTCGGACCTGCCTGGTGTGTTCCTTGTTCTTCATGATTCTCTCTGCGCTTTAAACGGACCTTTGAGACTATGACAGAGCAGGTACATTGATTCCACACAGGTGGATTCTATTCATCATCATCATCAGTCATTTAGGTCAACATTGGACCATTCAGAGATCCTCACTGAACTTCTGGAGAGGTTTGCTGCACTGAAAGTAAAGGGGCCAATTAATTTTCCACGCTCCACTTTTCAGTTTTTTATTTCTGAAATAGTTTAAAATATCCAATAAATTTTGTTCCACTTCATGATTGTGTCCCACTTCTTGTTGATTCTTCACAAAAAATTACAGTTTTATATCTTTATGTTTGAAGCCTGAAATGTGGCAGAAGGTCGAAAAGTTCAAGGGGGCCGAATACATTCGCAAGGCACTGTAGACCTTTTCATGCAGTTATCTGGCTTTTTGAGACAGTCTGGTATTGTACTGAGAATAGATAAAAAGGCAGCCAGGTTTCCCAGAAACCTGTTGATCAAGACCCCTTTGAAGGATTACATGAAAGACAAGGAAGAATGGAGGGGTCCAGACTGGGGCTCGGTACTATGACCACACACCTCGACCTTCACTTTGCTTTTTGACTAGCGTCAGTTTGTATCCATCTCCATAGCTGCTCTTCAGGAAAAGTGGCGTTCCACAGCACTTAAGTTTCCCATGTGAGATGATGGCAATGCGATCTCCCAACAGGTCGGCTTCGTCCATATGATGGGTGGAGAGCAGGATTGTTCGACCTGGGGCAGAGGTACAAACACAGACAGCTGAGACTTTTCTCTGAAATTCCTGACAGCAAGAATGAAAGGAGGAACATTGGCAGCAATGCTTGGAAAACATATGATGAGCATTAAGGAGCTTTCTGAACAATCACAATGTTGAGCAAAGCACAATTGGTGGAGAGAAAAAAAGACTTGTCAAGCCACAAAAAAATGCTATCAGCATATTTTATATACAAAGTTAATGGCATAAGATTTTTCCAGGGTTTGAGAGCAGCATAATATTTATGTACTTGAAAAACAGTCCCTATGTTCATGACTCCAACTGCTGAAACCAAGGGACGAGCCATGGTGGACAGTTCTAGTCCTGAAATTTAGCAACCCGTTCATTGTATCAGTGAAAGGACAGTATACCTGCACTTTTACATAACATCAGACATGTCTTAATGTACATGCCAAACAGAACCTAAAATACAATCATTACACCCATAAAACCTCTAGCCCAGGTCGATCTCACTGTGAATGAAGAAAGCAAAGGAAGTTAGGCAACATTTAATAGGATTGATCGCCTTGTTAGCATCAGCGCAGCTTAAACACGCACATACAGCTAATGTTACAACACTTAAATATTAAATATCAGCCTGGACAGAAACAAGATTGCTTTAAAATGCTGGACCTGTTGCATCACTCACCCTGTTTGTACTTCAGAATCAGGTCCCAAATAGCCCTGCGGGCGTAAGGATCCACCCCTGCCGTGGGTTCATCTAGGATGACAGCCCTGGAGCCGCCAACAAAAGCAATGGCCACAGACAGCTTCCTCTTCATCCCGCCGGACAATGTCTGAACCAAGCTGTGGCGCTTGTTAGATAGCTCCAGGTCCACAATCATCCTGGACACACACACACACACACACACACACACACACACATTGCTCCTAATATCAACCCTCTGCTGGAGTGAGGTTGGAGTACTACCATGGTTTAAAGCCCAATTCCACACAGAATGTTTGACTTGTCTCAGTACCTGGTTTGGGTCAGATCATTTTGCCCTGAAACAAGCTTAGAAGTGAAATAGGGTGACATATAATGAGGCATTTTTTGAGCTCATACTGCCATTCCTTATGTAGTAATAACATTCAGAAACAGAGTGGCTCAAAGTGATCCAAAGAAGGGCCGACTGTATGCACAGTACTGTGTAAAATGAATCTTTCTGAAAACACCCTTTTAAGGCAAAAATACTAATACATGTCTGCCTAACTGTGATATTTTGGTATTTTTAATTGACCCGGCAACAGGCTGCTGGTAACAAAATGCCTGAGCTTCAGACATGGCATTAACATTCCTGCTGATCTGGGACTATTTTGCTTGTGGTTGTTGAGCAGTCAGAACACACCTTAAATTCCTACAGGATGCAGAGTGATTACCTGAACATCTAATTGCTAAAAACTAAAATCCATCCAATTAATGGATGCAAAAGCTTGTATAAATAGATCTATTCAAGAGATCCGGTTTATAGTTTTATTGATGTGCTATTTAGAATCATCACTACACTGGTCACTTTTAATACACTGATAAGTGTATTAAAAGATGTGCTGTGTTATCTTCATAATCAATCAATCAATTAGCTTTATTTCTAAAGCACATTTTAAAAAACGCATGAGTGACCAAAGTGCTGTACATTAAAAGGTTAAAAAATAAGTTAAAAACATACAAAACAGCTGAGTTTTAGGGACTGTCAGCAGCAGTTGATCAGCTGGTCTAAGGGATCGGAGGTGGGCAGTAAGACTGAATCAGCTCACATAAATATGGTGGAGCAAGGTTGTTCAAACATTTTAAAGCAAATAAAAGCTTACAATTATTTTCATAGTTTAGTTTGATCATCTGGAGCTTAATGAACACAGTGTGGTTGCTACACTGACAGGGATCTGGGGTCTCTTATGTAAATGTTGCGTATAGACAAAACCTGGCCTGAAACTGGTGTACGTCACTTTCCATGCAAAGTTTGTGATCTATAAAAAAACAGACTTGAGAGAATATGCAGTCCCTCATGCAAACTTTGACCCATACGTACACCCGTTTTGGAGACAGGGGAAACTGCCGACGCAGATGGTGAGGTGGGAAACTGGCAGCAATTCACCACATTACCATCTGGGTCACCAGTTTCCCCCGTCTCCGAAAGGAGCGTACACATGGATCAGAGTTGCTGTGAGGACCACACATTCTTCCTTCAAGTTTGCTTTTCAGAGATCACAACTTTTGCGTGGAAAGCGCAAGGGACACAACTGACGTACGCCCCGTTTTGTGCATAGTCGACATTTATAAATGAGACCCCTGGTGATGTCTAAGAGACCCAGAAAGCATAATCCTCCAGGCAGCATTGGACAATGTTCCATGTCTGTAGATCTACTGTAGAGAGTTATAGTAGGAGGCTGACACCAATGTAGTAGAGGGATGTGCTGTACATGGATCAGACTGTGGATTCCCACAAGTGCAGCATGCTGGTACTAACTTGTCCATCTCCTTGCGAATGTCCTCCTCAGCCATACCCTTGAGCCTGGAGTAGAACCACAGGTGCTCCTCCACACTCAGCTTGTCAAACAGAACATTGTGCTGTGGACACATGCCCAGGTTCTGACGAATCCGCTCCATTTCAGTTCGGATGTCATGGCCATATATGGTGGCAGAGCCGGAGGTTGGAGGAAACAAGCCTGTCAGGATGGACCTTTGATAACAGGAGGATAAAAACAGAGACACGTTGAAACATTCTCAAATAAAACGCATGATTCTCAGGTTCCTGCGTTCTCTATCCTGAGTCTAATTCACATTTATAGTGACTGATCAAATGGTTGATGTGTAAATAATTGCCTTTATAGTACATTTCCACTGACCAACCACATTATTCTAACTAATGACAGGGAAAGAGAAAAGCATCGACTACCTGGTTGCTATGTCACACCAAGTGAACAATCAATCCATGAAGCTGATTTGTTGGATGAAAAAGAATAAATGAATGCTCCAAGGATTCCAGTTAGTTTGTTGAGGGACAACCTGTGATTTTTGAACAGGATCATTCAGTTGACATTATTATGGGATGTAAGCATAATGCAACGTCAGAAGCAAGCTCCAGGGAAGGAAAACCAGATGACACGGCTGGTGTAAACGGTCTGATCCAACAGTGAGTGGGGGGGGGGGGGGGGGGGGGGGGGGGGGGGGGGGAAGGCGTGCAGGAAAGGATCACAGGCCGGAAGCAAACCGGTCAGCTGCGTCAAGGACTAAGGCCTCCATACATGGGTCATGCACACTACCCCTGCACCATTGGAGCACGCCCCAGACAGAGCATTTTTAATGCTTGATGAGGCCAGTGGCTGTGTTACGGCAGATTTATGAAAACTGCTTTGTGAACACCTCCTTGTGACTATGGCTGTAAAGTGGTCTGCACTGCATCAAGCCAAGAGAGGTTGAAATGCTCTGCAGAAAAATCTGCTCTAAACAAAACCAGACAGGACATGATTTGATATCCAGGATCTCTTGGGGGGTAATAATTCTACTGAACACAACGTGCCAAGCTGTTTCTAAGATGTAATCAGATACTGGCCTCAGATTAATGTGAATCTTCAGACTCTCTCAGTAAGCCACTCCCCTAAATACAACCACTAAGGTGCTTTTGTTAAAGCAAAAGCTTTTGACTTATTACGTCTCAAGATGCCCCGGTTTGGATTGCTCCTTACATGGTGGTTGTTTTCCCAGCTCCATTGTGTCCCAGGAAGGAAACCACCTGGTTTTCATAGAGGTTGAGGCTCAGGTTGTTGAGGGCCAGTTTGCTGCCTGTCTTGTACACCTTGGTCAGTTTGTCTATGCAGACCACTAGGGGCAGGTGGCTCGGCTCCTCCTCGATGCCCCGCATCTCCTCTGGAGGGAAAGATAAAACAGGAGAATAAAGCTAAAGAATAAAAACAATATTTTTGTAGCCACTAACGAGCTTCTGGGATGATTCTGGCTTATCTGGCTACTCTTAGCAAAATTTGTAGAGCTCATTTAAACAGGATGGTTTCCTGGCATAGACCTGGCTTAAATGGTAAATGGCATATACTTGTACAGCGCTATAACTAGTCCAACGACCCCAAAGTGCTTTACACTATAGTCAGTCATTCACACACACATTCACACCCTGACAGTGGTGAGCTATGTGAAGCATAGTTCATTAATTTTCAGAAGGGCGGGAGTCCGACTGTCACACATCAACATAGCTGAGATTCACCTGAGTCCAATTTTTCTGTTGGTATTTTGGCTACAAACGCTTTATAAACCCATCAATGTAGTTTTAACAAACTTTAACACTATATCTGAGAGGAGATCTAGAATAAAAATGTGCATTTTTTTAAAGATCACAGAGATTTTAATTAATAAAAACAGCACTGCTGTTTGTGCAACTTTACAGTGTAGACAGGCTATGCTATGCAGAAGTGACTCGACATTGCAATTCTATAAAGATTTAGAGATTGGCAGGAGTAATTCTATAAAACGGTGACCACAGTGGGTTCAGTCAGCACCAGAAACAGAAACAAATATCAGAGAGGAATTCCCTCATTTGTACAGCCTCCTGGTGTCAGCTGAGAATGTTGTTTTTTGCTTTGTCCTACTCTCAGTGAAGGTGCTTTTCTTTCTCCTCTCTCCCTAAACCATATATGCCCTGTGTCTGCTTCTATGAATCTTTATGGAGCCTCTCTTTACATATCTTTCGAATTGTAAATTATGGATCTGGTCAGCTGGATTGTCAACACAAGAGATCAAATTTTCTCAAAATTGGATTTATGATAACATGATTTCTGCTTTTTGGAGCTGGCGGTTACTAGGAGTATTAAGAAAATCTGAAAACGTCGGCAGCTATTTCGGCCCATGTCAACAATGCCAACTTTAAGGCAGACAGAGAAAAAAAAGATTCTGCCTGTTCGAAAACAAATGCTATTATCCAAATTGTCTCCCCCGGCAATCTTTCTCCTAGATGTTGTGTAAACATCTGTGACCTAGACAGAGTTCTACTGGACCGCCTGATAACGTTCCATCACTATCAATGACTATGGCTGCAAGTATTATCATTAATCATCTAGCTTGGCTTCATTAATCATTAATCTATGGGTTTGTTTATCAAGGTAAGTCTATAACCTCATTTGTGACTGAGGCTGAATTTCATCAAGCCTCCACAAGGTCCGACATTTTCCTCTCAGCCGCAACACAGGGGTTCACGCTGCGTCTTTACGCATTATCCAGCTGGCGATTTTTTCCCTCTTTTCAGCTCTATGCACTTCTAGACTGTTACAGTTTATAACCATTTTCATCACCTTTCGCAGCTACAGGTTTGTCACCTCAGTCTCAGCCCTGACCAGAAATATCTCCTCTATTGCGCAAGGCACTCTGGTGTGTTATCACGTAAGCCGAAGGTTGAGTTTGATGAAACGTGCTGTTTGTGGTCTGAGTGGATGGAATGATTACATTCTGCGCAGCCCCCTAATAGTCTTAAAGGCGAAATCCTATAGGAAATATAGCACTTTTTATGCTTGGCAACCCCAGATTTGATGAGTGTAGGTGCAGCTTTTCAAGCTCTTTGCCTCACTGGTTCCTAAGTGATTTTAGAAAAAACACTATTTGGTAAGATCTGGTACCAGCATAATTTATACTTAATAATACTGGTTTGAGGCGTTGAGGTAGGCGGATTTTTTCCCCATTGGTGCGCTGCGCACAAGTCCATTATCCGGGGTGGGTCTGGGGTCCCGGGGTCCCTGGGGTGTGCCGCCCTCGGGCGGGGGACCCGGCGGGGCCTCGGGGGGTTTGGGTCCCGTGGGGTATGCCGCATGGGGTCTGGGCCGGTGTGCGCCCGGGTGTCTGCCCCGGCACAGGATCTCTGGTGGCTCGTGCCGGATGGATGGCTCGTGCCGGCTGACTGGCCGGGATCCCCCTTTCCTTTATTTATTTTTTTTTTTCAGAAGGTTTGGTGGGTGGGTTGGGGGGGGGGTGGAGGTGTTGGTCCTTCCTGGTGGTGGTTGGCTCGCGGGCCCTGGCACCTATCCCTGGCCTCCGGGCTATGGTGGTGCTGCTGGCGGGGCCCCCTTCTCCGTGTGGGTTCTCGGGGAGCGGGGCTGCCTATTGGAGTAAGTAGGGGAGCTGGCTCCCTGGGAGTGCAGCAGGCCCACCAGTCCTTTTCTCCCCATCCCCGTAGTCCTCCCTCTGCCTGCTCCATCATGCTGCCACACATGTAGGAACTTGGGGAGGGGGGCGTTACTGGAGGTTGCCACTTTCTGATGACGTCCCTCACCCCAATTTTATTATGCATTTTAGACACTTTCACTCAAAACATTTTCACAACGCATATACATGTAGGCCATTGTATGGGGGGGTGGGGGGCAAGGACATCTGGGGGGGGGGGGGGTCTAATGTTGTGTGAGCATCTCCTCTGATGGCTCCCTCCATCCCCTCTCGCATTCAGACATTGAGGGTTCTGGGCAGTTGCTTGGAGGGGGTGCGCTGGCACCAGCTACCTTCCGGAGGGGGGGTGGACTGTGCCGGGTACCCCTTTCGGTACTCCCAGTTTTAAACACACTTAGGAACAACACGCATCTCTGCCTTGAGATGACATGTTTCATGATTTAGCGCTATATAAATAAAATTGAATTGAATTGAACACAACATCTGAGCGGGCGTAGGGAGGATCGGGGTCTTTCCCACAGCCCCGCTCTCCGATTACCGCATGGAGTCTGGGGCCTGGAGGAGAGGCGGGCTGCCGGGTCTGGGGTCTGGGCGGGGGGTTGTTGTGGGGCCCGGGTGGCTTGCCCGGGAATGGGGCTGATGCCTCTGCTCTCCCCAAAAAGGGGTGGGGGGAGGGGTGGTTAGGGTAAAGAGGGGGAAGGAGTGGGTGTAGGTATTTAGGGGGGGGGGGGGTCTGGTTGGGTGGCCGTGCGGGTCATGTTGGCCCCCTACCCCGGGGGGGCTTGGGCCGGGGGCGTCTGGTCCGGGGGCGGGATGGGGGTTCGGGACCGAGCAGGTAAGGTGGATTGTGGTGCCCCCCCACCCCCACTGGGGGCTAGGTTGGATGTAAGTGTCACGTGTAAATGTGTGTATGGCGTTTTTTTTAGCCAGTACATTGTGAGTGGGGCACTAGGGTGGGAATGTTTGTGAATGAGATTGTGTTTTTTTATTTATTTATTTTTTACCAGGTTTGGGTCCGATCCGCTCCCTCTCCCAAGAACATCTCAAGTCTCCGCTAGATGCGGAGCTCATCCCCCCGTCCTGCTCCCCTCCGCTTGCTGGCGCTTTGGCCCGCTGGCGCATTGGTGGCCCTCGGGTTCGGGGCGGATCCCCGGGAGGGCGCTGGTTCATTCCTGGCGGCTGCTTCACGGGGCCTGGCCTCCCGGGGCTCGCCCCCCTCCCCCCCCCCACCTCTTCCCTTGGTGGGGGGGGGGGGGCGGTTCTTCTGTGTTGGCCCCTCCTGGGCGCCCTGCTTTGGGGGTCCCTTTGGGGGTCTGGGGTTATGGGTCCCCTGGCGCCTACCTCTGTGCTCGAGGGAGGCAGATCTTTGGTTCTTCACATCCAGTATTGAGCATTTTTCTTTTGGATAAATTTTACATAACCAAGTGCACTCTCAAAAACATACAGGTGCTGGGTTCCAGGTACTCAGTGTTCACTTCTATACAGAATGCCTATCATTTATTTATTTAAACATTTATTTTCTCTGACCTTTCACATTATACATGTCAGATTAAATAATACATATAATTCAGCAACAATATCAAGGTGTTACTTCATTGTATCTGTATACAATACTATATTAGTTGGTTGTGCTGTTCTTTTATCTCATTCTTTCACCTCTTCTCTTTTTCTTTTCTCTTCTTGTTCTCCCTTTACTCTTCTACTTTCCCATTGTCCACATAATGTGATTACCTCCTGCATGAATCATAATAAAGCTGTTTGCATGCATGAATCAAGCGGAGCACTATGTCAAAAGCTGACTGCTCCACTTGTGAAAGCAAAATCTGTCGAGCTTCATTTGGCAATAAGACAACAATTCTTATGGCCACATTGCTAGACAGGACACTGGGAAAAAAAAAAAAGAAGGCGGGGTTTAGACTGAGCTTTGAATGGACAGAGCTGTAAACGGATCATCCGCAGCCCAGATGGGCTTAGTTATCTTTATGCGTGAAAAATGTCATGTGTGTCATGTGTGCGTGTGCAGTCAGGGAAATGCGTATGTCACATTGTCCTTGAGTAAGAGTTGAGAGCCCTGGTAAATACACACTCAAACACATCAGCAAAGCTTTGTTTTAAGAATGCTAGTGGGCGGCTTGGCCTGCTCCAGGTTTTAAACCTGAGTCAAAGCTTAAAACAAAACAGTAAAAACCATTGAAAGTAAACCTTTTTAAACTTTCCCTGCCAGTTAGAATGAAAGCAATGGGGGGGGGGGGGGGGGGCAAGCTGAGTACATCCCTCTCCTTTTCCAACATCAGAACTGAACAGACGATTGCCATGAAACAAGCTGCTTACGATCTTTCTAAGCTGTGCAGGAGAAAAGCTGACCCGGGAGCGAGCCATACTGCACAGAGATCAACATGCTGCAGCCCCCGCAGCGCTAGGACAGCCTAGGACCCGGAGCCGCCTCTTCACAGCCACGCTTCGAGCTAGCCGCCTGTTGCTGCTGAGACATCTAACTTTACATTGGAGTAATTCACTGGCAACTGCCACAACCAGAAACAACGGAGAGGTTTGGCAGAGAAATAAACAGGGAAAGTTTACAATGGTTTACTTAATGTGTTTTATTGGTGTTTGTACCAGGGTTGTATTAGGGTTTTATATATTGATAGGATAATGATGTTTGTATTTTCCGGTCCGCTCATTACGACTAAAATGGAGCTTAACGTCTTTTCAAATTAGCGGTGAATGTCCGCAAGCATAATGCTATTAGCTTCCTCGATGACATTAATGCTAACCCCGACTCAACGGAACTACGGTTCGTTTTAAACATAAGGTTTGTTTTCGTTTCGCTCCGCTATCGTTTAATAATGCTATGAGCATTAGTACATCATTAACAGGGAAGATTAATATCGATTTAATGGTGTTTTGTATAACATTAGGATTAAACTATCAAGAGACCGATCGCTATAGCGCCCCTAGCTTCCGAGAGGAATAATTTCATGAATAAAATCGAAGTGTCCTAAAGGGAATTGATTTCACAGAGCAAATCATTCTTTAAAATGTTATTTTCTCAACTAATATTTTGTTTAACTCAGGATTGGCATTGTGAATGGGTTGAGACACATATCGAATGTTGTTCTAAATTAGTTAAGCTAATTTGATCTCATTCTACATTAAGTAAGATGAACTTTGGTTCTCTAACTTAGATCTACAGCGAACCAGGATTCACTTAATCATTCTGATGATGGTTTTCAACCATTTTATTTGTCTTTTTGTTTCTGTTGTGTGTACATAGTTCCTTTTTTTTTATTCTTCAGTTTGCTTGGTAGTTTTAATCAAGCTTCACTAGCCTAGAGGATTTGCTGGTTGAAATATGGTGTTAATTCAGATAAACAGCATTTTATAGTGATGTTCTCTGGATGTTCATTTTATTTCTGTTAATGAATTCTTGAACTTGAAGAGAAGTCACTCCTTTATTCTATATGTGTGCAGAGTTTGCTGTTAAAAGAACGGCAGTGCTCGAGTCATTCCTTTCAACAATTATCCTGATGTCAGCTATTTGGGCTGATATTTATGGGACAATACCTAACCAGAGTTATTTATTAAACATTAAATAATTTAAAACAGTGTGTAATAATAGCACAAGAGATTTATTCCACGTAAATGATTGCAAAACACCTCTGAGACCCTCTACCAAAATAATAAAAATTCATATGTAAATCCCACTATATTCAATTGCAGCATAATATATCAAATCTTTTCTCACTCTATAGAGTTCTACTGTTCTTCAATTATGCATTACGTGTTGTCATTTCTGCTTTAACTTTCTGCTCTCTCTCTTTTATCTTCATAGTAGGTACACCTGGTCTGGCGTTCTGTTAAATGTGACATCATCCAAAGAAGACAGCTCACCCGCTATTACCATCTAATGTAGAACAGATTACTGGATCAATGTGTGCTTCTGTGCTTTTTGTCTGTCTTGTTGTGTCTCTGCTCTGTCTTCTGTAACCCCCAGTCGGTCGAGGCAGATGACCGTTCATACTGAGCCCGGTTCTGCCGGAGGTTTTCCTTCCTGTTAATGGGGAGTTTTTCTTCCCACTGTCGCTTCATGCTTGCTCAGTATGAGGGATTGCAGCAAAGCCATGTACAATGCAGACGACTCTCCCTGTAGCTCTACGCTTCTCCAGGAGTGAATGCTGCTTGTCGGGACTTTGATGCAATCAACTGGTTCCCTTATATAGGAACATTTTTGACCAATCTGTATAATATGATTGAACTTAATTTTGTAAAGTGCCTTGAGATGACATGTTTCATGAATTGGCGCTATATAAATAAAATTGAATTGAAATTGAATTGAATTGAAATCTTTTCTTTTTTTGCCTGCGGTAACCAATAGGCTTCTGAGAATTGAGCATTTGCTTTAGTGTCAAGTGTTTGAATTTTTAATATGGGAAAAAACCCCAGTCATACGTGAAGCAAATCTAATTGCCTTAAAACAGCTTAACATCACATTAACACTTCACAGAACTGTGTGTGATTCCATTTTCATCTTTAACTGAAGTCTTGAAGTTTTTCTTACTTAAACACTCGGTTTTTTAGAGAGGTCTGGAGGAAATAAGGTTTACCATTACTAAGGATCCTTGCCTTTTGTCTGCCTGAACCTGTAGAACATTAGAAGAAACCATCATCACAAGCCCAAAATAAACTTGAACTCTCCATACCGGACCTCCGCTGGTCCATGGCACACGCCTGATCCTCCTCCATCACACTGAGCCTTGCAGCTCCACCTCCACACCAGGGCCAGTCCCAGGTCTCAACACGTCCACTGCCTGACCAATAGGATCTCTGCAGAGGGAAGTACCATGGACGTGGCAGCCCATACATCCCTGCAGGAAGAGTCAAACTTGGGTTTAATCACTATGAAAGGAGATGGTAAAGGCAATGATTCAAAAAGCAGTGATTTCCCACCTGGGTGAACAGCTTCTATGTACCAGGTTAGCACGGCGTACACCCCAGCATCAATTATGAGCATCATCATAGAAAGACTCAGGTTAAAGTCATCGCCCTCTACTGGTGACTGACTGATGGTGCGCCACTGGATGCCAACACCTGCCACCTCATAGAGTGCAAAATACTTGGAGCCAAGGCCAAAGGCTGTGGTGGACATGAGAGACTGGAACCAAGATATAACACATCTATAATGAGTCATCATGCTGAGTATTAGGATGACAGCAACATATGCAGAACAATGACATATAAAAAGTGAAAAAGGCCTTACAGCAATGCACTTCTCGAAGGCAGTGATCTTATCATGGGCCACCTCCTCCCTTATTGCTACATACATGTAGGGCACATAGCTGAGGAAGTAGATGATTCCTCCGCAGGCTGAAGCTAGTTTAGCTTTGGAGTAGATAACTGACACCAAGAAACTGGAAAACAGAATTTTTTTTACAAAACCTATTTATCTAATTATTTCATTTCATATTATGTTACCTCCAACAAATGTTTGGTCCCACTGAGTCAGACTCTATTAAGAAACACATTTTAAAATCGAACACATCATTACTTTTACACAAACAGTTCTTGTGCCGCTTCCAGTATAGTTGGGTTGTTTTATCATACAGCAAAACAGTAAATCTGTAGTTATTAAAAGCGGGCCACCAGACTTATAATACGCTGGGGGAAACCCTGGTGTGATAAAATTTTTATTTCAGCTATTTTTTATACTCATAACTGATTATCATATCTAAATATGCCAGATTATTTCAGACATTGTAGTGAATACTGTGCCATGAAACTTAGTACAAATATATAGTACAAATGTAAATGTAATTCACAAATGTAAATGCTTTTTCTGTTACTAACTGAAAAAGATTTTACATTAGTGAGAAGACCTGTAAAGTGTGGCCCTGAAAAAAGGTGTAAATCAAGCTGGTCACTGAAAATCACAGATGTGGCTGCACTGACTGAAATATTTTGCCATCTTTAGAAATTTGAAAAAAGCCCAATTATTTCAGAAATGATTAACGAAAAACTAAAATCCATGTCTTGCTTTCAGGATAAAGTTCAGTTATTAAAAACCCTTATCAGTAAACGGACTTCTGAAACTATGAACTTGATTCTAAGGTGCATGCAGGAGGATAAACCTGGGGTCAGAGACCAGTGTTTGTAAGTGAAACACTGATGCATTATAAGAGTGTGAAAACCTGAAGCGCTCACCAGAACATGATGGTGGCCACGGCATAAATGGTCAGAAAAAGCCAGATGATCAGCGGGTCACTGTGGAGCAGCACCCTGCCGTACTTCAAGATGGCTGTGAGAGCAGTAACGGAGATGGAGAGCTGGACAAAGCCAGTGATGAACCAAGCCACCCAGTGGACCGCATTGTTCAGACCCATCATCTTCATTACCTGATGAAAGAGGCTACTGGTTACACAAGGGATTTTATCAAATTCATCCAACACTCTAATAAAACATGCCTTATGATTGCCTGTTTTTCACTTTATCCGTTTTTTATAAAAACCTGCATCATTTTTTGACCCACTCCTCATCCTCAGCCCAGGTCAAGGTCTAAAAACACCAAGCCTTCCACTAAGGAACATAAAAGTGATGGTGTAAATCTCAAAGGTGATTTACCTTTATTTCATTTTAAACAGTATATTCCAGGGCTCTGCAACCTGTGGTTCCGGAGGCTCTTTGAACATTCCACAACTGTAGCTAAAAATGATGAAAAAACAACTAATGTCTTTAGACCTAGATATAAAAACAAATGCAGGTTTGATCACTTTTTTCATGGAATAATTGTATTGAATTTCCACAACATAATCACACTATAAGTACTAGTAATATTTTTAGATCTATTTTCTAGGTTGGAAAATATGTGCATTTCTAACATAAATTTCAACCAAATTTCAACAACCCTTAAAGGTATACTTTGCAACCGGGGTTGATTTTCCAGCGAGGCTCCCCCCAGAGGGCGAAAGTAAAAGTGCACTGTCGTAAAGATGCTCAGCTGTTCTCCTGGTTTCTCCGTCAAGCCAGGCGCGGTTGTTTTGAGATTAGCAGACAGGCGAACGCAACGAATCACCATCCTGCTGTTCAAGCAGAGCTACGAGGGGGCGCCCTCCCCCCCTCTCCGTCCCCGTCAGTGGAGTGAGGGGAGCGGGCGTCCCCGAAGCGACCTCCGCCCGGCCCGGGACCCGCTGGGCCCGGATGTCGGCTCGCGGGGGGTTTGGGGAGGGCGAGCGTTCTGGTCCGCGCGACATGCTGGTCGTCTGTTTCCGTATGCCGCGCGGCCGCCGGGACGTCTCGTCTTTCCTCTCTCCCCTCCGTTCCCCCCGACGCCCGGTGCCTCACGAGCCGCGTCCGAGCGTCGCGCCGTACAATTTGAGAACACAGATCAGCACACAGATGAGCGGTGAACTTTTAAACCCCGCGGTTCCGTCGCACAGTTTGAGATGTATATAAGTACCACGACTGAAAAACTCGTACAGTGTATGCCCGGCTTAACACAGTGAAAGTATGAACATGCACAGAGAGAGAGAGAAACCATTCCAATGTTACTTACAATCGCATCAGCAAAAACGCGAGGTCCGCGTCAGCCTTGCAGCCTTGCAGCCTTCTCTTTCTTTTAGCTCTCGCCATGCGGGAAAAGCTTGCCCGATGTTCACCCGTGTACGACTCCTCTTTCTGTCCAGAGCCCTTTTCCTCTTTCTTGCCTGCTCCGACATGGGCTTTCGCTGTTTTATCGCCGGTTCCGCCATGACAACTGCACAAATATCGCCACTGCGCTAGCACCGAGCATGCGTTTCACTGGGGGCGTGTAGCAGTTCTCGCCATAAAGCAAGACCGACTCTCGCGATGCACGAGACTTCTGAGCCTGTGGGCGCGGGCCGAGGGCTCCTGCAGTTGCAAGTATGGTATTTCCCCTACAGACCACCAGGGCGGCCGAGAAAACCTTTGTTCGACCTGAAATGACTCATTTAATCATCCAAAACGGTATGGAACACATTAATTAACTGAAAAATGTTGCATAGTGTGCCTTTAAGATGAATTTCTGGGGTGTTGAAATTTTTGAAATCCTTTTTTTTGGATGTTACATAATAATACAAATAAAATGGTTCTTTAAAATTGACAGTACATTTCCTATAGAAGATATTTATCAAACGTATGTGAAAAAATGGCTCTTTTAATTGTCAAGCGGTTGCAGATCACCGGTATGATCCTACGATGTTTGTTGATTTGTCACCAGATGACTTAATTTTGTAATGATTCACGTTTTCTCCTGCCCTGTTAGTACTTTGGTGCCGCCACATCTCTCCTGCCTTCTCCCTGCAGTGATCAGTCTCATCTAGTCCACCTGTGCCCTGCCTGATTGCCTCCCTGTTTTACCTGTGCATTGCACTATTTAAAGGAGCCATCACCTGAAATTCTGACTTTTTCATGTTAAAACTTGTGTGTTTTTGTTGGGCCTAAGTTAAAACCTTCCAGAAGATCAGGAGTGTGAAAGTGACTTGGTTTTTGTATGGGCGTAAGGGGCGTTTCCAACAGAGACTCATCTGCATTGCACTCAGTAAGTGCTGTTCCTTGTGTAACTTTTTACCAGGGTTCTCTCTTCTCTGTTCGCTTTGCTCTGACTGCACGGAGCTTTTATTATGGGCAGCTGCAGCGTCTGTGTGTGTGTGCGTCTGTGTGAGAGAGAGACAAAAACTCATGGCAGCGCTAACACTGAGAAATGATGGTAAAGAAACCATGGCACATGAACGCACGCAAATTCTCGCACGAACCCTCGTGAAAAATAAAAAAGGTAAGAAAAAGGGTAAGAATAAACTCTATTTAAAACATGTTTCTCCTAAAAATGACCAAACATAAATTTAAAGACATTTTCAGAAGATAGCATATGTAAAATACCAGGTTATGACTCATTTAAGTGCTTCACAGCCACTGCCTCCTCGCCAGATTATCGACTACCTGGTGCCAGTAAAAGTCCTTTCTTTCCATGCTCTCTAGTGCATGAATTTACCCCTTAGCCTTCCCCATGAGCTCTACTTGGATCTCTACAGCTCATCTGATATCTGGACACCAACCCCCACTTCACCTCTTGACTACTGATTCCTGCCAAAACCCTCTGATAAGAATCTCCTCAGTGACTTCTTTATGAATGACCATTCCGTAAACATTTACCTCGCTTTGGATGCTGGATAACAGATCTGGTTGAAAGGATTTTTAGTGCCATTTAGTATAAATGAGGCAACTCCTTCTAATTATTTAAATTTTCACATTCCCAGAGCTACAAGATGATGAGGAGGAGAGGCAACCATCTTTCAGTCTGATTTATTAATTAGTCCCAGGCCTATTAATAACTCCCATTCTTTTGAACATTTAACCCTTAGTTTTTAATATTCATGTTGACACTGAATGTGATAATCTTAATGTTGCCTTTAGTATCATCCTAGATTCAATGGGTTTTTCTCAAAATGTGCATAAACTGACGCACTCTTGCCTTCATACTTTGGACCCTGATTGCAAAGAATTAACAGTATTTCCTCACAACCCTGTCCTATCTGACCGTTTCTAATAACCTTTGAGTTAAATTTGGAGTTCTCCACCCCCAAAAGAAGGTTTTATTTTATTTATTTTTTATTTTCAGTTTCTTTGAGCAAAAATACAAGTAAGATTTACATTTAAATGTTAAGACATTTTAGTAGTGCTCAAAAGGAGTAAGCAGAAGTTCTGAGAACTTATAAGAACCTACCCCCAATTACAATATTCATGTCATGTAACATATGGAGTCTTTTGATAAAAGGCATTACAAATCAAAGCACAGTTACATGAATATGGTGTCTTATTTTAAAGCAATTGTACAGAAGAATATATCTAGTAGTACTTATTGAAAATGTTACAAATTATCACATTTAAATGTTTGGGTTACAAGCATATTTTTTAAAGATGACATATTTATATCTGCTTTTAAATTGTCTTAGCGTGGTACTCCGTTTTATTTCTATATCTAACCTATTCCACAACACAACTCCTGCTTGGCTGAGCCCCAGACTTTTAAGTGTGGTGTGAACGCCACATCTTCTCAACACAAATTCTCCTCTCAAATCATAATTCTCTTCTCTACTGTTGAACATTTTTTGTATATTGCCAGGAAGTAGATCACGGCTTGCTTTGTACACTACAGCAAGAGTTTTAAGTTTGATTAAGTCTTCGATTTTCATTATGTGAGATTTTAAGAAAAGTGCATTAGTATGATCTCTGAATCCAACATTATGAATGATTCATAAGGCTTTTTTCTGAAGTTTGATAAGTGAATCTAGATTACTTTTGTACGTATTACCCCAAACCTCTATGCAATAACTAATGTATGGAAGAACTAATGAATTGTAGAGGATATGTTGTGCTCTATAGTCAAGCAGGTGTCTTACTCTATAAAGTATTGATATACTTCTTGCCATTTTTAATTGAACGTTTGCTATTTGGGGTTTCCAACTTACATCATGACTTAAAATCACACCCAGAAATGCATGTTCATTAACTCTCACAATATTAATATTGTTTATTTGAACATTTACTTGAATGTCTTTCAGTCGTTTGCCAAAAATTATTATTTTAGTTTTAGAAATGTTCATTGATAATTTATTATTGTCAAACCATTGTTTTAACTTGTTTAATTCTGTTGAGATTTCAGTCATTAGGAGCTGTAGATCTTTCCCTGAGCAGACTATGGTAGTGTCGTCTGCAAATAATATAAACTTAAATTTAGCTGAGATATGACAAAGGTCGTTTATATATAATAAAAAACAGTTTAGGGCCCAAAATAGATCCTTGGGGCACACCACAAGTGATGTACCGTCTTCTAGATGAGAATTCACCTAGCTGTACATATTGTTCCCTATTAGACAAGTAGGATTTGACCCAGTTCAGTGGAACTCCTCGAATGCCATTTTTCTCAAGTTTTTGTATTAATATTTGATGATCCATTGTATCGAATGCTTTTTTCAGATCTATAAAAACTCCTACAGGGATTAATTTATTATCTATATTTTCAATTATCTCCTCAACAACATCCATTAAGGCTAAGGCAGTACATCGTTTGTTTTGAAAACCATATTGATTTTCATTAAGTCATTTATGCTTCTCTATAAACCTATCGAGACGAGCTGAGAAAACCTTTTCTAGAATCTTTGAAAACTGAGGTAAAATGGTTTCCTCAGTAACACAGAAATGCCCAGCAGATGGCAGCAATGTTGTTTCTTCCCATTCACAAATTGACGCTTTTGTTGATGGTGTCCCTTCTTTGTTGCGATTTGCATTAGACAACGTAGCTCCCTTGGAAAAGAAGATGATTATTCACAGGGAGCTGGCTCCCTGGTTTAATTTAGTGCTGCATACTTTGAAGCACATAGTACAAGCACATAGTCCATTTTCACATTTCAGTTTTTTTTAAAGTCTAACTCTTGGACTGAATGTATTTAACGCAGATGCATTCAAATAGTCACCAGAGTAAAGAAATGTATATTATATGTGAATTAAGTGCACCGTTTGGAAGTAATTTTGATAAAACTTGCTGTATAAGCGAAAGAGCCCGAACATTCCTCAATCGGCTGCTCCGGAATGTGACGTCACAAACAGAACTAGTACCGTGCATCCGGCTGCTAACACTACGACTTTCGCTACCGATTTATTACATTTAATTAATAACTCGTACTCTACGTACAAAAAATTTATAAAACAAAAACGTCTGATACATCTTCAAACTCCACCTCAAGCATCGGCGACTGCGATACCGAATATATATACGAAGAAACGGAGTTTGAACAAGGTGAACCTGAGGAGACTATATCTAACGCTGCCCAAGACATAGAGCCCATGCTCCATTGTAAGTAGCCCTCACAATCCTCGCTCGTGAAGTGTGAATTGCATAACACACTTTTGTCACTGGCGGCAATCCAGTCCTTTCGCGTTTCTTTTACGAATTTATCCCATTTCTTTCGGACCTTTTGATCCTTCGGCCAAGTATGTAGCGCTACTTTCTGGCCTGCACTAGACCGTGGTGAAGTTGGTTTGACATTGGACATTCAAGCTCCGCGGAGTCAGCGGAGCACTCTTGAGAAACAAAAATCAAATCAGATTTGTTGACGGTCCCACCGCGTATAGGAGGAGGGAGCAGCTGAGACACGCTGGCCGAAATCGGAGTCCTTCAACCGGATCAACCGTGAGCTAGATCCCGCTGACTTCGCGGAGCTTGAATGTCCAATATCAAACCAACTTCACCGCGGTCTGCACTACAGCCACCAACTACGCACCTAGAAGCCATGTTATCTTGTAATTAGTTCGGCGATTTTTTTTAAAAGCGCTTGCTCAAAGTAGACGTGGATCAGCAGATTTGGTGTGTGAAAGAAGATACTGGAAAACATCCATATATATCCTTGTTCGCCGTACCGGTTGTACAACGTAAACAATGTGTGTTTCTATGCAAGTTCGCTTCGCGCATTCTCGGTGTTCTTGAACTGACGTCACACGTCGGAAATGGCCAATCGTAAACGGAGGCAGCACCCAAACGTGGAATTCCATAATCGGTGTAAAAAATGCGCCATATTTCATATTTAAACTTAATGTGAACACTTTTGATACATGAATATTCAAAGTTTACCTTGTTCTGGAAGTTATCCAACAGTTTTTAGGATATATTTTCAGTCCAAGAGTTAGACTTTAAGGTTTCCTACTTCCATTTCTGGAATATTGCCAAAATTATAAATATTGTATCCAGGTGGGATGCTGAAAAACTAGTCCATGCATTTGTTACCTCAAGGCTGGACTTTTGTAATTCTTTACTATCAGGAAGTCCACAAAATGCAGTTCAAAGCTTTCAGCTGATCCAAGACACGACATCGAGTTCTTGAGTTAAATCAAGAATAGAATTTAAAATTCTCCCTCTCTCATTTAAAGCCCTTATTAATCAAGCTCCATCACATATTAGAGATCTGATTACCCCATATGTTCCTAACAGAGCACTTCGCTCTCAGACTGCAGGTCTGCTGGTGGTTCCTAGAGTCTCTAAAAGTAGAATGGGAGGCAGATCCTTCAGCTATCAGGCTCCTCTCCTGTGGAACCAACTCCCAGCTTTGGTTCGTGAGGCAGACACCTTGTCTGCTTTTAAGACAAGGCTTAAAACTTTCGTTTTTGAAAAAGCTGTCTCTGCTCTGTCTTCTCAAACCCCCAGTCGGTCGTGAAAGATGACTGTTCACACTGAGCCTGGTAATGCTGGAGGGTTTCTTCCTGTTAAAGGGGAGTTTTTCTCTCCACTGTCGCTTCACGCATGCTCAGTATGAGGGATTGCTGCAAAGCAATGGACAATGCAGACGACTGTCCCCTGTGGCTCTACGCTCTTTCATGAGGAATGAATGCTACTTGTCAAGACTTGATGCAACCTGCTGGGTTTCCTTAGAAAGGAAACTTTTTGACCAATGTGTCTGGATGATTTGATTGAATTTGACTTTGTAAAGTGCCTTGAGATGACATGTGTTGTGAATTGGTGCTATATAAATAGAGGTGCTATATATAAGAAGAGGTGCGCTCGATTGATGGCCCAGCCTAACACTCACGCCCATGTAACTAGTCTGAGTCACTGCTCTGCTGCCAGAGCAGCAGCTGCGGTGAGGGTTAGAGGAAGTGAACATTTCAAGTTCTGTTTGTCACCAAGTCATCCAGTCACCACCCTGTTCTCTCTTTTTGAAGAGTTTCGTGTGACGTGGCATATCCTGAGCTGCTTTATTAATTCTGCTTCAATAAACCTATTTTACTGTAAACTTACTCTCCTGTGTTGGGGCTGAATTTGCAGGTCCCCTGCGTGATTCGTGACACATTTGTTATATTACAGTTATTAATGAATATTTTTCTTCTGTGCCACAATTTTCAGATTTATAGTTTTAAAACAATAAAAAACTGAAACATACAATGACATTTTTGGTTAAGTCTCAAAGTGTATAAATGTTCAAGGGGTGTGAATAGTTTTTTCATAGCACTGCAGAAACAAATTAAAATTACCTTTTGTACTAAACCTGATGAACACTTTGAGTTTGTTTTAGATTTTTAACTTTGCAGTTGTCAGTACAGCTTATGCATGTGTTTCTATTATGAATGTGTTTAATAAGACTAACCTGCTCACTTAGAATGCACTGCAGCAAAGCCTTGATCCAGACTAAGGACAAAGGGGGGAAAACAGTGCCTCCTTTCATCTTCACTCTTATTCTTTCAGCAGCGTTACCTGCTCCACAGAGTAGCTTTTCTCTAAAAGCCTCTGCGTGGAGCAGAACAAACACTGGACCCAAATTCTGAGATCTCTTCAAGAAACTAAATGAGGTCAGTTTCCATTTTGCTGCAGAAATGCAGAAAGCTTCACACGACCACATCTACTGTATGTCCATCTACAAGACTTTTTTTTGTTGTTGCATTGGCGGAAATCATCAGTTTACACAATACGCACATTTTGGTGTACATTAGAGCTATGTTAAATCATACTGTCTGAGTCAGCACATGTGTGATACTGATAATAAATACTCCAAATAATGATAAAATACAAGTTAAGTGAGGATAAATCATAACTAGCTAGGTGTAAAGCCACAGGGACTATAAACGCAAGCATCCAGTCTGACCTCTTTAAGCCGATGTTCTTTCTCTGCTACAATGTGCTGAATCATCATGGCTACTGAATAAACCCAGGATATCACCATACACAGTGGCATCATGTGCTCGATCACAAACAGAAAACTAAAGGGAGCAAAACAAAAAGACAGAAAGTAAAGACACAGTCATTAGATCACACTTCATTTCAAATGCATAACTGTTACTCTAATAAGAGCAAAATCAAAAGGTTTTAAGACACTTTTATTAGATACAAAAGATTTTACATCTGAATCTACTGATTATTCATATCTGCCTGGGTTTTACAGAAAGAGCATAAAAAGTAGAGTATGTGATATGAAATCCCGCTACTTACTCGTCTCTGGTGTAACATGGGTAAGGGAACATCTGGACATAGTTACCGGGCTCCACCACATCATGGCCCACAAAGGTGTTGATTATGGCTCTTTCTATCATGTCTAAAGAGACAAACTAAGGTTAGAAGAAATACGGTGATGTTTAAGGAACACTCATGGTAATAAGTAAACAATTTAATTTACTTATGAAAAGAAATGTGGTCGTTTAATTTATACCAAACCCTAAATTTGCATAAATTAATGCGTTTTTATTGTGTATTTTTCAAACGGTGAGTGGGAAAAGTTCACCCAGTTATTTGATGACAAAGTTTAGGCCAAGCTTCCACAGTCGGACAGATGGCCTCACATTTGACTAAAGAATGTCTTAGTAAGCTTGTGTTTGACTCATACTGCAAGGTGCGCAAATCATTTAGCAGCTTAACAAGCCCAAATCATCATGACTCCACCACCATGCTTCACAGCTGGAATTAAGTGGGGTCTTTCTGACATGCGGCCATTGGTTTTCTCCAAACTTTGAGAAGTACATCAGGTCTATTTTTGGCCTCATCACTCCAAAGAGCAATGTTCCTGTAGCCTGGTAGTTCATTCAGATGCAGATTTTCAAACCTAGTGAGAAGAGGCTTTTTCCACCTAACAAGACAATGTTGCTCAGTCTTTTTCCAACTGTCCTAGGAAGACCTTTAACATTACACTAAAAATGGTTTAACTTGTACTCACTTTGCCATCAATCAGTTAAGCACAAATATGTCCTTAAAGGGAAATATCAACAGTTTTACATCCACTCATACCTCTTGTTGGGTCTGTGTTTTTCCCTGTGAAGTTAATAATTACACCTACATTCAGCATACTGAGGATAAAGCTGTTTTTAATTTATCAGTGCCTAATTTAAAAATCTATGGGCATACTTGGATATAATAGGTTATCCTAAGAGCGCAAATATTGCCTTGTTAGAATGTAATTTTGGTCATGCTGCAATAGATACAACTAAATAAGCTTTTATATTTATGTTATTTCTGCATCAATTCAAATAGATGTAAAAAAAGAAAATAAATGAACACAAGTTACAATTCAGAGAGAAACCTGTTTTTCTGTAAATAATCTTTGGTGTAAATTTTCATTTGCTTTGAGGAAACTAAAAGGCAGAGCATTTAGAATGGGTTCTGTTCGCCTTGTGGTGTCTGTGGGCCAGCTCTGTCTGGGTGCAGGCTGGGCACCAAGTTGCTTTTTGATGAACAGATTTTCTCCCCCTTTGCTTCCTGCATAAAATATGACCTGCAGAGGAAAAAGGTGCTTCTGCTGCCGCTGGCTCAGGCATCTTCCCAGCTGCTTTTAGCTCACTTTGCACAGTGGTAAGCGTTTTCCATATAAATGCTGCTCTTAGTGAAACAAACAAAACAACACGTTTCTCACCAGCTCCTGACGGATGTGCAGATCTGGGTCTTGATTTATGGCCCATCCTCTGACAGGGGCAGATGGAGGAGCTGTAGTGCAAGGGCCGCAGCACATTTCCTCTTTATGTACAAAGCGCATCAATGGAAGAGCATTTTTGGGGCAAGTTCTTAGTTTAAGTTAATTTATTAATTTACAAGTTTAAGTTGTACAAATAAAAAAGTTTTCTTCCTGCTCTCCATGAAGACGGAAGCTTTTCTTTTTTCCTTTGCTCTCCTTTCTCTTTCCCCTCTCCTTCCCCCATGTCTGCCCTGCTTCTGGTTCTATTAATCTTTTTGGAGCCCTTTTTACATATTTTCTGAATTGTAACTTATGGATCTGGTCAGGTGGACTCTTAACGCAACTGATAAACTTTTCTCAATGAGAAGACTGGGCGAAGAGGAGCCCTTGTGCTCCGATGGGAAATTTGCAGCTTGACACATGGTGGGAGGATGATTGTGTGTCTGTCCATTTTGTCAGTGGAAGACGTTGAAAATGTGATCAAAATCGGACTTATGATAACAGGATTTCTGTTTTCTGGAGTTGGCGGTTACCTGGAGTATGGAGTAATTCTGAAAACGTCGGCAGCTGTTTCAGCCCATGTCAACCATGCCTGAACTGTGTGAGGGATATGTCTGCTACCAGAACTCAGACTAAAATGCTGTGTAAGCAGAACTGCAGGCCACCTGCTGTTTCTGAACTTGCTGGCAGAATGGGAACGGTCTTGAAGAAAGCTGGAAGCTGGACCCTGGCAGAATGACCACAGTTTTGGCTTTTTTGGAATCGCCCAAAACAAATGCTGCTATCAGAATCTGACCTCCCCGTCAAATGCGAAAGGCAAACAATCTTAATTTCTCCTAGATGTTATGTAAACAAAATGCTCTGGGACATCTGTGACCTGTAGCTTAGCGCTGCTGAACTGCCTAATAACATCATCACTATCAGACTCTGGCTGCGAGAGCTATCTGCCACAGTTCATTGACTAGCACACACGCGATTACACTAAAACACACAGGCACACACACACTGCCTATACTATGCTTTTTCTCCTTACTCTGCTTGCCATTTTAGCTGTAGTTTAGATAGGTCAGACCATAAGTTGGAAGACCCCAAGTTGTAGCTTTCAGGACTTTGTATGAATGTATGAAACAATTAAAGCTTAGACTTTTTAGTGATGAAGCTCGTTCCAGTAAAACAATTAAACAAGAAAAGTTATTCTAGTTGTAGCGTTAGAAAAGTTGGACAAAATTACTTTCATCAGAAATCAGATCAGAACTCCCAAAGAATATACTTAGCTTATTTCTTATTATGAATAGAAACAATTAAGTACTGTGATTTTATGCTTTCTGTATGTTTGTTAAGGTATGAAAGAAGTCTAGTCAGGGATTTACTAAGCTTATTCCTTTGTTAATGTAATGTTTGTCTTGTCCTATGTAATATTCCTCTCTGTAATGTTTTTCTGTTCATGTACAGCACTTTGAATTGTCTTGTTCCTGAAAAGTGCTATCTAAATAAACTTGCCTTGCCTTGCCTTAATCTGAGCCAATTTATGATTTACCTGCGCTTCAGTGGACGTTTTTACATTGCATTACACTCACACAGTGATAGCATTTGTCAAGCAGCTGAATGAGACAGCAGATAAGTCAGTCAATAAGGCCTTTATTTTCTAGAATTCAAACTTTGCCTACGATGGGAGTGCTGTAAAGGTTGAACTGCTGATAAAAGATGGCAGAAGTTATTCATTAGCAACCTGTGGTTTGTTCTCAGCTTCAGTTAGTAGGAAGTTCTTGTCAGATAAGGAAACAGAGTTATAGTCCATGTTTGGAACTTGTTTAAAACTATGACGCTTTCATTTAACAGCTCCTGCTGTTTCTATCATATTGGTGTGTTAATTCTGTGTAGTTTTGATTTTTTTAACACCAGTTAAATACCTAAGCATGACTGTGTTCTGATTTGGGCTAGAGGTAATGGGCATCACATATTAAAGGCATCACTACAAAGCACAGGAAGATTTACCTTGAATCCACACAAAACCATACAGGAAGTAGAATTTCCCTCCTGTGTTGGGCCCAGGTCGCCAGTAGGCCCTTCTTATTTCATTGGTCTTCTCAGTGAAACTGGAGTTCTGTCTTATTTTGTACTGAACATGAGGTGGCAAAGAACCATCCTTGTTAGTCTGGAAAATCACACCTGGGAGCATAGAAAAGTGAAGAAGATCAAGAATTCATCAACACTGATGCTGATCAAGAGCTTGGTATGACTCAATGAGCCCAAATGTTCAGAATCCCCAAGGATTATATGGATAAAAAATAACCTACGAAAATAGCTGTCATAAAATACAGTACTATTTATTATTAGTAGTAGTAGTAGAAGTAGCAGCAGTATGATTATTATCATTATTATTTTATTGTTATAATAATAATGCTATCATCATCATCATTATTATTATCATTATTATTGCAAACCTGATAGAGACATATAACTGTCAGCTGCTACAAGGCACTGACTCCCAGGATCAGAATACAGATTCAGAGCCCACATCACAATTCTGCACCACTTTGTGCTGGTCTGTCACAAAATGTTCCAAAATGAAATACCCTTACATTTGTGGTTATAAGGTGACAAAATGTGAAGAACTTAAAGGGTTGTAAAAACTTTGTAAATACTGAAGTTACAAAAAGAGGACTCACTGGCAAACACAGACACATTATCTTGGTAGGCCTGGTTCAGGGTGTAGTTGACAATGCTGTCCTCATCTGGGAAGCCTTTGAAGACATCCACACTGACCTAGAAACATGAGGCAAAAATGTTGGTCTATAGCAGAAATGGATTTACGGAATTGCACACTGTGCCCCACTTAATATAATTAATCTCAGTCACTGATGCTGATCTAGTCAGAGGCATTGGAACAGTGCCATGCATCAGTCGGGAGCAGTGCAGCACCTGGAACAGCACCTGCTGCCCTATCAAGTGGAGCTGCCTAAAAATACAAGATAAGAGAGAGATAAAACTTTATTGATCTCACAATGGAGAAATTCACATGTCACATCTGCTCTTAAAATCAACAGAAGGTGCACAAAGGAGGACGAGGTGCATGGAGTATGTACAGTGCAATCCCGATATATTATGGTGACTTACATACATATGGATATACCACTGTGACTTCTAAGGCAGCAATTGTATCTTCCAACCATATTTAACTGCTGTACTAATGCAACAACTATTACTACTTCCAGTTCTATTTCATCCCTCTTGACAACCCGAGGGTGGTGCTAAAAGCATTGAATGTTTCCTTCGCGCATGCCGTCCGAGCAATAATACCAACGGAGTCATACCTGTGACACACCGGACGACCAATCAGAACCTATATAGTCTGAGGACATCCTAGGCTCTGTTCCTTTGTTTTCCTCACCTGTGGCTCGTTTTCAATGGTTTCGGCCTGAAAACCTTGAATTGCAAATTCACTTGTCGGACGCCCTATCGCCTTTTGGATGAAGTTGGAGTGTATCACCATTCAAGGGCTGCAACAGGTTGATCTTCATTTGAGGACTACTTTGTAGGTAGGACTGCTGTTTGATGGTGACAGCAGCATTGCGGTACACACCGTAGTTAATTTTGAAGCTACAATTGGTGACGGCAACGTTTTCATTCCCTCTCCCAGTTCTAGCCCACCTTGTGGTCAGAATTGGGTCAATGCTAAGAGCGTTAGCCTCTCCTTGTTTAGTGTTTGGCTATAATTGGTGACGGCAGCGTTTTCGCCCTCTCTCCCAATCTCAATCGACTTTGTGGTCAAAGTTTGGTTCTCTTAGTTAATTTGGATTTGGATTAAACTCTGTTTGCGGACTTGGATGGCTCCCACTGTTGTATGGATTGTGGGGCCACGCTCCAGGTAGATAATGTTCATGACTTGGACATGATCACCTGGTGGAGGCGCTGTCAGAGAATCTCTGCCTGAACTGCAGTTGCATGCCCCATGCTGTGAGGGTGGCTCAGTTGGCCCAGTTAGACCCCTAGTGTGATGCTGACCTTCCATCTTCTGGGCAGGTGGCCCCGCCTTCTAAGAGGAAGTCTGGCCTTTCCATGAGAGTTGAGCAATTGTGATGCGCCACGGGGAAAGCAGGAACAAGTCAGCAGAGAACAAACGAAGAAAACTGAGAAAAACCGTCAACTTCTGAGAAAAAAGTTATTTTGTTTTAGTGCAAAATGTGCTAGTTGAAGTTACGAAGAAACCCCTTTTGCTTTAAATTTTGAAGGTTTTAAAGCTGTAAACTTTGTGTCTAAAAATGGCCTGTTTTCAGTTTGCATCTTGGGGAGGGGAAACCCACAGCTCATTTATATACCACCTTTGTGTGGCTTCGCGCAAGCTTTTGTTATGTGCGTCGGCCAATAAGCTGCGTGCTTGAAGAAAGCATGTGGCTACTTATGCAGCTACTTAAGGCCGTTTTGAAAAAGAAACAGTTTCTGTGGCTGGTGAAGCTGGACCAAGCTAAACCGCATTCGCTGTGGGAGTAAATGTTCATCAGGACTGATATCAGACTCTCTTCAGATTCTGAATCAGAAGGAGATCAACTGGAAGAAATAGTGTCTGCAGACTTTAGAGAGCATTCTTAGCTTCCAGCTGACATTAACTGAAGATGAAGAAAACTTTGGACTCGAGGCAGAGGAGCAAGAATGTAAGATATCAGAATCTGTCTCAAGCACATTTGCAGAAAACAGAGACAGCGAAATGGAGAAGAGCTGTAACGTTGACTGTAAATGCTGCAAGATAAGAAAGGAAAATTATGCATTTGGGACACAGTCCTGAGTCACAGACACTGAGTCATGCACGAGTCATATTGGTTCGATGGACCTCTGTTGGCCTTTTACTTTGATCCATTCAAATTCTATTCGCTGAGCTCTCAACCCGTCAGAGGCTTTTAGCCAAATACATTTTTAATTCTTATTATTTCCTGTCAAGAAATATGCAGATATGAGTTGCACCCCTCTACGAACTACTAGGTGGACCCATGCAAGCTGAATAGACATCCATCATTTTCAGTCTAGGGAAGAGGCAGCTCAATCATCCACGTGGAAAACAAGTGGCAACACATCCGAGGAAATTCTCTGGTCAAACAAATAAATTTATTCACCAAATATTCAGTAAAAAAGCAATATAACTAGCCCAATTCTTTTTTTACAGTTAAATAATTTAGTTTTGGTCTATATTAAGATGGACTGCAATGCTTTGGTCTGAAATCCTCGTTAATTTACCACCATGTTCTACATTTTTACCTCTGTTCTGAGGTGCTTCCGTGAGACTAAAGGAGACACTTCTGGTAAGCTGAAAGTCCATGAACTTCTTTTGCAGTTCCATAGCAAATACTGTGATGTAATTGTTAAAAACGTAATAGAGAACTAAGAAAACTAAACAGTTTGAAAAATATGATCCAAAAAGAATATAAAGATTTCTACTTAGCTCCTGGACAGACTACAATCAAGTTTTCAGCACTCCTAGAGACTCAAAGTACACAAACAAAATGTCTTTAACAAGTGGACTTTACATGATATTTCCCATTTAAAGTTATAATAATAGTCAACATCCACACCAAATGATCCTCATTCTGCTGACCTTTGACATGAAACGTGTCCAGCCACAGGCAGCATTGTCTATGGTGTCCAGCTGTTCCAGCAGGGTGGACGTGTTAGGAAGAGTGTAGTTTCCCATCATCAGAGCCTGCATCAACTCGCTGTCGGTGCCGTTCAACAACTCGGGCTGCTGCTGGAGCTCTGAAGACAGCTGGGCAGAGACAGGAGGAACACAATGACTGGGGCATCCAGGAGACCAATCACAGTCTGAAGCAAATACAGCACCGTACAGAAGCATACACGTCCCTGCAATCTTTCACGTTTTGTCACATTGGAACAAAAACCTCCCTGTAATTCATTTGGATTTTGTGTTCAAGAAGCAACACAAAGAAGTGCATAGATGTGAGAAGAAGTGGAAGAAAAATGATTTACAAATAGAAATGTAAAACTGTGGCCCATTTTTTAATTCAGCTCCCTAAGTCAATAGTTTGGAGACCCTCCTTTTGTTTTTTGGGTTATATCTCTATTGGCGTTGCATATTTTTTATCCATTCTTTCCTAAACAGAGTCAGTTCAGTCGGACTGGATTAGGAGCATCTGTGAACATGTCTTTATCTAAACGTTCTCCTGTAGGTCTGGCTGTAGATTTAGAGTCGTTGGAAGGTGAACCTCTGCTCCTGTTTCCTTTCTTATGAAGCCCTGGTGTGACATCATAGGGTTCTACCACAAATAGCACTTTGCATGTACTCCAATAAGTAAAATATTTTTCAGTGAAAAATTTTAACTTCCAGGTTTGTTGTGTCTCCTACATGCAGAACCTTTATTGCTTTCTTTCATCAGTGTTTTCTTCTTTGCACTCTTTCATACAGAACGTACTTGAAGAACAATAATTGTCCTGTTGAAAGAATCTGCCACCTGAGCTGTGGATCTTTGCAGCTCCTCCAGTCACCATGTTTGACCTGGCTGCTTCTCTGATTAATGCTCTCCTTGCCTTGGTTGTCAGTTTAGATGGATACCGTGGTCTGGATAGGTTTGTAGTTTTCCCATTCTCTTTCCATGTTGGATGGATCTCAGATCTTTAAAGCGTAGTACATTGTTTTAGAACAGAGGTCACAGATTAGCGGACCACGGTCCGGATCCGGACCCAACTGCTACCTAATCCGGACCCAACCTCATTTAAAACATTTATATATTACTGCATGTTGTCCAACGACAGTGTCTAACTCAGGGGTTAAAGTTCTCCGTCGCTGTGACGGATTTCCGTCATTTGGAAATTGAGCGCAAAAAGTCCCGTTTAGACTTTTTATTCAAGGTTATAATCTGAAGCTGCTCTCAACCAATCAAACCTGGCAGAGCCGGGACATTAGCCAATCGGAATGAGAGCAGGGCGGGTCTTTCCAAAGCGGACATGGCCAGTCTGTGGTTTATCGGTGTTCATCATTTTAACCTTTGGGAGGGCATTTTAAACTGGCCACAGATGGCATGAATGAAAGTAGCGGTGGTCAAAGGTTTTCTTTGGATTTATGCGAACCAGCAGGTCAGAAAGTTCAGCAGCTGACAACAACTTCCCTCGGTAAGCGTCAATCTGCTCCTGCAGTTAATTAATGAATTATTTCCACCTGTGGCCATGTCAGCGTTTATTCCCTCGCTGATAAACGCGGTGACCAACCAGGGATCTCCTCGTGATTCGCTATTATGTTTTATTTAAACACAAAGAAGAGTAACGCGCTAGCTCAGGCTAGTTTAGCATGACCCTTGAAGAACAAGAGTCGGACTGTGAAACAATATGCCGCATTTGACTGGGTTCGATTCGGAAAAAGTAAAAAAAAAAAAACCTGCGCTGTTCTGAAGCAAAGAAGGCAAAGCTGTATCTGCTGTCGGTATGCAGCAGTGATCACCTGATGAGCAGCTGCGCTCCAGGACACTAAATAAAATGACAAGGATTTTGATGCTTACAGATTGTTAAGAAAACTACATTAAAAAGATAAAACAAATAAACTGCAGCTACAACATGGACTGGAGAACGGGTTCCAACTGGGTGAGGCCAGAGAAAGGCGATTCTCAGAGAGTTTTTAATGAAGTTAAAGTGGAGCGCGGACACAGGGTTCATCCTGGACAGGTCTCCAGTCACTGGGCTAAAATATAACCATTTTATTAAACTTCAAAAAAGTTAAATCATGCCTTTTTATAAACTGTAATGATTAATTGGTGAACAATTACGGGCAAAGCAGAGACTGATTATTGTCATGTGCAATCTGTGTCAACTTAAAATGTATTATGTCATGATAGTGTTGGTGATGTGTCCTGCATTTCCAAGGCTGTGTTTGGCCTTGTATGATCATAAAATTGGTTTATATTGAATGTGACAGGGAGCACCTTGATATGTGCTTGAGGTTGGCTTTGTTGCCAATCAAACCCAGGTTTAAAATCCTTGCAGGGCAGCCTAAAGCTCACTTCTCTCATTAAGCCATAAAAAAGAAATTAAAAAAAGTTCAGTTGTTTTATAAAAGATGTGAAAGTCAAGAAATTGTCTATATACCAAACTGTGAAAGATTGTGGTTCTCTATTTCAAAAAGCATTTGGATTTTAAAATAGAAAAACGTTCTATTTTTATGTTATTTTTTTGTTTAAAAAGTCAATGTAAAAGGTGGATGCATAAACATTTTATTTCAGTGTTAAATACTGTTTGAAGTAACGGATTGTAATTACAAATGTGTCCGGACCTTTACTGGTTGTTGATTTTCTTTATTCGGACCCCACTGATTTTTAATTCGTGACCCCTGGTTTAGAACCTATCCCTACTCTAAACTGAACCAGAACTTTCTCCCTGACCTATCTGCTGTGCTCCTTGTTCTTCATGATGCTGTTTGTTTACTAATGATGTCAAAAAACAAACCTCTGAGGCCAGAAACAGAACAACAACTCCTTACAAACCTGTATAACAAATTATTCCAAATAGTACTCGCACTTCAGTGTACCTGCTCAAGCCACATCAGATGACTTTGTAGTCGGCCTTCCTCCAGAAAAGTCCTGAGCTGGGCTGAAATGTTCAGCCATACCCGAGTGTAATGGGTTACATTCCCAACAAATGCAAATGTCTCATTGGCCTGTGATTGAAAAAAGAAGAAAGTCAACATTTTCAAATTTTTCTGCTTCACTGGGTTTTTACCTACATAGCCTTCTTAATGCTCTAACCTACAACTCTCACTGAGTATTCCATCATCTTCAGTCTGGTGAGTCAGATACCCAAAGAGCTGATCCCGAAGCAAAGTTAAAAAAGTTAAATCATGCATAAAGGCTTTTTCCCCCTAATCTATCTTACATCAAGATGTAGATATTGAAGCTATTCCAGCAGTTCATTCAGGGGTCCTTGTTATGTAGAACTGAGTACGAAATATGTCTGACATCCTGAGGAAACATGGCACAGGAACATGCTGTCAGAGCAGGCGATTTACCTTCTGAATCACTCTGTCCACCTGGGAGCCAATGGGGGAGTAGAGGATCTTGGGATTTGTAGTCATCAAGTGAACCAGTAGGCCCAGATTCCTTTGTTCTTTGCTGGTGAATCCCAGCGAGCTCATATTCCCCTGCTTTAGCGCCTCGGGCTCAATGATCCTGAGACAGAATTGAACCACAATCAAAGGCATCGAATTCACAGAGTCTTTTCTGTCTTTCTCATTAGAATCAGCTGCTACTGTTGCTATTTCCTTTTCTACCTTATATATGTCTGCTATTATTTTCCTAGAGCCTGTCACTGGTTTCTCCTTTATTGTTTAGATAAAACAAGGTAGCAATATGACTCCAAAAACATGGAAACATGCCAAAGATGATGGACCCCCCCCCCCCCCCCCCCCAAGTAGATACAGATGTAAGGATTGCATACTTAGTAATTATTCCCTGCAAAGGACAAGGATTGGGAACAAGGTGCTTAATTATCTGTTAAATATATGAAACTGATTAATTTATTAACTACCCAGTAATATAACTTCATATAGAGCTAATACATGCTGAAATATTAATGTATAGAGTCACCAACATCAGAGTTAGAGGTTATAACTTCCTGTGCTTACAGATAAAGAAATAATTTGCTGTTCTTTGCCTGATTTTAATTTCCTGTTTTTTACTTTATTAAAAAAATAATGAATTGCTTTTGTATGAAATGATGGATCCAGTTATCTGGTCCTCCTGCTCTCTCTGTGGTGCCTTTCACTGACTCACGTTCAGATTTCACCCACCTGTTGTTCCCACACAGAATGGGCTGCAGACCAGCCCACAGCTGAACAAAAGCTGAAAACTGAGAATGAGGGTTTTCCTCCTCCGCCTTCCCTTTTCCTCCTCCCTCAGCTCCGTCCTCTCCATCCTCTCTGGGAACATCTGTGGTGTTCACACTCCATGCGGTGATGTTAAGAGGCCATGTCCCATTGGTGGGGGGTACTGGATTTTGACCGGCGCAAGCTCCTTTGGGCAGCAGACGGGCCAGTCCGGAGAGCAGGTCCACATCCTTCAGTAGCCTCTCTACATCAGCCAAGTCCTTCAACAGGGCGCTGAGGTGAGACTGAGAGAGGGGGGCCAAGGAGTTGGGTTGCTCCAGGCGAAGCTACAGAAATACCACATCTACAATTTATTTAATTAAAATAACTACATTTAAAAAGGCAATACAATGACAAGACCCGTGCTCAAATAATTTGTTTTGCTTTGTTACTTTTTACATGAGAAGCTTTTCCTGATGCAAAAATGGATTATTCTTCTGTGACAGTTTCATTGTTTATTAAGCTTTTTTGTTTTTACCCCTCTTCCCAGCTAGCAGAAGTCCTTAAGCTCTGTATAAAAGTGGGTTTAAACTGCAGCTACAAGCATGGCTCTATTTACTCCCTTCTGATTCCTCTACCTATATCAGGGTAACAATAGGGTTGGCATTTACCCCAAAAACAGCTCTGGTGGAAGGGCAGTACTTTTTGGGTTACCCTGAATAAACCGGGTGGTTCTGAGGTTGATGTCAGCCAGCGTAATAATCATGAACAGCTGTAGAAACACCAAATACGAGTTCTGGATGAATATGTTCCTGTGGATAAAAGTTTAGGGAAGTAGAAAGGTAATATGCCTTAAAGGCGAGTCAGTTCGCCACCATCCTGAGCTTGTTGTGCTGATAGGTCTGGTCCTGCGAGACCTACAAACATGCTGTTCACACTCCCAGGGCCTTATCTGGGGGCCTGCCATTAATGGCATTGGAGAAATTTACCTCTTGACTTAGGAGGACTCATGATATTTCTTCTGTCTAATACTGTATGATCATATTTCTCGTACTGGCTCAGTAATAATAGATGGCATTAAACCGTTTGTTCCTAGCACTTCTCCAATAAGAAGCATCAGGGGTTCTGTATGACCCAAAATACAATATTCAGAACATTCTGGAGTAGATGTTTGAGTTATAACAAGGCGTAGGTACCTTGTCTGTGACACTCTGGGTGTTGATCTGCTCTCTTAGCTCCTGGCTCAGTTGCCTGAAGCGCTCTGACCTCTGACCCTCCTCTCTGCTGCACATTACACTGTGATACGCCTGTAGTGCAAGTTGCTGCTTCACAGGCACCAACAAAATCTTTCTGAGCTCATTGCCGCCACTCTCTCCACAGGTGAGGAACTCCAGCATGGATCCATTCAGGAAAACTCCCTGGAAAAAAAATGTTGACTAGATTACATGAGTTATTAAAGCCAGCAGTTACAAATACTGTATGTGCTGTTTACTCTATTTACTGTAATACACTATGTAAGTAAACACAGCTTTTCAATTTGAACCTTAAAGGAACTACATCTGAATTAGTTTTTTTCTGTTTAAGAAAAATGCTTTTTATGCAATATATTATGAGTTTAAATACATCATTTGCTAATAACAATTGACTAATTGTGAGTCCTGAATTATTTTAGTGGGACTAGGCAGCAAACTGGGGAAAACCCAGGATGGCTTTCTCTGTCAATGGCACAACAATTTGCAGCCAGCGTGTACACAACAAGGTTGTAAATAGAGCAGCATAAGTTCATGTAAGTGTTGACCATTCACATAAGAAAATATAATTTACCCCATTTGTAGCCATTTATGTATAAGAAAACACAGAAAAGTCCCTCCATGAAGCCTTGTTTCATCCGGAGGATTGTGCACCATCTAGAGGCTCGTCTTTAGCCCCATGCATGTTTAGGGTTTCCCATTGGGCAAAAAAGTTGGGGCAGGGCTTGCAGTTCAAACTAAACTATTGTCCTCACTCATGGTTGGGATTTCTGCAGAATCATAGTTCCTTTGACTCACAACAATGATATATCTTAGTGTTTGTGACATTTAAAAGGGAATACCTGATGCAGAGACAAAGAACACACGGACACTGGCTGTCAAGTCAAGGTTATTTGTATAGCACATTTCAGCAGCAAGGCAGTTCAAAGTGATATACATCAAGAAAACATAATAAAATAAACATATTAAAACGGTCACTAGTTGTGAGACCAGTAATAACTATTTAATTTTAATAAATTGAAAACATTAATATACATCCAATATGTTGGTCAATGTTCCTGTTATTATGGGCCAGAAGCAACTCTGAACAGGTGGGTTTTCAAAGGAACTCAGTGTTTCAGCTGATTTGCAGTTTTCTGAAGTTTTTCCAGATTTGTGGAGCATAGAAGTTGAATGCTGCTTCTCCATGTTTAGTTCTGGTTCTGGGTATGCAGAGTAGACCAGAATCAGAAGATCTAAAAGGTCTGGAGAGTTGATACAGCAACAACAGGTCTTTAATGTATTTAGGTGCTAAGCTGTTCAGTCATTTATTGACCAACAGAAGTATTTTAAAGTCTATTCTCTGAGCTACAGGGAGCCCGTGAAAGGACTTTAGAACTGGGGTGATATGCTCTGTCTTCCTGGTTTTAGTGAGAACACGAGCGGCAGCGTTCTGGATCAGCTGCAGTTGTCTGATGGATTTTTTTGACAGACCTGTGAAGACACCGTTGCAGTAATCAATGCAACTAAAGATAAACACATGGATGAGTTTCTCTAGATCTCGTTGGGACATCAGTCCTTTAATCCTGGAAATGTTCTTCAGGTGATAGAAGGCTGACTTTGTAACTGTTTTTATGTGTCATTGAATGTTCAGGTCTGAGTCACTACACCCAGATTTTGGGCCTGATCACTTGCATGTAGTTGTAATAACTGAAGCTGCGTGCTGACTCTAGTTCGTTCCTCTTTGGGTCCAAAGGTAATAACTTCTGTTTTGTTTCTGTTCAGCAGAGTTTTAGCATATGCATTGCCATGCATTGATTTGCTCTAAGCATCCATTCGGTGCATGGATGGGTTCAGTCATCTGGTGACATTGTAATGTAAAGCTGTGTATCATCTGCATAGTTATGGTAACTAATCTTGTTTCTTCTTATAACCTCAGGTAGTGGGAGCATATATATATGGAATAGAAGGGTTACCAGAAGGGCTGGGCGATATGGTTTAAAAATAAAATCTCAGATTTTACTATACACTCCGATGAGAAGTTACGTATTGACACAAATAAATCCCAGTTCTTTAGGTAGGATTTTAACCAATTGAGTGCTGTTCCTAGAGAGTCCAACCCAGCTCTCCAGTCACTTTAATGATGTATCATGGTCAGAATCAGAGTCAGAATGCCTTTTATGGTTATTTCTTCATACCAGAGACAACCTTCACGTTAATGGGAGCAATGGAATTGATAATGTCTGAAATGAGGTGGAGGAGTAGATTTGATTAAAGGTGGATTGTACTTTCAAAGATAACAGAGAAATGATCCGACAGGGTGACATCAATCACAGAGACGTATTTACATTCTTGCTGGTAATCAAGTCCAGAATGAGGCCTCGATTGTGCACTGCTTGTTTGATACGCTGAGTCAAACCAAAGTTATCAAGTAAATTACACAGCTTTTTTACACCTCTGTCTTTTTGCTCGTCAACATGGATGTTGAAATCTCTCACAATTATTAAACAGTCATAATCAATGCATAAAACAGATAAAATAATTTTTTTCATATTTTGGGGTTTTGTAAATAGTTAGTGTCAAGAGTTTGTTTATGGCCTTTTATCTCAATTCCCAAATATTCAAAAGAGTGAAATTTTCCAAGGAAAACTTTCTTACCGTTTAGTGAATCCTGAAATATTGTAGCAACCCCTCCGCCTCTCTTGCGTTTTCTATTTTCACTTAAAAATTGTGGTCATGAGGCGCTGATTCGATTAGTGCAAGTAATTCGTTATTGTCATCCATGTTTCGGTTAGAAACATAACATCAATATTATGTTCAATGACAAAGTCATGAACTAGAAGTCCTTTTGCAGATAATGACCTTATATTTAGCAGAGCCAGTCTTAGTGACTTGGTGTTAGACAGTTCTTCAGTCTGAGGTTGCTTTAGACAAGGGATTCATTTAAGCTTTCAATATAGGCCATTGGATATTCCTGTTTTCTGTTATTTTTCTTTTAGTGATCCAAAGAGGTAATCTCCTGTATCAAACTGTGGAGGGGCCAGACGCATTCTGGAGGAACATAGGTGTAACGTTAATGTCTGGTCCCCTGTTTCAGACTTCAGATATGCAGAGTGGAAGTGGACCTGAGAAATCAGGCCCAAGTGGTTCTTTTGGAGTATAGCAAACTTCTTGTTCACTCAGAAGACAAGTACCTAGCAATACATGGTGGTCCATTTTCTCACTAAAGTTAAGAAACATCATCCGAAGTGAAGAAGCTTCAGAACTACCCTGGCCTTGAGAAGATGTGTCCTCCGATAAGCACTCTGGGTTCCCTGTTGGTGTTGATGAGGTGGAGTGGGGGAGCCCAGGAGGGAGGTAAGGGGGGCTCCCTCCCCTCTCAGCTCCATTTCCAGCATGAGTTCTGGGAGACGGCTGCTTATTGGTTTGTTTTGGAAGAGTATGCATCTGCTGGCTTTGTGCTTGTCCTTCTACAGTCTTTGCTGGGACAGTGATGTCTTTAGACCAGTCACCCTGACCTCCCATCTGATGAAGACCATGGAGCACCTCATCCTTGCACACCTATGCACCGTGGTGAGCCCCACCCTGGACCCGCTGCAGTTTGCCTACCAGCCCAACATCGGAGTTGTACATATATATGTACATATATATGTACATATATATGTACATATATATGTACATATATATGTACATATATGTACATATATATGTACATATATGTACATATATATGTACATAAGTCATCTTAAGTCTCTGCTTTATTTCTCTTTTTTTTCTCGAACCACTGTATATATGTGGACGCACTGTATATACCTCATGCACCTTTTCCTCCTTTTGGCACCTTCTTTTGATTATTGAGCCGATATGACACGTGAATTTCTCCACTGTGAGATCAGTAAAGTCTATCTTATCTTATCTCTTATCTTATCATTGTTTACGTCATCCTGTGTTTGGAGAGATGACATTCTGTTGTTGACAGCAATGAAAATATTGGCAGTGAAAAGTTTTCCCCCATTGATTTAGGCCGTCTCCATTTTGTCTGAAGAGATGATAGCGTTCCCAGAAAATCTTATTATTGTCAATGAAGTTCACAGAGCTGGCAGAGCATTCTTTAATAAGCCATTTATTAATTGTCATGGTTGAGTTTTGGTTTGGCTTTGTTTTTCTGTTATTTTCATTTTTTCATCTCTTTTGGGTTTGGTTTGACTTATTGTTAGTTTTCAGTCATCAGTTATTTTCTGTCAATTTTCACTTCACCTCCTCAGCAGTCAGTCACACCTGAGAATCATTTACTTGTTAATTAGCCAGACCCTTCTTTCACCTCTTAGTGCTCTATTTAAACCTCCCTCTGTCTTCAGTTCGGCACTGGGCCGTCTTCTGTCATCCACCTCTCCATGGCAGTCCTCGTTTTGCCTTGGAAGATTTGTTTCTGTTCTCTCATTCAAGGTTAGTCCTACCAGTCTCTCTGATAAGACTCTGAACTCCGATGCGTGTTGCTGGAGGACCGCTAACCTGAGTAGCCGCCCTGGAGATACTCTGATCAGTGCCTGGTGTTGCTACGGGGTCTGCTAGCCAAGCAGCACTGAGCTTTCCTGGCCTCCCGGTCATTATGGACTCTTGCTCCGGGCCGTCAGCTCCTGTCATCACCTACATCTCTGATCCTCTGCAACCCTGACCCTCCGCACTTCATCACCCACCATCCAGCAACCTCTTGTAATAAAACTCTTAAAACCTTTAGTCCCGTGTGCGCGTCCTGAGTACATCGGTAAACAATCATGACATTAATCATAAGCAGTCTGCTGTAATTTATCATCACCATGTCCAGCTTGTGTCATTGGTCCCCTGATAAACACCTTCATTTTCAGACTTCTGACTGTGCTTAGAAGATGAATAAAGTCATTTTTCAGAATTTCTGATTTTTGCTTGGCCAGGTCATTAGCTCCAATATGTATGATAAGATTCTCAGTGTTCAGCTGATCAGTGGTTAATGAGGGCATTCTCTGTGTTATATCAGACACTGTGTCATTTGGGAAGCAGATTACGTTCCCTCTCTTTGTACTGCAAAGGCGATTGATTCCATTGAGTGCTGCATCTCCGACAATACCAACTTTTGACATACATTCTGGGTCACTTTATGAGGTGGTTGTGTTGATCTCCTCTCATGCCTCTTCTTGATGTTTTGGAGGACAGGTGTCTGTCATAGGCTCCTGCTGAAGAGCAGCACACCTGATTTTCAGTGTAATTCCAGCTATGTTTAGTGGGATTCCAGTTGGAGACATGATGGGATGTGTTATGGCTCGAGCTGGCTGATTAGTCCTTGGTACCAGAGTTAAGGACGATGAAATCTTGTCGGCTCCAGCTGCTTGTTGTTTTTTTCTTTGTTGCTGGTGTTGATGAGGGGATGTCTTGGCTCAATGCTGGCCACACTGTATCATCTAGGTGAGCGGTCCAGACCGTTAGACGTCTAGTCAGGTCCAAAGATGAGATTTATTTTTCGGCTTGGCTCCAAGACAATTCCAGGTGGGTGAGCTGCTTGCTGAGGGACTCGGAGGTTGTTGGTTGTTTTGAGACATCGGTAGAGTTGTTTCATTTACAAAGCCTGCATTGATCTCAATATTTACCTCTGTTTCATTGATTAAAGTCTTTGGATAATAAGTTACTGCCAATGTCCCCGGTGTTGATCTTGCTTTTATTATTTATAATCTGACCCAATTTGTATAATCTGATTGAATTTGACTTTGTAAAGTGCCTTGAGATGACATGTTTCATGAATTGGTGCTATATAAATAAAATTGAATTGAATTGAATTATTCTTGGAAGTAAAAGTAGGGCAAAAAGTTAAATAAAATTTTTTATATCCCACAGTCCTTAAATCTGAAGTAATCCAATTATGAGAGTAGACAATGTGGGAGTAAACTGAGTATATTAAATAATTTTAACTGGTAAAACTTAAAATGAGGATGAGAGAGAGCCGGATAAGATTTTCCTCCTCCCAAGGCTGCTCAGTGACACCCCTGTCTTTAGAACTCAGCTGTCTCTGCTATAAACATTGTATTTAATCTCCATTAAAGCTCTAGATCATGACCACTTTGTTTCACAAAGTAGTTTGGTGTCTTTTTAACCCTCAGGGGTTGGCCCATGGTCAGAATCAGAATCAGAAATACTTTAATAATCCCAGAGTGAAATTATTTGTCTCCACCCAGACTGCTGAATAATCCAGATGTTCTGCTTATGGAGGGTGATCCCATACGGCCCGCTAGCAGGCACATGCAAACAAGTCCTTTCCACACCCCTGGCTCTAGGATGAGGCCTTGGTACCCCTGTGAGGTTAACAGCACAGAAGCAATTTGCCCTCATTAAGATCATTACAGATTAATTATTTTAGATTACTTTGGACTTTAATTGAAACATTGCCAATAAAGGCAGTCATTCTACAATTTTTTTAAAAAAAACACAGCATCAGAGTGGCAGTTAACCCCAGAGTTTACAGTTACTGTGTCAAGCCATGCATGTATTGTCAAACTGAAATTTAGCAAACAGAAATCATTTTGATAAAGTTCTGTTTGATTTAATGTCAGAATGATAAAGGAAAAAAAGATTACAAGATATCTTTTTTAGATTGTATGTACATATCTGGCCTCAAATGTAGGTGCATAATGGAAATTCATGAGAAAATACCTCCACCTCCTGAATTCCCTGAAGATGCTCTGAATGGCTCTCAGAGGCTGCAGTGAGGCCTAATGCCCAGGCCATCATTTGGACCAGAGCCTTTCTCTGGGCTGCTTTAGCTGGATCATGTAGAGCTTTGTGTATCAGACCTCCATCCAGACTCTGAACCCCTCCCAGCAGCTTCTCCTACAGGTAGGAACAGAAGCAGCCAGTCATAGAGAAGAGTTAATAAAGAATGTAAAATGTTCTGTCCTCCAACACCTAAATACACCCTGAAGCTCCAAAACTAAAGATTCTTTACTGCAGATCCTTCTTCATTGTTTTTTCATTTTAACTTAGTTGTTGTTGGAGCTGCCAGCCAAAAAAAATTTAATTATGGTACTTGGAAAGTATGATGTGAGAAGTTTATTCTGTGAAATGACTGCTAAGCAAAGCAGAGCAGCTAAGGTCCTTCTCTAATGACCTTGCTGTTGTGGCGCAGGGCAGACACGCTGTGCATGTAGTTGTGCATGTGAGCTCACCTTAATCTGCAGAACTTTGTCTGCAGGTTTTTGACTGATACTTTTTGGTCCATGAATCCTACTGCTTGGTCCTCCACTATCTCTGAGAGAAGTGCCCAAGATAAGACTATACACCTACATCAGCCGCAGAGACAAAAAGAAGTGTTTAACAGTTAGCAGGATTGTTAGACTATACACCTACATCAGCCGCAGAGACAAAAAGAAGTGTTTAACAGTTAGCAGGATTGTTGGGGACTGAAGATGACAGCAACTCTAAAGTTATTCATCTTTATTATGACTGGCTGCCAGAATACCATCACTAGAGAAAATCTTGTCTGTGAATATCTCTGAACTTGAAGAATCTTTTAAAAAAAAAGACACATTAGTGGTCAGTAAGAAGTTCACAAAATTAGCTGTGCCACTGGACCTTCACCTTAATGTGTGCCAGTAGGAAGCTGCACTAAAATGTACAGTGCTGTGCTTAATTTAGTGGCACCTCTGGTGAAGGTATCACAGTGGCTCACACAGCAAACTTTAGAAAGATCCAACCTTTCGTTTGAGGACTTTCATTCAATTGGGAAAAAAAAATCACATGTCTCTAACAAACTGTTGCTCCCAGGAGTTTGTACAACCCTCCATTTGTCAACAGCACTTGGCTTCCTCCCCTAACATTTCACCTGACCCCAGAGATGTTCTGCAGGATTTAGGTCTGGGGGCTGAGATGGCTTTTTTGTGTGTGTGGTGACCCCTCTTTGTATTGATTTGGCCATATGTTTTGGACCTTTGTCCCGCTGAAAGCACAGTGATGAGGAGCCACTTTCAGTTTTCTGCCAGAGGTCACCAGCTGCTTATCTTCAAATATTCTCGTATTTCATAGAGCTTTTGATGCAATTCTATCTACCAAGGTTTCCAGGGGCTTTGGAAGAGAAACAGGCCCACATCACACATCCTCCTCCATCCTCCAACTTATAAAAGTAAAGCATACATTTGGAAAAAGCCGGGGTTACATTTAATTACAAAGGGTTGTTAGGGGACCAGTAACTCAGCCACAGGTGATCTTGTTAAAACATTCCTTTCTTAACATGGATTTTTATCCTCACAGAATAAATTTACTCAAATTAAAGGTTAAGTTTGGTTTGTATTGGAAATCTTTAGCCTGGGTGCCATTCCGTACTTAGTCCCGCCCACAATGTTTTTGGTCGGGAAGTTCGGTCTGGCATTGCTCAATACTAGCGCGAGTATGCTCGCCCAATATCTGGCGGGCCAATCAAATTGTCAGGGCGGGCTTTATACGATGATGGACAGATGATCAACAGTAACGTAATCAACCACGTCACCAAAGCGCGCTTGGGTTGAATTCGTTTCGTGAAAGAAACAACTGAAATGGGCATCACGGCGATGCAACTCGGCGTGAACGACGAGGTGGATATAGCCAGCGGTCGTTGCCAGCTCCTTTTCGGAAGCCCGGAATCCTGGCTGCTGAACAACAAGTGGAGGGACATGCTAGGCTCCGATGTTTTTCAAGCCAACGTTATGGGTATCGTCGTGGACGAAGTTCATCTAACTTACAAATGGTAAGAGATCATCTGACTGTCTGACTTAGTAAATAACTCGCAATGTCGTGATATGAATCCCATGTTGTAAACATAGTAGGTAACGTTGTACGTTCGCTAATTCAGACTATTCAACTATGCGTCGCTTAACATACGGCGCACACTCCGTTGCTCTTATTGGTTGTAGGTCTATCCAATTGAGTGCAGAGGAATTTTTTTTCCTGGTTCGTTCGAAACACGCCCCATAATCACAGCTCTATGGAGCAGTATCAGACTCAAATTCTGACTAGAATTGAGTATGACCATGTCAGGCTAGGAAATCTTACCACTGAAATAAAATATGAATGTGTCTTACACATAGTTATTATCAGTTCCAATAAATGTTACTGGCTCTGTAGCTCTCTCATTTTAATGTCAACATCTTTCAGCAGGCTGGAATTAAAAGGCAGATTTTTCATCTGAAGGGACAGATGAGTTCTAAAAAACACAATATCAAAATTACTCACTCTGTTTTCTAAAATGAGCCTTTTCCCATGCTTTCCAGACAGTGTGAAGGTTGCACAACTAAAGAGTACAACATCTGTACAAATCAATGTTTTACAGGTCAAGTGAAAACAGAACCATCAGCTGAAACCTGAGAGTTTGATATTGGGTGATAAAAGCCAAAAAGTGTATAAGAAAATTATAGACATTAATCTTGGTTAAAATGGACAATTCCTATTTATTAAAGTATTCAACTTTAAAAAAAGATGGCTGATATATTCTTCCTCAAATGTAGCAGGCATGTTACAGCAGTGTATTCCATCATGGCTTCTCTCCTAGATGTTTTGCCTTGCACCATTCTCTGATTGGTTGTAGAAAGATTTAAAATACAAAACAACTTTCTTACCTAAATGCGTTCTTATCTAGGGGGCCTAAATCGGCAACGCAATGACATGCGATAAACCTTTTCTAATTGAATGTATTAAATAAACAATAGCAGTGGGACAGGTTTGGCAGAGAAATAAACATGGAAAGTTAAATAGGTTATTTAGAATGATTTACTTAATGCGTTTTCACTGTGTTTTTAAAACAAGCAGAGCTTACAGGATAGCTCCCGCTAGCTTCTTCGAAACCATGCCATGCTGATGTAATTCCAGTTTATTTTTACAGTTATAACAAACTTTATTTCCACTATGGTTTTATACGTTGATGGGATATTGATGTTTGTGTTTTCCGGTCCGCTCATTATGACCAAAATAAAGCTGAAAGGTTTTAAAATTAGCGCCGAATGTCCGCTAGCCTAATGCTATTAGCTTCCAGATAACCTCCACTCTTCCCGGATATGCAACTACGATTTGTTTCAAACACAAGGTTTGTTTCGCTTCGCTCCACTATCGTCCGATACTGCTACGAGCGTTATTACCGCATTAATATGGAACGTTAATGTCAATTTAGTGGTGTTTTTGTATAACTTTAGGATTTACCGATTTTAGTGACCAATCGCTATAGCGACCTCTAGCTTCCAGGAGGAAAAATCGCCTTAATAAAATCAAACGTTCTAAAGTTCACTGATTTTTACAAAGCAAATCATTCTTTTAAATTTTTATTTAATCAAATAATATTTGATTAAATAACATTTGTTTGTTGATCGAAATATAGTGGTAATTCAGACAAACAGCATTCTATACGGATGTTCTCTGGATGTTCGTTTTATTTCTGTTAATAAATTCTTGAACTTGAAGAGAGGTTGTCACTCCTTATTCTATGTGTGTGCAGAGTTTGCTGTTAAAAGACCGCCAGTGATCGAATCATTAATTTCAACTATTGTCCTAATATCAGCTCTTGGGCTGATATTCCCCAAACAATACGTAACAGACAGATCGTTATTTATTAAACATTAAATAACTTTAAACAGTGTGTAATAGCACAACAATTCAAGCCTACAGCTGATAGAGAGAAAAGTATGGGAAACAGTACTGTTGTGTTTTATCAAGAAATTTCTATTTCAATTCCATCTGTTTATTAAAAGGTTCAGTTTGAACAATAATGCTTGTGAACCCCCTTTCCAAACAACACTAAGTGAGTTTGACCTTTGACCTGTTTTAACCCTGATGCTGAGCTAATCGAGGGTCACATCCCTGGATCCCCAACTTCTCACGGACATGCATCTCACCATGATGCTCACAGTGTTGTAACAGGATATGGGTGTGATGCAGTAAACACTGAGTCACCTCTTGGAGGCTCACTGGACTGTTGAGCAGCGTGCTGGCTGTGGAGTTGGAGAGGGAAAGATTCCTGACCAGAAACTGCTGGAAAACCTGCTGGTCCTTCAAAACACTGGCCAGTGTGAAGCCTACACACACAAACAGACAAGTTAAACCCAGTTGATAATAAGTTAATTAATAAGCATGTTGGTTAAACTAAGTCATTGTGGAGGACAGACAGGTCCTGTTTGAGGGGTATATTAGGTCTATTTGGATTCAGTGAATTCTGTCTACAACCTTGAGCTTCAGTAACAGTAAAAGGAACTATGATGCAGTTTTACTGTGTTGCATGTACTGTATTGTATCGCTTTTGGACTGGACTGAGCTTGTCACGGTTTTTCTGTTTCGGGACCACATGAATAATGACGTGCTTTTATTGTTGTTGCGTGGTTTTCTACACTAGAGAAGAACTGACTGAGATCATATTTCATCATGGCTATACCTGATTGATGATACTAAAACTATACATATCATTTTTTTTATAAATAATATGTTTTTAATTTTAAAATTTATAGCCAAGTAATTTAACATGAAAAGGCTCTGTAATGACTAAAATGCTGATTAAATGATCTGTAGAAGTCCCATTTATCTGTCCTGCTCAGACAGTTATCGAGGACATGATGATGGGATTTATTTAATCTGATCTCACTAATCTGCCAGCTGTGATTATCCTTGAACCATAACATAGAGTTATGCTGGGCCTGTAGGGCCAGGAACTTCTTGTCATCCTCAAAGCATTTACCTTTTAGAACAAGTATCTGTTGTTATTTGAAACCTGAATTATTATGAAAAGTGTTAGGTCGTGTCTGCGTATTTCCTCAGGCAGACTTGCCTTTTGCTGAAAACAGTGACCTCTGGAGCTCCACATGTGCTGTTCTGCTGTGTTTGGGCTTTAGATTTACACTGAAGGCTGTTGCAGAGTTAAATGTTTAACATGTTCACACAGTTGCTCACAAGTCGCTAACTGTAGTCTTTTTGAAAACATTTGATATTTCCAGTAAGCTTGTATCATATTGAGTTTGTCATACAGACCCCAATAAGGCCAGGGAGCTGTTCTCTCAACTAAGAAACTCCAGGAAGATTAGCAATCAGTTCTGTAACTTGAGAGGCCTGTCCGAACACATTTGAAACAATATTTGTATTGTTGGGTGAGATTAGTCTTCATGTTCAGCTGGGAGCTGTGAGGGTTGATCTAACCCAGGAATCTGAAGTAAACACAACACCAGAGGTGAAAACTGGCTTTAAGAACCATCTATACATTTGGCTACATACTGAACCAATATCTTTAGTAGCATCGACAGTAATAATGACAGAACAGCGAAACAACAACAGATTTTTATGTTAGAGAAACATTGAGAAGTAGGTTGGTGACTAGATTTTCAGCTCGATCGGACCTGACTGGTGATCAGACAGTTAGAAAGTCAAAGCTCTGATGGAAAAATCCAGTCAGTGAATGCGACATACCTAAGAACTACAAGATCACTGGCAAGACAGTTTGGAGTGGATGTTGTTACAAAAGGGAAGACGGCTGAATGGCACGGAGGAGATTAAAAATGAAGCTGGGGGAGAAAGAAAAAGTGTAAGAATTTATTTAAAAGGAAACAGCATTCTCAAAGAGACTTAGCTGTTGGCTCAGGCCGCTGCTGAGAGCCTGGCTGGGAACTATGTGGGCGTTGTCATTTCATGCCTGAGAAAAGAGACAACTGTCACTAGACTTCTGTTCATTGATTCTGTTCATTGCGTTGGGGATGTTTTTTTCAATGAGGGAAGGGGAGAACTGGTCCAGATGTGGCTTCAGCAGATGCCGGTCAAGGTGAACGTTTTACAACAAATCTGCTTTCTTTTTAACTTTGTCAGGGTGGTTTCATTGACAAGAAGTTGTGTTTTCAAGTTGTAGAAGTAAGATTTGATTCAAATACTTAAGTTCACATAGATTTGTACTGCTTCTGCTTTACTTAGACTTGCTTTATATGATCATAATGTCCTGGGTCATTCTGCAGTATTTGTCAGTGATTAGTTCACTCCACAGATACCCAGCATCTGATCGGTAAATGATTTCTAGAAAACGACTGTTAAGCCTAGATGTGCTGCCTTAGATTAGCCATGTCGTAAACATGTCATAAACATCTCAATGAGAGATGAAAACACTTAAAAGAGTAGGTCATGGCAACAAAATCTAAAGCCGATACTATGAAGGATGTGCTAGGCCCCGGGATCCAGCCCGGTATATGAGCGGTCTGAGTGGGATTCTTGGAGTAGTGCTATGCCCCAACACATGTTCAGCAAGAGGGAATCATACCCTGAGAGAAATAGCAGGTTAATGTTTGTTATTAGTGAAAAGTGAAGCTTAAACAGGTTTACAAAGTCTGACCTTGGCTGCTGTTGAAGTTGTAGTCAGGCAGTAATGGTGCAGTACTGAGACTTTCCAGGTGCTGCTGCAGGGTCTCCAGGTCCTGACCCAAACCTGGTCTGTCAGATGTGAAGAGCCGGTTCTGTTCAACCACTTCACTGATGCGCTCCAGCAGCTGAGTCACTCTAGAGCAAGAAGATTTGGATATGAAATATTGTCCTAGCAAACATTTCCAGTCCGCTTTTAATCAGATCTGAGGAGCTCATGTTAGCATCTATCCCCATTCTGAAACATTTCACCACTCTCTTGTCTTGTTACTGTAATTACCTGGAGGCAGAAAACTAAACTAAACAAATGGGTAAAGCAGAAAATATGCAGACTGAGAGCGCTAAGTGTTGCATGTGGGTGTATGTCAGTCTCTCCTGTACAGAAGAGGAAAACATACTGAGGCATTTATATTTATGTGTGAACACCGACAGACTTCAGAACACCCAACTTTAATGTTTAATCCATCTAACCTTCCATTGTTTCTGAAGTTCCACCACGTGTGCAGCACAGTGAAGGGCTACAAGACATCTGATAAGCTACCAGGAAGCCTTCATCTTAAATCAACCTAGAAATACAATTAGCCAACTAGAAGTCCAGAGCTGTTTGTACTGAATACAAAACAATGCCTCAGTTTCCTGCTTAGGAAAGGGAAATTGTTACTGGCTAAAGGATGGTGAAATGCAAAGAAATGGATGCTATACTTCTACCATCATCCCCAGGATGATTATTTTTATGTTCCTGGGGATTGTCCAGTTCTGTTTTTGTTTTTCAACTTTAATGTCATTCTATAGATTCACTTCCTTCTTATTCCCGCCATTAGTTTTCTGCTCATTATGATTTAAAGAGGTTAGTCTTGTTTCGGTTAGATCCTTATTTTCCTACCTGCCTTAAGTGAGTTTATTTTTTGCATATTCTGTTGATTGGTTGTGGTTTCTGTATTCATTGCTAAGTTCTGTTTTCCTCCTGTCCCTGCCACCTCATTGCTCGCTGCAAGCAAATTTTGTTAATTATTCTCAATAAATCGTCTTATCCATTCTACCATGCAGCTCTTGCCCGCGCTTCGGTCCTTTTTCCACAAACAACATTATGGCCGGTTGATTTAGTCGTTGTAAACCATAAACTAGTTTATCTCGGAACAGGAACACCTCCAGGCACAGAAATTTAGAGTTTCTAAAAACAGATTAAAAACAAGCAAATGCATCTGGAGTACTCTGTGGTACCAAAGGCCCAAAGGTTCACATAAAGGTTCTATAAAGAAAAAAGTTCTTGTAAAAAGAGATTTCATCCTCTTTTTATTACAGGATTTTATTAATCTGAACCATGTTGAGCAGTAATGAATTGAAGTTATTGTTTTCCGCATTATTTATCAGTTTCCCACATGATTGTGGAAGAATTTTGGTCCATTCTCCTTTCCAACACTTTCAGGTTGTTGAGGTTTATGAACATCTCTAAACAGTTTTATACACAGGTTCTACTACAGAGATCTGGACCTGAACCCACTGAAAATCTGTTTATTTTTAATCAATATTATTTAGAGTGGATTGTTTTTTTATTATTTCTTTCCCATACATCACAAACAAACAATACAGACAAACAAAAAGTGTTACAAACCAAGATAATGATTTACAAAATAAGAAGAAGAAATCTTATCTTTGTCATTGTACATTCCAACAAAGAAGAAATAAGCAAGTAGTTAAACAAAAATGACAATAAAAGAGCAACAACGGATTGATATCTGTGGTGTGGGGAGGTCTAGCCATTGCGATGCAGGGATCTTTGCCCTGTTTTTCCAGCGGAGCAGTATTGTTTCAGTGGTGATAGTCAGGGCTACGAGCAGCGGTGTTGGCATTTGTTTTGTTAAACAGACGGAGGGCATAGCAGAATGAACTGGGGCACCTTGGTGGTTATGTCTTGGTGGACGGGTGCAGAGCCATGGAGAGAAAGAGTCGCGACACTCCCATTGGACTCCGTTGTACGCTTTTTGCCGCCTACTTCCGGGGTATGCAGCCTCGCATAGTTCCAAAAAGCCGTTCTATGGCGTTAGACATCATTCACTTCCATTGCTGACTGTCGAGTAACTTCTGAGGTAAATTGATTAAATAGCTACCTGTTTTGAATTGTCAACTCCGTATATTATATAAATATGCCCTTTATGGTGCATATGCTTATATTTATTTGTACGTGCACAGTGCAACTGGCTTGAATGAACATATTTGTGCCCCTGTCTCAACAGATCTTGCTGGACCAGCAGCATCGTTGTTGTGGCCATCACAGGTTTCAGTGGAGCGCCCCCCCCCCAAAAAAAATGGTTACGATACCGGTTCTGTTCATTTGTTGTTCTTGTTCACACATACTGTACGTATGTTTGTTGATATTATTCATGCTTGTTCCCATTTTCTTTGTTCCACACTGTTCATTTTTATCTTATGCCAGGTACCTTTATTATTAATGTTGTCCTTCCTTTCAGCCCTGATGCACTCTGAAGCCTGATGTGATGTGGAGGATTTTTTTTAAATGTATTAATCACTTATAATATTCCTCCCTGTTCCTTCACTTTGTTCTTGTTTTTCCAATTAGATACACACACACACACACACACACACATACACATCTTGTTGTCTCACTCAGTATTTTTTATTAAACAATATTTGAATCATTCATCCAAGCTTAATGAGTTGTTATTATTTAATATATTTGATTCTTTGTGCATGGCTTAGTATTAAAATTATCATTGTTGTGTGGTCAACTCCTGCCTCATCAGAAAAAGTGGGTGTAAATGCTGAATGGACTGTTCTTTCTCAAAAAAGCAAAAAGCAACAACAGAGTCCAATGGGAGTGTTGCCTGTCACTGTTCTCTATCACTCTCTCTGCAGCTAATCTTACTCTTACTCTGTGCATTAACCCAGAGACGTAGAGAAAAATCTTAATAGCTCTGCACTTACCTATAGACCCAAACATATAAGCATAATGCTTTTGATAATATGTGAATGGCTTAATCTTAAAATGATATTCTTAGTCTTAACATGATCATGTTTCACGTTGTGGTCTGGGGGTGACCACTTATCAGAAGTGAGCTAGCTGCTAGGCGAATGCTGAATGGACCACAGCAGACCTAACGCTACCACGAAGGTAAGCTAATGGCTGAATCGGAATTTATAAGCAAAATCACGGTAATCAATAATACAGCCCAGTCGCATCATGAGACATCTGTCATCACATGAATGTTAGAGCCGTTCTAGCCTGTTCTCCTGGCCATACGAACATGAACATAAGCTTTTCCCTCCAAAAATGTAAAACGTATCTAAGTAATATACAGCTTTTCGTTGTCACCCTGCCTCTCAAAATGTAAAACTGACATTAACAAATATGTAATCATGCAATAACAGCTGAAAAAGTAGTAGGGTGTATGTTTATATATATATTTACCGTTAAATAACGCAATCGCTGCTGTCTGTCCCATAGAAGAACATGACAGCCAGCGTATGTTTTGGAACTATAGCGGTCTACACGAACCACGTGACTGCCCTGGCGGTGACATCAAAGAGTGTCGCGACTCTTTCTCTCTATGGCTCTGGACGGGTGGCCATCAGGGATGTTGAGTGTACAGTGTTATGACGCAGATGGTATCATGCCTGTTCTGTTAATGATTCTGGATTGTATTACCTGCACATTAGTATTATTGGACATGGTAAAAATATTAGTGCAGATTTTGTTCCAAAACTGATCATCTGTAAGGACGTTGAGGTCTCTTTCCCATTTCGTGATTGGGGTGTGAGGTGCAAAATCTTGACTTTTTCAGTACGTCTCTAGCAGATTAGTTGGTGTGTTTGTGATTGTATTTCTTTTAACGAGCCAGTTTGGGTCTGGCTTGGGCTGCTGCACAGATGACCTCATATCTGACTTTAGAATCCTTTGGTGTACAGAAGAGTTAATGGTTAACATAGTGTCTGCAAGGTGCATGGATGCTGTTGCAGCAAAGCAAGCCCATATGATTACCCCTTGTTGATCAGTTAACAAACTCTACTTGTTTGGCAGCACCTAATTGGTACTTCCCATATAAAAATAATGTGTATTTTCCCTCTTTTACTTCATTTTAATTCTTCAAATAAGCAGGAATATTGAACATATGTTGTGTTTGAGGGCAAATTGACCTCATGTTAGAGCCATCTTAAGACCAGGGGTCTCATTTATAAAACGGCAAAAAAATTCAGATTTATTAACCATGCGCATGCACACTATCACACAATTTCCCTTTATAGATCACATTGGCGCCTGAACATTTGGTACCAGGTTCCGTCTCAGGTTCTGCTCTCTACACTCCCAGAGTCAACCATAAATGGTTAATGCAAAGCACCTCATGAATGTCAATGTGGATCAAAAATGGATCAGCTGACCATTTTTTTCATGGTGACGTGGCAACCAAAGAGAAAAAACAAAGAAACTGTGGGAAAAAAATCAGAGGTGTTTATTACATGTGTAAATCAGAGGTAAAAAAAACTTGTTAAAAAGTGAATTTGATTGCAGTTCTAAACGCCGTATCATAGCCTCACTCCGAGCTCCATGTTAAAACTCCTCTGAGGCTTTGTGTTCAGATCAAAAATCTGAAGAGGGAGGGAGACCATGAGGAATGACAGGTTTCCCCTTTCATTTGATAAAGACCCAAACTGTTATCAAACCTAGGGTCGGCGATATTTCCAGAAGTCTCCCCCAGTCCCTTTTTGAATAACTCTGCATATGCAAGAGTGTCTTACCTTGCTCTTCCCCTATTCAGGGGGTTTGCATTAAAAAAATCTCCCAAATAAACTCTGGTCTTATTTCTTTGTACTTTCTTTCCCCTTCTTCTCAAACTTGTACACGGTTTGCTTCTTTTGGGTCTCAGCCATGTTCAAAGTATACGGTGAGAGCAGCGGAGCTACAATGAATAGCTAACACAGAAGCTAACCGCTAAGCTAACCGGATATATAAACGCTAGAAGCGCACATGCGGAGCCAGCAAGAGGAAACTAACAAGGAACCTGCACACACACTGGCGTTACAACAGTGCGTCAGAATGATTGGTAAGTGGGACAATCAATAGATAAGGCGATTTCCCCCGGAACAGAGGGGAGTAAGAGCAGGACCACAACCCTCGACAAATCGCTGCTCTTCTGTTAAGGTTAGTTTTGTACGGACTCAAATGCAGACTCAGACTCAGGATGTAAAAATAAATAATAATTTATTTTAACATAAGGCGCTTCCAAAAAGGGAAGGAAAACAAAGGGATGCAAGACTCTCCAGTTTACTTGCATGTATCTTCGGCTGTGGGTTTGGCTGGCTGTTTGGCTGGCTGGCTGTTTGGCTGGCTGGCTGGCTGGCTGGCTGGCTGGCTGGCTGTCTGGCAGGCAGAGTGATCTGAGCAGAATCCAACTTCTCCAAACGAAATCAAGAAGAACAAACTGGCGCCTGCTGTCTGGTTTCAGGGGGTTAAATACTGTCAGGTTGATTTCAGGATTGCCAGCAGCTGCACCACAAAACCAGGAAGGAACCACCACTATGCCACGCCCACTTGCACTGCATAAGATCACAACACTCTTCACACCGAAGATTTATCAGGCCTGCAGCTCCCACAGAAATCAAATTTTTAACCTCCTTTTTCTGAATACATAATGTATTTACTACTTTCAGGATGGAAGTACAATTTTACCCAGTATAATAAAAAGTGTTTCAGACAAAACAGGATTACCAACTATAAGCTTTAATCCACTGGGAGCAAAGGTGAGAAGAACCCAACTGAAACTGCTATAATGTATTTCTCTCCTTCCCACTATATTAATAAGCATTCTATGGGCTTCCCAAGTCAGGTCACAGCTACTATCAAAGAACATTTATAAGTCAAGTCCATTTTAGAAGGTGCAAAATGAGATTTCAATCAATAATTGGAACATTAACATTAAACTCCTGTCACACTAGTGCACATTACTTGATGAAGAGTTATTTGGACTTTTTGAGAAACTCAATAGCTCGAGGGTTGCAAATTAGACGTTTGCCTCACCGATACAGAATTTATGCATAAGCAACTCAAATGCTGCAGCGATGACCCAATAATAACATAATCAGATCTTTTACACACGCTCTTAAAAAACACAACTTCTTTTACAAATGTTCCTGTAGAAGATTCATTTGGTATGTTGAACGCTTTGAGCAGCTCTAGCAGGAGGGCAGTCTGTCCCATTTTTGATTTATATAGCTAATTATTATTATTTGACCCTCAGAATATTTATTGTGCATTCAACTTCCATCCCTAGATGGTCAGGTGACCATTAGGTGCCACCAAAAGTAACCCAGTCTGTTCGGATGCAGCAGCACACTGTACATTTAACACCCTTTTCCTTGATACAGCTACGCCATTAAAAAGGCGAAACCACCATTCTCACACGTACTTCAGAATTGGATGTTTCACAAAATGAGCTCAACTTCTCCGTGCCTCCATGATAGACCCACATATGTGCTATGATAAGAAATGGTCCTAACAGAGCTTAAATCTGAGTCTGTAAATTAAGCAAGCATTACACCTGCAATATTTTGCATCGAAATGGAAACCCTAGCTGGATTTGGTCTTTTCAAAGGCCATTCACTTTCCAAATACTTATTTAATCATGGGGGTATTTGCTGGATTATCAGTAGCCCAGTTGACCTTGGTCTGAGCTTTTTCTCATTGTGGTACTTAATGCAAAACAAGTTAATCACACACAAAATGACACAGAAATGTTTTTTTAAGTCCATTGCTAAGTTCTACTCACGTAGAATTTTTGTATTGCAGGAATCCAAATTCATCCCTTTGTCCGTCTGGGCACAGCGACTGCATGATGGGAATGATCCCTGCTGAGGTGAGTGGCGCTGCGCTGTAAAAGGCTGGATATGAAGCAGAGGAAAGACAGAGGAATAAAAAGAGGAAAAGGCCAGAGATAAAGGAAGTAAATGGTAATAGTGGTAGACAAGGCAGTGGTGGTCACATACAGGGGATGCAGAGTTAAAAAAGGATAAATTAATTACTGATCTGTCAAGAAAGGTTGGATTAAACAGGGAAACAGCACAGGGAAAGGTTCTGTGCTCATGTTAGACAGAAGGAAATGGCAAGAGAGGTCCCGCATATGAACAGTGGATTTAATTTTATTTATTTATTATCATTGTGGAACAAAAACAGCCTCTATTTGTCATAGCTGTTCATAAACACTGGATAAAGTAGCCCTCACTACTGCTGAAATTCAAATTCTTGCCAACAGCACCATGTTTCCATGGTGACTGTAAAGCTGACGCTTTCATCTGAACAACTATTCTGTTTTTCTACCCACAATAACACTTTTTGATTGTCCTCCAGCTCAGCTTCCATCTCATCTACATGTCCTACCCCTACCCTCTAAAGAAATGGGAAACCTGCTGAACAGCAACATGTCTAACTATACAGAGAAAGAGGCAGTGGCAGTTTTGGACGTCAAGAAACAAAAAGCAGAAGTGAAGCCATACAATGTGGCTCACATTTATCTGCACCCCTGGTAAAGGTAAGAAAAGTGGCTTCAGGCTTAAAAATCTCAAAGTACTTCACAGATGACAGCATTCATCCCAACCAGGTTCCAGGGCTGTTGGAAGGGAAACAGTCCAACAGCATCTCAGCTCCACTGAAAACACTTAACAGTGCACCCAAGTTGCCAGTCTTTACCACAGCTCTCTGACAGTGAGCTTTGGAGATTCTTCACCTCCCTCACAATTTCTATGTTACACCTGTTTTGTAAAGAGCAAAAAAGTCCTGGATTACTCATTTAACATTCCTAGAAATGTTGCTCAAAACTGATAAAGTACAATAACAAATAAATCCCTTGATTATTTTTAGCCTATTGTTATGCCAGCTTTACTTTAAAACAATATGTTTCCTAACATGGTATTTTCCAGGGCTGAATAAATGTAGAAATGAAAGGTTGGATTATTGTGCTGACGCAATATACAGTATATAAAAAAAGAAAAATCACAGTTTTCAGCTCATCTTTATTCAGCATGCCACTAAATGTGGTTGGCACTTTAAGTTAAATGGATAACCTGTGGATGTCCTTTATATGCCAGCTCTCTTTGTCAAAAGAATATTGGAGGACTCTAACATAAAGCAGAATTTACACTCTTACAAAATAGCTTTTTAACTAAAATAAATTGTTGAAGCTATCAGTATGCTGACATGGGTCCTATCTGACCATTCAGCTGAGAACTCAGTATGAGCACAGGAGATGAATTCAAGGCAGAGTCCAACTTCAGTAGAATATACAGAGAATAATACGTTCCCATCCCGCTGTGTGGGACAGAGTTACATGGACTGAATTACTGGAATAAGAACAACATTTTTCTCATAGGCAGTAAAAAGAAAAATCATTGTAAGAAAAATCATCGTAACAATGAAGAACAACCACACACCAGTGAGTTATTCACCACAGGATGGTGCTAGAGCCAGTTCCAGTTTCAAGGGGCTGTACCAAAACATAGCGTTGCTTCAAGTGGTAAAATCCAAGTTATCTTTTAGAAATGGGACAGAAAACATAATGTTTCTAAGAATTTACGCTTGGTGGGTCGTAGTTTTTCAGACCCAGTTGGTGTCCATGTTTCTGGACCAGGTCCAGATTCGTCAAGTAATTCATGACAAAGACACAAAAAGGACAAATGCACAGATGCGCATCCATCAGTATGTTGTGCTTCTAGCTTGCTTGCTTTCTTTAAAGCCCCTCCCTGTCGGGCCGGTGCCGTTAAATAGCAGCGCTAATAAAGGCTGCAAACACACTGATCTATGTTATACGTCACAAATAGTGTAAGGCAGGATGTTGCAGTGTGTGATGAGGAAGTTCATGCACTGGCTGAGTCACCATCCTGACAGCAAGATGAGACAGGACACACAGATCCGGCTCAGAGCTGTGGGATTCTGTCATTCAGCAATCGCAACAAAGGATTCATAGTTGATGTTAGAGGTTTGTTCAAAAGCAGAGGCAGAAAACCTGGTTAGTAAGTTACCCCCCCTCCCCCCCAAAAAAAAGGTAAAAAAAACAGTTCTTGAGAACTGATCAGAACTCACAGGAGACAATCCAGTTTTGGGGTTTTCGGACTGCCTAAAGTTACTTTGTGTCTGATTCATCAGCCTGATCCCTTCTGTCACAGAACTAAAGCAACTTGCAGCAGGGCGAGGGAAACAGCTGGAGCAGAAACAACAAATGTGTCATTACACACAACTTGTGAGAGTGTTTTAAGCTTCTATGGTTGATGAGTTGGGTAAGTTAAACCTAAGGCAAGGAAGTCATTTTTTTTCTCTTATACCAAACCGGTTTGGTGCTAAACTGGTGTTAGTTTGGGGTTTTCCTCTGGGCCTGAAAAACTGGTGTTACACTATCTCAGGCCACCTAGTTAGAAACAACCTCTTTCATTAATAGTTTTACACAGGCTCATGAACACAGCAACCAATCAAAATGCATGTGTGCCATATTTAAAATTCCCAAGTTAGTTTTACCTTCGGTAGGGGTAATTTAGACAGAGAAGCAGTGAAGACCCTGAGCCACATTAAAAAAGCTTAACTGTTGAGACTCAACTCAGAGACAGGAGCTCATTGATCTTATGATCACAGTGTTTAAGTCGATCAATGTGTCGCATGGAGCACATGAATCCATAAAACCTATCACTGACTAATTTCTTAAACACTGTTGGCCTCTTATACCATCAGGGCGTGTTAATATATCCCATTCCAAATGTTACTTAAATCCCCTCTGAAGCGGTGCTGATGATGGTCTAAGATCAGCTGGGCAGGATGAAGAAACCTTCCCAAACACCACTTGTTTTAAAACCAAAATGCTTCAGCCAGGTGCTGCTGGGATATCAATTTACAGTGATGCTGAGATAAATGATGAGCAGTAATGTAGTTAAACTGACTCCCTGCACCATGAAGAGACATTTTAATGTACGCAGCCATGTGGCCCAAAGCTGGCTCTTTGGTTCTTTGAGAGAACCAGTGAAGAATTAGCTGCAGCACCATCCCTACAGAGAAACTGGACCTGCCTATGGTGATTACCATCCAGTTGCAGCTGTATGCACATCGCTGGGAACCCTCTGAGTGAAGCCCAAGTGAGAGCATGAGAAAACCTAACACTGACAGTCTGAGTTAACGAAGCAAAAAGATGGGATATGTGTTACTTAATAATAATCTGACCCCCTTTGTGCCTTTTAACTGACAAACAAGACTTTTTTTATGTTGCATCACAAAGATGTTGTGCGTTGCTGAATGACCGTCATCTGGGTTAAACAACATTTAGTCCAAACACACACAGGGAAAGAAAGCCACACACGTTCAGGGAGATTATGGTATCCTGGTCAGAGGGAAGCTGATTCATGTATCTGCTCAGTTAGGGATTGTTATCTTTTCAAAATAGCATTAAATGACAGTCACACTTACACACTGGTCCATCCAACATGTTGAGGACATGCATCATGCACAGGAACAATAAGAACCATGGGCAGACAGAGAGGAACAAAGGAAGAACAGCAGGCAGAACGTAGAGGTGAAGTGGAAAAAAACAAAAGAAGAAAGGCGCATCAAAATCAACTGGATGCTGCTGTTCAATGGCTGCAAGCAATAGTGGGCGCTCTGAGCTATCAAAGCTTAAAACAGTCAAAAGGAACCGATCTTAACAAAACTAGACTACTACATAGGGTGGTGCTAAGACATGTCAAATCACTAGTATTACATAAGCAAGCAATGGAAAAAAACATGTTTGGATAAAATGCATGTAGACAACAACATGTTTGCAAACGCACATGCAACATTCAATTAAAGGGCGGTATAGCTGAGTTTAAAAGCAGATTTTAGGGCTGAAAGACACCTGCAGGTGCACCTGCCCTCTGTAAGCAGACCCAAACCAAAGCAAATGTCTGCCATCTTAAGATGTCTCTAATTACTACTTAGTGCATCGCAGGCTGTAGAAGGTCAGAGAACATAGCAATGGCCTAGCTATGTGAAACGCATTGTGGGCATTTAAACATATTATGTTAGACTAATTGATGCAAAAAGAACAACAGAATTCAACAGAATTAAAACTGCAATGCAGACATCACCAAAATTATTTTAGCTGACCATTATTCTGGCTGGCGCATGCTCTGTGTTGTATGTGTGGAACCACATGTCAGCACCTTGGGAGAAAAATAACTATTTTACACATAATGATCTAATGCAAACGTGTGAGCAGATTAAAGGCTGTTTAAGAGATATAAACTTGATTTTTACACACTGACAGGAGCAGAGCTGCCCAACAATCTGCGCCACCGGGCCCTCTGACCACCGGCAGCAGGAAAGGCAGGTGAAGTGTCTTGCCCAAGGACACAGCCACTGAGATGGTCAGAGCGGTGGTTAGAAGTGGCAACCCAGCGGTTACAGGACGAACTCCTTGCACCTGAGCCACAGCACTAAAGAGCACTGCTGATGATTTGAGTCAGCTATAATCTCCTCTGTGTGCCACAGGACTGTGGAGTCAAATGTGAGGTGATCTGTCCGGTGGCTGAAGCCTAGCCAAAATCAGTTCCAGCATACCGGGGCAATAGTTTTCCAGGGGAATGAAAGAGACTGAGAAAACATCTAAATGGTTGCAGTTACAACAAGCTAATCAATCACTGGGTGTGTTTAGTTTTTCCATTTTCATGGTGTCTTTGTTTAATTCCAGATGACAATACAACATCTGTTGAATGTTTTTATGTGTAATCTCTATGCCATGCATGTAAGTAAAAAGTATACACTGTGTTTACCATAAGAGCCAGGTTGGTGTGGATTGCTTCTTTCCATTAATCAAAAAGATTTGAAAAGTGCGTTTGGCATTTACTCTGCTTACCTATGTCAGACATTAAATTTGTGTAAGGTAGGTTAGAAATGCAGAGAATCCTACAAAAATAATGCACAGCACAAACCAACCCTTGTTTTTTTTTTTTCATTCTGGACAAAGGTAGACTGGAAGCAGCACTCGGTTACTATTAGACCTGCAGTGAAAGTGGTATTTCCCAACAGTACATGTGATAACCACTTACTTGTCATGCTGCCACAGTGAATGCATTTCTGCACACCTACTTAACTAGAATTTCTTTCATCCTCTTTTGAAGTTTAGCTGAATTGCTCTTTTTATCTTTGGGATGATATACTCTATAATGAGAATTCATTTAGTACACTAACTACAAAAGTTAGAATGCACAATAAAATCCTTCCAGATGTCGCAACAAGTCAGCACTAAGGACTGTGGTATCTGCTTACTTGGATTATAAAATACGAGATAAATCTCTCCTACAGAGGGATATTTTGAGATAATAAGGGAACTAAGTTCTCAAGCTCTTATTCTTTCATAGCACCTCTCTGGCTGGTTGCTTTATCTATATTAAACATGGAGTATTTGTCCTTGGGTTCATGAGCTTTCCTGGACAACAAACTGCTGTTCTTGCAAGTTTAAGAGGAAATGCATAAAGGAGTGCTGAGGTGTCTCTTTCTGGTTGTCGATGTAAACCTCAAAAACCTTTAAAGGATGCACATAACCATATCATGCAACAATCCCCCTCCAGTCTCTATCCAGGACCGCATTAGGCTGCCTACCTTCCTTGACGGGGATGGCTGGTTTCTTCTGTCTCAGACCCAGGAGGATGAAGAAGAGGACTAGTGGGATGAAAATTTCAAATGCCAGCACCCACTGCAGAAGAGAAAAGACAAAAGATTACAGCCTGATGTAGCGCATCTGCTGCGGCCCAGGCAAGTCTGAGGTAACGCCATTGATCATGTTAGTACAAAGAAGAGGAACAAGAAATATCTTTCTCCTAAACTGTATTGGTCCCAAGGCTAACCCTTTTCTTGTCCTCTCTCTTTTCATTATTACAGATACAAGAAAAAATACTGCAAGTACCTAAGAAAACATTTATCTCTTAGATGGACAAAGAGTAGGTTGCCAGAAGTGGCTGTGCTGCCAAGACGAGCCAATCCAGCTCCTTCTCCAGACAATCTTCACCCAAGAAGTGAAACAGTCGGATGATGAGGGTTAAAATAAACCTGGTATACTCTGAACAGTTGTGGACATGTGAAACTAAAGCATTTGTATGGTTCCTCTTTTCTGTGAACTCTCCTGATGTTTTTTAGCTGTACACCGGTATTGAGTGTCCGTCATTTAACCTTAGAGATCTTTTCTCCACATCGCAACCTCCATGAATTGTAGTAAAGTGTTGCATGATTACTAGGTCACATGAGGACACAAAATCCTCTTCCAGAGAGAGTTTGCCTGATTGTGAACAGGGCTCTCTTGTTACATTGTTCATCCGGAACTATGAGAACCATAAAGTCTTTTTGTCACAGCAAACGCACACACACACCCTGCGTGTGTGTTTATGAAAGAGAAGGTCATGGACCAACAATCGGCTCTTTCAAAACAAGACAAGAAACCACAGAAAACAACAAAACCTATCTTCTGAATGATTCCGATACATTTGAAAGATAAGATTACGTCACATAACACAGGCTGCAGCAGCGCATAGACACACACAAAACCAGCTAAAAAAATAAGATTATCATGAAAAATATTTTTTTTGTTACTCTTTATAGAAAGAGTGGCGCGTTGAGTAGCGCTGTTGCCTTGCAACAAGAAGGTTAGAAGGGAAATACACACCAGCAAAAGGGATAACTGCAGCAACGAGAAGACTGTCAAGCAGTCGTGACAATTGAAGTTGGTCAAGCCCAGAAAGAGCCACTATACACGGGCGAATCCAACACATGGACTACAGATTGATTGGGTGGAGCCAGTCCTGAACCAGAGATTTGCATTTTATATGGAAATCAAGGTCTCAGAGTGTGGAGATAGAGGGAAGAGACACCGAATCTGTGTTGCTTGAAGTCCAGTATGGAATTTCCATAGTCAGCTATGATTCGGGTTGCCTGTTTTATGTGGCTAATTTGGCGCTGGTCCTGGTTTTCTGTCTGCATGCTGCCACGCTCCTCCTGCACAACAGTAATTAACCATCATTTGATGCCCCTGTGAGCTGCCTTCCACTGCAGCTCAAGCAAGCTCATCTCCTCCACCTTTTCTTCTGCCTTTATATACCACACTCCAGCAGAATACTGAAAGGCAAGGCAAGGCAAATTTATTAGTAAAGCACATTTCAGTCCAAGGACAATGTAAAGTGCTTTACATGATTAAAATATAGGAAAAATTAAAAGAGAATAAAAGCAAGTAAAAAAGAAACAGTTGGAATATAATGTAGAAAATCTGACAAACAAACGAAATATAACGAAAAGCAAATATTAATGATTTTAAAAACAGTTGAACTATAAACTTAAACTAATGATGTTTCAGTAATACAGTTTAACTAGAACAGTCGAAGGCAATCCTAAACAAATGTGTTTTTAATCTTGATTTAAAAGAACTCAGGTTTTCAGCACTTTTACAGTTTTCTGGCAGTTTGTCCCAGATGAGTGGAGCATAGAAACTAAATGCTGCTTCTCCATGTTTGGTTCTGGTTCTGGGTATGCAGAGCAGGCTGGATTCAGAAGACCTTAGTGGTCTGGAGGGTTGATACACTGATAACAAGTCTGTGATGTATTTAGGTGCTAAGCCATTTAGGGATTTATAGACTAACAGAAGTATTTTAAAGTCTATTCTGTGAGATACAGGGAGCCAGTGTAAGGACTTTAGAACTGGGGTGATCTACTCTACTTTCTTAATCTTAGTGAGGACACGGACAGCAGCGTTCTGGATCAGCTGCAGTTGTCTGATTGACTTTTTGGGAGACCTGCGAAGACACTGTTGCAGTAATCAATTCTACTAAAGATAACCGCATGGATTCGTTTTTCCAGATCCTGTTGAGACATTAGTCCTTTAACCCTGGAAATGTTTTTCAGGTGATAGAAAGCCGACCTTGTAATTGTCTTTAGATGCTTTTGGAGGTTCAGGTCTGAGTCCATCACTACACCCAGGTTTCGGGCCTGATCAGTGGTTTTTTAGCTGAAGCAGCTGAAGCTGTGTGCTAACTTTTGATCTCTCCTCTATTGGTCCAAAGATTATTACTTCCGTTTTGTTTTTATTCAATTGAAGAAAATTTTGGCACATCCATGCATTGATTTCTTCTAGGCATTTACTCAACACTTTAATAGGTTCATAGTCACCTGGTGACATGGTGATGTAGAGCTGTGTGTCGTCTGCATAGTTATGGTAGCTGATGTTGTTGTTTTTTATTATCTGAGCTAGAGGGACCATGTAGATATTGAATAGGAGGGGACCCAGGATGGACCCTTGGGGAACCCCACATGTGATTTTTGTCGTCTGGGATGTAAAGTTACCTACTAACACAAGAAAGTCCCTGTCCTTTAAGTAGGATTTAAACCAGTGGAGTGCTGTACCAGAGAGGCCGACCCAGTTCTCCAGACGTTCTAACAGGATGGAGTGATTGACAGTATCGAATGCTGCACAGAGGTCTAATAGTACCAGCACGGTGGTTCTTCCACAGTCTGTATTTATATGGATGTCATTAAACACCTTGATAAGGGCGGTCTCTGTACTGTGGTGAGCACGGAAGCCTGACTGGAAAACGTCAAAGCGGCTGGTCGTTGTTAAGAAGGTGTTTAACTGTTGAAACACAGCTTTTTCAATAATCTACTGATAAAGGGGAGGTTTGAGATGGGCCTGTAGTTCTGGAGTAGTAATTTATCTAAATTGTTCTTTTTCAGCAGTGGTTTGATCATTCCTGACAGTAGGGACGTGTTTATTATCTGAGTCATACCAGACGTTATGACAGGCAAGACTTTCTCGAAGAAAGCTGTGGGTAAAACATCAAGGCAGCAGGAGGAGGAACTTTGCTGGTGAATGATTTCCTCTAAGCTTTTGTAGTTTAGTTGGCTGAATTGGGACATTTTTGTCAAGGCAACTTCTAGCTGAAGACAGCTTTGTTTCTGAACTTGATATGGATATACAGACTGGTCCTCTAATCTTTTGGATTTTCTCAGTAAAAAAGTTAGTAAAATTGTTGCAGGTCCTGGTGGAATGGAGTTCCGAAGTCACAGACACAGGAGGATTTGTTAACCTGTTGACTGTGGCAAATAAGGCACGAGTATTATTAGTGTTTTTGTTGATAATCTCAGAGAAGAAAGATTTCCTTGCATTTTTTTCAGTTGTAAGTTATATCTGCAACGTCTCTCTTCATAAATGTCATAGTGAATCTGAAGTCTAGTCCTTCTCCACCTGCATTCAGCTTTTCATCACTCCCTTTTTTCACTTCTAACTGCTAGAGCACTTCTCCACAGAGATTTTTTCTTCCCTGAAACAACCTTCATTTTAATTGGAGCAATGCAGTCAGTGATATCTGAAACTTTAGACTGAAAGTTATCAACTAGTTCATCTACTGAGTTACAGTACAAGGTTGAAGTAGAGTTAAAAATGTGTTTTCTTATGATGTCCCCATGAAAGCCTTGAGTTAGTAGATATCAAATGGTTTTCCCTGCCTTATTTTCTGTTTGCGACCATGACCAAGTTCCATGGATTTCCCTACCTTGCCCAGCTCTACACTGCCTTCTGTTTTTTGAACACAACCTGGACTGTTTCTCAAGACCACGAACATTGCCTATCCCACTGATTTCTCGGCCTACCTGTGTATGACCCAGGCCTGTACATCAGAACCTGGGGTGCCACCACAAATTATGTGCCCTATGACAAAGAATATCATCCTGAAAGCTCCATATATATATCTATCTATCTATCTATCTATCTATCTATCTATCTATCTATCTATCTATCTATCTATCTATCTATCTATCTATCTATCTATCTATCTATCTATATCTATATCTATATCTATATAGATATATATATATATATATAATTTTGGGGTCTGTGCAATTGTCCTAACTTTCCCCCCCCTATATGGCGCCCCTGATCTGCATTGATTCCAGTCTCTGCTGCCAGTCAGCTCCTGTTGCGAGATGCCTGCTTTCAGCATCGCCAAGCTTCTGCAGAAGGTTCTATTATAAATAAATATTTTAAGCTCAACACTGTATCTGGCTTGAATATCAAGTTATCTGCTTGTCTGATTCATAACAGGTGGTTTTGGTCCACTGGGTTTGCTGAAGACCACAGTCAACGCAGCCATTTACTAGGACATTCTAGAAGCTCTATAGAGATGCTGATTTCATTTTCCAGCAGGAACTGGTACCGGCCCACACTGCCAAAGGTATCAGAAGCTGGTTCAGTAACCATGGTGTTCCTGTTCCTGATTGGCCAGCAAACTAGACTGACCAGAACCCCATAGAGAATCTCTGGGCTGTTGTCAAGAGGAAGATGAGAGACACCAGACCCAACAAGGCAGATGATCTGAAGGAAGCTATCAGAGCAATCTGGGCTTCCTGAACACCTCAGCAGAACCTCAGGCTGATGGCCTCTATGCCACGGAGCAGTGATGCAGTAATTCATGCAAAAAGAGTCCCAACCAAGTACTGAGTTCATAGAAATAAAGATATGTATTGATCTTATGTAATATTCAGATTTTTTGAGACACAGAATTTTGGGTTTCCATTATTTGTGAGCCACAATAATCAAAATTACAAGAAAAAAGCTTTACTGTACTTTTCGGACCATAAGGCGCACCGGATTATAAGGTGCACTGTAAATTAATGTGTCTATGTGTGTATTTGTCCACACGTGTAATATCACTCCGCCCCTCCGCGTACACAGTTCTCTCCTGAAAGGGAAAGCTATCCGAAACACTGCAGTGTTTCTAACACAAAGCCAAAATAAATGTAACTTTCAAATTGAATTAACTTACTAGGTTTATTGTTGCTTGCGCATACTCCGGGCGAGGGCTGCCTTACATGAATGCACTTCTAGTTTTAATATTACAGTCAGGCAGTCTTGTAGACAGCTAAGGGGTCCGATCAGTTAACACAGTGTAATGCTCCGAATATCCATCGAATGGAGCAGCTTCTTTGCTAACCAAAGTAGTGCTTACACATTTTAACAGATTTTTGAGCGCATTGTACCACATAAAATCAGTACATGATCATGAGTACAATGGTAATCACATATAAAGCACACCGGATAATAAGGCACACCATCGATTTTTGAGAAAATCTAAGGATTTTAAGTGCTCCTTATAGTCTGAAAATATGGTAAATATTAAAATGTATGTGCAATGAATCTATAAAATCATGTTTCACTTTCTGAAATGAGTAACAACTGAAATTTTTCTCAATGCTCAAATTTCTTTATTGGGTTGATTTATTAAGGCTTTGGAGCAGAACAGTTGAAAACTCTTGTTGAAATTCTTGAATTGATTTTCATCTCTTGGTGAAAGTAAAGCACTCTGATTTTAATAACAAAAAAGCATGAGAGTATCTGATTCTGCAGACACACATTTGCATGTTAGAGGTCATATTCCCTGCAGACCTAAACTCCCTGCTGCCTGGGACATTGGACATCATTAATTAATGCTTAAAATTAGCCAAGGCTTCAGAGTAGAATCCTTTTGCAAGACCAGATTTCAACAAAAATAACAGCTTTTTGTAGTCAATGCAACTTCTACCAAAATTGTACATACTGTTATCATGAACATGAATGCCTGTAATGATTACACGTATGAACCCGATATTCAAATCGGCCACAGAGTTAGATTTTAAAAGGTTTACTGGGTGGGGGTGGATGAGTAGTGGCATGCAAACGGGACCAGACAGACCAGGAGTTGCAGGCAGTGCTAGGCCTGACTAACCTGACCCTAGCCAGATGTATTTCGCTCCGCCTAGCTTCACTCACATACATCTGGGACTGATCCATAGGAATGGCCTATATTGAAGGCTGGGCCTTATCAAAAATCCTTGCATATGATTGGATAAGCCACTTGTCTGTCATCTTTATCGACGTGCTATTTCAACCACTCACACCGAAGCTAACCCGTGACGCTGTGAGAGCGACGCAGGAAAAAACAAAACTTTTTTTTTTTTAAATGTGTTTGCGGCTCTAGTGGCACGCGTTTTATTGTCAGTGAGCTGACAGGAAAAGGGGGGAAGACAGGCGGCAAAGCGCCACGGGTCGGAGTCGATCCCGGGCCGACCGCGTCGAGGACTAAAGGCCTCCTAACTTCACGCTAACCGCTCCGCCGCAGGCGCGTCGTCCGCCACGAGCGACGAAAACAAAACTTGCCAAATCCGGTCGGGAGAAGGGCGAAAACATGGTTTCCACCAACAAAAGCCTTCAGAGCCGTTCTCTGATGTTCTTTTAATGAAACAATATTAGGTAGATTGGACAACACGGAAGAAATGGCAGCATCAACGTTAACGCTTGCTTCCTCGATGCGAGCCGCCATTGTCTGAATCAAAACAGTCTCACGGTCGCTTCTACACTACGTCACATCTATGAAACTCCAGCCCTGCGTCCTGATTGGCTGGACAATAAAATTGGTTGGAGAAATTACTCTCTATGGGAGAAGTCCCAGATGGATGTGAGTGAAGCTAGGCGGAGCTAGGTGGAGCGATATCAATCTGGCTAGGGTCAGGTTAAGGCCTGACCAGATGCAGGCTGAAGGCTTACCAAAGTGGACAAAACAGCAGTGCACAGGAAACAAGACAAGACAATCTGGCAGTGAGCAGGGGAAAGAGGCAGGTCTAAATAGGCAGGGGAAAAGGTGAGCAGAGTTGGCACTAACTGATTGCAACAGCTGAAGCAGATAAGGTGCAGAGTGGTGGCTAGTAAGTGGCTAAACTGATTGGAGGATGAGTGATGCATGAAGGGAGTGGAGCCGATTTCGCAAAAGTCCAAAACAAACAAACAAAATCCTAAATCATGACATGGCCTCCAATCATGGAGGCCAGTAACGTAACAGGACCCCGGGAGGCCAGCGACACCCGGCTGGGGCGGGCTCCCTGACTCCGATGTGTCCTCTCTGGGCTGGACGGCTGGTGATAAAAAGCATTTAAAGCAGCTCTGTAACCCTCTTCCTGCTCCTTTAACTACTCCTCAATAACAGGCGAACAGTGATAAATTAAAGTTTCTTTAAACCTCTTGATAAGGGGCACGAAGGATCTAATTTTGTCCTCTAAGTCCTTGTAAGCGGCGTCAGAGAAATCAGTGGGAGGAGTGTAAAAAGAGTCGGTGGCAACTGGTAAAGAGGCTGACCTCGTAGCCTTGGGTAGTATGCTGGATGGCTCCAAAGAGGCAGACCCAACAGGAATGGGTAATGAGTAGAACATAGCAGCTGGAAAAACTGAGGCCTCTCGCTGACAATGTCTTCTCCGGCCCGGGAAACGAGAACACCTGGTCGTCGACTCCGAAGCCCGGACACGCTGTATAGAAGAATCGCTGACAGGATTATTAACAGGAGGACAGGAAACTGGACTGGTGGCTGGACATCGGTGTTTTCAACAGCAGATGATGCTGCGGAGTAGTCTTGTTGCTGGGGGAGGTGGCACCTGGGACCAATATCGGGAGGATAGATCGCTAACCTGGAACCCTCGAATGAAGTTGCCAAGACGACTTCAAGTAAGCGCCTAATGTCCTCCTCCATACCGAGCAGCGTTCATCATAACAGCCAGTCCGGAATGTAAACTTGGCCAGATCCTACGAACCTGATATTCAAACCGGACACAGAGTTATGTTTTAGAAGGTTTATGGGGGGGGGGGGGGGGGGGGGCAGTGGCAGGATGAGGCAGGCAAACAGAACCAGACCTGACCAGGAGTTGCAGGCACGGCCAGGTCTGACCAGATCCAGGTGTAACCACACTTGACCAGATGCAGGCTGAAGGCTCAATAGAGCAGACAAAACAGCAGTGCACAGGAAACAAGTCAAGACGGTCTGGCAGGGAGCAGGGAAATGAGGCAGGTCTAAATAGGCAGGGGAACAGGTGAGCAGAGTGGGCACTAACCGATTGCATCAGCTGAAGCAGAGTGGTGGCTGGTAAGTGGCTGAGCTGATTGGGGGATGAGTGGTGGCTGAAGGGAGTGGATCAGATTTTGGAAAGGTCCAAAACAAACAAACAAAAACCTAGATCATGACAATGCCATTCTAATTCTGGCATTGTATTATTTTATTTGGAAGATTCTTTGTCTTTCAAATAAATAGGATATCGAGCAGTCTTTTCTGATTGGTGGATCAACATTCCTTAACTTGAATCCCAGACACAATTGGGTGTTCAAATAAGTAAAGCACACTAACAGAATGCTTTTAATCCTAAACCTCCTTTAGAGAACTCTAATTGAATTCCAAATCCTTCACCTATTCTTGATTTCCGGGAACACTGAAGTTGTGTGTGGTATAATCTTTCCACAAAGATAAAGAATAGCTCAAATAATTCATTATGAGCTCAGAATTACCATGAAGTTCATGCCTCTGATGGCTGTATGTAAATTCTGACTCTGTGTGCAAATAAGATAGATAACAAATGCAGAACTGTGTGGACACTCCAACTGACATAGAAATACAGCTTACAAAGCCCTCACAGTGCATGGCTCAGGACTGACATGGTTGAAATTTATTGTTGGTTCTGGTTTCTGTTTGTTGAATCCTTGTACTGACAGTATGATCTCTTTATAACTTCAGGAGAAACGCTACAAACACACATTAACACAGTCAAACCTGACATTTAAAAAACCTGGAGCTTCACAAAAAATAAGATCTTTTACTGTTTCCTCTTCAGTCAAAATATAAACATTTGATCAGTGTCTAAATCTGGTATTCAGATTATTTTGTAATGTAACGTTAAGAACAAAACCACCCACATCACATTAGTCATCTAGCCTCCCCACATAAAACTGTTCTTCTAGCAGGGATTGGATCAAACAAAAAGTAAACAGCTAGAGCTTGTTAGAGTCTGTTCACACTGCAGCTCTTAAAGCTCATGATCTTTTTGTGAGTGTTGATTGTTATATAATTTTTGTGATTGTTCTCATTCCGATTTAAATAGAACCCGAATCAGACCCCACTCTGACTGTCTACTGCACCTGAAGTGACTGAGCCAAAGACATGATGTCCCATACAGCTGGTGTTTACAAAAGGAATTATGGATGCTGCATATACCATACGCACACAGTCATATTCCAAAAAAACAGAAGATGGATTAACCGAAAATTCATGCTGCTTAGAGAGCAAGGGTCTGTACCTTTGTCAGCCCTCCTTGACAGTCTGACAAAGAGATGGCGAAAAACCCACGAGGAGGCTATGATGAAGTTGTTATGGTACGGTGGTACTGGTCAAATGGTTTAAAAGTAGGTCAAACATAATGGCGTCCAACTTTGTTGGTGTTGGCATGAAGTGCAGCGGTGAGACATAAAGCAGGGACAATTTTGTGGGTCCGGTCCAGAGGCTATCAAGCTATACAATGAAGCAATGTGTGGTGTTGACTTGCTTGATCAACTTTTCAGTCTGTATCCCACAGAAATTTTGTCCAAAAGCTAAACCCTGTGAATGATCAGAATTAGAACCAGAATCAGAACCAGACTTTATTCACCAAGCTTGAGGGTACAAAAAAGGAGTATGACTTTGAATTCCAACGCCCGCACAATATAAAAAAAAACACAGACAAGTAACAGCAAGCAGAGCAGCAACTACAATCTATATCAGAAAAGACACCATTCAAAGAACAAAGGTAAGAACACAACCAGTACCATTTTTTGGACTATAAGGCACACTTAAAATCCTTAAATTTTGTTAAAAATTGATGGTGCGCCTTATAATCCGGTGCATCTTATATATGATTACCGTACTTGTTGTGCTTACTGACCGATTATACACCGTGCTCAAAAATTTGTTAAAATGTGTAGGTACGGCTTTGGTAAGCAACGAAGCCGCTCCACTCAATGGATATTCGGAGCATTACGGTACACCGTGTCGGACCCCTGAGCTGTCTACAAGACTGCCTTACTGTAATGTATAAACTAGAAGTGCATTCATGTAAGGCCGCCCGTGCCTGGAGTATGCGCTAGCAACAATAAACCTAGTCAGTTAATTCAATATAAAAGTTACCAACTACTCTGTCCTCCCGACAGAGACAGAAAGCTTTCCCTTTCAGGAGAGAGCTGTGTACGCGAAGGGCCGAAGTAATATTACACACTTGGGAAGAATATTTAATGCGCCTTATAATCCGGTATGCCTTATGGTCCGAAAAATACACTACGTACAAGAGAGTTTTTTTGTTTGTTTTTCCCCCTCAGCAGAATAGCTGGCTACCCTGACTGTAAGGTGTTCATCAGAGACACAGCCTGGATGGCAACTGGTTCTGTTTCGGCTCATTTCAACCATCAGCGCTCTGTAGCGCCGACCTAAAGGTAAAAGTCTGTCTGACCTGTGACCAGGATGAGTTGGCCCGACAGCCACATTAGCAGCCTTTTTCCTGACCCTGGACCTGTACAGGCCGTGACTGGATGGAAGGCCAGTCCTGATGAACCTCTCAGCAGCACTAATTGTTCATTGCAGTTTGGACCTGAGCACAAGACAGACTGAATAACGGCAGCCTTTGACCTACTGTGGTCAACAGTTGCTTGGAGTACATGCTGGATGCCAAGATGGCCAATCCTATTTCTGGAGTTAAACCTCACAGACACACTGAGTGTTTTAGTGAAGTATTCAGCCAACTCAATGACAAAGGACCTGTATCATTAGTGCTGATGTATTATTAAGCAGATGCTCACCACTCATTTATAATGCGATTATAAAGAGAGCTGATCCAGACTGTTCTCTAAGCTGAATGATGCTGATGTTCCAGAGGAAGCTGAAATAAACATGTTTGTGTTCCTAACCCCGTATCATCTCCTATCAGCTAAATTTAATATACTGAACAATACAGACAGCCTGTTGGAGAGTCATTGTAAGTTCTGTTCTTCAGACAGTATGAACATGGCAGCGAGGCACAATGTGCACCAAGGACATTTGCATTATTCAAATTAAGTGAAAAAACAGGCTACTGTACCTTAAGGGATTCGGTGGCTAACCCTTGCCAATGCCACTGTAAAAACTTGGCTCACTTAAATTCAGCTAAATTATAGTTAATTGAAAAAGTGAACACACATTAACGAAATAAAAAAAAATATTGTTCTTCTAAAATATTTTCCCCCTATATTTCATTTTCAAAAATCCGCTTTCACCAGGTTTGTTGTGTCAAACCGCAGACAAGAGCTCAGGAGACGCATGTTGTATGGTGTATTTATTAAATAAATAATCATGGCTTACAGAATGACAGGAAAACAAGAACCACGAGCATGGCATGGATGAGATCAGAACAGGGTAGTATGCTGGAGGACCTTACGAATGATTATGGCTGAGCTGACTGAATATAAAGGGAAAGAGACGTAAGGAGCAGATTACACAGGTGAGATGAGTAAAAGGCAATTAAGGAGAAGGAAAGGGAGGGCAGTGAGCTGACAGGGGCAGAGGGCGAACTGAACCTAACAGATACAGGAATACACTATTAACAGAAATACTGAACAGAAAACTAAACTGACAGAAACAAGGATCTAAGGTTTAACAATACTAAACGTGCAAAACATAAACAGGTTGCAGGATCGCCAGGGAGCTACAATACGTAATCAAACCCCTGGGGATCCTGACAGCTTTCTCTTACTGGTTGCTTTGTTGAATGGTTAAAACATTGATGTATCACAAGTGGAATGACTTCCTGTTGCGACCCCTGAATATAGGAGCAGCCAAAAGGACTCATGTTTGCTCTCAGTCTTCCATATAAATATGTTGAATCATTACCAACTCAACATTTTAAAGACAAGCACTTTGTTCGGGCCCAGAAATTTAAAAGAAAATCTAAAAACACTGTTTGCTTTGAAAAATTACTGTATCAATTCTCGCAAACTTGTTGGAACTGAGAAGTCTCATCATTTTCTTTTGCATTCTGCGATCACGGCTGCTCAAAGAGCCTTGTAATTCATACCTCCTTCAGCCTGATGTCATTAGACAGTTTTATTAATGTCAGTCGTATTAGTCAGAAGGGGATGCTGCTCTTTTATCATGCAGGAACAGAGAGCATCATTAGGTACAGCATCTCAGCCTGGTCTGGTCCATCTAAATGAAAGCCCAGCTTACAAGGCTTACACAAAGAGCTATGAAGTTGATGGGAGTCAAACAGGACCCCTCACTTCAGACCATCTTTAAGGAGACAATACCAGACAGGCCCAGAAAATGATCTCAGACCCTACTCACATCCTTCATTCAAAGTATCAGCTTCATGCAGATTCCCTGCATGTAGATTGAACCGCTACAAGAACTTGTTCGTTGCACTCTTCTTCAAAGCCTTTAATATGGGGTAAGATCACTTCCTAAATAGACTTGTACATAAAAGGATAGTTGTGTCCATATTAGTCAGAAGTTGTGCATAACAAACATTTGTAAACTCATAATAATTTAAATCGCATTCAAAAGATACAACATACAGTTTAAATAGTTACAACTTCAATAACTAATAAATACAAATTTCAAGTTTAAATTTGTGCTTTACTCTTTATGAATACAAACAGCAGCGGCTGCTTGAGAATACGGATTTTTTCTTTGAGAATACGAATTCACAACAGTGGTCTGACGTCACGGTTTCCAAGGCTGGTTAATGGAGCACAGAGTGCGAAGATAGGAGCCGCGCATGCGCTCTTCAGACTGACCGTCTCTGAATGCACCGCGGCTGCAGCTTCATTCCAGACAGCGCAGAGATCACAGTGGTAAGTTAAACATTCCCTTTTCTGCTGTTGTTCTTCAAAAGTACGTTTTCAGATCGTTTGAGGTGAGAACATTATACTTTTAAGCTTCCCTATGTCGCCTGTTTACAGAGTTGCTGCGTAATTTAAAAAAAGAGTCCGACATTGAGCGTCTGTGCCAACTGGTAGGTTTTTTTTTAACATTGACAGCCTATTTCCTACTTTTATCTTAAAAAAACAACAACATTGAGGATGGTATTAAACATGTGATCACATTGAAATTGTGACTATCTGTAAAGAATTAAAATGAAAACATAATTGTATATATTATTAACAGTAAAGGGATTAGGGTTAAACTACTTTCTTGCACCTACTAACCTTCACAGCATTGATCATTAAGGAAAAGTTATTTCTGTCTGCCCACCTTTACAATGATTAATCTATAAATTGTGTGCAGTTAGTTCAGTTAATTCTTTCAGTGAAATGGTAGAAATACCAGAGAAGGGAAGCCATTTGTTACATTTACTACGATACATTTGACCCTTTCTTTCTTGAGAACTATAATAATCTGCATGTTAACCACATATAGTTTTATGGTGTGAAAAGGTGAGAATTGAAAAAACAATTATGGTAACATTTGGCATTTTTTATTTACAGGAAGAAACAGAAACAAAAAATGTGAGGATAAACACTTCTGTGCCGATCCTCCAAATATTTTTTAATGAAGGGGACCTGAAACCAGCCTTCAGGCTAAACAGGGCCACCATCGTCCTCCTCCTTCAGCTGCTGCCCATCAGAAGGTCCATGGATGGCCAGGGGAGATAGAGGTGCTGGTGACCCTCTACTGGCTGGCCTGCGGAGCATCCTATAGGGAAACAGCTTGCCAGTAAGATCTCTTACCTTCTTGTCCTTAAATAGAGCCAACAATGACACACAATTGATACATAGATTATATTAATTGGATAGAAGATTAACACATATCAGCATATTACCTAAATTACAAGTTAATTTTATATTTGGTACAGGTCTAGTGGAGGCACGCTACAACAGACACCACGCCAAGGCAAGAAACATCATTGAGCGTGCCTTTGGTGGTCTGAAGACACGGTCGCGTTCCATCTTCTTAAGGGCGTTGGAGGTCTGCCTGACGTTTGCCCCAAAAGTAATCGCCGCCTGCTGCATCCTCTACAATATTAGTATAGCAGCAGGGGACCAGCTGGATGTGGAGGACGAGACGGTGGACCCAGAGGAGGACGACCATCCGGCGGCTGAAGACAGGGAGCTGCTCCAGCTGGCTGCATGTTTAAGTTGACATGACTACATGTGACCTAACGTAGATCAGTTGTAGTAGTCATGTACACATGCTGCTTCATTTCATTTTTTTCACTACCTGTAAAAATACATAAAATAATCAGTAAATTAATTTCCATTCCAACTATTTTTAATTGTATGTTTGTAGGCGTTGTCTATTTGTATAAGATGTTAATAGAAGTTATTTCTTTGTTTTAAACCACGTTAGTAACTTAATTTGTTAAATATGTTACACCTTCATTCTGTTCCAAAGTTAAAACATTTGTCTAAAATAAATATCTGTATTTTTTCATATATTGTTACTATTGTTTTCTTTCCCTCTTTCTTCTCTCAATTCTTCGTGGCCTCACTCAGAGGAAACTCACTTAGATAGGAAAAACATTTATAGAATTTATTAATTTATTTATAGATTTTATATTAGGGCTGGACGATATAGAAAAAAGCATATTGATAAAAAAAATGCATATTGATCGATAGATAATTATCAAAAAGATTTAAAACCTGGCTCTTATAATATTGCTAAATGACTTACTTTTAATATATCACACACAAACACTCAATCCCAATTAAATTCTTATTTAACCAACATTTTTAACCATAACTGATTTTTTTTTATGAAAAATGATTTAACTTAAGAGACCTGGGTGATGTTATTAAATACTGACAAAGAATAAACTAAAGTGACCAGCGCTGTTAGAGAAAAACTTGCAGCCCGGAACTTTATATCGCGGATCAAGAGTGGCGAGTAGTTGTTTGAAGCCAGGTTTTTCAGCTGCAGACAACAGCAGCATATCCATCACTATGAAGCACGTTACTGCATGCCTGATGTCCTTACGCCGCCAGGACGCTTTGTCATTTTATCACAAAGAAGGAAGCCCAGTTTAGCTGCTATACCTGCTTTGTTTTGGAAGAACTTCCATAAGATTCCTTCGAAGATGACACGGAGTCGCGCGGGGCTAAAACGGCTCGCGCTGCTGCGGGAGTGAGCGGCCTACGTGATGAAACAAGTTGGTTGCGTTTGTCGTTACCAGACTTTGTTTTTACCGGTTCCTTGCAAATTTTACAAATCACTGTGGTTTATTTCTGTCAGGCTGGCGAACAAGTAAAACCCCGTTTTGGGACAAATTCCCCCGCCGCTCCTTGCTGCGACATATTCACGTGCTGTGTGTTGTGGTTTGAGAGGGCTGCCTTTGTGACGGTGTGCCTGGGTCCGCGATTACGATTGGTCGAGAGGAAGTAGTGACTGCAGCATTAACTAATATAATAGGCTAAGAGGAAGGAAGGAAAACTGTCTCTATAACCAACTTTTATCGACCCTTTTTTCCCCTTATTGTGCCACACGTCTTTCGACTGATATATATTGTTATTAAATTATCGTCCAGCTCCATTTTATATGCTGCTGTCATCCTCGGGACACATTTACAATTTATTCCAGCAATTATTGAGTTAATAAAGCAACACGCGCAGCCTGATAAACACAAAACAAATAAATCAGACTCTTTTTTTAAATTACGCAGCAATTCTGTAAACAGGCGACATAGGGAAGCTTAAAAGTATAATGTTCTCACCTCAAACGATCTGAAAACGTACTTTTGAACAACAGCAGCAGAAAAGGGAATGTTTAACTTACCACTGTGATCTCTGCGCTGTCTGGAATGAAGCTGCAGCCGCGGTGCATTCAGAGACGGTCAGTCTGAAGAGCGCATGCGCAGCTCCTATCTTCGCACTCTGTGCTCCATTAACCAGCCTTGGAAACCGTGACGTCAGACCACTGTTGTGAATTCGTATTCTCAAAGAAAAAATCCGTATTCTCAAGCAGCCGCTGCTGTTTGTGTTCATAAAGAGTAAAGCACAAATTTAAACTTGAAATTTGTATTTATTAGTTATTGAAGTTGTAACTATTTAAACTGTATGTTGTATCTTTTGAATGCGATTTAAATTATTATGAGTTTACAAATGTTTGTTATGCACAACTTCTGACTAATATGGACACAACTATCCTTTTATGTACAAGTCTATTTAGGAAGTGATCTTACCCCATACTTTAAGAGCAAAAAAAAGGGGAAAAAGCTAAACTGTAATCGCAGAATGTAAAGGTAAATTGCATTTAGTATATTTTTTGAACTTTTGATTTTATCATAATAAAGTAAAGGTTAAAAAAATAAAGGTTAAAAAAAAAAATCATGATCTTTCTATACTAGGATTTGAACATTGTGCAATATGCTTGGGGTAAAGTGGATATGAGTGTCAATCTTATGTGATTTATGGATTTTATATTCATGCAGCAGCCAGCCAGTGTTTGTATCCAAGAGAAATTTCTTTTGGACAGTAAAGTTAATCTTATCTTAATAATGGTGTCACAACCTAACTAGACCAGGATTGTACAGTTAATTGTAATAGATACTTTACTAGCTGTTCTGCATAGTATCATTCAGCAGCAGTTGTTTAGTTCCTGCATTTCTTGTAATATAGCATCAGATTTTTGTTTATTGATCAACTACAGTTAGCAGATTGGTTGCTACATGTTCTGACTAGTAGTTTCTATGCTGTTTCTTAAATATTTCCTCTTTTTTAGCCACATTGGCCCCTAATTCCTTTTCTACTGAACAGTGGTGTAATTGAGTGGGCATGCTCGTCATTTCACTACCTCATTATTTCTAAATCTGCTAGGACAAATACCATTGGCAAGGCTCTTCTCCAGCTGTTTTTGCCATGTTAGCAGGATTTTTCCAGCAGCAGCACAATGTTTTCGACCCCACCCCTCTGCAGAGAGGGGTGGGGTTAAAGTCATTGTTTCTGCAGCGCTGGTGTGCAAAGTTGTGGTAAGATGAACATAAGTCATATTTTTGAAGAATACAATTTTTAGTATTGATTAACTGAAATAGTGATTATTGTGACAGGTAAGATCTTTCTGTTTTTGATGGATAATTTCTACCCATTAAAATCAAATCACACTTTCAAAGATGCTGCTGAGGTCGAGATTAAGACTTAGTGTGACAGCCAGCATTGCCATTAGCAGAGATACACCGCTCCTGGTCAGAAACAACCAATCAGAGCCATGACGGGATTTGGGGGCGCCATCTTGGGGCAGTCGACAGCTCAGCTCAGTGTAATGTGTTGACCAGGCGCAGAATCAATTTTAATCAACTATAACTTGTTGAATATTGAACTAATTTTCACGTTGTTTTTTTTTTTTTGCTTAAAACTTTAAAACTACAGCTATTATAACAAATGGTCCAGTGCGTTTAAATAATCTTAGTGGGGTTAAAAGTAATAGAATATTCTGACAGGATGTATGTATGTTTCAAAACACAGCCACTCATACAAGTTTATATATATATATAAACGTATATATATATATATATATATATATATATACGTTCCAAAAAGAACCCGTGATAGGTGAAATCCATGAAGTACTAACCTTTATTTTTTTTTTACAATTATTATACAATGAAATACTCCATAGTACATTGAAACCAAAGAACAAAACCTTTTTACAGGCCCAAGCATTTGTTTAAAAAATAAAAGTACTGTATAAAGTTTTTTTTTTTTTTTTTAACTACTGTGCTGTAAAATAATAATTTGATCATCAATACGAACTGAAGGCTTTAAATTGCAGAGATCAGCACCGCCCCATCACGACCCGAGTCATTGGATTAGAACGGGAGAAAATGAAAAATTATTATGAAAAAAAATACAGTAGGACAAATAGTGACTCATGTGTATTTCACTGCTCTTCTGACTCAGCCGCTGCATCCTGACTGCGCTCTGTAGCGTTTTTTTTCTTCTAAAGCCCGCGGTGCAGGTGTGTTTTTTTTTTTCGGGAGAAGAACATAGTTATTGTTAGTTGTTGTCGTTCTTTTTTTTTCTGGGCAAAAATATTCTTATAAACCGACATGCCACCATCGATTATGTTTGAGAACTGAACGGCTCATCAATGCAAATCCCTGAAGCAGCGAGACCGTGAAAGGTGAACAGTTATAGCGATATAGCGATATAGCGATATAGCGAGGCAGATGCCTTCACGGAGCAGATGCAACTTTGGAGCGACTAAGTCACAAAGACTTGGACGTGTAGACCTGTATCTCTCTACCTAATATTAGAAAACTCACATTCTAATAAAAAATATAAGCAATATATTTTCATCTTACTTGTGAAAAGTTACCCCTCGAGCCCTGACGTAGATAGTCCCTCGATTTAAACAAAAATGAGCCGCACAGTGCTGAGGCATCATTAGTGTGTTCAGCTTGAATCAGCAAGATTAGGTAGCAGGTCAACCGCCCCAAGATGGCAACCGTAATTCCTGCGCAGCGACAGTCAATGCGGGGTCTACTCTTATATTATGTCTATGCTGCTCACAACCCTCCCCCACAGAGCGCTACTATCCTTCAAGCCCCAGATTGCCAGTGGGCTGCAGCTGTGCTGAGAAATGGTGGAGAAACAACCTGCTTTACAGGAAAACTGCCCATTTCTGTAGTGGCACCTGCTCAGAAAACAAACACAGGTGAACATCAGAGCAGCACGGCAGGCTCCTATGTGGGGGAGGAGCTGTGGAGGAAGGGCTGCAGCACAGCAGAGAGAAGGGGGAGGGGTCTGGAAGGTGTGCTTGTTCAAAATTTGAGGTTAAGTCCACAGATTTCTCTGAACTCCCTACTGCAGCTTTAATGCAGCAAAGGCTGATGGAAAAACAAGAACGAGACGCTTAAGCAACACTGTGGAGAGCCAGTTATGGACACAGATAAAATGTGACAATGGGTATCTTCTTCTGTGTGTATTCTGTTTTTTTTATTTTTCCCCCCCAAATCTTTATTAACAGTTGTCATCTGAAAGACATAGAACTTTGGCACACATGAATTAAACAAGGCCAATTAGCCAATTTAAAGAAAGACAAAGCCAGAAAAGGAAATGCAAGATAGAAATTAATGAAATAACACATATAGCTAACAACATCAAGAGGTCTGCTACATCTAGGTTGAAATTGTGTTCTGTTCTTTATCTAGAAAGTTTACAAACTGGTAAAGAGAAGAAGAATATAGCTGGAGAAAACTCCAGCATGTTTAAGTAAGATGAGGTAAAGTCTTGAAAAAAAATAAAGAAATCTGGACTATACGGGAGGGGGAAAAGTGAATAAACAGAAATTGTTTGCTGTGTCTTTAATCCAATGAACAATAGGAATCTGTTTCATCCCAGATCTTCTTTTCATCTCAGCTAAATCCAGAACAGGTTTTCAAATTAGTTACCTTCTATAGAAACCTTTCTATAGAAATCCTTCTACCGATGCCCTCACCATCCCTCCTCTGTGCATGTTCGAGTCATCTCAGTCTGGCCTCTATGCCTTTCTCTTCAAAACATCTAACATGAGCTGTCCTTCTGATGTGCTCATCCTGATCCTCTCCATCCTCGTCACCCCCAAAGAGAACCTAAACATCTTTATCTGTGCTACCTCCAGCTATGCCTCCTGGCTCTTCCTCAGTCTCTAAACCAGACAACACCGCTGCTCTCACCACCATCTTCTACACCTTTCCTTTCAATGTGATGCTTTAAGCAAAATTTAACTGAACAAAAATTAAAATTAAACAAGTACTCCCTAGCCCTTAAGCTGAATATTAGATGGGTTGGTTATGTCATGTAAAGCCGGGCATACACTGTACCAGTTTTTCAGTCGTGGTACTTATATACATCTCAAACTGTGCGACGGAACCGCGGGGTTTAAAAGTTCACCGCTCACGATCTGTGCGGCGCGACGCTCAGACGCGACTGGAGTGCTCACACTGTACGTCGTGCCCCCTCCGGAAGAGGGGGGAGAGTTGGGTACCCCCGGCGCACGGAGGACGGCCAGGGCCTCGACCGCCGCACCGCGCCGAGGGAGAAAGACGAGACGCCGGCTGCGCGGCACGGCAGACCGCCCGGCCCGGTCCGCACCCCCCCGCGAGCGGAGGCGTGCAGACCGCAACGCTCGCCCTTTCCCAACCCCCCCCCCGCGAGCCGACGTCCGGGTCCCGCGGGTCCCGGGCCGGGCGGAGGTCGCTTTGGGGACTCTCGTAGCTCTGCTTGAACAGCAGGATGCGCTCACGAAAACCTCACGACGGCCGACTGAATTTCAAACATGTTTGATTTTCACCGACCGTCCGATTCCTGATCGGGAGGTAGTCATGAGAAGCCAGTCGCCCCTCCTCCCCCCGTACGATCAAGCTGAAATTCGGTCGTGCGAGCTGAAAATGCTTGCACGACTGAAGAATTGGCCCGAAAAGGGCAAAAACTCGTACAGTGTTTGCCTGGCTTTAGTCACTGCATCAGCATCTAAAATGAGATCTGCTGCAGTCTGCTGCGTAGGGACACAAGCCCAAACATTTGGTGCCAAAGCCATTTTCATTAAAACCCTCTTAGATGTATGCTTTTGTAAGTTCTAAGAGATTTAAAGAAAACTTAGTGAGTCCTTTTAAAATATCCCACAAACCGCATACTGTTTGCTGTTGCCATCACCCGGATAACTGAGAATTTGCACAGGCAAGTCCGTCCCTCAAACTGTCCTCTCTGCATCAACCTGCTGTCTCGGGTACCCACTGAGGAAAAGTCTTCTCAAGCTCACTTAAGTAAACACACTGACATGGTGCCAGAGTGTGAGGAGACGATGAGCAGGTACAGACTACAGTGACATTGGCTGTGTCAGTAAGAGGCCCTACTCATGTCCTTTGTTGATGTGCCCAGTACTGACAGACCACCCACGAAGTTCTCCTGAAAGTCATTGCTACAGAAACCTGGATAATTTGGGGCATGGATTACGTGAATTTAAAAAAAAGTAAAAGAAATTCACATTACATAACCATCTTTTTAAAACCTTATAATTCAATTCAATTAAATTAAATTTTATTTATATAGCGCCAATTCGTGAAACATATAATCTCAAGGCACTTTACAAAGTCAAATTCAATCATATTATACAGATTGAGTCAGATTATACAGATTGGTCAAAAATGTCCTATAAAAGGGAACCAGTTGATTGCATCAAAGTCCCGACAAGCAGCATTCACTCCTGGAGAAGCGTAGAGCCGCAGGGAGAGTCGTCTGCATTGTCCATGGCTTTGCAGCAATCCCTCATACTGAGCAAGCATGAAGCGACAGTGGGAAGAAAAACTCCCCATTAACGGGAAGGAAAACCTCCAGCAGAACCAGGCTCAATTTATACAATTTATAACAAGCTGTGCTGGTATACACCCGAACCTGGTACTCATTGCTTGGACCTAGTCTGCTGTGGCCTCTGGAAATATGCAGTAAATGGCAGGGGGTCATAATTGTATGCCTAATTGATGTACAATACTCAAGCTTGCATTTTTAATCTTGAACAGGTTTATGACTATTGTCCTGTCGTTTCCTGGACCACACCTGAAACAAATATTTGTTCAGGTGTGGACATATTAGATAAAAGACAATTTATGACGTTTCTGGGAAGGCAGAAGCAGAATGAAGACAAACTGCCAGAGCCTGGCTTCTCAGCTGATACAAACTAATCCAATCATCCAAAGCACATGGTTTCTTAGAAATATGTTTTTGACCCTACCAGCTTACCTTTACGAGTTGTCCCCAAAGCAAATAAACTATCCAAACCAACCGGCCCACTGCAAAAGTTATTGACCACTTCTTGAATGATGAACTAACTGCAAATGGCCACATCTTATGGATAGCTGAGTTCAGTTTTTCCAGCTACACATAGACATGTAGAAACAAGAAATCACGTAAAAGCAAGCAGTCTAACAACATAAAGTAGGCTAAATGATCTGCAAAAGCAACACATAATGCCCTCTATAAAGACGCTTAAGTATAGATGAGAAAACGTCACAGACATCTACGAGTCTGGAATGGGTTACAAAGGCATTTCCGTTATCTACAGAAGAAAATGTGGAACTGACATGAACCGTCCCACAAATGGCCGGCCAAACAAATTACTCCAAGAGCACCTTTATAGCCTCTTTAAGATCATGGTTTTCACTATGAACATACCGCCATCATATAAGTTGATCTGCTGAGAACATGAGCCTTGTCTGCTTCAACTATGCAACTACGGTCAAGGAACCAAACAGGCCTGGCATTACACCATTTCTCTGTGTAAGACACGAGTAGGAGTTCCCCAAAGGAAAACCGTAGTATAGTTGCTGTGCAACAGATTAACCCACCTGAACTGGTTGTACTACATTTTAATTATTTGTACTTGTAAAATATTTGAAAAGCAAGAATCATTTTCCTGATTCACATGGATGCAGTGGCTTGCATCCATGATGGCAAGTATGAAAAAGGGGCTCAAAGAGGCAATGAATTATAGAGAGTCTCCTCTTTCATCCTGGGAGGTGCAACAGTGGTGGAGTTAAATTAAATCCATGACAGTGATACTGATGTAAATAAATAATGAGCTTGTAGCTGTTGCAACGGCAGCATCCTTAAAGAAACCATGCAAGTAGAAAGTGTACAACTTAGTAAACATGAGCTAAACTGAGAGCTCAGTCATACAGAATATTTATGTCTCTATTTACAACAGATAAGTCGGCACAAACCTGCCCCACTTCAAAGCTATCTGGGGATATCTGAACACACAGCTGACGTCACACAGACAGGGAACTGATGCAACCAACAAAGGCTGTCAAACAATACTTTGATTAAACCAACACTGAGAAAATGACATTTTTGAGGGATACGTATTTGAGTCAAAATTGATACACAGTGAGCTATTTTCCAAGTAGGCACACCACTTCACACAGGCAGACACATGGTTGCTTGGCCCCCGACATATGGAGGTAATATACCGATGAGGCAGAAAAACAGAAAAAGCTGAAGGAAGTCAATGGACTTCCTTCAGAGGAAAGATTAGCTCTACGAAGACAGATGTTCAGATGTTAAAGATGAATTTTAAAGGACCAGAAATCCTCCTGCCAGCCTAAGTTAATGCTATCTGCTTGCCCCATTAGAATCAATCCCTCTGTTGGTACAAACTGACGCTTGGTTGGCATGTTGACAGATGGCTCCACCAGGCATGAAACGACTCAAACGACACAGGCACAGAACAATGAAGAGGCAAAATGAGCAGGATTCCTAATTACTAAGCTGCTCTATTAAGCAGTAAAGGAATTAGCCGCAACGGCTAATACGACAAGTAAGAGCTGAGCTCTCAACTCTCACGCAATGACCGTGTGACACGCATTTCCCTGACCGCACGCACACACACACACACACACACCACACATGGCATTTCTCACACAAAACAACAACAAAGCCCATATGGGCTGCGAATAATCCATTCATAGCACTGTCCATTCAGAGCTCAGTCTAAACCATGACTTCTGCAGAGCTGTTTCAGCTTCTTTCACAGCTTGTGGCCATCAGGTAACTCACATTAAAAATACCTTCTTTTTAAAAAAATACTCATTATTATTCTGTTCCTTTTCCTGGTTAAGACTCCTTATCAGTCCTGTTATTTGCCGCTGATATTTTCTAGTTATACATTAAATGCTCTATCGTTTTACTTTCCCCGGAGAGCTCATATCTTCCAGTTTCATGTTTTCCCATTGCATGTAACATTGAATTAAGTCCATTGTGCCCAACCTTAATATCACACTTCACACTGTTTTTGCCATTTTTCTTTATTTTTTCTTTTAATAATGCTTTTAAACTTTGATTTACTAACTGTGACTCATATCTTTCTCACTCCGGTTTGTTGATAATTTTACATTCTTAACAGCCATTTCTTTTCCTTTTAATCCTATATGTGCTGGCACCCAAAGAAAAACGAATGTGTGTAATGATCAGGACAGCTTTCTGAATAATTTATTTGTACACTGAGTAATGATGAATTTGAATTTGACCAAATGACGGCTCTTAATGGTCTGATCTCCTCGATCCATTCTACTGCAAGCATTAATGCAATCATCTCTGCAGTATATAAAATATATTCCTTTATTTAGTTTTCTCCCTATATTAACTTTTAATTATGGAACTACAACTTGTTTTTGACCTGTTGGATTCTAGGATGCATCTGTGTAAATGTTTATGTAGTTATAAAAAAGCTCTATACACTCCTGTACTGTTATTGAATTGCATATAAATGTTTTGTCTCTATGTTATCTTTCTAGTAAAGTTAAATCCACAATAGCATCAGGTGAAACCCAGGGTGGTATTCTAGGTAATGGCACAGTTGTACTGATATCTAAATAATTTTATTCTAACTCTGTAGCTGTTTGTAATGTTTGACCGACCAAAGGATTTATTACCGTATCTGCTCTTTCCTTCTCGCAGTAGGGTTGTAAAGTTAACTGTGTAGGATGGTTGTGACTGTCTCCCTGTAGATTAACCCAGTAGTTTAAAGGTATACTATGCAACTGGGATTGATTGATCCAGCGAGGCGCCCCCCAGAGGGCGAAAGTAAAAGTGCACTGTCGTAAATATGCTCAGCTGTTCTCCTGGTTTCTCAGTCAAGCCAGGCGCGGTTGTTTTGAGCTTAGCAGACAGGCGAACGCAACGAATACAAAAGTCGAAAAACGGCAGTACAAACAATGACTAACAGTGAAAGTATGAACATGCACACAGAGAGAGAGAGAAACCATTCCAATGCAGTGTTTCCCCTAGGAATTTGCTTACCGGACGACCGGCGAGCGGTGGGGAAAGAGACAAGCTTTGTGCGATCGGCGGAGCGACGGGCGGAGCGACGGGGCGGGCGGGCGGGGGAAAGAGACAAGCTTTGCGCGACCGGCGGAGCGACGGGCGGAGCGACCGGGCGGGCGGGCGGGGGAAAGAGACAAGCTTTGTGCGACCGGCGGAGCGACGGGCGGAGCGACCGGGCGGGCGGGGGAAAGAGACAAGCTTTGCGCGATCGGCGGAGCGACGGGCGGAGCGACCGGGCGGGCGGGCGGGGGAAAGAGACAAGCTTTGTGCGACCGGCGGAGCGACGGGCGGAGCGACCGGGCGGGCGGGGGAAAGAGACAAGCTTTGCGCGATCGGCGGAGCGACGGGCGGAGCGACCGGGCGGGCGGGCGGGGGAAAGAGACAAGCTTTGTGCGACCGGCGGAGCGACCGGCGGAGCGACGGGCGGAGCGACGGGGCGGGCGGGCGGGGGAAAGAGACAAGCTTTGCGCGACCGGCGGAGCGATCGGCGGAGCGGGCGGGCGGGCGGGGGAAAGAGACAAGCTTTGCGCGACCGGCGGAGCGACCGGCGGAGCGGGCGGGCGGGCGGGGGAAAGAGACAAGCTTTGCGCGACCGGCGGAGCGACCGGCGGAGCGGGCGGGCGGGCGGGGGAAAGAGACAAGCTTTGCGCGACCGGCGGAGCGACCGGGCGGGCGGGGGAAAGAGACAAGCTTTGCGCGACCAGCGGAGCGACCGGCGGAGCGGGCGGGCTGGCGGGGGAAAGAGACAAGCTTTGCGCGACCAGCGGAGCGACCGGCGGAGCGGGCGGGCTGGCGGGGGAAAGAGACAAGCTTTGCGCGACCGGCGGAGCGACCCGCGGAGCGGGCGGGCGGGGGAAAGAGACAAGCTTTGTGCGACCGGCGGAGCGACCGGTGGAGGCGGAGCGGGGGAGACAAGCTTTGCGTGCATATCGAGTTACTTACAATCGCATCAGCAGAAACGCGAGGTCCGCGTCAGCCTTGCAGCCTTCTTTTTCTTTTAGCTCTCGCCATTCGGAAAAAGCTTGCCCGATGTTCACCCGTGCCATTCGTGCGGGTCTATCTAGAAACATCTGGCTATCTGACTTTAGTCAAGGAATCCGATACTGATCATCAAAAAACGCCTTAATCATGACTGATAATTGAAGTGAAGAAACTGTGTCTTAATTCCTGGCACTTTTTCCAGTGTGGTTTCTACATATCAGGTCAAGACTCAATATGGCCAGAGTCATTTTCACATAAGCCAGGCAGACAAGAGAGACAATACCAATGGAGAAAGCCCAGTGTAGCAGTGTATGTAACTAACTCTTCATACACTTTAGTAGACATCAGGAAGACTAATGTTTTAGACTGGATGAAGCAGTCCCAGTTCTGTGTGGCAGGGATGGTGCCATAAAAATAAGGAGTTTGGTTTTTTTGTGAGGTCTCTGGTCATTTACTGTTTGTTCACTCAAAATGCAATGATGTGCATTAAGGTCTGTAAATACCACGTATAAACAATAACATCACAGACATGGGGGTTGACTTGAGTAGCTCAGTCAAAGCAAAGTTGAGTTGCAAATTCGGGCCTGAGAAAGATCAGATTGTATGAACAAATTAAAAAGACAGAACAAGACTGTCTAAGATTATAGTATCCATGGATGTGGGCATTGGTATGCATTTATAAACAGCCTGCATCTTTCATCTTTGAAAAAACCCTATTTAAATAAATGTGTCTCATTTTTGTCATATAGTCAATGTAAAAAAAATGTGTACCCTCTTCAATGACCTTGGGCCATGTGCACACACATAAAAACGCAATGTTTAGCCCACAACTTGGCATGTACAAAAATAAACGTTGCGCGAAAGTGTGCAGTATTTCACGCAAATATTTTGACCTGCCGTGAAAATGAGCCGTAAAGCAAACTACTTCAATTGACAGTTACAAACTGTAAAGTCCTAAACCTCACCTAAATACACTGAAATATACCTTTGTTCATTTCTATTTAACTCAAGGAGCATCAAACCTATTGTTTTTTTCATATTATGGTTTAAATCCATACAAATAAAAGAATCATATTTAGATTCATACAATAATGGAACACACCTCAAAATGATGAAAACAAGCTCAATCAGATGTAAACTGTAAAATATTCCTGTTTTATCATGTATAGATGTAAATGTGCATCATTCTGGGTTTCTTTAATGAGTTGCTGATGTCACTCAAGAAGTTGTTGGTTTGCTGTAATTCACTACAAATATCTCTCAAGGTGTCTCTCTGACTACCTGACGGCACCTTTGCCATGGTTATTTGGACACGTAGTGGGTGTCTTCCAGATATTTATACTGATTTGCATATGTACTTAGGAGCATGGTCAGGGCGGCCCACGATACATGGGAATGTGTGTCCAATTCCACGGAAATTGGGAAGTATGAAGGTAACATCTGCAGTGACACGTCTATGCACGGTTTCGTACATCTAAACTTTTTGCGAGCTGCAAGTATCAAGATTGCCCCTCACCACCAATGTTTCGTATGAGAGCTGTGCACTCTTTCATACATGAGGACCCTGGGGTTTGTATGTACCTAAAAGCTGAAAATGGTGTACGCTGAAGAAAAAAACATAAAACCATGCACATGCACATGTTCTACCCTCTACATGCCCACATTCAGCCATTAATGGTCAATGCAAAGCACCTCTTTAGTGTGTATTTAAATGAACCAGGTGATTGTTGTTATTTCATAGTTAAAAATGGCAACCACAGAGAAAAGACCAAAGAAACTGTAAAAAAAAATCAAAGGCCTTTATCAAATGTGTAAATCAAGGGTTAAAAGCACATGTTGTTCACATTAAAATAATTTTTTAAGGGGGCCATGACAACAAATTTCATTTTTCTGAGGGTTTGGGCTGTGTTAATGTCAAAAGTGAATACCAAAGCACCTGCTCAGGGGCAGTCAGCTTTGTTGCTTTGCTCAAAAACAGTCAGATTGGAAAACGGGTTGTATTTCTACGTAGGTTGTCACTCTACATAATTCATAGTCTTTAATCAGACCACACCATCAAGCAAACAAAATTTACCCCTCCACTCCTCCCCCCAGTTGATGCGCCGGCTGTGAGTCGTGCTAGCATGTCCCAGATCAGCCTCCCGGTATCGGCTCGACTGCTTTGCCAAATATCATTGAAGCGGTAAGTAAATAAGTCAAATCATTCGTTTGTAAAAGAAGAGGGGGGGGATATATGAACTGTATCAGCTCCTGTTACAGCGGTTTTTGTTGTCTTTTTGATAAGCCAATCAGAGCGACGACAACTTGATAGAGTTGCATATTAACCATATCAATCAACCTTTTTACTGAGGAGGGAAGTTTGGCCTGACAAAACAAGCTGACGTTTTTTTTCTTATCAAATTTGTAGGAGAATTTACATATGCAGCAATATCAACTACATGAAGTGGTTTATATAGTGATGTTGCGGCATCTTTATAAATGGAATCTTATTACTGTCTTAAATGTCGGATGACATCCATATGTGCTCGGTGTTGAAATACCTCGTCTTATAGGAGGGTGTGCGTCCTGATTGTCATTCTGAGTAACAGGGAGGCCAGGAGGGATACATCAAAGACTTCCTCTGGCAATTTAGGAAGCCGATGGTACACGGGTGAGAGCAGTGTTAAAGCAAGGTAACCACTGTCCACAGGAGGTTATAGCAGAATGCTCTAGGCCAAGAGGGTCTAAATTGGCACATTACCCAGTTATCATCATTGACCAGGAAATCTTGGAGATCCTTGCATATGCGTTCCCTTTTAATTCTCCCGTCCAGCAGTGCCACTAACCTGACTCACGCCAGATGGATGTAGTTCCACCGAGCTCCACATGGCTCCACACATCCATCTGGGATTGCTCCATTGGAGACGTAATTCAAAAGGAGCGGCCTTATCAAAAATCCTTGCATATGATTGCAAACCACTTGTCCGTCATCTTTACTGACGTGCTACTTCAACCACTCCCATTGAAGCCAACCCGTGACGCTGACGAGTGTGACGCAGGGTAAACCAAAACAGAACAGCTGCCATCATGGATCCATTCATCCATCCATCCATCCATTTTCTGACTCGCTTTTTCCTTCATGGGGTCGCGGGGGTTGCTGGTGCCTATCTCCAGCGTTCACCGGGCGAGAGGCAGGGTACACCCTGGACAGGTCGGTAGTCTGTCGCAGCCCATCATGGATATGTCAGTAAATGACTGATGTCGGTGTTCTTTTACAGAATTACCTGTAATTTATGGACAATAGGGTGAACCAGATTATAAGGCGCATTAAATATTCTTCCCATATCACTCCGCCCCTCCGCGGACACACATACTACCTGAGCAGGAGACCTATCCGTCTCTGTCGGGAGCAGGGGCGTGGCCAGGCGGTGGCCAGGGGTGGCCACGGCCACCGCTGGCGATGTCCTGGCCACCCCACTGGCCACCCTACTCGCCAGTGTAAATGGTAGTAGCGTCAGTTTAGCATTTCATCTCATTATGCACAGCCGCTCTTCTTGACCTTCTTGCGCACCGTAGCTCACCCTGCCGCTCCCTCTCCCCCTCCCCCGCCCGCCCGCCCTCCCTCTCCCTCCCCCTCTCTTCTAGCCGCTGTTGCATTAGACAACCACGGCTCAGCGCGTGCCCGCCTTCAACGGTGATAAAAGGAAGGGAGAAAGCGAATAAGACTAACGGTAAGTAAATAAGTCAAATCATTCGTTTGTAAAAGAAGAGGGGGGGATATATGAACTGTATCAGCTCCTGTTACAGCGGTTTTTGTTGTCTTTTTGATAAGTTTTCAAAGAGTTACGTAGCTACTGCTATTAGCTCGTGCTTCTGTATGGTTTGTCAATTTCCAGACAATGAAGAGAAAGTCCACAGACATGCCTTCTTATTTTAAGAAAAAATAACAGCAGAAGGAGATAAAGAGATGACAGGGGAGCAACAGAGAACGAAGGAGGAGGAGGAGGAGGAGAAAGAGGAGGTGGATGGAGGAGAGGAACAGAGAGCAGCATGATAGATAGATAGATAGATAGATAGATAGATAGATAGATAGATAGATAGATAGATAGATAGATAGATAGATAGATAGATAGATAGATAGATAGATAGATAGATAGATAGATAGATAGATAGATAGATAGATAGATAGATAGATAGATAGATAGATAGATAGGGCTTTATCGATCTCACAGTGGAGAAATTCTCTTGTCACACATCGGCTTAATAAACAAAAGAAGGTGCCAAAGGAGGAAAAGGTGCATAAGGTATATACAGTGTGTCCACATATGTATTAAAGTGTATTAAAACTGTAGCGAAAGCAGGTGTTCCTGCACCGACAGGTGAAGTTATGACCATGTGGCCATAATAATGAAATTAATGAATTGTCTAGAAAGTAATATCCTTGGAAGAATTGGATGTTTTGTTAAGTGTATTTATTTTTTATTGTGACGGACTCACTTTAATATATACACTTAAAAAAATAAAACAAATAATTATGCGTTGTATACATACATATATATATTTTATTTGTCTGAATCGAAATGCCTATTGGCCACTAATACAGCTAGAAATGATCATAACTATGGGGAGGCTGGTATTATTATTATTTATTGTTATTGTCATCATCATTTTAATGTCAGAATAACAGACTTTTGCTCCTGTTTCATTATAGATATCTCCCAGTCAAGACTAGAACGGCCCAAGCAGCCACAAATAAAAATCTTCCCTCGAACCTGTCAAGGGGACAGAAGAAGATGCTTTTCTAAAGACTGGTGCAACACATATAAATGGCTTGAACTGAGTCTGGTAACCAGAGTTGGAGACTATGGATCTTTGCTGGGAAGTTATTTTTGTAAAAGTAATTATTTTTGTTTCAGACTAAGTAAAGGTATAACTGTTTCTTACACATACAGTATAACCTTGTAGTCAAAATATGACTGTTGTTCCCTGTTTTCCCTGAAATTGCTGTTACATGAAATATGTGCTTCTTCCTATAATATTTTGTCCTTGCTTTCCAAAAGCTTTCAAATATGACTTAGTCAATTATACAATGAGGCTAACGATGTGCAAGATAAATAAATGATTTACTTGTTTATTTAATAGTTCATATGTAAGAAAGGTAAATCCATAACCTGTTTGTTAAATATTTCATACGCAAGCGCTGTAACAGCAAAAATGTCTTGGTTACTGCAAGACTTAAGAAAATTACTTTTTTATTGGTTCATGCCACAATTTGATGTGTTTTTTTTTTGTGACTGTCTGTTTTTGAACTTTAAATAAAGTACATTTGTGTGAACAAGTATTTGAGTCGATTATTTTATGTATACAGGCATTTTCAGCTATTTTCTAAACCTACTTATTCCTGTTAAGTGTTAGCAAGAAGGGGTTAGGTTGTGTACTGTATATAGTATAGTATATATGTTTGTAAAGGGTTTTCTATTGGCCACCCCTCGCTAGCTTTGTGCCCCATGTTGGCCACCCCGGTAAAAATATTCTGGCTACGCCCCTGGTCGGGAGGACAGTTTTTAAGTACAGTATCGCAGAGTTTTGATCACAGCTAAATTGTTTTTATGTATGTTGAAGCCAGGCTATAAGCACTGAGCAGTTTTCTTACTGCACGCAACCCCACCACCTCAACAAGCCCCGAGAAAGCAGTGGAGTACTGGGTCAGTTGGGAGACTAAAGCCCTGGGAAAGTAAAGCGCAGGTAAATTAAATCAGTCAGGTAAATGCGTATGGAAATGTTACCCGTGATTTGCAAAGCCCCAGGCTTCTCAAAAGCCCCAGGCTTTTGAGTGGCAAAGGAAAAGGGGCTATTGCTGCCGCTTGCTTCCTCGTTGTGAGCCGCCATTGTTGTGTGAATCCAAACAGTCGCTTCTCTGTTACGTCACATCTAAGAAAATCCTGCCCGTTGATCCTGATTGGCTCGACCATTTTATGTGGTATTGAAAGTCCTCCCAATTGCAGTGAGTCCAGATGGATGTGTGGAGCTCTGCGGAACTACTACTACTGGATTTGCCAAAAGACTTGGACTGAAAGAGAATTCTGTCCCCACTGTTATTTGCAAAGCTGCACGTAAAAAGATGTAAGTACTTAGTGATTTCTCTTGTGTGTTTTGTATTGCTGTTTGGCATGAACATGAATTGTCATTTAGCAAAAGCTAACCTGTGTCTTTTTAGAAACTTACCATTCATAAACCACTCGGTACACCTTGCTGGTTCTGCAGGAGGTTCCACTTCTTCAGCTTCTGGGTCTGACTCAGGGTCAAAGGTGTACTGTTGTACCCCTGTCCATCTGTTTAGAGTCATTTTCATGTGTATAAAGCGCGAGGGTAAATATCAAGTTGGGCCAGCTGCATAAGTGTGACACAGTCCTAAAACCGCTAAATAGGCAGAACTGAGGAGGTGAAATATCTTTATCTGAGAAAGCTTTCGTGCAAATAATGCAATGAACATGTTTTGTATAACCCACATACCTATCCTAAATTCTTGTTGTTGTTTTGTTTACTACAGGGTCAGTTTCAACACTTTTGAATCATTTCCTGATTTGTAAAACTCTAGAACTGAAACAGGCATTTTGTTATCATAACTGCATGGTTCAAATGTAATGCTCTTATCTAACCTACAATAAAACAATTTTCACTCACTAAAACGGTTTTGGTTTCCTTTTAATATAAAACAGTAAAGAAATCAAAAAAATCTAACCTGAGGTAATTCATGGAACATTTTTATGAATCCGGAGAAGCTGGATCAGGATGTGCCTCTGATTTCTGTATAACCTGATGTATGAGGACAATCCACCATAGGGGATTGATGCCATCTTGGCCAAGTGCTGACTAGCACTTTCTGCTCCTGTCATCCATTCTGTGGACAGCTTTAATGAGGCCAAAGCCAGGCATCCTCATCTAGACAGAAATGACGCAGCTGCTACTATAATTAAAAGAGAAGCTTTTCTGAGTATCTCCTGTGCCTCTCCTAAATCTGAAGTCAGCAGGTAGACATGCTAAAAATACACCCCATCCCTCATCCTCAGACAAAAAGTAGAAAAAAACAGCTCTAAGCACGTCTGTGCTGGTAAGCAGATTGTGAAATCCAGCAGCATGGGGATAGAGTGGGGCCTAAGCTCTTAAAAAACAGCACAAACATCCCAGGAATAGACTGGCTGACAGGAATGAGCATTTCTAATATCCAACGAAGGATTAACGATTTCAAAATGTGCACACTCACATGCACTGCTTAGATTAGACTACAAATCGGAAAGAAAATCACAGCTGAATGTCAGGTTTGTTGTTATCACCCTTTAATACAATCTGAACTGGAAGTTGGTTTTCTACTGATGTCGCCATTTAAGAGCAATAAATAACCCTTAAATGGCGCTGGTCACTGCCAACAAAATACCCCCCCCCCCCCCCCCCCCATTGTTGGAAAAGTCATGGCATGCAGTAAATTATTTTATGGCTGTGTGTGTTCACGGTTAATTTGATTAAAATTAGCCTTTCTAAATAGCGCCACATCACAGCCTGAGCTTTTTCTGTCTCAGGACTCCTACAGAATAAGGCGGAAATGAGTCCGTAGACAAGTACGCACAGCCCGTACGTGACGTCTCATCATAAACTGCTCGGCGGGAAGAAGTCTTCACATTGAAATGCTCCAAGGCAGTCATGACTCGCAAGCACCTGCGGCGTCAGACTCTCTGTGCCACGGACTAACAGGTTCGCGGTGGGTGGTGCTGAGGGAAATGCAGGAGTTTGTCACAAGAAATGTAGGCAATAGGTGCGCTCAACTATCAAGGGTAAAATGTCCACAGAGAGTCTGAGCGTTTCCCAGTACAACAAAGTGTGCAGCTGTCTTTAATGTTTCTCCTAAGCTAGTCGTCGCTCCTTTACTTTCAGCTCAGAGTCGCGACTTATTTTTACCTGCCTTGGTAAATATTTCTGTGTTTTGTAAACAGGCTCAATTTCTGAGGATGGCTGCACTAAAAACTGCCACGGAGTCAGGAGCACTGAGCGCCTACTGGCTGTGGAGACGTTGGTGGAAAATGTTCTGATGGGGGAGCATGGGGCGGTCATTAAAGAGAAAAGCATTTAAATGACCAGCTAGTTATCCTCAACAGAAGTTGTATCACTTATGTCGGGAGCATGGGATACAACAGGATAAATGCGTTTATTTCCCGTTTTGCCCCGATTACTTTAATATACCGAGAGTTTGCCTAATATCAATATGAGGATGACCGCGTCTGTTTAAACTCGATTATGATTATGAAGGTTTACAGCATTGGTATTTGATCGAACTCCTCCTAGAGATTTTGAGCGAGCGGCTTGAAACTCGGTCAGTCTGATCATAAGGCATGGCCAATTAAAAGTTATCAAAACGGTGAGTTTTTGAGCATGTTGAAGGGGCGTTAGCAGGGGTCAAAGTTCACCTACTCGCCATGAAACACAAAACTGTTATATCTCCTACACAGAAACACACAGAGGCACCAAACTTTCTGTGATTGATCATCATCGGGTCTTCTACAATATCCAATGGTCAAATGATGACATCACTTAGGCCACGCCCCCTGACAACAGGAAGTGTCATGTTTTGCTGTATATTGTTGCTATGTTACTCCTCTGAGCCAATCAATATGAAACCGTGTCCAGAGACAGAAGACATGCTGGTGTGTTGTAGATTCCAGCCCCAAGGGGATTCCATGGAGCAGGGGAGCGTGGCGGCGTGGCGAAGTCACCTCAAACGCCGCTGCCATACGTTTTGCTCTGAATTCCACAGTTTTGGGCCGAGCTGCTTAAAACTCACTTGGATGCATCCTTATCTACCCCCCGACAGGAATCCATAACAAACTTTGGTGGGCGTGACCTAATTTCTCTATAGCGCCACCTAGAATATTTTAAATGATCAGCCCAAAGCAATGCTTTAAGCTATTCAATTCAATTCAATTTTATTTATATAGCACCAGTCTGAGAGTGAAGTGCTCTGTTAGGAATTACGAAAGTTGGTACACAACATACGCATGTGGAATATTGGTAAAGTGTTACTTTAGCAATATTCCAATTGCTAAAGTGTTACTTTTATATTACTACTTTTGGGTGTGTATCCACCAATTTAACTGTCAAACTTTCATAAAAGCTGTCTTAATGCAAGAAACGAAACCCTTAAACACATTAAATAACAATTAACTTTAAATAACTAAAAAGGTTTTGTTAACTTTTCACATGAATCTGGATTAACAGCTAGTAAGATACCTTTGATTAAGTTGGTATACTAATGTTTAAACCAGGGGTGTCAAACGTACGGCCCGCGGGCCGAATCCGGCCCGCCGAACAATTTAGTCCGGCCCGGTGGCCAAATGCATTATCATTATTCATCATTAGTCGTGGGGGAGCGCTGCCCAACGCGTTCGTTTGTATCGCCTGGCGGACGGACGGGGAAAATGCGTGACAGCTTCTGCGGTGACTGGCGGCCGGCGGTGCGCGAACCCCCGTGGTGGTCAATAGGCCAGAGCGGCGCTTGGCTGCGAGGGCTGATCGACGCCGCTTGCGGCTTTAATTATTATTATTCTGCCCCCCTAAAGAGGGGCCTTTTTGAGGGCTTTCTCATTTTCAAAAACTCACCAAACTTTGCAGATGCATGGTGACTATTTAAAAATTTTGTATTTTAATGTCGTCACAAAAATCTAAAGAAAATGCCTCAACGGCGCCACCTAGAAATTTTCAAAGGACCCTTTGCTATTTACTTACTTCATCGTAGAGACATGAAATTTGTTACAGTTGCAGAGCTCAGCAAGACGCTCAGAATTTACAATTAATGTCATAGTGCAAGTATCACAGGAAGTTGGCCATTTTAGATTGAAGGTCGTAATTTGACATCATTTTTGAGGTTTACAGCATTGGTATATGATCGAACTACTCCTAGAGATTTTGAGCGAGCGGCTTGAAACTCGGGCAGTCTGATCATAAGGCATGGCCAATTAAAAGTTATCAAAACGGTGAGTTTTTGAGCATGGTGAAGGGGGGTTAGCAGGGGTCAAAGTTCACCTACTCGCCATGAAACACAAAACTGTTATATTTCATACACAAAAACTCACAGAGCCACCAAACGTTCAGTAATTGATCACCATCAGGTCTCCTACAATATCCAATGGTCAAATGAGGACATTGCTTAGGCCACGCCCCCTGACAACAGGAAGTGTCATGTTTTGTTGTAAGCGGTCGCTATGTTACCCTTCTGAGCTAATCAACATGAAACTGTGTCAAGAGACAGAAGACATGTTAGTGTGTTGTGGATTCCAGGCTAAACTGGATTCGATGGAGCAGGGGGGCGTGGTGGCGTGAGGAAGTCACCTCAAACGCCGCTGCCATATGTCCAGACTCCCATAGGATATTGACAAATTTAATAAAAAGTAACTTAAAATTACCTTAAAAGGACAACATTTTTAAAAGTCAAAAGGCTTATTTAATGCTTTGAGATTATCTCTTCTATTCGGCTACAAAAGCAACCAAAACAGGATGATCTTTTAAGCTATAAGACCATTTTTAAGATGTCAATACATAGATTTTAAGCTGGTGGGTCGCCACTGCCTCCGGTGGCCAAATGCATCGCTGCATCAACTGATCTGCACCAGATTTTTTGCGAGTCGTGGGGGAGGACTGCTCAATGCCTTCATGTGTATTGCCCGGTGGCCAGGCGGGGAAAATGCGTGACAGCTTCTGCCGTGGCTTGCGGCCGGCAGTGCGCGAACCCCTGCGGTGGCCAATAGGCCGGAGCGGAGCACAATAAAGATTTAAAAAGAATTATAAAATATTTTTCTGGAGCTTGACTCAAAGCAAAACAATGTTTATAATTATTTGTAAACATTTGTATACTCTATGTTTATCTTGTTTTTAAGTATTTTATATTTACAATAAAATGCATAATTTATTTTTTAGAGTAGTTCCATATGAGAGGTTGCAAGAAATCTTGTAACTTTACTGAATTTACAGCTTAAGAAGATTGGGTTTGACAGACAACGCCAACTGTCCCCTCAATCCAGTGCACACAATACCACAACAGACCTCATCACGCTCTACAGTACATCAAGAAAACTAAATCAACTAAAACAAGTTCACGAGTGCACATGAAATGAAGTCAATCCATATTTGTGTGTCAGAGTGTCTAAGCACTCTCCATTATTTGACATCTCAGCAGAACCTGTAATAATTATAGAAAGTAACGTTATAGTTGTTCTGCCTTTTGGTAAGACAGCAAGGAATTCATGTCGTGAATACATTACATAAATAAGATATAAATTAATTATTAGTCAGAGGAAATCCATGGTAAAAACAGTTAGAAACGTTTTGGGTTCATTTTTAATCAGAGTGAGACATCACAGCTTTGTTAGATCTCTATGTGAATTACGTGAGATAGTGAGTGCTCTCACCTTAAAAAAAAGATCTTTGACGTATTTTGCTCCGGTTAAAAGCTGCTTTTCAGCTATGAAGCTAGGGAAACTGCTAATGTTGAAGTTGAATTGTTCTACACGCTTCTGCCTTGGAAAAAATTCGTCTTTTTACAAAAAGAATGTTTAAAGCCAGATTTGTGAATAAAGGTTATTCAGAGAACCCAAGAAAAGGAAGCTTTGTGTGGGGAACTTTTGTCCTAGCTGTCTAGCTGCATATGGCCCCTGGACAGCACAATAGTTTTCTTGAAGTATAATTTTGGAGAAGTAGAAACAAGTATTAATTTCAAAAGGTAGGTAAAAAAGGAAAAAAGTTTTTACAAAATCTTAAAATGTTGGATAGCCGTTATTTCCATCTTGCTGTGAAAATTGGTGAAATATTATCATTTTTAATGCTTAGATATAAAATTGCAAGGCAATTACTAAAATTGCCTTTTGTTGAAAATGTTTTTTGGCATGCCATACTTTATATTTATAGGTAGCCTAGATGTGCATAATAAAAGAATGGAACTAAAAGCTGGTCTAAAATTTTTATGGAGCTTTAACTTGGTAAGAGTAATAACTTTAGATGATTATATCTTTAAAATGAGATAACTGTCTCATAAAATGTGACAGTTTACTTGGTCTAAAGAGATGATGCAATTCAATGTTATTTATATAGCGCCAATTCATGAAACATGTCATCTCAAGGCGCTTTACAAAGTCAAAATCAATCAGATTGGGTCAGATTATACACATTGGTCAAAACAAATCCTATATAAGGGAACCAGTTGATTGCATCAAAGTCTTGACAAGCAGCATTCACTCCTGGAGAAGCGTAGAGCTACAGGGAGAGTCGTCTGCATTGTCCATGGCTTTGCAGCAATCCCTCATACTGAGCAAGTATGAAGCGACAGCGGGAAAAAAAACTCCCCATTAACAGGAAGGAAAAACCTCCAGCAGAACCAGGCTCAGTATGAACGGTCATCTGCCTCGATCGACTGGGGGTTACAGAAGACAGAGCAGAGACACAACAACACAGACAAAAAGCACAAAAGCACACATTGATCTAGTAATCTGTTCTACATTAGATGGTAATAGCGGGTAATCTGTCTTCCCTGGATGATGCCACAGCTAACAGAACGCCAGACCAGGTGTACCTACTATGAAGAAAAAAGAGAGAGAACAAAAAGTTAAAATCTGTAATGACAACAGTGATGCAAAACTGGAGAACAGTAGAACTAGGTAGAGTGAGAAATATAGACCCTGATGTCCTCCTGTAACCTAAGCCTATAGCAGCATAACTATAAAGGTAGCTCAGGGTAACATGAGCCACTCTAACTATAAGCTTTGTGAAAAAGGAAGGTCTCAGAAGCCAGCTTCTAGTGGAGGAGTTCAAGTATTTTGGGGTCTTGTTCACGAATGAGGGGAAGATGGAGCGGGAGATCGACAGGCGGATTGGTGCAGCGTCTGCTGTGAAGCGGGTGCTGTAGCGATCCGTTGTGGTGAAGAGAGAGCTGAGCCAAAAGGCCAAGCTCTCGATTTACCGGCCGATCTACGTTCCTACCCTCCTTTATGGTCACGAGCTTTGGGTCGTGACCGAAAGAACGAGATCCTGGATACAAGCGGCCGAAATGAGTTTTCTCCGTAGTGTGTCTGGGCTCTCCCTTAGAGATAGGGTGAGGAGCTCAGTCATCCGGGGAGGACTCAGAGTAGAGCCGCTGCTCCTCCACGTGAGAGAGGAGCCAGTTGAGGTGGCTCGGGCATCTGGTTAGGATGCCTCTTGGACGCCTCCCTGGTGAGGTGTTCCGGGCACGTCCCACCGGGAGGAGGCTCAGGGGAAGACCCAGGACACGCTGGAGGGACTATGCTTCTAGGCTGGCCTGGGAACGCCTTGGGAATCCCCCGGAGGAGCTGGCCCAAGTTGCTGGGGAGAGGGACGTCTGGGCCTCCCTACTGAAGCTGCTACTTCCGCGACCCGACCCCGGATAAGCGGAAGACGATGGATGGATGGAAAAAGAAACGTTTTAGGATTAGTCTTAAAAGTAGACAGGGTGTCTGCGTCACGGACCAAAACTGGGAGTTTGTTCCACTGGAGAGGAGCATGATAGCTAAAGGATCTGCCTCCCATTCTGGTTTTACAGACTTTAGGAACCACCAGCAGACCTGCTTTCTGAGAGTGAAGTGGTCTGTTAGAAATTACTAAAGTTTGTACACAACATACACATGTGGAATATTGCTAACGTGTTACTTTAGCAATATTCCAATTGCTAAAGTGTTACTTTTATATTATTACTTTTGGGTGTGTATCCACCAATTTAACTGTCAGACTTTCATAAAAGCTGTCTTAATGCAAGAAACCAAACCCTTAAACACATGAAATAATTAACTTTAAATAACTAAAAAGGTTTTGTTAACTTTTCTCATGAAGCTGGATTAACAGCTAGTAAAATACCTTTGATTAAATTTGTATACTAGTGTTTAAACCAGGGGTGTCAAACGTATGGCCTGCGGGCCGGATCTGACCCGCCGAACGATTTAGTCCGGCCCGGTGGCCAAATGCATTTTTATTATTCAACGGCTGTGTCTCCGCGGTGCATCGACAGATCCGCACCAAATTTTTTATGAGTCGTGGGGGAGCGCTGCCCAACGCGTACGTGTGTATTGCATGGTGGACGGGCAAGGAAAATGCGTGACAGCTTCTGCGGTGACTGGCGGCGGGAGGTGCAGGTACCCTAGCGGTGGCCCATAGGCCAGAGCGGCGCTTGGCTGCGAAGGCCGATCATCACCGCTTGCGGTTTTAATTGTTCTTGTTCTCATAATCCTATTGTCATTTTAGATCATGCTCCAGTGACATTGGACTTGGTAGTTGGAAGAGGTTCTTCTTCTTTTGTCCCATGGCGCTTAAATACACATCTGCTGTCTGATGACAAGTTTGTTGTCTGTGTGGAGTCGAAAATGTATTTCTTCGTTGCCACAAACAATACACCAGGCACATCGTCTTCCCTTTTGTGGGAGTCCTTTAAAGCCTTTATACATTATATCCTACAGTAGTTTTGATGCAAAACGTAGAAAGGTAAAGTTGTCAGAACTTACAACACGAATATTGCAGCTGGACAAGTTGGACGCGGTCTCTCCCTTACCCGAAGTGTATAATGATAGACTATCTTTACAGGCAGAGTTTGAACGCTTATCATCAGTTCAAGCTGAGGAGATGCTGTTGAAGTCACAGCATGCTCTATATGAGTATGGAGATAAGGCCATCTTATTCCACAGATCCAAACCTCTATCTGAGTTTCACCCAACCCCCAAATAATTTATAATCAGTTTCCAGACTTTTATTCCACACTTTATATCTCTGAATGCCCCTTTAGCTCCTCCTCTTTGGACTCGTTCTTTGACGGCCTTGTATTTCCAGTACTAGACCAAACCATAAATTGGAGGAGCCTATAATGGTTGAAGACGTTGTACGGGCAACTAAAAGTATGCAAAGTTCTAAATGCCCTGGGCAGGACGGACTTCCTGTGAAACTTTATAGATTGTTCATTCTCAAATTGGCCCCGCTTCTATTGAATATGTTTAACCACTCTCTTGAATCTGGATGTCTCCCTGCAACTCAATTACAGGCTTCCTTATTACTGCCACCTTTGGGATGGTCTTTAAGATCTGACTGGATCTTGAAGGATAAAGATCCTCTATCTTGTGGCTCTTATTGCCAGATTTCTCTTCTAAACGTAGACTATAAAATCCTTGCCAAACTTCTGGCCCTCCGTTTTGCCATCTGTGATCAGTCCTTACCAGACTGGCTTTATTAGAGGGAGCTATGCTTTCTCTAATGTCAGATAAAATTAGAAATATGCCTTCTCTAATGTCAGACGTTTACTTAATGTGCTTTATAACTCCACAGACTCTGATGAAGCCGAATTTGTGATCATTTTAAAAGCTGAGAAGGTGTTTGACAGAGTCGAATGGGGTTACCTTTTTAATGTGCTTGAACGATATGGTCTTGGTAATAAATTTGCCTCAAGGATTAAACTCTTGAACACTTCCCCACTTACCTCTGTCAAAACAAATTCCATTTACTCTACACTGTAGCGGAGCCGGCAGGGGAACAGAGGGTGTGGCTGCCCTGGGCCCACAAAGGCACCCACACTGCCCACCGCGCCCACCGCCAGGACAATTAGTCCCAATTTTGCCCTGCTCGTCCCTTTCCGACAGTCCCCGTCTATCTTAAGAGATATTCTTGCTGTGTGTTAGAGTGATCTGGTCCGCTCAGTAGAACATCGGGATCGCTCTGACCTCAAATGGAAGCGTTCTATTGAACATGTTGGATCAGTCTACAAACTATTGCCATTGTTTTTCCTCGTCGGCCGTGTTTATTTACTCTGAACTCAAGTTTAATCTTGAGAGGTTTCGCAAGATTTTGTCGTCTGACATCTGAATGATCCTGAGTGAAATCTGTTCATGTGTGGTGTGTTGTGCTTGCCGTCTGACTGGACACCACATGCTGTATGAGCAAACCGGTTTTATCTACGATTTCCCCACCACCACCATTAAAAACCATCTCAAGCAGCATATTGGCCAGTCATCACCATTGACCAAGAAATATTTCATCCCTGAAACCGCGTTTCCTTCTTCTCCCCCACAAGGTCTTCCAACCGTGCCAATGCATCCGTATTATGCACGAGTGTACTTCACTGTTTACAGCAGTTAAAGTAGCCTAACTTCCTCACACATTATCACAATAATCTGTTAACCTCTGGAAGTCGTCACCCTGGTAACCATCGGGAGATGTGATGGTTGAAAACCCGATAAAATGTTGTGGACTTTGATTTATTTGAAAGGTTGTTTTTTTACAGTTATGTGTCACCAGTGCCAGCATGAATAACACTGCTGTTGTTAATGTTTATGATGAAGTCAATCTATGATTAAAGTCTGATAGGAGTGAAACTGAATGTCTGAGAGGAATCATGATGCAATTTGACTCCAGTTCACCACTTGACCATCTGTGTCGCCAATATCCCCGTCTCCATTTTATTTATTTTTTATAGATCCTAACTTTTGCATGGAAAGTGATGTACGCACATTTGCGAGCTTTATAAATGTGACCCCAGATCCGTAATGTGAATTGTTAACAAGTGAAATAGACAAAAAGTTATAAGGGCCCACACTACAAGTCCCCACCCCTTCTGTAATGTGACACTGGCTCTGCACCTGAATCTAAGCATTTTCCTCTCTTTAAAAGGAACCAGACAGGGATGTCATATGTCCCCATTGCTCTTTGCGATTGCTATAGAGCCACTTGCAACTCTCTTAGATCAAATGCACGTATTACTGGAATCACAAGACTGCGCATCGAACAAAGGGTTTCATTGTATGCTGACGATTTTCTTCTCTACATTTCTAAATCAGCTTCCTTAATTCCCCAATCTACTTTTGACTCTTGATCAGTTTAGCCGTATCTCTGACTACAATTTAAACCTGGGTAAAAGTGAAATATTTCCTCTAAATTATATGGCCCAAAATCAGCCATTTGCTTCTCTCCCATTTCAGGTTGCTTTTGATGGTTTTACATACTTAGGGGTTAACGATAAATACACCCTCCTATGACTCACTGCCTTAGCTGTGTACGTTATGTTTTGTGAATGTTGCTTTTTTTTGTGCTGTGGATTTTTTACCTGCATTCTCCTACTGTCCCCTCTGAAAGACAGTGCAAGAAATGCACTCCTTTTTCCCTCAACCATCCCAATGTATTCCTTTTCTATACTCTGTAAAAGGCAGCACCTTGGAAAAGGCAGCATGGCCTCAGTGAACCTGTCTCCCATGTATGTATTTCTCTTGAAGGGTTGTACTGAAACAATTTCCCCCACTGGGGACAATAAAGCAATTCAATTGTATGAAAGAGTATGTTCTTTTCGTAAACCACCAATCTTAACCATTAAAGCAGCATGGGAGGAGGACTTGGGTTTTGTGTTTCAAGATGACTTATGGGATACAATTCTTAACAGAGTACATGGCTCCTCATTCGCCAGGCATGGACCAAGTGTAAGGTCATAAATCACACTCACTGGACTAAGACTTGGCTCTCTAAAGTATATCCTAGTGTTAGTCCAGACTGTAACCATTGCCACCAAACCCCTGCATCACTGATTCAGGTTCTGGTCATGCCCATCACTTCAGCAATATTGGACTGAAATTTTTACAACCTTGTCAAAAGTCATCCAGCTGTCTATCCAACCTAACCCATTAGCAGCATTGTTTAGGGTTCTACCTGACAAAGTTACTCTGCCAAAACTTAAAGCTGATCTTGTTTCATTCCTCACTTTCCTGGCGAGGCGTGGAATACTCTTGTGCTGGAGATCACCCTTACCCCCCATCATTAGAAATTTGCATTAAAGATGCTCTACACCTCAATAAACTCGATATGATGAAACTTACCCTATGTGGGTCCACAGCATTTTTCTTAAAGATCTGCAGCCGTTTTTTGGTTATATTAAGTAGACCAGCAATGTGCCCACTCTACTTTAATACTCTTTTACAGCTACAAATATAATTTCAGTTATAAACTTTTGCTTGACCTTTTTCCTGTTTTTTGTTTTTAAATACATCTCTACTTTATCAAACCTTGTTGAGTACTTACTGGTCCATTATCTTTAATACTTGCGTTTTTTTTATCTTTTTTGCACTATCAAGACCTTGATTGCTTATTATTATTATTTTATTTTTTGTTTGTTTTGGTACATTGCACATGACTATTAAGTCAAGTTAATACGGCTTCTGCCCCCAGATGGTAATTTTTGCTGTTCTTTTTCTTGACATCTGACTATGGAAGGTTAATTGTCAACTCCAATGTAGTACTTTTGTTTCGTTTTATGTTGTCATCTAAAAAAACAAAACAAAAAAAAAAACAAAAAAAAACACATATTGTCTATGTTTTGTAATTGTCAGGGTTTTGTTTACCGATAAACTCAGGACGCACACACGGGACTAAAAGTTTGAGTCTTTATTGAGGGAAGAATGCTGGGTGGTGAGTAATGAAGACCGGAGGTTCAGGACTGCAGAAGGTCAGGGATGTATGTGATGGCAGGAGCTGACGGCCCGGCCTGACAGAGAGTCACGACTTTCCAGGCAGCCGGGAATGCTCAGTTCTGCTCGGCTAGCAGCCCCGTAGCCACAGCAGGTTAGCAGTTCGTTTGCAGACACCAGGACACAGAGCTGAGCTTCTCCAGGGCGGCTAGTCAGGTTAGCAGAACTTGAGAGACACCAGGGCACAGAGCTGAGCTTCTCCAGGGCGGCTAGTCAGGTTAGCAGAACTTAGGAGACACCAGAGCACAAAGCAGAGCCTTTCCAGGATGGCTAGTCCAGTTAGCAGTTCTCTGGAGACACCAGGACACAGAGCAGAACTTCTCCAGGGACAAAAAGCAAAGTAAGAGACTATAGAAAACTGGCAGGACTAACCTTAAAGAAAAACAAATTTTCCAAGGCAAAAACAGGGACTGGCATGGAGAGGTGTGGAATGATGACGGCCCAGTGCTGAACTGAAGGCAGGTTAAATAGAAAACTTCACAGGTGGAACCAGGGTCTGGCTAATTGACTGGTAAATGATATCAGGTGTGACTGACTGCTGAGGAGGTGAAGTGAAAATTGACAGAAAATAACTGATGACTGAAAACTAACAATAAATAAAGTCAAACCTAACCCAAAAGAGATGAAAAAATGAAAATAACAGAAAACAAAGCCAAACCAAAACTCAAACATGACATTACCCCCCACCTCAAGGCCGGACTCCGGACGGCCTAAAATCAAACAAAACAAACTACAAAGTGATCTAACCTGGGTGGGTGGAGGGAAGGTAGGATGGTGGGCTAAAATCAAACCAAAACTACCCACTAGGGCGAACTAAAAGGGGGTTTCTAACAACCCCTGGTAAACCAAACAAAGGGCGTCTAACAGATGTTGGTAAGCCAAACAAAGGGCGTCTAACAGATGTTGGTAAGCCAAACAAAGGGCGTCTAACAGATGTTGGTAAGCCAAACAAAGGGCATGACAGGCGAACATCGCCAGAGGGCAAAACGGGCGTACGACAACGCCAGAGGGAAGAACGGGCGTACGACAACGCCAGAGGGAAGAACGGGCGTACGACAACGCCAGAGGGAAGAACGGGCGTACGACAACGCCAGAGGGAAGAACGGGCGTACGACAACGCCAGAGGGAAGAACGGGCGTACGACAACGCCAGAGGGAAGAACGGGCGTACGACAACGCCAGAGGGAAGAACGGGCGTACGACAACGCCAGAGGGAAGAACGGGCGTACGACAACGCCAGAGGGAAGAACGGGCGTACGACAACGCCAGAGGGAAGAACGGGCGTACTTAACGCCAAAGGGAAACCCGCCGGGGCGTGAGGAAAACGCCGGGGCTTGGGGAAGAGAACGTCGGGATGTGAGGGAAGCAGGAACATCTAAAACGCCTAGGAACAAGAACGGAGGGCGTACTTACACGCCGGGGAACCGAGAACAGAGGGCGTCCTACACGCCGGGGAACCGAGAACAGAGGACGTCCTAACACGCCGGGGAACCGACAGGTCTAAATTCAAGAAGACCGAGGAACAAGAAGGCCTAAAACTTAAGGAAGCTCTAACTAGCCAAACTAATGAGCATGAAACAGCTCAGAACCAGGGGACAGAAGTCTAAATGAGCGCTAGGACCTAAGGAGCGCTGGGAGAGCGCAGGACAAAAATAAAGAATTTAAACTAAGAATTAGAAAATAAAGGCAAGACTAGAACAGGGAGAGCACCACAAAAGAAAAACTAAAGCTAACCCTTAAATCAAAACAAAACACTAAGCAGAAAACTATAAAACTAATGCAATACCAGAAAATTAAAACAAAACAGAAACTAGGGCCCGAACTGGTAAATTAATGTAAAAACTAGATAGCTAAAGTAACACAAAACTGAAGCTGAAAGACTAAGGTAAAAAACAATACTTAAGCAAAATTATGAGACTAAAGCTAAACTAGAAATTAAGGCAAAACAAGAAAACTAGAACATGAATAAGTAAACTAACGAGAAAACCAGACAACTAAGGCTATAAATGAGGAAGCAAAGCAATGCTTGGAAACTAAGGCAAAATCTAGAATCCTAAAACGGAGCAGGAAAAACAAAAGCAAAACAGAGACTAAGAACTCTAAGAAAACAAGAACCCCTAAATAACTCTAAAACCCCAAAATCCTAAGTAAATCAAAAACTGAAATCGAGCCCAAAAAATAACAGAAGGCACTGGCCTTAAGGGCTCAGGCAAAAACAGCTGCTAAGCAAAAAAGAAAAAGTCTTCGTGGAGGTCGTCCTGGACGAGGCAGGCAGCGGAGCAGCATCGCCCGATTAAACCCTCGAGGAGGGCGGCCCCGACGAGGCAAAGTCAAGCGGCCCGGAGACCGCGGTCTGCGGCTCCGGCCGAACAGAAAGGGCGGAGGCAAAGCGGCTCCCTCGGAGGCCTCGGGCTGAGGCAAAGCGGCTCCCTCGGAGGCCTCGGGCTGAGGCAAAGCGGCTCCCTCGGAGGCCTCGGGCTGAGGCAAAGCGGCTCCCTCGGAGGCCTCGGGCTGAGGCAAAGCGGCTCCCTCGGGCTGAGGCAAAGCGGCTCCCTCGGGCTGAGGCAAAGCGGCTCCCTCGGGCTGAGGCAAAGCGGCTCCCTCGGGCTGAGGCAAAGCGGCTCCCTCGGGCTGAGGCAAAGCGGCTCCCTCGGGCTGAGGCAAAGCGGCTCCCTCGGGCTGAGGCAAAGCGGCTCCCTCGGGCTGAGGCAAAGCGGCTCCCTCGGGCTGAGGCAAAGCGGCTCCCTCGGGCTGAGGCAAAGCGGCTCCCTCGGGCTGAGGCAAAGCGGCTCCCTCGGGCTGAGGCAAAGCGGCTCCCTCGGGCTGAGGCAAAGCGGCTCCCTCGGGCTGAGGCAAAGCGGCTCCCTCGGGCTGAGGCAAAGCGGCTCCCTCGGGCTGAGGCAAAGCGGCTCCCTCGGGCTGAGGCAAAGCGGCTCCCTCGGGCTGAGGCAAAGCGGCTCCCTCGGGCTGAGGCAAAGCGGCTCCCTCGGGCTGAGGCAAAGCGGCTCCCTCGGGCTGAGGCAAAGCGGCTCCCTCGGGCTGAGGCAAAGCGGCTCCCTCGGAGGCCTCGGGCTGAGGCAAAGCGGCTCCCTCGGAGGCCTCGGGCTGAGGCAAAGCGGCTCCCTCGGAGGCCTCGGGCTCATCCTCGTCGGCCGGCAGATCTATTTTCTTGGCGGCCGGCAGAGCGGAGCCTTCAGTGGTCGACAGAGCAGAGTTTACTGGTGGAGGCGGAACCATCTCCTCGGCTACTTCAGGCAGTGACGGGCAACAGGCTTCAGAGAGCGGCGCCGGGCTACAGGCTTCAGAGAGCGGCGCCGGGCTACAGAGAGCGGCGCCGGGCTACAGAGAGCGGCGCCGGGCTACAGAGAGCGGCGCCGGGCTACAGAGAGCGGCGCCGGGCTACAGGCTTCAGAGAGCGGCGCCGGGCTACAGGCTTCAGAGAGCGGCGCCGGGCTACAGGCTTCAGCGGACGCCGAGGTTGGAGGCGGATCCTCCTCTTGAGCCTTGACGGACCCTCCGCACCGGTGGTTCTGCTGTCTTCGCCGGGAGGGGACAGATGAGGAATCTGGGGCAATCTCGGGGGTGGCAGCTGGCCAGCAGGGCAGAAGGTCGTCTCGGTCACCGTAGTAGAACTCCCACAGCTGGCTCTCCTTGATGCGTGGGGCTCTGCTAGGTGGAACGATGAGCCTCACTCGAGGGGCCAGCTGCGAGTCATGGAGGTGATGACCGAGACGACGAGAGGCTGAGCGGCTTCTCTCCCTGGGCTCCGGGGTAGCTGTAACAATGCCCACCTGAATGACGTGGGGAGTGGAGTCGACCCGGATCGGTGGCGCAGGGTCCCGGGCGGAAGCCATCTTGGTGTACCTCTCCCTCATCTGGCGTTCGCACATCTCTACATATGCGAGGATGTCCGGATCGTCAACTCCTGCAGGTAAGCCCCGCATGGCGCCTGAGTTCACCTTTTGACTGGGCCGTACTGTCAGGGTTTTGTTTACCGATGAACTCAGGACGCACACACGGGACTAAAAGTTTGAGTCTTTATTGAGGGAAGAATGCTGGGTGGTGAGTAATGAAGACCGGAGGTTCAGGACTGCAGAAGGTCGGGGATGTATGTGATGGCAGGAGCTGACGGCCCGGCGTGACAGAGAGTCACGACTTTCCAGGCAGCCGGGAATGCTCAGTTCTGCTCGGCTAGCAGCCCCGTAGCCACAGCAGGTTAGCAGTTCGTTTGCAGACACCAGGACACAGAGCTGAGCTTCTCCAGGGCGGCTGGTCAGGTTAGCAGAACTTGAGAGACACCAGGACACAGAGCTGAGCTTCTCCAGGGCGGCTAGTCAGGTTAGCAGAACTTGAGAGACACCAGGGCACAGAGCTGAGCTTCTCCAGGGCGGCTAGTCAGGTTAGCAGAACTTGAGAGACACCAGGGCACAGAGCTGAGCTTCTCCAGGGCGGCTAGTCAGGTTAGCAGAACTTAGGAGACACCAGAGCACAGAGCAGAGCCTTTCCAGGATGGCTAGTTCAGTTAGCAGTTCTCTGGAGACACCAGGACACAGAGCAGAACTTCTCCAGGGACAAACAGCAAAGTAAGAGACTATAGAAAACTGGCAGGACTAACCTTAAAGGAAAAACAAATCTTCCAAAGCAAAAACAGGGACTGGCATGGAGAGGTGTGGAATGATGACGGCCCAGTGCTGAACTGAGGGCAGAGGCAGGTTAAATAGAACACTTCACAGGTGGAACCAGGGTCTGGCTAATTGACTGGTAAATGATATCAGGTGTGACTGACTGCTGAGGAGGTGAAGTGAAAATTGACAGAAAATAACTGATGACTGAAAACTAACAATAAATAAAGTCAAACCTAACCCAAAAGAGATGAAAAAATGAAAATAACAGAAAAACAAAGCCAAACCAAAACTCAACCATGACAGTAATAACATAGAAAATAATAATCAAAATTATTTTATTGGGCTCAGCTAGCCCAATAAAATAATAATAATAAAAAAAAAAATCAAAGCCAGGAGGGGCGGTTTGGGATGGGAATGCATTTCTGAGAGTATCTGAGACAAACAGTAAGTCATGCAGTTTATGTTCAACAATTACCATCATTTGCAAAACAATATTCAACCACATACAATTGTCAACAACAAGCAGTCAATTAGGGGTGCGTGGTTAATCATATTTATAATTGAATTTCCTTTTTGCCTTCAACTAATCACAAAGAGCACCTTCTTCTCTACCCAAGACGGTAGAGAAAATGCGTGGGAAAACTGTGGATTCCTAGACACACGTCACAACACAACAGACTACCTGAAATTAGAACCTGTAGGGATGCCACATTTTAAATATGTTAGATTTTCAGTAGCTGCATGTGGGACCATTTATTTGATCAGAACAAAAATATCTTATTAGTCATAATACCAGTTCTAATTATTATAATGTAGCTTTCTGCTTTTTTCTTTATTTTATTCTTATACTTTCAAATCAGTATGTCGCTTTCCATAGACTATTCAAGTATATACATGGCTCTCTTTTTCTTATATAATAGCCACCATTTTAATAAATACTATGTTATTTTAAAGGAAGATTCAGTAAGGAGATATCAGGGGAAACGTCAAGTTTAAAGCAGGGCTCCACCATTTTAGGAAACAAGACACTGTGCTATTATTATGATGACTTTATTGATTGCAATAAACCCAGAATGACCTCCCTTCTCTTACCATGTCCACACCACTCTCCTGGAGCTTTAGCATCTCAAGCTCTAGATCAGGGGTGGGCAGTGAAAGTCCATCCAGGTGGCCAAAAATAACACTGGCATGTAGTGTTTGAATGCCTGGCTGAGAATGTTGACAAAGAAGGTTCAAATGCAACAAAAATGGCTTGACAGCCAGGAAATGAAATAAATTAAAACAAAACTAAATGACAGTACTGTGTGATGGCCAGAGAGACAGAATTAAACACTGTGACAATGAAACAACTAACACACATCCTCCTTCTCTGAATAAAAAAAAATCTGCAACCTGATACATCATACTTTCACTCTAGTGCTTTAACAGTGTTTCATTCAAGGATGTTCCACAATTCTAACAGAGGGCTTGTCTGTGGTGATGTACAAGAAACAACAGAAAACACTGTCTGTGGCAGCTAACACGTCTGCACACATGCAACAAGTCTCAAATCACAAAGAGCTTTCAGCACAACTAGAACATTGTATCACAGACTCTTCTCACAGTCAGAAATACCTAATAACCTCGATGCCAAGATGGAGACATTGTATGTGGAAAAACTAAGTGCACCCTTGAAAGAAGGCAAGTAGCAGCCAGGTGCTGTTGATCCTTTGCCAGTAAGTGACAGCACCTCTGTTTTGACAGTTTGCTGCTCTGGAGTCCACCTTTAAATAAACAAGACTATCGCCTGTTATCTTGATACTTTTTGGTTGAGGTTTGATGTTTTAATTCATTTATTAATTTTGTGAAATTTGTTTCAACAGGTGGGTGGATGGATGGATAGATAATTTCTAATAGCCTTTTTATGGCCTTTAGATTTCTTAAGACTGGGGATCTAAGGGGAAACTGACCAGAGTTAAGCTAGATGGACGGTGGGCAGAGAGCACTCTAATAAATAAATGAAGTCTGGATGTGGGCTCAATTTGACAGCATGCAAACAGGTTCCAAATGTTAACCTTGGAGCTGAGCTATTCCCTCACAGCTGTCATTTCTCCACAAACAACAACCTGTTTGACTGCGCAGCCACTTCCTCCTTCCTCACAGCTCTCTAGCAGCAAGCCTCCGTAAACAAACCCAGGCAGGACTGGTTATCTCCCTGGCTGACGTTGTCCTCATCTGAGAACGGATCAGACTCCGGCTAAAGAACGGAAACCGGCGCTGCAGCAGAGCTCAGGACGGCTCTGCCGACGGAGGTCTTCTTGTCCAAAAACAACCAGTGTGTGTGTGTGTGTGTGTGTGTGTGTGTGTGTGTGTGTGTGTGTGTGTGTGTGTGTGTGTGTGTGTGTGTGTGTGTGTGTGTGTGTGTGTCAGGATGCTCTTACCGGCCCTCTCCTCTTCAAGGAGATGTTCTTCCACAGCAGGAGATGGAGCTGGTGCAGGAATCCCATCTCGCTGCCTCTCCTGCCTGCCTGTCTGCCTGTCCTATATTTACCAAATGAGCACACCAGCGGTGGCCTGTGGCTGGATGGCAGGATCTTTCCAGGGCATCACGTATGAGTCGGGCACGGCCCGGAACGACACGCCTTTTCACTCGCTCAGCAGCAAGGAAGGAGGCAGGTTTGGATCATGTTCTGTGGTCCTCTATCCCAGCAGGCTGCGTCCCGCTTCCTAACGCAGCGCTGGGACTTAGCGCAGGAGCAGAGTGGGAACAGCAGCTGATGTCACGAAGCTGTCCACGTTCAGCAACACATGCACTTCCTATTGGTCCTTTCAAAACAAACGCCGAGACACCTGACACACTACGTAAAAGGGTGAATTAAAAAAGAGAAGGCTATTATTTTGTAACTTAAATTAAAAATAATGATGTAATTAAATCTGAGCCATATTTCGTCATGAACTAACAAAAATAACCCAACATGACACAATTTTGAATTTCTTGATGTGGAGTCGCTTTTGTAAAGGGAAAATGTGGAGAAACGTGATATAATATTAAGATGTGTATCATATTTTATGAAAGCATGGCTAAATATTTTATTGTTGACACAAAAACACTGAACTTGCATAATATATTTTAACGACCTTTAGGAAGGGAATTTGGTAATATTCTAAACAACAGATGAGAACATACAGGCATTCTCCTGTCCATACTATGCAGTAGCTCACTTCAATTTGAGAATTTCAGGATTAGGTTAAAACAGTGATAGACATCTATCAGAGACAATTTGGAAATGATGATTCGATGAACTCTCAGGTGCGATATTAGGTCTTTGCTGTTTTTACTGTAGACGATCTTTCAATGCAAGTTGGGTGGCATGTGAGTGTGGGGGCCTTGGTGTGGTAATCCCTGGTGACTTTATCTTGCATTGTGGACATAGAATGTCACCTTACTGGGGGTTAAGGAGCTGGAGCAGATGCGTGAGGCTGAGCGGTACCAGCTCGAAACAGTTCCGTTCCCACTGCAGACAAATCTGCTCCAAATCTGATTTTTTGAGTCAAGTGACCAGGTCAGACGTTTTAGGACAACTGGGATCTGATCCAAATCGGACTCAGATCACATTTGAGCGACTTCCATATGTGGTCCTGAATCAGATTTGTATCTGATCTTTTTAATGTGACCCCGAAAACCACCAAGGTGGATTTGAGGTGTCTTTCACATCACTTTCTATCGGCATTTTTTCACAACTTTGCAGCAGCAGCGGCTGGAAATGATAGCAGTTAGCATTAGCAAGACACCTTACCAAACGGTAGCTGCCTGTCACACCACTGCTGCTCAGTGGAGAGACAGCAAGATGTTAGACCTTATTAATATACACTCACCGGCCACTTTATTAGGTACACCTGTCCAACTGCTCGTTAACACTTAATTTCTAAACAGCCAATCACATGGCGGCAACTCAGTGCATTTAGGCATGTAGACATGGTCAAGAGAATCTCCTGCAGTTCAAACCGAGCATCAGTATGGGGAAGAAAGGTGATTTGAGTGACTTTGAACGTGGCATGATTGTTGGTTCCAGAAGGGCTGGTCTGAGTATTTCAGAAACTGCTAATCTACTGGGATTTTCACGCACAACCATCTCTAGGGTTTACAGAGAATGGTCTGAAAAAGAAAAAACATCCAGTGAGCGGCAGTTCTGTGGGCGGAAATGCCTTGTTGATGCCAGAGGTCAGAGGAGAATGGCCAGACTGGTTCGAGCTGATAGAAGGGCAACAGTGACTCAAATAACCACCCGTTACAACCAAGGTGGGCAGAAGAGCATCTCTGAACGCACAGTACGTCGAACTTTGAGGCAGATGGGCTACAGCAGCAGAAGACCACATCGGGTGCCACTCCTTTCAGCTAAGAACAGGAAACTGAGGCTACAATTTGCACAAGCTCATCGAAATTGGACAATAGAAGATTGGAAAAACGTTGCCTGGTCTGATGAGTCTCGATTTCTGCTGCGACAGTCGGATGGTAGGGTCAGAATTTGGCGTCTACAACATGAAAGCATGGATCCATCCTGCCTTGTATCAACGGTTCAGGCTGGTGGTGGTGGTGTCATGGTGTGGGGAATATTTTCTTGGCACTCTTTGGGCCCCTTGGTACCAATTGAGCATCGTTGCAACGCCACAGCCTACCTGAGTATTGTTGCTGACCATGTCCATCCCTTTATGACCACAATGTACCCAACCCATGATGGCTACTTTCAGCAGGATAATGCGCCATGTCATAAAGCTGGAATCATCTCAGACTGGTTTCTTGAACATGACAATGAGTTTGCTGTACTCAAATGGCCTCCACAGTCACCAGATCTCAATCCAATAGAGCATCTTTGGGATGTGGTGGAACGGGAGATTCGCATCATGGATGTGCAGCCGACAAATCTGGGGCAACTGTGTGATGCCATCATGTCAATATGGACCAAACTCCCTGAGGAATGCTTCCAGCACCTTGTTGAATCTATGCCACGAAGAATTGAGGCAGTTCTGAAGGCAAAAGGGGGTCCAACCCGTTACTAGCATAGGGTACCTAATAAAGTGGCCGGCGAGTGTATATATAGCGAGAACTATTCAAGCCAAATTGGATGGCTCGCATAGGATGAGGGACATAGCGCACAGCCGTTAAAATCTTAGGTATAATCCTGCACGTGGAGGATTTAGCAATGCCAAAGAGGTTTTCACTTGTAGTCCATTGTATCACATTTCAACAGGGGCAGTGTTGTAATCTGCAACTGTTGCAAAGCGATACAAAGGATTGCTACTAATATCCTTCCTCTGGAGTTGATAGGAGAGGCACTGACATATTATCAAAAGTTGCCCCTGACATCCTAAAGTTATGAATTAACTCGGCCTCTGTGAAGTTAAGATCCCTGCCCCTCCATCTGTGGCTGTGTCCCTGTATCTAAATAGACCTTTGTTCCGCCAAAGATTTTCACTCTCTTTATTGTTTGTGTGCTTACCCACTGACTCAAAAAATGGCGTCCGTTGGAAACTTTAAACCTGGGGTGTCAAACTCCAGTCCTCGAGGGCCGGTGGCCTGCAACCTTTAGATGTGTCCCTGGTCCAACACACCTGTAATTGCATCATTAGACCTGGGAGGTTACATCTTGGATACCTGGAGGAAGAGAGGGGCAGAGCTGTCAACCGATCATCACCTGGAAGTGAGTTGGATCTGGTGGTAAACTGGATCCAACTCGCTACCGGTGAGTTAATAAGTTCTGTTTTACAGGAGTAAACTGTATTTCATCCTCTAAATAAAAAAATGCTCGCTCACCCACACCTCAAACTCATGTGCAGGGTGGGTGGCTCTCCATTTCTCAAGCTCGGGTAATCTACCAGAGGCCTGGGAGATTAAGGGTTCTTCTTATGATCTTAGCTGTTCCTAAAATTTTGCTCTTCTGGACTGAGATCTGTTGGAGACACTTCTCCAGAGTTTGGTTACTGCCCCGAGTGCTCTGATGACCACTGTTGCCTTCACTTCCCTGAGCACTTGGTGTTTCTCCAGTTTCCTGTGCTCTGTTTTCCTGATGTTTCCATCACTCAGGATGGCCACATCGATCACAACAGCTGTCCTCTGCTGCTTATCAATGATCACAATGTCTGATTGGTTGGCCACTACCCTTTTGTCTGTTTGTATCTGGAAGTCCCAAAGGATCTTAGCTCTGTCGTTCTCCACCACCTTGGGAGGTGACTCACACATTTAACCTGGGGGTCTCCAGTTGGTATTCTGAACAGATTTTCTGTACACTATACCAGCCACTTGCTTATGGCGTTCCATGTATTCCTTCCCTGCAAGTATCTTACACCCTGCTGTGAGATGCTGGATGGTTTCTGGGGCCTCTTTGCATAGCCTGCACCTGGGATCTTGCCTGGTATGGTAGATCTGGGCCTCTATTACTCTGATGCTCAAGGCCTGTTCCTGTGCTGCCATGATCAGTGCTGTCCTTCAGTCCAGCCCTCTCTAGCCATTGGTAGGATTTGGTCATATCAGCCACTTCAGCTATCTGTCGGTGGTACATCACATGCAGGGATTTTTCCTCCCACAATGGTTCCATCAGTTCCTTCTCTTCCGGCTTCCATTGTCTGAGACATACACTGAGCACTTCATCCCTTGCGGCCATCTTCCTGATATATTCTTGGAGCTTGGATGTTTCATCTTCAATGGTGGCTCTGATGCTCACTAGGCCTCTGCCTCCTTCTTTGTGCTTAGTGTATAGCCTGTAGATACTGGATTTGAGGTGGAATCCACCATGCATGGTGAGTAGCTTTCGTGTCTTAACATCAGTGGTCTGGATTTCCTCCTCCAAGTTATTATCCCAGCAGGGTATCTGATTACTGGCAAAGCATAGCTGTTGATTGCCCAGACCTTGTTCTTCCCACTGAGCTGACTTCTCAGAACTTGCCTTTCTAGTTGCAGGTATTTGGCTGTTGCTGCTTTCCTTGTGGCCTCTTCGTGGTTGCCATTTGCTTGTGGTATTCTGAGGTACTTATAACTCTCTTCAACATCTGCAATTCCATCTGTGTGGATTACCATCCATTTCTTTGACACCATCTGGCAACATTTTTCCAGCCCAAATTCAATTGAATTCAATTCAATTTTATTTATATAGCGCCAATTCATGAAGCATGTCATCTCAAGGCACTTTACAAAGTCAAATTCAATCAGATTATACAGATTGGGTCAAATTATACAGATTGGTCAAAAACATTCCCTATATAAGGAAACCCAGTAGATTGCATCAAGTCTTGACAAGCAGCGTTCATGAAAGAGCGTAGAGCCACAGGGAGAGTCATCTGCATTGTCCATGGCTTTGCACCAATCCCTCATACTGAGCAAGCATGAAGCGACAGCGGAAAGAAAAACTCCCCATTAACGGGAAGGAAAACCTCCACCAGAACCAGGCTCAGTATGAACGGTCATCTGCCTCGACCGACTGGGGTTACAGAAGACAGAGCAGAGACACAATAAGAGAGACAAACAAGCACAGAAGCACACATTGATCCAGTAATCTGTTCTACATTAGATGGTAATAGCGGGTGAGCCGTCTTTCCTGGATGATGTCACAGTTAACAGAACGCCAGACCAGCTGTACCTACTATGAAGAAAAAAAGAGAGAGAACAGAAAGTTAAAGCAGAAATGACAACACGCAATGCAAAACTGAAGAACAGTAGGACTCAGTAGAGTGAGAAAAACAGGCCCTGATGTCCTCCAGCAGCCTAAGCCTATAGCAGCATAACTATAGAGGTAGCTCAGGGTAACATGAGCCACTCTAACTATAAGCTTTGTCAAAAAGGAAAGTTTTAAGATTAGTCTTAAAAGTAGACAGGGTGTCTGCCTCACAGACCAAAACTGGGAGTTGGTTCCACAGGAGAGGAGCCTGATAGCTGAAGAATCAGATGGGATCTCAAATGACGTTCCAATGTCCTTGCGTTAGATCCTGGTGGTGTGGATCAACGAGTCAATGACGTCATCCATGTACAGGAGGTGGCTGATAGTGGCCCTATTTCTGAGTCGGTATCCATAGCCAGATTTGCTGATTATTTGGCTGACAGGGTTCAGGCCCATGCAGAACAGCAAAGGTGACAGAGCATCTCCTTGGTATATTTCTCATTTGATGGAGATTTGTGCAATTGGCTTGAAATTAGCCTCAAGGGTGGTTTTCCACAGCTTCATAGAGTTTGCAATGAAGGCTCTCAGAGTGCTGTTGACCTTGTACAGCTTCAGGAATTCCTGGATCCATGAACGTGGCATTGAATCATAGATTTGTTTGTAATTAATCCAGGCAGTGCACAGGTTTGTTTGCTTTTGCAGTCTAGGGCGACTGTTCTGCAAAAGCAGATTAACAAACCCCTGTACACTTTCTGGATTGATTACAAGAAAGCGATTAAAAAAATTAATTTAATTAATTACATACTCTGTAATTAATTCATCTAAATTAATCGCATATAATTTTTTTGCTGTGAAAGTATTTAAAATATTTATATTCAAATGTTTCAATGAATAATCAGCATTAGATACATTAAAGTGCTGTTTTCAACAGCAGTCAAACTGAACTCACGTCAACAGGAAACGTCAACTGAAATGATAATAAAAAAGATAACCTGAATTTAACAGACGTCAACATATTCCATATTCCAATCTACTTTTTAGGCTAATTATACATAATTTAGACCTAGTGCTATTTTAACAAACAAGCATTTTATTAGTTGTTATCGCTTATCTGATGTATTTCTGATGTTTGGCACTTTGTTTTACCTCGTGTTAAAGTGCTCTTTAAATAATAATGACATTCATGATGATTATGATCAGAATAAACTTTTGCATAACCTCCCAGAAGCTGGAAAGAAAAGAGACAAAAACATTTTTCACAGCTCACTTAGTAACTCTAATATTTTAGTCTAAATACTTTAGCCTAAATATTTTAGGCTAAAATATTACACTTTTTATTTGTTTTTCTTCAATCCCTCAGTGATGTTTAGTAATTTCTGCCAAGGGCTGCAGCATTTTGATTTAATTCATCTGAATGCAGTATTTGCAAGCCATACTCTGATTGAATGGGAAAAAAACTGTCTGTGATTGGCTTTAACAGCCGAGCGAGTGCACAGCTGGTGTTGAGTGTGAAACGAGCAGGTGTGCGCGAGCAGAGATGGAACTCGAGGACAGCGGGTTGAGAAGAGTTTTTCAGACCGTGCCAGACCGGTTTTGAGCGTTGAGTTGTTTCACTGTGCGCTTGGATTGGTTCTTACGTCTTGTGCGCTCAAACAGAAGGCACGAATATCGCTACAGGTTTCACAGAGTTGAGCGGCAGCGCTGTGTTCTTCTCTGTCTTCATGCGCCTCCCCTGTGACTCTTTGGCGCCCCCCAGGGGAGGCGCGCCTCGCCTATTGAAAACCCCTATACGACATCGATTAATCTGCGTTATTTTTTTAATCCGTTAATTTTTTTTAATTAATTAATCGAAATTAACGCGTTATTTTGACAGCCCTAATATATATATATATATATATATATATATATATATATATATATATATATATATATATATATATATATATATATGTATATGTATATATATATACATATATATATATATATATATATATATATATATATATATATATATATATATATATATATATATATATATATATATATATATATATACAGGGGTTGACAATGAAACTGAAACACCTCTCATTTTAGTGTGGGAGGTTTCATGGCTAAATTGGACCAGCCTGGTGGCCAATCTTCATTAATTGCACATTGAACCAATAAGAGAAGAGTGTGAAGGTCCAATTAGCAGGGTAAGAGCACAGTTTTGCTCAAAATATTGCAATGCACACAACATTATGGGTGACATACCAGAGTTCAAAAGAGGACAAATTGTTGGTGCACATCTTGCTGGCGCATCTGTGACCAAGACAGCAAGTCTTTGTGATGTATCAAGAGCCACGGTATTCAGGGTAATGTCAGCATACCACCAAGAAGGACGAATCACATCCAACAGGATTAACTGTGGACGCAAGAGGAAGCTGTCTGAAAGGGATGTTCGGGTGCTAACCCGGATTGTATCCAAAAAACATAAAACCACGGCTCCCCAAATCACGGCAGAATTAAATGTGCACCTCAACTCTCCTGTTTCCACCAAAACTGTCCGTCGGAAGCTCCACAGGGTCAATATCCACGGCCGGCCTGCTATAGCCAAACGTTTGGTCACTCGTGCCAATGCCAAACGTCGGTTTCAATGGTGCAAGGAGCGCAAATCTTGGGCTGTGGACAATTTGAAACATGTATTGGTCTCTGATGAGTCCACCTTTACTGTTTTCCCCACATCCGGGAGAGTTACGGTGTGGATAAGCCCCAAAGAAGCATACCACCCAGACTGTTGCATGCCCAGAGTGAAGCATGTGGGTGGATCAGTGATGGTTTGGGCTGCCATATCATGACATTCCCTTGGCCCCATACTTGTGCTAGATGGGCGCGTCACTGGCAAGGACTACCGAACCATTCTGGAGGACCATGTGCATCCAATGGTTCAAACATTGTATCCTGAAGGAGGTGCCATGTATCAGGATGACAATGCACCCATACACACAGCAAGACTGGTGAAAGATTGGTTTGATGAACATGAAAGTGAAGTTGAACATCTCCCATGGCCTCCACAGTCACCAGATCTAAATATTATTGAGCCACTTTGGGGTGTTTTGGAGGAGCAAGTCAGGAAACATTTTCCTCCACCAGCATCACGTCGTGACCTGGCCACTATCCTGCAAGAAGAATGGCTTAAAATCCCTCTGACCGCTGTGCAGGACTTGTATATGTCATTCCCAAGACGAATTGACACTGTATTGGCCGCAAAAGGAGGCCCTACACCATACTAATAAATGATTGTGGTCTAAAACCAGGTGTTTCAGTTTCATTGTCCAACCCCTGTATATATCCATCCATTTTCTGACCCGCTTAATCCCTCATTGGGTCGCGGGGGTTGCTGGTGCCAATCTCCAGCGTTCACCGGGCGAGAGGCGGGGTACACCCTGGACAGGTTGCCAGTCTGTCGCAGGGCAATACAGAGACAAACAGGACAAACAACCATTCGTTAGTTGTTATATTAATCAGGCATTTTTATGGAAAATAATAAGAGGTACTTCTGGTCTCTAAACTGTGTCTCCCCTCTGAGGCAGAAAACACACAGCTCACAGGATCTTTGCTTTAAGGGCTGAAAGCTATTTTATGGTTCTTGAGGTCATCAGGCTTGACCCCTGATAGGACATCTGGGTGGTAAATCAGCATTACTACATGAAGACCCTCGAGAGAATAGTCTCCTTGTTTTGGAAGCAGATAGGACCTGGAGTCACAGTGTCTGGGCCCAAAACCCCCAAACTAATCGGGGGTTTTCAGTCTGATAAAAGATGGGTTTTGCGAAGAAGACGGTAGACAAAGAAGCTGCAATGGCTGGGAGAAGGACGTGGGTAACATACTGAAACTAAGCTTGTAAGTTTTTCTTTGTCTCTTTGGAATTCCAAATGAAATAAATATGCATATTTTAAATGTTTGCCTCTAATAATCTGTTTCTCCTTTACTATCAAATCTTAAACCGGGGTAAGACGGGCCTTCAGAAATACAGGTAAAAGACAGTAAATTACAATATTTTGAAAAACTTGATTTATTTCAGTAATTGCATTCAAACGGTGTAACTTGTACATTATATTTATTTTAATTGCACACAGACTGATGCATTCAAATGTTTATTTAATTTAATTTTGATGATTTGAAGTGGCAACAAATGAAAATCCAAAATTCCGTGTGTCACAAAATTAGAATATTACTTAAGGCTAATACAAAAAAGGGATTTTTTAGAAATGTTGGCCAACTGAAAAGTATGAAAATGAAAAATATGAGCATGTACAATACTCAATACTTGGTTGGAGCTCCTTTTGCCTCAATTACTGCATTAATGCGGCGTGGCATGGAGTCGATGAGTTTCTGGCACTGCTCAGGTGTTATGAGAGCCCAGGTTGCTCTGATAGTGGCCTTCAACTCTTCTGCGTTGTTGGGTCTGGCATTCTGCATCTTCCTTTTCACAATACCCCACAGATTTTCTATGGGGCTAAGGTCAGGGGAGTTGGCTGGCCAATTTAGAACAGAAATACCATGGTCCGTAAACCAGGCACGGGTAGATTTTGCGCTGTGTGCAGGCGCCAAGTCCTGTTGGAACCTTAAATCTCCATCTCCATAGAGCAGGTCAGCAGCAGGAAGCATGAAGTGCTCTAAAACTTGCTGGTAGACGGCTGCGTTGACCCTGGATCTCAGGAAACAGAGTGGACCAACACCAGCAGATGACATGGCACCCCAAACCATCACTGATGGTGGAAACTTTACACTAGACTTCAGGCAACGTGGATCCTGTGCCTCTCCTGTCTTCCTCCAGACTCTGGGACCTCGATTTCCAAAGGAAATGCTAAATTTGCTTTCGTCAGAAAACATGACTTTGGACCACTCAGCAGCAGTCCAGCTCTTTTTTTCCTTAGCCCAGGTGAGACGCTTTTCGCGCTGTTTCTTGGTCAACCGTGGCTTGACACGAGGTATGCGGCAGTTGAAACCCATGTCTTTCAAGCGTCTCTTGGTGGTGGATCTTGAAGCACTGACTCCAGCAGCTGTCCACTCCTTGTGAATCTCCCCCACATTTTTGAATGTTTTTTTTTTCCCAATCTTGACTAGGGCGCGGTGATCCCTATCGCTTGTACACTTTTTCTGACCACAGTTTTTCCTTCCCTATGCCTTTCTATTAATGTGTTTGGACACAGAGCTCTGAGAACAGCCAGCCTCTTCAGCAATAACCTTTTGTGTCTTTCCCTCCTTGTGCAATGTGTCGATGGTCGCCTTTTGGACAGCTGTCAAATCTGAAGTCTTCCCCATGTTTGTGTAGGCTTCAGAACTGGACTGAGAGACCATTTAAAGCCCTTTGCAGGTGTTTTGAGTTAATCAGCTGATTAGTTTGTGGCACCAGGTGTCTTCAAAATTTAACCCTTACACAATATTCTAATTTTGTGACACATGGAATTTTGGATTTTCATTTGTTGCCACTTCAAATCATCAAAATTAAATGAAATAAACATTTGAATGCATCAGTCTGTGTGAAATGAATAAATATAATGTACAAGTTACACCTTTTGAATGCAATTACTGAAATAAATCAAGTTTTTCAAAATATTCTAATTTACTGGCTTTTACCTGTAAGCAGGAGCAGGCCCATATTAATTTCAACAAAAGAAACTGCAAACTGGGCCGGACCTGAAGAAAATACTTTTTTCAGAAAAGTGGCTCCAAGATGTGCCATGGCTTGAAGCCGACAAGGAGCGCACTGAAATGTGGTGCAAGATTTGCCACTCGCATCCAAATTTAGCAGACAAAACAGGTGCGTTTTATAAGGGCTCAAAGAATTTCAACCATCCTTTATTTGACAAACATGAAAACAGCAAGGAGCACATGAATGTGGTGCAAGCCATTGGTAATAAACAAGCTAACCGAGAAGAAATGTCCAGCCGCCCACTTGCCAGATGGCGAGATAAGCTGAATGAAGAAGAACGGCAAGCTCTTCTTAATATTTTTCTCCTCGCCTTCAATAAAGCTAAACACGCACGTCCCATGTCTTCCTATTCTGAGGATATTCCTTTACTGAAGCGGCTAGGAGTAAATGTCGGAGGTGCATAATCATTCATGTGAAGGTGGCACACGGATCATGCAGTGCATCGCTCACACCATCAGCGGGGAGTTAAGAGCCAAGTTGCAGTCTGTTGAATTTTGGGGGCTGCTTTTTGATAGATCTGAGGACATCACAAAAACTGAGCAGGAAATCGTTTACATTGTGTCTGTGTCGAGCGACGGAGAGTTTACCTCAGACTTTCTTGGACTGATTGAACTGGGTGCTGAACGAACCGCGCAGGCTATAACAGACGGACTTGTGAGACTTTTCCAGGACACATATAACTGGACAACAAAGTTGGTCGCGGTGTGCACAGGTGTGGCTGCTGTCAATGTCGGTTTGTACAATGCCGTTGTGCCAAAGCTCAGGCAACTTGCTGCAGTTGGAGACTCCCTTGTGCACATTTTGTGCACCGCGCTGCACAGCTTCTTCAGTGCAGCAAAAAATGCTGCACTGAAGAAGCTGTGTGAAGAAAATGGGATCTCCTTTGTGAAACTGGGTAAGTTTCATAATATGCATGGAGACATGAAACACTTAAAAATATCAAGGCTACTGCCAGCCATTAAAATGTAACTGGCTACAAGTGATGACAGTGACTTGCAACGAATCTGCACAGAGCGTTTTCAGTGCTTTCTGTCAAACATGCTTGACATTGGAAACATTTTGAAGACCACATCCATAAAATTTCAGAAGGTAAAGCTGACCATTGGAGAATGTAAGGATGAACTCATGGTAACCATTGGACAGTTCACACTTCTGCTTGATGGTGAAGGCCACTACAGGGCACCAGTGTTGTATAGTAACGAAGTAAAAATACTTCACTACTGTACTTAAGTATATTTTGGAGTACTTTATACTTTTCTCAAGTATAAAATTTTTTGATTACTTTTACTTTTACTTCACTATATTTCCGTACTTAATTGCATACTTTTACTCCGATACATTTTCAATGTTTGGTTTAGTTACTCGTTACAAAAAAAGTGTCGGTTTGGCTCAGCCAGACGTGGCCCGGAGCGCCTCCGTTTGAAGCGCTCGGCGTGTCATTTCAAAGTTGCTGTGGGCCAGCGGGGGCGGGGCCTGGTGCTCCACGCAGCCAATCACTAACGCGCCTGGCCTTTGATTGACAAGGTAGAGACCCCCCTTTAACTCCGCTCTCATTGGTTGTGCTGTCTTAAATCCCGCCTTCCCTCTTCCTGATTGGCTGTTTTCTATTACGTGTGTGTGCGTGCATGTGCGTACGTGCTTGGAGCGTGAGATTTCAGTCATGATTTTAACTGGGATACTGCCGTTACCACAATTAATACTAGACTACGAAATTAGTCCCAGTTAAGAAACTAAATATTATCAGCACTAAAATAGGTGAAAGCTGCTGAGTGCAGTTCTGAACAGAAGCAGCAGAGAGAGTTTTGAATTGTTCAACTTGAGAAATGTAAGTAACCAAAGTTAATATCTCAAAATAGCATTTAATTCTGAAGTATAACACATTTTATCAACAAAAACCTAATCTCCTCTATAAAACTAAATATTCTGTGCCAGGCAGGAGTTCTGAAGACTGCTGGATTGATGGAAAAGCAAAGACTGTAGGTAATAAAAATTCAGATTCTTAGCCGTCTGAAAAAGGTGAGAGTGTCACTTTTACCATTATTTCGTTGTTATTGTTGCTTTCATTTATTTTTGACCATTTGAAGCAGTTGCTACTCTTGTTTAGACCTTTGCGTAGTTATAATAGTATGATTAAGGTTCCACAAAATAATAGTGTTATTCAGTTGACTATTTCTACTTCTAGAATTAGGATAAAGACAAATAAAACAAAGGAACACTATTTACATTGATTTTATTGTACATAGATTTCCACACTGTCCATTAATAAATTAGTATAAACCAGGGCCGGAGCTAGTGTGGAGGATTTTTAACTATTAAACTATATAAAAAGTCCATGGACATGTAGCAAAACAAGCGAGTCCGTCTCGATCACGGGTTCTCCTTTCCATTTGGAACGAGTCTGTAGCATACGTGTGAGTCCATAGACGTGTCCAGGCGGCCGGGATGTCAGCCCTTTCGATGGCTGCTGCCTGATGTCATCCATCTATACATCGTTCCCACAATCCACCTTTTCAAAATAGGCACAACACAACACACAAACAAAAAGATTACAATCAGCGTTATCACCAAAATTAGTCCTGTTTTAGCGGCTAAAGCGCCCCATTCCCCTAAAATTTCTTCCAGACTTTTCCACGACCAGTTGTTTCTACCAGCATTCTCTTTTACTTCTTCTTTAAGTTTCATAAGTTTTACCATTACTGCCCTAAACGAACCTTTAGGAGCTGTGTTCATGGGAATGTATGTACAGCACTGATTACCGAACATGTGACAAACACCTCCCTTAATTGCTAAAAGCCAATCTAAAGCTTGTCTGTTTTGTATTGTCATTCTACTTGTTTCATGTAATTGGTCTCCCAGTGCCATAAATCCTTCTACCGTGAAATTTATCATCCTTTGCTAGTAAATGTAATTTATCCATTCAACATTTTTATTAATAGTAATTTGAGGTAAAATAGACTCAAAACCTGCTTTAATTTCATGCTGTGCTTTAAATTCATCTGGAATTCCTCTTGGTTGACCAATAAGATCTAAATAAACTCCTTCATTTAGTCCGTAATCGTCTAGACTCCGACGAGACCTATTTTTACCTATTTCTATCTGAGCTAATTCTTTTACCCCTTCATACACTAAAGTTAGCGGTACCTTCATTCGTACTAATGCACAGAGCCCTACCCACTTAAGTGGTAAGGTGTTCATTAGCATGTCGTCACCACACATCCAGTGACTGTCTGCCACTGGATACGTTTGATCTCCTAAAAAGAAAAGTTTGGGAATCGTCATAGTTATATTTTTACAGTCCTCTTCTATAAAATCTGGGTTTTCAAACCAAACGGGCTTTGTAGCAAACACTGGTGTTACATTTGCATGCTTAAACCAAGATAACACCCAAGTTACATTACACTTTACAGTGGTGTTTCCTACATTAATTCCTTCATTGTCCTCAAAACCTCCACTGACGAAACATTCGTAGTCTGCGTCATAATCTATTTCATAATCAGTAGGTGGGACATTATCTGTAGTACTAATGTTAATTCTGCACACAATGATTCTAATTTATACCCTTTCCACTTTTCTAAGTATTGATGAGAATTTCTTGAACCATATAAGAGTCTGCAACCCAAACCACACATAGGTAATTTAAAGAATGACACTGCGTCTTCTCTTGAAGTGAACTCACCATTCCTACATTTTTCACGTTGTACAAATGCACATTCTTTTGACGTGTATTTTTCTGGAATAACCATAGGAACTGCTCCCGGAGCAGCAGTACAGATTAAGCAATCATTTTTGGTTAACTCTCTTGCTGTATACCATGACCAGCTATACCATGTATTACGTATGGCTCTTTGCCATAAAGGATCACCCCTTGGTCTGATTCCATGCCATTTAATATCCTGTAATTTATTTATTGCTTTTGGCATAGCTACTTTTGGATTTTGTTTTTCATAAAATTTATCTAAACCTTCAGAGAAATCTTCACATCCTTCCTTTTCAGAGCATCCATACTGTTGTGGATCTAGTTCTGCGAATTCTAATATTAGGTTGTTGTTCTGATCTGATGTTACCTCAACCGGAGGAGGTGCCGTTGTAATTAATCTTATTAGTGAGGGTTTAGTAGTATTTAAAACTTCCTTTGTGGTTTTAATTGTATTTGAAACTATTGTCTGCAGATTTGTTTTAGTTATAACAGTTGTTGGAGGTTCAGTTATGTTCTCAGGTCAAATCACCGTAGGTTTTGCGTTGACCAAGTCTCTAGCAACCTCTGTAGGTTGCACTTCCATTTTACTTGTATTTACCTCTGTAATATCACTATTATTTGTTGAAATTTGTATTGTGCTATTTAAAATTTTAGACGCTGATGTGACTGTTAATGTCTTTTCCATTAAAGTTGTCGATTTATTTAGTCCTAATTTGGTGACTGAAGTAGGAAAAGTCACATTTCCACTAGGGACAGTCATTTTCTTCACTTCTACTGTAGTTCTAGTAGCCATAGTTGTTGGGGGAAAACAATTTACTTCTTCTGGTAAAGCCTCTTTTTTCGGTAAGTTAAATAATATAGTTGAATCTACTTTTCCACTCGAGGTGACGTCTTCGAATTTCAACTCGTATGTTTTGTCAATCCGGAAAGCTATTACATTTGCTTCAATAATCCATCCACAATCTGCATTCCAAACAGTCATATTACAATTAATGTTTTCTTGATTTTGACTTGATAATTGATGACTTACATTAGCATGAGCATTAAACATCCTTTGTCTGTCACCTTTTTGCAGTAATCTAGAGATAATCACGTTTCTTTCAACCAAGTCATATTCATAACTGTCTGGCTCCACATGTATCCTAATTCGGTCATTAAACATTTTAACTGTAGCGTTTAACTCCTTATTTCCTATTCGTTCTAAATCACCACTTCCTGATACTACATTGTGGTTTTGTAGATTCTTCATTGTTAAGTTATATTTGTAATTGTCCTTGGGATCCCTGTGGGATTCTATTTCTATTTCTACCTCAAAACCATCATCCTTTATGTACAGAATAAGTGAGCACTGATTTATCCCATATTCTGTATATACCTTTTTGACACTTTTTCCACACAATTTTTGATCATTGTAATAAATGTTCACCTCAAACTCCGTATCTAATTTTGTACGAAATCCTGTATCGGTTACCGTTGCTTTCCATTTGAATTCAGCATGGGTCTCTCTTTTCTTACGCAACCTTTTTGTTTTTTCTCTTAAGTGTTCTTTAAGACCTAGATGAGTCATTAACTTCAGTTCAGCTGGCAAAAACACTGGTGTGTACTTGTTCAAAAACATTAACGTTGTGTTGTACTTATCTTTTCCTGCAAAGGTGGATTTCCCTTTATAGACTGAAGTCCCACATTTCATGGTTGCATGTCGATCGTCTCGACCCTCATTACTCGTTGCTCGTTCCACTCGTGGTTGAGCTGACGTTGGCTGATGCTGTGGTGCCGTCTGCAGGCTGTGAGAGTTCATCTCCGGCCTCGCTGTTGTTAGGCTCACCACTTCTGCCAACATCCACAGGTGAAATGTCATTAATACCAGTTTCATTGCTGCAAACTTTCTGTTCACAGTCTTTTCCATTGTCTGGCTTCACAATGTCTGGCTTCACAGTGTCTCTAGCGTGTACTTTAGTACAATGAGTCAAATGATACCACGTATCACTCCCCTTTACTTGGACGGCGGTTGCGGTCGCTCGTTTGACCTCAAATGGTCCGTCCCATCTCGAGCTGTTCCATTTACGTCTGAACACCTTCACGTACACCAGGTCTCCTGGTTCGACTGGTCTCTTCACCACCGACTCTGGACAGGAACTTCTGGCTTTTTCCTGCAGATAGATAGCTCTATGGATAGCAGTTAGTTGATCCATATATGCTTTCAACTCTGTTTGTAGCTGTTCAAGTGCCGGGCCTTTGAATGGAAGCCTCCATTCGGGCACTGGCATCATTCTGCCTGTTAGCATTTCATGCGGGGTTAAATGTGTGCTGCGGTGCATCTGCATGCGATAGCTCATTAGCGCAAGCGGCAAAGCATCAGCCCAGTTTAGGTTAGTAGAAGCACAGATTTTATTCAGCTTAGCTTTCAAAGTCCCATTGATTATTTCTACAATACCCTGACTCTGTGGGTGGTAGACTGCTCCAAAGCGTTGTTTAATTCCTAGCTTTGACAAAACACCTTTTAACACCTTTTGGATAAATGCTGAACCATTATCTGAACTGATTTCTGATGGGATGCCAAATCTCGGAATCACCTCTCTTGTCAGAAACTTAAAGGCACACTATGCAACATTTTTCAGTTAATTAATGTGTTCCATACCGTTTTGGATGATTAAATGAGTCATTTCAGGTTGAACAAAGGTTTTCTTGGCCGCCCTGGTGGTCTGTGGGGGAAATACCGCACTTGCAACTGCAGGAGCCCTCGGCCCGCGCCCACAGGCTCAGAATCTCGTGCAAGATCGCGAGAGTCGGTCTTGCTTTACGGCGAGAACATGTTGGTTGCTAGCGCAGTGGCGATATCTGTGCAGTTATCATGGCGGAACCAGCGATAAAACAGCGAAAGCCCATGTCGGAGCAGGCAAGAAAGAGGAAAAGGGCTCTGGAAAGAGAGAGGAGTCATACACGGGTAAACATCGGGCAAGCTTTTTCCGAATGGCGAGAGCTAAAAGAAAAAGAAGGCTGCAAGGCTGACGCGGACCTCGCGTTTCTGCTGATGCGATTGTAAGTAACATTGTAGGGTTTCCCTCACGCTACCGCCTCCCAACATTCCAAAAAAAAAAACTAACTCGATATGCGCGCAAAGCTTGTCTCCCCCGCTCCGCCTCCGCCGGTCACTCCGCCGGTCGCACAAAGCTTGTCTCTTTCCCCCGCACGCCCGCCCGCCCGGTCGCTCCGCCGGTCGCTCCGCCGGTCGCTCCGCCGGTCGCTCCGCCGGTCGCTCCGCCGGTCGCTCCGCCGGTCGCGCAAAGCTTGTCTCTTTCCCCCGCCCGCCCGCTCGCTCGCTCGCCGGTCGTCCGGTAAGCAAATTCCTAGGGGAAACACTGCATTGGAATGGTTTCTCTCTCTCTCTGTGTGCATGTTCATACTTTCACTGTGTTAGTCATTGTTTGTACTGCCGTTTTTTCGACTTTTGTATTCGTTGCGTTCGCCTGTCTGCTAAGCTCAAAACAACCGCGCCTGGCTTGACTGAGAAACCAGGAGAACAGCTGAGCATATTTACGACAGTGCACTTTTACTTTCGCCCTCTGGGGGGCGCCTCACTGGAAAATCAATCCCAGTTGCATAGTATACCTTTAATCACTGTATCAGCTCCATATGTCTTTGATGGGACTGCTTCAACCCATCGGCTGAACCGATCGATCACCACCAGCATGTATCTTTTCCCTTGCACTGGCTTTATCATGTCAACATAATCTATCACAAGATGTTTAAAGGGTCCCTCAGGGACCGGAATATGTCCAATCGGTGATTTTATGCCTTTTCGTACATTGTTTTCTGCACATATTTCACATTGGCTCAAGATTTCATCCACCATTGCTTGCATGTAAGGCGACCAATAACCTTGCTTTTTCAACTTCTCCATCACTTTCCCTCTACCACAGTGATCCAAACCATGAGCTTCTGAGGTCAGCATTGTCAACAATGCTACTGGTGCAACTAAATGTCCACTTTGTGATCTCCACAAACCACTTTCACTCATTGTCGCACCTCTCTGCGCCCAGAGAGCGTGCTCACTCACACCTGCTTCCTGCTGCATCAGAACGATGTCTTCTGGTGTCACCATTGGTTCCAAGGTGACCACTGGTGCCAAGATAGCCATCTGGCACTTAGATGCTAGTTTTGCTGCCTCATCTGCGGCGTTGTTCCCTTTAATGACTAAATCATTACCTTTACGATGGGCGTTGCATTTGATCACTGCCAGTCTTGATGGCAGCATCATCGATGCAATCAGCTCTCTTAGCTGTTCTTGATGTAATACTGGACTGCCGTCTGCTCGTTTGAAACCTCTTTGTTTCCAAACAGCAGCAAACAGATAGCACACCCCATGGGCATAAGCCGAGTCTGTGAATATGTTTGCTACTTTTCCTTTTGCTAGTTTGCACGCTTCTGTCAATGCTTTTAGTTCTGCTTTTTGGGCAGAGCATGGTTGCTCACATTTTTCTGCTTTGACTGTTACAAAATTGTCTCCTACTTGTTTAACCACAGCATAACCTGCGTGGTTTCCAAGATGATCTCTGAAACATGACCCGTCAACAAAATAAGTGACTTCCGCGTTCATTATCGGAGTTGACTCTAAATCAGGTCTTAGTCTTGTGAATTTCATTGTTTCTGCAAGACACTCGTGTGGTTCTCCTTCACAGTCCAGAGGTACCATGTCAGCAGGGTTGTTCGTTGTACACCTTTGTACTGTTACATCTGGATATGTTAAAAGTGGCATGTACTGTAAACATCTTGCCTGAGTCATCACAAACTTTCCTTGATTTATCAGTTCTGTGATTTTGTGATGGGTCTGTATTGTTACCGGATAACCCATTGTTATGGTTGACGCTTTTTCATAAGCGTAGTAGACTGCTGCTAGACCTTGATAACATGGTGGCCAGCCTTGGGCCACATTGTCTAGTTGGCTTGCTTTCGTCGTCCTACACAGGTTTCTTGCATTAGTACAGCTGATGCGTACATGTTTTTTCTGTTGGCTACATACAGGTAAAATTGTTTGTCATAGTCTGGCAATGCCAAAGTTGGTGCCACTTGCATTTCCTGTTTTAGTGTTTCAAAAGCTATTTTAGCTTCTGTTGTCCATTTTAACACTGCTTTTAACGACTGGTTTCCTGTTTCTTTTATTAGTTCTCTAAGTGGTGCTGCTTTTTCCGCATAGTTTTCAATCCAGTCTGCATTGAAACCTGTCATTCCCAAAAATGTCATCATTTCGCCGACTGTTCGTGGACTTGGAGCTTTGCTGACACCTTCCAGTTGAGAAGGTGAAATGCCAACTGTTCCTTGTGATATTTGTCTTCCTAGGTAATCTACCTGTGGTTGACAATACTGTAGTTTTTGTTTGGAGACCTTGTGTCCTCCTTCTGCTAATCTTTGCAGAACTTTGATTGAGTCCTGATGACAGTCATTTAGTGTGTTTCCACAGATTAACAAATCGTCCACATACTGTAACACAGTTCCAGTTAAATTGAGTCCTTCCAAATCATTTTTTAGCACCTGATTAAATATGTGCGGGCTAAGTTTAAACCCTTGAGGCAATCGGGTATAACTGAGCTTTTTACCTCTTTAGGTAAATGCGAATAAATGTTGTGACTCTTCCGCTAAAGGAATGCTGAAGAATGCAGAGCAGAGATCAATCACGGTGAAAAACCGTGCTTCTGATGGTATTGAATTTAAAAGAGAATTTGGATTTGGCACATCCGATTCTGCATCTACTATTATTCAATTTCAATTCAATTTTATTTATATAGAGCCAATTCATGAAACATCTCAAGGCACTTTACAAAGTTAAGTTCAATCATATTATACAGATTGGGTCAGATTATACAGATTGGTCAAAAATGTTCCTATATAAGAAAACCAGTTGATTGCATCAAAGTCCCGACAAGCAGCATTCACTCCTGGAGAAGCGTAGAGCCACAGGGAGAGTCGTCTGTATTGTACATGGCTTTGCTGCAATCCCTCATACTGAGCAAGCATGAAGCGACAGTGGAAAGAAAAAACACCCGTTAGCGGGAAGGAAAAACCTCTAGCAGAACCGGCTCAGTATGAACGGTCATCTGCCTCGACACATTGATCTAGTAATCTGTTCTACATTAGATGGTAATAGTGGTGATCTGTCCTCCCTGGATGATTTCACAGTCAACAGAACGTCAGACCAGGTGTACCTACTATGAAGAAAAAAGAGAGAGAACAAAAAGTTAAAAGCTGAAATGACAACAGTCATTTCAATGTAATGCAATGCAAATCTGGAGAACAGTAGAAATCAGTAGAGTGAGAAAAATAGGCCCTGATGTCCTCCAGTAGCCTAAGCCTATAACAGCAAAACTATAAAGGTAGCTCAGAGTAACATGAGCCACTCTAGTTATAAGCTTTGTCAAAAAGGAAGGTTTTAAGATTAGTCTTAAAAGTAGACAGGGTGTCTGCTTCACGGACCAAAACTGGGAGTTGGTTCCACAGGAGAGGAGCCTGATAGCTAAAGGATCTGTCTCCCATTCTACTTTTAGAGACTCTAGGAACCACCAGCAGACCTGCAGTCTGAGAGCGAAGTGCTCTGTTAGGAACATACGGGGTAATCAGAGCTCTGATATATGATGGAGCTTGATTATTAAGGGCTTTATACGTTAGAAGAAGAATTTTAAATTCTATTCTTGATTTAACAGGAAGCCAATGGAGGGAAGCTAAAATTGGAGAAATATGATCCCTCTTGTTGATTTTCATCAGAAGTCTTGCTGCAGCATTTTGGATCAGCTGAAGACTTTGAACTGCATTTTGTGGAATTCCTGATAGTAAAGAATTACAATAGTCCAGCCTTGAAGTAACAAATGCATGGACTAGTTTTTCAGCATCACTCCTGGACAGAATGTTTCTAATTTTGGCAATATTCCTGAGGTGAAAAAAGGAAACTCTGGAAACCTGTTTAATATGAGATTTAAATGACGTCTTGGTCAAAAATAACACCAAGGTTTTTTACTTTATTACCAGAGGCCAAGTTAATGCCATCCAGATTAAGTGATTGGTTAAGAAGTTTATTTTTTGAGGACTCTGGCCCAAAGATTACAACTTCGGTCTTGTCAGAATTTAGATGCAGGAAATTTAAAGTCATCCAGCTTTTGATGTCATCAAGACATGACTGCAGTCGAAGTAATTGATTGGATTCATCAGGATTTATGGATAGATATAGCTGAGTGTCATCAGCATAACAGTGGAAATGAATCCCATGCTGTCTGATAATTTTGCCGATTGGAAGCATATATATAGTAAAGAGAATTGGTCGAAGGACTGAACCCTGTGGTACTCCACAGGTGACCCTAGAGTTTGAGGAAGATTTATTATTAACATGAACAAACTGGAATCTGTCCGACAGATAAGATTGAAACCTATCTCGTTTATTTCTCTTAAGTCATGAACAAGACGGTATTTGTTTTTGTCTGCTTTCAGAACTGGAAAAATTGGAGTATTACATTGACTTCCTACTTCCACCAGCACACCTGCTTGCATCAATCCATCAATGGTTTTCTGAATGCCTTGTTCTGCTTCTGGTTTTAATGGGTATTGCTGGCGAAAAGGAAACCGTGCATTTGGTTTTATTTGAACTGAGACTGGTTCTGCAGATTTTACTAAGCCCACATCTGTGTCAGGTTTAGACCATAAGTGCTCAGGGACATTTTTTAGCATGTCCTGCATTAATGGTTGATCTTCAGAGGAACCATTTTCCTCAGACTGATCTTTTAGATCAACAGGCACTGTCACAACTTGTGGTTTTGCTGTCATTGTTGTTTTACATAGGATCTTAATCATTGTTCCATCACTCAATTGAAAAATGAATGGGTTATCTGTTTCTTCCCATGTTGCTTCTGTTGCAAGTTTCATCATTGGTCCCAGATCTTTTGCATGAAATCCTTTATTTACAAACAATGTAATGTGTGGTACTGAGTCTGGAACATTGTACCACTCTGAAATGAAATAATTTTGTTTCACATTTAAAGCTGCACCTTGGTTACCAATAACAATGCATTGTGTTTCAAGATTAACAGTTATGTTTTTTGTAGAACTGTCCCATTTTTCTTCAAACTCCAGGCTCTTTGAAATGTCATAGAACATGGTGCAGTGGTAATCTAGAAAAGGTTTTCTGGCTTCTGGAATTTGAGCTTTAATGTACCGGCCCCAGTTAGTGACTACATCTTCAACTGGGCCTGAAATGTCTCCTAGCCAATAAACTTTAGCTTCATGTGTTTGCATGTACATTTGAAGATCCAGACCTGTTTTGTCAACATACAAACCCTGAGGAGAACACCAGATTTTTTATTTCATCCTGCATAATGCATCTCTTCCCAACAGGTTAATTGGTGTTTGGTCAGAGACAAGGATTGGTATTCTTATCTCATCATCATCATTTGCCAGTCGTACAGGAGCTGTCATTTGTATTAACTGCCTTGTTCCCGAGAACCCTACTGTTGAAATGAATTTATTAGACATGGGGAGGTGCTTTGCATAATTTGGACTTACACACGTGTAAGCTGCTCCTGTATCGACCAGCATCGGTGTTTCTTTTTCTTCAATTAGAATTTTTAACATTGGTTCATTTTCAGCACCGTCACTTACGATCGGGCACTGGTTCTCCCCTGTAAGGTTCTCTGGGCACCCCTAGTAACCAAAATTTGGTGGGTTTACAGGGCGTCTTGTCAGACCTGGACGGAACCGGCCGCGCGATTGCCTGCGGTAGGTGTTGTTGCCTCTTGGGCAATGCTCAGCACGATGTCCAAGTTCATTGCATGCCCAGCATGAGCCCATTATTCCAGGGCGCAGATTCATAGGGCAGAGAATTCCCAAAGTATCTAACATATTCTACCTCCTGCAATGGAAGGGAAAAATTGTTATGGGCTGGCTGATATACAGCAGGTCAAAAAAGGCCATATTTTGGCTGCAGTGCTTGATGTTCTCTTATGAAGAAAAGATCATCTAGTGCACTAAATTCAATAGCTGGGTTGAAAATATCCAGTATAAAATACAGAGATTTGTGTGTGTGGTGTGGTGTGGTAGCGGCAGGTGTAGAGGGGGGGCCCAAAAAGACTGTTGTCCCGGGCCCTAGCAAAGCTGTCAGTTGGCCGGCCTGCAGGTGTATCTAGTAGCAGGTTTACCACTTCCTGTAGGTTAACTAAGCCTGGTTTATCACTTCACCATGTTCTTAGTATACACCCCCTTTGCCTGCACTTGGTTGTGTATTGGTTGCTTAGCACTGACCTTACTTGAAGAAGGAAAACTGAAAGCTTACAAAAAGGTTGTATTTTCTGTCTAAACTTCTCCTGCACTTGGTTGTTTATATTATTTAAATGAATTTGACTTTCAAAGTTTACCAAAATCTAAAAAATGTCATTCAAACTGCATTTGCTTTGATTTACTTTTTACTTGTACTTTTTATTACATTACTTGAGTACATCTATTTTTACAGTAATTTTCATGCTTAAGTACAAGACATTTCAGATACTTTAAGACTTTTACTCATGTAACATTTCAGTCAGTTACTTGGACTTTTACCAAAGTCATATTTTGGAGAAGTACTTATACTTTTACTTGACTCCGAGATTTCAGTACTTTATACAACACTGCAGGGCACACACTGCTTCTAATGCTGACAGAGACAAGACAAACATACTCTATCAAACATACTTTGATATCAGATATGACTCCTTCAAGTCATGTGATCATTTCTTAGTATTTGATCCTTCAACATGGCCTGAGGAAATGAAGGACCTCCACAGTTTTGGAAACACAACAGTTTGCAGCATTCTCAAGAAACATGAGGCCGCCTTTCAGCTTGATAAAGACACCACTGTGACAGAATGGATGAGTTTAAAGTAGGCAGGAAAACGCCTGGGAGCCTTATCTGTGTATGACTTGGTCCAAATAGTAAAAACAAGTAACCCAGTTGCTTACTCCAACATCAACAAGGTGGTTAAGCTGTCTCTTACATTGCCTTTAAGCAGTGCAGCTTGTGAGAGGGGATTCTCGCATCTCAACATAATAAAAAAAGTACAGATCTCGTCTGTCACATGGTCGTCTCTCAGCCCTGATGCACATTCACCTGGCAAAGCAGACCACAGAGACATTTGACCCAAAGCCAGCTCTTGACCTGTGGATGCATACAGCTAATTGGAGGCTAAACCAAGGACAGGAAAGTGCATCTGCAGCATCTTAATTATTTACCACGCAGGAGTCTGAAGCAGAGGACAGTGTGGCAAAACTGAGGAGGACAGTGAGGAAGCCTGAGCTTAATAAGACGACGCTACATATGGGGTGAGTACCATACACCATCTCCTGGTACTCATCTGAGTAACTGAACACAAATGTTATGTGCACCCCTGTATGTATGTATGTATGTGTGTGTATATATATATATATATATATATATATATATATATATATATATATACACACACATACATACAACACACATACAACAGTATTGATCCAGAAGTTATAAATGGGTTTTCCTATTTGGGCTTGAAAAAACATTTTTACTTTAGTAATATAAAACAGGATTTGGGTCAGTATTTAATTAAAAGTTTTTAAAATGTTTGCTGTATTTAGTCAATCTAAATAAATGAATTCAAAGCAGATTTTGATACACCAAAGTCTGCATTTGAGTACCTTTTGTTGTACCTCTGGTAACACCGTGACCTTACTATCAGTGCCATTAACAACATCTTTGTTGACAGGGGTTAGATCAGCCTGGGGTACACTTCCGTGTGGGTGGAGCAATCATACAGTTGGTGTCACGTCAATTTCATCACTGTTGCAGGGGTTGCTGAGGTAATTAAAAACTCTCCGTCTTTAGGGCAGCAGGTGTGGAAAAGGTTTGACCTGGGTTTCTGAAGGCACTGTGCAGTGCAAGGATGTCATGGCTGACACACCTGTTCAATGTCGAGTAGAGGCCCGGGGCAACACCCCCAACAGTTAAGAATGACAATCCTCCCTGTGCCAATTTTTGGTTGAACCATCTTTAGTGCAATTATAAGATAAGAGATAAGATAAGATAGGCTTTATTGATCTCACATTGGAGAAATTCACTTGCCACATCGGCTCATTAGTCAATAATGACTAATAGCTGAAAATAGCTGAAAATAGCTGAAAGTCCATCCATCCATCCATCCATCCATCCATCCATCTTCTTCCGCTTTATCCAGAGTCGGGTCACTGGGGTAGCAGCTCCAGTAGGGAGGCCCAGACGTCCCTCTCCCCAGCCACTTGGGCCAGCTCCTCCGGGGGAATCCCAAGGCGTTCCCAGGCCAGCCGAGAAATATAGTCCCTCCAGCGTGTCCTGGGTCTCCCTCTGGGTCTCCTCCCGGTAGGACATGCCTGGAACACCTCACCAGGGAGGCGTCCAGGAGGCATCCTGACCAGATGCCCGAGCCACCTCACCTGGCTCCTCTCGACGTGGAGGAGCAGCGGCTCTACTCTGAGTCCTCCCCGGATGACTGAGCTCCTCATCCTATCTCTAAGGGAGAGCCTCAGACACACTACGGAGAAAACTAATTTCGGCCGCTTGTATCCAGGTTCTCGTTCTTTCGGTCACGACCCAAAGCTCATGACCATAGATGAGGGTAGGAACGTAGATCGACCAGTAAATCGAGAGCTTTGCCTTTTGGCTCAGCTCTCTCTTCACCATAACGGACCGGTACAGCGCCCACTTCACAGCAGACGCCGCACCAATCTGCCTGTCAAACTCCCGCTCCATCTTCCCCTCATTCGTGAACAAGACCCCAAGATACTTAAACTCCTCCACTAGGGGCAGTACATCCTCCCCAACCCGGAGGAGGCACTCTACCCTTTTCCCGGCTGAAGACCATGGTCTCGGATTTGGAGGCACTGATTCTCATCCCGGCCGCTTCACACTCGGCTGCGAACCGCTCCAGTGAGAGCTGTAGATCACGCCCTGGTGAAGCCAATAGAACCATGTCATCCGCAAATAGCAGAGATGCGATCCTACCAAAACAGATCCCCTCAACACCTTGGTTGTGCCTAGAAATCCTGTCCATAAAGGTTATGAACAGAATCGGTGACAAAGGGCAACCTTGGTGGAGTCCAACTCTCACTGGAAACGAGGATCCCTCCAGGATCCTGCTGAGGGTATAGAGTTGATCCAGTGTTCCACGGCCAGGTCGAAAACCACACTGCTCTTCCTGAATCCGAGATTCGACTATCCGACGGACCCTCCTTTCTAGAACCCCGGAATTGACCTTACCAGGGAGGCTTAAGAGAGTGATTCCTCTGTAGTTGGAACACACCCTCTGGTCCCCCTTTTTAAATAGGGGGACCACCACCCCAGTTTGCCAATCCAGGGGAACTGCCCCCAATGTCCACACAATGTTGCAGAGTCGCGTTAACCAACACAGCCCCACAACATCCGGAGCTTTTCTTTCTTTGTTTTTTTCATATTAGACACAGAACAGAACAAACACAAAACATACATGACAGCTCTTACATGGCAGATGAACATACAACATGGTGCAAGAGGCGGTGAATCAGTCTTATAATGCACATATACTGTTCAGGCCCACAGCAAGTCTCTTAATGGTGTGGAGGAGAGGTCTGGTCTAATTTACTCCAAAAATGGGCGCCATACTCTGTAAAACTGGTCTTCGTTGTGATGTATGACATTGGTTAGATATTGCAGGGGGATTAGTTCAAAAATAAGTTTATGCCAATCACAGACAGAAACTTTGTCACTGACCCACTGCAGAAGAATATTTTTTCTAGCTGCAAAAGTTATGATAGTGTACAGTCTTTTGTTAGCTTCTGTTTTCAGACAGGCACTTGGCAGACCCAGAATCAAGGACGTGGGGTCCATGTCTAAATTAATATGAAATATTTTCACCATTTCACTTATAATTTCAGCCCAGTATCTTTAAAGTTTGTGACAAGACCAGAAATAATGAGTTAGAGTTCCCACCTCAATTTTGCACTTGAGACACAGAGGGGAAAGAGAGCAGTTAAAGAGGCTCCTGCGATAAGGGGAGATATGTAGTCTGTGTAAGATCTTAAGTTGTATTTCTCTTGTCCGAGTACAAACTAAGATCCCTTTTTCAAGAGACCAAATAGTATCCCACTTGTCCTCATCTATGGTTACAGACAACTCCCTCTACCACACACCCCTGACCCCCAGCGCATCAGTAGCTGAAACTCCGTTGAGTGCATGGTAAAATGAGCTCAGAGGCACTTTCACTTGTTGATTAAACAGAATTTTCTCAACAGTAGATGTTTCAGGGTGGTCAATAAGGGTTGTGCTGTGAGTAATATAATGCCTTATTTGCAAGAAACGATAGAAATCCTGTTTGGACAGCTTGTAAATGTTAACAAGCTGTTCAAATGACATAAGCTTATGATCTGCGAATAGGCCACTAAGGGATTTTATGTTCTTGTTAAACCATTATCAAAAACCAGGGTCCGAGGAGCCTAGGTGAAAAGCAGGATTATTTATTATTGGGGTAAAAATGGATGTGATATTTGATCTTCCATGCTTTTAGAGTGTTGATAATTACAGGATTTGCACAGAGGGCTTTGATTTCTGATAAATTATTAAAAAATAATAGGTCGCTTAATCTGCAGTGTGATAGTGCTGTCTCAATGTCCATCCAAATTGAGGTTTTACCCTTGACCCATTCATTTACAAATCTCAAATGGGCACAAAGCTGGTAAATTTTTATATTAGGTAGATCAAGGCCGCCCCTTGTGCTTGGTAGATGTAATACTGCCATCTTCAGCCTGGGTCTGCACTTGCTCCAAATGAAAGAGCTAAGCCAACCATTTATATCCTTATATCTTATCGCCCTTTTAGAAAACAAAACAGGATTCATTTGGATAGGATACAATAACCTATGCAGCACATTCATTTTGACCAGGGCAATGCGTCCCAGCCAGGAAACGGGAAGTGACATCCATTGCTCTAGGTCCTGTTTAATTTTACAAAATAAGGGGGGGAAGTTGGCATTATATAGTTGATCAAAGGATGGGGTGATGGAGAATCCTAAGTACCAGTGTTGTAGTACTCGAGTCCGAGACTCGAACTCGAGTCCGAGTCATTAGCTAAATTTAGAGACTCGTGACTTGACTTGGACTTGAGCACTGATGACTCGAACTTGGACTCGGACTCCTACATTCAGATCATTCTGACTCGGAAATTGAGAAAAAGACTCGACTTTTTTTATATCATTAGGCTATAATTTTAATATGTCATTAGAATATTATTTGGTGTATGATTTTAATATCTAAATGGCGTACCGCGCACGTGACGTCACTATCTCATGAGCAACGCCCCTTGTCTCTAAAGTAGGGCAAACAGTGTGAGAGCGCACGTAGCAACCAGCCATTACACATGCAACAGATACAACGATATGACCGACTTTTCCGCTGTTAAACTTTCACAAGAGGATGTCCAGGCGCCCATTTTACTGGTAGAACTGTGGAACAACATACCAACGTTCAGCTCAAACGATGGCTTGAGTGTCGAGGGCTTAGACTGGAAAACGGGCCGAGTTGATAGAAAGGTAAGTCGATGTTTTTCTCCTGCTCGGCGTTCATGGCGTCATCGGCCGTTTTTTTCTGTTTGTAGTCACCGTCCAGGAATCGGTATAAATTGTCCGGCCCACCGAACAATTTAGTCCGGTCCGGTGGCCAAATGCATTATCATTATCCAACGGCTGTATCTCCTCGCTGCATCGACCGGCACCAAACCCTGCCGGCCGGAGCCGCGGCGGTGCGCGAACCCCGCCGGCCGGCCGGCCAGCACCGCAGCGGTGGCCAATAGGCCGCAGCGCGCTTGGCTGCGAGGGCCGATCGACACCGCTTGCGGCTTTAACATCCTTCATTTGCGGCCTATCAACGTACCTCGAGTCGCTGTTGCACGCTCCATAACAACAATGTTTAAAAACCGTGGTTAGGAGACGTCTTAGACTTGGAAAAAGCGGTAGTTTTACTGAGTAAAACCAAGGGTAACTACAGCGAAAGAGTGGAGGACAACGCATATTTGCCCTGTACGTGATATGACGTCGCGTTCTAAAAATAGCTCGCTCGCGGAACGGCATTATTAGTGCAATGGAATGTTACTGCTTCATGTCATACATCACACGTCACGGCATGTTCCTACAACGAACTTGGATCAATAGAGACTCGACTCGGACTTGACTCGGATGAGCAGTGGACTTAACTCGGACTCGACTCGGATTTTTTTTTTAATGACTTGGACTTGACTCGGACTTAAACACTAGAGACTCGAACCTGGACTTGGACTCGAGGCATAGTGACTTGACTACAACACTGCTAAGTACACAAACCCATTGGGAGACCATTTAAAAGGACAGGGAGGTGTAGTAGATGGTATAGTTGAGAGGGTACCGAGGGGCATCACCTCAGATTTAGTCAGGTTAATCTTATAACTGGAGAAACGACTAAATCTGTCAATTACATCAAGAAGGCCTGGTATAGATGTTTCAGGGTCAGTTAGAAGGATTAGAACATCATCCACGTATAAGGTTATTTTGTGACACAACTGTCCAATCTCTAAACCACGTATTGTGGGTGTCATCCTAATAGCCTCTGCAAGTGGCTCTATAGCCAAAAGAAATAAGAGAGGCGATAAAGGTCAGCCCTGCATCACCCCGCTATGAGTATTAAAGTATTCAGACTTGAGTCCATTAGTTAAAACTGCTGCCTGTGGTTTAGTGTATATAATCCTAACCCATTTTATAAAATTTTCCCCCAACCCAAATTTTCCCAGTGTATACAGTAAGAAAGACCATTCAATTCGGTCAAAAGCCTTCTCTGCATCTAGAGAAAGCACTAGACCGTTAATAGATTTCTGCTTGAAAGCTATGATAGCATTCAACAACCGTCTTACATTGGTAGCTGAGTTCCGACCCTTTACAAAACCTGTCTGGTCTTCTTTTACCAGTGCTGGTAAAAAACTTTCAAAACGTGAGGCCAGGATCTTAGACAACAGTTTCCTATCTACATTTAGAAGTGCTACGGGCCTATAGGATCCGCATAAGTCAGAACACTTCCCCTTTTTTAAGATTAAAGATGTATTGGCCTCCTTCAGTGTCAGTGGGAATACTCCTGTAGTAAAGCAGTGGTTGAACATGTCAAGAAGAGGATCTACTTGAAATTGTTTATAAAATTTGGAACAGATTCCGTCAGGGCCTGGCAACTTTCCATTTTGTAATGCTTTGATAGCTTTAATGGGGTAAATCTATTTGAGCAAATAAGTTTTCCATGAGTTGCCCTTCCTCCAGAGCTTATTTGGAAGAGTAGATATTTTCGTGAAAATTCTTAAAACAAATATTTATTAGTTTATTTTCATATACCTTGTGGCCATCTTTGTCCAATATAGCAGCAATAGTTTGGGATTCTGCACGTTTTTTAACATAATAGGCCAGGCATTTGCCTGCTTTGTCTCCATGTTCGTAAAACCTTTGTCTTGCGTATTTGATTTTCTTTTCTGTATCCCTGGTAAGAAGGCAATTAAAAGCTGTTCTGATTGCCGTGATTTATTGCCACAGTGGTGTTATGCCAGAAACCTGTTTGATTATGAGTATTATTATTAATTATAATTTTCTATTATAATTTTAATAATATATCATTCAAACTCAAATGGTAGCTATACCAAATGTAATTCAAATGGTTGTAATCCAAGGGCTACAAGCCTGTAATGACTAACACTAACAATGCATTTATTAATTAGCTGTTATGAACTTGTGCTTATGCTGGAAAAGTGTGATCTGATCGGTTGTTGACCGATCACACTTATCCAGCAAACGCTGACAACACAAATTATAACTGCAATTGGAGTTTTAACTCTTGTGTTATGCCATAATAACGCCATGATAAATAATTGATCTCGGATTGAATTCTGAACAAGGGAGAGAGAAGGAGAGCAAGGACAGCCCTCCTCTCTCAGCAGGAGGTCAGCTGTGACCCCTCCCTACAGATAAAAGTCACAGTCCACCTCTACTTCACTCTCTTCTCTCCTGCGACTCCTGACTCCAAGCTCTTCTACATACACTCCTCCATCACCAGACGACCAGCACTCCTCTGGGGGGGGGGGGGGGGGGCGGTCTCGTCCCTCAGCAGCCATGTGCAGGAGCCATGCATGAGGCCTGGAGGAGGCCACGAGCTAAAGCCTCTCTCTAAGATGACCAACCTGGAGCAGACCAGGACACCACTTCGGGCAATGGGCCCTGCATGGGCCTGAAAAGAATACGGGCCAGCATCTGGAGAGGTCTCTCATCGCCTGGGGAACATGTCCGGGCAAATACAGAGCTAAGTTGCTGTCTTAACCTCATAATCAGATGCAGGAGGAAGGATCCTGCATGCCAAAAACAGCCTTGTTGTATTTTTTCCTCAGCCTGTACAGGAAAGCGAACTCCGATGGAGCTGAAGGCTGTATGCTGAGGAAAACCCCTGCTCAAATCGGACTTCAACCGGGTCAGAGAATGCGGCAGGGACCAGGCCTCCGACCCGACCACATGGCTGCAGAGCCAAGCATTAGCCCGCCGACAATAAACCAACGATTCTCCCTGCTTTTACGTCCTTCCTGGAAGGCCAAAGTGGACAGAACTGACATGAGGCAAAGGACAGGTTTGGGCAGCTAGCTGAGGGTGAAGTTAAAAGGTTTATTGGGAAATGATTTGTAAATCGTTTGTACATGGGTCTTTGAACAAAGGGCTAACAAAGTAGCTCACACTAGCCTTCTGTTTATGGTACTGCTAATATCATGTGAGTGTATTTTCTGGTTTTAACAGGAAGGTTATCTCCACAAGGGTTTCATACATTGATGGGACATTAATGTTTACGTTATCCAGCCCACTCATTATGACTAAAAATAAAGCTAAAGCCTTTATTTGTCAGCGCCGAACGCCCGCTAGCCAAACTGCTATTAGCCTTGCTAACATCCAGTTTGTTTTAAAGCACAAAGCTTAATCGTTCGGCTCCGCCATCCTTCGATGGTGCTATGAGCCTTATCCCCGCATTACTATAGAATATTAATGTTGGTAAAGGCAATTTTGATAACTTTATGTTGTAACCTCTTAGCCACCGATTCGCTGCAGCGACCCCTAGCGCCCGGAGGTAGAATCGCATAAACAAAGGCAAGCGATTCTGAATTAAATGATTTTACAGGACAAACCGGTCCTCAGAATATTATTTCATCAAATAATGTTTTGTTTAACTTGGGCTTTGCATTGTGAATGGGTTGAAACACATACCAAATGTTTTTTTAACTCCATTCCATGCTTTTTGGAATCAGATCTTCAGTGAACAAGGATTCACTGAATTAATCTGATTATGATCAACCACTTTTGTTTTTTGTTTGTTTTGCATGTAAATAGTTCCTTAGCTTAGCTTCTTTTTATCTTCATTTTGCTTAGTAGTTTAGTTAAGTTTCACTAGCCTAGTAGAGAGGATTTGTTAATCGAAATATTGTGTTAATTCAGATAAACAGCATTACATAGTGATGTTCTCTGGATGTTCATTTTATTTCTGTTATTAAATTCTTGAACTTGAAAAGAAGTTGTCACTCCTTTATTCTGTGTGTGCAGGTTTTGCTGTTAAAAGATCGCTAGTGCTCGAATTCATCCCTTTCAACCGTTGTCTTGATATCAGCTTAAGAGCTGATCATCACCAGACAATACTTAACAGACAGAGAGTTATTTAATAAACATTAAATAACTTTAAACAGTGTATAATTGCACAACACTTGCTTCTTTATCACAAACCAATGAAAATGCCTCAGTTGATTCAGTTGTTAACTCAAAAAGAGGTAATTCTTTACTCTTAGAGACCATCCAAGTTCTGGTTCAAAATAAACACAAACAATTACTATTCCACACGTTATTATTTATTAAACCAAAATAATTCCCTGTTACAGTAATTATTATGTCTAATGAATACTAGGAAACTACTCGCTACTCAAGGAACATGCTAAAGATAATACATGAAAATAAAACAAGTCAAAATGGATTAAACGAGAGGTAGTAACTCACAGTTGTTTAAACTCACATTCAAGAAGTCAGCACTTTAACACAGCAGCATTGAAAGACAAAATAGCTTTGAGAAAACAGACCTGAAGCTAGATAGGACTTCAAAGAAAGTGCGCGAAACTGAAAATGTAGACAAAGAGATCAAGATGAAGTTAGGAAGAAAAGAGAAAATCGGCTCTCGGCGGAGCCAAGGTGTAACCAACCAAACACAGCAGAATCACTTATTACATGCACAATATCAGGAATATTCATCACAGTTAAACAAACTCCGTCTCGGAGTAATAGGTTCTGCCCAGGCACAAAATATATCACCTTATGGGTGAAAAAGAGAAATAAAAAAAGGGGGAAGTCCCGTTTACTTGTGTTGTCTCAGTGGGGAGATCCTGGCTTTGGATCCGCGGATCTGTGGCTCCAGCAGCTGGGTCAGCGGCGGGTCCGTCAGGGAGGGGCAACGCAGAAGCAAAGGGAAAAACCCCACTCGGTCTCTGGGCTCTGTCCGACGCTTTGTCTGGCCAAAACAAGCGCGAAGTCTGGCAATCACTGGGAGATGGCGGCTTCCAGTATGATCAAAATGAATTCAAAGTCGACCTCCTGCATAGGGAAACAGGTATGGGTTTGGTTCGGAAGTTCTCGGTCCAGCGACAAATCAAACACGTGCCACGTGGGGAAAATCCCAACGGGATGAACAGCTGTACGTCTCCTCAGTTTGGCGTTGTGCCAGTGAAGAAGGATGAGTTGAGCGTGTAGAGCGCTTTTATGTCCTCTCATAGCAACGAGATAACGTTGCTAGGGCCGGTGGTTGCATTGACCGTGTTGCATGCTGGGAGTCGGTGGCCATTTTGACCACGTTGCACGCTGGGAGTTGGGAGTCTGTCACGTCATAAGATGGCATTACAGTCAAGTGCTGAGTAAGTGAACAAAGAAAAAAAATAATACAAAGAGCTGTACAACAAAACATTTAACAGACCACAGTTTGGCAACAACCCTACTGTAGCAGCTCCCCAGTACTTGAATTATTCAGTCGGTCTCGACGGGTGATTTTAGCGTTTTATTTTCTTTGATGAAGATCCATAACAGTCACCAAAGGTACACAGTCTCTCAGTCACCAAAGTCACCGTGAAAACTAAAACATATACAAATATTAGAATACAAACAAACTTACAAAACAACAAAATACAAAAACGTACCTCGCTGCTTTCATTGGGGAATACTATGTTGATTTCTTGGTTACACATTTTTGACAGTTCAAGCCATTTATTGGCACAATGATTGTACCAGCTTTTATAGAGCCCGCCCTCATTAGCAACGGCAGCCCGTGAGGTACACACAAAAAAACTCAAAAAACATTACAAAGTGCAAATAACAGTAAACAAAACAAAATATAAACCACCAAAATGCTAATCAAAACAGACAAACATCCATAAACAATATGCAACATTCTTAATTCATAAAATTCACTTTGAATAATTTACTTGATAGTCTACAAAAATATTATTTAGGCAATTTATTTTAAATAGCTCACCATCCATTACACCTATTAAACATATAGGGAAAACTGTCTTACTCCTGCCTGCGGCCGAGAGCCAGCAGGTACAACAAGGGCTTACCATGCGCCTACTCATAGACATAAACACACTACAGTCTGTCAAGTGCGCGAGAAAGTATAATTAAACATTATATTTCACCTAGTTATTATAAGTAGCAGGAAAAAAGAAAAAACAGTCATAGCCATGCCCTTCTAAATTCGACTGATACTCATACCGTTCCATAAGGGACTGTACGGGCGCGGTGCTGGGAATAATAAATCCGGTGTTTACAGATGTTTAGGGCAGCGATTCTGTCGCGGCTGCCTCCGGTGTATCAAATCTCTTCACCACACCGTTGACAGGCAGCTTCAGTATAGCAGGATAAAGAAAGGCATAGTCCACATTCTTCCTCCTTAGACAACCCTTCACCTCCTCAAAAGACTTGCGTTTCTTGGCCACCACCGCCGCATAAAAAGGAAAAAGGAAACTCTAATCCGGTCCGTTGGCTGGTTTGGCTCCATAGCAAGGCGCTGAACTGCCACCATCACTCATTGTTTATCAGTGAAGTTGAGAAGTTTCATGATAATGGGTCTGGCACGTTGGTTAGGGCCCGGCCTCGGTGCTAGGGAGTGGTGAGCGCGGTCAACCTTAATCTTTCCGGATTATGTTGTTAGATTGAGATGTTGTCTCAGTGGGGAGATCCTGGCTTTGGATCCGGGGATCTGTGGCTCCAGCAGCTGGGTCATTGTTTATCAGTGAAGTTGAGAAGTTTCATGATAATGGGTCTGGCGCGTTGATTAGGCCCCGGCCTCGGTGCTAGGGAGTGGTGAGCGCGGTCAACCTTAATCTTTCCGGATTTTGTTGTTAGATTGAGATGGGAGCGGAGCTACGTCTCCATGCAAGTGACCAGATCTTTTCCCTCCGTGCCCCTCGGGCAGACCAAGCGATCTAAGATTAAATATGCGGCTGCAGTTCTCCAAATTATCTATATGATCTGCCATGTCGGATGTTTGTTTCTCAAGTTTCGCCACTTTAGCCTGCAGCATGTCCATCGTGCCTTCCACGCATGAGATCCGTATCTCAGCATCCCCGACCCGCGTCGCCAGGGCCTGCATCTGTGATGTTGGTTCGCATATAGCGGACCTGTGATGTTATCAGTTATCTTGCTCAAAGCCAAAAGGATATTTGGGTCGACATTGCGCTCATGTTCCGCGACCTCAGCAGCGGCATCCATTTCGTTAGTATCTTCGGGTTCTACAGCAGTAGGCCCTACAGCATCGCTAGGTTGATCCCCCGAAACAGTATTTCTCTTGGATTTGACGCGAGGCATTTTCAAAAAGTATTCAGCCACGCTCATTATAGAGCTACTTCCGCACACAGTTATAATGTTTTACCAGGTGAATACGTTGTTTAGATGGATATTTCAGTTAACTCCACCAGTGCTCAGCAGGCGAGGTGCTCACACTACGACGCCATCTTGCCCATGTTGTGCCATAATAACGCCATGATAATAATATTTGATGTCAGACTGAATTCTGGCCATGTAGTATGGAGGAGGTAACAAAAGGAATTCCACTCCTGCTGCAAACGTGAGACCCTCACAGGCACAAAGGACCTCCTCTCTCAGCAGGGTGCTTCTGACCACCCCCTCTTCAGACCCTCTCCCGCAGCTCCCACATCTCTTCTTCAGACCTCTGCAGACTTCTTCAGACTCCAAGCTGCTCAGGCCACCTCGTCCTGGAGCAGACCAGAAAACCACTTTAGGCCATGGGCCCTGCACGGACCTGACCGATACACAAGCCAGTATCTGAAGGAAGGTGCTTGGACCAGCCATGCTTGACCCAGGGTCTGCTAAACTCGTCTGCCTGCTTCAATGGAGGACCTCCCTGACATCGAAGGAACTTCTGGGACAGAGTTAAGTTTCACTCTGACTTATGCGCAAACCAGCCGCAAAGTAAGGGATGCCGAAACAGCTTTGTTCATTTTTGTCAGCTGTTGCAGGAAAGCAGACGCGAGACGGTGGATGCCTTCCCTCACCAGACAAGCTGAGCGATCAGACTATTAAATGAACATCAGAGACCAGGCCTCCGACCCCGACCACATGGTGCTGTAGAGCTAAACGCTAGCCCGCCAAGAACAGCCAATAACTTCCCTGTTTCCAGTGCTCCTTCCTGGAATGGCCAAAGTGGACAAAACTCACACGAGGCAAACAACAGGTTTGGGCAGAGGGAGCTGAGGGAGAAGTTAAATGGTTCGTCTGGAAATGTTTTGTAACACGTTTGGACACATGGTTGCTTTAAACAAAGGGCTAACTGGATAGCTCATTGCTAGCGTTCGGTACCATGTCATTGTCGAGTGTGTTTTTATGGTTATAATAACAAAGGTTATCTCCACAAGGGTTTCATACATTGATGGGACATTAATGTTTACGTTATCCAGCCCACTCATTATGACTAAAATAAAACCGAAGCTTTTATTTGTTAGCGCCGAATGTCCGCTAGCCAAAATGCTATTAGTTTCTGTGGCTCCCAATTTCCAGACATTCAAAAGGAGCTTGTTTTAAAGCATAAAGCTTAACCGTTCTGCTCGGCCATCCTTTGATGGTGCTATGAGCCTTATTCCCGCATTAATATTGAATATTAATGTAGGTTTTAAAGGGAATTTTGATAACTTTAGACTTTACCCGATTTAGCGACCGATCGCTACAGCAACCCCTAGCGCCCGGAGGTAGAATCGCATAAACAAAGGCAAGCGATCATAAGGTTTAAACGATTTTACTGTGCAAATCAGTCTTTAGAATATTATTTACTCAAAATAATGTTCTGGTTAAATGGGGCTTTGCATTGGCAATGGATTGAAACACATGTCAAATGTTGTTTAAATTAGTCAAGCTAATTTAACCTCAATTCACATTCTTTAAGTTGAACTTTGGTTCTTTAATTTAAACAGAATATTATTTCATCAAATGTTTTGTTTAACTCAAAATTTGCATTGTGAATGGATTGAAACACATGCCAAATGTTTTAACTCCATTCCATGCTTTTTGGAATCAGATCTGTAGTGAACAAAGATTCACTGAATTATTCTGATTATGATCAATCACTTTGTTTTGTCTTTTGTTTGTTTTTGTATGTAAATAGTTCCTTAGCTTAGCTTCTTTTTATCTTCAATTTGCTATTAGTTTAGTTAAGTTTCACTAGCCTAGTAGAGAGGATTTACTGATTGAAATATTGTGTTAATTCAGATAAACAGCATTACATAGTAATGTTCTCTGGATGTTCATTTTATTTCTGTTATTAAATTCTTGAACTGGAAAAGAAGTTGTCACTCCTTTTATTCTGTGTGTGCAGGGTTTTGCTGTTAAAAGATCGCAAGTGCTCAAAATTCATCCCTTTCAACCATTGTCTTGATATCAGTTTAAGAGCTGATCATCACCAGACAATACTTAACAGACATAGGGTTATTTAATAAACATTAAATAACTTTAAACAGTGTATAATTGCACAACACCCATCACCAAGGACCTTTTTAACCACCTCGTTGACCTCAGCACCAGAGATGGGAGAACCCGACCCAGAGTCCCCAGGCTTTGCTTCTTCAATGGAAGACGTGTTGGTGGGATTACGGAGGTCTTCGAAGTATTCCGCCCACTGACACACAACGTCCTGAGTCAAGGTCAGCAGCACGCCACCCCCACTATAAACAGTGTTGGTACTGCACTGCTTCCCCCTCCTGAGACGCTGGATAGTGGATCAGAATTGCCTCGAGTTTTTGTCTCAGCGACCAGCCGAGCCGCCTGCCGCTTTGATTGCCGGTACCCATCAGCTGCTTCCGGAGTCCCACAGGCCAAGAAAGCCCGAAAGGACACCTTCTTCAGTTGGACAGCTTTCCTCACCGCTGGTGTCCACCAGCGCGTCCGATGATTGCCACCGCGACATGCACCGTCAACCTTGCAGCACAGCTCTGACTAGCCGCCTCAACAATAGAGGCACGGAACATGTTCCACTCAGACTCAATGTTCCCCACCTCCCTCGGGACGTGATCAAAGCTCTCCCAGAGGTGGGAGTTAAAGCTCCGTCTCACGGGGGACTCTGCCAGACGTTCCCAGCAAACCCTCACGATACGTTTCGGCCTGCCAGGTCTGACCAGCTTCCTCCTCCACCATCGGAGCCAGCTCACCACGAGGTAGTGGCCGGTGGAGAGCTCCGCCCCTCTCTTCACCCGATTGTCCAAGACATGCGGCCGCAGGTCAGATGAAACAACAACAAAGTCGATCATTGAACTACGGCCTAGGGTATCCTGGTGCCAAGAGCACATATGGACCCCTTCCCTGAGCCCCACCTTATCGTGGTGGAGGGGTTTGAGTGTCCCAATGACCCTAGGAGCTATGCTGTCAGGGGCTTCATGTAGGGTCACCCAAGGCAGACAGGTTCTAGGTGAGGGACCAGACAAAGAGCAGCCCAAAAACCCCTTATGATGAATAAGATAAATGGACGTCGTGTTCCCTTGCCCGGACGAGGGTCACCAGGGCCCCACATTCTACCCAGGCCTGGAGGTGGGGCACGCTGGCAAGCGCCGGTGGTCAGGCTTTTACCCATGGAGCCCACATGCAGAACACACTCGGGAGACAAAAGCAGGTGTAAGTGTTTATTAGGCACACGGATGTTCTAAGGGAATGAGAGGGCAGAGTATAGTGAGGCTGCGTCAGGGTGAGACGCGCGGCCCGAGGCTCGCTCGATCTAAGGACGAAAGAAGAGAGATTAGGCAGGGGTCAGTGAGCGGGAAGTGCAAGTGGAACGGGGGGACCTTACCGCAGCGAACGGGAACTAGGCCGGGTGGAGTGGAGCGGACAGACAGACTCAGCGGGTGGTTCTCCGAGATGGCAGCAGGTGACAGAGCGGCAGATGGGCGGGGAGGTGGAGTTCGAGTGGGGTCCGAGCAGCGCCGGTGGGAGCAGTGGTCCGTGGACAGCAGAAGGAACCACGGAGGTCCGGTGAGGTCCCCAGCCCGGCCCGGCAACACCAAGGGAGCACGAGGGAGCGCCTGGAGTGGGATCCAGAGCAGTGGGAGCCAAAAGACCTGACCCGGGACGTCTGAGCTTGAGAGAGCGCTTGGGACGGGATCCAGAGCGCAGGGAACTTGAAGACTTGACTTGGGACGTCAGAACACAAGAGAACGCTTGGAGTGGGATCCAGAGCATCAGACAACCTGAGACAGGAAACAAGGATTAATGCAGGTAACGTGAGAGCTGTCAGAAGACAGTGGCCAACTGAGGCGTACCACACTAGGCTAACACTCTGGCATCCTCCTGCTGTCAGACCGCCGCTTAAATGCTCCTGAGCGGAGCTGCCGAACGAGCCGCAGGTGTGTGCCACGCCGCCTGCCAAACTGCAGTCACCTGTGGAGAGAGAGAGAGAGAGAGAGAAAGAGTAGACAGGGCTGGGCCGGCAGAAATCTGCACAGCACAACCCGCTGAGTCCTGACAGCGGGCAGATCTAATTTGGAAAGGTAAATTGTTCCATAGAATAGGAGCGACAACAGAAAAAGCCCGATCTCCTTTCCTCTTAAGTCGGGTCCAGGGAACTTTCAGTAATAGCTGATTATTTGATCTTAGGGTTCTGGACAAAGACTGAAATTTTAAAAGGTCCCGAAGATAAGGGGGAGCTAACCCATTTAAAACTTTATAAGTTAATAAGAGAATCTTACAATCTATTCGGTAAAAAACGGGCAGCCAGTGTAAAGAGGGAAGTATAGGACTTATATGGTCATGCTTCCTGGTTCCTGTAAGAAGCCATGCTGCTACATTCTGGATCATTTGAAGTCGCTGCATCTGTGATTTATCCATGCCTCTATATAATGAATTGCAATAATCCAAGCGAGATGGAATGAAGGCATGGATAAGTCCTTCAAAGTCCTTAAAACAAAAATAAGATTTAACTTTAAATCCGCAGGTGATAAAAACTTGATTTAACGACAGAGCTAACTTGTTTATCTAGCTTTAAACAGCTATCAAAAGTAAAACCAAGATTCCTAGCAGAGGTCTGACAGAACCAGTGTTGTATAAAGTACTGAAATCTCGGAGTCAAGTAAAAGTATAAGTACCTCTCCAAAATATGACTTTGGTAAAAGTCCAAGTCACTGACTGAAATGTTACTTGAGTAAAAGTCTTAAAGTATCTGAAATGTCTTGTACTTAAGTATGAAAATTACTGTAAAAATAGATGTACTCAAGCAATGTAATGAAAAGTACAAGTAAAAAGTAAAACAAAGCACATGCAGTTTGAATGACATTTTTTAGATTTTGGTAAACTTTGAAAGTCAAATTCATTTAAAATAATATAAACAACCAAGTGCAGGAGAAATTTAGACCAAGTTCAGACAGAAAATACAACCTTTTTGTAAGCTTTCAGTTTTCCCTCTTCAAGTAAGGTCAGTGCTAAGCAACCAACACACAACCAAGTGCAGGCAAAGGGGGTGTATACTAAGAACATGGTGAAGTGATAAACCAGGCTTAGTTAACCTACAGGAAGTGGTAAACCTGCTAATAGATACACCTGCAGGCCGGCCAGCTGACAGCTTTGCTAGGGCCCGGGACAACAGTCTTTTTGGGCCCCCCCTCTACACATGCCGCCAACACACCACACACACAAATCTCTGTATTTTACACTGGATATTTTCAACCCAGCTATTGAATTTAGTGCACTAGATGATCTTTTCTTCATAAGTGAACAGAGGCACTGCAGCCAAAATATGGCCTTTTTTGACCTGCTGTATATCAGCCAGCCCATAACAATTTTTCCCTTCCATTGCAGGAGGTAGAATATGTTAGATACTTTGGGAATTCTCTGCCCTATGAATCTGCTAGCTCCGGCCCTGGTTTATACTAATTTATTAATGGACAGTGTGGAAATCTATGAACAATAAAACCAATGTAAATTGTGTTCCTTTGTTTTATTTGTCTTTATCCTAATTCTAGAAGTAGAAATAGTCAACTGAATAACACTATTATTTTGTGGAACCCTAATCATACTATTATAACTACGCAAAGGTCTAAACAAGAGTAGCAACTGCCTCAAATGGTCGAAAATAAATGAAAGCAACAATAACAACGAAATAATGGTAAAAGTGACACTCTCACCTTTTTCAGACGGCTGTGGCTAAGAATCTGAATTTTTATTACCTACAGTCTTTGCTTTTCCATCTTTCCAGCAGTCTTCAGAACTCCTGCCTGGCACAGAATATTTAGTTTTATAGAGGAGATTAGGTTTTTGTTGATAAAATGTGTTATACTTCAGAATTAAATGCTATTTTGAGATATTAACGTTGGTTACTTACATTTCTCAAGTTCAACAATTCAAAACTCTCTCTGCTGCTTCTGTTCAGAACTGCACTCAGCAGCTTTCACCTATTTTAGTGCAGATAATATTTAGTTTCTTAACTGGGACTAGTTTCGTAGTCTAGTATTAATTGTGGTAACGGCAGTATCCCAGTTAAAATCATGACTGAAATCTCACGCTCCAAGCACGTACGCACATGCACGCACACACACGTAATAGAAAACAGCCAATCAGGAAGAGGGAAGGCGGGATTTAAGACAGCACAACCAATGAGAGCGGAGTTAAAAGGGGGTCTCTACCATAGATATCCATAATAAATTTATTATGGATATCTATGGTCTCTACCATGTCAATCAAAGGCCAGGCGCGTTAGTGATTGGCTGCGTGGAGCGCCAGGCCCCGCCCCCGCTGGCGCACAGCAACTTTGAAATGACACGCCGAGCGCTTCAAACGGAGGCGCTCCGGGCCACGTCTGGCTGAGCCAAACTGACACTTTTTTTGTAACGAGTAACTAAACCAAACTTTAAAAATGTATCGGAGTAAAAGTATGCAATTAAGTACGGAAATATAGTGAAGTAAAAGTAAAAGTAATCAAAAAATTTTATACTTGAGAAAAGTATAAAGTACTCCAAAATATACTTAAGTACAGTAGTGAAGTATTTTTACTTCGTTACTATACAACACTGGACAGAACCGAGCTATAGAACCAAGAATCAGATCTGGATTTGTAATGTGAAGATTTTGGCCAAATAATATAACTTGAGTTTTACTTTGATTGAGGTGAAGAAAGTTTTGTTCCATCCAAGATTTGACTTCAGCTAAACAATCTATCAATAGCTGAAGAAATTCATTTTTACCATTTTGTAGTTTAAGGGGAATATAAATCTGGACGTCATCCGCAAAGCAATGAAAAGAAACATTAAATTTATGGAAAATCTGACCAAGAGGCAATAAGTATAAAATAAAAAAAATGGGTCCTAAAACTGAGCCTTGGGGAACGCCATACTTTAAAGGTTTGGCCCCAGAACAGCATTGGTCAAGATGAACTGAAAAAGTTCTGTTTTCTAAATAAGATTTAAACCATTCAAATACTGGGCCTCTCAGACCAACACAATGTTTTAATCTATATAAGAGAATCTGATGATCCACAGTGTCAAATGCAGCGCTCAGATCTAGAAGTAATAAAATTGTGACATTGCCTGAATCAACTGTTAAAAGATCATTATACACTTGAAGCAAAGCTGTTTAAGTGCTATGAGCAGTTTTAAACCCAGACTGAAATTTCTCAGTTATATTATTGTCTTTTAAAAACATTTCAAATTGAATAAAAACTAATTTTTCAAGGACCTTAGATAAAAAAGGAAATTTGGAAATGGGCCTAAAGTTTGCTAGTACACTTGAGTCTAGATTAGGTTTTTTAAGAATGGGTTTAACCACAGCATGTTTAAGAGTTGATGGGACACAACCTGACTGCAATGAGGCATTTATCACCATTAAGATAAATAGGCCAGAATTAAGAAAAATGTCTTTTATCAGACAAGTAGGAAGACAATCCAAAGGATAATTTAATGGCTGAAAATGCTCCAGAATAGCTATGGATTGTGGCATTTCTTGGGAATCTAAATCTACCAGGGTATTCGAGCCTCTAAGAGCTACAATTTTGTCTGTGAAAATCTTAGAGAAAGCCTCACTAAGTTCAACAGAGGCTAAAGGGCCAGATATAATCGAGGGATTAACAATCCTATCCAGGACATTAAAAAAGGACTTGAGGCCTATGCCTATTTGAAGCTACAAGATTAATTAAATATTTTGATTTTGCTAAATTGATATTATTCTGATAATTAAATAGACTGTCTTTCAAAATTTCAAACGAAACCTGCAATTTATCTTTTTTCCACCTCCTCTCAGCACGCCTACAATCCCGTCTGATTGCACGAGTGGTTTCATTAAGCTACATCTCTAAAAGTTTATTTTTTTGTAGTTTTTATAGTTTTCAAGGGAGCTACCGTATTTAGAGCATTTGAGCATGCGTTTTTAAAATTTAGAATAAGAGCTTCAATATCAAGATTGCTATCAGTAGGGAACGTAGTATTAGCAAGGACTGCATTTAGTTGAAGAGCAGTATCAAAGTTTATAGTACGAAAAAGTAGGGGTTTAGTGTTGTTGGTATCCACAGAAGATGAAATATTAATAGAAAATAAAACGGACAAATGATCCGAAATACATGTCTGAAGGATTTCAATGATATCCAAACAAAGCCCATGTGATAACTCCAAATCCAGAGTATGTCCCTTTAAGTGCGTTGGCCCAACCACAGATTGTGTCAAATGGAATGAATCAATCAACTCCCAAAAGTCCTTCACCAGAGGTTTATCTGGGCAGCATACGTGTATATTAAAAACACCTGTAATTAAAATATGATCATGCTCTAAGGTAATCCATGCCATAAGTTCTGAGAATTCATAAATAAAGTCCTTGTTGAACTTTGGCGGACGGTAGATCAACACATACAGAATTGGATCAGTTAATTTCACTTCAAAAACTTGTGGTACGCACAGCTGAAAAGATCATCAGCCGTTCGCTGCCCTCCTTGGAGGATATTGCTGCCTCCCGTTATCTCAGGAGAGTGAGGGTCATCAGAGATGACCTCTCACACCCCACACATCAACTTTTCCAGCTGCTGCCAACAATGACAGGATACAGGTCTGTTAGGACTCCCATTTCTCGCTTCAGAGACAATTTATTTCCCCGAGCCATCCCAGTATTAAATGCTTAGAGTTAATTCCACTATATGTTCCAGCCACCGTGTGTGTAAACCACTCAGCGTTCCTTGATTGTATGCCTGATCTCGACCTGTCTTGTTCTTGAGGATTCTCCTGCGTGTCTTGCCCTTGTCAGATTCTCCTGTTGGCTGGTCTGAACCTTAAAAACCCTCTTGACCCCATCTGCCTGTCTCTGCCCCTGTTGGACACGTCTGCCCGTTGTGTGCCGATCTTTACTGATTCAAGCCAGGACCTTGGATTCTCCCCCTGCATCTGCCCCTTCAGAAACCTCAGCCTGTTTAACTGACTCATTGTGTATGGCCCAAGCCTGGACTATGGATTCCCCTTCTGTTTCTGCCCCATTTTTGTACTGCAAGAAGTGGATCAGTCAGTGATTCAGTTCACCCAGGCAGAGCCCTTGGATCCACGGATCAGAACCAGTGCAATCTATTGGCTTCTGAAAAGGTTAGTGGCTTTTATTCAGTACTCACATCTTCACACTGAGTTATTCCCAGCCACTAACCCTGTTCTCCTCCCCACAGTGGTTCCCGAGTGCGCTCCAGTCAGTTGTTTCTGCTACACCAGTATATTCAATAAACCTTTTATTTTATTTTATTACATTATTTTGTGTCAGCTGAATTATTGGGTCTCCAGATTCTGGGTTGTCACAAACACAGATACCTAGTTTATGGATTTATCTTTGCTTTCCAAACATCGATTTTTTATTATTGATACTTTTAAAGTGGTTGCATTTATTTGGTTTGTGTTTTTATCTGCACTAAGTAACAGCTGCCCAAATCTTGCTGAATATTTTGTCATATGCAATGACAATAAATTCTTGTAATTCTGATGTCATCCTATTTGACAGCGACTTTTAAGTCTTGCCACTGCTTTTCAGTCAAATTTTGGTGCATTGATGCAGGCTTCACTGAAGTGTGTTACCCACAATTCATTGCTGCATGTGACGTTTTGAGTCACAAGATGAAAATATTTGATCTAAAAAGACCTAAAATCATACTGCCATCTTAAATAAATGACAAATCACCAATTTTTGTTTCTTAAAACAAATATGGTAGTTATTTTACTTATAAAACTGAAATTTCCTTAAACAGTAGCAGCCTGTATAATTTTATTCTATTCACTTTGTTAAACTTGTTTGATATATTTGTACTCTAAAATGTCTGAAAACACAAAGGTTTTGAATGTTTATTTATTGACTTAGTTTTTTCTGAAAGTGTGTTTATGAACAAGCAACCAGTTGTGCTTCCTGTGTACCATGTTGATTTTTTTTACCTCACAGCAGCTGCTGAGGCAATTATAAAAAATACAATAAAGAAAAATATCAAATGCTTTTATTATTATTTTTTACTTATTTTCCACAACAAAAAACAATGTCACATCAAGGTGTCATCATTAATGAAAGGTACACAACATATATTTTCTAGTTATTTTATTTTTATTTTGGGTATATAATTAACAATATTATTTTCCATTTATTTCACATTTGTCTCAATACCCGTCTGTCAAATCCTCTCAAATTTCGGTTCCTGCAATTTATTCCCCTAAAAATGATTGCTTGTTGCAATTTTAATAATTTTTAGCAGGAAATTTTTCAAAAACACTATCCTGTCATTTCTGGTGTCACAGTTATGACAAAGAGGCACAAGTTGATGACCTAACCCATAGAGTCCCAATCCTCCTGTCTTGCAACCTATGCACTCAAACCCTTATGTTCACCTCCACCAGGTGCACACCTCAAAGAAATGTGTAGGATTTAGTGTGAGTATTGGGACAGAGCAATTGTTCTGATCCAGGAAGTGGATCGACTGGTCCACTGGTGTAGCCAGAACCACCCGGAGCTTAACACACTCAAGACTGTGAAGATGGCAGTGGACTTCTTTAGAACGTCCTTGACACTGCCTCCCCTCACCATCCACAAAAACACTGTCTGCTGTGGCTCACTTGTGGTTCCTAGGAACAATCCGTTCTTTGGACCTGAGATGGTCCTCGCGCATAGACACTGTTTGGAAGAAGGCCCAGCAGGCAGTGTATTTTCTGCGGCAATTCAAGAAGTACAACCTTCCTCAGAAGCTGCTGGTCATTTTCTACCTAATTCTTTCCATAATTCTCTCCGTCCTTTGTTTGTCCATCACTGTGTAGTTTGGCTCACCCACAAAACAGCACAGGTCCAAACAGCAACAGAGCTGACCTTGCCTCTATCCAGGACTTATACAAGTCTAGGGTCAGGGAAAAGGCAGCAAAGATCTCTGCAGACGCCATACATCTTGGACACAAACTGTTTAGACTTTTACCCTCAGGCCTTTGCCACAGAACACTGTTTGCTCAAACCAGCCACCACAGAGATGGTTCTCTCTCCCAGGCTGTCAAATCAGATGAACACAATGGATGCCTGAAAACCTCGGTCAGCTAAACTCCTTTCAAAAAAATATAGGTATATTGCACCTTTTTATTTTGTCTAAATAAAAACCATGCTGATTTTATATATCATACCAAATGTCTGTATATGTGAGTGCTAAAATAGAAGTTAAATGGTTGTGTTATATACAACGCAACAATAGGTTTGATTCCTGCCAAGTTTCGCCCGAATTCACACATTAGTGCAGCACAGACCCATCAAATGAAACGGAGGGTGTCAACAAAGGGTCCACGCAATAAAACTGAACAAAAGGTGATGTGATGACCAGCTAGCTACAGCACGGATTTTACTGAAGCAAGCCCCTCTAAAGAGAGCCCAGGGTGCTGTAATACCTATGGTTGTGTTGTGCAATTATACACTGTTTAAAGTTATTTAATGTTTAATAAATAACTCTGTTAGGTATTGTCTAGTGCAGGGGTTCCCAAACTTTTTTAGCCGCGCACCCCCTTCCATGTCCCAGCCGCACAATTTCATGCCGCAAAATACAGACACGAAGCAGTTTGATTTTTGTCCGATGACGAGCGAGCGAGAGAGAAAGAACTGGTAAAGCATTACAGAGTAACAATAACTCTAGCGCTCCATAAAGATGTTATTAATCAGAGAAATCTTTCTGATTGTTTCACAGCGGTTACCTTCAGCAGGTAAACACGCCCACGGCAACACACCTCGGCTCCCCCAGCCCGTTTCTGTCTGAATATGCGCCAAAACTGCCTATTTAAAATGATCTGCACGGTGCAGTCTGCGCCTTTCTGAATCGCAATGAGAAGTATTACACATATATGCGTGAGCATAATCAAAAAATCCCCCCAGGAGCAGCGTTTTTTTTTTCCAGGACCCGTGGTAACGACAGCGGTATGCGTGTCATGCGCGTCAGAGCTAGTCACCGGTTCAAAGTCGCGGCCCCTTGAGCAGCGCGGCGCTGTTTGTAGGCGCTGCGCGATCCATAGAGACCGAGTCACTCAATTTAAGATCGTAAATAAAACTTTCTGCCCGAATTAAATGTTTCCTCTGCTGACGTAAACGACGTAAAGCCAGGAGAGAGGAAGAGACATTTTCTGATGCGCTCGTTTTCTTCTCCCGGATCCATTGCGATTTTCTCCTCTGTTGCCTCCAATTTCTCTCTCACTCTCTTCCTCTCCTCTTTAATGACTTTCACCTTAGATGTCTCACCTGTTCCCCTGATTTCAGCCTATTGAGCATATTTGCGAGAACTATTGAAGCAGAGACCACATATGCGCATGTACAGCACAATGCGGATTTTTCATCTTAAAATGAAGCGTAGAAGAAGATTTCTTCTAAATAAATACAGTTTATTAACATTTTAGTGTTAATAATGTATCGTTCCGTTATGACACCCAAGCACCAGACGAGGTTTTGCTGCTAACACTTTATTTTACGACGAACAGGACGGGACAGCTTGCACTCCCCCGAATAACGACTCCTCTCCCTGGAAGCCACACATTTATTCCGCTATGACCCCGAAGTAATCTGATTTATAGGAACAGTAAGTGTGCAACAGTATTTATCAATAAAGTCTAATAAGGATCATTACAATAAATTTTTATTTATTGATTAAATTAACAGTTTTTTTAGCTTTACAAAAGAAATGCTTTTTTACACTTCTTTATTGTGTGGGGGGAAAAAAACCACTGAGCTATATAATACACTGGAGTGCTGATTTTGCCGAAAAACTGAAGTCACTGGCCGCCATCTTGCTACTCCCTACTCTCACAGAATCCCACAGGATTTGCTTGCAACAACAAGAAGTTTTCTGGCTGAGTGAAAACGTTTCACAGGTAATTCTACAGTCAGTGGATGTACTAACACTATCAACTACTAGGAAATTAGGTGCTGAAATATTTTACATGTTATTCATATTAAATATATATATATATGTATATATAAGTATGTGTATATATATATGTATGTATATGTATACACATATGTAAATATATGTTTTTGTATATTGTTATTTATATATTTATAAATGTTAAACATATATATTTAAATGAATAAAATGCAAAATATTTCAGCACATGACTTTCTCAGTACTTGATATTTTTAGAACATAACATGAAAGTATATGGCATTTGACATTTTAAAAGTCTTAAGCCCCCCTTGAACATGAGAAAATCCTCGTTATTCGATGCTGTAGCGCACATATTCCCTAGTTACTGGGGGGAAATAGGGAGTACCAATATGGCGGCTGGTGGCTTCAAAGCGACTCGTTCATACAGACGGTGATTAGCACTCCAGTGTATTATATAGCTCAGTGAAAAAAACACGGTCAGACGCCATTACAGTTTTTAAATCGCGCACCCCCTAGTGGCAGCTCGTGCACCCCTGGGGGTGCGCGCACCACACTTTGGGAAACCCTGGTCTAGTGGATAATACTGGCAATCTTTTAACAACAAACTGCACACACAGAATAAGGAGTGACAACTTCTCTTAAAGGTCAAGAATTTATTAACAGAAATAAAATGAACATCCAGAGAACATCACTATATAATGCTGTTTATCTGAATTAACACTATATTTCAATCAACAAATCCTCTCTACTAGGCTAGTTAAACTTAACTAAACTACTAAGCAAAATGAAGATAAAAGAAGCTAAGCTAAGGAATTATGTACATGCAAAAGAACACAAAAGATGAAACAAAGTGGTTGATCATTATCAGAATAATTCAGTGAATCCTGGTTCACTGCAGATCTGACTTAAAGAACATGGAATGGAGTTAAATTAGCTTAACTAATTTAGAACAACATTTGGCATGTGTTTCAACCCATTCACAATGCAAATCCCGAGTTACACAAAACATTATTTGAGGAAATAACATTTTAAAGAATGATTTGCTCAGTAAAATCATTAACTTTAGGGACGCTCGATTTTATGAATGCGATTCTACCTCCGGGAGCTAGGGTTCGCTGTAGCGATGGAGTCGCTAAAATCGGTTACTCCTAAAGTTAAACAAAACGGTTTTAAATCGACAGTAATATTCCATATTAATGCAGGAATATATATATATATATATATATATATATATATATATATATATATATATATATATATATATATGCAGTTTATTAACTAATGTCTAACAAAGCTCTGATGCCTTCACGGAGCAGGTGCAATTTTGGAGAGACTACGTCACAAAGACTTGGACGTGTAGACCTGTATCTCTCTACCTAATATTTAAGCCTTATGCTTTAAAACGGCTTTTGTTGAACAACCGGAAATCGGAAGTTACCAGAAGCTAAATAGCATTTTGGCTAGTGGATTTTCGGCGCTAACTTCAAACGCTTCGGCTTTTATTTTACTTACACCAATCTGAAAGATTGGTGTAAATTTACATGGGAGGAGTTTAGATTTGGTTATTTTAAGAAACTCCCACCTGTCAAAGATGAGCTGATGTTAATACTTCTAATGGCCTTTCAGATAGGAAGCGATTTGCGCTGCGCTGGCCGCGGGGTTCAGCGCATTTGCGCTGCGCTGCGCCGCTGGGTTGCCGGGTCTAGTCATTTGTTTGTTGTTCCAGCTTTTGGTCAGCAGCAAATATGTATCTGACCCGTGCTAAGAAGCAAGCGCTAGCACTAGCCCTGCTAGTTCGAAGAAAAAGAGCAGCAAGGAAGAAGAGGCTGTGGGTGCACGAAACCCTCAGGTCCAGAGAGCAGCTTGGGGAGTTCCGGCTTGTGAAAGAGCTCCGTTTTCACAGCGACCGGTTCCAGGTCTACTTTCGGCTCAGTATGGAGCAGTTTGAGAGTTTGCTGGGGAGAGTCGGACCAAGGATTTCAAGGATCCATACTAATTACCGGGAGCCAATTTCTTCTAGGGAGCGTCTGGCAATTTGTCTGATGTAGGTGATTTACATTAAAATAATATGTAATAAAATAAATCTAGGCTACTTTTCATTTTATAGCCTGTTTTGCTGGAGTCCCGCTAGTCATGTCTTTCTCCCACCCACACATCAGGGGTTTTTTCAGCCTGCACTCTGTAAATGCGTATTAATTACTATTAGCTCATTGATTTCTTTATAGGCTGTTTATAAAACATCCTTCGACTGATTAGGCTACATGGAAACTGTATTTCAAATTAGCTTTATTGGAGGTGGTTGAAAGTTGTGCAGTTTAATTTTTATTGAGCATTATGATGTTATTCATTTCAGATACCTTGTAACTGGGGACTCCTACACCACCATCGCTTCTAGCTACAGAATGGGCATCTCCACTGTGGCAGACATTGTGCCAGATGTGTCCAAGGCCATTTGGGACAGCCTGGTGGATGAATTTCTGCCTGTACCAAAGGTTGCTGATTGGCATGAGATTGCTCTGGGCTTCCAAGAGAGGTGGAACTTCCCCAACTGTGTGGGAGCAATAGATGGGAAACATGTGGTAATCCAGGCACCACATAATTCAGGTTCCCAGTATTTCAACTACAAGGGAACATACTCTGTTGTACTTCTGGCAGTTGTGGATGCAAGGTATCTTTTTAGGGTGGTGGATGTTGGAGCTTTTGGCCGGAACAGTGATGGAGGGACCCTTGCTGCTTCCACCTTTGGAGAAGCCCTGCGAGAAGAGAAGCTGCATCTCCCAGAAGATGCTCCCCTTCCAGGCGCCAATCACCTGGGGCCCATGCCTCATGTCTTTGTGGGAGATGAGGCTTTCCCCCTTAGGTAACTTATATTAATTATACATTATGCTCTACAGTATATATAGAGTGGAATAATTTGCCTCTGAACAGAAATAATCTCTGGTTTTCAATTCACATGCAGCATCACATTTGTATAAAATTGCCTTTTAATTGTCTGATTACTTGTTCTGTAGCATTATGTTAAATATTAAAGTTTTTCATTATTGGTTATTGAATTGTAGCTTGTATCTCTGGTTAAATGTGTTTTTTTCTTATTTTATCACAAGGAGGAATGTGCTGAGGCCATATCCTGGAAGAAACCTCTCCCAACCAAAGAGGATCTTCAACTACCGCCTATCAAGAGCGAGACGAGTAGTTGAGAATGCCTTTGGGATTCTTGCTGCACAGTGGAGAATCTACCACCGGGTGATTGGAGTGAGCCCTGAAAATGTGGATGCTGTTGTGAAAACTACAGTGGCCCTTCACAACTTCCAGAGGTGGAACTCCACAGCTGAAAATCCTGTCCCACTGGAAGAACGTGACATCCCTGCACTTCGACAAGCAAGGAGAGCGGGCGCCAACAACGCTACCCAAGAGGCTGTAGCTGTCCGGGAGGCATTCAACAGTTACTTCTCCTCCGCCGTTGGTGAAGTGCCCTGGCAATACAACGTAGCCTGACGTGCCCACCTCTCACCTGTCAACCCTCTGCTACTCTTCCTCATCATAAAACAAAGGCTCTTTTAAGAGCCACTCACTTATTCTTTAAAGGGCTGATTTCCATAAAAATATTTATTCCAGCATTCTTTGTGTGTTTACACATACCTGGCCAATAAAACCGTGATTCTATCTTTCTGCTAGATGTGTACTTTACAAATAACCATAAATAGTAAATTAAATGTGATATGTACGTTTCCTGACTTAAAACTTTAACAGACATAGTGCAGTGATTGACTTTCTTTTAGTTTACATTACCTGTTATAGTCATTATTTTCATTATCTTCATACAATTCTCCTAATTGAAATATATATAGGTAAGAACTAATCTGACGTCCTTAAGAACATATTCATTACATTCATTACCATATTAATATTACTTTATTTGCAATGTCTTGGAACACAAATGCAGAGCTTATACACTAAGCAAGAATTCATCATAACATGAATCAAAACTCAAACAATGAATTGAGTAAACTACTTAAGTATTAGAACAAGGACTGAATGACTTTGTTTTTCTTAGGCAAACTCAGCCCTGTGAAAAGCGGTCATGATTTCTATTTTAATTTCACTCCTCTTTTCACGTGAAAGGTTTCTGAGACGTGGTGCTAGACTTAAAAGAAAGAGCTCCTCCTCATCTCCAGACTGGTTAAGCACATTCATCACCTGACTCTCAAACTCATCCTTCTGTTCCTGCCTTTTTTTGGTTTTGCTTGATCCCTGTGGAGCCAGGGGTGCCCGTTGGATGTAAGACGCTGCAGGGGCATGGGAGGCTGCTGAAGTTGCAGGGGCATGAGATGCGGCTGAAGCTGCCGGGGCACGGTAGGCTACAGCTGAAGCTGCCGGGGCATAGGAAGCTGAGGTAGATGGGTGCTCCTGGGACACATCAATAGCTACTGGGTCAGGCAGGGTCTCAGAAGATTCATCAGTGGCCAGAGATGCAGGGGTAGACGGGGAGCTGGGAGATACTTCGGTCAGGTAAAGGGTAAAGGTTTCAGGTAGTGGTGACTGAGCAGCCAGGAGTGCTGAAGTAACGTGGGGAGCAGAGGACCTCTCTTCTAGAGATGGGGACATATTGGAGGAAGTGGCCCTCTCTCTGACATGAGGCTCCAGGAAGCTCATAATGGAGAAATACTTCCATGTGGTCTTGTGTTCTGCCCCTGCACCACTCTTCTTCTCTCTCATGGTCTTTCTTTCCTTAATATATCTGTCCCTGAGATTTTTCCATCGCCTTTTACACTCATCCTCTAAATAATAGGAGAAAATGTGTTAATCATAGTACATGAAAGCTATAATTTAGTCCTACTTCAATTAAGAAAATAGATGTAGAGCTATTGAGGGAGAACACATAACACTAAGATTTACATATTGCCTACCTACCTACCAACAAGCTACCTGACTTAAAACACACCTGACACGCCTACTTAGTTGGAAATGTGTTTCCATGCTACTGCTTTCCTCCCGATGTCCCTGTACAGTCGCAAACTTGTGTCATATAGTTTGGGGAATTCAGACACACACAGTATAACCTTTTCCTCCATTTTGCTTCCTGGTCTTTCCAGCCGATGGCCCGGTTTCTATTGGCCACGCGTGCATTCGTCACGACGCGCCGCGGCCTGCGCGCGAGCTCGCGAAGCGGTGCGCTGCGCTGTGCTTGCGCTTTGCTCGACGCAGCGATAAACCGCCCTGGCGCGGCGCAAGCCATTGAAAAGAATGGGTTTCACAGCGCAGCAGTGCGGTCGTCGCAGCCTGTCTGAAAGGCCCATAAAGCAGTTATGACGTTTAATGGTCAAACTAAAAAGTAGCCAGTTTCCAGAGTATGACACAATGTTCTACATCTATCCATTGTTCATCTAGTGGGCTTTAAACCATCAGAGACAAACTATTGGCTAAGTAATAATATTGCAAGTTTGGGAAATCTAATCCACTACAATCCTTGGTCTTCTGTAGCAATTTAAACTAATGCGTGGTGGTTTGTTTTTTCACAGGAATTTAGAAATGCAGCTGAAAACCGGTAGCTTACTTTAGGAAGGACCATCATGTTTATTAGCTACTCTCCCAAAGACCTCCACTGTGTGGGATCATCTATTGACATTTGAAGCTAATTGTTTAGCTTCGTTAGCCTTGTTTCCCCTATAAATTCTGACATTTTACCAATATGTTCTTTATTTTATTTGCAACTTTCTTTTGTTTTTGAGGACTTATACAGCTTTCCATTGTGATCTCCTGCTTGCAATAATCCAGACATCTCTTTAAGATTCTAACTCAACTGCAGTTTGTCTTATAAACAATAGTTATGTTGTATTACAATTATTATAATTTTGACCAAGTAATATCTTAAGTTAAATGTGTTGAATGTTTAGGGTTCATAGACCATAGACCATTAACTGAACGCATCCTATTTCAGCTGAGTAATGTACAACTTAAACACATTCAACTGGCTCAAGCGTCAGATTTTAGGCACTTCTCAAATAAAATAAAAATACTTTACATACTTACTTTACAAAAATATGATGCAACCAAAATGAAGTAAACATACTTCTGAATACTCACATATGTTGCCAATTAAGGTCTCTCTGACTCGCAACCTTTTTAATCCCACTTTGTTGCAGGTCATTTTTGAAAAAAAAAATCTTTGGAAGCTGTAAAAGTGTTTTTTCTGCTTTGGGCAGCTGATGCAAGTTTTAAAATAAAAAAATAGGTTCTCTTCTATAAATGAAATCAATGCCATGTTACTATTCTCAAAGGTCATATGACCAGGCCTCTTTACTTGCTACCCGCACCTCTGGAAGGAGTTGTCTGTCTCAAACCAGTACCGGTAAGAGAAAGAGTAAAACATCTTAACTAACAAAAAAAGTTAACTATCTGAAGTGCTTAAAGCACTGATTTGGCTAGAGGTGTGAGCCACACTAAGTTTGAGAAAGAGTAAGAAATACTGCGGTCCAGCCAGCTGCCACATCGAAAATGATAGTCAATCCAGCCCTCACTTGGTTTTGTAGATCATACGAACACCATGCACTAAGTAACGCCTGAGACTATTTTTCACAATAAAAGCAATATGTTTGACATGTGTCAACGTTTTTTTATTCTTTATTTTTACACATATTGATGCGAGTTAGTTGATATAATTTTTTACTGCTTTATGTAATATTTTTTTACTATTCAGGTCTGTTGGTGAATATGGAAATATATATTTTATTCACTCTCATTAGCCTCAATAACTAAGGGAGAACGGGGTAATGTGAGCCATGTTTTTTACATTTGCTCCCCTCTGGCTAAGCTAAAATGATGTTAGTAGAATTGACACTTTTCCTTTTAATTCAGAATGTTTCCTAACTATGAAATGATCAGAATGTTTTCAGGACAAAGGGCAATGAAAATATGAAAGCGTTTAAAAAAGTGGTTTTGTGTCTCACTTTACCCCATCTTAGGGGTAAACTTAGACGGACCAGAGAAATCATGGGGGTAAAGTGAACCAGTTGGGGGTAAGCTGATCCACTTACAATTTCCACTTTAAAACTACCATATCAACACATGTTATAACAATTATAATCCTGACAGCTAGATTGACAACCACACATTCCAGAACTAATATGGCACATGGCATTGATTGTGAAGAATTAAAAGTATTTCCTCACAACAGTCCTATCTGACCATTTATTAATAACCTTTGAGTTTAATTTAACTGAGTTCTCCACCCCCAAAAGAGGGTTCCATTATAGTAGATCTTTATCGGACAATGCTGCATCAAACTTTAAAGAGTCTGTCCCCCTTTTAATATCATCAGTATTGCAGAAATACCCTGCAGATAGCAGCAATGTTGTTTCTTCCCATTCACAAATAAATGTCTTTGTTAACGGTATGACTTCCTCATTGCGTTCTGCATTAGATAATGTAGCTCCCTTGAAAAAGAAGGTGATAATTCACAGGAAGCTGGCTCCCTGGTTTAATTCAGAGCTGCATTCCTTGAAGCACAATGTTAGGAAATTGGAGAGAAAATGGCGCTCTACACACCAAGAGGAATCCTACCTAATCTGGAGGGACAGTCTATTGTTGTATAACAAGACCCTTCGCAGAGTTAGAGCAGCATATTTTTCATCATTAATTGAGGAGAATAAAAATAATCCCAGATTTCTCTTCAGTATAGTTGCCAAACTTACACAGAGTCATAGCTCCGTTGATCCATCCATTCCCTTAGCTCTTAGCAGTAATGATTTTATGGGATTCTTCATAAATAAAATTGATGCCATTAAAAATAAAATAATTGGCATCCTCCCAAACATGATTACCTCGTCCTCAGTAAGTGAGGCAGCATTGGAGGAATCTTTAGAACCTGCACTGTGTCTGAACTGTTTAGAAGAGCTTTCTGAGCTATCTAAAATATTAGCTTCATCTAAACCTTTTACCTGTATGTTAGACCCAATCCCAACCAAGTTGTTTAAGGAGGTATTCCCTCTGATCAGTGGTCCTATTTTAGACATGATTAATCTATCCTTAGTAAATGGATTTGTACCACAGGTTTTTAAAGTAGCTGTTATTAAACCTTTACTTAAGAAACCATCTCTTGAACAAGATGAGTTAGTAAATTACAGACCTATATCTAATCTTCTTGTCTTATCTAAAATTATTGAGAAAGTAGTTGCTAATCAACTTTGTGAACATTTACAAAGTAATGACCTACTTGAGGAGTTTCAGTCAGGCTTCAGAGCTCATCATAGCGCTGAAACAGCTCTGGTGAAGGTCACTAATGATATTCTCATGGACTCAGATTATGGACTTGTGTCTATACTTGTCCTGTTAGATCTTAGTGCTGCATTTGATACAGTTGATCACAATATTCTCCTACAAAGACTTGAGCATACTGTAGGGATTAAGGGGAAAGCATTAGGCTGTCTTAAATCTTATCTATCGGACAGATTCCAATTTGTTCATGCTAATAACAAATCTTCTTCAAACTCTAGGGTCACTTGTGGAGTACAACAGGGTTCAGTCCTTGGACCAATTCTCTTTACTATATATATGCTTCCGATTGGCAAAATTATCAGCTGATCCAAAATCCTGCAGCAAGAGTTCTGATGAAAATCAACAAGAGGGATCATATTTCTCCAATTTTAGCTTCCCTTCATTGGCTTCCTGTTAAATCAAGAATATAATTTAAAATTCGTCTTCTAACGGATAAAGCCCTTAATAATCAAGCTCCATCATATATCAGAGCTCTGATTACTCCGTATGTTCCTAACAGAGCACTTCGCTCTCAGACTGCAGGTCTGCTGGTAGTTCCTAGAGTCTCTAAAAGTAGAATGGGAGGCAGATCCTTTAGCTATCAGGCTCCTCTCCTGTGGAACCAACTCCCAGTTTTGGTCCGTGAAGCAGACACCCTGTCTACTTTTAAGACTAGGCTTAAAACTTTGACAAAGCTTATGGTTAGAGTGGCTTAGGTTATCCAGAGCCATCTCTGTAGTTATGCTGCTATAGGACATCGTCCATTTTTTCACTCTACTGAGTTCTTTTACTCTTCTCCAATTTTACATTATTTCAACTTTTTGTTCTCTCTAGTTACACCTGGTCTGGCATTCTGTTAGCTGTGACATCATCCAGGGGAGGCAGATCATCCACTACTACAATACAACATAGAAAGGATTCCTGGATCAATGTGTGCTTATGTGTCTCTGCTCTGTCTTTTCTAACCCCAGTCGGTCGAAGCAGATAACATTTCACACTGGTTCTGCTGGTTTCCCCTCCACTGTCACTTCATGCATGCTCAGTATGAGGGATTGCTGCAAAGCAATCAACAATGTGGCTCTACACTTTCAAGAGTGAATGCTAGCTTGATGCAATCTGTATGATTTGATTGAATTTCTAAAGTGCCTTCAGATGACATGTTGTGAATTGCTGCTATATAAATAATAGAAAAAAAATGAATTGAAGGATAACTGTTATAACCATGTCAACAAATACTGTAGATAGATATTCAGAGGGTCCTCTGAATATCTATCTGGTCCACATGCAGAATCACTCCAGAGACCAGTTAAAGTGAAGAAGGTTTTATTTACAATATGTGAAAGATTCAGTAAAGGGGTCAAATCACCAAGGTCAGCTCGGCATTTATGGAATCCACTTTCCAGCAGTGTCCCTCCATGCTGTGTTCTGATTTCTGTCCATTCACGCAACAGTTGTGAATAAATAGAGGAATTTACATCCTGGAGCTAAACTGCTGGTTGCAACAGTGTCCCTGCGGTCGGTTTCATCAGGAGTCTAACTGAGGGCACAGTCCCTCTGCAGAGCTGCAAGAACAGGAAGGGGAAGGGCAGATGCACGAAGAAGCACCAGATAAATCAGTAATGTTCTACAGTGCCACTAATTCTGAAAACAAGCTGGCGCTTGAACTGTTTCACAAGTCCTTTACATTCTGAGAGAGGAGGTGGCAGGAACGGAAAGCGAACACACCCTCACATACAGTGCTAAAATGAATTTCCCCTTTTTTTAAATGTCTCCTATTTTTGCTTCTTTGTCACATTTTTAGATAATCAAAAACGTTTAATATCAGACACAAATTACCTGAGTAACTAAAACACAATTTCAATAGAGAGAATTCCTCTATTCAAGGTAGAAGTTATCCTAAAAAACATTAGGACCCTGTGTTAAAAAGCAACTTCCCCCTAACCTAATGACTTGATGTGCCACTCTGCCAGCAAACATCACCATCAAGTGATTGTGATAACTGGAAATAAGTCGTTATCATCACACTGGAGGAGTCTTAGTCTTTCAAATTCCTCTTTGCATGTTTGTTTTTAATCAGACACACCAGAGGCTTTTTTTCTAGCATAGATGGCCAGGCCACAGCATCTTATTTAAATCTAGACTTTATTTGGCGACTCCAAAACCTTTGTTTTTTAGATGGATTAGCTGCTGTGTTTTGGATCATTGTCCTACTGCTTAACGCCATGTGTGCATGTTGTTGTCAATAACTGAGCAGAACTCATCAAGGTCCGGAAGCAGCCGCACATTATCACACTACCACTGTGTTTGAGTGTTGATCCCCAGCTTCCAAAACCTTTGTTTCACAGAATATTTCCTGTTTCACAGGTCGTTAAGCATAGCTTTTTTTCCATCAGTAAATTAAGTTCTCCGTTGAAAGCTGCCTATTTTCTCAGGTTATCTTAGTCCGATATTAAACTTTAAAAAGCTAAACCCGACAAAAAGACAAAAACTGCACAGATCTTGATGCCGATTTCACACCACTGTATACGACAACATGATTTCAGGATTAAAACATGTACATTTGAAAGAGCTTTACAGAAAATATTCTCATAAAGACAATTTGTTTGTATTGTGAGGATCCAAATGCTGACAGGAGGCAGTTATGATGATGCTGAAATATATAGTTAATGAGTAAAATAAAATACATAAAAAAACACTGGCAAAAGTAAGAAGCAGTCAGGATAAAGCCATGGGGGGATCAGAGAGAACTTTGGAAGACAACAGGAGGAACAGTAAAAAGATAAAAGAAGAATACAACACTGTATGAGAGGAAAGCAGATGTCTGAATGCAGAGGACAGGAAAACAGGTGAGACTGCAGCTTAGAGGCGAGTAGTTCCACAAGAATCAAGAAGGGGAAAAACATAAAGTAACCATACAGGGAAACACAGGAACCCAGTAAATGGAAACCTCAAAACAAAATTATAAACATGATGCAACAGAAAGACAGGAAAAGAAAAAAGGAACTCCAGAAAATAGCATGAGAAAGCACTAAGCCCACTAAACTTAAGAATTCAATGAATACACAATAATATAAAACTAAGCAACAGCCTAAAAGTAAAAAAGACTGCGACACCTGATAGAGGAAAAGGATGGGTACACCACAAGAAACTGAGTGGGTGAAGCAAGAGATGAGTCAAAAAGTCACTGAGGGCAGGACTTCCTTTCTATTTCAAGAGGTGGAGAAGGCGCCTGGTGCCCTCTCCGCAAGGTAAGAAGCCTTTTTCTGCATAGCTCCTGATTTCATTTAACAACAAGGATCTGATTCATTGAAGATTTAGCAATGGAAGCTTTTACTCTGTTTGTTAAAATTTTCTCTAGGTTTTTATTTTTTTTAGAACGGGCTGTAAGGGAGTATTAAATACATAACCTGTCTGTTTTGTTTCACAACTAGTCTCCAGTGCAACCTGCACAAGAACTTGATTAGAATTAAACAAACAAGAGCTTGTTTACCGGTATATGACAGATAATAAAGAGAAATAAGTAGTGTCATAGTTTAAAACAACCGTAATCAGCTATGCTTCCACTGTTCAGTGGCATCAAACTGTTCGCTCGATGCTTTAAAATACACTTCATTTCTGTAGTTATCATTGAAGCAACACTAACAATGAAAGCCTGTAACGAACAGACACTCATCTGATCCACTGCTGGGGTGAGACTGGACCAGCACAAACTGAAGAACACAACTCTTTGCTGTCCGAAACAAATCTTAGATGGTGAACATATTGCTTGTGTCAGGTTTGCCTGTTAATGACCTGCCAGTCTCGTTAGGTGGGGAAGTTTCTGTTGCTGACACAGGTTGCTCTGTTCTTTAAGCATCAAGGAATGTACTGTGAAAAAGAAATGATGATGTCTCTGATCTACTATTCCTTCCTTGCCAGTAACCTGTGAGCTTTGGACCTGGATCCCACCCAGCAGCCATGGTAGCTCATGGATCCAGACAGCGGTGCTTCCTCCTCGTCCTCATCTTCCTTTGCTGTCTCTTACTGCTGGTTTATCTCCTTTTGGGAATCCAGAAGCAGTACCCTACACCCAGTCCTCAGCGGAATCTCAGCATCTTGCTTTGGCACTGGCCTTTCGGACGGTCCTACAGTCTCACCGGGGACAAATGTCTTGAGATGAGTGGCATTGGCCACTGTTTCCTCACTGATGACAGGTCCACCTACCCGACCGCGGATGTGGTTGTGTTCCACCACAAGGAGCTGAGCAACGGTGCATCGGCTCTGCCCCAGAACCTGCCTCGTCCGGCAGCCCAACGCTGGGTCTGGCTGTCCCTGGAGCCTCCAGTTAACAATGCAAACGTCAAGCAGCTCGGTGGTGTCTTTAACTGGACAATGAGCTACAGGAGTGATGCAGATATACCTATTCCTTATGGAAAAACCCTTCCAGAAGCTGGAATACATGGCTTTCAAAGAACTTCAAACCATTCCTGCTTTGCCAGCTGGGTGGTCAGCAGATACAAGCCCGACCAGACTCGTGCTTATGTTTACCAAAGTCTGAAAAAGTACATCCCCATCGAGCTGTATGGAGGGTGGAACAAGAAGCGTCTCCCAGATGATAGGCTGCTGCCCACCATCTCAAACTGCCTGTTTTACCTGTCTTTTGAAAACTCTGAGTCAAAGGACTACATCAGTGAGAAGCTGTGGAGGAATGCTTTCCAAGCAGGCGCTATCCCAGTTGTTCTTGGCCCCAGTAAGGCCACCTATGAGGCTGTGGCTCCGCCTCACTCCTTCATCCATGTGGCTGATTTTACAAGTGTAGCAGAACTAGCTGCCTACCTGAAATATGTGGCTTCAGACAAGCAAGCCTATGAGGGATACTTCAAGTGGCACCAAACTCACAGGATCAAAACCTATACCGACTGGAGAGAAAGGCTCTGTCAGATCTGCCTAAAGTACCCCCATTTACCCAGCCTGAAAGTTTACCAGGACCTGGAGGGCTGGGTTAACAGCTAACATCCCCATTCCTCTTGCTGCCTCCAGGCAACAGAGCAAACATTGTGCAAGGTTTCACAATGTCCTTGGTCAGCCATGCAGGCCTGGTAAACAGGAAAGGAGTCATAACAGATCTCTGTGGTTGACTGCCTTAGATGTATAAAAAGGCTGAAGAGAGAAGAGACACATCTTCTACCCACAGTGACACGTTTGCTATAACCGAATCAGTCAAGCAGAAAATTCATTGAAACCTCTTTGCCAATTATTGGAGCCAGACCTCAGGGTGATGTGGAATGGGAGAGGTTCGGAAAATATCTAAATCTTTTTTTTTTTTTTTTTTTTGCTGTTTCCACCTTTATGATATTAGAAAAGAGACAAAAAAAGTCTACTGTCACAAATGATCCGCCATATTACTGTCGATGTTGCTCTGGGATGGGTTATGTCAGCAACTTATGGTCCAGTTCTTTTTATTAAAGCTTCTTTTTGAATTTAGATTATTAATTAGCATCATTGTATAGCAAGCTTATAACAAGCTTTGGAAAGGGAAACTGATGCAATTGAAAAACAGCAACATGCAGTACAAGATTTACATTAAATCAGCAATCCAGCTATTTTTTTCTCTGCTCACATATTACTCTGCTGAATGAACTTTAAGCTCAGTGTGACAGAATCCTTGTCACAGCTCATCAAGTATGCATAAAGCTAAAAGTTCAGCCCTCTGTCTGCATACTGATTGCCATCTGATCAGGCTTGTCACATAATCAGGCCTCCGTCCTCTGTCTGCTGATTTGGAGATCGCCTTCAGTTACTGTGAAGCTGTGAACAAGCTCTCACCTGGATTTACGCCAAGCTTTGCTGTTCAGCAATCAAAAGCCAAAGTCCTTGTTCCTCCTGTAGGTCCTTTTTGGAAGTTTTATCACTTCGCATATGATAGTTGGTTTGATTGGGAATTTTAATTTGCCAATAACGCTTTAGTGTACGTTAGATTTAACACAGTGTAATCCAGTTACTAACAGGGTTTTATGTAGATTTTCACCCATCATTAGTCACTTCCAAGTCATTCTGCTTTAAAAAGTAAAACAGCCAATTTAATAGCCGGTATTTTGACTAGTCAGGAGCATGCTGATTGTCAAGTAGAATGAGTGCAAAACCAGAACTTCATATGAACAGAATCAAGTACTTTTTCACACACTTGTGTTTCCCCTCCTCATTTAGGTCAAAATCTCTGCAGTCAATGAGAAATTAATCTTAGAATAAAAGCTTAAAAACTTCTGACCATTAAGTCCCTAAGCAGCTATGCTGAAGCTGCTTGAGCTCCAACAACAGGATCATTTCACCCCTTTACCAAGTGTAACATGCGGTATGCTGAAAAATTACAATAAAAACCAAAGTAAACAAAACAGAAAGATAGTACAGCTACAACAAATCCATTTCAGTATGAAAGAAAATCCCAGATATATTTTAAAATGGAGACAGGCCCACACAGTGTGTAGAGTTGATCATCTGCAAAGCCTTATTAGCTCTGTATGATGAGTCAGCTCATCTATTAAAGGGCGGGTTCAGAAGTGTTTGGAAGGACGTGATGTTCTGTGAAACTATTATCCGTTAAAGTTCCCTTACCTGTTGTACAGACCTCAGCATTTTATTGCCCACATCGGCCATCTGATTACCTTTGAGCAGCCCTTGAACGCCATCGATGCACCATGTTCATGCACGTTAGCAAATGTGTTGAACAGCATTCAAGAAATTAACAAGACTAAAGACCCATTTGCAAATGTTTTTCCTCTCAAGGCGCACCACAACGGGGAGGATCGAGAACATCATGGGGAATTTTAAAGTGAATGCAAGGTAAAATGACTGCAATTAACCCAGAATAGAAACTGATATATTTGCTTTGTATCGTTCATCGGGAGAGGTTGTACAAGTCAGCGCTTCAATTAGATATGTTGTAGATGTAACTAAACTGGTTAATTTCATCGAAGGCAAGAGCACTGCACCACAGACAGTTTGTTTTACTGTTGGAGGGGTTAGTATGGCATTGGATGTCAGACTACCAGAGCTCTGTGATACAGCTCAGCCTGGGCAAGATGCTTAAAAGGGTTAGGGTTGAGCAGAGATTCAAGAGTTTTGTGAAAAGAAAGACAAGGGCTCCATCCGAATAGCCTTACTAAAAGCTCCTAGCTATTGTTCCATAACCTTTCATGTGGTCAACAGCAAGAACACTATCGTGGGGAGGAAAAGCGTTCCGGATTGCTGTTCCAATCTGGGACAGCCTTTAACTCCAACGTCATTACGTGATGGAAACGCTCATGGATGATGCAAGTCAAATCTGAGAGTACAGCCGAAGATGAACTATAAAGTGTTCGATCTCTGTTCTCCGGACATTTTCGTTGATTTCCATGAGGGGGCTGTGTTTATACGTCATGTCACGCAAAGGATTGTGGGATACCTTAAGGCCTCTTGGCACCGGTAAGGGACGTCGCCAGGTCCCTAGGCAAAACTAGCTGTGGGAGAAAGCATACAGGCTCCTTTTCCTACCTCCTTCCTTACTGACTGCACTATTCAGACAGCACTTATCATGGGGACTGCTGATGCACTTCCACTTTAGCTAAAGAGTCCTTACTCAATAAGGGTTTTCAGATGGAAACAAGGACATCCCAGAGCCCTCAGGAGCTCCCTGGATGGCAGATCTGGCCTTTGCTGTTGATGTGACTGTGCTAATGAATGAACTAAATACTAAGCTGCGAGGCAAGGGCCTCTGTGTAGACGAAATGTACAGCTTGGCGACAGCTCTCCTACCAAGTCAATAGGAAGGCAACGTTCTCACTGACATGTCGACACTGGAAGAAGGTACACAATGAGCTAATCACCTCCATTAGTGATCTTCCAGCTTAGGGGCGCTGCATGGAGAGTTTTCAAAACTTCAAAACAGTTTGGAGTGAAATGCACCTGATTTCTTCTCCCGTTACTTATAGTGTGAATAATAACACACCAGGCGACGTCCAGCTGAAACTCAGCAGTCTGATAATCTACTGTCAGAACATTTTAAATCACTATCACAGACAGAGTTTTATCCCTCAGTAAAAGAGGAAATCTTTCCACACCTGAGGAGGCCTGCTCAGAGGATGTTGGTTCCCTTTGGATCTTCCTACATCTGGGAACAGACCATCTATGTAATATCTGATCCTGATCCCAGTGATGATCACGTGTGTGCTGTCCTTCACATGTCCACCTCAGACATTCAACCTGACTGCAGCAGAAGTCCAAAAACAGCTAGATTTCTCCCACTAAACTTTAACGCCTAATTGTGAGGAAACTTCATTTATTTTTCGTTGCTTTAATAAATAAAACGTCAGGCTTTCAAATTTCATTTGTATTGTTATTGATATGTTAGACCAAAGAATACATTTTCCTCATGTTTTCTGCATTTTTATATAGGGTCTATCCATTTGTATCTTGTAAATTGTATGTTCAGAAGAATACTGACTTTGCTGAAAAGGTAGAGATCTCAGAAATAGTTGTATCAAAAATGTTACATTGGGAGTTATAGGGTTATGAGAACAGAGGTAGACCAAACAGAAAAAACACTGGGTGCAGTTGTTGATGTTTTGCATAAAGTTAATGTAATGTTGGGCTTTAAAACTAGTCAATACAGTGTTGATGCCATTTCATAAATCCTGCAGAAATGAATTTTCTAAATTGCTTCTCAAAATGTTAAATAGCACAATTATTTTGTGTTTCAGATTTTCTTAATAAACTATTTGACAGAAAGTTTGACATGTTTCCATCTTTGTTAGTTATGAATGAAACTTGATTTTCTATTTTACATTATGTTGAATAAACATAGCAAAAGCTGAAATTTCTGAATGTTGTTTTGTACAGAGGGTCATACATAAATTATGTATGGAGCCCCTTTTGGAGAAATAATCTCAGTGACCGCTGCATTTCCAGCATTATCAAAATATAATCTTATTCTCATTATTTTATTATTGTTGTGTACCTGTATACAAAGCAGCACAAAAACAGAGCAACCCATCACTTATACATATGTAAATATTGACTTTCTGTTCACTGCACTGTATTTTGGTCAAGTTTTGCATTAAGAAAAACCCCAAAACCTTCCTCACATTTCCATACAGGGCCAGCAGATGTCATTCTTCTCCATCCTTGTTTAAAAGGTCCATCAAACAAGAATACACCATTTGTTGGTAGTTTAAATATGTACTGTACAACAGAGCACAACATTAAAAACATGCAACAACCCACCCCCTGAACTAAATGGTTTCTCATATATAAACTATCGCTTTATTTTAAAGTGATATTCTCCAGAGAGCTTCTTCTGAAGATTTATCCCTGAAGTGTTTCTCATCAGAGTTTATGCAAGGCAAGTTTATTTATGAAACACTTTTCAGTAACAAGATGATTCAAAATGCTGTACATGAAAAAAGACTTATTACAAAAGAGTATTACAGGGTAAAGAAAAACATTAAAAAAAGCAGATTGTAGTGGAAGAAATATTACATTCTAAAAGTTACCATGTAACTTGAAGATTTTAAACATTGGAAACACAAAGTAGTAAATATAATCAAATCAAATATTATATTCTCTTTTCCATGCTTGCTAGCATCTTTCTGCTTGTAAAGGTCATGGAGAAGTGGGATCACGTTGATCAAACTAGTCCAGACCATCTCAGCTGAACTGAAGTCTGGAGACATTGGAAACCTTTCCTCGTTGTTCTGTGGTCCACTCCTGAAACTCACATGCTGGTGCTTGTGTTCGGCCACAGTGGACGTGGCCCTTCGTGCCGGTCCAGACCAGAAACACAACACTAGCCTTTGTATGGAGGGTATGAGCCAAAGCTGCACCTGTGCGTGATTTCTCTTCTGCCTCCTCTAAACAACTACAGGGTTTCCTGTAGAATTTAAACTGGGATTATGTCTGTTCCTCGAAAAATGAAGACAAAAGCAGTTTTCACATAAGATCTTATAAATATTTATTCTTTTATTACCGCTCTGATATATGTACATGCAAGCTAAACATAACAGGAACACATAAGGAGGCCAAAGACAGTCAGTATCAAAGGTATTTACTTGTTCTAAAGTCCCTTCACAAAACTGTCAATCCAGCAGAGAACAACTAAAAGAAAAAAAAACAAGGTTCAACATGACAATTTGTTCTTTGCCTTCTGTGCCCCATGAATCGTCCATTTTGTTCCAGAAGCTGTCCGTTTGGCTAAACTAGTCCGTTATACCCTGAATGATGCGTCTACTGAAGGTGTTTCTGTGCTGGGTCCTGTCTGGGAAGTGTGGCGGCAACATCCAGGCTCCTTCTCACATCTCCATTGATGATGAGGCAGAGCAATGAGTTCATTCTGCATAGCTTTCGTGCCTCACACGCGGCACAGCCCATCCTGACTGCAGTAAAATCTAAGAGCTCTGCTCCGGAGCAGCTACATACAGGCTCGCGTCCCAGCTGCCCACATCCCAGCTCAGACATCTTAGCTCTTCTTTAGCAAAGGAAAAGCAGAGAGCATTGATCTAAGGTGAAGGGTGGGTAACAATGCTCACAGCAGCTTTACAAAATACACTTCTGTCCATTCAAACACATCACTTAAACAAGACAGCTATATTCATTAGATCCAAATGCCTGCACTACAACTGTTTAACTAAAATATCCACTTTGTTCTCAGCTGGCTGAGTCCACAGAGGAATAGTCACTAAGACAGGAGTCAGAAAAACAAGACCTTTTGTCGTGTTCTGACTGTTCGCTGCATTCGGGTCAATGAGGGGAAGCCCATCAACACAAATACTTCTCTGCAGAGCAAGTGGGGACCTGGATACTCTTTTGTAAGACACTGTTTTATTTGAAACCTTTAAAAAAATCTAAATAAATTGCAATAAAAATGTTCTACTTTCACCTTCCTGTTATGTTTGAATGTCATTCCTCCACAGCCGTGATAAGCATATTCTTGGGGGTCAGTAATGTTTCAAGCTGGCCAGTTCAAACACAATAAAATATTAACATTTATTTCTGTGGCCTATTTAGAAATTGTGGCAGTAGTTGACTATGTTCAATAGTCAACTACTGCTGAATATGTTGACTTTAAAAACATGTTCTTAGTGAGGACTCAATAGGTGAGGACATTTGCATGTTTACTACAGATGCTCCGAGATATTGGGCTGTAACCGGAATCGGGCAATTTTGCGTTTAACCTGACCTGAAACAGCTGGTTGAAGGCCCAAAGTTTGATCTGCTTCCAATCAGCGAAACCACCCCATCTAAGCAACACCAGGTCAAACCGACACCACTCTTTGGTGTGGAAGCTATAACTTTTAGATGAATGGTCAACGTAGCTTTCAGCACCAGTGAGGTGTTTTAAAGTGAATTTGAAATAGAGCGGAGATGTAAAAAGCTATTTGTCCATTTTTATGACATGTCAACACGCCTGAGGTTTATTCCAGCTGTGAGAAAGAGCTTTCAGCAAGTAACAGGAAGCCTGACCAGAGCACAGTTAAGTATTACTGTTATTTTCTTTGACCTTCCAACTTCTGTCATGTGACAGTCTGGATTTGGAGATGTCGGCAGCCTTTCACAGTTAACCTCTAGGATGTACACTCAGACAGTGTGGCTAACTATGCCAACAACAATATATGCTAAGAAAATATTCTAAGCACAGTGTCATGACTTTGTCTTTGCTTTTAAATAGTAAAAAACATTTTATGTTTTTCAGCTAATTTCTCACACCTAAAGCCTTATTTGTCTAATACAAATCCTTAATGAATGCTCACAGTAGGCCAAAAGCAAAATAATTCTTCAACTGCATCGGTTTCTTAAATACAACAGATTACTTACATTGAATTTAAAAAATCTGCAGGCATTTCAATGTTTCAGTAATTTATTAAATGAATTATTATGAATATCAATAATTGAAATATTAATCATTGGTATGTTAAATGTAAAATTACAAAATTTGAACTAATTATCCTCCTGTGGATTCAGGATATCATGTATTTATTTATTTCTTTATCTGTCAGCCTCGGCCATTAAAGCCAATCAGCTGGGTCAAGACTGAGGCAGCCTGGTGATTGGTCAGAAGGTAAACTCCAAAGCAGATTAACAAACCGAGGAGCTGTAGTTTAAAATCATTTCATGATGGATTGTAGCAAGTTTGAAATAAAATAAATACTGAGATACATGGATAAGAAATCCACACAGAATAAGTGTATGAAAGTGTTAGAAATTAGATTTTAGTATTTAGATTATTGTATTTAGTAAATTGTTGAAAAAGTATAGGCATAAGGATACAATCAAATAGATTTTATGTAATCGTTACCGTTTTAGTTAAAACATCATATATATGAATTCTAATTGGAATTTATTGGTTGGATTCTGGCACTTCTGACCCTCTATTGACAGGAAAGCTAGGGAATAAATATTTTTAATGCTGTTTATACCTTTCATAGTATTTAAAGAGAAGGAATTAGAGTTGGCTAAAATCAGTAGCAGCAGGCTACAGCTGTGATAAAACTGAAATTAGAGATTGGCCACGAGAATCTGATTGGTGCATCTCTAGTTTTTTGTTTTTATTAATTTATTTTATTAATTTCTTTTTTATTTACAAACGTTCTGCAGCTGTGTGGCTTCCCCCTGCTTTCCCCTTCACTAAAACGCTGCCATCTGAAAATAAAAGCTGCAAAGACCATGGAAATATATTTGGACCCTGGTGGTTTGTACTTGTGTGGCACAGCTCATCTCAGCTGTGTAGATCCCTGAAAAGAAAGAAAGCAGCAGCAGAGAGTTTGTCCCAGCATTCAGGAAGCCTGGGGATCCAGTGACTATTTACACGTCACTAAACCTTGGGGACAAGCCATGTTGGTCAAAGACCATATGTACACTATGGACTCTGTATTTCAGAGCTCAAATAGACTTTTCAAATTTTACTTTGAAATCATTTATACACATACAGTATATGTATAAGATATATATTAGCAGCAAGTTTGAGGTACAAACCTGAAAAAAAATCTGGAAATGCATATTGACTGGTTTGTTACATAGCATCATCATTTCATGCATAGAGGAACTGGACTGAGAACACAGAGCTACGTAACATTCTGATACAGGTGAGGATGCTGCACGGAGGCGTGCTTGTTAAACATTAAAACTGCTCGTTGTTAAAATCAAAACAAAACCTCATAATAAAACCAAAGATGGCCGTTAGAACTCAGTGAACAAAGGAGCATTTACTGATGAATAAATAAGGACAGCCAGAAATCAATTCAGAGTAATACTGGAACCCAGCGGCGGACCAACACTAATTCATCCCATCCGTGTGTTTCCTTCCAGACTTAACATGCTCAGATTTACAGCTGGACTGAAAATGAAACAGAACAGAACAAGGTGGCAGAGCACGAGACTCACATTCAGTCAGGCTTCAAACATGAACCCAACACTCCATGTGCATCTCCCTCCTCCTCCTCCCTGTACAGGACCTCAGTCTGTCCCGCTGTTCAGAGAGGCTGGACTCAGTACAGCAGTGCACGCTGAGTGTGTGCGTGTATGTGAATTCAGGGAGCCGTACACACAGGCGCTGCATTTGAAGTGGGAATCGCGTGAAGGTCCAGGTTTATTTGTGGAATCTCTGCAGGTAAAGGTTGGAGTCGTCAAACAGCGGGTTCTTCACCTCCATCTCTCCTGTCTGAACAAAAACAACCCAATTTAATGATAAGAAACTACCGATACCATCTACTACATTGTTTAGATTAAATGTGCTAAAGTATAGTTTCTGTTTCGAGTGTCATTTCCTTCTAAAGAGGTTATTTATTCAATAGAGAGGAGTTTTGTGCTCAACTCATTCAGGTACCATGAAAGTGTCCTCTGCAGTGGGACGCTTAATCCCAGACCTGCATCAATCTGTACCTGGCAGGAACTTCCTCATACCTGCCTTAACAACCAATGAAATAAAGCTACTTTCTAACATCCTCTCACAGTCGACTGTACGAAAATACAGTTATGTGGCTCTGATGAATATTATCCATCAGTTTGAGCTCGTTCAGATTCATTTTGATTTGATCAGGAGCCGATTGTCACATATTCCCCAAGAGCCAACTACTCCAAACAGGGAAAAGAATCAGGATCAACTGAAATGTTAAAGGTGTAAAATAAAGCCTTAATTAAAATGATATAACATTCAAAATAAATGAAACCTGGACTTTAAGCATTTTATTATTATTTACATTTGAAACCACAAAAAGGAATAACTTTTTCAAACTGTCTGAGGTTAACTGAGAATAATAAACTTTTATTGTTTTAGGTCAGTGTCACTATGTGATCGGACTCCTGAGCTGTCTACAACACTGCCTGACTGTAATGTCGAAACTAGAAGTGCATTCATGTAAGGCAGCCCGCGCCCGGAGTACACGCTAGCAACAATAAACCTAGTCAGTTAATTCAATATGAAACTTCCGTTTATTTTGGCCTTATGTTAGAAACAGGACATTGTCATCCAACTACTCTGTCCTCCCAACAAAGACGGCTAGCTCCCCCTCTCAGGAGAGGATGTGATGTTAAGGAGGAAACACACCAGACGCGTTGCAAAGCGCAGTCAATAAAATACACCAGAAGCATAACGCTACGCGGCGGCTAAATTACATTGAAGTTCAAATTTCAGACGCGTATACGCTCCTGTTTGGCAGAGTCGTCGAAGATAAAGCGCATTGGATGATGTAGTTTTGACAAGGTAACAAACTAAAATATGCAATTTCTAATCAGATATGGTCAAGACACAGACTTATAGGTGATCAAAACATAGGCTATATTACTGATAACATAATACCTTACCCATAAATTACTGATAATCTGTCCTTCTTCAATAACTTACCCATGACTAAAGTTCTTCTCTCCACAGAATCACGCAGCTGTGTACTTTGCACTGTGTGGTTTAATTTTACACTTTTAAAGACACGCTCGTAAGCCGTGCCACTTAGTTACGTTGCCAGAGTATTTCCTCCTGAAGGTGACCAGATGCAATGCAGACGTGGGGCGGGGAAGGTGCGTTCGGCAAAGCTCTACTACGTCGGGGCAGCGGCAAGACCAGGGAAATACCTCTTGTTGAGCCAAACTTTTTAACTCCATCATGATAAACTGAAATCGGGGACATTTCCCTACATCTGGTGCGCCTCGTAGCCTAAAAAATACAGTAATAAATCAGCCAAGATATCAGGAAGAGAACTGTAGACCTCCACAAGTCTGCTTCCTGTTTGGGTATATTTTCCAGAAAGCTGAAGGTTCCTTGGTAATTTCTTCAAGCAATTCTATGCAGCATGAAAATGTCCGGCCATCATGCTGTTCTGGAAGGAAACGAGTTATCTGTTTCAGAGATAAAGGTGTTTATTCTGGGAACATGTCATTATCCACAGTGAAACAAGACCTGGACCAACATGGGCTGAACAGCCACTCAGAGAAGAAGAAGCCATTACTCCAAAGGCATCATGAAAAGACAGATTAAAGTATGCAAATCCCCACAAAGACAAAGACTTTCATTTTGGAGACATGTCCAGTAGTCCTATGAAGTTAAAGCAGAAATGTTCACCTACAATCACTTTTGTTACATTTGGACAAAAGAGGGCAAGCCTGAGAACGGCACCCATGGTGGCATCATGCTGTGTTGGTGTTTTTCTGCCAGCAAAGTAAAGCCTGGGGAACCAGGTTTTCTCAGTTGGACAACGACCTTGAACATACCACCAAATTAGTCCCAGAGTGGCTTAGGGACATCAGATGCAATGTTTTATAGTGGCTATCACAAAGCCCCCCAACCTCATCATCTGATGGGTCACTGGCAGCCCTCAGCACTTTTTTCTCCAAGTAGTGTGTTTACTCACCGGCGCCAGCCCAGGACACTCGTACACGGTGAAATCTCCATCCTCATTCTCCTCGTCTGTCGATGCTCCCGAGTCAGGAAGCCTGGGCTCATCCCTGCTTCTGTAGAGGTCACACACACACATGGTCATTAAATATTTAGCAGAGATGACACAGATTGGACGGAGCAGGGGGGGCAGGCAGGGAGGAGCAGAAAGCAGAGCCTTAAAAGATACACGACGCATGAGGTGACTCACTTTTCCAGGGAGAGCATCTGCTGCTTCTGGTGCTGGTAGTGGTACATTTGGGCACTGTGGGCCAGCTTCTTGTCCCCAGGCTACGAGACAGCAAGACGTCAGATCAACAAGCAGTCAAAGTGTACACCTGACCTTTCCTTAGCAGCAGGAGCATGTGTCTTTGAGTCACCCGCTTAAGCTGCACCACTGTTTCCAGGGCAGTGGCCTAATAAATACTTTGGTTTTGCCTTTAACTAACCCGCTGCTGGGCACAGTATACTATGCAAGCAACTGAAATAATTAGAAAAGCTTTTTTTTAACTTTAGAGGAGATATCTGTAGCAATACATACATACATACACTTCTACAAGCACATGAAAATTAAGAACGCCGTCTTTCAGTTGTTAGTTGTCTTTATGAGGACTTCATTAACATCAACTATTCAAAGATTGGGCCAAACTGAGCCTGAACAATGCTGATGCTCATTAGAAAGAATAACTGAACAGGTACGGCCTGTTTAGGAGAAAGCATGCCCCCTTTTTAAAGGATATGCCAGCACATGCTACGTTTAGAGAGTTACATCTGAGTTATCAGAACAGTCCTGTGTGCAGATTTGCCGAGCAGCAGCTCATCTTTGTGATCTACCAGTAGCTGTGATCACAAGATTTACATGGAAAAAAACAGATGACAAATGTAGCCATCGAAATAAGCTGAGCTGCACCACACCCGTCCTTACAGTACTCTGGCAAAAACAGAACTAAAAATTATTTTAAATTTTCTTGAAATGAGTGTATTTGTACTTTATTTGAGCAGGTAAATAAGATAATCTGCCAATGGAATAAGATTTTTGCAATTAAAATAGGAAGAACTCATCTCCATCAACTTATTTCAAGTGCATTATATCTAATTATCTTATTTTAGGGGTAAGAATACTCTTTCCATTGGCAGATAATCTTATTTACCTCCTCAAATAAAGCACAAATACACTCATTTCAAGATTTCATTTACTTATTTTTAGTTCTGTTTTTTCAGTGCAATGTCTGATTTCCTTTGTTTACCCTGATATAGTACGGCACAGGAACATAATTACATGTTTTTCAAGGGAACTAAGAGTCTTGTCCATGGTTATCAAGTTCTACTCACAAAGGTGGCCATGGTTTGGGCTTTTATCACACCATAGGCAGGGTAGTCCACCTTCTGAGTTAGACGCACCCCTTTCTGCAGTCTGAAACAAAAGAAACCAAAGAATGGTGAGACATGCTTGGAGCTGAGAAAAGTCCAAGCTGGAAAGGAAGAGAACTAAGAAGAGGCATCTTACCTGACCCAACAGACTCCTGCTATGACCAAGGCTAGCGAACCCGCTGCGATGAACACACTGCTCATAACTGACAACACATAGAAACAAAGGATCAGAGGGAGGGGATGAGTTGCAGGTCTGCGACTGTCTGAGGAAGACATGATCTCTGAGAGCTGCAGCCTCCGCACTGAAGACAACAGCTACCACACTGATGCAGCGTGGTAAAACCAATGAACAGTGACAGATGGGCTCAGTCACAAGACTTCAGAGCGGGCAGCACTCACAAAGAACATCTTTGAACTAGGACACAGGGTTGTGCTTGGTGACGTTGTTAGAATGTGTCGTTACGTCAAGAAGATGGATGTTTTACAACCGCTTCCATCTAGTCAAAGTAGGGCCTGTCCTGTTTCATAAGACAGACATTTCCTAACAGTTGTAAGAAAAATGTTCAGGTCCAGAAACAGGCAGAGGGAGGTGCGTTTGGTTGTGTCTAACGGATTATAGGAAATCAAAACCATTCTGGCACTTCGTCGCTCTGCATCCAACCTTCAGCTTGAATCCCACCGATCAGCTATGGAATCAGGAACCATCCAAAGCTGTCAGGTTCATTATGAGAACAACAATTTCTACAATGTGTATCTAAGTGATTTTCCTACTGTCTGAATCCCTCTGTGCTGTCCTCAGGGTCGCAAACAGTTCTTCGTGGCTAACGGAGACTTACTGATGAACATGTGGTCGTTGGAGGGGTGGGCGGTGATGAGGGGGTCACCGAGCAGACCAGGGCTTTGGTTGGTGGTAGAAGGTGGAGCTGTAGTGTTGAGTGGAGTGCTGAGGCTGGTGGGCTGCTCTGTGGAGGATCCTCTGTTCATGGAGCTGGGCTCGATGAACTGCTTTACCTTGAGGTTCGGTGAGGCTGGGGCTGAGACACAGGGAGACAGGCTTGGACCATTGATCGCACCAATGATGTTGTGGAGCAATAAAAAAGCAGGAGAAGACTTTCAGGTACCCGTCATCCTGGACTCAGTCCTCTGCTCACTGATGATGGCTGACAGGAAGTCAATCTCCTCATCTAGCTCAGGATAAGCCCTCGCCTTCCCTGCAGTAAAGCAAAGTCTAAAATCAGACCGCCTGGAGACTGGAATCAGACAATTTTATATTTGTCTGGCTCTGATTGCTGATCGGCCACAATCTAGAATCTGGACCTATTTGATCAGAAAATTGTCAAATAACATGCATTGTAACATGCATTGGGCTGCCTGCAGACATGCCTCAGTTTTCCCTGGAGTTTAGCCACACTTTGTTGTGAAAGAGTAGCTGACCTTTAACAGAGTGCTTATGCTTTAATGTTACACTTAAATGTTTCAGATCATCAACCAAAAGCTAAACCTAGACAAAGTGAACCAAAGTAGACACAAAAAGCAACTCTCAAATAATGATTTCAATCATAAAGGGGAAAAAAGCTGTCCTAACTAACATAGCACTGTACAATTGCCTGCCTTGGATTAACCGCTTAGGTTTTGGTTCCGTTTTACCAGCCATAACCAAACCTGGTTACTGCCAGACCTGAGATCCCCAAAGGAAGCAGATTCCACATCAAACTCCTTCGCCTCCTTTGGTGGGAATTAGAAACTATGGTTTGAACGGGAGTTAATGCAGTTTCTGGGCTGTTTGGCGCTATAAAAGCTAAAACAATCAATCAATGTTTTAAGTGCTTGAAAATCATCCCAGACAAGGCAGCTAATTAGGTGATATAGCTGCTTGGTCACTGAATTGCAAAGCTAAACAGAGAAATGAACTGAGGGGACCATTATGTCAATATTTCTCATTATACTGTTGAAAGTCAACCAGCAAGGGCAATTCCATGTTATAGTTTGACTCATCTGTCTTTAAATCCAAGCACCTTAAACTCCAAATACATTTGTTTGCTCCAATCATGTTTTTACTGTTCCGAACACTGCAGAATTCCATAAACTCCCAGTCTAACCACATACACCCAAAAGGCTGGTGCTGCCATGGGGCAAGGGCTCTGTATCTGGATGTTTGAGTCTACAGAAACTGTCTGTCAACTGAAAAAAGAACGTAAAGAACAAATGAGAAACACAGTCACTGAGATCTATCAATCTGGGAAGGGTTACATTCATCTCTGAAACTTTGAGATCCCAGTGTGGTGACTTTAGACAGGAGTAGCCACACTACCACATTGGCAAAATGCTCTTTAGACTCACAAATCAAAGTTTGAACTTTTAGGACGATGTACATTAGATTTGGTGTAAAACTAAAAATATTTCAGAAAAACATACTTTTTGTATCGATGGCAGCTGTTGCCACTGAGGGAGGTGCAACCAGTTTTCCATTTAGTTTGGTTCTTTTTTCCCCAGAGGGTCAAGTTGCTTTGGAGAGCTTCTTTTAATATTTTTATTTTATTTGAAAACATTGTTTGTATTTACTCCAATTTTCTGTCTGACATGAAAATGAGTGATTATCTGAGACGTAAAAATGAGACAAAAAAAGCAAAAAAGAGAAGAAACCTGTAACAGGGCAAACACTTTTTTACAGTACTGGGTATTTTGGGAAGGTTTACATTTGAATATAGAAGGATTCATACCCAGCCATCACTGTGTCTCAAGACGTCTCAAGATGTCTTAATAAGAAGAATTAAGACGTCTCAAGACATTTGTGCACATCAAGACATCTTAGGACATCTTAAGACAAAAATCTGAAGACATGCACCCATGTCTTAAGACATGCAATTGGAGGAAATCAGATGCTGTCAGACAGTATTTTGTGTCTTGAAGACATTGAGTGTCTTTAGATGTCTTAAGACATCTTTTTTTGTCTTAAGACATTCAAATCTTAAGATGGCTTAAGACACCCTTTGCAGCCTGTCTCAAAAGCATGGCCAAGCTATCTTGTTTTAACAGGAGTTTTATGATTATAAAATTTGGGGGCAAAAAGGGAAAATATGGGCATCATAAGTTGTGTTGCCTTTCAGGCATGAATCTGAAGGGACCTTTGTTTTGAAGGAGCTCTTATTTTGAAGGGCAGTTTTTACTAACATTCCGAATCTCAGGTTTGTTTTCAGTTAGTAAGACAGTTAGTACGGCAGTTGGAGGTTAGCAGAGTTCACATTTTTACTACATTTCTGTATTCAACTACCTGAATTTATCACTGTAAACATCACAGAGGCAACATCGTAAGTTGATAATTACATAATAACATTTATAAGTTTATATGTACTACGCATTGGGGAGCAAATTGATATGTTGGCCTGGGCCACCCTATGATTGGTGACTGCAGCCGCTTTGAGCGACACCACCAGAGGACTTGGGTAGGTACATTTTCAGTACATTTCATATACTAGTTCCTGAAGCTGTTTGAAGCTCAGTCTTGATATTTTTGTTGTACTTCAGTTATTGCTCATAAAAGTATTGAAAAATTAATGGTGAAGAGGATTGCTGTGTTGGATACGCTTTGCACACTGTCAACACCAAATGAGGAAACAGCAGAAAATACATCTGTCCCCGGGCTTCCAGGCTACGCCCCGGTTTACAGGCCATCAGGATCAGCCACAGTGATATCTGCAGCTGAACTTCATCAAAGACATGGGCTTGGTAGGTAAATCTATGTTACAAAAATAAATTACTAAAATAGTTGTATTATTAAAATATTCTTGGATTCTCCATCAATAATGACTAAAAAAAGGTAACAAAATTATTTTATTTATTGTAATTAATTTCTTAACAGGTTTGCACCTTGGAACCCAAATGCCAGGGCTATCCCACCTGAAAGTGTCAAAAATGATGCGCCAGCCAGACCTCATGGAGAGAATGGGGGATAGAGTCCTGACACAAGAAGAGATCTTACTTGGCCCAAAGGTGGGACTCATGTAGTTGATCTCAATTCAGTACAGGAAAATACAGATGAATAAATATTAATTATACATTATAATGTACTGTAAGCACTGTCTTCTTGTATAGAAACATAACATAATTTGCTTTTATTCCCAAGGTTTGGATAAGGGGAAGCATATCATCAACATCTTTGACAACCCTCTCTCTGGGCAACCAGAGAGATGCATTAAACACCAAACTGCCACACTGTCCCCACAAAAATATAAGTATGTTAACAATGTTTATCATTTGTGTAATAGCAGTAGTAATGTACTGAATTCAGAATATTTTTTCCGCCAAATTCATAAAAGGATAGTACAGAGCAGCAATTGTACCAGCAACAAAACATACTGCATAGCATTTCCCAGAAGCTGTGCATCATTTTGTGTATTAGACCCTTGGATATTTATCTAAAAAAATGGAATACGCCTTTTATAATATACCTTTTTTAATGAATGCAAGTGTTTTAAAAATATTTTATCTCATTCACAGATTTGATGTAAAGACTCTCAAAGTTGGCTCATTTGTGGAGATAGCCCCCTTCAACCCAACCCATGTGAATGATAGTGACAGGCAACCAGTGAAAATCACAACCATATGGGCTACAATCTCTGGTAAAGTTACATCTTGAATATAATGTGTAAGCAGGATTATAGAGAAACCGGGCAATGTAAACCTCATAGCATAATGCATAACACTAGGTTAAGTTAGAGTTTTACTAGAGATAATTGTTGTATCCCATGGCTACATGCACAATGTTTCTCCCCAGATATTCCACTGGTCCTGTTTGAGGGTACCACTTTCTGCAACGCACAGAAGACCCACTGACAGGCTGCTAACAGTATCAAGAAGGGGAAAAAAATTATTTTTCCAACATCAGCCTTCACTGACACCCTCCTGTTCCTCCACCACAAATGCTTCTGGGAGCCAATTGAAAACCTAGGAATCGGGACAAAGTCTGCTGCCACCAATGGACAGTACTGTCAATTAGTTGAAAAAAAATCCTTCACAATCCAAGGAACAAATTGCATCTTAGAAACGCATATCCACACTCTATATAAGAGTAACCTTACCAAACACACACACACACACACACACACACACACACACACACACACACACACACACACACACACACACACACACACACACACACACACACACACACACACACACACACGTAACTTGATGTCAATTTTGTAAACCTAATCCTCTTAACATGATCATACTATGTGCAATAATTGCAATACATTGAACTGTATTTTCCTATGTTTTATTAAATACTCAGTGTGTCATATGGGGTTTGTCATTCTTTTCTATAAACAAAAAATATATAAATTATTACCAAGGAATAGTGGATAGTGATATTTTACTAAATTTTATTTCCAAGACATCTTGAGACATCTCAAGCCATCTCAAGACATCTTAAGACCATGTCTATAGACACGTCTTATAGACACGTCTTGATTTACCAAGACATCTCAAAAATGTGTCTTGAGACACATCTTAAGGCGTCTTGAGATGCGGTGATGGCTGGGTATGTTATTGAGCGTGTCGCCTTGGAGCTCCAACTGGTTTTCAGATGCCATGGAGCAGCATTCAGCAGAGCCATGTTTTTAAGAGTGTATTAGCCTACTCTTATAATGACTGTTTTCATGCCTGACCCTGTTAAAGATACACTTTCCCTAGAGAAGGCGCTGTTAGTGCTTAACAGAACAAAAACATGTTTCATTCCTTAAATTAGCTGTCATTTTCAGGAGCCCAATTCTTTCAACGGCTCGCAGTAGAGAATGAAATGCCCAGACCTTACAGTTCTGTCACAGTGTAGTAATGGCCATATCCTTTAGCCTGGCCTGCAGCAACGTGTGAGTTTAAGGTGTAAGCACACATCGTTTACGACCAAGTGAAGAAATCTGGGTCAGTCTGTTACTTTTTAAGGACTTGAATGGAGTTTTTCAAATTTAACACTGTGTGTCTTTGAAAGACCCTGAAGAATTCCTCTGTAGCATTGGGTTGTTTGTAAGACGAAAAAGCATTGCTCCATATTACTATTAACTACACAATAAATCACAGAACTATTGTTGCAACATGACTGCATGCAATATGCAGATCGCCTGTATATAGCTGGTGACACTATGCAGCATAAAAGGTTTTGTAATGTGTTCAAGTCATTAAGAAAGAGGTGGTTTCAATGGCAGAATGCACTTCTGCCATTGAAATAACAATGTCCTTATGGAAATAATACATTTAGCTTTAACTTTTTTCCTAGCAGCTGGATACACTACTCATTATATGACTTTTACATTTGCTATGAACCCATAGCAGAGAGACATTAGCATTTTTATTTATCCATTTACTGCAGGTCATATAATTATCGCAGTTTCACCCAATATATTCACATATGGCTTGTTTTCCTAATATTGGACAGTCCTACTATGTTTATGCAGACAGAAAAAAAGGATTTAGCTGTTTTTTATGGCTCTCAAACTAAGACCTAAATCCGCTGAAATCATTATCAGCAGATCCATGCTTCACAGGATTGGTGATTAGAAATTGAACACAGGATTTCTGATCTATGCATCTTGAGCTATAATCAGATGATCCACTGTAGCGTCACCTACAGGGAGCAGCCAGAAGAAGGAGAACAACAGGGACAAGGCCAAGCAGAAAAGGTCAAAGCAAGAAGCAGTGGACGGTAGTGGATGGGAAACAAACTCCTTAATTCCAGACTAAAATTAGAAGCAGCCAGTGGCCTTTCCTGGCAAAGCTAACGCTGCCCTCATGTGGCTAACTGAAACATGCCAGGCGAAAGCAGCAGAGCGGCTTGTTTTTAGGCAGTTTGTAGAAGAGAGGGCAGTGGGAGAACAGGAGACGTCCACGATAGCGGAGTGATGCAGCATCAGTGCGTTAACACCTGATTTTGTGACAGCATTTTACACAATTCTGGACTTTTGCCTGGTTACAATTGTAAAGTTCTTATAATATTTTGGACATATAAAAATGAAACATACACCTGAATATTAACAACATGCATCAGTGTGAAGATGGCTTATGATTCAGCTGTGTGGTAAAGACCTACTTCACCGTTCATTTAATGAACCAAGAATGCGGCACCATCTCCAGATTTAGACCTGCTGTATAAATCTAAAATGGTCTAATCTGAGCTGGATTATCCTAGACTAAATCCATTGAAAACACACTTTGAGCTGTGAAATCAGTTTGAAAAAATAGAAAATGTGCAGTGTCAATCTGAAGCTCAAATCTCTGACCTAGGAGGATCTAGAGGCTGATTAAAGCAGTGAAATGGCCCCTTTCTACTTTTAAATTACATGTTTGCTCAATCAATAACTGAAAAAAGACTAAAACTGAACCACTAGTAAATTTAACATGTAATTCTAATACAACATGGCAAATCAAAGATCAAGGATTGAGATTTTTATTTTGCTTTATCGTAGGAATAGCACTAAAATCAGGAAACACAAACCTTTTTCCTAATTCATTTGTTATTGTGATCTGGGAAAACTGAAAATTATAAATTTAACCTGCCACTAAAGACAGAAGAGGTGCAACAACAGGGATCGCCATTTTACTTCAGCTCTTAAGACCTGAGAAGTTTAGTCCCAAGAGGCTTTTAGACACCTGAAAAAAGGCTGACAAAGATCCATTTCTCTTCCAGAATATTTGTTGGATCAGCTGTCAATCTCATTTACATTTCAGGAGAAATTGTCAGGAAAAAGAAATGGAAATGTTTGAAGAGAAACTGATGATTTTCAGGGATCAAAGAGCCTTTGTTGAGGTTAACATTGTTAAGAGGGTTAATGGTTAGAAGTCATGTCTGACTCGTCTCCAGCAGCGGTCCAGTCCCCGACCTTTAGCATGCTGAGCAGCCTGATGGGCAGGTCTCCTCTTGTCCACACAGCGGCCATGGCTGTTTTCCACCAGAGGGCGTAGGCAGGGCCCGCAGTGTGAGCTGCCTGGCCGGCAGAAGTGCCGTCCGACCCGAGCGCAGTCCAGGCTACGAGGACACAAGTCAGAGCCTGAGGAGGAAGAGACAACACAGGTTGGACTTTTTTAGAAAGGCTCAAAGTTCTCAGAATGATCTAGTTTAAAATAGTTTGTAGTATTTATTGCAGTGTGCTGGTGAAAATTCTCAGTCATCCAGGTCATGGTCATTCCAAAAAAGTTAAAAAACAAAACAACTGGACTTTTTGCCGAAGTTTGTAGACGTTTCGCTTCCCATCCAGAAAGGCGTGGACCTGTTTCGGTTTACTTTGCATGTTATCTAAGCCTTCACAAGGCCTTTGTTGGGCAGTACTATAAAGCTTGGAACTCCACACTACTTTTACATTTTGAATTGAGAAAGCTTTCTGGATAGGAAGCGAAACGTCTTCAAACCTCAGAAAAAGGTCCAGTTGCTTTGTTTTTTAACTTTTTTGGAATATTTATTGCAGTAAAAACAAAAATATTTTATAATTCAGAGCACCGCGTACAGTCAGAGCCTAACTCACAAATCATGCTGTAAAAATCAAACTGTACTTTTAACCATTCGGCCACCTCCCTACACTGCCTGCATTAAACATACCATCTGTGCCTCTATACAGATGATTTTAACCAAGTAGTTCAAAACTATTAATGCTCTACCAGAACCAGCAGTGGAAAGTTCAGCACCAAACATACCATCAGTCTTTGTTTTTCTATCATCATCAATTAGCTTAGCATCACCATTTTACAGGGACCAAGTCCTGTTCCTGTTATTCTTTTTCTGCTTTCTTAGCTGATTTTATTACTAATAGTTGGTTTTTTTACATGAAAGTCCACAGGGGACTCTGCGCTACTGGACTAAATGTGAATTTAAGTTAGACCTGTTTTTGTTGCTGTGGTTTTGATGCTAATGAAAAAAAAACATTAAAATAAAAAGAAACTAAAAGAATTCAAATAAGTTAAGAGTAAAATATTGTTCCTCGGGGATGTAGCCCATTGAAGCAAAAGTAGCTCAGTTTTGAAGTTTACGTTCCCTCGTTCCAAATGACGAACATTTAGTTACTGACCCGGCCGTGGCTCGGGTTCCCCTCAGCCTGACAGCCATGCACAGCGCTACTGTAAAACTGCCCATCATGAACTCTGACCTGGAAATCCTAGGTTAGGAGGCTGGAGAACGCTCTCTGGATGGCTTTTTCTTTCACCAAGTATTCAACTGGAATCACAAGTCCGATTATCTAGAGTCCCACCGAACCAGAGAAGGAGCTGATACTTTAACAAGCTGCTCAACAGACACGGTCACTGCAGACCCAGATGTTCTGCGGCATACAGTCGGTATTTTACATGGGGGAAATAAATTATGATCGAATTGAGTTTGTTTATGTTTTTTGCCATTGGGAACTTCTATCCACCTCCCTAATGTTAATGTTGGGGACAGATTAGCGTTGAAAACTTTCAAATAAAAACAGAATTTTAAAAGATTTAGAAATCTTAACCAGTCCTGTTTCTTAGCATGCCCTGCGACCAGATCCACCGTGCTGCTAAAGGTGGAACCAACACCAGCATCTGAGCTGTTCTGCATGCCAACAATAGCAGATAACTAGCACTGTGCCACAGCACCACACTATAAATACGGCCATACAATGGAGAACCTAGTGAACTAAGATTTATTCTGCATCATGCTGGGTGCCTTGACTGAAAATGGGCCCTTCACTACAGGTCCTTCTCAAAATATTAGCATATTGTGATAAAGTTCATTATTTTCCATGATAAAACTTGAACATTCATATATTTTAGATTCATTGCACACTAACTGAAATATTTCAGGTCTTTTATGGTCTTAATACCTATGATTTTGGCATACAGCTCATGAAAACCCAAAATTCCCATCTCACAAAATTAGCATATCATGAAAAGGGTCTCTAAACGAGCTATGAACCTAATCATCTGAATCAACAAATTAACTCTAAACACCTGCAAAAGATTCCTGAGGCCTTTAAAACTCCCAGCCTGGTTCATCACTCAAAACCCCAATCATGGGTAAGACTGCCGACCTGACTGCTGTCCAGAAGGCCATCATTGACACCCTTAAGCAAGAGGGTATGACACAGAAAGATATTTCTGAACCAATAGGCTGTTCCCAGAGTGCTGTATCAAGACACCTCAGTGGGAAGTCTGTGGGAAGGAAAAAGTGTGGCAGAAAACGCTGCACAACGAGAAGAGGTGACCGGACCCTGAGGAAGATTGTGGAGAAGGGCCGATTCCAGACCTTGGAGGACCTGCGGAAGCAGTGGGCTGAGTCTGGAGTAGAAACATCCAGAGCCACCGTGCACAGGCGTGTGCAGGAAATGGGCTACAGGTGCCGCATTCCCCAGGTCAAGCCACTTTTGAACAAGAAACAGAGGCAGAGGTGCCTGACCTGGGCTACAGAGAAGCAGCACTGGACTGTTGCTCAGTGGTCCAAAGTACTTTTTCAGATGAAAGCAAGTTTTGCATGTCACTTGGAAATCAAGGTACCAGAGTCTGGAGGAAGACTGGGGAGAAGGAAATGCCAAAATGCCAGAAGTCCAGTGTCAAGTACCCACAGTCAGTGATGGTCTGGGGTGCCATGTCAGCTGCTGGTGTTGGTCCACTGTGTTTTATCAAGGGCAGGGTCAATGCAGCTAGCTATCAGGAGATTTTGGAGCACTTCATGCTTCCATCTGCTGAAAAGCTTCATGGAGATGAAGATTTCATTTTTCAGCACGACCTGGCACCTGCTCACAGTGCCAAAACCACTGGTACAGTTGTGGTCAAAAGTGTACATACACTTGTAAAAAAATCATAATGTTATGGCTGTCTTGAGTCTTCAATAAGTTCTACAACTCTTATTTTTCTGTGATAGAGTGATCGGAACACATACATGTTTGTCACAAAAAACAGTCATAAAGTTTGGTTCTTTCATAAATTTATTATGGGTCTGCTGAAAATGTCACCAAATCTGCTGGGTCAAAAATATACATACAGCAACAAAATTTGTCAACTTTGGTGATGTAGCGAGTTGTGTCAATCAAATTAGCTTCATGTCATGGCCTCTTCACTTCTTCTAAGTGATTCTGATTGACTACAGCTGTTGACTTTTCATGAGCCCATTTAAATAGGGCTCATTTGACCCAGTGATTAGACTCAGCTACAAAAGCTACAATGGGAAAGTCAAAGGAACTCAGTGTGGATCTGAAAAAGCGAATTATTGACTTGAGCAAGTCAGGGAAGTCACTTGGAGCCATTTCAAAGCAGCTACAGGTCCCAAGAGCAATTGTGCAGACAATTATACGCAAGTATAAAGTGCATGGAACAGTTGTGTCACTGCCACGATCAGGAAGAAAACGCAAGCTATCACATGCTGCCGAGAGGAGATTGGTCAGGATGGTCAAGAGTCAACCAAGAATCACCAAGAAGCAGGTCTGCAAGGATTTGGAAGCTGATGGAACACAGGTGTCAGTCTCCACAGTCAAGCGTGTTTTACATCGACATGGACTGAGAGGCTGCCGTGCAAGAAAGAAGCCCTTGCTCCAGAAAAGGCACCTTATGACTCGGCTGAAGTTTGCTGCTGATCACATGGACAAAGATAAAACCTTCTGGAGGAAAGTTCTCTGGTCAGACGAAACAAAAATTGAGCTGTTTGGCCACAACACCCAGCAATATGTTTGGAGGAGAAAAGGTGAGGCCTTTAATCCCAGGAACACCATGCCTACTGTCAAGCATGGTGGTGGTAGTATTATGCTCTGGGGATGTTTTGCTGCCAGTGGAACTGGTTCTTTGCAGAAAGTAAATGGGATAATGAAGAAGGAGGATTACCTCCAAATTCTGCAGGAAAACTTAAAACCATCAGCCCGAAGGTTGGGTCTTGGGCGCAGTTGGGTGTTCCAACAAGACAATGACCCAAAACACACATCAAAAGTGGTAAAGGAATGGCTAAACCAGGCTAGAATTAAGGTTTTAGAATGGCCTTCCCAAAGTCCTGACTTAAACCCCATTGAGAACATGTGGACAGTGCTAAAGAAACAGGTTCATGCAAGAAAACCATCACATTTAGCTGAACTGCACCAATTCTGTCAAGAAGAGTGGTCAAACATTCGACCTGAAGCTTGCCAGGACCTTGTGGATGGCTACCAAAAGCGCCTAGTTGCCGTGAAAATGGCCAAGGGACATGTAACCAAATACTAATGTTGCTGTATGTATATTTTTGACTCAGCAGATTTGGTGACATTTTCAGCAGACCCATAATAAATTTATGAAAGAACCAAACTTTATGACTGTTTTTTGTGACAAACATGTATGTGTTCCGATCACTCTATCACAGAAAAATAAGAGTTGTAGAACTTATTGAAGACTCAAGACAGCCATAACATTATGATTTCTTTACAAGTGTATGTACACTTTTGACCACAACTGTAAATGGTTTACTCACCATGGTATCACTGTGCTCAATTGGCCTGCCAACTCTCCTGACCTGAACCCCATAGAGAATCTGTGGGATATTGTGAAGAGAAAGTTGAGAGACGTAAGACCAACACTCTGGATGCGCTAAAGGCCGTTATCGAAGCATCCTGGGCCTCCATAACAACTCAGCAGTGCCACAGGCTGATGGCCTCCATGCCACGCCGCATTGAAGCAGTCATTTCCGCAAAAGGATTCCCGACCAAGTATTGAGTGCATAACTGTACATAATTATTTGAAGGTTGACTTTTTTGTATTAAAACACTTTTCTTTTATTGGTCGGATGAAATATGCTAATTTTGTGAGATAGGAATTTTGGGTTTTCATGAGCTGTATGCCAAAATCATCCGTATTAAGACAATAAAAGACGTGAAATATTTCAGTTAGTGTGCAATGAATCTAAAATACATGAATGTTCAAGTTTTATCATTACATTATGGAAAATAATGAACTTTATCACAGTATGCTAATATCTTGAGAAGGACCTGTATATATGGGTTCAATAGTGAGTATTTATAGAATTTGTTTTGGCCTGATTAAACACAGCTCTCCAGCGACACAATGTGTGCTCAGGCAGCAGCAGGGATGTGAGGCTGAACTGGACTGAACACACTCTGGAAGCGCTCTCCTAATGCGGCTGGCATAATTAGAGTCTGCTGTCAATATTAACCCCTTTTGCTTCCTCATTAGGATCCCTCCCGTCTCCGCAGGAAACCTGGACACGGGTTGCCATGACGACTGCCATGGCAACTGAGGGAGATGAGTCACTGCAAGAATACACAAGTCATGGATGGATTGTCTCAAGCTGCAGTTTCATGTAAAAAGGCAGAGACGGGCCTGGGAATCAGGAACAGCCTTTCATCCCGCTGCTTCTAACAGTGACGGAGAGCTCATCCGTGTGCTTCAGAGATCATAAATTACAGCCTTTAACTCACTAATATAAGGGGGCTATGATTTTAAAGGTGCTGCATCTATTGCCACTGAAATGAGTTGAACTGTGAAACATCAGCACAGACAGGACCCTGGACCGGCTGACCACAGCATGGCGGCAAGCAGAGGACAGAGATGATCCTCTGTGCTGGTTCCCTCTATGCTCACTGAGACGCTGATTGTTTGGGAGCTCCCAGGATGCAGTTCTAGTTCATATTATACTGCTGATGACTGTCAAGCAAACAAGTGTGAGCACAGACTGCCAATCAGAAGGAAACACTAATGTGAAAAGCGAAGTGATGCAGGCTTGTGTCACAAGGCCTTCCTGGTACAAAGACCCACGTCACCCAGAGACAGCCACCGTGGCGTCACTTGGGTTATGACAGCAGGCACCTAGAGGCCCAGGAGCTTCACATCTGATAAGCTTCTATAAGGGCATTCCCCTGATGGACTATTTTTTAATGTATGTGGTATTTTGACTCTGTTAGTGAACAGAATCATCCTCTGATGATGTGGCGATAGTAGAAAAACAGACATGTTGATAAGCAGTCATATCCGCCTGCAGGCGGTGTCTGCAGCACCATCTCCAGCCAGAACTGAAGAGTGCTTGGGTCTGTTTTAGGTCAGTTGTAAGGCAGACATCTCTTCTGTATTTCACCCAAAACAAGAATGTTTGTTACTGTTCTCGCTTTGCATTGCGTGTCTGGAAGCTCGGTTTGAATGAGATCCTCTGTTGCCAAACTCTTGGCAGCCTGCAGAGTAACCTGGAGAACCTTTGTGGACTGGCATGAATGCCTGCACACATCTCAGACTTCACAGTTAAGGAGAAAGTCAGATCAACCCAGAACCAGAACGTATATTTAGTATAAAAAGTAAATCACTGTGTTTGGTTATTTCTTTGCTGTGACAATGCTCTCTATAGCATTGAAAAGTCTTCCTTATTTTCCTTTGAATGGGCCACATCTGTACACGTTGGTAATTTAACCATTTATTCATTTAACAAGCACTGCCCTAGTGGTATCTGGGAGAACCATCCACAACCACAGCAGCCCAGCACCTCCTCCTTATGCGGGTGGCACACTGCTGGGGGGAGGCATCCCACTCTTCTGCCAGCGTCTGCAGGGGGTCAGTGTGGCTGTGGTGGGCCTGCTGGCACAGACAGCACACTCAAGCTGCCACTAGAGATCAGCGGTGTTGTGGTCAGGACTGCAGGCAGGCCAGGCCGTTCACGATACACTACCAAATTCTGGAGGCGGTGTCTGGTGAACTCTGCGGTGTGGGGCTGAGCACTGGCACCTTGGAAGAAGGTGCTCTGTCCCAAACAGTAGAGGTATAGGGTCACTGCTGGATGCAGAATCACATCTCATCTCGTTGTATTCAGGTTTCCTGAATGACGAGCCTTGTTTTGTCAGTAAGGGAGTTGCTGAGCCACACCATCGCACTGCCTCCACCAAAGACGGCGTGCCATTGGCAGAAATGGTTTGGCAAGTTGTCCATGGGCTTCTCACATGGCGTTCTAACTCAGATTACCCTGTGGGAGGCCTAATGTGCAACCGGATTAAATGTGTAAATAAAGATTTTTTTTCAGTTGTTTAGTCACACAGTTCAGCATAAACAATTAACATCACTTCTTCACACCCCTAGCTTGTTGGATAGTTTTTAAATACCCTCACAGTTGAACCTGATCCACTACTTTGTATCTTTGTCAGACAGTGATGCAAAAATAAAATAATGTGTTTTGGTATTGATCTCTTTGGTTTTACAAAACAATCCAGCAGAGGGCAGCAGTCTAAACTTTACACCATCACAAACTGATGCTGTAAAACTTTAAACTTATTTTAAAGACAAATTCTAAAAAAAATCTTAATGTTATGGAAGAGTTCATTTATTTCAGAAATTCTATTTTAAAATGACATTACAACTTCATTAGACACAGCGTGATGCATTTTGTTTGTTCATTTTGATCATTCTCGCTTCCAACTAATGGAAACTTAAAATTCAGTTTAAGAAAATTTGAATGTTACATAAAACTAATAAAAGGGAAGATGGGTATACTGGGATGCATGTCCATGCACACAACAGAATAGTCATGCTATACTTAGTCAGGCCTCCATTTGCATGAACTCCTGCATTAATGCAGCATGGCATGGAGGCCATCAGTCTGTGGTTCTGATGAGGTTTAATGGAAGCCCAGATTGTTTTAAAAACAGCCTTTGGGTTGTCTGGGTTATTGGATATGGTGTCTCATCTACCTCTTGACAACACTCCATGGATATTGTGAAATGTTTAGTTTTGCTAAGTCTGCTAGCACAGTGTCATTAAATAATAATAATAATAAGTATTATTATTATTATTATTATTATTATTATTATGCACTTTACATTTCAAAGAAATCTCAAAGTGCTACAGAGAAGAGGGCTAAAAACAACCTCCGGGATATTACAGAAATTAAAAACAGTACTTTACAATCATCATTAACCGAATACCACAAATAAAATCATAATAAAGCTTCTAAAAGGCTTCTTTAAACAAGAATGTCTTAGGGCCTTTTTTTAAAGAGCACCACACTTTGTGGGGCTCTCAGGGTCTCTGGGGGGGGGATTCCAGAGCTCAGGGGCAACTGCCTGGAAGGCCCTGCCTCCCATAGAGGAGAGTTTGGTCCTGGGTTGGTGAAGGCAGTATGAGGAGGTGGTGGAGCGGAGGTTTCATGAGGTAGTGTGTGGGGTTAGTAGCCGTTCCATGTATGCACTTGTAAGTGAGGAGGCAGAGTTGACAGTGAATTCTGTATTGAATGTGCAGCCAGTGGAGGGATTTCAGCAAAGGGGTGATATGGTCATACTTATGCCTCCTCGTCAGGACCTGGGTAGCACAGTTCTGAATGTGCTGGAGGTTTTGCAGGCTTTTGCCAGGGATCCCAACAAGGAGGGCATTGCAGTAGCCCAATCTGGAGGAGACAAAGGGATGGACTAACTTCTCAACATCTGGTTGGGACTGGAAGGGGCGGGGTTTGGTGATGTTGAGCTGGAGGAAGCAGACCTTGCAGAGGTGGCGGATGTGGGTTTCAAATGTAAGGTGCGCGTCCAGTCTGACTCCAAGATTTGTGACAGAGGATGACGGGGTAATGTTATGACCAAAAATAGGGATACTGCTAAGGGAGGATGACTGGGTTTGATGTGGGGTGCCAATGAGGATTGCTTCGGTACTGTTCAACTGAAGAAAGTTGTCAGCCATCCATGCCTTTATCTCCTCCAGGCAACCCTGAAATGGAGGTGACAGACTGATGGGAGTGTGGAGTCCATTTTATGTATTATTGTGTGTCATCTGCATAGCAATGAAATGAAACCTAATGTTTATGGATGACTTGACCAAACGGGAGTATATAGGTGGTGAAAAGGGTCAGCTCAAGGACCCTTGTGGAGCTCTTCAGCTGATGGTATGGGGTAAGGATTTGGATTGTCCTAGTGCTACATGTTCAGTCCTGCCTGTGAGATATGACCAGAACCATTTCAGTGTGGTCCTGGAGAGTCCTACCACAGTCTATAGCCAGTGGAGCAGGATGTTGTGATCCACTGTGTTGGATGCAGCTGACAGGTCCAGCAGGAGGAGGAGAGATGGAGATGGTGAGCACAGTCATATGTAGGTCATTCATGACGCAGACCAGGGCTGTCTCCATGCTGTGGGCTGACCGGAAACCAGACGGAAATTTCTCCTACAGGTTATGGATGTGAAGATGATTGTGGAGTTGGGCTGCTAGGACTTTTTCAAGGACTTTTGAGAGAAATGGCAAGTTTGAAATGGATCTGTAATGGACTAGGGTCTCAGGGTCGAGTGAGGGCTTTTTCAAGTGGGGGCAAATGACTGCGGTTTTGAGAGCTAGGGGGGACATGGCCAGAGTGCAGTGACTGGTTAATGATTTCTTTGATTAAAGCAGGCGTTTGTAACTTTGGCAGTGTACCAAGTCCTGCTGGGAAATGAAATCTGCATCTCCATAAAGCTTGACAGTAGATGGAAGCATGATGTGCTCTAAAATGTCCAGGTAGATAGCTAGGACCATTTTTCACTTGACAAAACACAGTGGACTAAAATCAGCAGAGGACATCCTCATTCACTGTGGAAACTTCACACTGAACTTCAAGAAACATGGATTATGCTCCTCTCCATTCTATTACCACACCTTGATTTCCAAATGAAATACAAAATTGACTTTTATCTGAACACAGGAGTTTGGACCACTGAGCAACAGCCCAGTCCATCTTCTCCTTAGCCCAGGTCATGCGCTTCTGACATTGTCTCTGCTTCAGGAGTGGCTTGACCTGACAAATGCAACAGTATGCTAGACAGATATGTCCTCTTGGTGGCTCTGAATCCAGCAGCAGGCCACACCTTTTGGACCTCCCTCAAACTCTTGAATGGGCACAAGCCAAACAAGGCTACAATAATCCCAGTTACTCTGTGCTTATTCTACCATAATTTATTGTCCTTACAGTAAACTGTCCTGAAGATGCTTGGACACAGCACTCTGTGAACAGCCAACATTTTAACATGAGCTAGTGATGTCCGTTTGCTGGACCAGTGTCTAGTAGTCTATAACAGGGCATTTCTGTAGTAAAAAGGATTTTTTTATTGGTATTCTTTTCTGAGAAAAGTAATTAGGGGTTTCATTAGTTTTAAGCCATAGTCATCCAAATTAACAAACAAATGCTTTAAATACATCACTCTGTGTGCAATGAATGAAAACATGAGGAGCATGGATATCTTTAAGTAAGAGACTGCTGTATTTATGGCCATATCCATGGCAACATGTCTGAAACCACCTGGACATGCTACCAGGCGGCCATCTTTTTCACCATTTAAAACTGGTGCAAACCAAAGAGTTCCAGTGTTCTAGAACTTTTAGATGTGTCCCTGGTCCAGCACAACTGAATCAAATGGCTGAATGACCTCGTCATTATGAAGTTCTCCAGAGTCCTGCTGTTGACCTGTTTTTTTTTACTCAGGAGTTCTGAAGCAGAGACACATAGAAAAGGTGTGTATTCTACACCTGAAGATATTCTTTAAGACCGTCTGTGAGTTGTAAAATTTCTTATGCCGTTTGTGAAAACGTGTACCAGTCTAGATTACATACTCTGACTGCACGATGCCACCGTTGGTAGCATTGCCCAGCAGCAAGCGGTTCCTGGTTTGAATTCTGGTCTGGGGTCTTTCTCCATAGTCTTTGCATGTTCTCATTTTTGCATGTATGATGGATGGATGGATGGATGGATTACCTTGGGGGTCTACATCACTTTGAATCATCTTGTTACTGAAAAGTGCTATATAAATAAACTTGCCTTGCCTTACATGCCAAATAAACTACTGAAATCATCTTTCATTTTCACCAACAGAAAAAAGGCTCATCAAATTCCAAACTGTGTTTTAAAGGATCTGTAAACAATGAAGACTAACCCAATTAAGGTTCAACATGTCTAGTGTTTTTTAGAACTGTGTACTTCAAAGATCAGAAGAGAAAAAAATCTAATTGATGAATCACAGGTCATTCTAATATGCTGTTAATGTTACATGGTTTAGTGAGGCATCAGGGTGACATTTACAGCTGTACAGAGAACAGAAGCTCGCCCCCTGCAGAAAGTGGATGAGATGGATTATAATAATGGTTGATTATTCTGAAATTCTAATGGACAGTTGCTCTGATAGAAAAGATACGCATACCCAAGAATCAACCCGAAAATGGATGGAAACAACAGAAGTCAAACAGCTCTTCTCCAGACTAGCAGCATATAGAGCCAGAGTCATTATATTTAGAATAACTGACTGCTAAAATAAGCATTACTGAAGGACTATTTGGGTCCCATTAACACCAACATGCTGAAGAAAAACCCACACAACCCAATACTGAAAAGGCTCAGAAAAGAAATGGCCTGTCTCCATTTTAGAGGCTTAGTGACGTCACACTCTGATCAAGCTCACCAGCTGACAGCGGGAATGTGTTCCTGAGAGCTGCCAGATGACGGTCACACCTCTGCCACGATAACCTAGCCCTACACGCCCAGCAGCAGGTCCAGTAACCTCCTGGCCATTCCCTGCTCCCCTGGGTTTCACGTCTCTTTCCTGATGGCACTTCTGTCACAAGGCCTTCCTGGTACAAAGACCCACGTCACCCAGAGACAGCCACCGTGGCATCACTTGGGTTATGACAGCAGGCACTTAGAGGCCCAGGAGCTTCACATCTGATAAGCTACTATACCCGCATTCCCCTCATAGACTTTTTTTTTTAAAAGACTTTGAATAGACCTTCCACTTTTCCTCCACTGACCATGTAGACCAGGGATCTTTCCACAGCTGCTTCCACACCACATCAACTGCTCCTGGGCAGCTCTCACCTCTGCTTCCTCTCCACAGAGTTCCGTGTGAACTCAAAGCTTCAACACCACATCTCTCTGCTCCAAAAACAAAGAAAAAAAAGCAAACAAAAGCTGTCATCAACTGTTTATCAGGTTGATCAGGCTACAGACCGCTCTTTGGTCTACTGCCACACTAAATGAGCTCAACAACTATTACAAGGATTATTGTCTTGAGGAAACAGCTGTTAAAACCATATTGTTGGCCAACACATAGAAAAAAGATAAACAACAGAGCAGACACTCCATGCTGAACAGCTGTTAAGGAACAGAGAGCAGCAGCTGAGCGGCAGCTTCCCGCAGACTGGAGATAGTAGCCAAATGCGCGGAGCCATATCAGTGAACGGACACCCCGGGCTCAGCGATCCGCAGCCGCCAGGAAGCTGCCACTCTGCGGCGGATCACACCCTTACCTGTCAGGCAGGTGCTGAGGGCCAACAGGGCCGCAAACACCGCAGCCCGCCCGAGCAGCGGAGTCCGCATCCTGGCCACGGCTCCAGCGGCGGATGCGGAGCGCGGAGACAGAGCCACAGAGGAACAGGCGGAGGAAGAGGAGAAAGAAGAGAAGGAAGGTGCTGCGGCGATGAGTCGGTCTGGATCATCCCTCCATCCCCTGGCGTCTAAGGGAGGGCAGAACCTCTGACTAACCGAGGAACCAGCAGCAGGACACAGCGGCTCTGTTGTGAGGAGGGTCCAAGCGTCGCCACTCTCCAGCCGATGTTGCCACTGAGCTGCAGCCAAGGAACGTCAGCGTGTGACGCAGAGACGCTCCTCCTCCCTCCGCTGTCCTCAGGTAGCTGCAGCCATAGATATCCATAATAAAGGCTAGATGTCTTACGGCGGAGTCTCAAACGTCATCACCGGCGGCCATCTTGCCTCAGGCAAGCTTTCTGGCGTGCTCTGTGGTACCTAATGTAAGGTGAGTGATCAGCACGAACACAAATACTCTTATCTCATTGAATTCTTAACGGATTTACAAACAGTTTGGTTTCTTACAAACGTTATGAACGTGGCTATAATTCTTGATGCTTGAACATGTCGAAATTGCAGATTTTCTTGTCGAAAAATGACTTAATCGTGCAGCATAGTTGTGCATCACGGCTACTTGCGCAAGTTATCAAGGCTGAGACCACTGGTCAATTATATAGGTTTTACTGACACCAATAACGATTGTATGACAATTAATCTTTGGTGTAAATTTGAGGGAAATCAATCTCACAATGGTCCAAAAAGATAAATGTTCCCTTAATTTCCCCATGGTTATTATAAATTATTTTAATATACCAACTCTTATTTCAGGATTTGTTGTGTGACGGGCTCTGAAAAAGCTGTCCTGTGATGTCTGCCGTGCCAGCTTGGTAACAGATGCTGCATCTGCCATCAAGGACCAGAGCTACCACCTGCTGAAGTTAAAAAACAATGGAGGTCTGGTGATTCCATCAGAAGGCACAGTGATGGTAGTCAGGGCAGCAGAGTGGGTCAATCGTCAGACCTCATGTACCAGACGATCACAGGCCATCAAAGTGCTAGAAGTCGTGTACATTGTAAGGAAGAGGATAGGGTCAGAGGATGTGTTTGTGTTCAAAGAGCACATCGGAGAAACACAGTATGGCATAGACAGCCACCACCATACGCTGTTAACGTTGGTTGTGTCCTTGTTTTTTAAGTTAAGGCTGCACCACATTGCCAAAATAACTAACCTTATCTTACAGAGCAACAACATGCAACAGAAGCTCAATAAAACCGTCCTTTTCAAAGGGCATTAGCCAAGCTATGTTTTTTGGGTCATTTTTTAAATCTCTGTCTTCCATGTGTATACCATCACAGTAGTGTAGATGGGGATTTCAACATGCTACATCTATATATACTTGTGAAGGGGACTATTGTACCAATTTTAATAGCAAATAAATGTCACTTTTATAATGGTTTAAAATAGGAACTTTTGTGTAATTACTTCTGATATATAATCCGAATAGTCTACATGAAACTTCAAAGTGTTGCCTTTAATTTGAAACCTGGATTATGCTTCTACACCAAGAGGTTGCCACATAATAAGCTTTTTTTGTCAGTATTTCATATTTTATTATAACAGTAATATTCATATTATAAAAGTGTGTATGTAAATATAAATAAATTAGGACTGTGAAATAATTAATCACACCCAAATAAAAGTGTCTATATATATATATATATATATATATATATATATCATGTTGTAATTCTGTACACTGAGTTTTAATAGCATATATTGATTTAACATAAATACCTTGTGCGTGTGTATATTTATTGCACCTGTTTGTTCTATTCAATGTTCTTTTCATATGAAATTCCATGGTTATAATTATTCATAAGTGTGCAGTGTCATAACTACATGTCTGACTTTTGTTTAACAAACCAAACAGTTTGAGAATCGTTAGACAATTGAGGAAGTTATGGTTATTTAAGTACATGCGCCGTTGAAACGCAATGTTACGAATGAGCGAGCTGCCTGTGGCAAGATGGCCGCCACGTGCGGACGTCGACCCCCATTGGCCAGCAGCGCGGACGAGACATCTAGCCTTTATTATGGATATCTATGGCTGCAGCTGTCCCAGAGTTCGCTTCACTCACCCCAGCAGGATCTGGGCCGGAACTGGGCATGTTTGCACATCCTGCGGACCAATTAGCTGAATCAGTCTTGCTGGAACTTTGGCCTAATAATGAAAAGTGCAAAACTGGACCAGTCAGCAATTTGGTGTCACCAGGTAGCGCCATAGTCCAGGTTGGTTTGGGCAGACTGACAAACATTTAGAAGACATACAGCAGTAGGAACACGCCAAGACAGGTGAAGATTTGGGAAAGTAGAAACAGGAAATCATCTGTACGTCAATGATTTGAGACACATTCAGGTTGTCCAGTCCGAGTGTCTCCATCCACTGGAATGTTAGGAAATTACGAAAATATACAACTGCCAGAGTAAAGTAGTAACTTTAGGAAGCCTCTTCCCCCTGTGTTAAAATGAAGAATGTTGAGCATTTTGTAAAGCTGTACTCTGGTATCGGTTTCACATTTAAGGAAATACTAAATCGTTTGAGCAAATCACCATCAATATTAGTGTCAGGATTTTATTGTGCAAACGACTGTGTGACTTTATTCTCAGTGTTCTTCATTCTTGTACATCTAATATAACTTTATTCTTGTAATTTCCCAAAAATAAAATTTGTGTTGCGGTCATTAGATTAAATACATTATTGGCCTAGGAGAAGTACATTTCGGCAAAAAAAAAAGAAAAAAAGGGGGGTTCCGGCCCCCACTTTCTGAACCCCTGCTCTAGAGTTTGGCACTCTCATCTTTGCAAAGCTATCACTCTGTCAGATTGGATAGAGAATGGTTATGAACAGCATTTTTCAAAAAGTCTTTTGCAAATCCTTTTCATTTGGACTTTGACTTGCTCATTTTGACACATCTAAAGCCTTTGATCTAACACAGGGGGCCAACTCTAGTTGTCACTGCCCTGCATTGTTTTAGATGTTCACCAGGTTTGACACACCTAAACGAATTCAATGACTCATTGCCAGGCCTGTGGTCCAGATTTAGTCTTGTTGCCTCTCAGCGAGTCAGAGGTCTCTGGACCCGTGGTTCTCACCAAACCATTCCCAGCTCAGCTGGTGGAGGGAAATCTGAGGACAACAGCCTTTTTCTGGCCTGAAGGGTTTTCTTTGGCAGGGAGATGGCACCTTGTCCGTTTGGTCCACAAAGTTGGATAGATTCCCTCTTTGGATTCATCCAGAACTGAATTAAACTTTAAGAAAAAATGCTCTTAAAGAAAGTCACTGAGATATGGTGAGCACATTGAGGTATGGAGGGGAAAAAAAGTTAGACCAACACAAAAATCTTTACAGCATCTAACATTAAAAGAATTGATGAGCTGGGCTAAACCTCTTGTTCTCTGTAGTTCTGTTTGGATTCCATCTTTCTCCGAATCATCACCCCAGCAGCTTCCTGGCAGGGGGAATATGAGACCAGCTGATCAACTAATCAGCAGTGATGTGCAGTTAGAGTAAGCTACCTTCCCAAGATCATTCGCAAAAAAACCCCAAAAAAGTTCTAGCAGTCATGTACTGGTTATTAACTGTCTGAATTGATGGTTGACATTTATTGGTTAGCCTGTGTGGTACTAATCATTTAGTAGCAATGCTTTATGGTATTTCATGGAAACTTCCTTTGTATTCGTAACAAAATTCTGTTGGTACCGACAATGTTCTCAGAGCTGAGAAACAGTGATGTTCAAGGTCTTCGCTCTCTCCTATCTCTAGGTCTATTGTAATTGATACATGCCTGGAACACACACACACTTCCAGTATATTCCCCTGAATGAAAGTGTGCAGAAGCTGGCCTGCCCACAGTATTTGCATAGAGCCAATTAGATTGTGTTGCGTGCCGAAGTCCAGCCTATTGTAAGGTCACCCTTGGCCCAAGAATATAGTATTGTATTCTGATGACTGAGTATTCTGCAGAGAGAGTCCGGCGCTGTACAACTTTATACACTCACCGGGCAATTTATTAGGTACACCTTGCCAGTACCTTGCTAGCATTAAGGGTTGTTGCATATTTACATGGAGCTCTTTCTTGCTATAATTTTATTGGTCAATATATCTCAGCCATGCCTCTTTCTCTGCACTTTCACCCTATTTTGTGGGGAGGTAGCCATGTTTGTCGAGCATCTTAATGGATACATTCATCTTGATTTGTTATTGAACAAGACAGGGTTATATTTCTTGATTTAACAGTTATTTAAAGTTATTTAATCATGAAAGAGTTGAGTGATTTAACTGATTTAAAAAAACTAAAAAGAAAGCTCAAGCCATACTTTTGACATACCGACAGAAATTCACACACTTCTTTTGAGCCCAGCACTTCAGGGTAAACAGAGTCATGGGATTCTAAGATAAAGGAGGCCTGGGTCTACAAATGGAGATCTGGGCCATTCCAGCTCAGAGCAAAGTCTATGGCAGACAGCCTTCCAGTCACCACCTTCCCAAAGTCAACCAAGACCAGGTTCAGATTTAATGGATGAGGGTTTATTATCAATAATGGTTTGATTTGATTCACACAAGAGACAATTACATAAAACATACTCTAGTCAAAAAAAGAAAAGAGTGCAAAATAATAAATAACAGAAAAGGAAGAATTCTGCGAAAAATCATGAAATGATAAAAAAAGATTAATAAAAGTGACAGGTGGGTCTCTGTTCCATTCAAACTTTTATACATAATATGCTCAGGGTTGCAAAGACAGAAACTCATAGAAATAGTGTTCTCAGACAGGCTAGAACATGTTTAACTCTTGCTCATCATTCATCTGTGGGTTGAATACATATCATTGTTCCACTCTGGAACCATCAAGGACTGGTTGATTGGAACCGGTTTAATTCAACACTGGACTTATTCCTACTTGGTCTGAGCTCATCATCTTGCTGATTTCCCCCCCCCCCCCCCAAAAAAAAAATAACAGACTATTACAAGCATCAGATCAACTGATAAAAGACACTAGCTGCAGCAGATTTTTAAAGGCCACAGCAGTTTGTTAAAACCTACCGAAAAGCTACATGAACAAGCTTTTCACCAAAGGCACCTTAATAGGAGTGTTCAAGTAACTGGTCATTGTTTCCAACACCACTTCAGACACCCGGTCATCCACTGTGCTCGTATTTTTAGATGAAGAGAAAAGAAGTGTGCGGTAGGTGTAGAGTAAAAGCTGAGGGTCTTCCTGGTGAATGAGAAGCTGTGAAAATGGCGCTTGACTTGGACATGCTCAGTGAAAACAGGCCGCTCAGAGTGATCGCTGCTGTGGCAACTGAAAACGTACGCAATTACATCAGAACGCCGCGTCGGTTACTGCTAAAAAAAAAAGAAAAGAGAAAAGGAAATTAAATTGAGCAGGGTTCAGTCTGAGAGCTCCATGTTGACATCATTTCATTACTGATTCTGGTTCTGAGTCACGGGTTCCGTGCCCTGCGTCCGCTGCCGAGGCTACATGTGCCTCCTTCCCCAGAGGGAGTTACTCTTAGGCCTGTGGGTCGGATGTAGAGGTCACCTCCCCCTGCTCCACCACCTCACTGGTGGGAGACTGGAAGCCGCTGTCGTTATGTATGTGTACAGGGTTGTCTGGAGCTGATTCCGCGGGTTGAGCTGGCACTGGCACCGTCTCATCTGACTCCTGCTGGTTGATGGCTGGTAGCTCCTCTGACACTGGCCGGTTGTCTTCTCTCTTTCCCTCCCCCTGTATGTTAACCAAAGGTCCCTCTCCAGCTGGTTCAGCCTTCAGTTGGACCTCTTGGTCACATGGGTCATCTGCTTTTGCCTCACCTTCCTTCAACTCTGAATCATTGGACACTTCTGGGGGGTTCTCTGGGGTTGTCTGTGTAGCTTCAGATGGTGTTTCGTCTGACGGAGGAAGGAGTGGCAGACCCTCCTCCTCGTTCTTCTTGTGGTTGCACAGTGCCTCCTCCTCAACCCCTGCTTTACAAACTTCCTTAAGCTTCTCCTTTGCGACTGAAACACCGTCTACAGCGGGGTTACTCAGTGCAGTGTTTTCTTTAACCAGATCTTCTGCTTTAGCTTCCTCCTCCTCTAAAACAGCATCATTGGACAAGTCTGAAGGCTTCTCTGGAATTGCTTCTGATCTTCCAGGTAACACTTCCTCAGGACATGGTGGAGGCAACTCCTCCGACTCCTTGTTTGGGGACGGCTCCTCTTCAATCACAGGCTGGAGGTTTTCTCCATTTTTCTCCTCTACATCACCTGAGGCCCCTTCCACAGCTGATTCAACCTTTACAGGGTCCATTTCTCTACTCGGCTCCTCTGGGTTGGCTTTCTCTCCCTTTAAGGCTGAACCATTGGATGTGTCTGGAGGGCTCTCTGAACAGACCGGATCTCCAGTGCCCGAACTGTCAGAGGAGGCTTCCCCATCGTCTTTCTCCTCCCCAGTTCCATCAGCCTCCTCCTGGATTACATCAATGGAAGGCGGCTCCTTGAATAACTCACCGGAGCCTTCCACTTGGATCATGGACACCACCTGCTTTACCCTTCTCCTCTTCTGGGGTTCACCATCGACCCCAGAAACCTCCTGGGGTTCCTCTCCTTCCCCCTGCGTCCCTCCGTACTTCTCTGCCCAGTCAATGGATGGGTTTTCTCCCAACAGGTGGAGGCTGGGGTCACTGTTGCTAAGGACAATGCTGTCCCTGTACAGGTTGTGTCTCCTCTGGACTGCTGCCTCCTTCACAGCTAGAAAACAGAGAGAAAAGGTTGAGGTTGAGCATCGATTAGTGGAGTTAAATTAAAGTCAACAGAACCAAGGTTTAAAGCTATTTCTGTTTCTTAGTAATGGCCATGCTCAGACAGACAGGTTATATCTGATGTATCTGAATCGCTTGGTGGCAGTTTTCTCTGCAGGTAGGGCTAACTGTTTATGCTGTATGCTATCTTGTAAATCCAAAACTGCCACACCTTCACTTCTCCAGTAGGATGTTCAAGCAGCCGTTATTTGGTCACGTTTCTGTTTCTTTTATTGCAGCTTTGAATTCTGACTCCTTAGCTGACCATGTATCCGAGTCTACACGCTTCCTGAAGACAAGTCTGAACACTTGGTGACTAAATTAATTATGATCCTGAAAAATGGCATGGAGCAGCACATGGGTGGAAAGGGAAACCATCTCCATGTGTGTTTGCTCTATGAATTACGACTGCTTTCTGCCTGTGGCTTTGAATGTGTGAGGACTGTTCCTGTAGTGATCTTTCCATGTTTTATTAGTCTCTAACCTGAACCAGCAACATTTTGTTGGAACCGTGGGAATCATCACTTAATACAACCTCCATTCAGTTATACACATTCCTTGGCTGCTCCTTTTTAGCTTTGTGGCTAAAGGAAAGCTTTTGGCTTTTCTGAATGACAATCCCATTACATGCAGCCATCGTTTTACAGCTGACCATTCACCACCACCGCCTCCTGTCTGACAGAGTCCAATTTATGCAAGAGATAAATCTGGTGGCGGCTTGGCCAATAGAAGGCGCAAGGGCCCTGCCCCACCGGTCACCACATTACCTTGAATAAGGCAATAAAATAGTATAAAAATAAAATAAGTCTTTTTTAGCTGGGTAAGATACATATTTTAAAGTTAATGATGTGTAAAATAGTTTCATCGACGATGTCTGATTGGTGACGTAAAAATCTTTGCCTTTTAAAATCATTAAAAGGTTGTACATAGGTAGTAGCTCCTCTTCAATGCAAGAGATAGAACCATCCTGGGGTGCACCTCTCCTGCGCCCACAGCTGAACGCAGCTTTATCTGCATACCACCACCGTCGCCATGGGGCGACATCGGGGCTGATGTCACAGCTGTCTGTTATAAAGTTTGCCTGAATGACAGGGGTGTCAGGATTCTGTGTACCGTGCTCCACTAACTCTGTTCCACAGGTGGCTGAATTGTTGACGGGTGGGCGTGGACCGCACCTGCGGCTTGTTTAGACTGCTCTACTCAAGCTTAAAAGGAGCGCACAGTCAGCTGGAAGACGCCAGAGTGTTACCCTGTTGTGGTATGCCTAGGCATTTGTCCTTTCGACTGATCTCCGTACCTGTGAGTTTTTTGAAGTTCCCGATTCCTGGCTCTAACTCCGTCTCCTGTCTTCTTCAGTTTGTTGTGCTCTGGATTTACTCACCCGTGTTGTCTCCGTGCGCTTAAGACCAGCTCCTGAATCCCTGCTGCTCAGATTTTGCTCTGGCGTTCCCCTCGAGCCCACTTGGTATTCCCAAGCCAGACAAGAGAGCCCCCCTCCTGGATTCACCCTGGTTCTTCCAGCTGCTCCTCCTCCCTGCGCTGTGGTGCTGCTCGGGCTCCCCACCTGCGTTCCATCTGCCAGCTCACCCGTCGCTCAGCCATCTCCCTCCATCAGACAGCATACGGTCACAAAACTACTCCTTCCACTCATCCTCCCTGGATAGGTCCTTCCTACCAAGCGGTAAGCAGAGCAGCATCCGTGTAGATTTCCCTGGTTCGATTTTAGTTTAATTATATATTCTTTCTTCCCGCAGTACCCTTCGCTCTGACGTTCCGACCTCGCCTGCTGCTCACCTTGTGTGCTTTTGATTCGTGTTGAGCCTAAATAAAACATCTTTAACTGTCCTTGTTCTCCTGACTGTGTCTGCATGTGGGCCAAACACCATAAAACCATGACAGAAGAACACTCTGGCCAATCTGACCCAGCAGACACTTTCGGCCGGCAGCTAGCAGGAATAGTTATTGGCTCTCGGCGTAGCGGTTAATACGGCACAGGAACAGCTGCAGTTTCTGACAGCCCAGCTTAGCCAACTCACCGCCGTGCTAACCCCCGCGTCCAGTCAGCCAGTTTCCGCGTCATCCAGCGCTCCGCCTCCTAGTAACCCGTCTGTCGATTCTACCGATCAGCCCTCCCCTGTCTCCGAGGGTTCGTCTCCGAGCCCTGAGAAATTCTCTGGAGACAGTGGCGGTTTTCTTTTTCAGTGTACCCTAGTATTTAATCGTTCTCCCCGCTCCTTTGCCACTGATCACGCCAAGATTTCTTTTATTTTACGGTTATTAACCAGTAGAGCTCTTAGATGGGCTGAAGCACGCTTCCCCGACTGCCGATCTTTCGGCTGCACGTTCGAGGAATTCATCAATGAATTCAAGACTGTGTTTTCTTCCGAATTAGATCCTGTACAGCAGTCCCGCCAGTTACTGGCGCTCAGGCAACGCGGACGCCGCGTCTCCGACTTTGCGGTTGAGTTCCGCACTTGTGCTGCCGCCGCCGGCTGGGAAGCTCAGCCGTTAAAGGCCGTCTTTTTTCAGGCTCTTGATGAGACTTTAAAGGATGAATTAGTCCGAATCGAGGAGCCAGACAATTTTGAGGGGTTAGTTGCCCTCGCTGTCCGGTTGGACGCTCGCTTGCGCAGCCGAGGTCGGGGGCGGTCAGAGAGACCCTTACGGCCAATTGTTCCACCTGCACATGGGTTTAATCCATCTCGACCCGTAGTAGCACCGCCATCACCCCCGACCCGATGCAGATTGGTCGGGTACACATCACCCAGGAAGAACGACAACAATGTTTGGCAGCTAATCAGTGTCTGTACTGTGGAGTTGCTGGACACTTTGTCAATTCTTGCCCGGTGCGACCAAAAGATCGCGTCCGTCGCCTGTAGTGGGGAAGACGGCGGACCAAAATAAGATTTTATTCCCCAAACCTTTTTGTGAACCTGTTCAGTCTCGTTTTTGTCTCCCGGCAACCTTAGTTTTGGCCCGGGATAGTCTTAGCGTCTCTGCCTTAGTCGATTCCGGCTCAGATTTTAATTTAATCGGCCAAAGGCTTGTCACACAGTCTCAGATTGAGACGGTTCCCTTGTCCACGCCCCTTCAGGTTTCGGCCTTAGACGGAAAGCATTTAACTCTTATCACTCATCAGACCAAACCCTTGAAAGTAATCATCTCGGGTAACCATAGAGAGCTACTGGCCTTTTTTGCCTTTCCGGTTAAACATTCCCCGGTGGTCTTAGGCTTAGCCTGGTTACAGAAACATAACCCACATCTTAATTGGGCGGAGTCCCGCTTAGAATCTTGGTCTCCAATCTGTCACTCGCGCTGTCTCCAGTCCACTCTCCAACCCTTCTCCTAAGGCGGAGGATCCCATCGATCTTATTTTGGTACATATCATGACTTAAGTCTGGTTTTTAGTAAGAGTAAGGCAAGTTCCCTACCACCGCATCGCCCTTACGATTGCGCCATCGACCTTTTACCTGGTGCTCCTTTGCCCACCAGCTGACTCTATAACATCTCGAGGTCGGAACGTCAGGCGCTCGAAAAATACATAGGAGAGTCCCTCGCTGCAGGGTTAATTCGTCCTTCCTCCCCCCCATTGGTCGCGGGGTTTTTCTTTGTGAGCAAGAGAGATGGATCCCTCCGTCTGTGTATTGACTACCGAGGGCTAAATCAGATCACCGTTAAAAATAAGTGTCCACTTCCTCTCTTGTCCTCTGCCTTAGAACCTGTCCAGGATGTCATTTTCACCAAACTTGACCTGCGCAATGCTTATCACTTGGTCCGAATCCGTCAGGGGGATGAGTGGAAGACGGCTTTCAAGATTCCCCTTGGCCATTTCGAATATCTCGTCATGCCTTTTGGTCTTTTTAACACCCCGTCTGTCTTTCAGGCCCTTGTGAACGATGTCCTACGGGACTTTCTGAATGTTTGTTTTCGTCTATTTAGACGACATTTTTATTTACTCTCGAGATCCCATCCAGCATCGCCAACATGTCCGTCTAGTTTTGCAACGCCTGCTCGAGAACTGCCTGTTCGTGAAAGCCGAGAAGTGCGAATTTCACAAGCCCTCTGTCACATTTCTCGGCCTTATTTTAGAAGGCGGACAAGTCCGATCTGACCCTAGTAAGATCAAGGCCGTTGTGGAGTGGCCGACCCGACTCTAGAGAGCAGTTGCAGCGCTTTTTAGGATTTGCTAACTTCTACAGGAGGTTCATCAGAAACTATAGTCAGATCGTGTCCCCTCTTCATGCTTTAACATCTCCTAAGACTCCTTTTATTTGGAGCCCAGAGGCAGAGGCCTCCTTTGAGGAACTAAAGGCTAGGTTTTCTCAGGCCCCCATTTTGGTACACCCCGATCCCTCCAAACAGTTTATTTTAGAGATCGATGCTTCTGACACGGGAGTTGGGGCTGTCCTGTCCCAGCAGTCTGGTTCAGATCAGAAACTCCACCCCTGTGCCTTTTTTCCCCTGTCGACTGTCTCCAGCAGAGCGTAATTATGATGTTGGAGATCAGGAGTTACTGGCCATTAAATTATCCTTAGAAGAGTGGCGACACTGGCTGGAGGGGTCCGAGCAGCCCATTGTTATCTGGACTGATCACAAAAATCTCGCCTACCTGCAGTCCGCCCGACGTCTGAATCCCCGACAAGCCCGCTGGTCCCTTTTCACGATTCAACCTGTCCATAACTTACCGCCCTGGTTCCAGAAACGTCAAACCTCACGCCCTGTCCAGACTGTACGCCCCCCAGGAACACGAAAAGGTACCAGCACCCATCCTGCCTCCCACCTGTACCTTTGGAGCTCTCCGTTGGGACTTGGAGGATCGCATACAACAAGCCTTACAGCTGGATCCGGATCCCGGTACCGGTCCAGCCAGATTAACGTATGTCCCCAGATCCGTTCGTCCTGATGTTCTGCGCTGGTGCCATGACTCGAAGTTTTCGGCGCAGCCAGGAATCTACAGAACCCAGTCACAGGTCTCTCGTCGGTTTTGGTGGCCCTCGTGGAGTAAAGATGTCCGTGAATACGTCCGTGCCTGTCCTGTCTGTGCCCAGAACAAACCCTCCGATCAACCTCCCACTGGTCTTCTAAACCCACTCCTCATTCCCAAACGCCCCTGGTCTCATATTGCTCTAGCCTTCGTTACTGGAGTCCCTTCCTCACAGGGCATGACAACAATACTGACAGTAGTCGACCGCTTCTCTAAGTCCTGCCACCTCATCCCCATCCGTAAGCGACCCAACGCCCTACAAACTGCCCAACTTCTCATCAAACATGTTTTCAAGCTCCATGGAATTCCTTCTGACATCCTTTCTGACCGGGGCCACCAGTTCGTCTCTCAAGTGTGGAGACACTTCTGTTCTGCTCTCGGTGCCCGTTACACTCTCACCTCCGGCTATCATCCCCAAACCAACGGCCAAACTGAACGGATGAATCAACAGCTCAAAACTACCCTCTGTTGTCTCATTTCTTCATCCCCCTCTGATTGGAATAAGTTTTTGCCATGGGTTGAGTACGCACTAAACTCCCACATCTCTTCAGCCACCAGTCACTCCCCATTCGAAATAGCCCTGGGCTATCAGCCACCTCTCCTCCCATCTGATGAGCTTCAAATACCAGTTAATTCAGTCCAACAATACATCCACCATTGCCAACACACCTGGAAATCGGCTCTCACCGCTCTTCACCACACCGCTGAGCAGAACAAGAGGTTCGCTGACCGGCACCCTCCAATACCGCCCCGGTCAGAAGTTATCATCCAGAGACGTACTTTCTAACCCTGCAGCCAAGAAATTAGCTCCCCGGTTCACAGGTCCGTATGAAATAGAAGAAGTTATCAACCAGTCATCAGTTCATCTCCGCCTGCCACCACATTACCGTGTCCACCCAACCTTCTATGTTTCCCAAGTCAAGCCCGTGTTGTCCAGCGAACTGTGCCCTCCGGCCGAACCCCCTCCGCCCACCCTGGGCAGCCAAGATCGCCGGATCCGGAGGATCGTAGACTCCCGTTGCCAAGGTAAGGGCCATCAGTACCTCGTCGACTGGGAGGGCTGCGGTGCCGGGTACCGCGATCCCTGATCCGGTCCTTCTCGCCCATCTACGTCCTCCTCTGGGCCGCCAGGAGGCGACCGTTGGGGGGGGGGGGGGGTGTCAGGATTCTGTGTACCGTGCTCCACTAACTCTGTTCCACAGGTGGCTCTTGTTGACGGGTGGGCGTGGCCCGCACCTGCGGCCCGTTTAGACTGCTCTACTCAAGCTTAAAAGGAGCGCACAGTCAGCTGGAAGACGCCAGAGTGTTACCCCGTTGTGGTATGCCTAGGCCTTTGTCCTGTTGACTGATCTCCGTACCTGTGAGTTTTCAGAAGTTCCTGATCCTTGGCTCTAACTCTGTCTCCTGTCTTCTTCAGTTCGTTGTGGTCTGGATTTACTCACCCGTGTTGTCTCCGTGCGCTGAAGACCAGCTCCTGAATCCCTGCTGCTCATATTTTGGTCTGGCGTTCCCCTCAAGCCCACTTGGTATTACCAAGCCGGACAAGAGACCCCCCCTCCTGGATTCACCTGGTTCTTCCAGCTGCTCCTCCTGGCTGCCTCCGCTGTGGTGCTGCTCGGGCTCCCCGCCTGCGTTCCATCTGCCGGCTCACCCATCGCTCAGCGATCTCCCTCCATCACACAGCATATGGTCACAGAATCCCTTCTTCCACCCATCCTCCCCGGATAGGTCCTTCCTACCAAGCGGTAAGCAGAGCAGCATCCGTGTAGATTTCCCTGGTTCGATTTTAGTTTAATTATATATCCTCTTTCTTCCCGCAGTACCCTTCGCTCTGACGTTTCGACCTCGCCTGCTGCTCACCTTGTGTGCTTTTGATCCGTGTTGAGCCTAAATAATACATCTTTAACTGTCCTTGTTCTCCGACTGTGTCTGCATGTGGGCCAAACACCTTAAAACCATGACAAGGACGAGCCGCAGGAGTTGGAGAAAGAAGTTTGAATATCTGGAACCATCACTCAGGTTAATGACTTGGAAAAATTACCTTAAAACCAAAAATCGCTGCCTTGCTAATAAAGGCATGCGCCAACTGCATCAAGAACCTGGTAACATGTTATGGTTGGTATCATATCATATCAGTCGGACACAGTACCGTTAAAAGAAAATCTACAAAATGCTTACAAAGCCAATGTTTTGGCCCATATCGACAAAAGATGTTAGGTTGGTCATTGATCAGAACTGCTGGATAATCCCACTGGTTTTCTTTCTTTTAGCTAAAAACTGCCTTTAAATGTGTGGAGGGAGCTGATCGAGTATACAGATTGACCAATGAGGGAATTCAAAACAGAAAGCCCTCTGGAGAAGACTGACCCATCATGATGTCCTTCATCACAGAGTGCAGAACCACTTCTTCGTAGATGTTCTCCACCAGGATGAAGCGGGAAAAGTCCTCAAAGATCAGCTCCCGGAAGCGAGGAAGCTCCTGGGGGTTAACAACAAGACAAGTATGAACGACATCAATGCAGGTGTCTTTTCAAAACGCACCTCGCATCACTCCAGATCATCATGTTCTCTCGGGTAAATGTGAAAAGAAACAGACTCACCGAGGCACAGGATGGACTGAGCTGCTTCAGCATGTAGGGGATGAAGATCTGGAGGAGAGCCTCACGGAAGAAACGCTTTCTCACTGTACTGCTGTCATAGTCAAATTTCTGAAGAAAACAAGCAGAGAAGAAGCAAGACAACCTTACAGCACATACATTCCTTATTTCCCTTCTAGCATGAGCAGGCTTTGGTTTTAAAGCCAGGTTCAAACTATGGGATTATCGGCTGTCCTGAACAAAATCTTGAAGCATGAGTGAGATGTAAGGAAAGTCTGATCATGAGTCGACGGTCTGTCACAGACTCGCTGAATCCTGGTTCAGGGTCAGAAGATTTCTAGACTTCTGCTGTGATAGGACTGTAATTAGCTCTTCTTTTCCCCAGTCTTGAACAAGTTCACAGCTTTCTTATTTTCTTCGTCTTTAGCCCTATTCGCACAGGATAAGCATTATCACAAACCAGGGTCTGCGTTAAAACTACTTTGCAGGCTACGGCCACAGCTCGGTGCTGTGTTGCTGCCAGCGCTAGCCAGCTGGATAACAGAAGGCTACAAGCAGGAGATAATGATTCTTACCACACAGTGCAATTCTTGATATTATCCACTATTTTGTGGTGAGGACACAAATTGACATTTTTTTTGGTCCTCATTTTTTTGGCTAGGGGTTAGGTTTAGGACTAAAGTGTCAGTTAGGCTCAGGTTAGGGTCAGGGTAAGACCATAGAAAGGGTGGAAAATAAACAGAAGTCAAAAGTCAAGGCATGATCCTCAGTAAGGATTTTAAGCAAGGATGTGTGTGTGTTGTACCTTTATGACTCTGTCCTGACAACGCTGGATGGTCTTACACAGATCTTCAGTTCCCTGAGATTCCAGACTCTGGTGAAGGATCTGTTCAAACGTGTACACGGCATCGTCCATTTGCTGAGAATAAACAGAAGTGATAAGAAAGACATTTTTACTCCAGTGACCTCTTTAGGAAACAATATTCACTGTATCTCACCATTTTTGCTTTGATAAAAGGCAAAAAGAAACTTGAGTTACTTGATGCCAAGGTTTAATCTAAACTTTAGCCGCATGTTCTGATGGGTTCAAACAATGACAAAGTGTTAATAACCTTGGGTCGAACGGCTCTCTCACACCAACCTCATTATGCCCTAATCCTATCACTGGCAACAGCGCCTGAGTGTCCTGTAATACTTCCCCATGCTGCTCCAACCATGTGTTGCTTCATTTTTCAGCTTCAGCTACCTTCCATCTGGTCACATTAGAGCTGGAATATATGCTGAATTAGCCAGACAGATTTAACTGGACGTACCATACCAGCTCTATTTATAGAGCACTTTAAAGTGCTCTATAAACAGAGCTGGTAGTCTTTAAAGTATTTCTGATTCTGAAACAACTACAGGAACAAAGTACTGTACACAGAGTCAATAAACAGCAGCCATATGATCAATAATGATGGACAGGTGAGAAAGAAACAGAAATGCGTTACGACTAGGTTAAAGAGAAATATGTGGGAAGTTTGACAGGTAATGACCTTCTTACACTGTGTGGCTTTATAATTGAACTTTATTGATCTCACAATGGAGAAATTCACTTCTGCATCTTAACCCATCCCCTTGGGGAGCAGTGGGCTGCCACTCTGTGGCGCCTGGGGAGCAATTGGGGGTTAAGGGTCTTGCTCAGGGACCCAGAATGGCAGCTTGTGGGAGTTGAACTCAGAACCTCTGGGACTGAAGCTCTGTGCTCTAACCACTAGGCCACCACTCCCCTTTAGCAATCTCATAAGACTACTCCATGAAACCCTGCAATGTTGATTTAATAATCTTTGATACGATGTCAGGCTTGGTGTGTGCATATTGTATGATCACTGTTTACCACAAAATCGCTTATGACTTACTAATATAAGTATCTTCATCAACGTCTGCCGTCCATCAACACCGGCTGGATTTAATATAAACAAAATCAGCTCTTCGAGCCACATGCTCTCTGCTACTCTTCAATCCCAAATCCTTCCGAAACAAAACTACTATCAAATAAATTTAATAAAAAAATAATCCAGTAATAAATTAAATACTTCTCTTTGGATGAATCCGTTTAACCAAATGTCAACGTCGTTTCATAAATAATAGAAAAATATATGTTCGGCAAAACGTCCCAGTCCAATGCATCAAAGTCCACTGAAGGCGCAAAAACAAAAAAACAGGAAGAAAAAATGCGTTGGGGCCCAAATGAATTAACAGTCTTGATCTAGGCTGCCATAATAACGCCCTGGTCAATGCTCTCAGTGGCGGTTTGTTTGCTACACGACTTGGAGCAAACAGGCCTGGTTATCCCTGACAGGAATGAATTCAGAAATTCAAAACGTATTCCTTTTTTGTCTTTATTTTCGAGGCAGCAACGTTCAGAATCTGTGGAGCCTCTCACATCATAACGGCTCTGGTCAGCAGACGTAGGTCGTAGCAGCTGTCACACTGTCAGATATACATTCTAAATATCTGACACTGCCAGATATTGATCACAGGTACTCTTTGGTCTCACGATGCTAACAACAGCCGTCCTCGAACTTGTCTCAGTGTGACGTAAGACCGCAGATTTAGAGCCATGACTAAAGATTCCTACAGTCCTCATCTTTCACCTACAGTGTGTAGCAGCCTTAAGATCATCTTCCATACCTTGGGGAAGACCAACTACACATCCACAATGCAAGGGATTATTCAGTCAGCGCCTTCTATTGTTTTAAGTTTTCTAAGTTTTATGAAATTAATACTATTATATGTACTATTCCTAAAGCTCTAAACCTTTTGAGAGCCTAATATTCAATACATTTGGTTCAGAACATTAGAATCTCTTCAGTTTTGAAATTACAAATTGGAGAGTGAAGTCTGAAAGTAATGCGTTTGTTTCTGAGGTCCAACATTTGCCTAGATCTCAGAGACCCATTTTATTGCAACCAAAAAAATAAATTCACCCCCACTTTTAAAAGTGCAGGCAAGGACAAAGGTCAGGGGCGTGCATACATAGACACTAGGTGGTGCTAAAGCACTAGGAAGTTTGCCCTTTATCAACGAAAATGCCCTTTTGAAACTCGTTTTTTTTTTTTTTTTTATTATTAATATTCAGGGCAGTCAAAAGTAGCCGGTCAACGGCGGCAAATCGCCGTCTATAGCAGCTCTTGCCGCCGCCTACATTTCCCCGATTATATAATGGAGCGATATTTGTGCCTTCTGGTTATGCGCGGAGTAGACCCTGGACTGGAAGCCGTCTTTTTTTTTTTTTTTTTTTTTAACCTCGGAGTGGCCATCGACCTTTTAGTACTATCTTTGATTTGTCAATCATACAATTTAACCAATCAAATCAACGACTGAAGGCAACATGCTAGCCAATCACAGCTGGAGAGGGGCGGGACACCGAGTTATAGCCTTCAGTCGCTGCCGCCGCAGTTCGGCTGTGGTGTGGTCACCGTGGTGTCGGTAGAGCGGGATGGAAATTTGGTCTGATTACCAAACAATTACAAGAAGTGACAACAAAGCAGAGAGCGAGCTGGAAGGAGCGCTATTAATTTCTGTTTGAAATGTCAGCACTGAAGTCTAAACTGGCGTAAACATTCACGCTAGGAGGGTTAGCTAGACAGCTAGCAGGGTGAGCTAGGAGCCCAAGGAGCAGAATCAAGCACTAAAACTGCCAAACTGAAGAGACTTGAGTTACTTGCAGGTAGAAGGGAACTCTGCTTTGTTCTGCTCTTTGTTCTCATAGCTGCTGTAATTACAGAACCTGTTCTAGTCAGAATTATTACTTCAGTCAGTGTTCAGCCTGACACCAGCGCTCATGTTTATTAGCGTGTAGCTTATGCTGGACTTTTGAGTTAAGACACAGCGCTACAGGTTACCCTATGTCACTGTTAGTCCAAAGGCCAAATCTCAAACTCTCTCATGTTAAAAGCACAGAACTATTAAACACATAAGAACATGCCATTAGCACACAACTGAGCTGAAGCAAAGAAAAAAAACTGCGCATATGGGCTCCAAACAAAATGTACAATCAGACAACCAAATAACACACAAGATCTCTTTAATAATCAGGATATTTCACCCAGAAAAAATAAATTATAAATAGCTTCCCAACATGAGTTGTAAATCTACCTTAATATAAACTTAATTTCTCTCAGTATAGCTCAATTAAACATTTCTCTTACACGCAGTCATGAAATATTTTTAAGTAGAACTCAACCCCTCTTGGGCGTTTACATTGACCAAACACTTGATTAACCATTAGTCTTTTCTTGTTTTATTATAACAATCAATATTATTCATTATAACTATTATTCATTGATGATGTCAGATCGACAGATTCAACTTATTTAAAAAATAAATAATGACTATTTTGATATTTTTTGTTAGTAATTCTGTCTAAAAGCCCAACAAATGTTATGAAAAGCTTCGGAAATTTTTTACAATCTGCCCATAAGCTATTTTTTTTCTAGCTCAATGTGTTCAAAAGCCTAATTGGTTGGAAACCTGCCTAATTTGGCAACACTGACTACGCTATTGCTATTTGTTTGTTCGTTACAGTAGTCACAGAGCCACTGTTTAGTCTGAAGTATATATATATATAGATATATAGATATATATCTATATATAAGTGCACCCTCCTACCTGATAGTGTGTAGCCTGCTACTGTAAAAAAGTTTGACTGCCCTGAATATTATTAAGATTTTACTGAGGTCGGTTTTGAAATGATCTTTTGAAAACCTGAGCCATTAAAAACCACTGAAACAATGCCCCGAAATGAGCCACCTCCTTGCGCACGCTAAAAAGTGCCCTCCCACCCCCTCCTGAGCACCTGCCCCCTAAAATGTCTGTGCACGCCACAGACAAAGGTGTCCATAACCTGCAATGTGCCAACTTGCACACTGGGTGGCAGTAAATCCTCAGATGCTCATTCAACATAAGCATATGAACAGTGATGTGTTTAGGAGCCATGCTGTAAACAACATTACCTTTCTCATGAGGATCTGGGCCCTTTGAACAAACACTGAGGGGCTGGAGACATCAAAGCGCTGCTGCAGGCCCTCCAGACTCAGCAGCTCCACCTTCTCATAGCAGCTCTGCATCTTCACTGGGTGGAAGGCCAGCATGGAGATCTTGTCCATGTGCTGAGAAGAAAAACAGCCGCAGGAATCAGGTTTGATGCACGTGGAAGACTGTTGCCATGGATATGACAACAAATGGTTATTTCCCCTCCCGCAAAATAAAATGGATTTACTGTGTGTTAGTCCCAGCTGTATGCCAGTAAAGCCCGTGCTAGAAGGACAACCTGCTGACTTTCTAGCTCACCTGTGCTACAGCCTCCTTGGTACCACTATTAAGAATGTTTTTGCTCATGTCCACCAGCTCCCTGAAGAAAACATCACGGACCTCAAAGAAGCCTCGGCTGGTGGGCTCCATCAGGGCATCTAGAATGGAGCTGATGTATGGCTGGATGCTCACCTTGAGTAACTTCTCAGCCTTGGGAAGAACGGCCGCTGCCGGGAGGCAGATAACACATTAGTAATAGAACGTTTAAGAGTTTAAAAAAAAAAAGAAAATTGGGAAAAAAAATGTTAATCGCAGCAAGCTTCTACTTTAGAGAAAATATAATTAGGAAGAATCAACAAGAATGGCTCTTTATTGTCATTATGTAATTATAATGAAATTTTGGTGAGATAATGGCTCAGAATACACACAACACAGACACAAAACAAGACAACGTTCAAGCTGAATACACAGATAACACCTCAGAAGTTGAAAGTGTGCAGATGGACCTTAATAGTTGACATGATTTTAATGTTCAAGTAAAAAAGACAGATGGCACTTTACAGGATGATGTAAAACACTGCAGTTGGATGAATATATCAGACAAACTCTAACCCTACCCAGCAGAAGTTAAAAGTGTGCAAGTAGCCATTAGCAAAGACATTCAAGTTCAAATTCTTCAAACTGTGCAGTCTCACTTCCTGAGAAACAAAAAGTGTGTAAATAGACATTAGCATGTGATAGTGTAAATAATGCTCAATCAAATCAAGAATCTGTAGAAGCAGTGGCGCGTTTATGAACATAACAGACCATGAACTGGCCTGGTGGTTTATTGATTCCCAGCAGGGGGCGATAGATAGCCCTCACAGCTTTGGGACAGAAGCTGTTTTTAAGTCTTAGCTGTTGATGTAATCTTCCTGATTCGCACACTGCTTCTGCCTCAGTTTAGTTTTTGTAGAAATTAACAATGTGTAATAAAATACAGTGATATGCTTTTGCTTTTTGATCACACTTAAATGTTTCACATAAAATTCTATACTCATAGATAACCAGCGTAAATACAAAATATGTAGTTTTCAAATTATTTTAATTCTCAAAAGGATTAAATAATTCCAAAACAACCTGGCTCTACATATAAGTCAGGACCAACTATATTGTTTTTTGGTTCTGTCTGACCTGTAAAATCTAGAATCAGTTAAATAGAACATTTCAGACAACAACAATTTCTATTTAACCCCAGTTAGAGCCATTATCAACAAAAGGAATAAACATGGATTAGTGAACCTCCCATGAGTGGCCCACTTACCAAGATTATTCCAAGACTACATTGACGACTAATCCAGAATGTCACAGAAGAACTAAGAACCACAGCTGTGGGCCTCAGTTAGTGTTCATGACTCAGTAACGATAATGAGTCTGTGACAAATGTTATCGCAGAGTTCCAAGAACTGCTGACCAAAAAGAGGACTAGGGCCCAATTCACATTTATTATACATGTTTTTTTGTAAAACAAAGAAAAACATCTGAATGATCCAAGAGTTTGGGGGAAATATAACCTTTGGACTGAAGAGAAAAAAGGAAACCGCCCCTTACATCTGGCTTAAAACTGTTTCAGAAAAGATCATACCAACAGTCAGGCATGGTGGTCCTAATATGACGGTCTGCAGCTGCTTTGCTTTTTCCAGACTTGTACAACTTGCTGTATTTGATGGAACCATGAATTCTGCTCTCCGACAGAAAATTCTGAAGAAGAATGGCCAGCTGGCAGTCTGCGACATATTTGTTGATGAGCAGCCTTGGGTTATGCAGTAGGACAATTCAGATGCTGCGGCATGGGCCAAGATTCCTCCACAGAGATGTCAAACCATCATCGAACATTTTAGATGACAGTTGTGTAGCCTAACCATGTTTACCATTTTCACCTAGTGCCAGGTGGGGTTAGATCATTTTGTTCACGTAACCCCTTAAGCCCAGAGGGTTTCTGGAGCAATATTCACCTGAAATTACATGTGATTTAAATCAAGTACAGCTCCAAAGTCATAAAGTTGAAATGTAAATGTTAGTTTTTGTATGAAGCTGTACTAAAATCATCATTTTATATTGAATCAGGTTATCTTTGTCTAGAGTGAAAAATCAGACAAAGATCGAGATGTTTATATGTTACGTACTATCAACTAGTACTAGTCTATAGTTCTATTGAGCAATAATGGATTTACTGACCGATGACGCCTATAGTTTGTGTCACTGAGGGATCCATCACCCAACATGGGGCAGCAGCTCCTTAATGCTAGGTCCTGGACAAGATTTGCCTTGTTCGCATTTGGTCTGAACGCGTTTTTACAGTAACAGAGAGATAAACTAAATGTTTCCATTTAAGTTTGTTCTTCATGTCTTAATCTTCCTTTGACTTCAATCCAATTTGTAACATAATCTATTTTATGGATCCCCTGCAGTGAAATAAATACACCTACAGCTGAAATTAGATGCATGAAGAATGCAGCTAATCTGCTGTTTTCCATTGCGTGACAATGACAAAGAGTTGATAGGCTACTAGTAGAATTTAAATGAGACGAAATGACTGATTATAAATGTAGAATTAGAAGCAGAACAGAAAACTCAGGCATTATGAAATAAATTTTATGTTAGCAATGCCAACATGAGACAATAAAGACAGATGTTAGGCAATGAAATAATCTATATCCCGATTTGTGAATGCTTACATCTACCATATGTATTTTTGAAACTTATATCAGACAAAATATGATGAATGAACAAGAACTAGTTCATGTTGGAGCAGTGAACTGCAAACATGAATTTAATTATTTTACCCATGATCAGATTTGGACATCCTGTCAGCCTTTGACAAGGGAGGAGTGTTTAGGTGGCGACTTAGAAATTAAATATGGGGGTTACAGTTAGCAATGCTAACTCTGCTAATCACCGTTAAAAGTTGTTCAGAACAGAACATCATATTTTCTGGTTTCATTTGACTAAAACCAGAAACTACGATCTTATTGAGCCATTATCACAGTATTTCCTGGTCACACACATAAAGCTTCGGTAACAGCTAAACAACAGCAGAAAAGCTTTTCAAACACATTTTTCCAGACGAATTTGTGACAGTCTTGCCAACATCAACATGCATATAAATCTAAAGAGCTGGCAACAGCAGCCTTTTTAAAAATGTTCTGAAGTCCATTACACACCCTCCTTAAGGCTCCCACATACTCGAGTGGACAAGAGCAGGGTCTGAAATTAACACTCGCCAGTCGCCAAATGCGAGTAAATTTTCTGTTTGGCGAGTGAATTTCAGAGGGCTAGCTGCAACATGGCGAGTAAATGTTTGTACCAAATAAATTAAAAATAACATAAAAATAACAAAGTCCATCTGGGCTGCGGATGATCTGTTCACAGCTCTGTCCATCCAGAGCTCAGTCTAGACTCGCCTTCTGCGGAGCTGGTTCAGCTTTTTTCACATTCAGAACCAGTCATGGCTGCACGCTGGATCAGAAAACAGTTCTGCTAACCAGATGCAGTCTAAAACGCCAATTAGTCTGTTTATACGTTTCGTTCTTATTTATTCTGCATTTTTTTTTAACTACGTGCGCTGTGTTTCTGTGCTTCGCTGCTCTTACTACTGCGCACGCCCCCCCCCCTCGGAGCCAGGTGCTCTTATCAGCGGCCAGCCTTCAAAACGTGAATCACTGCGTTTAATGTCCCTCCACTCATACCAAAATGTCCCAATTAAAGTCAATAGGAGAGTCAGTAACTGTTTTTCAATCTGTTTTGTTTTTAACGACACAGAGCCAGTGCTGCTTCGGTGGCCGTGGTTCCTTGCGCTTGAATTCAGGTGCGCAAAATTACGTTACATGTAATTTAGGTTCTTAAGGGTCATTTTAAGGAACTTGTAACATCGGGGGCTTTAGCTCAGACCCATTATTCCTTCTCTCCTCCCTAAAGGAGCCCTTTACAGTCTTTATTTATGCATTTTCTCCACTGTTTATCCCTTGCGCGCAGCGCACCAGGGTAAAATCCAGCAGCTGGCTCAGCGTAAAGACGCAGCGTGAACCCTGCGTGCTTTAAGTGTTGCAGCTGAGGGAAAATGTTGGACTGTATAGGCTTGATGAAACTCTTCCTCATTCACAAATAAGACCAACATGGATAGAATAAAGATAATCTGTAGTGGTTTTTATTGCCTGGATGTGAATCTGATAATTCATATTGTGTCTTTTATAATCAACTACAATATTTTCTTATCAAAGTCAGGAAACAAAGATTTCTCTTCCAGGGTCCAGTCAGCCACGCCCCCAACCACGCCCTCGAAAATTAACATAATCTCACTCTTAATTTTTATAAAAGTTGGGATCTGGTCAGGATTAATATTTTGGCCGGTAAAAAATATGCCTGGCCGGTTGATTTTTACATCTACCGGCCAACTTGGCCGGTGAATCAGGAAGTTAATTTCGGACACTGGACAAGAGTCTGCGGATGTCCGTGCTGACAGGTACGTGCAAAGCTCAATTTTTACGACGTGTACACGGTGTCACACTATTAACTGTTCGGTGGGAAGAAGTCTATACATGAACTAACGAACTGTTTCCTACGTGCCACGAACTGATACACTGAGCTGCTCCCAGCAGGCAGTGTGTGGTGGGTGCCTGCTGGAGAATAAACCACTCTAGGCGCTCAACTAACTCAAACGAGCTACTATACATTCCCCCACTTTGTTCCACTGGCAGAAATTGTGGGAAATGTAGGAACCTGTGACAAGAAATAAAGGCAGTTGGTACGCTTGACTATGAAGGCTAAAACGTCCATGGACAGTCCGCGCGGAGTCCGTAGAGCTCACAGTATGTGCACAATAAGCCTGAGTATGTGGGAGCCTTTAGTTCCAGCAGTCTATACACAGACGTAGCAGCTCTGTAGCATAATGTTAATAGAGGTATGAAAGGATCTTCTCAGGCTTATTGTGCAACTAATATTCTAAGCACAAGTCTCAACTCACATTGCCTGTGTGTTCTTACCACTTACAGCACCAGAACCAAAACAACATTAGCACCTAAGTAAAAGCGTTCTGTAAATATAAATCTCAGCACATACAGATTTAAGATATTGGGATTAGAACCCAAACATTGTAAAGTCTTCAAAATCAGTTTCACTTTAATTAACCTTTTCCGATGTATAAAATGGCAGCCACAGAAACAAAGACGCTGGTATCTGGAGTAAAAGGAACCGGCTGATGCTGCTAACCTTTAATCTTGTTGGTGACATGCTCCTTGGATGTGATGATCTGATCCATATCTGTTCGTATGGAAGCCTCCAGAGAGGAGCGGGCCGCTTCACATTTGTGCACAGCAGCCTCATACTGGGTCTGACACTGGCTCTGCACGATACTATAAACTGCATCTGTAATCTGCACACAGAACACACACAGCTGACAGAGTTAAACTCCTGTTACATCAGTCTTGGTTTAACTTGGCTTAAATTGGTCAAGACCCTCTCATTAATAAGCTTTTTATTCATATAAAAACACACAAACTGCTGTTAAACACAATAATTACATCTCTGCAGATAATTATAATATCACGTAGACATTCAATATGTTTTTTCACTCATTACACAAAGTGAAACATTTCAAGTCTTTATTTGTTGTACTGTTTATGATTATGGCTTACAGACGTCTTACACAAACACCCAAAATTCAGTCTAAGAAAATTTGAATATTACTAAAAATCAATAAGAATGTCCATTTCTATGCTCTCAGTACTTAGTCTGACTTCCCACATGAATTACTGCATCACTGCTCCGTGGCATAGAGGCCATCAGCCTGAGGTTCTGCTGAGGTGCTCAGGAAGCCAAGGTTGCTCTGATATCTGCCTAAAACCCATTTCTTCCATGTTTGCTGGACCAAAGCGGGCTGCGTGAAGTCATTCATATTGTTCTTTTGTGCATACGAGTCAGCATGCAGCCGCAAACAGCTCACACTGGAGTCAGATACAGGCAGCATTTTAAAAGCAATGGGAACGGCCTGGCAAAAAAATATATGAAATAAGAAAATTAAAAAAAATCTGAACTGAGCATTAAGACCAGGAGTGGGAACATGACCCAATGGCCTCCAGTCACCAGATCTCAATCCAATAGAGCATCTTTTGGATGATATGAAGCAGGAGATGTGTATCATGAATGAGCATCCAACAAATAGGCAGAAACCATGGGATTCATGTCAATATGGACAGAAAGTTCTGAATGGATAACTTGAATCTATCCCAAAGGGGGTCTAAACCGTTCTTGCAAGGTGTACCTAATAAAGTGGCTAGAGAGAGTAAATTCTTAAACATTAAGTATAATTTCTATACTATAAAGCAGATCTAATGCAGCTAGTGTAAACAAGACATAGATATTTATATAAAAACGTGAGAAACAAGACAAAAAAATTAACAAAAGAAAAGTAGGAGGTGGAAGACCCAGACAGGCAAAAGCAATAAAAGAGATGAAGAACCAACAACAAAGATGAAACCTGCCTTTTATTTCTTAATAGATGCCATTTAGATCACTGTGGCAAATTAATAACATTTCTCATTTTTAACAAAATAAAAAGGTATCAAATATATCAAAGATAAAATTAGGGCTATTGTTTGTTAAAGCCAAAGCTGAGGAATAGTGACGAGTGTCTCACCAGCATCCAGTTCCTCTGCCTCTCATGCAGTTTGCCTTTGAGACGAGGGGAGATGACTTCTCTTAGTTCAGGGAGGAGGTTTTCCATCACCAGGTTAGACAGGATCTACAAGGAGAGACACTTTTACCTGGTTGGACTGGGAGACTGCAATTTTTGGTAAATTCAGAAGTTGGAGCATTATGGAGCATCATCTGTGCACTGGCAACAGAGGTGCTGCCATAAGGGGGCCAGGGGATGGAACAGCCACCCCTGTGTATTACTGACTACTTCCACTGGCTGATCCTGGTCTGTTAGTTTGACAATTACATTCCCACCAAGCACAGAAAACTGGTTTGAAGCTCCAACCACCAATTTGTATTTGTCCCAGCAAATCTTCAATTAATAATAAGAGTTGCAGAAAAAGAAGCTGAAACATCCCTTGACCCACTCTCCATTAATCTCTCAAATAGCCCATAGATTCGACCAGAACAATCAACTCTTGGGAGTTGGACCTTTTAGGACCTTTGGCTTTGTGCACCACAAGACATTACAACCTGGGGTGGGGGGGGGGGGGGGAGGGGCGGGGCAAACTGTGTTTTGGCAGCAGGATGGTGATAGGCTGAGTACGCTTTACCTGTGATGGTACACCACACAACATCTCCCAGGTGCCAAAATGCCCTTGAGCCTGGCGGTACAGTCGGATTGTGTCAGTAAAAGCTGGTGTTTGGACTTTGTGGTCCTCGGGCAAACCTAAAAATACAAAATGGACAGTGGTTACCAGGCTGGTGTGTATGTGTTCTCTTCATTAGGCAGCTTGGGAGCTCAGAAGGAACTGAAAAGAAGAAGTCAGTTGATGCAGTTATAGGCATTGACAGGAATTCTGTTGGCATTACCTCATGACTGAAAGAGGAAAGAAATTATAAAAACGCATCTAACATTGTTCACCACCAGAGCAAATTAGGTTCAATGGCAAAATATACTAACCAGCAGCTTTTTCCAATAAACAAAATTAGACTAGAATAATTGAAATAACTCAACACAGCTAATTTTACAAATTGGATAAGTACAGGTAAAGTTAAATTCTATGGTTAAGATCAGAGCTACACCATACAAATGGTGGACAAAGTGGGCACATCCTGGGACAAAGCAAGGAAGTTGGGTCATGGTGGGTGGGACTGACATGGAAATAGGTTTTTAGGAAGGAAGGCCCAATACACTCTTGGGAGGAATTTGAATCAGCATCTTAGCGTGTATGAAAACATGTGATGACATGTGTAGACTCAAAGAACTTTTTAATTCATGGGGTTTACACTTGCTTCTAATTCAATAAAAAAACATTACTCACACTGTAGAGTAAACACACTTTTTCTATGAGTGACTCATACCAAAGAACTGGTTCTAAATGAATCACTGCAGTTCTATTCCTGATGAAAGAAAATGATCAGTTTGGTTACACCTTCTCCAAGATGAGCACGCTTTAATAAATAGATTATAATGAGCAAGTACCAGACTAAATGACTGGCCTGGCTGAGGCTGACTGGGTGTTGTGGGTTTGTTATTATCCGCTTCTCCCAGCCTTATGCCACATTGATAGAACCTTCTTCCATACATCAGCTTGTTGAGCTGAGGTGGGCCTAGCACAACCACACCTGGTTTAACAGATGTTCTGTATCGAACATAAATGCCATTTGGAGAGTCTAAGCTCATATGTTATCCAGCCAGCGTGTATTAATATGCTACCGTCAACATGCTGAAAAGTTAGGGTGTACCTCCAGCTATGGGACCTTTTGCTGTACTCAGCTTGACCACTTTATAGGCCACATAAATACTACTACATACAAAATAGCACAGTTACCTAGAAGGCTATGCACGCCTGATGCACAAGATATGTGCATCAGGTTGTTTTGAGCAGACCTCCATCCATCTGTCCATCCATCCATCCATCGTTCTGTTTATCGAGGATTGGGTCACAGGTGGAACAAGATGCTTCAGTGACCTTTCATTGTCTCTGGATCCTTATTTGTTGCAGACAGTTTCTGGTGGTCAACATTTCACATCCCCTATAAATTCCCCCCTCAACAGAAACACCTTCTCATTTTCACATGTATCTGTCAGTAAGGTTTCTAAAGCACTGAAACGTCTTAATCCAAATAAATCTGTGGGACCCGATAAACTTTCTCCTTAACTTTAATTTAATTGAATTTTTTAGCAGAAGATATTACTGAACCAGTCTCTAATAATATTTTCAATAGCTCTTTGCAAACTAACATAATTACAAATATGTAGAAGC